>CM035840.1:307245631-308538631 GCA_020510985.1 Pholidichthys leucotaenia | reverse complement strand
ATTTTACTGTATGCTGCTTCAGGACATGTTCTCAGCTGTTACTTGGTCGGTTTTGCATTCATGTCTTTATTATTATTATTATTATTATTATTATCCTGGCATGTAGTTCTGAGTGTTTATATTTTGTTTCTTTGTGACATAAGCCCTCCACCTCTGCTTCCAGACACTCCTGCTTTGTTATCATTTTGTGTGTTGCTCAGCTGCTCCTGCCGGTAATTAGGCCAACCTGCCCACTCAGGTGATCCACACCTGAGGTCACTTGCTCTGATTGTTTCCATACCTTATTTAAGACTAGCCGTTTCACCCACTCATTGTCAGAACCTCATCGTTGTTGCTACCTGCTTCTCCTGTCGAAACCCTTTCCCCGTTCCAACGCATATTCCTGCATTCTCGTTTTTCTGCCTGTTCATCTCATTTTTATGTTTATTTTTTGTGCACTGTAAGGACTTGTGTTTTCTTTATTAAATTCCTCAGCTAACAGTTCAGCGTCTGGGTAGTCCTCTCTGCCCTGAGGGGCTATTAATGACAGTTCACTTATAAAGCTGTAGTTGTGAGGAGCTGCTTCGATAAGAAGAGATCCACCACTATCATGTAACCAGGTCTCTGTTAAAAACATAAAATCCAATTTGTGTTTTGTAATGAGCAGTGTTGGGAGTAAGTTACTGTAACGCCACTACTTTTGCAGTAACGTGCTGTGTAACGAAATTACTGTTTAAAAATTCAGTCATGCGTTACAGTTACTGAAATTTGATCAGATGCATTACTCGCTTTATTAATATGGATAGATATTTTTAGTGCAAATAAACTGACCCTACCATAGCTGGCGCAGCTGTCAGTCTCCTCCGCAGGCTGGTTTCCTGTCCTGCCCCAGTTCACGCTGCAGCCTGGTAGGAAGAAATGCCGTGGTGGCGGCAACTTCTCAACTGGCTGTTGTCCCAGTGGTGAGTAACCCTTTCAGCTCCTACCTCTGTGGTTAAACATGAGTATTTTTTGAGCAAGAAGCTCACATTTAATGTCTGCATTAAATGCGTTTAAAGTTTTCTTACATACAGAGAAAAAGTGACTGTGATTTGTTACAGTAAAGAACAGCTTCTTCTAAGCGGTGAACTTTCATTTATCTGTGCTTTCTGTTTTATTTTGTCTATTTAATTTACATGCTGTTGTGATATGCAGCTATTTCATGGAAGTAAATCCTCTAAATATACGTTTTTAATGGGCTGATCCAGGGGTGTCAAGCATATGGCTTGTGGGCCAAAAACGGCCCACTAGGGGTCTAACATTTCCTCTGTGAATTTACAGCTTTGTGGCCAGATAGAGTGATGATAAAGAGTGAACTACGTGGCGGTAATGTACCTGTAAGCTGGTTGCCAACTGTCAATCAAATCTAAAAGAAGAAGAAATTTCTGACTTTCTGCTGATTACAATAGTTTATATAAATCTAAAACATTTTTTCTCTGTAAGATGAGACTTTTTTCTTATGTTTTCTTTTTCTTCTTTTTATGATGAGAACAAGGGGCCCTTGATCTTGCTGTGTGTGCAAGATGATTTAAATATGCATTTCAAAGTAACGTGAAAGTTACTTTTCAAAGTAACTAGTTACTTTAATCAACCTTTTTCTACTACCTATTAAAACGGGAATAAAGGAAACTACTTCCATACTGGGCCCCAGCTTGTCTTGGAAAGAGCCATGAGTACCAGTGGTAGCCTGGACCCAGTACATAGCATATCCAGCTTGCGTTGTTATCAGGCTGTGGATTTCGGTTCGGCTGTGGGGGAGGTGGGGTCAGTTTTGTGGCCACAGTGGCCAGCTCCTTCATCTGGTCAGTGAAGTCGAAGAATGGGAAGGATGGAGAAGGAGAAGCTCCGGTGACCCAGAGGGAATATGCGTTCTGCTGGGCTGTATCTTATCCTGTTGTTTTGGTTCCTCTTTTCTCTTGTCCTTGTCCCGAGGAACAGACTGGCGACGCAGGAAATAGAACAGATTGGAGGTAAACAGCCTCACTCCTGACCTGCTGAGGCTGAGTTCATCTGCCTTAAAAAGTGTCTGCGGTCCCAGAAAAAGTTGAAATTGTCAAGAAAATGGAGTGGTTTGTTTGTACAAGCTTCTGATAGCTATCTGTTTAAATTGAACAGTCTGATGAATCTATGAAAAAAAATTTTTGGAAAAAAATAGCAAATTTACATGAAAATTTTGAGAAAAACATTTACAAATATTTGATATAAAAGTTAACTTTTTGTAAAAAAAAAAAGTTGCAGATTGAGGGAAAAAAAACAATTAAAAAAAACTTTTATTTATTTATTTATTTGCATTTCTGCTTTGAATTATTCAGTTATATGGCATGATGTAGAAATTTTCTCTTTTTCCAGACTGGAAATCTGCCATCCCACCGCACCAATGTTTTGGGGTCATTTTGCTAGTGGGGGAACAACACCCCCCTCCCCTCAATCACGTACTGCTTGTATAATTTTAAGGGTTTTTTTTTTTCTTGTTAATTTACCAGTTTATTTTTGTAAATGTGCATTTTTATTTTTGTAAGTTTCCAGCTTTTTCTTGCAGATTTGCAATTTTTTTTTTTTGTAAATCTGTGTCTTGGATCTGGGTGAGCACTGCATCTCTTACCTTGTATTGCTCTTTGTTTGGCTGCATAAAGTCTCTCATCAGGAGCTGAGAGGTTGATTGGCAGCAACTGAGTGACTACCTGCACCCGTGGTTAATTAATGACCCATGGCTAGATGAGCTTCATTATGAGAGGTAAGCGGTGGGGTGGTCGTCATATTGTTATACCCTTTTCTCATGACCACTGTGACTGAAAACAAACCCTTGTCTCAATTTTCTGACTCTCGTGTAACTAACTTCTACTCCTTGTCTCAAACTCTAGAGTCACTCTCTTCGGAGAAGACTCAAGAAAAGGAACCCAAACACCTCTGCAATATGAAACTAAAAGACAGAGTGTATACCTCTACCATGGTCTGTCTGTCTGTTGTGAGCATTCATTCATTCATTCATCTTCTTCCACTTAATCCTTTTCGGGTTGCGGGGGGGGGGCGGGCTGGAGCCTATCCCAGCATGATTACACAAAAATTACAGACTAGATTTTGATTAAATTTTGAAGTGAAAATGTCCAAATTGTGCCCAAATAACCATTTTCCCTCCCCAGTGTCATGTGACTCGTTAGTGTTACAAGGTCTCATGTGTGAATGGGGAGCGGGTGTGTTAAATTTGGTGTTATCGCTCTCACACTCTCTCACACTGGTCACTGGAAGTTTAACATGACACCTCATGGCAAAGAACTCTCTGAGGATCTGAAAAAAGAATTGTTGCTATACTTAAAGATGGTCTAGGCTATGAGAACATTGCCAACACCCTGAAGCTGGGCTGCAGCATGGTGGCCAAGACCATATAGTGGTTTAACAGGACAGGTTCCACTAAGAACAGGCCTCGCCATGGTCGACCAAAGAAGTTGAGTGCACATGCTCAACATCATATCTAGAGGTTGTCTTTTGAAAATACACATATGAGTGCTGCCAGCATTGCTGCAGAGGTTCAAGGGGTGGGGGGTCAGCCTGTCAGTGCTCAGACCATACGCCGCACACTGCATCAAATTGGTCTGCATAGCTGTTGTGCCAGAAGGAAGTCCCTTTTAAAGATGATGCACAAGAAAGCCTGCAAGCAGTTTGCTGAAGACAAGCAGACTAAAGACATGGATTACTGGAACCATGTTGTGTGGTCTGATTAGACCAACAAAAACTTTTCTGGTTCAGATGGTGTCTTGTGTGGCGGCAACCAGGTGAGGAGGACAAAGTCAAGTGTGTCTTGCCTACAGTCAAGCATGGTGATGGGAGTGTCATGGTTTGGGGCTGCATGAGTGCTGCCGGCACTGGAGAGCTACAGTTCATTGAGGGAAACATTAATGCCAACATGTACTTGACATACTGAAGCAGAGCATGATCCCCTCCCTTTGGAAACTGGGCTGCAGGGCAGTATTCCAACATGGTAACAACCCCAAACACACCTCCAAGATGACCACTGCCTTGCTAAAGAAACTGAGGGTAAAGATGATGGACTGGACAAGCACGTCTCCAGACCAAAACCCTACTGAGCATCTGTGAGGCATCCTCAAATGGAAGGTGGAGGAGTGCAAGGTCTCTAACATCCACCGGCTCCGTGATGTCATCATAGAGGAGTGGAAGAGGATTCCAGTTGCAACCTGTGAAGCTCTAGTGAACTCCATGCCCAAGAAAGTTAAGGCAGTGCTGGAAAATAATGGTGGCCACACAAAATATTGACACTTTGGCACAATTTGGACAGTTTCACTTGGGGTGTACTCACTTTTTTTGCCAGTAGTTTAGACATTAACCGTTGTGTGTTGAGTTAGTTTGAGGGGATAGCAAATTTACACTGTTATACAAGGTTGTCACTGGTTCCAAGGTTGTCATAGCCAGAAGCAGCGCTGGGGTTAAGCTCCCACTGCTCATAAAATGCTCCTTATGGCGTGCGTCTCGAAAAGCCTCTGACAACTAAGTCCATCTCCTAGCCTGCCCGTGTGGTTTAGTCTCTAAGCCCGGCGGAACTGCTTTTACTAATAGGAGAAGGGGCGAGGGCGGATCTCTGGCGCCTTAAAACCAGATGCTTCGGGTAGATGGTGGCTCGTCAACCTGGGAAGGTAGCCCATCTAGGGGAAGGTAAACCCTGATTTCAAACCTCCGCTGCCTTGCGGGATACCCGGTCACGGGAAAGGCTTCGGGAGTCAACCCTGAGGAAAAATCTGGAGTCGGAGCCCCTAAGGCAGTTCTATGTTGTGCTCAACATCGTTCTGGCAGCTCCTGCAACGGCGCTGGTGCCAAACTGTAGCAGCCCTGCTGTTCCTTTGGATTCATCAGTGACGTGGAGAGGGGGGACATGCTGCATGGGCAACATCTTGTCCTCCATATCTTCCTGCCCAGGCTTGAATCCTACCAATGCACAATGCTGGAAGGTAGAACACCGGATCACTGGAGAGGACACTCCAGCTTCGCCTTTGGCGTAGACAAAACACGGGGAATGACAGCTACCGGTTATAAGCCACCGCTCAATTGGCGTAGAGTGCGGTGCCAGGGGTTGTTCCCGACGGTGGGAGGGATCATCGGATCTCACTGGACAGCTACCGCCCGCCTCAAGCTGGGCAGCCCCCAGCCAATAAGGTGTTGTCCTGCCACAGCTTGCTTTCCTCATTGAGTGCATGGGGATGAAGAGAAGTCCAAACAGAAGGCTGAGGACCTTCACACCAGGCAAGACAATAAAACAAAAGAGACCAACTCTAAAACTGGGAACTTGGAACGTCCGCACTATGATGACAGGACTCGCTGCTAACCTCAAGGACATCAACGACACCAGGAAGACTGCCATCATCAATAATGAGCTGAAGAGACTGGGAGTGGATATCGCCACTCTCCAGGAAACACGGTTGGCTGATACAGGCACACTGAGAAAGAAGGACTACACATTCTACTGGCAGGGAAAGGACAGTGACGAACACAGGGAACACGGAGTGGGCTTCGCAGTGAAGAGCACCTTGCTGAAGATGGTGGAACCGAGCAGCACTGGCTCTGCACGACTCCTCACCCTCCGCCTGAACACACTCAAGGTCCAGTTACCCTCGTCAGTGTGTATGCCCCAACACTGACAGCCACACCAGAGGCAAAAGACGAGTTCTACGAGAATCTCGCAACAACTGTCAGGATCATCCCCAACTCTGAACAACTCATTCTCCTTGGAGACTTCAATGCAAGAGTGGGTGCTGACCACGACTCTTGGCCCTCCTGTCTTGGACCTTTTGGCATGGGCAGAATGAACGACAACGGACACTAAACCTGTTGTGAGCACTACGAAGATACGGACCAGTGATGCTGAGGAGAAGCTGGAAACGTGCATGGAAATATCTGACTGGGGCATGCTTAAAGGAGCCACGCATGATCTGGATGAGTACACGGACACTGTGAACTCATATATCCACTTTTGTGAAGAGAACATTCTTCCATCACGCACCAGGGTGAGTTACTCTAATGACAAACCCTGGTTCACAGCTAAGCTCAGACAGATCAGGAAGGAGAAGGAAGCAGCGCTGAAAAGTGGAGACAGGGACTGCTACAGGGAGGTTAAATACCGGTTTAACAGAGAGCTGAAGAGGGCTAAATCTCTATACTCAGAGAGACTCCAGCAGCAGTTCACTGCTAATGATTCGGCTTCCGTGTGGAGAGGACTGAGGCAAATCACCAACTATCGACCTAAGGCTCCTAAAGGTCAGGATGACAAAGCCCTTTGTCAGAGACTGTCCCAACACTATGCCCGTTTTGACACCTCGTCATCTGTGTCCAACTCCCCCCCTCCCTCCAGCTCTACAGCCTCCACATTCCCTACTTCATTTAAGGCACCCCCCCTCCCCCCTCCCCTTATCATCAGTGAGCAGGATGTGCTCAAACAGTTCTCCAGACTGAACCCGCGCAAGGCCCCCGGCCCAGACGGCGTGTCTCCCTCCACCCTGAGACTCTGTGCGAAACAGCTGGCTCCTGTATTCACAGACATTTTTAACACCTCCCTTAAGTTATGCCACGTGCCGTCCTGCCTCAAATCCTCCACCATCATCCCTGTCCCCAAGAAGCCACGGATCACTGGACTTAATGACTACAGACCTGTAGCGCTCACCTCTGTAGTCATGAAGTCCTTTGAGCGCCTGGTCCTGTCCCACCTCAAGTCCATCACCACCCCTCTCCTGGACCCACTGCAGTTTGCCTACCGAGCCAACAGGTCTGTAGACGATGCAGTCAACCTGGCCCTCCACTCCATCCTGCAGCACCTGGACTCCCCGGGAACCTACGCCAGGATCCTGTTTGTGGACTTCAGCTCCGCATTCAACACCATCCGCCCCGCTCTGCTCCGGGACAAGCTGTCCCTGCTCAACGTGCCTGACTCCCTCTGCAGGTGGATCATCGACTTCCTGACGGACCGGAGGCAGCATGTGCGGCTGGGAAAGACTGTCTCAGACTATACTAGCATCAGCACCGGATCACCCCAGGGCTGTGTACTTTCCCCCCTACTCTTCTCCCTTTACACCAACTCCTGCACCTCCAGCCACCAGTCTGTCAAGTTGATCAAGTTTGCGGACGACACCACCCTCATCGGGCTCATCTCCAACGGTGACGAGTCCGCCTACAGGAGAGAGGTGGCCCAGTTGGCGTCCTGGTGCAGCAATAACAACCTGCAGCTGAACGCTCTGAAGACAGTGGAGATGATTGTAGACTTCAGGAAAGTCACTACTCCTCTGCCCCCCCTCACCCTCTCAGGCTCTCCCATCACCACTGCTGATTCCTTCCGCTTCCTAGGCACTACCATCACCAGGGACCTCAAATGGGAGCCGACCATCAGCTCACTCATCAAAAAAGCCCAGCAGAGGATGTTCTTCCTGCGGCAGCTGAGGAAGCTCAAGCTACCCACCAAGATGTTAGTGCAGTTCTACACAGCCATCATCGAGTCCATCCTCACCACCTCCATAACCGTGTGGTACGCAGGAGCCACTGCCAGGGACAGACTAAGGCTGCAGCGCGTCGTGCGCACTGCTGAGAAGGTGATCGTCTGCAAGCTCCCATCTCTCCAGGATCTGTACATCTCCAGGACCCGGAGGCGTGCTGGCCGGATCATAGCCGATCCCTCACACCCTGGTCACGTACTGTTTGCCCCCCTCCCCTCTGGTAGAAGACTTCGGTCCATCCAGACTAAAACCTCCCATCACATGAACAGCTTCTTCCCCTCTGCCATTAGACTGCTGAACACTAAGTGACTCTCGTGCACCATGTACAGCAGCTCAACCAGACTCATGTCAATCATCACTGTTTTCTTCCTGCATTACCGACTGCACTATATAGTTCTCCACAGTATCTGCTGCTGGCTAATATATATTTTAACTGTTGACCAGTATCACTTAATCTTATCCTACACTTTATTACATGTATAGTTTATTTCTCTTATCTTATCATGTTTAATGTTGCAGCACTGTACCGAGACAAATTCCTAGTTTGTGTACTACATGAACAATGGCAATAAACCTGATTCTGATTCTGATTCTGATTCTGAAACGGACAGCGGCTGCTCGAGTTCTGCACATATCACAATCTGTGCATCACAAACTCGTTCTTCAAGACCAAGCCCCAACACAAGGTTTCCTGGCAACATCCGCGCTCAAAGTACTGGCACCAGCTGGACTTGATCCTGACCAGGCGCACCTCACTGAAGAACGTGCTAATCACCCGTTCATTCCAGAGTGCAGATTGCGACACAGACCATTCAATGGTGTGTTGCAAGGTCAAGCTGCAGCTGAAGAAATTCCATCGTGCTAGACAACCTGGAAAGGCACGGATTGACACCAGCAAGATGGCTCAACCAGAACTTGTTGAGCAGTTTGCCTCCACCTTTGAGAAGGAACTTGGTGTACCACAAGAAGGAGAATCTGCAAAGCAGAAGTGGGAAGAGCTGCGAAACACCATCCACCACACAGCCTTGGCTACCTTTGGGAGGAAGACTTCGAAGTCACAGGACTGGTTTGATACCAAGTTGACCGAGATGACCCCCGTCATTGAAGCCAAGCACTCAGCACTTGCGGAGTACAAGAAGTACCCAAACGAGAAGAATCTCCAGATTCTCAGGGCTGCGAGAAGCAAAGTTCAGCAGACTGCTCGGCGCTGTGCCAACGAGTACTGGACTCAGCTCAGCCAAGACATTCAAACTGCTGCCATAACAGGGAACATCCGTGGTATGTACGATGGCATCAAGAAAGCACTTGGTCCGGTTCTGAGCAAGACGGCCCCCCTCAAATCCTCCACTGGGGAGATGATCACAGAAAAGAACAAGCAGATGGAGAGATGGGTGGAACACTACTCCGACCTCTACTCCAGACAGAACACTGTGACACCGTCAGCCCTTGATGCCATCGACTGCCTGCCATCCATGGACGAACTTGACACCGAGCCAACCATCGACGAACTCAGCAAGGCCATTGATAGCTTGGCCGCTGGCAAGGCCCCCGCCAACGACGGCATACCCCCTGACCTGATCAAGCACTGCAAGACTGCCCTACTGCGGCCATTGCATGACGTCCTCTGCCAGTGTTGGAAGGAAGGTGCCGTACCACTGGACATGAGGGACAGCAAGATCATCACCCTCTACAAAAACAAAGGGGAGAGAAGCGACTGCAACAACTACAGGGGCATCTCCCTCCTCAGTGTTGTTGGCAAAGTCTACGCATGAGTTGTTCTCGTTCGTCTACAGAAGCTTGCTGAACGTGTCTACCCCGAGTCTCAGTGTGGCTTCCGTGCTGAGCGATCAGCGGTAGACATGATATTCTCCATCCGCCAACTCCGGGAGAAATGCAGAGAACAGAACATGCCCCTGTACGTCGCCTTCATCGACCTCACCAAAGCATTCGATCTGGTCAGCAGAGAGGGCCTTTTCAAGATCCTGCCAAAGATAGGATGCCCACCAAAGTTGCAAAGCCTCATTGAATCGTTTCACACCAACATGCAGGGGATAGTGCAGCACGATGGCAACGTCTCAGAGCCATTCAACATACGCAGCGGAGTGAAACAGGGCTGTGTACTTGCACCGACCCTCTTCGGGATTTTCTTTGCTATGCTCCTGAGGCATGCCTTCAGCACAGCAACTGAGGGAATCTACCTGCACACAAGATCTGACAGCAGGCTTTTCAACCTCGCCCGCCTGAAAGCCAGAACCAAAGTACGCGAGGCTCTAATCAGAGACATGCTGTTCGCAGATGACGCTGCAGTCGCAACCCACACACAGCAGGAGCTTCAGACCCTGATGGACCGCTTCTCCCAGGCATGCAAGGACTTCGGGCTTACCATCAGCCTGAAGAAAACTAACGTCTTGGCGCAAGGCACGGAAGCACCACCAACCATCACCATCGACGACTACGAGCTGGAGGTCGTGAATCAGTTCACGTACCTGGGGTCCACGATCAGCAACAACCTCTGCCTTGATACAGAGATCAACAAGAGGATTGGAAAATCAGCCTTCACACTCGCTCGCCTCACCACATGAGTGTGGGAGAATCCCAAACTCTCTGTCAAGACGAAGATGGCAGTGTACAACGCCTGCGTCATCAGCACACTGCTCTATGGGAGTGAGACGTGGACAACATACGCCCGGCAGGAAAAGAGACTGAACTCCTTCCACTTGCGCTGCATTCGCCACATCCTGGACATATCCTGGCAGGACAAAGTGCCCAACACAGAAGTTCTGTCCCGCGCCAGCCTTCCCTCCATGTTCACTCTACTCAGGCAGTGCAGGCTCCGCTGGCTAGGCCACGTTCACCGTATGGAGGATGGCAGAATCCCCAAAGCACGTCCTCTACGGAGAACTGGCAACTGGCAGGAGAGACGTTGGCCACCCACAGCTGCGCTTTAGAGACGTCTGCAAGAGAGACATGAAGGCCCTGGAGATCAACCCAGAGCGCTGGAAGGACCTTGCAACGGACCACTCCAAATGGAGAGGCACCCTGACCAGACAGCTCAAGGTGGGTGAAGAGAGACTGACTGCTGCAGCAGATGAAAAAAAGGACCCGCAGGAAGAACCGCCACAGCTCCAGCAGCACGGAGACCACCCACAAGTGCGACCTGTGTGACAGGGACTGCCATTTGCGCATCGGCCTGTTCAGCCACAGGCGGTGCTGTTCCAGGAGAGTAGACGTTTAGGATTCTCTTCCATGGTCATCATAGACCAACGGAGGCCGACGACAAGCTGTACACTGACTACTTTACATTGTATCAAAGTGTCATATCTTCGGTGTTGTCCCATGGAAAGATATAATAAAATATTGAAAAATATTGAAAAAAATGTGACGGGTGTACTCACTTTTGTGAGATACTCTCTCTCTCTCTCTCTCTATATATATATATATATATATATATATATATATACAGTATATACTGTATATATAAAGTTGCAAAACATGAAAAAGTGACGGAAAAGATTACAAATTTTTTAAAATTGTCTAAAATAGTTGCAAATTAATGACAAAAAGTTGCAAATTTACATGAAAAAGTTGCAAATTAACAATAAAAAAGTTAGAACCTTAAAAACACACTCCGGGGGCTCTAAAACCACCTCAGAAACAAATGTGTATTGCCCGAAATTGTATATTGTGGCTTTTTATACACAAAAATCTGCCTTAGAATTGCTTGGAAAGAGTTTTTAAATCTCTCATCTTATTAAGTATGTGCAGATCTATGAATATTCTAATTAGCGGTCTGCAGGGCTTGCACGTGATTTGTAGACGCACTCCGCGACCTTCAGGGCTTGCATGTGATTGGTCACGACGACTTCTAGTGGATGGGCTGCTAGTCTCTTCACAGCATTTCTAGACATTTAAGTTTTGCTTATTTCTTCAAAAGTAAAAAGTAAAATAATTTTCTGAAAATGGTCGAGGCAACAGATAAATGTGTAGTTGCCAAATATGTGTTTACTTTTTACTAACACCCAGTCCCCCGTCCACTGGTGACTGAGCAGGGAGGGAAGAGGGGGTGGGACCTGATTTAAATGCGGCTACTTTAAATGTGGCTGTTCTCAGCTCACAGCGCGGCACCCTGTCCACTGAAGAAGTGAGCTGGGAGCAGCTCGATTTGAATGTGGTTCTGGCTGATCCACATTCAAATCCCCCCCCCACACACCTCTCTGCCTCTCTCCACTCTCTTTGCTGCTACCCCAACCCACTCTGCCTCATTCCTGCTGCTCCTTGGCTCCTTCCTCTTCCCTCGAGGTAGCCAAGAGTATCCGTCTGATTGGCTAGTGTTATAACTAACCAGGCTAAGCAGGAATGCTTACGTAGCTAGTAAGATAAGATAAGATAAGATAAGATAAGCCTTTATTAGTCCCACAATGGGGAAATTCCAGGATTGCAACAGCACAGGGATAGCAACACTCAGAGCAACAATCAAAAGGCAAGAAAAAAAAAGCAAGCAAGCAAGAGCAGCTAAAATACATATGTACATATTACTATAAATATATATATATACACACAGACACACAGTGCAGAGCATTGTAGCTGGATGGAATAACTATATGAGTATATAAACACACAGTACGGAGCATTGCAGCTAGGTGGAATAAATATGTAAATATATAAACACACACAGTGCGGAGCAATGTAGCTAGATGGAGTAATATGTAGATATACACTACCGTTCAAAAGTTTGGGGTCACTTAGAAATTTCCTTATTTTTGAAAGAAAAGCACTTTTTTTCAATTAAGATAACTTTAAACTAATCAGAAATACACTCTATACATTGCTAATGTGGTAAATGACTATTCTAGCTGCAAATGTCTGGTTTTTGGTGCAATATCTAGATAGGTGTAAAGAGGCCCATTTCCAGCAACTATCACTCCAGTGTTCTAATGGTACAGTGTGTTTGCTCATTGCATCAGAAGGCTAATGGATGATTAGAAAACCCTTGTGCAATCATGTTAGGTCTGCAATGCTGTAATTGCTGCAAATGGAGGATTCTTTGACGAAAGCAAAGTTTGAAGGAAAAAATTATTATTTCAAATACAAATCATTATTTCTAACCTTGGCAATGTCTTGACTATATTTTCTATTCATTTTACAACTCATGGTGGTAAATAAGTGTGAGTTTTCATGGAAAACACAAAATAATTGTCTGGGTGACCCCAAACTTTTGAACAGTAGTGTATAAACACACAGTGCGGAGCATTGTAGCTAGATGGAATAAATATATAGATATATAAATATAAATATAAACACACCCAGTGCGGAGCATTGTAGCTAGATGGAATAAATATGTAAATATATAAACACACACAGTGCAGAGCATTGTTGCTAGATGGGATGAAACAGCACAGCCGTCTACTTAGTTGTCCTACATGGTATGATTATGTGCCCATACATATTCTCACCCTCCATAGCGACCGGTATTTTCCTAGTTGTATGCCGGAGGGGACCATTGTGTAAGTCTATTGCATCTTTTGCATTCAAAAAACTATTAGGTTGTTACGGCTTTTTGCTATCTCTGCGAGCAGCCCTGCTTAGGTTGTACAGTCTGACAGCCATTGGTAGGAAGGACCTGCGAAACCTCTCGGTTGTGCACCTGGGATGATGTAGTCTGCTGCTAAATGAGCTCCTCAGTGCGTTCAGTATGTCCTGCATAGGGTGGAACTCGGACTCCAGCAGAGATGACAGTTTAGCCACCGTCCTTCTCTCTCCTATCTCCTCCACCGGGTCAAGGCGCTGCCCCAGGACAGAGCTAGCTTTCTTGATCAGTTTGTTCAGTCTTTTCCTATCGGCTGCAGTAATGCCACTGCCCCAGCAGACCACTCCAAAAGTGATGGCTGATGCCACCACCGTGTCATAGAATGTCTTCAGCAGCGCCCCTTGTACACCAAAAGACCTGAGTCTCCTCAGTAGGAACAGCCTGCGCTGTCCCTTCTTGTAGAGTGCGTCAGTATTGTGTGACCAGTCTAGTTTATTGTTCAGATGAACACCCAGGTACTTGTAGGATGTCACCATCTCAATGTCTGTTCCCTGTATATTTACTGGTGCTGTGAGGGGTTGTCCATGCCTGCGGCAGTCCACCACCAGCTCCTTAGTTTTCCTCGCGTTGATCTGGAGGCAGTTCCGATGGCACTAGTCCACGAAGTCCTGGATAAGTCCTCTGTACTCAGCTTCATCTCCATTGGAGATGAGGCCAACGTTCGCAGAGTCATCAGAAAACTTCTGTAGATGGCAGTGTGTTGTGTTGTGTGAGAAGTCCGCAGTAACAGTCTGTCCAAACTCACCCGTTTTGGGGGCATTACCAAACTGGAAATTCACAACAAAAAAAAACACAGACTTGGGACTGTGTTGAGATTTTGTGCTTGATATGTCTTGTAAGTCACAAACAGAGTTGGGCAGTTACAAAAAAATAGTAATTAATTACAGTTACTAGTTACTTCTTTTCAAAAGTAACTGAGTTACTTACCAGTTACTGCATAATTAAAGCTGTGGCGGACCATGTATTTTACAACTAGGCCTTCAGTGGTGAGCTACCCGATTTAAATGCCATTCATACCAAGCACCATAAAAATAGCCTATAGGGCCGTCCACACAATGCATGTTAAAGATAACTTTAACTATAAAATTTTAGTTTTAAAAACCTTTACCTTTCCATTGTAGAGCTCCATTTCCCTGTGCATTTGTTCGTTGAAATGCAGATCCACTCGTTTCCCCAAAGGTTTAAAAGTACTGTTGCTGGTCCAGCTGGCGGCTGTGCTTTGGTGTCTTGCTGCTGCCTTGGTTAAGGCCCTGTCACACCTAGACAATTTAGGCAGTGTTTGCAAAATGTATGAAAAATTTGGAGAATATGCTGGGGTACGTGAATCAGTTATTGCTCAGGTTTGTCTCCGTTAAGAGCACGCTGAAGCATGCTGGTATATGCCATTGATCGCCGAGCTCCTCTGAAAATTAATTTTCAGCATGCTTAAAATTTTCCAACGTATCCAGTGTATAGCTGATATGTCCTGCATTTGTGGAGCAAATGGCATATTTGCAGCGTTGGTTCACAGGAAAAACTTGTACAGAGCTCTCTGCCTGCAGCGCACGCACACACACACACACACACACACACACACACACACACACACCTAAACACGTACTTTATAATGGAACCTGTCAAGGTTTTTTACATTTAACTGAAGTCTATACAATCATCTGACCTTTGTTGTTCTGATAGACATGCCAAAATGTCAGAACACCAAAGGAGGAGGATACAAACAGCTGATCGCCTGAAGTGCAGAGCGCAGCTGTTTATTTTGCTGTTGGCTGCGCTTCCCAGCAAAAGCACACTCTGTATATTATCTTGGTTTTAGTTTTTTCACTTTATTGAAAATGAATTTTATCGCCATCAGTTCACATGCCTTTGAGCAAGGTTGTGACAACTGTTATCTGATGTTCCTGACGTGTCATATCAGCTGTTGTTTGGCGCGACTAACCTGACAGATTTGACAGCTCTCCCAGGTCAGTCATGCCCCCCGCCGTGGTCTCTGAAAGGAAGAATCATCTGAGTTAAACAGAGATGATCTCTTCCACACCTAGGATTCATGGATCTGGAGGCAACAACAGTTTGGAATGACTGCGCTATGCAGAAGTTAGACTATTGTTCCGCATAAGTTGTGAATGTCAGCAACACGTGAAGCATTAGTTGGTTTAAGTTACTATTACTTACTTATATGTCCAAGTCATTATGGATACATGATGCATACAGCCAAAAGTGAAAATTTCGGCGTGCCCCAGCGTTTTACACCAATTTTTATATGTTTGGCGAATGGTGCCTAAATCGTCATGGTGTGACAGTTGACAGCTCAATTTTGCATACCCTATCTGGCTCCAAGTATTTACTCTATCAGTTACAAACAATAGGCATTCCCAGCAAGATAATTTCCAGCACTTCCAGGAGCCTGTAATCCAAGGATACTGTTCGTTGCTAATATGGAAGTGACTGACAAATCCTTTCCCCGGCTCAGACAGGCCTGCTAGCTTTGGGGTTGGCCGACCTCTCTTCACAATGACCAGCTTTTCTTGAAAAGTCTGTCTGGAAAATTGATTTTTTTTTTAAATATCAGTGACCAAATCATTTTCCTCTCCCCCTGTCAGCCATTGTGGGTGGAAAAACAGCTATTATATTTAAACAGATACAATACATTGTAGCTGATTAAGCAAGTCCTTGTACTGGTGTTTTGTTAGCTAGGATCCTCTGCATTGTGGGTGGAGGAGTCTAACCATCCAATCAAAAGATGTGAAAATGCTGACGTTCTTGGATGCCTTCTATGCGTACCCCTGGACACACAGAAGACATCTGATTGGTTAAAGCAACAGGATAAGTTTAACAGTTACTTTAACCTACAGAGCTGCACTGTTAATTCCTGAAGGCCCAAGGCAGATTTGTTTGACCCTGCAACACAGATGGCTTAAATATGACTGGACAAAAAAACTCTAACATGCATTACACTACTGGAAGGAGTGCAACCAAAAGAAAAGCTACAAATGAAGAGAACAGACTATTGGGAACAATTTAATACATCCTCACGGAACAAATATGTTGTAAAGGTTGTAAATGTAACTGTGGTAGTGTTTAGGCCAGCAGAGAAGGCTTTGCTGGCCCTAAGGGTCCACCACTGGATTAAAGTAACTAGTTACTTGGAAAAGTAACTTTCACATTACTTTTAAATGCATACTTAAATCATCTCGCACACATAGCAAGATAATTTAATTAATGGATTACATTAGGGGCTTATTAATGTCAGGCTGAAAACAGACCATTTCAGACAGAGCTTTTAGAGTATGTTAAGTCTGCTTTATCCTGCTTTGAGAGTTCTTATTGTGGGAAAAATCTGACAAAAATCAACACAAAATTGCCAGTAATTTCCTCATTTTGGAGTAAGAAATAGGGTTTGTGGAGTGAGAGAGAGAGAAAAAGAGTGAGAATCACTCCAAAAGAGTGAGTTGGCAACACTGCTTAAAGCTGCCCATGTTTATTTTACCTTTATGATATGGATTTAATCCGATGCGCAGCAATCCAAAGAAAATGTTCATTATCCACAGTCCAAATGTCTGCTGTGACAGAGACATGATCCAGCCCCTTAAATTTCTTTTGAAGATCAAATCCATTTTTGAACAATCTTTATCCAGGTAGCAAATAAATGTGTTTTAAATTCAGTGGATCACAGTCTCAGCTGTCTGATAGAAAATAACTTATCAGATCTTCATTCTGTAACAACGTATCTGGAATCAGTTGGTTTAATTGTTGCTGGGTTACAAACTGTCCAGATGCATACCTGTGCTTGAAATCCAGCCATGGGTGTTCAAATAGCATAAATCCACTAGTGCGGTGTTGTTAGCATAGCATAGCACTAGCTTTGTAGGACCTTGTTGCTGTTCTTAGGTGCTTCTGAAGATTGCAGACGGTCTCAACCACATTTAACTTGCAACCCACTAATATGCTTGTCTTTAACTGTGACAAAGGAAAAATAATCTCCCTATTTCCACAAAAATGAAGTAGCTCCATTTTTTCCTCCACTCAGTAGTGAACAGGCTCTTTGCAACAGGTTACACTGACTGACTGCTGTGTCAGCTGCATAGGTCAGTTTGTATTTATTTGCGCTAACAATATCTATCCATATTAATAAAATGAGAAACGCAGATGATCAAATTTCAGTAACTGTAACACATTACTGAATTTTTAAACAGTAATTTCGTTACACAGCATGTTACTGTAAAAGTAGTGGTGTTACAGTAACGCGTTACTGCCAACACTGGTCACAAACAACATGTTACAGACATGCTAATAACAAGAAGAAACTTGATTTTTGCCGGAATGTCACTTTAAGAAAGAAGTTAGGACTTTATGAGAAAAAAGTGTCAAATTAATGAGAAAAATTGCAAATTAATGAGAAAAATGTTGCAAATTATCAAGAAAAAAGTTGCAAACTTAAGAAAAAAGTTGCAAATTTGAGGAAAAAAAATTGCAAATTAATAAGAAAAAGTTGCAAATTTAGATGAAAAAGTTGCAAATTAACAAGAGTTGCAATTTTAAGAAAAAAGTCACAAATTAATGAGAAAAAAGTTGCAAATTAAAGAGAAAATTTGCACATTAACAAGAAAAAAAGTTGCAAACAAGAAAAAAGTTACAAATTTATGAGAAAAAAGTAGCAAATTAATCAAATCAAATCAGCCTTTATTGTCATGTTGCTGTACATACAACTGTAGTGCAGGCAAGATGAAATTACATTTCTCTAGGCATCCATATAAGTAAAAAGAACATAATTTAAGACACACTCACACACACCCTCACCCCCCCCACCCCAACACAGCCATTCACACAACCCTGAGACATCCTTGAAACTAACTAGAACTATATACATATAATATACATAATGTCCATAAGGTGCAGTAGTATGTCTGAAAGATTCCAGATCAACTGTTCAGCATCCTAACAGCTTGTGGAAGGAAGCTGTTAATCAGTCTGGTGGTTCTGCCTCTGATGCTCCGGAATCGTTTTCCAGATGGCAGCAGTTCAAAGTGTTTATGCAGAAGGTGAGAGTGATCCTTGACAATGTTCAGTGCCCTGCTCCTACAACGGTTCTGAAAAAGTTATTGGACAGAGGGGAGGGAAACTCCAATTACCCTCTCAGCTCCCTTAACTATCCTCTGCAGGGCTTTTTTGTCTGACAAACTGCAGCTGGAGTACCATGTTGCAATGCAGTACGTCAGAACACTCTCCACCACACCTCTGTAGAAGGTCCTGAGGATGCAGATGAGGAGAGAGGCCTGTTTGAGTTTCCCCAAGTAGTGCAGTCTCTGCTGGGCCCGCTTCCTGATCCCCAAGGAATTCTTGCTCCAGGTCAGGTCCTGCGAGATCTGCACTCCGAGGAACTTGATGTTCTCCACTCTCTCCACCAAACGGCCGTTGATGCTGAGAGAGACGTGTTCAGGCTGTGACCACTGGAAGTCGATAATCATCTCCTTCGTTTTGTCCATGTTGAGCACCAGATTGTTCTCCCTGCACCAGCCCTCCAGGTCTCTAACTTCTTCCCTGTACATTGATTCCTCATCCCTCTGAATAAATCCCACCACTGTGGTGTCGTCCACAAACTTAATCTGGTTCCCCTCGTGTCTGGATACACAGTCATGTGTTAGAAGTGTAAACAACAGTGGACTGAGTACGCAGCCTTGAGGGGATCAGGTGCTCAGCGTGATAGAGTTGGAGATGTTGTTTCCAACACGGACAGACTGAGGTCTCTCGGTCAGGAAGTCCAGGATCCAGAGACATGTGGCGGTGTTCAGACCGAGAAGGAGTAACATCTCCATCAGTCTCTGGGGAATAATGGTGTTGAATGCTGAACTGAAATCAATGTACACGAGTCTGGCGTAGGTGTCTTTCTGATCCAGGTGGGTTATGACAGAGTGCAGGGTGGTGACTATAGCATCCTCTGTGGAGCGATTTGAACGATACGCAAACTGGAGAGGGTCATGTGATGCAGGGAGGCAGGCTGTGATGTGTAGTTTGACAAGCCGTTGAAAACACCTCATCACAATTGGTGTCAGTGCAACAGGACGATAGTCATTCAGACAGGACACAACTGGTTTCTTTGCCACCGGTACTATGGTAGAGGTCTTAAAGCATCTGGGAATAATGGCCTGACTCAGGGAGATGTTATAAATGTGTCAGATGAAAATAAAGTTGGAAATTTACAAGAAAAAGTTGCAAATTTAAGAAAAAAAGTTACAAATTTATGAGAAAGTAGTTGCAAATTAACAAGAAAAAAGTTGCAAATTTAAGAAAAAAATTACAAATTAGAAAAAAGTTGCAAATTAATGACAATAAAGTTGCAAATTAACAAAAACAGTTGAAAATTAACAAGAAAAAAGTTGTAAACTTAAGAGGAAAGTTACAAATTTATGAGAAAAAAGTTCCAAATTAGCAAGAATTAAGTTTCAAATTAACAAGAAAAAAGTTGCAAATTAATGACAAAAAGTTGCAACCCCCCCCCCCCCGCCAAAAAAAATAACTTTGCATGTATCCATTGCATTGATGCTTAAAATACATTTGTTTCAGGTCTGTAGCATTATATAGAATGGTTTATGATGATATTGTCAATTTTGTGTTTTTTCCAGGTTGGAGGCATGCCCTCCCCCCCGATTTATGCCTGAGTGGTAGTAGTATTATGTGCAGTGTCTGAGCAGTACAGATTGTGAAGTCTAAAAGGAGCAGATAGGAAGGACCAGTGAAACCTCTCCCTACCGCACTTTGGATTGGGCAGCCCGCCACTAAACGAGCTCTCACTCAGCATGTCCCACATGGGGTGGGACCCGGACTCCGGCAGCGATGACAGCTTAGCCACCATCCTCCTCTCTCCTTTCACCTCCACTGGGTTGAGGTGGCACTCCAGAAGAGAGCTGGCCATCTTGGTCAGCTTGTTCAGTGGCTTCCTGTCGGCAGCTGGAATGCTACTGCCCCGGCAGACCACTCCATACAGGATGGCTGATGCCACCACAGAGTGATAGAAGGTCTTCAGTAGTTCCTCTTGCACTCCAAAAGACCTGCTTCTCTTCAGAAGGAAAAGCCTGCTTTGTCCATTCTGTGAAGCCCCTTTAAATATTTTTTTAAATTTTATTTATTAATTTATTTGTAAATTTGCATCTTTTTTCTTATGAATTTGACTTTTCTGTTTAAATTTTTAACTTTTTTCATGTACAGTAAATTTGCATACTTTTTCTTTTAACTCTTTTTACTTCTTGATTTATTTATTTTTTATTTTTTTTTGCAACTGCAGCTTTTTTTTTTTAATCAGTTTGTGCATTTTTATTACAAATTTGTGACTTTTTGATGGCAAATTTCCCTCTTTTCTGTTGTAAATTTTCATTTTTCTTCTTGGATATTTGCAAGTTTTTTTTCTATAATTTTTTCTCCTATAAATAAGTCACAGAAAAAGTCAAATTTATGACAAAAAAATTATACTTCATGAAAAAGGTTACAAATTTGTGTGCAAACAATGGAAAGCAGATATTAAAAGTATTAAATACTGTATGTGTGGAAAAATTCACAATTATATAAGAGCAGCAGGACAACACTTTGTTCACCCTGGAAATACAGCTTAATATTTCTTTGTTTATCTGTACTTTGGAGATGTAGTTGCTTTAATTTATTTAATGCAAATCTTTTTTAAATGCAAGATTTTTCGAAGAACAATGCGAGAGTGCTCATTTCCTCCAGTCTATTTCTTTATTTTATTACATTCTCTGTGCCTGTGAATATTGATGTTTGAATTATTGATAATTGCCCATATTGCTGCTGGTAGCAGCGGTTCTGTTTGAAGAGTTTCCTGCCAATAAAGCTGATTGAATCTGGGCCTTGTCTTGGAGGATTGCAGCCATTAATCCAATAAGTGGAGCCTCTCCTTCGCTTGAATCTGATTATTCTGATAATTAAGAGAAACCAGTGGAGCGGATCTTCAATAAGGCTTTACATATTCAGCAGCAGCGCTCCGATTACAATCCTGCTGACTGACCAATGGCAGATGTAAAATCAGCGACTCAGAACCCACACCTCAGCTCAGACATTTCCATTAGACCAATCCTTTCTAAATACCTAAACTAAACAAGTCACCATTACTGGGGTGACCACTTCCACAGTTGTGGGGCTGTTTAATTAGTAAGCTCATTAAGTTTCTTTTTATTTTTCCCTTTATTTAACATCATATTTTACAAAGATGTCAAGAAAAGCTGGAAGAACATGTATTTCTCAGATGTGCAAAACCCCAATTTGTTTGTGCTATTAAAAGTTTCATTTGTGCTGCTATGATTTTTAGATATTACAAGTTTTATATTTTCAAACAATGATGTCACCAGCCCCTCCCCCAAAAAAACAAATGTGCTTGAAACAGCTGTTGCCAAAAAGCCCACACTACACTGAAAATAAAGCTTGTAATAGCTAAAAAAAAAAAAAAGCAGCAGAACAAACAAAACTTTTAAATGCACGAACAAAGTACAAACACAGTGACCTCAGAATGGCCAATAAAATATTCTTTAACTTCTAAAAAAAAAAAAAAAAAAAAACATCACAAAGAACTGAGAATATTTTTCTGGAGCTTTGCATGGGGTGGGGGGGCAACTTCGTTCAGGTGTATACTTCACCTCTGGAAAAAAAAAAATACACAAGTCTTTACTGTACCTATACTGTAAATTGTACAGTCCCCTGAGACTGTATAGTTTACACAGATTTTCTGAGTGTTCGGTGGACTGAGATGCACAACAGAAGGGGGTCAGGACTATTTTTTTCCCTCCAAAACAACAGCAAAATGGTTAGCATGCAGCAACCTAGCTTTCCATGCAACAGTAATGTTTTTAACAGTGCTGAGGTAGGAAACATTACCGGGTTAACATTCTCTCCATGGGCTGTGGTTGTCACACTTTTAGTTATGAAACTGCAAATGAATTGCTCAAGCTTGGGCAACCTAATAACCACAAAGTATACATCAAGGAACCACAACCTAAACAGCAGCAGCAGCCTTACATTTTGCAGGTCTCAAAAAACCGTCCACACAGTAATACATGTCCACATTTCATTTTAAAACAAAACATATATCAGCTTTTCAAAAGATTAATATTAATTCTTCACCATTGTAGATGGAATAGTTATTTTAGTAATGCTGTGGGCATCACATTAAGTTGTGGGATTTAAGTTCCTTTAATGCAACTTTTGTTATATTAAAAGTGACATTAAGCAATATCACATACGTACTGTGGTGACCCACAATCTACAGAGACATTCATTTTCACACTCAGAAGGTCCAGAAGAGGCAGAGGACCATTCACATATGGACAGAGAGCCCCTGTGGGGACAACCAGAACAATGGACTATTGTTTATACATCCCTGGATTAAGGAGAAGACGTCCGGGCACCAGTTGGTCAGGCTATAGATATGTTTTGACTGATATGTCTATCAATATGCTAATGTGCCATGCATTCTCTCTGTTTGTATAACGTGTATAAAAGAGCTTGCTATATATGCCTCAACAACACAACACAGTACAGCACAGTAGCACACAGCGCTACAAGTGCGTCTCATTATGTTGGAGGAAATAAAACTCTGCAACCTTCCAGCTCGTCATACCTCGCCTGAACTTATTCCTCCACACTGGTGACCCCGATGTGTCATGGTGCGCCCCTCGTCTGATCTTATCCCTCCACACTGGTGACCTGAAGAGAGAGAATGACCGTCTGCTCCCTCTCACCGTGCTGTGGACAGCAGAGGACCAGAGAATGCCTGCAACCTCTTCATCTTCACCGGAGCATGTGCCCCGGAGCGGGCAGCACTTGGACCGGCACGCACCATGAACGCCGACACGAGCGAAACAAAGGAAGCAGCCTGAACAGGGAAAAACTCAGACAACATAGAACCCCCACCCTCAGAAAATGACATCATGGAATTTTTAAACTCAGATAATAACAGAGGCTCCGAACCCAGGATCTAGCATGGGAGCCTTGAGCTATGGGGGTAAAAACATTAGAATCTCTTGCTCAAAAACAGATGACTGAGGCGCGCTGACCCCTGGATGAGCCAGCTGGATGAGATGGTTGGGGTGCAGTGACCTCAGGGTGAGACGACTGGAGAGCACTGACCTCTGGAGCAGATGACTGAAGCATTCTGACCTCATGTGCTGATGGTTTGTACGCATCGATTCCCGAATGAAACAGCTGGGGCGCACTGACCTCAGGCTGAGATGGCAGGGGCGCATCCGGCCCAGATGACTCTGCAGCTGGAGAGGCAATGACCACCACAAGAGATGCTGAAGAAATGGCAGGTGGGACAGTCACTGCAGGGGAGTGCACATGAGGATAAATTGTCTCTGCAGGGGTGTGCATGTGAGGATAAACAGTTTCTGCTGGGGCATGCACGTGAGGAAAAACAGTCACTGCTGGAGTGTGCATGTGAGGCAAAATAGTTACTGCTGGAGCGTGCACCTTGCGGTCAGCTGGAGCTATGATGTGCACTTTGGACGGACAAGGATAAACAGTTGGGTGACATACCAATATAAGAAAAAATGGCAGCAGAAACAGGAGGCAGAGGCTCAGCATTAATTGGTGACTTCCACTGTGAATGCCCACCTACTTTGTAGGCAAGACCCCCTCCCCAATAAGTGTAATAGAAGGAAAAGGTACTTGGCTGGCCTGCTCTGCTGCTTCAGAGGCCACTCTTGGTGATCCCGATGAGGAAACGGCTGCAGGCGAGAGCACCAATGTTGAAGGTGGTGGAGCCAACACTGCAGGCATGATGACTGGCGAAGCAGCTGCGGTGGGAATCTCAGGCAAAACTGCATGCCTTTTCTCAGGCTGAGCAGCAGGTTTAATGACAGGTGAAGGCGGTGTGTGCGCCATGGAGAGAGCTGGAACAGGAGCGGAGCATGTAGACATGTGTAAAAGAGCCAAAGAACGTCTCACAGATGGCACTGGGTCCTGTAATGCCGAAACCAGGGGATGCTCTGTCGTCGGCACAGGGTTTGGCATTAACAATCCCTTTTTTCGCACAAGACATGATGGCAGGACTGGCATGTGGCGTAGAAATGAGGATGATGTTGGAGTCAGGGGATGCAGTCTCGTCGGCACAGACTCCACCTCATCCGGGGTGCCCTCCTCCAACCTGTGAAATTGCTGTGGAGCTGGGGAGAGGCGTGCTGGAGCAGGAGCGAAAAGCGCCAGAGGCAAGGGACACTTATTTGTTGGTACAGGTTTCAGCGTTAATGGTGTGGAAGACGGAGCCAGGGAACGTTTTACCTTCACCGCAGGCTTGGGGGCTGAGCCTCCCCCTCATTACAGAGAGACCACTGGAACTGAAACACTGAGGCGAGGAGACAGTTTACCTCTGGTCTACTCCGCAGGCTGGGAATCTCCTGAAGTGTTTCCTCTACTATTTCCAGGTACTCCTGACCCTCCACCAGTGTACGGGAGGAAAGGGCCTCAGACCAACAACCTATGGTCAGTTCAAACTCCGAACGTTCCTCCTCATCCAGCTCAAAAGCCACCAAGTCCATGTCCGCAGAGTCCATGTTTGCTCTTGTCCTGCTCCTACCAGACTCGGCCGCTGGGTCCATCACTGGCGGTGTCCTTCTGACATGCTTGTGTTTAATCCTCCGGGGCAAAGAAGAAGAGGACCCACTTGCCAGGTGAATCTGGTAAACCATGATTTATTGTAACAAAAAGTAAACTCTGCACGAGGGCAGAAATAAAATTTAATAACGAATCAAATATTGTGGAGTGACAACAGCCACAATAATCCAGACAGCGTGGTACAAAAGCATGATGTGAACATAAAGACACCGCAAGGATTAGTGCCTACAGCCAGCGTAAATAGGGGAGACAGTGATTGGGAGAACACAGGGCAGGTCAGCACCATCAAAGGCAATCAGTTAGTAATTAACCGTTACTAGAACACCTTTGGAGTGGAATGATGCAGGTCCAGGGAAACGTTGTAATGTGATTATCGGAGAGTGAGTAACTCCTGGATTCTCTGTTGTTCAATCAAATTGCTCGGTCGGAATTAGCTAACGTAATGTACTTAAAAACACTTATTTGAATGTCTGTCATGCCTAACATCAATCCAACTTCCCAGTCTGTAAATACTAAACATCTGACACCGGTCACTGCAGTAATGACTGTGCCACAAGATGACCAAGAAGCCCAGTAGATCCCAACCTGGGGTACTGGGAACATTCAGGGTGCTTTCACATCTGCGGGCTTTAGTCCGTTTCAGTCGAACTCAAGTTCGTTTTCTCCGTTAGTACGGTTCATTTTGTCTGGTGAGAACACGGTAATCGCACTCAAGTGTGTACTAAAACAACCATACCGAGACCTCCTGAAAGGGGTGGTCTCGGTTTGAATTAAATGGCGAACTCTGGTGTGGTCCTGCAAGTGAGGAAGTGACCGCACTAAAAATGGGACCAGCGGCAAATGGTAAAACATTTCATGCCAGTGTACATACCTGATAGATCTTTGAAAATGTCTGTGGCTGAGCACGTCACGGTTCTGGAGGATTAATGAACGTTAGCATGTTATTTCCCATCCATAGCAGTGCTTCATTTTCAAACTGTATGATTTGCCAAAAGTGGTATATGCACGTATGTAATAAATGCTAACCAGGGCAATGAAAACCTGCCGTAGATTACACTACAATTTGCATTATTTTCTCCCAGAAATGCATAAAGACACGGCAGAATGGGCAAATTTATTATGCAGCGCGATTACATTAATACTCAATGTAAATACATGAAAAGACATGAATTCACCATCTGGGTGAGATGCAGACAGACAAAGTTCCCACTCACCTGAAAAAGTTGTCCCTGTTGAAAACCTGATGTGTGTTTCCTGGCAGCACATCCGTGGTAGGAATCCGTGGGTAAAATAAATAAAATCCAACATCCCGATTCAGCTGAAGAGCTCCTGGTTCTTCAGCTTCCATTTTGGGTAGAAAATAACAATAGTCAACCACGCAGATCCAAGAAATAATTTTATCAGAGAAAACCGAGGAGAAAAGTTTTAAAAAAAAATGTCTCTTGGACTTGGAGTAGTGATGAGTGTGGAGGAGATGCAGGCTCTGATAGATATTTGATCTGAGAACCAGATTTCTCAGCTGCTTGTGGCTACACACAAGAATATCAATGTTTTTAAACGTTTAGCGACATGATGGCAGCGGGGGCGGGGGGGGGGGGTTTACACAGACAGCGGAACTTTTCATTTTTATTAGTTTGTGGTGCATAAACACCTTACTGAAGGGAATGGTGTTATGCTGAGAATCACTGGCTTGCCGAGAATTGCATCCCATCTTCGAATAAACAATTTAAAGATTACTTACAAGGGGTAATTTTTTTACTTCTAAAAATGTATAATGGGTACTTCTAAAAATGCACAAATGGTTACAAGCCTGGCTGTAATGTTATATTTATAGTTTTGGTGCATGGGGAGCAATTCTTGGCATAACACCGGTCCTGGCCAATCAATGAGCCGGATTTCTCCTCTTTGCTCAGATTTTTCTTCCTGGTCAGCGGTGGCTATTATGTATAGAAACTGGCTGGTACTAGTAAGATGGTGGCCGGGTTGGACGTTGGTGGACCAGGGTGGCTGACTGCCAGTTTCCGGTAGTGATGCCACCCGGGGTATAAAGGATGTGGGTGGAGGAAGCTCTGTCTCTTTCGTCGTGGAGCCACCTGGCATACAGGCGAGTGCCGCAAGCCTTTTATTTATAGTTATTTATTATCCTGAATAAACCCTGGGTGTGTGTGTCCTCAGGGGTGTGTGTTGTCACCACTACTCTTCATCCTGTACACAAACATGTGTCGGAGCAGACATGACAACAGACACATTATAAAGTATGCTGATGACTCAGTCATTGTCAGTCTCCTCCAGGATGGTGAGAGCGGCCACGGCCCAGTAGTTGATGACTTTGTTCACTGGTGTGAGGATTCCTACCTGCAGCTGAATACAACAAAAATGAAAGATATGATTATTGACTTTAGGAGGAAAACTCCCAGGCACAAAGTCACCATACTAAAAGGCCAGACCACCGAATGTGTACAATCGTACAAATATCTTGGGACGATTATTGATAGTGGATTGAACTTTGAGGTGAACTGTGAAAGGGTGTGCAAAAAGGGTCAGCAAAATTTGCATTGTTTGAGGAAACTTGCACGCTTCCAAATTGACCGAACCATAATGACTATGTTCTATCGGGCTTTTATTGAATCTGTTTTATCCTTTTCTTTAATGTCATGGTTTGGTCAGATAAAACTGAAACAGAGGAAATCCTTGGATCAGGTAGTCAGATGGTCCAGTCGTTTGCTTGGTGAGTCACAGCTGAGCCTGACATCCCTGTACACCAGACAAGTACAGAGGATGGCCGACTCGATTTTAAATGATGACTCCCACCCTTTGCACTGCAACTTTCAGCTTCTTCCCTCCAGACGGAGGTTTGCTGTCCCAAAAAGTAGAACCCAGCACTACAAAAACAGCTTTGTCCCTGCTGCTGTCAAAGAGTTGAACAAGCTATAAAAATTATATTGTACATATTTTATATTTACCTATTTTGTAAGATGTGTGCCTGTGTTTGTGTCTATGTTGAATGTAATTAGTGGCTTGTAAATATGGATGTCACCAACTGCAAAACAAATCTACCTACGGGTACAAATAAAGTAACCTGAACCTGAACCTGTTAACTGAGTTTAGTCTCACTCGTCATTCCCAGCATTATGGACAACATTTGGCGACGAGGTAAAAGCGGTAATGGAGCGTTCCATTGCTAGCTTTCGGCCATTTCTCGAGGCCCCGGGCGAGCCACCCATACCGTGGCCTTGTTGGTTTGCTGCTTTCACCAACTATCTTGTTGTCTTAAACCTGGGCGAGATGGAGAAGCTCCAAGCATGAGCTGTGTTGGTCCATAATCTGGGAATGGAAAGGCAGAGGATTTTTGATAACCTTGGAGGTGGTGATAGTTTTGACGAGGTGGTGCAGCTAATGGTGCGGTACTTTAGGGCGCCGGAAAACGTCACCGTGAAGCGCATTCGGTTTTGACAGCGCTGCAAGCAGTTGGGAGAGCTGCAAAGAAGATTTGTGGCGGACCTCCGTGAGCTGGCGAGGGAATGCAGATTTGGGGCCCTGGAGGATGAGATGATTCGGGACCAGCTGGCAGAGCACATCTGCTGCCCGGCGGTCTGGTCCAGGTTGTTGACACACCGAGGGGAGATGACGTTTGCTGAAGCTGTCGAGCTTGCCCAACAGTTCGAGGCGGCAGAGACCATCGCGAGGGGCCTTACTGAAGGGGCTTCTCTGGAAAAGAATGAGTCTTGGGCTAAGGCACTGATCCTGGACCCTTGTGATGGCGAGTGTGGGGAGGATGATTTTGCCTCCGTGGTCAGGATAAGGTCTGCCCCTGGTACTCCAAAATGTTATGGATGTGGGTCCACTGAGCACCGCTGTAAGTCCAGGGTGTGCTCGTCGAAAGGAAAGCGTTGTGGCAAGTGTGGTGTTTTGAACCATTTTGCGAGGGTGTGCGAAAACTTCGTACGCAGGAGCTGTAGGGGTGAACCAGGTGCTGCACAGAAGACTCCAATGGTTGTGCATACCGTCTCCCCAGAGACGACAGGGAGGATCGGCTGCACCGTCACGCTAGATGGCATGGAGATCCCGCTCTTGGTGGACACTAGAGCAGTGATTTCCGTCCTGAATCTGGAAACCATGGAGAGACTGTTTCCCCACCGACAGATAAGAAGGCAGTATGAGGAGTGTTATGGTTATGGACAGAACAGGTTGGCTATTTTGGGCTATGTGGAAATGGAGGCCCGGTATAAGAACAGTGTGGCGCCCAGTGTTTGCATTAACGTTTCAGCATCCGGTGTTGACATTATGGGTTGTAACCTATTTTACAGTCTTGGGTTCTCCATCACTAACGTTTCGGGCGAATAATGGTCCGGATGTGGACTGTGGGGCTGACCTGTTCCTGTCGTGGAGGGTGCTGAAGTGTAGGATTCAGACTGGGTGGACAAAGTGACAAAGGGAGAGCACACACTGCACCACGCGGAGCCGTCTCGGGCTAGACCCGATGCCGTCATGCAGGCTGCCCTGGACGAGGATGCCGGATGACATGGCGGGACCCCCGATGAGTCTCGTTAAGACAAGACGCCAACGCCGGGAGAAAACGGGGCTAGACCACGGAGCGTGGTGATCATAAAGCGCTCCCAGTGACGGCCTGCCAAGAGGAGACCGAGACGAGCCCATGAGCCACCGCAATTGGTGACAGAGGTCTGTCGCAGGATTGGTGATCTGGATAAAATGAAGAGGGCTCCCTCGAAGACCAAGGTTGATGCTCGAGTACGTCAGGATCACAGTCCACGCAAGCAGCGGGACGACCAGAGGCAGTTCCAGGTGGAGCCCGGCGGGCATAGGTCTATTCAGGTCTGAAGACACCGGAGGGATCTGCGGCTGCCAGTGGTGGAGAGGAGACAGCGCAGCAGAAGCCCTGAGGTGAAGAGACGGAGACGCCTTGAGAGGGATCCATCCAAGGACTGAGGGTTTTGTTTTTGCATGTTTGTCGTGTTTTCTTCAGTCCTGCATGTGTGTTGTTTACTATTTGGTGCCCTGGTAAATTGATTTAAAAAAAAAAAAAAAAAAAAAAAAAAAAAGGAAGTGAAAGGACAGTGAGTGTGATAGGCATGATGTGATGTTTAGTTGCCGTGGATTTCCTATTGGCTCCATCTGTGTTTGTTCACATGAGCTTTACCTTTTCACCCATTTTCAACTTATTTTCTCATAAATTTGCTATTTTCTTGTAAATATGTGACCCCCCCCCAGTTTAATCATTTTTTCTTGAAAATTTGAAACTTTCTCATAAATTTGCTACTTTCTTTTACTGTAAACAGTCAGGGTTTGACGGCCAAGACCCAAAAACAACACATATGGGAGCAATACAGTGTCAATGATTAATTTACAATTATAGTGCAATAATAATGTGCAGAAGTTAATTGTAGGGAGGATCTGGCAACCCTACAGGGAGAAAACGGAACAAGGATGAGTTCTCTGAACAAGGCAACCACACAGAATGTATTTTTATGCTTTTATGCTTACAGGACTGCAGGGGAGGAGTGGCAGGTACCAGGTGACCACTTGTCTTTCGCCCTGGGAGCTGTTGAGGGGAAGGAGGCGCATTCCAGAGCTGGGGGTGTTAGGGGGAACCACAGGGGGAAAGACTGGGGCGAGGCGGGTCAGGCCTGGATGAGGGGAGAAGGTGAAGGAGGCAGTGCAGATAAAGTTGGTAAGTCGACTTACTTGTGATACAGGGAGAGAGCTGTGCACAAACCGGGGAATAACAAATCCAATACAACAGGCTAGCATGGGAATCCAGAAACAGGAAGGGGTCAGGGCACAACAGGAGGATCCAAGACAGACAAAATCCGAGGCGTGTGACAGGCACAGGGTCTAGAGCAAGCAAAGGTTAAAAAACACGGCAGATCAAAATGGATATCAAATAGCAAGGCAAGGTACTGGCAGGTAAAGAGTCAATGTGACCAGACCAGAGTGACGGAAAAGCATGCTATTTCAGGGCTCCTCTTTGCAGGTGGTAATCACAGCTGCAGGGAGAGCATCTAATCAGGAGGAGAGAGAGAAACAGGGGCAGAGTGTGGGGAACCCTGACATAAACTTGCAACTTTTTCTCATAAATTTGTTAAGTTTTTCCTTGTAAATTTTCTATTTTCTTGTAAATTTGTGACTTTTTCCCAAACATTTGTAACATTTTTCTTGTAAATTTTGACCTTTCTCAAAAATTTTCATCTTTTTTACTCCAAACTTACAACTGTTTCTCATAACTTTGGGATTTTTTCCTTGTAAATTTGCAATTTGTTTACTCATACTGTATATTTACAACTTTTTTTGTTAATTCTCAACATTTTCTATTTTTTTCCCTCATAAATTTGTGAATTTTTTTCTTGTAAATTTCCAAATTTCTCTCGAAATATTTTCACATTTTTCTCATGAATTTGTGACCTTTTTTTCTCATAAAATTGCTGCTATTTTTTTTTAAATTTGACACCATTTTTCTTATAAATTTTGACATTTGTTCTCATAAATTGGTGAGTTTATTCTTGTATAGGTGAGTTTATTTATGATATACATTTTATTAACGACTTTTCATTTTTATTTATATCTTTGTCATATTTTTAGAGGATGACCTCAAGTCACTCTGTTATTGTTCAAAAACTGTTTTTTGCAGCGTCACATTATTATGACATTTATTATGACTGTGGAGATATATTTGGCTTTTTGAGCCCATAACCAGGCTCTGTGTGGCTTTTGTGGGGAAAAAAAAAAACCCTCAACATTTATGAGAAAAAAGTGGAAAATTTGCAAGATTTTTTTTCATGGAAAAAGCGTCATAACTTAAAAGTACACTTTGAAGTTTAAGTTGACGGAGGGAGACAAAAAAAAAAAAGCAGAGGGGATGTCAGCGGTGCAGGTAGTGCGGCAAGGCCAGATGGCAGTGGCGGCGCTCTGCCTCGCTGATTAGTGGTGGGCAGACAAAGAGCGGCCATGTTTCACTTGTTCATCACTTAAGTGCAGAGCCCAAGGTGGAGGCTGGGAGATTTCCCCGGAGGAAATGTGCCTCCCACAGATAAGGCCGAGGCCTGGATTGCTCTCCGGGGGTGGCGAGGTACGACGGGGGATCCAAACCTCTGAAGAAAACAAAGTGAAAGCAGAAAGAAAAGGCGCCGTGGTGTGGAACCGCAGCGAGCAAACTTCAGCCCAAAGTTCACTTTCCTTTTCCCATTAAGTCCAACTCTGCAGAGACCAAAGTCCACCGGAAACTTTCTGACTGCAACTCCGTGATGACGGAGCTGCCATCATCACTGAGAGAACAATAGCTGTAATACGCCACGGCACTCGGCCTCTGACCTCAGCTGGCTGCTCTGTAATTAGGACGGTCTGCGTCTGATTATTATTGCAGTCGAGAAGAAAGCTTCTGATTGGTCACTCTGTCATTCGTGATTGTTGCATTGTTTTGCCGCTGAGATGAAAAATGACTGCGACAACCCTCTATGCTCACTCACTGATTCTAGCTTAGAACATCAAAAAGTTCATACCACTGCCAGCACTTGACGCCAGGTTAGGACTACACCGCTTCAAAGTTCCTGGATCAAATATAGAGTTCACGCTGCACAATCTTATGACATGCCATAACCTGTCATCCCCACCCCACCCTCCAAACCTGGAAAAAAGAGAGAGTTGCCCCCCCCCCCTTAACATCATAAACCTTTCTAAATTATATTGCATAACTGAATAAAATGACTTTGAACCACTAACTCTAAGCGGAAATGCAAAAAAAGGCAACTTTTTTCCTCATAAATATGAGACTTTTTTCTCAAAAACTTTCAACTTGTTTCTCATAAGTTTTCACATTTTTTTCTTGCATATCTACAGTTTTTTCCTGTAATCTTTCAACATTTTTCTCGTAGATTGGTGACTTTTTTCTCAGAAATTTGTGACTTTTTTCTCATAAATTTGCAACTTTTTCCTGTAAATTTTAAACTTTTTTTTCTCATAAATTCCCAACGTTTTTGTTATAAATTTACAACTTTTTTCTAAAAAATGTGTGACTTTTTTCTCAAAATTTTGCAAATTGTTTCTTATGAATTTTCAGATTTTTTTCTTGTAAATCTGCAATTGCTCCCTGTAATTTTTAAACATTTTCCTCATAGATTTGCAACTTTTTTCTCAAAAATTTGACTTTTTTCTCTTAAATTTGCAGCTTTTTACAGTAAATTTTAATTTTTTTTCATAAATTGATTTTTTTTAAAATAAAAATTTTCAGCTTTTTTCCTCATAAATTTGTAACTTTTTCCTGTAAATTTTAAACCTCTTTCTCATAAATTTATTACTTTTTCTCAAAAATTCTCAACGTTTTTGTTATAAATTTACAACTTTTTTCTAAAAAATGTGTGACTTTTTTCTCAAAATTTTGCAAATTGTTTCTTATGAATTTTCAAATTTTTTCTTGTAAATCTACAATTTTTCCCTGTAATTTTTAAACATTTTTCTCATAGATTTGCAACTTTTTTCCCAAAAATGTGACTTTTTTCTCTTAAATTTGCAGCTTTTTACAGTAAATTTTAATTTTTTTTCATAAATTGATGTTTTTTAAATAAAAATTTTCAGCTTTTTTTCCTCATAAATTTGTAACTTTTTCCTGTAAATTTTAAACCTCTTTCTCATAAATTTATTACTTTTTCTCAAAAAATTTCAACATTTTTGTTATAAATTTACAACTTTTTTCTAAAAAATGTGACTTTTTTCTCAAAATTTTGCAAATTGTTTATGAATTTTCAGATTTTTTTTTTGTAGATCTGCAATTGCTCCCTGTAATTTTTAAACATTTCCTCATAGATTTGCAACTTTTTTCTCAAAAATGTGACTTTTTTTCTCTTAAATTTGCAGCTTTTTACAGTAAATTTTAATTTTTTTTCATAAATTGATTTTTTTAAAATAAAAATTTTCAGCTTTTTTTCCTCATAAATTTGTAACTTTTTCCTGTAAATTTTAAACCTCTTTCTCATAAATGTATTACTTTTTCTCAAAAATTCTCAACGTTTTTGTTATAAATTTACAACTTTTTTCTAAAAAATGTGTGACTTTTTTCTCAAAATTTTGCAAATTGTTTCTTATGAATTTTCAAATTTTTTCTTGTAAATCTACAATTTTTCCCTGTAATTTTTAAACATTTTTCTCATAGATTTGCAACTTTTTTCCCAAAAATGTGACTTTTTTCTCTTAAATTTGCAGCTTTTTACAGTAAATTTTAATTTTTTTTCATAAATTGATGTTTTTTAAATAAAAATTTTCAGCTTTTTTTCCTCATAAATTTGTAACTTTTTCCTGTAAATTTTAAACCTCTTTCTCATAAATTTATTACTTTTTCTCAAAAAATTTCAACATTTTTGTTATAAATTTACAACTTTTTTCTAAAAAATGTGACTTTTTTCTCAAAATTTTGCAAATTGTTTATGAATTTTCAGATTTTTTTTTTGTAGATCTGCAATTGCTCCCTGTAATTTTTAAACATTTCCTCATAGATTTGCAACTTTTTTCTCAAAAATGTGACTTTTTTTCTCTTAAATTTGCAGCTTTTTACAGTAAATTTTAATTTTTTTTCATAAATTGATTTTTTTAAAATAAAAATTTTCAGCTTTTTTTCCTCATAAATTTGTAACTTTTTCCTGTAAATTTTAAACCTCTTTCTCATAAATGTATTACTTTTTCTCAAAAATTCTCAATGTTTTTGTTATAAATTTACAACTTTTTTCTAAAAAATGTGTGACTTTTTTCTCAAAATTTTGCAAATTGTTTCTTATGAATTTTCAAATTTTTTCTTGTAAATCTACAATTTTTCCCTGTAATTTTTAAACATTTTTCTCATAGATTTGCAACTTTTTTCTCAAAAATTTGACTTTTTTCTCTTAAATTTGCAGCTTTTTCCAGCAAATTTTAAATTTGTTTCTCATAAATTGATTAATTTTTTTAATAAAAAATTTCAACTATTTTTCCTCATAAATTTGCAATTTTTTGCTGTGAATTTTCGCATTATTGTTGTCACGGTGGCCCTCGCGAGCCACCATAAGACGCCACAAGTCTCCGCTGAGTTTGCAATGATGTTTATTAAAGGGAAAAGGAACAGAAGGAAAACACAAAGCGACAAAGTAATAAGCCACGGTGGGCTAAAACACACTATGACTAGGGACAGAGACTGTAAGGTTGAGCAAGCACACTTATAATTCCCGATGAGGACGAGGGATGATCAGAGATGAGGAATCAAAGAGGGATATTGACGTCCGAGACGAGGAACGCTCGCTCGATGCCAAAACACAGGGAAATTTGACAGAGACTGCTGCATCGGGCTGCATTCAGCGACCACTTTAAATGCCGGCTGCTAATGAGCCCTGAATGCAGCCCAGCTGGCAGGCTTTGACAGCAGGAAGCTCCCCCGAGCGCTGTCGCAATAAGAGCCCGGGGAGCCAGAAGGTACTCACTGCTGTCAAGCCTGATGTATGACCTGAGCACAGACGAGATCGGCGCTCGGAGCGTGACAATTGTCTCATAACTTTGCTGGGTATTTTATCAAAATTTGCAACTTTTTTCAAAAAATTTGATTTTTTTTTTTTTTTTCTCCTGTAAATTTTCATCTTTTTTCTCATAAATTTCCAGTGCTTATCTGGATGTTGGTTATTTTTTTTTTTTTTATTCTGTGGAATTATACTTTAATTTACAACTTTTTAAACTTTTTTAATTGGCATCTTTTATCATATCTTTGTGCCTTTATTCTTGCAAATTTGAACCTAATTTACTTTTATACATTTGTGCTTTATGGTATATTGGTGAATACCCCTATCCCTCTTATTAAAAAAATAATAAATCACCTACAGTGGTGCTGTTTACACCAGGAATTAAGATGTGTTTTTTGTGATCAGATAGCAGTTGGATAGGACACCTCTGAATAACTGTTAGCTGATCATGATCCTTCCAGCAGTCCACTGAGTGAAGAGGAAAAGGGTCTGAGCAAGTGGGTGGAGAATAATGAACTGAATAATTTAACTGGGAAATAATAATAATTAAAGACACAAATCTGACTGGCCAGCAGCATTTGAGAACATGTAAGTTTCTTTCTTTCAGTATTCATCTTTATTTAAGCTAACATTTGATGGAGTATTTATTTGTACAGCTAGATATCTTAAAGTATTCTATCATACACTTTTTCCACACATCGACACAGTTCTCAGAGGTGGGAGTAAACTGTTTCTGACATGCTTTGGTCAGAACACCTTAGGGTTTAATTATTGCAGTATAGCACTTTCCACACAAGTGAAGGAACTCTCCTCAAAACAGGCTGTTTTATGGAATTTTGCTTTAAATACTAATGAGCCACTTCTGGTGAAGTGATGTCTGGTTGTTCACTTCTTCCCTGCTCGGTTCTCAATTCCCTTTGAACTGAAGACTGTTCGCTCCCTTCGGTTTGGAATTTCACTTAATATGGCGGAATACCCTGTGCAGTCCACTTTGGAGTACACTACTGGGCGATCGGAACGCAGCTAATGTGATATTCGGGGGCGCACAGGCATGTTGCGCATGAGGCTGGTTATTATTAGGGCAATTACATTAATTTACTCATCAAAAAACCACCCAAACACACAGTGCCAGCTTGCAGTTTGTTCCCAACAATGCTGTTTATTAGAATGAATGAATCATGCGTTGAGCCAGGCCACCTTGCAATAATGTAGGTTAGTCACATTTGTGCATCACATGTAATTTGTACATTGATAGAATGGAAATGTTTCCTGTTAACATACACATATTCATCTTGTGAAGGTGATTTTATAGCAATGTGTGTGGATTTGATAGCCCCGATTACACTAGGGAAACTGGCTCCCGCTGCAAAATGCACATGTCGGCCTGTTCAACTGCATTGTATGGGAATATAATGTATCTGGGTGACAGCTGGCGTAGCTTAGCTCAGGATTGATTGGTCTGCCAGCTCCCTCTGGAATACCCCTATTGCCAGGAACCCCAGTGTTGTCAGCACCTGCACTGGGACGGGCAGCGCATAGCTTGTCGCTGTGTTGTGCTCCAACAGCGGATGTAGCTCTGAGCACAGTTCCACAAGGACTGCCGGTGGAAACCTAAACCAGCTGACAAGCCAGTCATGACCTGAGCCAGAAAATCTTCTCTGTCTCTAAATACCCTTTCTCTTCTGACTACATTTGCAATAGCCTCTAATAATGCTAACGGTGTGGGTCACCCCCACAGCCTATGGACAAGCAGAGCGCTCAGCTGGAGCAATTAGCAGAACAATGAGATGTGTGTATTGAGATCAATAGGCAGCTTCTCTTTGTCTAGCTCTTTCCTGCCAGTATCCTGTTGATATGTATGACTCAAATGCAGGTGTTCATGCTTCCTGCTCTGTACTGTGATGCAAATGTGCCTTTCATGTATTGTCTGTAGTGGGGTATTTAAACTGCATATCGCTCTGTAACTCTCTCTCTCTCTGACCACTGCTCAACTGACCACACGATTGCCTGAGAGCCTGAGAGCTCGCTCTGGCACGCCTGCACGGCGCTGGAGTGAGTTCTGTGATGGTGGGATGAATGATCAATAAAACCCACTTTTAAACCACAGTTCGCCGCTTATTATTTCATGCCGCCACACTGGTGACCCCAAGAAAGCACATGCTTTGTGCAACGCAACCTTCTGGTCTGGACATCCACGCTGAATTGGCCAAGGGACACAAAACGTCTACTCCCTCTCACCGCCCCTCCGCGTCTACACGAGCCCGAGGGACAAAGATCGTCTACTGCCTCTCACCGCTCCTACGCATCTACACAAGCCCGAGGGACAAAGATCGTCTACTCCCTCTCACCGCTCCAACGCACCATGACCTCAACGCAAAAAAGAACACGCTGACAATGAACGCAGCACCCGGCGGTGATTCTGCGACGACAAGCGAACGCAGCAGCCTGACGCAAATGGACTGCCCTCCCTTCTGCTACAGGGAGACCTTGACGCAGACCCACCACCAGGCGAACTCTCCGGAGATCACCCACGACCGGGAAAGCGGCAGAAAGCTTCATGGTGAGATCTGCACGCCTGAGATCTGCACATTCACGCTGGGACCGGCCGCTCTCACAGCTCCTCCACACAAGAGTGCACACACCTCGTCCTCTCTCCACGACGGCGACCTCCAGGGCTGACGGAGAACGCAGCACGTGGACCTGAACGCACCATGACCGAACGGCTGCAACAGCCTGAACAGGGATGACCATCGGCGCCGACTACGCTGATCTCCAGCAAGCTCCCTGACCCTGACTCGCCTCTACAGCGGTCCTGCCAAGCACCGAACCCCGCACGCATACCGGGGGGTTACGAGGACGGCGCACCACGCACGGGACAATAACGGCTCCACAGACCGCCATCGTCCTTCGCTGCTGCACACAGAACCTTCAGGGCTGCTCACACACCTGAAGCACGCACGCAGCTCGCTCACAGGATTTTGTATTGGTCTCAGCCACGGCGCACAAGGGAATTCAGCCGTCAGCTGTCCCCGAGGGCTTTAGGGCTGCGCGTGCGCACCTAAAGCCAACACGCCAAGTCCCTCACACAGCTGCAGCTCCTTTTTTCTCACAGCCGCTACGCAGCCTTGCAGCTCCTGTTTTTCTTCATAGCTGCGAGAGGAGTCAGAGACAAGTTTTTCTTCTCACAGCCGCTGTGGACCTCCGCACGTTCAACGGGACAGCCCCTCAACATCGCGGATCCACAGGCAATTTTTGTGCAGCCCAAACAACTTCGCCGTCCCGGGCCGGCACTTGCTACCCCCACCCCCCTCCCTCCACCTCCTCGGCACAGAGCCTTCCCCGCAGCTCGCTACCAAAGCCGGACTATCGAGGCCTCAGCTTCCTGCTGAGCCCTCTGGGGGGGAGTGTGTGGGTCACCCCCACAGCCTACGGACAAGCAGAGCACTCAGCTGGAGCAATTAGCAGAACAATGAGATGTGTGTATTGAGATCAATAGGCAGCTTCTCTTTGTCTAGCTCTTTCCTGCCAGTATCCTGTTGATATGTGTGACTCAAATGCAGGTGTTCATGCTTCCTGCTCTGTACTGTGATGCAAATGTGCCTTTCATGTATTGTCTGTAGTGGGGTATTTAAACTGCATATCGCTCTGTAAGTCTCTCTCTCTCTGACCACTGCTCAACTGACCACACGATTGCCTGAGAGCCTGAGAGCTCGCTCTGGCGCGCCTGCACGGCGCTGGAGTGAGTTCTGTGATGGCGGGATGAATGATAAATAAAACCCACTTTTAAACCACAGTTCGCCTCTTATTATTTCATACCACCACAACGGCATTGTTGTTAGAGGGATTTTCTGCACTTCTTTGCGCTTGCTTTTATATCCACTCATCTAATTGTGCACATGTGGATGTTTGTTCATCATGTGTCTCTGGTGTGTACAATAATTTTCACGTCATTATCAGTCGCCCAACATCACCTTTAAGTGTCGCCAATGGACCAATAACAGTAGAAATGTATGTACGCCAGCCATGAAGTTGCCGTGGGGCTGCACATATTTCCAAGGTCAATTCATTCTTGATACATCTGAAATTTTCCATGTAAAGGGACGTATGCCGTATTTTTGTGCGTAAGTACTCTTTGTACATGAGGCCCCAGTTCCTGCTGTTTAAAAATGTTCCAGTCTGTGTAGCTAAAGCAGGCCTGGAGCTGGAGGAGAGCATTTTCAGGCCAGGTTTTAATTGTTTGTTTGATTGGGGAGGAACTCTTCCTCTGGGGGATGTAGACAGGTATTAGGCGCAGGGAGAGATGGTCTGATTGTCCAAGGTGAGGGAGGGGAGTGACTCTGTAGGCATGCTTGATATTATTGTAAACATGATCCAGTGTTCTTTCCCCTCTTGTGGGACACTTAACATGTTGGTGGAATTTTGGGAGTACAGTCTTTAGGCATGCTTTGTTAAAATCCCATGCAATTATGTGGACTACGTCGGGGTGATCTCTCTGCAGCCTGCTGACAATGTGCTGGAGGTGGCTGAGTGCTAAGTTAACACTAGCGGTAGGAGGAGTGTAAACAGCTATTACGACTACTGCATTTAGCTTGCGGGGGAAGATAGAAAGGCCTACACAGAAAGGACATGGCCTCTAGGTCCGGTGAACAGTGATTGTGAATTATTCTGCTGTTGTTACACCAAGACTGGAGCGCATAAGGACAGAGCTCACCATCTCTTCCCTTACCAGAATCGGCATGGCGGTCATAACGGTGCTATGAATTAATGAATAAGCTGGTCTTAGACATTTACTACAGTTTTAATCAAAGACCCACAAATTCCCTGGATGCTCTGGGCCACTGGGCTAACTCCATAGTAGCACTGTTGGTATGTGGATTTAGACACTCACGGGGATACATCTACGGTCTCATGGATCCCTGGAAAATATGACCAATAAAATAAATTAGTCACTAGGACATCACTGTGTGTAGGAGAGCTGCTCACGTCAGGCTCTTTCAGTCATGTGCTAGGAAAACCAGGAGGACTTCTTCGACAGACTAATCACGCAGGACAAAACATGGGTCCATCACTATGATCCAGAGACAAAAGCCCAGTTGAAGCAATGAAAGCATTATGACTCACCACCTCAGAAGAAGGCACGTGTCCAACCCTTGGCAGGCAAGATCATGCTCACAGTCTTGTGGGACCAGCATGGAGTACTGAATATGGATTTCCTGCCCACCTCCTGCAAGACAACACCCTGGTTCACTACTTTTACACAGTCCGGTGGCTATGAAATCCTTCCTCAACCCAGCTCCTCTCCACACCCCACATCATCAGACTTCCACCTCTTTCCAACCATGAAGTCATTTTTGAAGGACAAGCACTTCCAAGACAATGAAACACTGATTTCTGAGGTCAAGTCACAACTTCTCATGCTACCTGCAGACTTCCACAGGTGAGGTCTCCACAGCTGCGTAAAGTGATGGTAGAAGTGTGTGACCCTCAGTAGTACCTATGTAGAGAAAGACTAATAACTATGCTGTTTGGTTCCTCTCCGTCCATGGGGTGTAAGTCAGAGGAAATCTCTAATGAGCAGCCCTTGTAAGCCTTGCAAAAATAACAGAGATCTGGGGAAAAAAAAAAAAAAGTTTATTTTTAACAGAATATATACACCTCATTGCTGGGTGGAAAATGGCGCTGCAGTATTTATTAATCCCAGTAACAGACATTTCATCAAGACCTCTGAGAGCTGTGTCAATGTGTGGAACATGTGTCAACTTTAAAATAAACATCTAGGACCATATCTATCATTGTGGAACCTGCCGGTTTTATCTTCAAACTTTGCGAGATTTTTTTTCCCTCGTAAATGTGCTGCTTTGTAAAAACGTATGAAAACATTTCACACAATTTTAAGATGAGAACATGGGTCATTTGCTCTGTTGATTCGTGTGTTTTCATTTTAATTTCCTCTCATCATGGGAGTAGTGACTGTTTGTTCTCATGGTTGGGTACATTGCTGAGCAAGATTGATGCTGTGTCCATGGCAACCATCTCTGCTCAGGTTAGTGTGTGGCGTCATGGCGACCCGTGGAGCCGTCAGGACACAACATTTACAATCCAGGGGAGATGGTTGTGCGCGTGCGTGTGTGTGTGTGTGTGTGTGTGTGTGTCTCTAATTGGCAGAACCTCCTGTCAATCACAGAGCGTGAAAGGTGGTCACACCTGACTTCCCCAGCTTGACTGACGGGCCCAGGGGACCAATCACAGAGTTGGACGGCTCGGCTTCTCCCTTCTGTTACACACCAGCTCAACTTTCAAACTACTTTCTCTTTATATTGTTTAAACGGATGCTGAACTTTTCTACATCTGTGCCGTCCATCAAAACACTTGCCACCCATCCATCCGTCACCACACACTGCCCCGCATACAAATTAGTTCAGAAGAAGAAGAAGTGAGGCACTCCCTGAAGGAGATCTGACCTGTTTTAAACTTCTTTTTGTGTGTGTTTACGTCATGGTCTTCCAGAAGAGTCTTATTGTTTCCTCTGGTCTCACTGTTGTCAGTTTTTCCATACTGTCCTCATGTCAAGGTGTCCTTTGGCAGCAGTACTGGCCACTGGGAGATAACAGTCCAAATTTTATGAGTCCAGAAAGACCTTGTCACATTTTGAGTTTTTATAAAGAAGTGAACAGATTGTGTTCTGCTTAAAAGAGTAATTCCTAGGTTAAACACACCAGTTAAATGTTAAAAATACTGGCGACTGCTATTTCTCTGATTTTTCAAAACGTCTGTAAAAAACAGTCCAAATGGTAGTGTGAACCCAGCTTTAACTTAGGCTGACTTAGGTAAACTCTGCATAACTTAGCCCAGTGCTCAGGAACTCTTACAAACTGAGCACAAATTTCACCAACATGTATTTCCAAACGTCAGTTTCAAAGTACACATCTTTCGCCAGCGTTTACCAACAAACACCAGCAATCATTAACTTTTGCCAGCAGAGCTAGACATTTGCCAAAACGCCAGTAAAAGTCGGTCCAAACGTTGTAGCGTGAATCCCCCTTAAGATTTGTCTTAGATATGAGCAGTGCTGGGAGTAACACCACTACTTTTGCAGTAACGTGCTCTGTAAAGAAATTACTGTTTAAAAATTCAGTAATGCAGTACAGTTACTGAAATTTGATAAGATGCATTACTTGCGTTACTCATTTTATTAATATGGATAGATATTTTAGCACATATAAACTGACCCTACCATAGCTGGCACAGCCGTCAGTCTCCTCCCCCGTGGGTTGGTTTCCTGTCCGGCGGTGGGAAGAAATGCTGTGGTGACTTCTCATATGGAGCCCTTATCACTTGCTGTCCGAGCGGTGAGTAGCCCCCCAACAGCTCCTACCTCTGTGGTTAAACATGAGTGTTTTTTGAGCAAGAAGCTCGCATTTGTCCGCAGTTGTGCAAATGTATGAGTTGTGTAAGTAACTGTGTGTAAGTTTTCTTATGCACAGAGAAAAAGTGACTGTGGTTTGTTGCAGTAAAGAACAGCTTCTTTTAAGCGGTGAACTTTCATTTATCTATGCTTTCTGTTTTATTTTATCTCATTCAGTTACATGCTGTTGTGATATGCAACTATTTCATGGAAGTAAATCCTCTAAATATGCATTTTTAATGGGCTGGTCCAGGGGTGTCAAACATATGGCTCATGAGCCAAAAATGGCCCACCAGGGGGTCCAAAATATTCTCTGTGAATTTACAGCTTTATTTCTAGTAAATTTCTGACTTTCTACTCATTACAATAGTTTATGTAAATCTGAGACATTTTTTCTCTGTAAGATGAGACTTTTTTCTCATCAGTTTTCTTTTTCTTCTTTTTTTCTGATAAGAACAAGGGGCCCTTGATCTTGCTATGTGTGCAAGATGATTTAAGTATGCATTTAAAAGTAACGTGAAAGTTACTTTTCCAAATAACTGAGTTACTTTAATCATGCAGTAACTCAAAAGTAGCTCAGTTGCTTTTCAAAAGAAGTAACTAGTAACTATAACTAGTTACTATCTTTTAGTAACTTGCCCAACACTGGATATGAGGATATCATTTTGAAAAGGCTACATTACTTCTTTCTCTAGTTATTGCATTTAGAAGATTTTGGGAAAATCTAAATTTGAACTCGTCCAAGATTTTTCATAGATATAATTATGGTATTGATTTGAAAAGCGTATTTCTTTCTCCAGTTATCACATTCACAAGGTAGGTGCTGATGCCTACACCCAGCCGCCTGGCGGGGTGATGACAATACCTCTTCAGTCTTTTAGAGGGTGAGGGTTAAAAATAATTGAATGAACAGATAATACAAAAAAAAATGTCTATGCCTTAGAAAAACAAATACTGCTCTTCAAAAACAGCAATATGGCTATGACATGACTAAAGGCAACTGTGATGTATTCCAAATTGTTTTCAATCAATCAATCAATCAATCAATCAATCAATCAATCAATCAATCAATCAATCAATCAAAGCTTTATTTATATAGCACTTTTCATACAAAAAGATGCAATACAAAGTGTTTCACACATTGAAATAAAGCACAGTTTACCCCCCTTCCCATACACACACACAAATAGACACAAACGCACACACACAAAGACACTTTCATCAGTGTAAAACTTAAGGCTTATGGATGGCTACCGAGAATTCCAAGTGTGGAAGCATCATCACTAGGGAGCCATCACCAGCAGGGAAAGTGCCAAGTTTATGGCTACAGGAACACCACCTCTGAGACTGCCCAAGTCCAACCCGGGGGGTCGACACCGCAGGTGAGGCGCCACAGCGCATGACACCCCCAGCCGGTAATCATGGCCTAAAGAGGAAAAAAGACCATCCAGATTGTATCAGCGTTAAGTTCAAAAGCCAGCATCTGCGATGGTATGGCTGTGCTAGTGCCCATGGCATGGGCAACTTGCACACCTGTGGAGCCACCAGTAACGCTGAACAGTAGGTTTTGGAGCAACATATGCAGCCATCCAAGCAACGTCTTTTTCTGGGACGTTCCTGCTTATTTCAGCAAGACAATGCCAAGCCACATTCTGCAGTGCGGGTACTCAGACTGGCCTCCCTGCAGTCCAGACCCATCTCCCATTGAAAATGTGTGGCACATTATAAAGAGCAAAATATGACAACGCAGACCCCGGACTGTTGAGCAACTGAAGCTGTACATCAAGCAAGAATGGGAAAGAATTCCACCTACAGAGCCTGAACAATTAGTGTCCTCAGTTCCTAAACACTTACTGAGTGTTGTTAAAAGGAAAGGTGATGTAACACAGTGGTAAACATGACCCTGTCCCAGCTGTTTTGGAATGTATGCAGGCATCAAATTCAAAATGAGTGAATATTTGCAAAATAATAAAGTTTATCAGTTTGAACATTAAATATCTTGTCTTTGTAGTGTATTCAATTGGACATAGGTTGAAAGGGATTTTTAAATCATTGTATTTTGTTTTTATTTATGTTTTACACAATGTCCCAACTTCACTGGAACTGGGGTTGTAAAGTACCTTATTAAGAATAAGGACAGTCCAATTTTAACCTGAAATGTAGAATGATCAATAAGAGTGTGGTCAATATATAGGCTGAACTAATGCTAGAGAGGAGGCTAAATATATGGAAGAACAGATAATCGATCAAATCAAACGATGGAGTAATAGATGAGTTGACAGAGTAAGAAATTGATTTTTCAGACAAGAGATCAACCAATTAGCTTAACAGGACCTAAGGTGGTTACAGTTACATACGTAGAAAGGAAAGCAGTGGATTTATAACATTACCCATTAGAGGCAATGAATCTGAATGTAATGAAGTAAACAGCTGATGAGTAAACAGATCAATGCACAGAAAAATCAGTAGATAATTAGACCCAAGGGTTGAAATAAACTTTTGTTTTAGCATTGATCGAATACTTGACTGCTTCAGTTGAATTAGACAAGAATGAGCTTTATGAAGAAGGAAAACTATGGATAACATTAGCGGACATTACATTACTTACAAATTTGTACATTTGCTGCTCTCCTTCTGGTAAACAGGCAACTTTTTCCCTGTAAACTGATATTTTCTTATAGATCTTAAATTGTCATACAGGATGTTTCATATTCAGCTGTGCTGCAGAGGAACAAACCAATCAGCCGTTTGTTATTCTGACAGTGAGAGGCACATTAAAGATGAAGGAGAGGAGTCGGATAGCGATGAAGGAGCAGCGGTTGATTAGAAATTAATGGCACACAAAATTGTCCAGCATTAAAAGAGTGAGGTGTTTCTTCTTATTTATTACGGAGGCCTTCTTCCTCCTGACTGATTAGCTTGCTGTGCAATAATGGAAACCTTCATTAAGGAGGAGGAAGAATGCAAATCAAACAGGAAACATATCTGAGCCTTTAAATGAAAGCAAAAAAAACGTGAGTTAAAAATGATCTTGTCTGCCAGCAATGATTATAGGACAAAGGTGTTTTAAATATAAAACTTTCTTTTGTAAATTTGCAACGTTCAAATTATTTGCATAAATTTCAGTGCTGGGCAAATTAAAGTATTTTCATGTGGTAACACAATGTCCCATTTAACAGTGACACTTTTTTTGATTGTGATTATTTGTAAAGGCGGAACTGAAAAAGCAGAACTTTTGAAACATGGGTACTGTTTCCATCGGACCGTATATGGAGCGACTCAGAACAGAGACGTAAACATCAATTCATGGAACACACTCCTCATTTTATTTAATTCTGAGTGTTCAAATCAGTTTGCTTACGAATTGCTGTCATGCTATGTGGACAAATAGAATAGATCATATCAATTATATCAATGTTCAATCCGACTCTCGAAACACGTACAGTTTCCGGTCTGGACACTGCAGAGAAGAGGGGATGCCACTGCAGAGTAGGGGGGACCAGTTCTTCATTGCTGCAAGACCTGATGGTTGGAGTTTCTGGGGTTCTGGGGTCCGGTACTGGCTCGTGGACGGCGCATTGTCTTACAGGAGGTGGTCACCTTTGGTCAGCATGCCACGTGCCTCTTGATTTTGATGGCGCGCCACAATTTTGGAAGCAGAGGAGCATAGTAAGTCCCGGTAATTGTGGTAACCTTTGCCAGGAAATCCATCATCAAGATGCTATGTTGGTCCCAAAAGACCGTGAGCATGGCCTTCTCCACTGTGGGTTGGACATGTGGCTTCTGTGGAGGTGATGAGTCATAATGCTTCCATTCCTATCACTGGGCTTTAGTCTCTAGATCATAGTGATAGACCCATATTTCGTCCTGCATGATTTGTCTGAAGAAGAAGCCTCCCTAGTTTTCTTGGCACTTTGCCAAAAGGGCCTGGGAGCATACAGTATGACTCATTTCTATTTCTGGAAAGATGCAAGCAACTAGAGAATCCATCGTGCAGACAATTACAAATGGTCATGGCCGAATTTTTCCACAGACCCCACACTGATCTTGACATCTTGGGCTAGTTGGTGAAAGGATATGTTTTGATCCTCCAAACTGGTGGCCTCCATTTGGCTTATGGTGTCTTCAACAATGTCGTACTGTGGTCGCCTGGGAACTGGTGCCGTTTTCACCGATGTGTGACCACACTTTAACTGTGGATGCCAGTGTTTGACTACGTCATACGATGGGGCAACCTCCCATAAGTCTCTTTCATCTCATCAAACATCTTCCGTGAAGTGTGGCCTCTCAAGTACAGGGACCTGATGACCGATCTGCTTTCAACTGGCTACATTATGACACCTTACTCCACTGTTCTGAAACACCCTGCCTTGTCTTATGAAACCTCTCTACTGCGTTAATTGCACAGCTTTTTTAGTAATGGGGTGCTGGACAGATAGGTATAGTTCCTCCTGGCCTCTTGGGTCACTTCCAGCATTGGAGGGGGTTGGCTTTCCCTGCTACTCCCTGCTGCTTGCTACCACCTCACCTGGGCGTAGGTGCCTTTTGGTTCCCAGGGCATGTGTCTGGGGGGGTGAGGGTCCACTCTGTATGGGCATGCCTAGGGAAGCCTGGCACAGACAATTGACCCCTGATGCCCAGAGCTGGGATCTGGTTCTGCGGGGACGGGAGGGTCACCTGCTTCTGCTGGGGGGTCGGTGTGCCGGCCCTGGTCGGGGTGCCTGGCTGACCTGGGGTTTAATGGCCTTGGAGCATTGTGCTTTGCAGGGGTTGTGGGTTTTGCGGGAGGTGGAGGGGCGCTGTCTTGCTTGTTCATGGTCCTGGGGCCCGTTGCTGTGGCCTGATACCCTCTCTCTCTTCTTTGTATGTTTCATGGCAAGCCACGCACATGCACACACACTGTCTTGCAGGTGCTTGTGCGCACGCGTGCACACACACACACACACACACACGCGCGCACCTGTCTGTTCTCTTTCAGATGTAGATTTCAGGTCTATGCGGAAATCTTCCGCATAGGCTGCATAGAAGCAGCAACTCTTTCTTGTGTTTTCTCTTGGTTTTCCTTTCTCTCTCTTCCCCCCCACGCCTTGCCGTCCCCTCCTCTTCTGACCACTTCATATCCCTTCCCCATTCCTCCCTGTCAGTTCCAGTATATTAAGTAAGACAATATAAATAAAGTGTTCAAGTTTATGTAGCAAGAGGAGTCTATAAATACTATTTATATATGGCATATTTTAAATATGAGCAAAGCTTTGTTTGGCAAAGCAGATCTGTTTGGCACAGTAAGACAAGCAGATGTCTTCTGCTTGCCAAGCTGCTGGACAGGACAGGGTTAAAAAAAACTCCTTAGCTGAGGGTGACAGAGCTCCACTGCAGAAGGTAGGACATCACAGTTCTTCCCAAACGCCTCATTGTTATGCTTGTGGAATAATAACGGGCAGCTGTGACAGTCCACTGAGTTGTAGTATTAAGAGTTGTTGAAAAAAAATACCCATACTAACATTTCAGTTCAAAGATTCAAAGATTTTTATTTGTCAATACTTCTATACTAATACAGGAAAATTGAAATGTCGTTTCTCTCTCTCTTGTTGGTGTGTGCAATATATAAGAAAAGAAAGATTAAGGATGAAAAACAACAATAGCAGTCTATGTACAGTAATGCTACCCATAGTGCAAATAAAGAAAAAAGATAAAACTCAGCAATCTTAGGTACAGATTGGACTGCACATGATCAGTATTACAATAACAGACAGCAGCAGGTATTACATTTGTGCAAATGGTTGCTGTAAGGTGCAGAGACATACAGCAGCAGATGTCTTACAGTTGGTGTGCGACGTCTTCCTGTGCAAACAGCTGAGGTAGTTATTGTTTGAGTGAGTGTGTTACAGTCCAGGGGTGGGGAGGAAGTGGGCAGAGTTCAGGGTCCTGATGGCCTGGTGAACAAAGCTGTTTAGCAGTCTTGTGGGGCAGGCCCGGGGGCTCCAGCACCTTCTCCTTGAGGGCAGGGGGCTGAAGTGGGAGTTTGAGGGGTGGGAGGTGTCGCCTGCAATGTTGATGGTTCTGTGGGTGAGCCGGGTGTGGTAGATGTTCGAGAGTGGGGGGCAGAGGGGCACCGATGATCTTGCTGACTGCTTTCACTGTGTGTTGTAGAGTCTTCCGGCAGGAGGCGGTGCAGCTTCCATACCACACAGTGATGCAGTTGGTGAGGATGCTCTCAGTGGTGCCCCGGTCTTCTCAGTTTGAGGAGGAAATACAGATGAGTTTGAGCCTTCTTGGCCAGTCACCCCCAGGAACTTGATGCTGCTCACCCTCTCCACAGCTGCTATCGATGATCAGAGGGGGATGCTGTGTGTGTCCTCTCCTGAAGTCGACCACAATCTCATTGGTTTTTGCATGTTCAGGAAGAGATTATTGTCTTTACGCCACTGGACCAGTTGGCTCACCTCATTTCTGTAGTTGGTCTCTTCATTGTTGGTGATGAAGCCTACCACTGCCATGTCAGCCGCAAACTTGATGATGTGGTTGGTGCTGTAGGCTGGTATGCAATCATGGGTCAGCAGGGTGAAGAGCAGCAGGCTGAGCACGCGCCCTTGTGGGGCCCCTGTGCTCACTGTGATGGTCTTGGAGGTGTTGCTGCCAACCCGCATGTTCTGTGGCCTCCCCTGTGAGACAGTCCAACACCCAATTACAGAGAAACGTTTTGAGTCCCAAGTGTCTGAGTTTTTGTATTAGGTGCTGGGGATGATTGTGTTGAACTGAAGTCTGAGAACAGGATTCGCACATACAGTCATGTGAAAAAATTTGGACACCCCTTTAAATATTCAGTTCTTTATTAAGAAATGTTCACGTATCTATGTCTTTTGACATAGTGGAATTGTACCTTAGGGGCTGCCGTAGCCTGGTCTGGGTGGGGCGGAGTGATGTCAAGCGGGCTACGGCTGGGAATATAAATATAAGTGAACAAGTCTGGAATAAAGAGAATGCCACTTCCAGCTTCCTCCTGACTCTCTGTTATTTTAAATGTAACATTTTGGCAACAAGGTGTACAATGGTGGCATGCATAGGGCACATGCCTGTGTTTCTGGAGCACCCAGGTTTGCCGGCAGTGCCATGGTCTCGTTGGAAACTGAGCTTCGAGGCGTTCATGACAGCGGCGGGCCTGGGGTTGGTCAGCAAGGAGAGATGGAGCAGTATTTTAATCCAGCACCTCGGCACTGAGGAACAAAGAATTCTTTTCGGGCAGTGCCGGGGTGACTCACTGGAGGAATGTCTGAGGGTCGTGGACAACGTATTTGATGACCCCCCCACAGTCTCGAGGAGTCGGTGGAAATTCTACAAGAGACGGCAACGGGAAGGTGAGTCGCTAAGCTCATTTATATTGGAACTCCTTAGCTTAGCACGTAAGGGCAACATCAGGCTGGAAGCTTATGGACTTGTTAAGGACAGGCTAGAGCATGGCGCCAGTTGCTCACAGATAGCGGCTAGGTTGCTACTAGCTATAGAGCCGACATCATAGGAGGAGGTGCTGGAGTTGGTAAAGAAAGAAGTGTCTGTGGCCCAGTTGGAGCAGGCAGCTAAGGCTAGCGAGGGGCCACCCAAGCGCAGTTTCCCACCGAGCGCAGAGGTTGGCACGCTGGGAGGGCGGCATAGTGGAATTAGGAAGAGGAAGAAGAAAAAGCGGTCAAAAAAGAGAGCGGCGATGCGGGTGGGACGACCCGGAGGCCCGACTCAGGTCCACGCTGCACGTATGGGGAAAGGCCTGCTGAAGTGGTACGCCCTCCAACTGGACGGAGTCGACATGCCGCTCATGGTGGATTTGGGGGCCGGGAAATCTATTCTGAGTCTGCCAACACTGCGGCAGCTGTTCCCGGCGAAGCAAATTAATGGTGGAGCGGTAAGACTTTTTGGCTATGGCGACATGGTTGAAATGGTGGTCACCGCAGACTTCGAAGTGAACTGTGGGTCGAAGAGGGTCCCTAGCTTTACTTTTCAAGTAGTGCATCAGGGAACCGACCTGCTGGGGGTTGATCTGTTGGGGCAATTGGGTTTCTCCATAATGGACCCTGGAGGTTCGCGGGTGCTGTCTGTGGGTTTGGACTGGCGCCTCCGCTGGCCGAAGTTATTTGAAGGTTTGGGCCACATTGACGCATTTCATCATCAGCCTCTGGTGAATGAGAACAACACGCCGAAGATACAGCCTTTGAGGTGCCTTCCACTGGTGCTGCGGGCCGAGGTGTTGGCGGAGTTAAAGAGACTGCTGGAGTTGGGAGTCATCGAGAGAGCTGACACCTCCCTGTGGATCTCCAATCTAGTGGTGGCGAAAAGAAGGGTGGGGGCATCAGACCTTGCATCGACCTCAGGGCAGTGAATAAGGGGGTTGTCCCGGATAAGTATCCGCTGCCCACTATGGAGGAACTAACGGCGACATTCAGCGGGGTGAAGACATTCTCAAAACTGGATCTGTGGCAAGGCTACCTGCAGGTGCCGCAACACCCAGACAGCAGGAATCTGACGGCCTTCGTGACCCACATGGGGGTGTTCCGTTATACCCGGATGCCTTTTGGGCTGAGCTCGGCACTGAGCTGCTTCCAAAAGGTTATGACAACCATACTAGCTGGCCTAAAGGGGGTGGTTGTGTACCTAGATGACATAGTGGTGCAAGGGGTGTCAAGTGAAGAACACGATGAGAGGTTGGAAAAAGTTCTGGAGATGCTGCAAGAACACGGGGTCACGCTGAACGTCGACAGCTGTGTCCTGGCAGCGGAGGCAGCGGACTTTGTGGGATTCTGGCTGTCGGGAGATGGGTTGAAGCCATTGGTTTCAAACGTGGAGGTGGTGCTCCGCCTCGCGGATCCCTCCTCGCCGTCCGAGATCTCCTCATTCCTGGGGATGGTGAACTTTTATGGGCGGTTTATTCTCAGGTACTCTGAGACAATTGAGCCGCTCAGAGCGCTGCTAAAACAGGACACACCTTGGGTCTGGACTCCGGCCTGCTCAGCGGCAGTGGAAAAGCTAAAGCAGCAGCTCACCTCGCATCCCATCTTGGCTCATTTTGACCCAGACTGCCCTACGATTGTGACCTGTGATGCATCTGGTTCCACCCTGGGGGCAGTGATGTTGCAGGTGCGGGATGGTACAGAGCGTCCGGTTGCTTTTGCATCGAGATCTCTGTTGGATGCTGAGAGAAAGTATGCTGTCGGGAAAGACTGTCTCAGACTATACTAGCATCAGCACCAGATCACCCCAGGGCTGTGTACTTTCCCCCCTACTCTTCTCCCTTTACACCAACTCCTGCACCTCCAGCCACCAGTCTGTCAAGTTGATCAAGTTTGCGGACGACACCACCCTCATCGGGCTCATCTCCCACGGCGACGAGTCCGCCTACAGGAGAGAGGTGGCCCAGCTGGCGTCCTGGTGCAGCAATAACAACCTGCAGCTGAACGCTCTGAAGACAGTGGAGATGATTGTAGACTTCAGGAAAGTCACTACTCCTCTGGCCCCCCTCACCCTCTCAGGCTCTCCCATCACCACTGCTGATTCCTTCCGCTTCCTAGGCACTACCATCACCAGGGACCTCAAATGGGAGCTGACCATCAGCTCACTCATCAAAAAAGCCCAGCAGAGGATGTTCTTCCTGCGGCAGCTGAGGAAGCTCAAGCTACCCACCAAGATGTTAGTGCAGTTCTACACAGCCATCATCGAGTCCATCCTCACCACCTCCATAACCGTGTGGTACGCAGGAGCCACTGCCAGGGACAGACTAAGGCTGCAGCGCGTCGTGCGCACTGCTGAGAAGGTGATCGTCTGCAAGCTCCCATCTCTCCAGGATCTGTACATCTCCAGGACCCGGAGGCGTGCTGGCCGGATCATAGCCGATCCCTCACACCCTGGTCACGTACTGTTTGCCCCCCTCCCCTCTGGTAGAAGACTTCGGTCCATCCAGACTAAAACCTCCCGTCACATGAACAGCTTCTTCCCCTCTGCCATTAGACTGCTGAACACTAAGTGACTCTCGTGCACCATGTACAGCAGCTCAACCAGACTCATGTCAATCATCACTGTTTTCTTCCTGCATTACCAACTGCACTATATAGTTCTCCACAGTATCTGCTGCTGGCTAATATATATTTTAACTGTTGACCAGTATCACTTAATCTTATCCTACACTTTATTACATGTATAGTTTATTTCTCTTATCTTATCATGTTTAATGTTGCAGCATTGTACCGAGACAAATTCCTAGTTTGTGTACTACATGAACAATGGCAATAAACCTGATTCTGATTCTGATTCTGATTCTGATTCTGGCCTGTGTTTGGGCCTGTGAGAGGTGGCATATGCACCTCTATGGGCAGCGCTTCACGTTGAGAATGGATCATCGAGCGCTGACAACTTTGCTGGAGACTCCGGGGTCGGGCCACAGGCCGCTAAGGGTCCACAGGTGGTCCGAGAGACTGAGGGCTTACAATTTTGAGATGAAATACACTCCAGGCAAGGACAATGTCATAGTGGACCTTCTGTCTAGGGCCTCGACGTGTGCTTTGGTACTGGATGTGGGGGCTGTGGACTCAGTCGAGACTGAAGTGGTCCACGCCCTGCATGAGGTGCTCTGGGACATTGTGTCTCCTCGGGAACTTAGAGAAGTTTCAGAGAATGACCAGGTGATGAGAAGTTTGCGAGTGGCGATCAGGGAGGGCTGACCGGCAGGAATGTTGGGTGAGCTGGCCCCGTTTCATCGGATTAGGGATGAGCTTAGTTGCTGGGAAGAGGTGTGTGTGGCCAGAGGACACTGTGCCATAATCTCAGTGGCTCTGAGAGGGCGAGTGCTGGACATGCTACATGAGTGTCATTGTGGGGTGGTTTAAGGTCAAGCAGCATGGCAGGGACTCAGTTTGGTGGCCAGGGGTTGACAAGGACATTGAGGAGATGGTCAAGAACTGTGTTCCGCGCCTGGAGAGCGGGAAGACTGGGAGACCTGCACCGCCTCCCTTGCGGTTGGTTGCGTACCCTGCTGGACCCTGGGAGCACATTGAACTGGATATCTGTGGTGAACTGCACATGGCCCCCCTGGGTAGCAGGTTCCTGATGGTGGTGTATGACCTGTTTTCTAAATGGCCGGAGGTGCTTCCGACTGGCTCAGTGACAACTGAGGTGATCACGAGATTCTTGTCGTCGTTGTTTGCAAGATGGGGGACAGTGACTTCAGTCACCACTGACAATGGTCCACAGTTCATTTTGGGGGCTTTTGAGGTTTTCTTGAGTGCCAGAGGGGTTGAGCACATTAGGACAGCAGTGTATCACCCACAGGCTGGGGGGTGGGGAAATTAACAAGACGCTTAAGAATGGTCTGAGAGCTCACTTGGCGGATGGATTTACGTTCGCCGACGCACTGCACAACACCCTACTCCATTATAGGGCTTCGGTGCATGCCGCGACAGGTCGCTCTCCGGCGGCTCTGATGCTGGGACGGGAGTTGCCGCTTCCGGTGAGACGACTGGGGCTGGCACAAAGGGAGTGCAGTGAGGGGCGCTAAGGTGCTGGGTCATGGAACGTCAACGGAAGATGAAGGACTTATTTGACAGGAAATATTGAGCAAAAGGGCATGGCCTGGAAGTAGCGGATAGGGTCTGGATTATGCACCCTTTCTCACCCACAAGCTTCAACCGCTGTGAGTTGGGTCGCGTACGATTGTGAAACGAAGAGGACCGGACACTTTTGAACTGGACGATGGGTCCCGATGACACGCAAGTAGGCTATGGAGGTCCCCACCGGAGGTGGCGAGCAACCCCGCCTTGGACAATTTGAGTGGAACTTGTGACTGGAGGGGTTGGACAGAGGCCGACCCTCGGCCGGAGCTGATGGTGCCGGTGGCGGAGCATCCCCGCGAGGGCCGCCTGGTTAGAGACCGTCGGCGACCCAGGTACTTGGACGATTTTGTTACCAGTGTGGCTGAGAATGGCTCTGCCATGTAAAATCTAGACTGGGGGTTTGACTTTGTTGGACTCGTTGTTCTGATGTGTGTATAGTTGTTTTCTGTTGGCATGTTTTGTTAGTGTTCTTGATTTTTCCAGGGGGGGGGGGGGTATGACATAATGGAATTGTACCTTAGGGGCTACCACAGCCTGGTCTGGGCGGGGCGGAGTGATGTCAGGCGGGCTACGGCTGGGAATATAAATAAAAGTGAACTTGTATGGAATAAAGAGAATGTTACTTCCAGCTTCCTCCTGACTCTCTTGTTATTTTAGATTTAACATGTCTAACCTTGTTTTTGTTTTTATTTGCATTTTTTTTAAAATGTATGTTAGCCATTGTAAGTGGGAATGAATGTGGGGGTGTCCTAAAAGAGATGGGGGTGAGGTGTCCTAAGTTATTCCTCACTATTTGTTTAGAATTACATTTTACAGAAAATTTGAAAAAAAAAAAAACAACCTTTCATTCATTTTTAATTGTTTACTTGAATTACATGAATCTCCCATTATTTTTTAACAATGATATTAAATATCCATTTGTCCAAATATGTTAAAAAAACACAAAGGTTTATACAGGGTGTCCTAATTTTTTCACATGACTAGGAGTTATTTGATGAGGATTTTTGAAGATAGTTTGAGGATGTCATAGATTTTCTTTTCATTACTAAATTTCCCTGGTTGATCTGGTGAATAAATAAAGTGCAGAGTCAAAGATGCCTTTTCTCACTAGTTATTTACAGCTTGGCTAAGAAGGGAAAATATTGTTTCCAGCACACAGGCAAGTATCACGAGGAGATTCAAAGAACAGGGCAGAGAGTTTTAAAAAAAGTAGACCAAACAGATAAACATTGTTTTGAAATTGCGGAGTGAGCAGTCTCTCAGATCTAGATCTAAATGTTCTGTTACAGTGTTCAAGGGTGCAATGGATCCTTACTGTCTCATGGGAAAAGTACTGGGTGTAATGTCATTTATAATCACAGGAGACAGAATGAACAGGCAATAATAAAACATTGCCATAACTTGTTGTAAGGACATGTTGCCTGGTGATGGTATGTGCTTTCTCAACACTTTCCACTGCCCTATCTGATTATTTCCCTGGCGTTGCATAACTCTCAGAGAGAAACAGCTTTCCACACTTCATCAACAGAACTGCGTTTGAGTTGGCCTGAATGTCCTTCAGTAAAACACTGATATCTGTGATATGAAGTGAAGAGGAAAACCGACGTCCTTCACGGCAGATGAATCAATCTGTGAACAATTTGGTCATTTGAAGGCGGCATTTTAAATGGAGAAGCATTTTAAGTGTATAATGAGTCTGGAAATGAATCAGTTGTGGGGAATGATTTACAATTTCAGGGTTAAATTAATTCTTCAGCAGAATGACTGCTCAAAAGCCATCCTTCAGCTAACGGTGAATGGTTTCCGTGGATTTAATTTATTCTGTGAAAGGTTTAGATTCACTTAGATCTGCATTAGACGATTAACAACAACAACAACAAAAAAAAAACCCATCTGGTCATTTAACCCGGACAAACCACAAGCTGCTGCTCCGTTCTGTGTTTAAGACTTTTAAATGGACATCATGATTTCTGCATTATTGCGGTTTCATTCTGAAATGAAAGCCGCTTTTAAAAATTAAGACAAAGTGGAAATTAATGGCTTAGTTCGAGGCAGAGGGGTTGCAAACAGGGCAGCAGTTTAGATGGAAAACACTCCATAATTTCCATCTGTTTTACAGTATTATTTTATCTGTTTCTGTCTTTATTGTATTTGTTTCTCGCTGCAGCTTAATTTCATTTTTTTTTTTTTTTTTTTGGTTGCTATAAAGCAAAAAAGAGCTCAGGATTAAAACCATCAATTCAAAGCAGGGCGGGTATAACAGCTGAATTGTTTTAATGTAATCGGAAAATCTGAAGAAAAAAAAATGAAGCATTACAGGCTGGTGCTGTTTTGTTTTTTTTAGTGAAGAGAAATAAATAAGGAAAATGCAGGAAGGTTCCTGCATGAAGGAGACTGAGGGGGGATGTTTTTTGGCTGGAAGAATAATGAGCTCAAGGTTATATGAATTTTAGGGTTGAATAAACCAAAAGGGGGAAAAGAAAATGAAAATGAAAAATTTTATTTGGGCTATGCTGGAAGTAAAAGATTTTGACATCACCATGGGAGTACAGTTCACTGACAGGATTCAATTTAAATCAGATTTATTGATGTATGTAGTGACCCCCAGGTATTTAAACTCATCTATCTCCATTACCTCCTTGCATCTTCACCGTTACACCTGCATCCCTCTCATTCGCACTCATGTATTCCGTCTTGCTTCTCCTGACTTTCATACCTCTTCTCTCCAGTGCATACTCCCACCTCTCCAGGTTCTCTTCCACCCACTCCCTACTCTCACTACAGCTCATAGTGTTGTCTGCAAACATCGCAAGCCAAGGAGAATCCTGCCTTGCCTCGTCGGTCAGCCTGTCCATCACCACGACAAACAAGAAGGGACTCAGAGCCCATCCCTGATGTAATTCCACCCCCACTACATACATGTCCTGCATCACCCTCACAAACTTCTCTGCCACTCCTGACTTCTTCATACAGTACCATACCACTCTGTATCCACAAAGACACAGTGTAACTCCTTCTGACCTTCTCTATACTTCTCCATCAACACTCTTAAAGTAACACTGCCAAAAATTGAGATATTCTTAACATATTTGTAACATGTATTTATGACTTACAAGACATATGAAAAGCTATATTACTCTCAAATGTGTGTGTTTTTATGCTGTGAAATTTCATTTAAGCTCTTCCCCTTGAAGAAAGGCCAAGTTCAGATGGAGCGTTTTTGGTAAAATCACTGTAACAGGTCTGTAGTGTTGAGCCGATCAGAACTAAGAACTGTCTCTGGCCTGACTGAAGCTAGCATTCAGGGTCAGTTCGCATTTTTGGCCTGCTGCTTTGACAACTTGACCCAAACTAAGTTTTACCATTACCGTCCAACTATCCAAGATGGCGGCACGTTCACCTGCAGCGGCTAGACGCTCCTATCTACTGCACCCCTTCTTGTGTCTTTTCTGTCTTTTTCTGTGCTCCTTCTGTGATGGACTAATTACCTACAGTCGCCAGGAACTTATAGGCATCAGTCGCCAACTCACCTTTGTCATCTCCAGCGCCCATTCCAGTGACTTTCACCACATCCCCGAGGAGATCGCCAGACCCCCAGGCACTCCGTGGTTTGTTATGCCCCACAAGTGCAGACGACGATGGGTGAGGAAGCAGAAACGAGGCTGCAGGGCTAGCCTTCGTGCCCAGCTGCACAAACTTCGCTCCAAACCACCGTTACCTTCAATTTTTCTCACCAACGCCAGATCCCTCACCAAAAAAATGGATGAGCTGTGCACAGAGATTGCCTATAATCACTACATCCGGGACGGTTGTATTCTGATTGTGGCTGAGTCGTGGCTGAACGAACGCTTTCCGGATGCAGCTGTGGAATTACCTGGCCGAACTACATACCTTCTCGAGCACAGCACTGATTCTGGAAAGGGAAGGGGGGGGGTGGATTGTGCTTATGTGCTTCAGACTTGGTGTAAAAACAGGACAATAATTCATAGCCAATGTACACTGGACTTAGAGGCCATGTCCTTCCTATGCAGGCCTTTTTATCTCCCCCGCGAGCTAACTGCAGTAATTTTAACAGCCGTTTACATTCCTCTTGATCCTAACATTAGCTTAGCACTTAATCACCTCCAGCACATTGTCAGCAGGCATCAAAGAGATCACGTTGATGCAGTCCACATTATTGCAGGGTATTATAACAAGGCATGCTTAAAGACTGTACTCCCCAAATTCCACTAACATGTTAAGTGTCCCACAAGAGGGGAAGGAACATTGGATCATGTTTATAGCAACATTAAGCACACCTACAGAGCCACCCCCCTTCTCCACCTTGGACAATCAGACCATCTCTCTCTGTTACTTATTCCTGTCTACACCCCCCTTAGGAAGAGTCCCCCCCAACCAAACAAACAATTAAAACATGGACTGAAAACACTCTTCACCAGCTACAAGACTGTCTTGCCTGCACTGATTGGAGCATCTTTGAACAGCAGGACCTGGACTCCTACACCAAATCTCTCCTTTTCTACATCAAATGCTGTGCAGAAAATGTGACAGTTACCAAACACATCTGGATATTTCCAGATGTGTTCTGTCCAAATGGGCTCTGATCAGAGCCCGCAACTCAGCCATCAGACAGAGGTACAGCACTGCCAGAGCTAACCTGAGGAGAGGCATAAAACTTGCTAAGTATGCCAATAGGAGGAAGGTGGAGAGCCTCCTCACAGACAACAACCCCAAACAGATGTGGAGAGGCATCCAGGCCATTACCAACTACAGGGGCCAGGATCCCCCAGCATCAGACAGCAGCCTCACTCTTGCAGAGGAGCTTAACAGCTTCTTTGCCCGGTTTGAGCACACCTCCCCCATAAACCTGTCCCCTCCCCCCCTCCCCCCTCTCTCTACAGGTGCACGAGGTGAGGAGGCAACTGAGAGCAGTGAACCCCCACAGAGCTGCTGGTCCAGACGACATCCCAGGAGCGGTGGTCAAAGCATGTGCAGACCAGCTGGCAGGGATCCTCACCAAGCTGTTCAACCTCTCCCTGACGCACGCCACCATCCCCTTAAGCCTCAAGGCCTCCACCACCATCCCCATCTCCAAAAAGGCCCCAATTGACAGCCTGAATGACTACAGACCCATAGCACTAACGTCTGTAGTCATGAAATGTTTTGAGCAGCTGGTGTCCCAGCACATCAGGGACTGTCTTCCTCCCTCCTTCAATCCCCATCAGTTCGCCTACAGGGAAAGCCGGTCTACGGAAGACACCATCGCCTCCACTCTCCACAGAGCACTGAGCCACCCGCGAAGCCACTACCGTACCTGTTTATATATCAATGGGCTATTTATTATTTTTACTTTTACCTTTACCTCAGTCGTATGGTTAATCGTGTGTTCTGTAACTGTTTTATTCCAAATTCTTCTCAATTTATTGCACAGTAGCCTGAGGGAACTACTTTTGAGGACTAATGCAGTTTCAGTCATTATCCTGGAACACCGTGCATACCGTGCGTCCTTGTGGTAACGTATCGTCACTTCCTGTTTTGCTGTCTGCCTGTGTGGTTTGCTCTCCAGCTCTCTAGCCACTAGCTATGGCTACTACCTCTCTTTCCTCTCCTCTGGTGTGCTCTCTCTGTCAGATGTTTAGCTACACCTCTGCTTCTTTTAGTGATAACGGTAAATGTAATAAATGTTGTCTTTTTGAGGCGCTCGAGGCGAGGTTGTCTGATTTGGAATCCCGGCTCCGCTGCATTGAAACACCGTCTGCACCACTTAATCTCGACGGACGCCCATTAGCTGCAGCGGAGCTAGCTAGCTTAGGTCCCACTGTCAGCGGTCCCCCGGCTCTCCTCAGCAGCGAGGAGACTGGGTGGGTGACGGTGAGAAGGAAGCCTAGTCGCAAAGCCCCGGTACACCACCAACCTGTTCACGTTTCTAATCGTTTTTCCCCGCTCAGCGACACACCCGCTGAGGAAAAAACTCTGATCATTGGCGACTCTGTAGTCAGAAACGTGAACCTAGAGACTCCAGCGGTCATAGTCCAATGTATTCCTGGGGCCAGAGCAGGCGACATCGAGTCAAATTTGAAAATGCTGGCTAAAAGTAACTGTAAATATTCCACAATTGTTATTCACGCCGGCATTAATGACATCCGTCTCCGGCAGTCGGAAGTCACGAAACTTAATGTAGAATCGGTGTGTGAGTTTGCCAAAACGATGTCTGCCACTGTAGTACTTTCTGGACCCCTCCCCAATCTGACCAGTGATGACATGTTTAGTCGCTCGTCATCCTTGAACCGCTGGCTGTCTGTGTGGTGTCCTAAAAATGACGTGGGCTACATTGACAATTGGAGCTCTTTTTGGGGAAAACCTGGTCTTATGAGACGAGACAGCATTCATCCCACTTTGGATGGTGCTTCTCATTTATCTAACAATCTGGCATCTTTTTTATCCAAATTTCCAAAACCATGACTACTCAGAGTTGGGACCAGGAAGCAGAGTCGCAGTCTTACACGCCTCTCTGCAGCTCCTCTTCATCCGCCACCCCTCAGCTTAGCCCCTGTCTTCCCCATCAGAGAATCGTTGTCTGCTCCCTCCAAAGTAAATAAAAATATAATGTATAAGCATCCCAAAGTGATAAAGCAAAATATTGGTAAAACTCAAATTAAACATAAAGCCTCTAAATTGAATGATTTGGCCTCTGTTCCTCCTCATAATTTAAAAATTAAATGTGGTTTGTTAAATATTAGGTCTCTAACTCCCAAGTCTCTGTTAGTCCATGATCTGTTAATTGATCATCAGATTGATTTAATTTCCCTTACAGAGACTTGGTTAGGACAAGAGGATTATGTTGGTTTAAATGAATCAACCCCCTCTGGTTATTTAAACTGTCAAAATCCCAGAAGTTCTGGTCGTGGAGGAGGAGTAGCAACAATTTACCATTCCAAATTACTAGTTAATGTAAAGCAAAAAACATGTTATAATTCCTTTGAGGGCCTGGTCCTCAGTATTGGGCACTTTAGCAATTTCAGGTTAAACCCAATTTTATTTGCCATTGTTTATCGTCCCCCATCAACCTATTCAGAATTTGTATCCGAATTTGCTGATTTCTTAGCTGATTTAGTGTTGAAATCTGATAGAATAATTATAGTAGGGGACTTTAATATACATGTGGATGTAGATAGTGACTGCCTTAATGTGGCTTTTAATTCAATATTAGACTCGATTGGGTTTTCTCAGAAAGTAGGAAATTCTACTCATTACCTCCACCATACATTGGACCTTGTTCTGACATATGACATAGAAATAGAAAATCTTGTAGTGTCTCCTTATAACCCTGTACTGTCAGACCATTGTCTGTTAACCTTTGATTTTACTTTTTCTGACTATTTGGCTCCTAAAGAAAAATATTATCACAGTAGATGCCTCTCAGATGATGCTGTTTCCAAATTTATGCAGATTGTTTCCTCTATGCCATGTGTCAACACAACGGAAATAAGCTATAGACAGCTTGCTCCTTCTGTAATTGATAACATGGTGGATAGTGTTTCAGCTTCTCTGCATCAGGCTCTAGACTTGGTGGCCCCCTTAAAAAAGAAAAAGTCTCATCAGAGATTTTTAACTCCTTGGTTCAACACAGAAACTCGTAGCTTAAAATAGAAGACTCGTCAATTAGAAAGAAAATGGCGCTCTACTAATTTAGATGAAATCTATTTAGCTTGGAGAAATCATCTTTTAATTTATAAAAAATCTCTTAGAAAAGCTAGAACGAGTTATTACTCTGCATTAATAGAAGAGAACAAGAATAATCCCAGGTTTCTTTTCAGTACTGTAGCCAGGTTGACAAAGAGTCAGGACTCTGTCAATCCTAGCATCCCCTTAGAGCTTACTAGTCAGGACTTTATGAACTTTTTCAATAATAAAATTTCATCCATCAGAGATAAAATCAATCAGATTCTTCCCACAGTTAACTTAAGTACTGTAACTACTACAACTCCTTCTATTGATGTCTGTCTTGATGAGTTTACTCCAATCGACCTTTGTGAGTTAGACAAAGTAGTTTCCTCATCCAAACCTTCAACTTGTCTTTTAGATCCTATTCCTACCAGGTTATTTAAAGAAGTCTTCCCACTTATTGGTAGCTTTATTCTTCATATAATCAATTCTTCATTAACTTTAGGCCATGTACCGCAGGCTTTTAAAACGGCTGTAATTAAACCCTTACTCAAAAAGCCAACGCTAGATCCAGGAGCTTTAGCTAACTATAGACCAATCTCTAATCTCCCTTTCATTTCAAAAATCTTAGAAAGAGTTGTTGCTACGCAATTATTTGACCACCTGCAGGGAAATGGTTTACTTGAAGAGTTTCAATCTGGGTTTAGAATCCATCATAGTACTGAAACAGCTTTAGCGAAGGTCACTAACGACCTCCTCATTGCATCTGATAATGGATTAGTTTCTGTACTTGTCCTTTTAGATCTTAGTGCAGCCTTTGATACTATTGATCATAATATTCTACTTGATAGATTAGAACACTATGTTGGACTTAATGGAACTTCGTTGCAGTGGTTTAGATCTTATTTATCTGATAGGTTCCAGTTTGTTCATGTAAATGATGAGTTTTCTTTCAGCTCAAAGCTTAGTCATGGAGTTCCACAGGGATCTGTGCTAGGCCCTACTCTTTTTAGTTTATATATGCTTCCGTTAGGCAACATTATTAGAAAGCACTGTATACATTTTCATTGTTATGCAGATGACACACAATTATACCTGTCAATGAAGCCAGATAATACTAATCAATTAGCCAAGTTAGAAGCCTGTCTTAAGGAAATCAAAGCTTGGATGACTTGTAATTTCCTGCTACTAAATTCAGATAAGACTGAAGTCATTCTTGTTGGTCCAAAAAACCTTAGAAATTCCTTTCCAAATCAAACTTTCAGTTTGGACGCAGTTACTCTTTCTCTTAATAGCTCTGTGAGGAACCTTGGAGTTATTTTTGATCAGGATTTGTCCTTCAATTCACATATTAAATTTGTTTCTAAGACTGCCTTCTATCATTTGCGTAATATTGCCAAGATTAGGAGCATCTTGTCTCAGAGTGATGCTGAGAAGCTGATCCACGCTTTTGTTAGCTCGAGATTAGATTATTGTAATTCTTTATTATCAGGCTGTCCTAAAACATCTTTAAAAAGTCTTCAGCTGATCCAAAATGCTGCAGCAAGAGTTTTAACAGGTACTAGAAAGAGAGATCATATCTCTCCGGTTCTGGCCTCCCTTCATTGGCTTCCCATAGAGTTTAGAATTAAGTTTAAAATCCTTCTTCTCACTTACAAAGCTCTAAACAATCAGGCTCCTTTTTATTTAAAAGATCTGATACTACCGTATTATCCTAACAGAGCACTACGCTCCCAAAATGCAGGATTACTTGTAATACCTAGAATCTCCAAAAGTACAATGGGAGGCAGAGCCTTCAGTTATCAAGCTCCTCTCCTGTGGAATCAGCTGCCAATCTGGATTCGGGAGTCAGACTCGATCTCTGTTTTTAAGAATAGGGCTAAAACCTACCTTTTTGATCTAGCCTACAATTAGGGAGGGATCATGTGTTTCTGAACCCTCCCTTAGTTATGCTGCTAATAGGTTTAGTCAGCCGGGGGACCTCCAGTAATGCACTGGGCCTCACTCCTTTCCTTACTCTCTATGAAATATTTTTTTTTGCTGGTCATTAACATTTGTTTGTTCTCTCCCATAGATTGAGTCCCCATCGTGCTGTTTGCTCTCTACATGTCTGTTCTTTTCTTCTTCTCTATCCCCTCACCCCCCAGCCAGTCGCAGCAGATGACTGCCCCTCCCTGAGCCTGGTTCTGCTGGAGGTTTCTTCCTGTTAAAAGGGAGTTTTTCCTCTCCACCGTCGCCAAGTGCTTGCTCACAGGGGATCGCCTGATTGCTGGGGTCTTTCTGCAACTGTGGGGGTCCCCCCTACAGTTGATAGTGCTATGAGATGACTGTTGTTGTGAAATGGCGCTATATAAATAAAGTTGAATTGAATTGAATTGAATTGAATTGAAGTTTGCATGTCCTTCAATAGGTAAGTCTTTCTATCACAGGATTTATTCTGTTTAATGTAGCGCTAGCCATCATTAGCCTTGTGGTATGTGGGTATTCACAGATCCTTGTATTTGAAGCAGGACGAAAAGTGAAAAGATTTTGACATTAAACTGTAATACAATAACAGTTTTTTTTGTAGAAAATAAAAAGGTAAAAGGTACCTTTTAGACAATGTACATTTGTTTTTAGAGGGGATTCATATCCACCAATCTCTGTTGTTAAAGCACAGATTGCATCTGTAGTACACACACACATACACACCTATATGCACAGCAAAAAGTCCAGTGTTAGATTGACTCCTACAGAGTTGATTTCAACACTTTTTGAGGGTTTATATAGTTCCACATTCTTTTCCCTCGCAGTTGAATCAAAACATTACAAAAACAGGTTTTGTATACAGTATAAACTTTTATCAGCAATGATGTATAAGCTCTGGATATCAAATGGCTTCCAAAATTTTATCTCAGAAATCTTCAAAACGCACCTCTCATCACTGTGTAGTACTCACAAAGCATGAGGATGCTCATCAAAAATCTCCGTCAGCATCTTGGTTGCCAAAAAATAAATGTAATTTTCAATCAAAAGTATCTCACGTATTTCACAAAAGACGGGCATATCTTCCTCTATTGCACTACAGACAACAAGTCACTTCTGTATTCCATCAACCTTTTTTTTTTTTTGTTACTTATTTGTACCCGTAGGTAGATTTGGTTTACAGTCTGGTGACAAGCCACCGGCTGCCGGTCGCTGCGTGCGCCCTAAGCCTACATGTTTTTGGTATGCGGGAGGAAACCGGAGAAATCCCGGAGTAAACCCACGCAACACGGGGAGAACATGCAAACTCCACACAGCTCACTGTTGGTCGGGGGCTGGGATCGAACCCACAATCTCATGATCCCCGCAATCCCCCGGCCGAGGGTAAACTGTGCTGCCACAGTGCTAAACCACTGCGCCACCGTGCACCTTAACCCAGCTTGTTGAAAAAACCTCTTTTGATGACATAGTTTCAAGCATTTCATTGCTGAACACATCGTTACTGGTGACAAAAAACAATTTCATTGGCCTAAACTCCTTATGTTTCAGGTTTATTGTTTCCCAGTGATAAGCAAAGGCCATCTGGTGCCTTTTAGCAAATGATTTTGCTATGTTTTTGAAATTTTTGAAATAATCTTTGAACACTTTATGTTTGGCTTCAAACCTTATTCTCCACATATATAATAAGGGGCCAATTTTCCTTACAGCAGATGGGTAATGGATCATAAAATGATGCTTCGGTAACAAATTTTGATGTGGATAAAGGCATTTAAATTGTTTGTGGTGATCAGCAATCAAATGTTTTAAATAAACAGTCATGCCATGAGTGAGAGAAAGTGAAAAAACAATGTTCGTTACTTGAGGTAATAGCAACAACAAACTCCAGTTGCCATTTCCAAGTGGAACGTCACCAAACAACAGTGGGACATTATTCACAACACATTGTGTCTGAATAGTGTCACGCCACGCCGCTCATCAGCGGCACCACCTGCACGCACACCTGCACATCATCAGCGGCGAGGGATATAAGCCGCCTCGCCCTGAGCTTCGGCCTGAAGCCGTCAGACTTCCCCATGCATCGCTGTGAGTTCCTTCACCCTCAGCTGATCTCTCTGGTAAGAAGACCTTACCTCCTTTTCCTTCCTAGTCTGCTCCCCTGTGCACAGGTGGATTCCCCAGCAGCGGACGACGCCTCTCCATCGCCTGTTCCTTGCTGCTGCACCGGGCTCTCCAGGTGGCTGTCTACCGGACCTCGTCCCTTGTTGTGCCAGTCATCTGTCCTCTCCAAGTAAGCTCCTCTCTCGCTCTTATATCTCCTGTGTTGGTGTGTGCCCGTCACCCTTCTCCTTGTGCTTTTCCCATAGGGTTGTCCGGCTGTACGGCCTCCTGCCTCCGTGCCCGAAGCAGACGCCGCCATCAACACATTTACATCCCGCAGACACACATTCATTCACTCCTGTTGTTAATAAACTATTTGAACTACTCTGAGCCTGTGTGTGTGTGTCTCCTGAGCCGTGCGTTATGTCAGTACGGCTTCAGCAGAGCGGCTCGGCAGACGGCGGGCTCGCACACCGGTTTTCCACTCTCGAGGCTCGAGTGGATCAGATGGCTTATCAGCAACAGGTGATTTTTAATCAGTTGTTAAATATAACTAACCGATTGGGCCGCTTGGACCCCCAACAGCCGTTCCCCCCGGCTCGTCAGGGTGGCGCGGCTCCTGCTGCTCCAGTGGCCGTCCAGCAGGCTCCGGGTGCACCGGTTCGGCTCACGCCCATTCCAACCCCCGCCCGCTTTAGCGGTAAGCTCGGCGGAGCACGGGGGTTTATAATGCAGTGTGAGTCCGTTTTCCACCGTGTGCCCGGGGACTTTCCCTCAGATCATAGCCGAATTGGTTATATCGGGAATCTTCTGGAGGGGCGAGCATTAACCTGGACCTACGCCGTAATGGCGAGGCCCAGTTATGCCACCCTCACATATGACCAATTCATGAGACGCTTCCTGGAGGTCTTTGACCATTCTCTTACCGAGACGGTCCAGGTCGATCGGCTTCTCGCCCTCCAGCAGGGAAGCCGGTTGGCAGCGGACTACGCGGTCGACTTCCGGGTGGCGGCGGAGGAATTAGGCTGGGAGGAACGCTCCCTCTGTGGCCTTTTCCTCCGCAGTCTCAACGATGATCTGAGGGATGAACTGGCTGGGCGGGATATCCCTGAGACGCTAGCGGAGCTAACATCCCTAGCGATCAGTTTGGACAACAGGCTGCGCGAGCGCTCCTCGGGACGGAAGTCGTCTTCTTCTCGCCCTCGTGGAGTCTCGCCGCGCCTGTTCCAAGCTCGCCCCCTGGCGACACCGCCACCATCGTGCCCCGAGGAGTCGGAGCCGATGGTGACGGGCTGGACAAAGCTTTCCCCTGCGGAGAGACAACGCCGCCGTGAGTTGGATCTCTGCATGTATTGCGGAGATGACCAACACACGGTGAAGCTTTGCCCACGGAAAGCCAGTCGGCGGGGTCCGCGAGTCACTGTAGGGGGCCTCGCGGACGTCAATCGGGTAAGTTCTCTCACTCAATTGAAGCTGCCCATCCGTTTCTGCCACAACCCCACTGGGCATCTCACCCACGCACTGGTGGATTCGGGCGCGGAAGGCAGCTTTATTTCACAAAGCCTGGCAACCCGATTGGACATCCGCTGTCAGGCACTCAGGAACCCTATCTCCCTGGTCAACCTCTCTCATGCCTCCCTTGGGAGAGTTACGCACCAGACCATCCCCATCCCGGTTATTATCTCTGGAAACCACCGGGAGGAGATAACCTTTTACGTCCTGCCCAACTCTGTGTCGCCCGTCATCCTGGGGTATCCCTGGCTACGCCTCCACAACCCCGTTCTGGATTGGAAGTCCGCCGGGGTGTCGGCATGGAGTACATTCTGCATGGGCACCTGTCTTCAGTCCGCTGCCTGCTCTCCGTCCGCTTCTCCCCCTCCTACGGACGCTGCGCCCCCGGACCTGTCCCTGGTGCCACTGGAATTTCACGACCTGGGTATGGTATTCAGCAAATCCAAGGCAATGTCTCTCCCTCCTCATCGGCCCTATGACTGCGCAATCAATCTCCGCCAGGGGGCACCCTTACCTTCTGGACGACTCTACAGTCTATCGGCGCTGGAGAAGGAGACAATGAACTCATACCTCAAGGAGTCGCTGAGTGCTGGGATAATCCGCCCATCGTCATCACCTGTGGGGGCAGGATTCTTCTTCGTCGGTAAGAAGGACGGATCCCTCCGTCCTTGCATTGACTATCGTGCTCTTAATGACATAACGGAGAAGGATCGTTACACCCTGCCCCTCATGGACACCGCTTTCCACTCCCTCCAGGGGGCGACTTGGTTCACCAAGCTGGATCTACGCAGCGCATACCACCTCGTCCGGATCCGGAAGGGAGATGAGTGGAAAACAGCCTTCCGTACCCCGAACGGCCACTTCGAATACCTGGTGATGCCGTTCGGGTTGACCAACGCTCCAGCCGTCTTTCAGCGCCTCATCAACGACGTCCTCCGGGATTTCATCGGCCTTTTTGTGTTCGTCTACCTGGATGACATACTCATCTTCTCCAAGTCCAGGGACGAGCACCAGGTCCACGTGAGGCGGGTCCTCCAAAGACTGCTGGAGAACCGGTTATACGTGAAGGGTGAGAAGTGTGAATTTTACGCAAAGACAACATCCTTCCTTGGGTTCATCATCTCACACGACCAGGTGCTTCCGGACCCAGAGAAGGTGAAGGCGGTGGTGGAATGGCCTACACCTGCATCAAGGAAGCAGGTGCAACAGTTCGTTGGGTTTGTGAACTTCTACCGCCGCTTCGTCCCAAATTTTGGCACCATCGTCGGTCCGCTGACCCGCCTCACGTCCCCTAAGATCCCGTTCCGGTGGACCGAAGAGGCTGCAGCTGCTTTTCAGGCACTGAAGGCGGAGTTCTCCTCCTCCCGGGTCCTTAGCCAAGTCAACCCTGCGCTGCAGTGCATCGTGGAAGTGGATGCTTCGGACACAGGAGTGGGGGTGGTGCTATCCCAGCGGTCGCCAGACGACGTATCAAACGGCCCTGCACCTTCTTCTCCCGGCGCTTGTCCCCGGCGGAGAGGAATTACGACGTGGGTGACAGAGAGCTCCTCGCCATCAAGCTCGCGCTACAGGAGTGGTGTCACTGGCTAGACGGGGCGGACCTGCCGTTCGTGGTCCTGACGGACCACAAGAACTTGGAATACCTTAGATCTGCCAGGCGCCTGAACGCCTGCCAGGCGCGCTGGTCCTTGTTCTTCGCCAGGTTCCAATTTACCATCACCTTCAGGCCTGGCTCCAAGAACGGCCTGCCCGACGCCCTCTCTAGGCAATTCGCCCCTGAGGAGTCGGAGGACACGGTCCACATCATCCTACCCAGGTCGTGCGTCGTGGGAGCCGTCACCTGGGACATCGAGAGCAAGATCCGGAAGGCGCAGGAAGTGGAACCTGACCCTGGCAGTGGACCGGAGGGGAGGCTGTTCGTGCCATCCACGGTTCGAGGGGAGGTCATCCACTGGTTGCACACATCCAAGCTCACCTGTCACCCTGGCTCCTCCCGGATGATTGACCTCCTCCAGCGGTCCTTTTGGTGGCCGGGCCTGCGGAGGGACGCTGCCCGCTATGCCCGGGCCTGTCCAGTTTGTGCCACCAACAAATCGGGTAATGCTCCTCCAGCAGGTTTGCTCCAGCCTCTGCCCGTCCCTGGCAGGCCCTGGTCGCATATCGCCCTGGATTTCGTCACCGGACTCCCAGTCTCGAACACCTACGACACCATCCTGACCATCATGGACCGCTTCTCCAAGGCGGTACACTTCGTTCCCCTACGAGGTCTCCCAACTGCCCTGGAGACGGCGGACTTCCTCATCCAACACGTGGTCAGGCTGCATGGGATTCCGGTGGACGTGGTCTCGGACCGAGGGCCCCAATTTTCTTCAGAGGTTTGGAGGTCGTTCTGCAACGCCTTAGGAGCCAAGGTGAGCCTCTCCTCCGGCCATCACCCCCAATCCAACGGGCAGTGTGAGCGGACCAACCAGGAGCTGGAGGCTGCGCTCCGCTGTGTGACGGCGTCCAAACCTACGTCCTGGAGTAACCACCTCGCCTGGGTTGAATACACCCATAACACCGCTCGCTCTTCTGCTACAGGGATGTCCCCCTTTAGGGCGTCCCTGGGTTACGACCCCCCGCTGTTCCCAGCGCAGGAAAGTGAGGTAACTGTCCCCTCAGTACGGGCGCATCTCAGGCAGTTCCGCTCCATCTGGGCGTCAGCGCGCAATGCGCTTTTACGCACGACGGAGCGCAACAGAGCCGTGGCGGACCGGCACAGAAGACCTGCCCCGGTGTACAGAGTTGGTCAGCAAGTCTACGTGTCGACCCAGGATGTGACTTTAAAGGGCGAGAGGAGGAAGCTGGCACAGCGCTTTATGGGTCCTTATCCCATCACCAGGATCATCAACCCGGTGGCTGTGCGTGTAGCTATTCCCCCCTCCCTCCGCATCCATCCCACCTTCCACGTGTCCAAGGTGAAGCTGGCAGTCTCCGATCCCCTTTGCCCTCCTCCTGCTGCGCAACCCGCGCCCCGGATGATTGGTGGCCATCCGGCCTGGTCCGTCGCCTCCATCCTGGACTCCCGGCGCCGGGGTCGTGGGTTGCAGTACTTGGTGGACTGGGAGAGCTATGGGCCTGAACATCGACAGTGGGTACCCTCGTCGTTTGTGTTGGACCCGTCGCTCATCGCTGATTTCCACCGAACGCACCCAGAGAAGCCATCGCCAGGAGGCGCTGCTAGAGGGGGGAGTACTGTCACGCCGCGCCGCTCATCAACGGCGCCACCTGCACGCACACCTGCACATCATCAGCGGCGAGGGATATAAGCCGCCTCGCCCTGAGCTTCGGCCTGAAGCCATCAGACTTCCCCATGCATCGCTGTGAGTTCCTTCACCCTCAGCTGATCTCTCTGGTAAGAAGACCTTACCTCCTTTTCCTTCCTAGTCTGCTCCCCTGTGCACAGGTGGATTCCCCGGCGGCGGACGACACCTCTCCATCGCCTGTTCCTCGCTGCTGCACCGGGCTCTCCAGGTGGCTGTCTACCGGACCTCGTCCCTTGTTGTGCCAGTCATCTGTCCTCTCTAAGTAAGCTCCTCTCTCGCTCTTGAACACATTTACATCCCGCAGACACACATTCATTCACTCCTGTTGTTAATAAACTATTTGAACTACTCTGAGCCTGTGTGTGTGCGTCTCCTGAGCCGTGCGTTATGTCAAATAGAATTTAAACCAGTGCTATTACCAGTACTATCCAGGATAACCTTTGTAGGATGGTTTTTACATTCTAAAAATCCATAATCAAGTGAATAAATCCTAGAAACTGAAACAGAGGAAATCCTTGGATCAGGTAGTCAGATGGTCCAGTCGTTTGCTTGGTGAGTCACAGCTGAGCCTGACATCCCTGTACACCAGACAAGTACAGAGGATGGTCGACTCGATTTTAAATGATGACTCCCACCCTTTGCACTGCAACTTTCAGCTTCTTCCCTCCAGACGGAGGTTTGCTGTCCCAAAAAGTAGAACCCAGCGCTACAAAAACAGCTTTGTCCCTGCTGCTGTCAAAGAGTTGAACAAGCTATAAAAAATTATATTGTACATATTTTATATTTGCCTATTTTGTAAGATGTGTGCCTGTGTTTGTGTCTATGTTGAATGTAATTAGTGGCTTGTAAATATGGATGTCACCAACTGCAAAACAAATCTACCTACGGGTACAAATAAAGTAACCTGAACCTGAACCTGAACCTTATATCTCCTGTGTTGGTGTGTGCCCGTCACCCTTCTCCTTGTGCTTTTCCCATAGGGTTGTCCAGCTGTACGGCCTCCTGCCTCCGTGCCCGAAGCAGACGCCGTCATCAACACATTTACATCCCGCAGACACACATTCATTCACTCCTGTTGTTAATAAACTATTTGAACTACTCTGAGCCTGTGTGTGTGCGTCTCCTGAGCCGTGCGTTATGTCAAATAGAATTTAAACCAGTGCTATTACCAGTACTATCCAGGATAACCTTTGTAGGATGGTTTTTACATTCTAAAAATCCATAATCAAGTGAATAAATCCTAGAAAGCAAATCCTGTTCCGATATAAAATTTTGAGTAAGATATCCAAAAAGCAATTTCATTTCATACTGAGCAACTCCCTCCAGAAGATCATGCATTATATCGAAACAGTAATTATCTGATATGTGAAAATAGTGCAACATATTTAGAATAGATTTCTTTTTTAGACCATACAAAGACTTCAAATTAGGTTTTTCCTGGAGAGACTGGTAATGCACTTCAAACATTGCTGTTCCTCGAACGATTACCTTTGGGTCATCTTCACTTTGTACTGTGTGAGTCTTTTTTGCCAATCAAACAAAAGCGACAGAAATGATGGCCACTAAATGATTCATTAAAACCACCAAGAATTGTGTGCATCCCCAGATTATCACCAGTGATCTGAGAGATTGTGCCAAATATTTGCTAATCACAAAATGGTAGATTTAGTCCTTCACGTTCCAGTTTTTTCATGTCACTTAGTAATGGTTCCAGTATAACATCAAACCCATACTTATTTAGATCTTGATTGTGAAAAAACACTACTAAATGAATGTTCTTTAGAAGAGAGTTGAATTTGGGGGGCAAGTATCTCAAAATAAAGTACAGACATCCAATTTTGTGAATTCCATGTTTTGAGCCAAGAGGATTGGCCATTTCAAAGTCATCATAGTATTGTGAAAATGAAGGGTGGGATTTAAAATAACTACCATCACAAAAGTCAGAGTAAGTAGAAGGTTTTGAATGAGCCCTTTATTCAGAAGAGTACAAATGTGTACAAATGGACAGCATGGTGGTGCAGTGGTTAGCACTGTTGCCTAACAGCTAGAAGGTTCCAGGCTCGAATCCCCAGGCTGGGAGGGGTAGGAACCTTTCTGTGTGGAGTTTGCATGTTTTTCCTGTGCTGCATGGGTTTACTCTGGGGGCTCCGGTTTCCTCCCACAATCCAAAGACATGCTTGGTAGGTTAATTGGTTGTTCTAAATTGTCCCTAGATATCTGTCTCCTATAGGCCCTTAGAATAGACGGTTAGTACTAGTGAAGCACTTTGAGTGGTCTTTGAGACTAGAAAAGCACTATATAAGTGCAGGCCCTTAAATGTCTGCACTTCTGTACATAAATGTTAATGTTTCCAAAACTGGCACACACATGAAAGTGTCTCTCACAGGTACTTGATCATAAGTGCCAGATTTCTGGTTCAGTCTGCTGTCATGCCTCACTCCAAGGATTACTTCTGCAGGCTCTACAACACCCCATTTTTGGATAAAGTACTTAGTTCGTTTCCATTCTGTATTCAAATTTGTTAATGGGTTTTCCATGTTTTCAAAAGATTGGTTTACTAAAGACTTGAAGGGGTCATTTGTTGGTAAAGCAGAAAGTATAGTTTGTTTTGCTTGTGATTGAATCTCTGCTGTTAGTTCTTCTAGATCACCTATGAATGATGACACCAAACTGCTTGAGATTCCACTTAATTTTGCAACAATGGACTCAAACAATTCTTTGGTTTAATCTTTAGTAAGAACTGGATTGCTGATTTGAGACACATCATTAGAGCAAGTCTCTTGATGCTGGGGATTACTGCTGTCATCTAGAGCTTGGAGCTTGGAATTGAATTGAGGTTGTCATTGTTTCACTTGAGGAACATAGAGTATTTGAAAAACTTGCTGAATATTGTTGTGAACATTATTTAAGTGGTTGCGAAAACCAGCATATGTTGATGCCTGATGCCTGATTCCTACACCCTTGCTGAGAACAACCCAATTTGAACTTAGGTCCAGGATAGTAACTATGCTCAACTCTTATATGTGAAATCAAAACACTTTAGCATTGTGTTTACAAGGGGGTGCTGAAAAGTTCATAGCGGTCAAATTTGACCAAATGTGGTTTATTTTTAATCCGCAGGGATCCAAGCGCTGCAGCACTGATGGAAGAAGTGTGTGGACCAAAGGATAGACTATGTTAAAAAATAAACCACATTTTGTCAAATCTGACAACTATTAACTTTTCAGTCTATGAACTTTACAGCCCCCCCGCACCCCCGTAGATTATCATGGTAACTGTTATGTCCAAATAACATGAGAGGGGAGCCTCTCTCAATTGAACACTGAACTCACACCGAGTTCTCTCAATTGAACACTGAACTACACCAGCCGTAGCCCACCTGACGTCATTACCCAAACCCCCTTGGCCAGGCTACAGCAAGCCCCGAGAGTCAGATCCCACATATAACACCCCACCTTTACAAAGTCAAAGAACTCCCCCCCCCAAAAAAAACACAAAAAAAACAATCATCTCCTCCTTTTATATATATAACACCAAGTAGGCAAAACTCAGCCAACCAAACAGGCGTCTGGGTAGACTACCAGAGCACCCCATTGTGTTGGAGCTTATTATTCTGCTGCTTAGTTCCAACACGCATTAGTCATTGCTGTCCTCAATACATAGTCCTACAGGTACCTGGGCCTCTGACGGACTCTAGCCAGGTGTCCCCTAGGCGGGGACTCTGTATCAGGCACCGTCGGCCGTGATTGTGAGTTCTCACCACCTCAGTCCAACCAGTCCCACCTCACATCAGGCTGTCTCGTCGTAGCTCTTGTCCTCTGTTCCGGTGGTGACTTTCTGAGTCTTCTGGAGTGCTACATGACCCATCTGCTAACTCGAACATGTCCTGGCCCCGTTTCCTAGTGATTCGCAGGGGCCCCATCCAGAGCGGCTGCAGCTTATGTGTGTGGTTAGGGTGTCTAATCCAAACTTGGTCCAACACCTTCAGTCCATTGGCTCTCGCTCTATGCTTCCTGTCAATTTGTCACTTCATTTTAAACTGTTGCGCATTGACCCAGTCCTGTGTAGAGTCCATATTCCTTGGAGAGTGAGTCGTGGGCGGCTTCAGTGGATCCAAAGGTAGAAGTAGTTCACGTCCCAGCGTGAGAGCCGCCAGGGAGCATCCTGCTGTAGCACGGGCCGTTGCCCTGTAGTGAAGCAGTGTACTCTTGAGGGCGTCCAGAAATGAAAAGCCATCCGCCAAATGGGCTCTCAGTCTGTTTTTTAGGATTTTGTTAAAACGTTCAATGCCCCCATTGGCCTGGGGATGGCAGAACGTGGTTTTAATGTGTTCCACGCCCCTACCGCTCAAGAACTTTTCAAATGCCCCAGAGGTGTACTGCGGGCCATTGTAAGTCGTGATTGCATTCGTGACCCCCCACCTGGCGAACTGTGACGAGAGGAAATCCATAACCACATCCGTCGTGACTGAGTTAGTGGGTAACACCTCCGACCACTTTGAGAACAAGTTGTAGGCCACGAGCAGGAACCAACTGTTCAGGGGTGCAGCATGCAGTTCGCCACAAATGTCCACCTGTATGTGTTTCCAAGGGCATTCTGGGTATGGCAGCGGCTGCAGGGGTGGAGGGGGTTGTCCTCCGGTCTTCCTGTTCTCCAAACACGGAACACAGTTTTTCACCATAGCTTCAATGTCCTTATCAATACCCAGCCACCAAACAGAATCCCTGCAGCGCTGGTTTACCCTGACCATGCCCAGGTGGCCCTCGTGGAGCATCGCTAGGACACGTGGCCTCAGAGACACCGGGATTAGTATGCAGTGTCCCCTCACCACACACATGTCATTCCGACAGCTCAGTTTGTCTTTAAACCGGTGGAAGGGTGCCAGCCCATCCTGCACCTTTGCAGGCCACCCCCCTCTAATCACCGAATGCAGTTGTGACAGCACGGGGTCTCGTTCCGACTACACTCGAAGTTCCTGGAGGGATATTATATCCTGGAGAGCCCCGTGCAGCGTATTAACCAGATCCGTCTCTGTTGGATCGCCGTCATCATCGCCGTCCGATTGTATGGAGTTGGCTGTGGCGTGGGATAGGAGATCCACCACTACATTTTCCTTGCCAGGAGTGAAGTTGGTGGTAAAATTGTAGGCCCTCAGCTGCTCCGTCCACCTGTGGATCCGCAAAGGTCTGTGTCCCGAACCCAACGTCTCCCGTAATGTCGTCAGTGCTCGGTGGTCTGGCCTTAAAGTGAAATGGCGCCCATAGAGGTAGATATGCCACTGTTCACATACCCAGATGCAAGCGAGTGCCTCTCTCTCACCTACGGTGTACTGTTGTTCAGCTACTGAGAGAGACCTCGATGCGAACGCCACCGGGCGCTCCGTGCCATCCTACACCTGGGACATATCCGCCCCCACCGCCGAGCCAGACACATCACAGGTCACAATGGTAGGCCGTTTTGGATCAAAATGGGCCAGCACCAGAAGGGAAGTGAGTTGACGCTTCATCTTAGTAACTGCTGCTGAACAGGCAGGGGTCCGTTGCCACGGCGCATCCTGCTTCAACAATGCCCGGAGGGGTCCAATTGTTTCCGAGTAGCGGGGAATAAAACGCCCATAATAGTTCACCATACCCAGAAACAAGGAAATCTGTGCGTGTCAATGGTTCTGGGAGGCGTAGGACCGCCTCCACGTTCAAATGCAGGAGCCACAGCAACCCCCCCCCCCATCAATCAGAACCTCAAAAACTCGATGGAATCCGCCGCAAAAATACACTTTTCTCCATTCAGGGTGACTCCATGTTCCTGTAGCACCGTCAGCACCTGTTCCAACCAATCATTGTGTTCTTCACACGGCGTGCCATGTACCACGATGTCATCAAGATATGCCACCACACCCTTGAGGCCAGCCAGAATCGTGGACATTATTTTCTGGAAACGGCTAGGTGCTGAACTCAGACCAAACAGCATGTGGGTGTACCTGAACGCACCTATGTGGGTCACGAACACTATCAGGTTCCTGCTGGCTGGGTGGAGGGGCACCTGCAGGTAACCCTGGCAAAGGTCCAGCTTCATGAACACTTGTGAACCGCTGAATGTTGCAGTAAGTTCCTCCATTGTTGGAAGCGGGTACTTGTTGGGGACGATCGCCTTATTTGCCATCCTGAGATCGATACATGAACGGATGCCACCCGATTTTTTCTTGGCCACCACAATATTTGATATCCAGGGCGACCCATCCACTCTCTCAATGATGCCTGCTTCCAGCAGTTTGGTCAACTCCGCCGTGACATCATCCCATAAGGTGAGGGGAAGCCGCCATAGTGGTTGAATTTTTGGCGTCACATTTGGGTCTATGAGCGGGCAGTGGCAAAACACACCGATGCATCCCAGGCCTCTGAACGGCACCGGCCAACAAACATGCCATTCGGGGTATACTATCAGTACCGTTGAGCCCTCTGGGTCCTTGATGGAAAATCCCAATTCACCCAGCAGATCTATCGCTAGCAAGTCCACCCCCTGGCGCAAGATTTGGAAGGTGAACGTAGGGACTGTCTTCAACCCATATTTCACTGAAAAGTCGACTGTGCCCACCATTTTGATCTCGGTGTGGCCGTATCAAAACATTCTCACTGTTCCAGCGTTGATGATTTTATTTGGGAAAAGTCTCTTCAAAGTAGCAATACTTAGAATGGACCTGTTGGCCCCTGACTCCACCATGAGTGGCACGTCGACTCCATTGAGTTTTAGCACGTACCATTTCAATGGTCCCTTCTTTGCACGTGCCACACGCACCCGTGTCGTGTTTCTGGACTCCGCCACCGATGATTTAGCAGTGATAGTGTCGGTTCTGTCCTGTGCCCCAGTCTGCTGCCACCTGGGGGTCCACCCCGGAGGGTTAGCCACCTTGCTAACAGCTGTGCTTGGTGGGGAAACTTGAGTGGCTACACTCTTGCTAGGTTGCGTAGCTCCGTAATAATAAAGGACTGAGTGGACTCACCCGTTCACTGTTGGCATTCAAAAAACTCATACCTCTGTGCCGTGATGGTGGAATGATCTCCGAAAACACAGTTCATCAATTCCAAACTGTCTTTTCACGAGCTGCTGCCACACAGCCCAAAAAATATCCGCTGGCCCTCCTCACCAAGGGAGTGGACCATAAGGCTCCTCCATCTCTCCTCATCGGCGCCTCTCAGGCCTGCCACAGCCACATACACGCTGAACATCTCCCTCCAGCGGGCCCGCGGTATAGCTGGTGTGCCCAGAGACTGCAAAAACGGAAGTGGTTGTTTGATACACACCCCTACTTTATTCCTCGTCGCCAAATGTTTTGTCCAAATAACATGAGACAGGAGCCTCTCTGAACTGAACACTGAACTCCTTTAATTAATGTGAACAACAGAATATATACACTAGCCATAGCCCGCCTGACATCATTACCCCAACCCCCTCGGCCAGGCTACAGCAAACAACGAGAGTCAAATCCCACATATAACAATAACATGTACCGTAACAGTAACTTTCTGGTTTAGCAGTCTGGTTCTCAGATCTCTCACTCTGGGTGACTCTTTCATTTTTCCTGTCATGAACCTGGGTTTGGTGTTTCCAAACCCAGTTCTGACACTGTGGCTGTTTGTCTCTTTTCATTGTCTATTTTCCATCAGGCACTTCAGGGAGCCCTTTGGGTCCTCCGCTCCCTGACAGCTCGGCCACGCCCCCTCCTCCTGTCAGTGTCATCAGCTGTTTCTCATTTTCAGTGTCTCACTTATGCTCGCACACATACACACACACCTCATTCATTTCCATTCACATGCTCTAACACTCACTCATGCACACCTGGTTTCAATGTGGTCCAGCCCACGCTCTTCCACACCGGCGGTCTCTTCCCTCATCAGTATTGTCATTACTTAAGCCCTGTTTGAGTGGGAAGAGATCGCCGGAGGATTGCACAATATACACAGTAGCGTTCTCTCTGTGTATGTAAGCCAACTTTCCTACATTTACCTTTCAGCCTGACTAGCTAGTCTTCCCTAACGCTACTAGTCTGTTTGTGGATTATCTGGTGTTAGCGGCTGTTCCTGCCTCGCCCTCATCCACCGGACAGCACGGATCGCCTTGGACCGCTCCAGCCCGTAAGTTCATGTTTGCCTTTCTCCCTGTGTTCTGCGGCACAAAGCATTCCCCTTCCCCGGGCTGTCGAGCATCCATGTGGCGTAATTGGTTTTTTTAATACCTGGCCTCAATCACAATTATTTCAACCCTCTGATTTATGTCGTGACTGTTGCTGGGCTGAGTTTGGGTTTATGTTCAATAAAGTGCACGAAACTACTTCTGCTCATGGGTTTCCATTCCTCCCTCTGTGCGCTACGTAATGGAGCATCAGGTGTCAAAACATTTCCCACATCAATGTTGTACACTGTTGTCTGCAGGAATATGTAAATGCTTACAAAACCGATAAACGCCACTTCCAAGAAAATTTCCCTCTGTACAACAAACAACTTTTCACATTAATTACTTATAGATGTTCAAATTGTTTTTTTTTTCTAAAAATCTGCTATATCCGCTGTTACTTACATTACAAAGTTCATGGTTTTTTTTTCAAAAGCTGATAAATGCTTGGACCCTGTTTTTACAAAACCAGATAATTCCACACACGGCAAATCAGCGCTTGCTGTTTGGGTGACGTGACTCAATGGGGCAGCGAGGATCAGTCAATCACATGTCTAGATGCTGAGACCAGCCAATCATGTGTCTATCTGCTGCTGCAGCGTTCTGCAGAGACCCCTACTTGAGTCTGCTCACTTTGCATGATTTCCATGCCAGTTTCTTTTTACAATTTTGTTGCATTTTATGTCAAGTATGGATAATTTTGATGAAGCAAATGAACCAGTGATGCATTCACCAGACAAACTAGGATGGTTTTTGGGACATGTCTGTTTTTGCAAAAGTATGTGTTGTGGACTTATCTGTTTTTGCGGCAAGAAGAACTCAAAAATTGCCAAAAAAATAACAATGAGTTGATGTTCAATTTTTGGCTTTATTATGTTATTATTATGTTTGAGATACTCATATTTCAAGTGACCATGTCTTAGAAGCTGAATTGGAAATACTAACACATATAAACCAACAGATGAAAAGTTGTTTTTCTAATTATTAAAACAATTGGACTTAACAGTTTTTGCAAATGAACTCTTCAAGTGCACCATCATACAGTAGTTAAGTTATTCCCATGCCTAATGGTGTAGGGTGGTGCCTATCTCCGTTTCATGACCCTAGGTCACACAGCTACTGTAAGCAGTGAAAGCTACAATTGGGGGTCTGTCCTCTGGTAGCTCTGTGTGTAAACTTTCCTTTGCCCATTCTATTATGCTGAGCACCAAGCTACAAGGTGGAAAGTACCATTTTTATCTGGTCTTTGGTATGACCTGGCCGGGATTTGAACCCTGGCCTCCCGGTTGTGGGGCGGATGCTCTACCAACTAGGCCAACACAAAATGTGCTTTGAAAAGTTCATCAAATGTGCCCAGGGACTGGCTTGCCTCTCATGGAATGAGATGTTTATCCAGGATGATGTAGAAATTGTCAGTCTTGGTTTTCTGACATCCAACAGCAAGGAGATATGGATGTTGACTCTAATGGTTGCTGAGATGTTCCTCCAAACTGCGGCATGACTATGAGTTGTGATATGACCACAATATTACACACTGATGTGCTGCCACACAGAAAAAGACACATAACTCTGTGAGCAGTCTCTAATATGTATCTAGTGAAGAGTGCATGCATTCACCATTTCAGAATCCTTGATATATTTATCATATCTTATCTCATTTATCATGAAAACTCAAAGGTTTATGTAGTAATATATGGTGATAATGTTGTATTAAATGCAACATTTACCCCAGTAAAAAAGAAATTTTCAGTAGAAAAGATTATTATTGTATATGATCTGCTCCACTAGCAAGTTGAGATTTAAATTTAGTATAAAATGAAAACAAGTTTGGAAGATGCTTAATCAGAATAAGACAGTTAAATGGTGAACAGTAAATTAATTAGGCAACAGACAACCATAAAAATCAATGGCCCAAGTCCAGCCAGCATTTTGATATCTATTGCTTTCTGAATATATTTTTTTTCTTTTCACATCCATTTTTTTGTTCGGCTATACAAGTTATCTTAACATGTTATTAAGCAAGTGTACATTGGCATTTTTTTTAATTTTCACATAATACTTTTGTTTAAATGGACACTTTGCTTTACTGTCTTCTATTTGCTTTTTTGTTTGTTTTTAAGAAGTGTTATATAAATCTGATCACAGATCTCTGTGTAGTTTGGAATTTGGAAATCATGACATACCTTGTGAAAGACTATAAGCTGCTCTGCTGTGTTGGATGCAGTAATTTTGAGGGACTTTGGGCCTCCAGGTGGTGGTGGAATTTGATGTATCAGCAGCAACAGGGAAGGCATTTCATTGTCATAGACTGATGTCATGGAATCACAATAGGAAAATAATTTTTCAGTAACTAATAACTGTTATTGTTCATCAACTGTACTAATCAAAACAAATTCCTGTGATACAATCTCTAATAATCCTCAAAGTACCACTAAGTCTAATGTCGTGGAGGAATGATGTGACGAGACACCAGAGCTGCCGATTCAGAACTTTATTCACTCCAACAAAAAGACTGAACTCCTGGCACCAAGGCATATACATTTATACCTCCTGCCTCTTCCTTGGCGCCAAGGTGCCTACATTTACATCTCCTGCCCCAGGCGCATACATTTACACTTCCTGCCCCTTCCCCCTACTCCCCAAGTCACTGGGTGAGAGTGGGACCTCCTGGTGGTCCACCACAATGTCACAAATTATTAAATTTGCTGAACTCTAACAGCAACGGTGACAATTAATGAACTCACTCCTTGTCTCATCAAGAAAACTTCCAGGAAGACACAATGCTGACAGCAACAAATGATTCAATTCTGGTGACAAAGTGAGCCTGTCAAGGTGTGTGCCTCTCTGTGGCAAAATTCAGGACCCAAACGCTGAACTCAGAGTTTTAAAGTTTTTATTTTGAGCTGGTCAATACCGATACAGCCCAAGGGCTCAAAACCAAGGCCTAGCTAAAATATTAAGCAAGACGAGGCGGCATACATGCAAATAGAATTCAAGACTCAACAGAAGCATGTTGATCACGCCATATGACCAGGACACCAGGCAGAACAAAGGCAGACACAGGTTTAAATAGGGCAAGGGGCCCAAGCAAATGCCTACCCCTCTTTCCCCGAATCCAAAACAAAAAATAATTTGTGTGACTAAACAAAGTCCACAATCTGAAACTACAACAAAAGACGGGTCGGGTGGTCTACCAAAGTCTGTTGGGCACCGGGCCGAAGAACAGGGTGGATCTGGTGGCCTCCAAGAGTCCCTGGGCCACCAGATCATTGGAACAAAATTATTCAGGAGGTCTTATCCGCATCCACTTGCCCCCAAATTACAGAACAGCGGGGACTGGGTCGTCTACCAGAGTCTACCAGAGCGTAAGAGGCAATTCAGAAATGGATGACAGTAGCGTGCTGCACTCAGCACACAAAGGAGGCCCATCGGCCTCTGGACAAGATGATGGAGGCCTACCGGCCTCTGGGGCTAATGAAGGAAGCCCATCAGCCTCTGGAGCAGATGATGGAGGCCCACCAGCCTCTGAGGCTGATGACTGAGGCCCACCAGCCTCTAGAGCTGATGGCAGAGGCCCACTGACCTCAGGAGCTAATGGGAGAGGCCCACCTGCCTCTGGAGTTGATGACAGAGGCCCACTGGCCTCTGGAGATAACGACGTTGGCCCATCAGCCTCTGGAACAATGGATGGAGGCCCAGTGGCCTCTGGAATGATGGGTGGAGGTCCCTAAACCTCTGGAAGGATAGCCGGAGGTCCCCTAACCTCTGGAATGATGGGTAGAGGTCACCCGACCTCTGGAATGACGTGTGGAGGTCCCCCGACCTTTGGAATGATGGGTGGAGGAGGAGAAGCGTGAAGCTTGACATGGCCACCTTGGATGAGGGAGGAGAACAAGAAGTCAGTGAGGTGACACCACAGTCAACAGCAGCAGAGATTGGTGGGAAGGACCCTTAAGTTGGTGGAATCTGCACTTGGGTCCCCCCACCAGAAACAAGGGAAGTCTTTTCTACGGTGGTGGTAGAAAATAAATGAAAGAGTACTTGCCTTAACTCCTGGTCTCCTGCTGCCAGGGTGACAACCTCAGTATGTTTAGCTGGAACCGGAATGTGCACCTTGAGCAGAGTAGGAGTAGGAACGTGCACCTCGAGCTGAGCAGGAACAGAAGCCTGCACCTTGGGAACAGCTGGAGCCATTGTGTGCACCTTGGGGATGGCTGGAGCTGTCTGGAGAGGAACCAGAGCTGGTGGTGGTGCTGGGGAGTGGCATGCAGCTGGTACTGGAACTTCTGGAACAGCAGACACTTCAATAATCAGTCGGTTCCCACCCAGTATTGGCAAACACTCTGAAAAATACAGAGGAGAAGGGGGAGATGCAGGTGAGGATGGATAGAACCGGCAGCCAAAGTTACAGCAGAGAGCAGTGAAGAGAGCTCAGCAGCGATAGTAGGTGGCTATCGCTGAGCCCTCTCCCCAGGAACAAGGCAAGCCCTTTTATTTATAGGTAGTAAAAAATAAAAGGACACTTGCCATTGTTTCCGTTCTGCTGCCGCTGAAGAGTCAGACGAGCCCTCCCGGGAAATGACGGGGCTTGTCTAATGAGGTGCCGCTGCGTGGTGGTGATGCGCAGAGTTGAGGGAGGAGGACACGGAGGCTTGAAGTGCCTCCGCCGGAGAAGAGAAGACAGGCTGCAATGCCTGTTGGCACTCGCACAAGCCAATTCCTTCAGCTTGTGTCGGTCTCCCCTCCCTCTGCCCCTCCCTCTGCCCCTCTCCTGCCATCGGCGATGGCTCCACCAGCCCTGGGTGCATCCACTGCAAATTATGTATGGAGCGCAGGAGTCCAGTGAGCTGGGGGTACCGTTGCAGGGAGGGAAATCACTTAATCAGTTCCTCAATGCCCTCTAGGCAGCTGAGGGCTTTCCCCGGCGTGCAGGAGGTGTGGGCATATTTGATGAGGATCTCAATGAGGGAAATAGTCCAATCTTCCTCCTCATCCAAGTCACTGCTGAAGGAGATGAAAAGGATCTTCAGGTCGGGAAACAAGGAGGAGCTGAAGTCCGTACAGAGGGAGCTAAGGAGGAAGATCAGAGAGGGGAAGGACAGCTACAGGAAGAAGATGGAGGACAAGCTGCAGCAGAGTGATGTCAGGGGTGTCTGGAGAAGCCTCAAAACCATCTCTGGGCACCAGAATATCTCCTCCCAGGCCACAGGGATAGGGACTGGGTGAACAACCTGAATCTGTTCTTTAACAGGTTTGACCAACCACCGTCTTCTCTGCCTGCCCACCAACCACTGCTGCCTTCACCTTCTTCTAGACCCACTATCCACTGCACCCCCTCTACCCCCTCATAAATCCCCTGCTGTTTTTCCCCTCGCAGACCCAACATCCCCCCTCCCAGCACACAGCCCCCCTGCCTCAGCCTGACTCTCACTAAAACTCAGATGAGAGCTGAGCTGAAGAAAATCAAGGCAAGGAAGGCTGCAGGTCCAGAAGGCATCAGCTCGAGGCTCCTCAAGTCCTGCACAGACCAGCTGTGTACGATCGTGGAGCACATCTTCAGTCTGAGTCTCAAGCTGGGGAGGGTACCACAGCTGTGGAAAATATCCTGTGTGGTACCTGTACCGAAGACTCCACACCCCACGGACCTGAACACGTACAGACCAGTGGTCCTCACATCACACCTAATGAAGACCCTGGAGAGGCTGCTCCTCGCACATCTTCACCCACTGGTGGGACCAGTGATGGATTCACTTCAGTTTGTCCACTAGCATGGCATTGGGGTGGAGGATGTAGCGATCTTCCTCCTATATCATTCCCTGTCCCACCTGGAGAAGCTTGGGAGCACTGTGAGGATCATGTTCTTTGATTTCTCCAGTGCTTTCAACACCATCCAACCAGTGATCCTGAGAGTCAAGCTGCTGTGTGCAGGGGTGGACCAGCACCTGTCATTGTGGATCCTGGACTACCTCACAGACCGACCACAGTTTGTGAGTACCGAGGACTGTGTGTCTGACACCATCATCTGCAGTACGGGGCCCCCCAGGGAACAGTTCTGGCTCCCTTCCTTTTCACCCTCTACACTGCTGACTTTCCACACAATACACCGCACTGCCATCTACAGAAGTTTTCTGACAACTCTGCCATCGTCGGCCTCATCTCTGATGGGGATGATGTGGAGTACAGAGGACTAAATCCAGGACTTTGTGGACTGTTGCCTGCAGAACTGCCTCCAGATCAATGTAAGGAAAACCAAGGAACTGGTGGTGGACTGCTGCAGGCAAGGACAACACCCCACAGCACTGGTAAACGTCCAGGGAACAGACATTGAGATTGTGACATCTTACAAGTAGCTGGATGCTCACCTGAACAATAAACTGGACTGGTCACACAACACCAGCGTGCTCTACAAGAAGGGGCAGCGCAGTCTGTACCTCCTGAGGAGACTTGGGTCTTTTGGAATGCAAGGGATACTCCTGAAGACCTTCTACGATTCGGTGGTGGCATCAGCCATCACATTTGGAGTAATCTGCTGGGGAAGCGGCATCACAGGAGCTGACAGGAAGAAAATGAACAGGCTGATCAAAAAAGCTAACTCTGTTCTGGGGCAATGCCTCCACCCAGTGAAGGAGATAGGAGAGAGGAGGGTGGTGGCTAAGCTGTCATCTCTGCTGAAGTCCAAATCCCACCCCATGTGGCACACGCTGAACGCACTGAGGAGCTCATTTAGAGGTAAGCTGTGCCTTCCTAAGTGCACGAGGGAGAGATACTGCAGGTCTTTCCTACCTACGGCTGTCAGACTTTATAACCTAACCGGTGCTGCTCATAGCGATTGTATTAAATGTACTAAACGTAACAACTTTGCACAATAGAGATCGTCCACTCCGATACACAACTAAAACAATTACAATTATTATTGAGGGTGGCAACAACACTATTGATTCAAATGTGAAATATACTGTATGGGTAAATATTTATATTCTGCCGGGTAATTTAACAAACTGTAATGCCTGTTGATACCATCTAGCTGCAATGCTCCTGCACTGTATATATAAATGTGTATATATGAATATTTATTTACTGCTTTGGCTAACCAGTTCTTATCTTATTATCTTATTTACTATTGCCCTGAGTGCTGCTATCCCTTTGAATAGAATAGAATAGGCTTTATTGTCATTGTACAGTAGTACAGTACAACGAAATTGTGGGTACTCCACCAGGCCACAGCACAATAAAGTAAGGGAGAAGGATTAGATAAAACACGATTACAGAGCATACGATTAAACACATTACTGAAATAAAAGTAAATGAAAATAAATGTAAAAATGGCCCAGGATTATGGAAATATACACAGGTATGGAAGTGGCTGCGCAGGTGGAACTATGTACATAAGAGTGCAGATTGCAGACACACAATTGAACACACAATTGAGTAAAATAGCCCAAGGATTATGGAAAATATACACAGCGGTGGTTTCATGGATGGGTCAATATACATGACAGTGAGGAGTGCAAAGACAGGTGAGTTATTGTGATAATTAAAAGGTCCTCAGTTCTGAGCATGTGAGCGTTCGGAGGGAGAGGAGTGGGGCCTCTGACTGTTTGCAGTTTGGAGGGGTGAGACCTGATCGATCTGAACTTTCATCTAGAGGGAAGCAGGTTGAACAGGTGGTGAGTGGGATGTGAGGGGTCTCCTGTGATGGCCTTGATCCTTCTGAGACAGGAGGATCTGGAGATGTCTTACAGGGAGGGCAGTGAACCGCCGATAAGTTTTTGGGTGGTGTTGATAACCCTCTACACATCCTTCCTGTTCTTGACCGTGGAGCTGGTGTACCACACACCCAGACAGTAGGTGAGCATGCTCTCCACTGAGCAGCGATAGAAGGCTAGCAGCATCTTGCTGCTGCAATCCTGGAATTTCTCCATTGTGGCACTAATAAAGGCTTATCTTATCTTATCTTATCTTATCTTATCTTATCTTATCCAGACCCATTTTAGAAGAACTTGCATCTGCTGGGTCCATACTGCTGGTTTCCTGATGTCGCGGTGTGTGTCCCTCCAGGGCAGAATTCAAGACACAAACGCTGGACTTAAAGTTTTAAAATTTTTATTTTGACCTTTTGAGGGGAGTTCTAAAAAAAACTATAAACATACAGAAATATTATAACAGAAAAAACTGCATCTTTAGTCATTTGTTATTTTTTTCATTAAATATAATTTTATTAATATTTTTTTTTTGAAATCAGAGTTAAATTATAGTTCTCTTCTGGTTCTGCAAACTTATGGTCAAAAGTATAAATTGTATAAGGAAAAAAAAGTCAAAATTTTTACCACCATCTGTTCCAAATTTAAAAAAAAAATAAATAAATAGTAATTTTATTTAAAATAAAAACACAAATTAGCCATAAAAAATCCACAATTTTATAATAAAGTCTCAAATGTACAAGAAAAGTAAATTGTACAAGAGGAAATTACAAATTTGAGGATAATGGTTTCAAATTTAGATAAATTTACAGAGAAAAGTAGAAAACTATAAGAAAATTGTGATAAATTTTGGAGAAAAACCTCAAACCTTCAAGACTGAAGCCATTACTCAAGTTTTTAAGTGGGTGCTTTTTGCATCCTTAACTCTACTAGAAATTTTTGGTTGACTGATATGTGTGTGTAATGGAATGTGTAGTTATAAAAAGAGGTTCCTACTCACACATGTGGCGATTTAAAACAAAACAAACCACAATGGGGGATGTGCAATCTTTGTTAATGTTATCAATCTTTTCTTGGGGGAGGTTTGTGCACTGAAGTGTTTGACAGTTCATTTATTCAGCTAAATGCACTTTGTGATGTTCTAAGGTAAGCTATGACAAGGATGTAATAAATTTTATTTCAAAAGGGAAACAAATGTTAATGCTACTAACAGTGCACATTGAGTTTTTATGTACTTTGAGATATGCCTGAGTAAGATGTGACCAAAATGGTTATTTACAGAATTTTTTTCATTCTATTTATTTACTTCTCGTTCAAGAGGAAAAATATTTCTACAACTTCCAGTTCTGCTCAACGCCAGCACTGTTATTGTGTTTTTGTGCACATTTGATGTGCCATTGCCACATCCCTGGAGCTGTTGGGTCCCCGTGGCCAGGGCCAATCTTCATGATGCTGGGGCCCGGGTCCCACACTGCGGTAGCTGACTCCCGCGAAGCCTCGCCATCTGGAGCAGCCACCTGGACACGCCGTAGTTGGTTTGCTTGCTGAACCAAACTATCTGTCAGCCGAAAGCACGCTGATCACAATTTTGCCACAATCCTCAGCGGCGCCCGTTGTCTCGTGGGCTGTGGCCCAATCAGTCGCTGTCCCGGTCTCTCGCCGGTGCAAACCCAAACCCAGTCCATAACTTGGAGCAGCGCTTTGCTCAGTTTCATGCGTCGTTGTGATACCAGTGGCTCCGCGTGCTCATCTGATTTGGGACCTCCGTCGTGCTGTGGCATGCGCATTCATGGTTGCCATATATATACACACATACATACATACATACCCATATTGCAGAATCCCTTATATATATATATATATATATATATATATATATATATATATATATATATATATATATATATATATATATATATAATAAACCAGAGAAAGTGTGTTCATAAAAAGAGCTTTATTTTGTGTTTGTGTTGAAATCAATGTAAAAAAGATAAGCATGAAGAAATTTGATTTAAAGCACAAATAAAAGGAAATGCTGCAGTATCATCATCTGAGAATATAGAAGTGAAGAAACAAAAATGTTTTTGAATGAACCAAACTCTTTTTTTAAGGAAAACAAAACAAAAACATTCCTTTGGGAAGCAGACAGCAGGGAAAAGTCACTGTTAAATCTAATAAAACTGATCATTTTACACATAAAAACACAATTACTTCAGAGCCACAGTTCCGCAGCATGTGACAGTAGTTTTAATTATTTCTTTTTCTGCTTTTTCGACCCCATTCCCTTGGCTTTGTTTCACTGGTTTGTGTTTTATGTTCTAGTTGTTTCGTCCTCCATCAGTTACAGAAATTAAAGTTTCAGATCTTGCTGCTGATGTGATTCCATCAAATCAAATTTTAATCAAATCAAGTTAATACACTCAGCAGCGGGGCGTTAAGCAGCTGCAAACAGTTTCTTTGATTTTTTTTTTTTTTTTTTTTAAAGCTTGAAACAGCACAAACACCAGTCATGGAATTAAGAAAAAAAAAAAAAAGAAAAGAAAGAAAGCTTAATTAACTTCCAGGTAGGGTCAGGGGTCTGGAACCTGTGGTTCTGGAGCCACATGCAGCCTTTTTGCCCATAACAATGGCTGTGTCTTTGACCCCCCCAAAAAAACAATGAAGACGCAGAAATAAATGCATATTTATAAGAAAAATGCAGGAAACTGTGAAAACTGTCAAACGGATCATGACTGAGGGATAGTCTGTGTAGTGCTCATCTTAAAAGACACTGAAGTAATGAATACAGTACATCTCACATGTGATACTATGATACTACAACTCCCAACAACACCTGTACCCACTGTTTGCTCATCCCATTCCTACACACATGCACTGTAGTTAACTTTATTCAAACAAAGCTTACCAACAACAAACATATGGCTCGCAAAAAGGCTGAAGATGCAAGGAGTAGCGGTAGTAGGTGAGTTTAAATACCTGAGGTCAACCATCCAAAGCAATGGAAATTGCACAAAAGAGGTGAAGAAGAGAGTGCAAAGAGGGTGGAGTGGCTGGAAGACAGGTGTCAGGGGTGATTTGTGACAGAAGGATATCAGCTAGAGTCATGGGCGGATAATTCATTTCACTGGGGGGGGGGGGGGGCATTAAACAGAACATTTTCTCCAGAGTAAATGTTGAGGGGGATACTCTCAGTATAATTTTAGCCAGGGCTATTCTTAGGTTTTGGGAGTGATATCCAAGATTTTGTAATGGGGAACAATTCCAACACTGTAAAATGTGAAAAAAAAAAAAAACAAAACACCTGTATGTAGAGAATGTATATATAACTTAAATAAAATTTAAAAAGGGGGGTCATTGTCGAAAAAAAGTATTACATAGAATTAAGATTTAACCAGCATCCATGTGACGTTATGAAATTTATGAGAAAAAGTTGCAAATTTACATGAAAAAAAGTTGCAGATTAATAAAAAACAGTTGCCAATTTATGAGAAAAAAAATCACAAATCTATAAGAAAAATTTCAAATCCCCCCCCCAAAAAAACAATTGTTTTGCTTATCATTTGTGATTAAAATGCATTTTATTCAGTTCTGTAACTTGACTTAGAAAGGTTTATGATTATATTGTGGGGGGGGGGGGCAATTCTGGCTTTTCCAGGTTGGGGCCCCCCACCTTGATTTACGCCTGTCCCTTCACCTGCTGTTTGCTCATCGCACCCTGACACGCAATGGAAGCGGTGAAGAAGAGAAATCATAAATAGGGAGGTGAAGAAGGCAGTGCAGGCAGGTTGGAGTGGATGGAGACGGGTGTCGGGAATGATTTGTGACACAATGATAGCAGCTAGAGTGAAAGGGAAGATTTACAAGACGGTAGTGTTGGATGTTTGGAGACAGTGGCAACTGACAAAAAGACAGGAGGCAGAGTTGGAGGTGGCAGAGGTGAAGATGCTAAGATTCTCACTGGGTGTGACTAGGAGGGACAGAATTAGAAATAAGTATATTAGAAGGAAAGCTCAGGTTGAGCAATTTAGAGACAAAGTAAGAGAGGCGTCACTCGTCAGACACACACTCCCACAACAGTTTTTTGGGTTTTTTTCTCGGAAGACATGCTTTTCTCGACACAATACTGGTGGACTTCTATGATGCTTTTGTCGACCGCTCCGGGTAACCAAACAGTCGGGATGCGGTTTCTGGGTGAGGTGGTGACATTTTTCCAGTCCAGGCTCAGGTGATGTTGAGCTCCTGGATTGCGTTCTTTCATGGGAAAGGTTATAAATTTATGAGAAAAAAAAAATAGGGAATTTTTAAGAATGAAATGACACTTTTCAGAAATGACTGATTTTCCTGGTGTCCTGGTTGTGATATAGAGGAAACAGCACTTTATTGTGAAGTGCAGTGTGGTGATGTGCACTTCCCATCACGTCACCGCATTGCTCTATATAAGGGATGGGCGACCATGTTGTGGTCTCTTTGACCGGTGCCCTTCGCAAGGTGCCTGCATGTAACCACTATTCCAGTTACAACCATAAAGCTGTGTTTGCCAAGTCCATCTTGCCTCATCCTTCACCCAGGTATTTTCCATACATAACATTTGACGATCAAGGATGAACTCATGAAGGTGTGTATAACACTACGTCATCCTTTCCTCAAGCTTCTTGTTGAACCGCCGGTGCCTTGGCCCAGGTGGTTCAAAGCCTTCCAAACCTACATCACTGTAGTGGACCTCGGTAAGCTCGACAAGCTAAGGGCACGTGCGCTTCTCATCCATAACCTGGGTATTGAGGGCCAGTGAGTCCTACGAACACTCGGAGCATTGGATTCCATTGAAGATGTCATGGAGCTGTTAGCCAACCATTTCCACAACCCGGATAGTGTGACTGTCCTGAGGATTTGTTTTCAACAGCGACATCAGTGGGTAGGTTAGCCTATTCGCCAGTTTGTCACTGACTTGAGGCAGCTAGCTAGACAGAGTCGCTTTGGGCCGTTGGAAGATGAAATGGTACATGACCAGCTTGCGGCACACACGTGCAGTGCCACATTCCAGGCTAGGCTACTTACAGCACCCAGTGACTTAACATTAACCAGAGCCATTGAGCTAGCTCTCCAGCTGGAGGCCGCAGACAAGCTAGCTTCGAAGCTAACCTGGTGCCAGTCACAGCGGCCGCTGGAGCCACCTGCAGCAGCAAATGTTGCAGACTTGGAAAGCAAGGATAGGTTGGATGTTGAAGTTATGGAAACCAATGCTGCCAGCCGAAGGTCTGTCCCGGCAAAACCCCTATGCAAGGGTTGTGGGTCTGCAACACACCAAAACAAGGCGAAGGACTGCCCGGCTACTGGAAAACGTTGTAGCAGATGTGGACGCTTGAACTATTATACGTATATTATATATTATTAAATTACAGAGTGTGCCATCTATCTGAACCGGAGAGCCCATGGAAGAAATCACTCCTCCCACCCCAGACAACCATCCATTCGGTGTCCCTCAGCACAAACAGGTACACATACTGTGCAGTGGAGTTGGACGGTGTGGAGGTGTCGCTGATGACTGACATGAAGGCGGAGGGGTCTTTGCTGAATTGAGCCACGGTGAGGAAGCTTTTCCCCCACTACAGTATTAAAGGTAACCTGGCACCGTTGTATGGTTATGAAGGTGGCAGGCTGTGCACAGTTGGGACTTTGGAGTTAACTGTCCGGTATAAGTCTGTGAAGATGACTGACTTCACATTCAAAATGACAGCGCAAGGCGATAACACCATGGGCCGTGATTTGTTTTACTGACTGGGTTTTGCCATTAAAGACAGTGCCGGGAACGAATGGTCGGGTTGTGGCCGCTGGAACCCTTCGATTGCGGTGGTCGAAGAGAATGTTGTGTGGGACGAGGAGCTAACGGACACCACGGCGGTCAAGCAGGACCAGTTTCACCGAGGTTTGGCGCAAGAGGGTCTCAGTGCCCGCGCTCGGGACATGGTATAGGGGAGTACCAAGAGTGGTGGTGAGGCATCTGCATTGGCGAGTGACACCAATGTGCTAGCCCCAGATGCCTCCAGAGCTTGGCCGCAGGGGGTGGAGGGTTTACAGCTACGAAGGTGACTGCTACAATGGTGTTAGAAGAGGACAGGGCCAGACCAACGAGCATGGAGTTACCGCATGCTCAGCAGCACCACGTCAAGCCGAGACGGGCCCTGCTGAGGGTTTTGGACTTGGTTCGGGTTTGGGGTGAAGAACGTTCACGGCAAAGATGGGCTAAACGGCAGCCAGCAAAACACCAAGGATTCCTGCACATAGTGGCAAAGCTGGGCACAGCATACATCCAGTTGTCCGATGGCTCATCGAGGCAAGCCAATCAGCTTTGACGTGTCCAGGAAGAAGGAGGCTCCAGGTGATGAAGCTGGATGGGAGTCGGTGTTGGTGGTGAAGGAGCCGGGCTCCACCGTCCATAAAATCAGCCATCATTCCAAGGGTTTGCTGCTTCCAGGGGCGCACTTGCTGAGGGGCTGCCCTGCCCCCCCATGCCGATTCTACCTCTCCCACCCAAGTGACTGTGCTGTAAAATAAAGATGTTTATAGTTCTTGTGTTTTTTGCACGCATGTTATGATATGGGATTATTTTGTGTTTGTATTTTTAGTTTAGGAGCACGGCAAGTGATCTTAGTTAATGAAGGACTTTTTTCTTTTAGCTAGTAGTGGCAGAATAATGCATCATGCCGTGCAGGCTTTGCGGCAAGGCCAATTTAGTACATCAGTTTATGTTAATTTAGTGTGTGATTCGGGTCTTAAATTGAGGGGGTCAATTGTGTGTGTGGTTTTGGACTTTTCTAAGGGGGGAAGGAAATGTGATATAGAGGAAACGGCACTTTATTGTGAAGTGCAGTGTGGTGATGTGCACTTACTGTCACATCACCTCACTGCCCTATATAAGGGATGGGTGACCATGTTGTGGTCTCTTTGACCGGTGCCCTTCGCCAGGTGCCTGCCGTGTAACCGCTATTCCAGTTACAACAATAAAGCTGTGTTCACCAAGTCCATCTTGCCTCATCCTTCACCCAGGTATTTTCCATACATAACACTGGTACCTTCCTCTTTGGTGCTATTCTCAAAACTTGATGAGCTGCTGTCAGCTTCCGTTCAATGAGTCACAGTTTAAGATTTTCAGATTTTTAAAAAAAGCGCTGATGCGTCAAGAAGGTGGCCGTCCCTGTCAGAAATGTCCTGCTGATCATGGTGGCACTAACAATGATGAAAATGCAGATCACATATATTTTGCATTTTTGCACTGCTCCCCACCCCATCCCAGTCTTGGAACGATTTCAGTTCCACTCGGCGGGGAAATGATGACTCCTTCTCCGCTGCCTCCAGCAGACTTAATAAGAAGCTCGGCGGTGGTTTGACACAGCTGGAGCTCGCCGACCGATAAGAGGCGGAGATCTGAGAGGCAGAGAGAGGAGTTTTAGTGCTTATGGCAGCAGGTTGGAGATGATTATCTGACAGCAGCCGGCGGCTCTGCTCATTAATACGGAGGAAACACCGAACTGTTGTCATCTGACGGCTGACATGCCCGTTACCGTGTGACTGCAGGCAGAGCCTCAGATTTCATCACTTTTCACTGTTTCTGCATCAGAATACACTTTCTATGGAGGGAGTGTGTGTGTGTGTGTGTGTGTTTCATTTTTTTTTTTTTTTGTTAGAATAACCTTGTCTTTAGTTTGGAGCCGGGGTCTGCAACCTGTGGCTCCAGAGCTGCATGTGGCTCTTTTGCCAGTAACTGATGGCTTCTCCATGGCTTTGAGCAAAAAAAAAATAAAAGTAGATGGAGAGAGAGAGTAATAAATATAGGAGAAAAAAATCACAAAAATCTTATTGTAAATTTTGTCTTCTTTTACCTTCTATACATTTTGTGACATTTGTGACAAGAACGGCACACTTGCATTAATGGATTTTTAGAAACTATTTTGTAGAAAAGATAGATGATAGCGTTATGTATGAATAAGGATTCGGAGTCTCGTCTTGCAGGGAACCAACAGCTAACCAACACGTTATTAAGAACACAGAACTATTTATATACAAGGGGCCGTGCCCACCTGATGTCACGCCAGGGGCGGGTACGGCGGCACGCACACAAGCCACACTCACGACACCACAATTCCCCTCCCCCTTACAAAAATGCAAACCACACACACAATTGAGACCCTCCCCAATTTAGGACCCGAATCACGCACTAAGAGAACACGGAATAAAGAACTGTAGTAGAATAGTCTACCACATTCACACAAAACAACTAAAATTGGACCATCTCTTAAAATACATAAAATTACACGCTACATAGATATTCTCATGCACACCAATACTATGTACATGTATTTACATTAAAATTTTTCAAGTCACACCTATGTCCATCGGCAGCCAGGGGTAAAATTTGCCCGGGGGCCCAGGGCAGCCCCATGTGTGTGTCCCCCCCCCCCCCCCCAGTAGCCGTCTGTCTCCGGAATCAAAAACCATCTTTTTCGTGTAATTGTCCCTCTTCGCCACTGACTGCTTTCTTCCTCAGGACCCGTCGCCCTGCTGTCCTGCACGCCGTCCCTCCATGCACGTAGGTCCGCTCCCGACCGCTCTCAACACCGCCGTCGTGACTCCAACTACTCCAGCCCCCTGTGGCCAAACTCCAGGAAGACCTGAAGCCTGCTCATCGACGCTGCTTGCCAACCCAGGCACCTCGCCGCTGCTCTCAGTACCCTCGTCCCAGACACTCTGCTGTGCTGTCCTCGTGCCCAGCCATAGCTGCTCTCTCCCGGCGCTCTCAGCTTCACTCTCGTCGGCGTCACTCTCCGACCCGGGTGTTTCATCACTGCTCTCAGCACCCTCGTTCCAGGTGCTCCGCTGTGTCATCTCCATGCCCGACTGCAGCCGCTCTCCCCTGGGGCTCTCAGCTTTGCTCTCGTTGGTGTCACTCTCTGAACCGGGCGCTCCATCACTGCTCCAAGCACCATCATCCCGTTTAAAAAAGGGGAACCACCACCGCAGTTTGCCATGCTAAAGGCACTGTCCCTGACCGCCATGCAATGTTGCAGAGGTGTGTCAGCCATGACAGCCCTACAACATCCAGGGTCTTGAGGTATTCAGGGAGAATCTCATCCACCCCCGAGGCCCATTCACAAAGACTTTTTGAACCACTTTGACAACCTCAGTCCCTGTGATGGGCAAGTTGTTCCCCTCGTCCTCAAGTCCTGCTTCCTCTGTGGAAGGCATGTCTATGGGATTGAGTAGATCCTCAAAGTATTCCTTCCACCGCCCGACGATGTCCCCAGTCGAAGTCAGCAGTGCTCCATCCACACCATACACAGTGTGGACAGGGAGCTTCTCCCCCTCCTGAGTCACTGGACACTTTGCCAGAATCTCTTTGAGGCTAACCGAAAGTCATGTTCCATGGCCTCACCGAACTACTCCCACACCCAAGCTGCAGTCCGCTTGGCTTGTCGGTACACCTCAGCTGCTTCAGTTGTCCCACAAGCCAACCAAGCTCAATAGGACTCCTTCGTCAGCTTGATGGCCCCCTTCACCACTCGTGTCCACCACTTGGTTTGGGCGTTGCCACCACGAGACACACCAACGATCTTGTGGCCACAGCTGTGGGCAGCTGCTTCAAGAATGGAGGTGGAGGACATGGCCCATTCAGACTCCATGTCTCCAGACTCCCTCGAAATGTGGTCAAAGTTCTTCCGGAGGTGGGAATTGAAAACCTCTCAGACAGGGGCCTCAGCCAGACGTTCCCAGAACACCCTCACTATACATTTAGGTCTACCAGTGCAGCATCAATAAATTATCTTTAAACATAAGAAGAACCAAATTTATAATATTTGTCAGTGGAGCAGTAGATTCTTGTGATAAATGACTTGGAAATTAAAAGATCACCTGAGATTGAATTTTTTGGTGTATTATTAGATGATCAATTTTGTTAAAAGCTGCATCTAAAATGCATCACAACTAAAGTATCTAAGTCTATTGCAATACTACATAAGGTGTGGGGACACACCTGCAAAACTACCACAAACTCAGCATTTTTTCTAAAGAAAAAAAGCAATTAGAGCATAATAAAAGATATCCATTAAATCACCTTTTTATTCAGATGAATCCTCTAAAATTCAGAAAATTAACCAAATTCAGGGTTATGCAAATTATGTAAAAAGTAAAAAAAAAAAAAAAATATCAAATGCCACCTAGTATCCAGGAGTTGTTTAAGTTTAGAATAAGTAAATTCAACTTGCAGGGCATATGTGTTGTCAACAAACCTAAATGTAAAAAGTCATTGTTTTTCAGTTAAAGGAGTAAATATATGGAATAATTGTACTGATGATTTAAAAATGTGTAGCACAGTCAATACATTTAAAAAAATGACTAGACGTAATCTCTTAAATAAATATTAAGTTATGGTAGCAAAGGTGTAATTTATTGTAATTATATTACTGATTAAAAATAACTTTTTTCTTCAAAATTCCTTTTTTGTATTTGTTTTTCCTTTTGATTTTTTTCTTTTAATCAACGCCACAGAGGAGACACTGGTTAAGGTCCACTGCAGCCTCCAGAGCCGCAGGTTGCAGACCCTTGGCTTAATTACTTCCACTAACAATTTATCAAGTCGTTTGACTCTGCTTCAATTAAAACTTCACCCCCTGCATGTTGGCAGTCAGGTGATCTAAAGCGGATTATTTCACCTCTCTGCGCGAAGGTTGGCGCCATTAGCTGGGCGGACGTAGCGGACGGCGGCGACGGCGGCTCTCGGGGCTCCCGGCTAATCCTCCGGCTGTAAAGGTCTGCGTAACCTTTCAAACACAATTTCACAAAAGACTGCTCTGTTTGTTCTGCTCGCAGAAATAAAGCTAATTACAAAAACATCCTGACCTTTCCCTGTGGGTAATTACAGCCTCTCATTTCTTTTCTCATTCCCCCACTTTCATGTTTGCTACTCCATCATCCTCCTCCTCCTCAACCATCAGAGACATCTGAAGTTTAATTTCTTCATCTGTCCTATGAGCACATTTACTGTGTGAAGGTCAGAGAAACGTTGGTGCTGAGCAGCTCTTCTTCTGGGTGATTTGTGATAATCCTCCTACACACTGTGTGAGCGTAGTGGTCCTAAAAGTTCTTTACCAGCCACACTGTGCTACAAGAATCTGATAAACTTTTGTCAGGCATCAAATTTTCATGTGTGTAGACCACGGTTCCCCAATTATTTTTTTTTTTTTTTTTACTAGGGCCACATTCCAGAAGGCGATTTTTTTTTTTTTCAACAAGGGGGATGGTTGGTATTCACAAATTTAGTTTGAAGTACTAATGGATAAATGTAAATTAGGCACAAATTTGTAAGAACAAAGATGCAAAAATATAACAAAAGATGGCAATTTAAAAATTCAACAAGTCATAAATTACAATTTAATATCAGTGAATAATAAAAATTTAACCAACATCCAGACGAATGTTGCAAATTTACAAGAAAAAGTTGAAAATTTACATGAGAAAATCATAAATTTATGAGAAATAAAGTTGCAATTTTGCAAGAAGAGTTTCAAATCTAGAAGAAGACAATGTTGCATCTACAACAAAAAAAAAATCAAATTTACAGGTTAAAAGTTGTAAATTTGCAGGAAAAAAGATGCAAATTTTTCAGAAGAAAGTTGCAAATTTACAGAAAAAAAAGGTTGCAAATTTTTGATAACCAAGTTGCAAGTTTATAGGAAAAAGTTGTGAATTTAAAAAAAAAGTTGCAAATTTATGAGAAAAAAGTTGCAAATTTGCAAGAAGAGTTTCAAATCTAGAAAAAAGTTTCACATCTACAAGAAAAAAGTTTCAAATTTACAGGTTAAAAGTTGTACATTTGCTGGAAAAAAGTTGCAAATTTTTGAAAAAAAAAATTGGGGGGCTAAAAAGTTGCAAATTTTTGAGAAAAAAGTTGCAAATTTAAAAGGAAAAAAGTCTGCAAATTTTTGAGAACTAAGTTGCAGATCTACAGGAAAAAGTTGCAAATTTATGATAAAAAGTTGCAAATTTGCAAGAAGTGTTTCAAATCTAGAACAAAAAAGTTTCACATCGACAAGAAAAAAGTTTCCATTTTACAGGTAAAAAGTTGCAAATGTATGGGGAAAAAAAAGATGCAAATTTTTGAGAATCAAGTTGCAAATTTACAAGAAAAAAATTTCAAATTTATCAAAAAAGTTGCAAATTTAAAAGAAAAAAAGTTGCAAATAAGATAAGATAAGCTAAGATGAGCCTTTATTAGTCCCACAATGGGGAAATTCCAGGATTACAGCAGCAATAGTTAATAAGATGATAAGCCAAAGCAGTAGATGAAAATACATATGTGCTGTGGAGGGAGGAATAAGCAGGCCGAGCGTTCAGAACAGAGGGAACTTTATTCTTCACTCCTTCACATCCACCAGAATCAAAAGCAATAAGCACTCAGGTTGCAGGCACTCTTTTATATCACAACATTAACACTCCTCTGCTACCTGAGGTGCTGCATTAAGATATCAACCCCCATGACAATTCCCCTTGTCCCCCAGCACCTTTGATCTGCCCTGCCTTTCAGTGTAAGGGAAAACTACTGAGTGGGTCCCCCCCCCCCCCCCAAGACTCTCAGACTGAGCCTTAACCCTCATGTCCTTTGGGCTTCAGCCTCCGTCCATAGCTGCTGTAATGGGGATCTTCGGCTTCTAGGCAGTGTTGTGCCGGTGGGGGGGTTCCTGGGGGGGGGGGTTGTCTGTCTGTAGGGGGACAATGGGGGTGGGGGAGACACCTTCAGCAGGCTCATGTGACTGATCTGACAAGTCATTTACCTGGGGAATTCTCAGTGGGGGTCTTCTGAGCCGAGGAGCTCGAGCCAACACCACCTGTTCGTCTGCTAAAACAAAGGCGGGCTTAAGCCTGTCGATACAGATTGTCTTTCGGCGACCCCCCAAGTGTAACACAAAATGTTTCTCCCCGGGTTCCAGCACTCTGAACGGGCCATCATAGGGTGGGCGCAATGGGGTCTGGTGGGCATCGTGCCTGACAAATACGAACGACGCGTCCTTCAGGGTCCTAGGCACAAAAGTGTGGGGAAAACAGTGGTGGGCCGGGCCAGGTAGCATCCCTGCCTCTGCGCTATGCCGTGAACGCGGGGACGGGTTGGTGTTCAGCGCGGGGTTATCTGGCAAAAATTCCCTGGGGAACCGCAGTGGCTGGGAAAAAAACAAGCTCTGCTGGGGAGACTGCCAAATCCTCCTTCGGTGCAGAATGCAACCCTAATAGAACCCACGGCAACCGGTCCACCCAATTTGCATCCGTAAGCGAAGCCCTGAGTGCTGCTTTAAGTGACCTATGGAAACACTCGCATAACCCATTGGCCTGTGGGTTGTACGCGGTCGTGCGATGAATTGTGACACCCAGGCTCTGGGCCATCGTGGACCAGAGGTCAGAAACAAACTGCGGGCCCCGATCGGACGTGATGTCCGAAGGGGCGCCGAAACGTGCCTCTCAGGTTGTCAAAAAAGCACGTGCCACATCTGCGGACGCAGTGGAAGCTAGCAGGACTGCTTCGGGCCAGCGCGTGGTGCGGTCCACCACTGTCAGGAGGTGCGTGAACTCCTGCGATGGCGGGAGGGGGCCCACAAGGTCCACGTGAATGTGGTCAAACCTCTTAGCCCGGATATGGAACGGCTCCAAGGGGGCCTTTGTGTACCTGTGCACCTTGGCTCGTTGGTATGCTACGCAGGCTGCAGCCCACTCTTTTACTTGTTTGTGCAGGCTCGGCCAGACGAACTTTGCCCCCACCATTTTGACTGACGCGCGCACTCCTGGGTGCACCGGGAGTGAACCGACTCAAAAACGCGGCGGCGCCAAGCACGTGGGACCACCAGGCGCAGGCGGCTTGTGGAGACGTCACAGACTGGGGGGGTCCCCCATCTTGCAGCACCCTGGTCTCCAGCCTTAACCCTGTTGGTCCAGACTGGAGCACGCAAACGTCTGCATCGCTGATCTGCGCAGCGGCCATGGCCGAGTAATCTATCCCCACGTAGACTGGGACGACTATTGCGCGCGAGAGGCAGTCCGCCACCACGTTGAGTTTACCGGCCACATGGCGAATGTCAGTCATAAACTCCGAGATCGCGGCCAGCTGTCTCTGCTGCCGGGCCGACCATGGCTCCAAAACCTTGGCCATCGCGTACGTTAGCGGCTTGTGGTCCACGAACACAGTGAAGGTGCGCCCTTCCAGCCAGAACTGGAAGTGGCGTATGGCCAGGTGGAGAGCCAGTTACTCTCTGTCGAACGCGCTGTATTTACGCCCACTGTCGCGCAAAGACCTGCTAAAAAAGGCAAGCAGCTGCCAAGAACCGGCGACGTACTGCTGCACAACGACCCTTATGGCCACGTCCGAGGCATCGGTAGTGAGCGCTATCCGAGCCGCTGGGTCCGGGTGCACCACCAGTGTGGCATTCGCCAGGGCTGTTTTAAGCTCAGAAAGCACCTGCTCTCACTCAGGAGTCCAGTCAACTCTGTCCGCTGGTTTCCGTTTCTTAAGTGCGGCGTACAACAGCTGCATGAGCTGGGCTGTGCGGGGGAGGAAACGGTTATAAAAGTTAACCATCCCCAAAAACTCCTGCAGCACCCTGACCATCTGAGTCCGGGGAAAATATGCCAGAGCACACACTCTGTTCGGTAAGGGTATTGCACTCTCTGGTGAGATACGGTGGCCCAAAAAATTGATTCCCGTCACCCCAAACTGGCATTTCGCCGGGTTGATTATTAATCCGTGCTCCTCCAACCTCTGGAAAACTGTCCTGAGGTGGGCTACGTGTTCGTCCTTGGACACGCTGGCCACCAGGATGTCGTCCACGTAGATGAACACAAATGGCAGATCACACAACACCGCATCCATCATGCATTGGAATGTCTGTGCCGCACCTTTTAATCCGAAAGGCATGCGTAAAAACTCAAACAGACCAAACGGGGTTATTACCTCCACCAGGCCGAAAAGGCCAGGAGGAGGTTATGTTTTTGCCAGGGTTTGTGTGTTTGTCTGTTTGTCTGTCTGTCTGTTTGTCTGTCTGTTTGTCTGTCTGTCTGTCTGTTTGTCTGTTGGTTAGCAAGATAACTCAAAAAGTCTTGGACGGATTTGCATGAAACTTTCAGGCGTTGTTGGAAATGGTACAAGGTAGAACTGATTAAATTTTGGGGGTGATCCGGTTCACCGTCTGGATACAGGAATTTTTTTAAAGCATTTTTCAACACTGTGACATAGGGCCATTTTCAACATGTGCGCAGGTGCAATGGAGGGCGCTGGTCGTCGTGTCTGCAACACAAACTCTGCGTTCTTCAACGTTTTAGGCACAAAAGCACGCGGAAAACACTGCTGGCCTGGGCCCGCCAGCGTGCTTGTGTTTGCGCGCAACTGCAAAACCTCACACGGGCAGCTGTCCGCCGACGGATTCTTTGGCAGAAATTCCCCGGCCAGCCATAGGAGCTGCGCATTTGGCAGTAATTCCCCGGCCAGCCATAGGCGCTGCGCATTTGGCAGAAATTCCCCGGCCAGCCATAGGAGCTGCGCATTTGGCAGAAATTCCCCGGCCAGCCATACGCGTTGCGCAGTAACGAGCTCTCTGCCGGCGAAGCTTCTAAATTCTCGTTTGCCGTGGAGCGAAACCCCAAAATAATATAATATAAAACCCACGGCAACCTGTCTACCCAATTTGCATCCGTCAGTGGAGGAGATGGACACAACAGCAACACTTCAGTTTATTACCTCCGCCAAGGAGGCAATGCTTTTACTACTGAACCACTAATCCTATCACTATCAGATTGATTGTCATTGATTAATTGTGTGTTTATTGCACTGTCCCTGTCAAATAAACAAATAATCATTGTGAATCCAATTGCTAGTCATACGTTAACATGCTCAAGGAATCTGAAAACGTACACACAAACACTGTATGGGGGGAATTGTGGTGCTTGGCGGAGGTCTGCGCTCTCCGAGTGGTTTTCTAGTTACTGCTGTTTTGGGTATGTCCTTAGCGCGCACCGGGACTTGGTGGTAACCGTGGGCCAGGTCTATCTTGGAAAAAATGCGTCCCCCGGTGAGGTGAACAGAAAAATCCTGAATATGGGGGATCGTGTAGCGGTCGTGCGGTGTGGCATTGTTAAGTCTGTGGAAATCTCCGCACGGTTGCCTTGATCCCTCAGCTTTAGGAACCATTTGTTGCGGGGATGCCCATGGGCTGTTTGAGCGTCTGATGATGCCCAACTTTTCCAAGTTGGCGAACTCCTCGCGCGCTATGGCTAGTTTAGCTGCGTCCAGGCACCGAGGTCGTGCGAAAATGGACGGCCCCGTGGTGGTAATGAAGTGCTCCACCCCGTGTTTAGCGACGGCCACCGAAAACGTCGAGACCGTGTGTGCTGGGAAGTGGGTGAGTAGTGTGTGGAACTTACCCCCTGGTGCTGTGACGTTGGCTAGTGTTGTGGGCCCGGCTCCTCAAGCTGTACAGGGGAGAGAATCAAAAGACATTGCGTTAATCAGGCATCTGTTAGCAACATCGACTAGTAGTCTGTGAGCACACAAAAAATCAGCGCCTAAAATGGGGAAGCTGCATGCCGCTATGACGAATGTCCATTGGTATGTTCAGCTGTGCAAGGATACAGTCAGTGTCCTCTCACCAAAAGTCTTAATATCTGAGCCGTTTGTGGCCGTCAGTTCGGGGCCGCTAGTTCCCACCAGCCAGTCAGCATAGGACGGCAGGATGAGGTTCTTTTGGGATCTGGAGTCCACGAGGAACTGTCTCCCGAGCGTGAGTCTGTCACATAGAGCAGCTTGCTTGCTTCACCAGCGGTTGCAGCTGCTACCGACTGCTGGCCCTGGCGTTTCCCGAGCGCTTGAATTGGCATGGTGGCATGCATTGGTGTGCATCCTCTCCAAAATGGCGGTGGTAGAAACAGAGCATGTCTCTCTGGTGCTTCTTGGCCTCCGCTGCAGCCACCTTCGCTGGCTCCTCAACTCCGCTGGTTGTCTAGCTGGTTTCCGACACCGCTGTGTTCACTGTGAGGGCTCTGGTGGTGAGGATGATCCGATCTGCCTCTTGGGCTAGTGCCCAGTAGTTGCACGCGGCCAGCAGCCGCGAATTGGCAAGGACCACCCTGGCTGCTGTTGGGAGGTTCCGTAGGAAAAGGTGGGCAAAAAGGAAACGCCCGCCATCTGTGCCCATCAACACCAACATCTTCTCCATCAATTCGACCACCGACCCGTCTCCCAAGTTGGAGCACGTCAGGAGCCTCTCCACTCTCTCACAGTCCGAGACTGTTGTGCGGGCGTCCAGTGCTGCAACCACGTAGTAGTATCTGGTGTCATCTGCCATTATTCCGCGGAGCGCGAACTGGGCCTTGGTGTGAAGGAACCAAGACTTCGGGTTGTGTAGCCAAAAGTCTGGGAGTTTGACCGAAACGGCGCACGCGTTGCTGGCACTTCCCATCCGGATCGTCTCCGGGGTGTTCGGCTCGTGCTCCATTGTGCATCAAGGATCACCAGTGTAGAGGAAGGAATAACCAGGCCGAGTGTTCAGAGCAGAGGGAACTTTTTTCTTCACTCCTTCACATCCACCAGAATCAAAAACAACTAGAAAAGCACTCGGAGAGTGCAGACCTCCGCCAAGCACCACAGTTCCCCCCAAACAGTGTCTGTGTGTACGTTTTCAGATTCCTTGACCACGAAAACATATGACTAGCAATTGGATTGACAATGATAGGATTAGTGGTTCAGTAGTTATTCACGAAAATGGCATTTTCCGTAATGGCGGCCACAGTTCCCCCCATACAGTGTTTGTGTGTACGTTTTCAGATTCCTTGACCATGAAAACATATGACTAGCAATTGGATTGACAATGATAGGATTAGTGGTTCAGTGGTTATTCACGAAAATGGCATTTTCTGTAATGGCTGCCACAGTTCCCCCCATACAGTGTTTGTGTGTACGTTTTCAGATTCCTTGACAATGAAAACATATGACTAGCAATTGGATTGACAATGATAGGATTAGTGGTTGAGTAGTTATTGACGAAAATGGCATTTTCCGTAATGGCGGTTTTCTTCTGGACGGTGATCCGGATCATCCCCAAAATTTAATCAGTTCTTCCTTGTACCATTTCCAACAACGCCTGAAAGTTTCATCAAAATCCGTCCAAAACCTTTTGAGTTATCTTGCTAACCAACAGACAAACAAACAGACAGACAGACAGACAGACAGACAGACAGACAAACCCCCGCAAAAACATTACCTCCTGGCGGAGGTAATAAGCACTCAGGTTGCAGGCACTCTTTTATATCACAGCACTAAAGGGCCTTTTCCATTAGCCCCGCTTAGCACGCCACGGGACAGCTCAGCACGCTTTGTAAGTCTTTTCACTAGCCCCAACACGGTTTAACAGCCGCGATTTTCGGCCCCGCTCAAGGGCAGGGTACAGTCGTGCTGAGCCGTGCCGTGTTGTGACGTTAAAAGACTGGTCGCCGCTGATTGGCCAGGTCGTAACGTCACGAAAGCGACCGTCTTCTGATGAATCTTCACACGACCGCCATTTGCAAATTTCACGGACTAACTCGGTCACGGAGTAAATACAATATTAATACAGACAGCGTTGTAGGTTTTGCAGAACTCTACACCGTGGTCCAATGAAGAGGTGCGGAGTTTTCTCTGCTTGGTGGCAAATACACAGTGAGAAGTGACCTGAACCCATACAGATGGCTGGCCAGCATAGAATCGGACTATAGACAAGCTGAAGACGAACGTGAGAGAACCATCGATGGTGAGTGATTTGTAATAATGTGCATCTGTTCGCTTATTTATCCTGTTGGTGGTAAGCTCACTTTTTTTGAGCCATACAGCGCCGTTTTGTGCTGGCTAACTCGTTTTAGCTAACGAGTTTTGGCTAGTAGCTAGCTAGTACCAACTGCTGATTCGCGCTTGTTTTCTCCTAAATATTCGCTTGTGAGAGCAAAACGATGAAATATGTTAATCATGGTTAAAGTCCTGGTTTGTGTTTTGTATTGCACTTTGGTGCTGCACATTAAATTGTGTGCAATTTAATGCTAGAATGTGTTTCCACATGCCAGAGGTTAGCCTCCCTGTTTATACTGCGATACTGGTAAAATGGACTACAGGAGCCGAAATCTCGTCATATTAAAATTGCTTTTTCAAACTAGTGATTTATAAAGTCATTCATATAATTTTCTAAAGCGTCAGAATAGACCCACACACCTATTCTGTGGATCCTGCAGTGCTTGTCAGGGAAACGAAGCATTTTTGTCACATCCCACCACTTTACACATTACACAGACAGTGATATATTTCAAGCGTTTATTTATTTTAATTTTGATGATTATGGCTTACAGCCCCTGAAAACCCCAAATTCAATTTGGCAAAAAATTAGAATATTACATAAAATTAACTTTAAAAAATAGTTTTTAAATATAAATGTTGGCCGCTGAGGTGTTGGTTAATATGGGCTGTAGCCGTAATCATCAATATTAAAATAAACACTTGCAATATATCACTGTCCCTGTAATGAATCTATATATGGGTTTCACTTTCTGAAATGAGTGAAAAAAATATTGAATTTTTTCATGGTATTCTAATTTTTGAGATGTGCCTATATAAGTGTTGAACTTGCTTGAAACTAACCATCATCCATTTCTGTCGTTCATCTAGGCAGGAGGAAATTAGCCGCCCCACAACGGACCTCTCCACTGTGGAAAGTACTAAAATCCTTTGCTTTTATAGGTAAAGTGTCAAAAACAAAGTAGCACAATTTCCACTTAATATAAAAGGGACTGAACTGAGATTTATTTGATTGTGTGAATATGGCACATCAACTGTAAAATAAGCCACTTGTTAATGTATTTATTTTTTTGTCAGATCACTTGTGTGATCCTTTGTGAGTTATGTTCATAACTATATGTTTTGGCGAATGTGAGATGTTCAGTTGTCAATATAATTTACTTTATATGTGTAGTTTATAGTCTATCATCAATAAACTCATGCAGTAACAGGACACATTACAAATATTCGAGACCCATTGTAGTGCTTCCTTTTATATTTTAGCAATGCTAGTCCAAAACACCGCCCACACATGAAGCCAGGGCAAGAAGAGACACTTTTACAGAAAAGACAAACTTTTATTTTATTTATTTATTTATTTATTTTTTTTGTTACTTATTTGTACCCATAGGTAGATTCGGTTTGCAGTCTGGTGACAAGCCACTGGCTGCTGGTCGCTGCGTGCGCGAGCGCCCTAAACCTATATAAAAATAATATAAAATAATATAAAAACTTCATATTTTGACTGAGCGACTCCACACTCGGTGATGCACAACTTCAGTTAAAGTACTAGATTCCATTCAAGTGAATGTATTAATTCATTCTGATTGCTGAGGCCACAGTAAAAAGAAATGATTTTAAATGTAACCCAACCCTTGTAAAATCTACCGAAGCACAGCTACATGAAAATTGTGGTTAAATACAACAACAAAGTACTTTATTGTCACATTCAAATTGTAATCCCTCCTGTTTTGTTTTTCTTTTGAATTCTTGGATGGAATATGGGTGGGCAATATAAGCTGTAGCTTCAGCCATCACCCATTTCAGATAACCTATGTTGAACTGTATAATCAGAGGAGTTATTGTTTAATTTGACCTTGTTAGATTTTTTTCCCCTTTGTTATATTATTCTGTTTTCTTTTAATCTTTACTTTTAATCAATCCGAAATAAAGATTCATTCATTAATTCACATTCCACCACTGGCTTTTAGCAACAAGTGTATTTCCCAAATATGTTTTACACTTGCTTTAATTAACCACCACCCATTTGTCTTTTGTCTAGGCAAGAGGGAAACTGTCACCCCAACTGGACCTTGCCTCACTATTTACAGAGATGCAGGCTGAAGATCTGCTGAACCAGGACCAGTATGATGGGCTGATCCAGTTGCTTCTCAGTGAGGCAGCATGGCTGCCGTGTGTGACCATTCCAGTTTTTTTTTTTACAGTTTGAATTTTGCACATTCTGAATAATCTGGAATTTGCTGCTGATTGTAATAAACAATTTAGTGACTTATGTGTTTGCATCATGATTTTCTATTTTGTCTGTTAAGACACCGGTGGGAAAAGAGTAAACTGTACAAAGGATTTATCGGTGACCTTGAAAATAATGGCTCATTTTTAAGAAAAAAGTAACCAAAACAATTATTTTATTAACTGAAGACTATATTGTTAGAAGACTGTACAGAAGACCCTGCATACATTAGTGACAGTACCAGTATATGGAGGAATTCTGGGTCATATTAGCATCTGCTCTTCATCATAATGGGTTTGGGCGGGGGTGTCTAATCATGTGCCATAGAGGGCCAAGACCCTGCAGGCTTTACCTCCAACCAGTGTCTTCAACAGCAGATCCCACTGAACTTCTTCCACTGACTGATCAGTGAGAACACCTGCTGAAGAGACTGGGTAGAAGAGAGAACCTGCAGGGTCTTGGCCCCCCCATGACACATGATTGGAAGCCCCCGGATTAGGTTTAATGGGATTTAACATTTTAACACAAACTGCTTTATGGTTCATAATTCTGTCGACAGACTTACACCAAACCAAAAGTGATTTCTCAAACTCCTGGATTATTCTTAACTTTTCCAATCTTTCAGTATTTATGCCACATGGTGGTAACCTTCACATATAAAAAAAAAGACATCTGCAAAAACTTAAGAGGTTTATTGTCAGTGCAATTCCCAGTGCAATACTACATGAATGCATGTCTAGTACATTGTTGATGCAGAGAATATATATTTCTACAGTACATGTATCTAGTAAATCAAGTATTTTCCATGTAACCTTGTGACTGCATTATTTTAATTGGTTTTAATCCTAGATCAAGTTTGTTTTGGCCTAAAATGCATGATAACTGTCAAATATATCTTATTATACCTAACTCAGTACTGTTTACTTTTTGAATATATATTTTGTGGCTAATATAGTTATTAACATGGCTATCAAGTTGTGTCAGCTGATCATTTTTTTCTATGACCATCTCTGACTCTGCTGCAGAAGCAGGTACGTCCATGATGTCTCAACAGTCTCTCCATGATTTTCAAGCAGATCAGAGCAATTTGTTGTACACGAAATAAACATTTCTACAGACATTCTTAAGCTCTATTACCACTGATCGTTTGTGAAGCTGTGCTGACATCAGTGACAGGCTGATGACATCCGTGACAGGCTGTGCTGAACGCCCAGACCGAATGAAGCCGTAATTTCCCCACAACAGAGCCATCTGAAACACACACAGCGTACATATTTTAGTACCTAAGAGCGATAACTTGCAGACATTAAAGTGTAGTACAACGTACTTATAGCAAACTAGCATTAGCAACATTAGCTTACCGTCAGATATGACCTAGTTTGTATCCTCCCGCCTTCGGCTCTCCCAGAAGCTGCAGAACTATTCCAGAGTGTTTCATCTCACTGCCTGTACCCTTGTCTGGTGGTCCTTTTTGGCATTTACGGTGAAAAAAGCCGCAGACCGAGGAGTGGCCTTGTACAGCTGTATGTGTTTATGTTTTGCTTGGGTCGCGTGTTTTACGTCACGGGAGTGTGGCGCCGCCTCGCTGTTATAGAAATTCCACCCACCCCAGCTCAACACGGTTGTAATGGAGACAAAAGCGAGCCGAACCGTGTTGAAGTGAATCGAGACGTGCCGAGGTGTGCTGGGCTAATGGAAAAGTGCCTTAACACTCCTCTGCTACCTGAGGTGCTGCGTTAACATATCAACCCCCATGACAATTCCCCTTGTCCCCCAGCACCTTTTATCTGCCCTGTCTTTCAGTCTAAGGGAAAACTACTGAGTGGGTTCCCCACAGTGCATAGATATATACACAGTGCAGAGAAATACTGCAAAATATTGTATTGTTGTATTTCATTTGTTTCTCTTACACAGAACTGAGTTCGTTTGAATTCAGATGTTTCAAGATATGTGGCCTTGAGTTCTGGCTTCAGGTGGTTAGAGCTAGCCTCCTCTCTTTCTTTCTTCCTCTTCTGTCTTCTCTCTCTCTCTCTCCTCTCCTTCTCACTCATCCAAAATATGGCGTCACTGTTGGTATTAAAAGACTGGTTTTGTGCTGTGATGTTTTTAGCATGCTCTCTGCAATAAAGGATTTAGATTTAGATGTTTTTTAGATGTTGTATACTTTATTGATCCCCAGAGGGGATTTACAATCACTTACTTTTCTAAGGAGATGCAAATTTTTGAGAAAATGTTGTAAATTGAGAAAAAAGTTGAAAATTTGTATTTTTTTTTTTTTTCATTTCTGCTTAGATTTGGTGCTTCAAATTCATTTGATTCAGTTTTGTAACATGATTTTAAAAAAAGGTTTATAATGATATAAGGGGGGGGAATTCTCTCTTTTCAGCTCCTCCACAGCAGATCATCTGCCTCCATCTCACCCTACAGTATCCCTTGCATCTTCCTCTGTAACACCAACCCTCTCCATGTCCTCCTGCACTACATCCACCTGTGGTCTTCCTCTTTTCCTCCTGCCTGGCAGCTCCATCTTTAACATCCTTTGTCCAGTATATCCACTATCCTTCCTCAGCACATGTCCAATCCATCTAAGCCTCTCTGACTTTGTCTCCAAACTGCTCAACCTGAGCTGTCTCTCTGATATACTCATTTCTAATCCTGTCCCTCCTAGTCACTCCCAGTGAGAATCTTAGCATCTTCACCTCTACCACCTCCAGTCCCGCCCCCTGTCTTTCTGTCAGTGCCACTGTCTCCAAACCATACGTTGTCTTGTAAATCTTCCCTTTCACTCTTGCTGCTATCTTTCAGATAGCAGTCAGAAATCACCCCTGACACTCGACTCCACCCCACTCCACCCTGCCTGAACTCTCTTCCTCACCTCTCTTGTGCATTTTCAATTGCTTTGGATGGGTGACCCCAGGTATTTGAACTCAACTACCTTCACTACCTTTGCTCCTTGACGTGAACGTCATTTCTCTTAAAAAAATAAAAACAAGCACACAGCCTTTAGTTTTGGTTTTTTTTTTCTCTCTGAGTTTCCACGTTTGCCACAGGACATCATACACGTAGTAAACCCAGCACAGCGCCATCCTTGATACCTGCCTGCTGCCCTATAATCGGCCAGCCTAAGTGTCTGTCATGTAGACAACAGTTAGCTTACCAAGGGTGGTTTATATTATTATTTTCTTTAGATTTCAGTAATCCCTGTCCCCCACCACCACCACCTTCACTAATCCACAGTTGACAATATATCTCATGCCGTTCTGGCTTATTTTGTTATATTTTCACTGTGATGCTACATCAAGCTTAGCTTGATACAAGCAAGATTAGCTTGGCTAGGCAGTCAGAGAGGGGCCTGTCTGACTCCCGGTCGGTTTGATCGCAATTTTCTATAACCCCCCCCACCCGAATCCTTATTCGTCTACCAACATATGACCATATAAGTCAGTCTTTGATGTTATCTTTGCTAGGCTAGCATCAGCTAGGTGCTGTGGGCCACCATTCACTCATTCCTGAATGTTTCTGTACTGATCGTACTCCAGGGACTGGTCATAATGTATCAACCACTGAAACCATACACCCCGTCCATCAGCAATGCTTTATTTTATTCAGTCTTTAAGACAAAATTGCATTGGTTGGCTCAGGCTCACCACCCAAGCTAATCTCAGCCAGCTAATATTAGCCGACTAAGATCAGCAATAGTGACATAAGTGGGAGGGTGGTGTTAAATGCGGTCATGGAGATTTAAAGAGCCATGCATTGAAACCCAGTTATGTTTTGCTGCTGGGGAGGCAGAGAAGATGGACTCACATGCAGGTCTTAGGTTCGCCAGTGTGATATAGCATTTACAAAATTGACCAAGTGCATTCTGGGAACCATAGGCATCAGTAGTTTACTGAAATCACGTCAACATAGCAGACATAGGGAAGTATAGAGCTCGCCAGCTGTGTTGTATACTGTTATAGTCGTTCTTACAACCATCCATCCATCCATCTTCTTCCACTTAATCCTTTTCGGGTCATGGGGGGGCTGGAGCCTATCCCAGCATCTTTGGGCGAGAGGCAGGGTACACCCTGGACAGATCGCCAGTCCATCGCAGGGCCAACACAGAGAGACAGACAACCATTCACTCTCACAGTCATACCTAAGGGCAATTTAGAATCCCCAGTTTGATGCCAATTAACCTAACTTGCATGTTTTTGGCATGTGGGAGGAAACCAGAGAAATCCCGGAGTAAACCCCCGCAGACACGGGGAGAACATGCAAACTCCACACAGATCACTGTTGGTCGGGGCCCTGGGATTGAACCCAGGATCCCCCAGCCAAGGGTGAGTTGCTGTGCTGCCGCAGTGCTAACCACTCCGCCACCGTACTGCCCCACCATGGAAAAAAAGATAAACCATGGAATAGGCTTTTATAGTTTTCCAGCATGGAAGAAGAACAGCACAGCCCTCCTTTCGGATGTAACAAAGAGGCGACGTCTGGCTTGGATTGCAGCAGTGAGAAGACCCAATATAACTTTAAACCACACTCCTTTATCAATGGTGGTGTGTTCAGAGCATTTTCATAAAGGTACGTTATGATTTACTATATATAAGTCTGTTGTTGTTGCTGAGTGGTTAAAACTTGCTTGGTCATAGCTTTTAGCTTACGTTAGCAGTGCTAAGCTAATGTAAAGAAAGACTCCAATATCCGAGTAGCTAGAAAAAGTTACCGCTGACACACGTGCGTAAGTGGTTTAATTTGTTCTACACCGAAGTATTTTCTTACCATTTCCTTTGCTTTAACGGGCAGACCAACTTATGAAATGCTAGACTGTGGTCCTGACTGGACACCTCTAAACGTTGGCCACGCAGAGCTTCAAGCTACCAATCCTGACAGGTTTAACCGCTTATGCAGAAGGATGAGATCACGACAAAAAGAATTGACAGGGCATGCAAGTGAACCCCCAACACCACTGACCCCGTGACTGAGATTGATAATGTAGCTCCTTTATATTCAGGTAGTCCTTTTATTGGCCTATAATTTTCTTTCTAAAATGTGTCTTGGGATTTCTTTTGATTACAAAATATATTAATTAAAGTAGTATATTGTCCTTATCACCAGCAGATAACACCACACCTCTGGCTGAGATGGAGGAAAGAACATCTGATGAAGCAGCACAGATCTGTCAGACTGATGATGCTCCAGTGGAAAATGTGCAAGAACAGCAGAGCTGTAGCATGTGTCACCTGAGGCTTAACCAAATTTTACTCATGCAAGAGGAGAATAGAATAGGCTTTATTGTCATTGTACGGTACAAAAAAAATTGTGGGACTGTGGCTTTCTTCAGAAGCCGTCACCAGGAGACAGCGTTGGCAGAGCGTGGATTTGATATTAAGGAAAGCGTTGCCCTTGTAAGTGCCACACTGAAAATACCTGTATTCACCAGGGGCCACAGCCAGCTTGATGGCAGAGGGTGGCCTAAATCCACCCTTTTGTAAAGTGCCTTGAGACAACCCTGTGTTGTGAATTGGCGCTATATAAACAAATTGAATTGAATTGAGAGAGTAATAGGGTGCATGCGCTCCAAATATACAATACTGAATGACACTATACTTCTGGCCTTTGTGGTACCATGTGAAGACGAAGACATGACTTTACCGGATAAGATTGTTGCTGTAACCTGTGCTTTGACCAGTATGTGTCCAAGTGTCATTATAAAGCCATAGATTTAGAACGTAGACACATGTTTTGGTATGGTTTACCCCTTCAGACATAATGTCTTTAATAGCTTTGTAACAATATGAAAATATACTGTAGTACACAATGGCTTACAAACTTCAGCTGTTTTTTATAAGGTGCAAAATTCCGAGTGTAACTTAAGTTGTGAGAAACACTATACAGAATGTGTGCAAAGTGCAATCCAAAAATGGGTCTTTTTGGCTGTAATACTTTTCAAAAGCTTTGTAAAATGTGGAACACTTTCAAGTCACAAACAATAGAATAGAATAGGCTTCACTCTCACTGTACAGTTGCACAGTACAATAAGAGAAGGATTAGCTAAAACACGGTTCCAGAACACACAACTGAAATAAAAACAGCCCAGAATTATGGAAAACCTATAGTAAAAAAAATAAAATAAAATACAGGAATCTAAAATGGCAAGCATCAGTGTGTTTCACACAACAATGTTTTACTATATAACCAGACTCATGCTACAGTATTCTAGTGTGCACATGAGGTATAACCATGGCTGCCCTGGGGCTGCTGCTGGACTGAGTCCCACATCCTAGATGGAACCACTGGATCACACAGTTTTGGTTATGACAGGCAGCCATGCCATCCAGCTCTTCTGGCTGCCTGCAAGCACACCACAACACATTCAGAATTACAACAGGTTAAGCAGAAGAGCTATAATGATAACAATCTAATTTGTATAATCAAAACAAAGTAAACAATTTGATAAATGTTTCGTATAGATTTAAAACAAATGACAAGTTCACACATTTTTTTCCATAGTACTTGAAAATGATATAATTTTTGTACATTTTGAAAAATATTTTCAGAGTGCTGCATGTTTATTTCATTTGGTTGTATAGGGAAATAATGATGTTTAGCATAACAAGAGAGGAAATAAAAAGAAACATACCTTTGTGAGCACAGCTGTCTTCAGGTCTGCCTTGTACATCTTCAAGTACATCACCCATCTATCTGTGAACTGCATTCGGGCTTGCTGCAAAGACCTAAAGTTACTGAAAACTAGCGATGGGAAGGCAGGCTCCAGAGGGTGCTGCAAGCTTATCCAGGAAATATTTGGCAAGGCGTGCATCGTGACATATGTGTTGATGTTTATACTGCGGACTTCTCACACAACACAACACACTGCCATCTACAGAAGTTCTCTGATGACTCTGCGATCGTTGGCCTCATCTCCAATGGAGATGAAGCTGAGTACAGAGGGCTTATCCAGGACTTCGTGGACTGGTGCCATCGGAACTGCCTCCAGATCAACGCGAGGAAAACTAAGGAGCTGGTGGTGGACTGCCGCAGGCATGGGCAGCCCCTCACAGTACCAGTAAATATACAGGGAACAGACATCGAGATGGTGACATCCTATAAGTACCTGGGTATTCATCTGAACAATAAACTAGACTGGTCACACAATACTGATGCACTCTACAAGAAGGGACAGCGCAGGCTGTTCCTGCTGAGGAGACTCAGGTCTTTTGGTGTACAAGGGGCGCTGCTGAAGTCATTCTATGACACGGTGGTGGCATCAGCCATCACTTTTGGAGTGGTCTGCTGGGGCAGTGGCATTACTGCAGCCGATAGGAAGAGACTGAACAAACTGATTAAGAAAGCTAGCTCTGTCCTGGGGCAGCGCCTTGATCCGATGGAGGAGATAGGAGAGAGAAGGACGGTGGCTAAACTGTCATCTCTGCTGGAGTCCGAGTTCCACCCTATGCAGGACATACTGAATGCACTGAGGAGCTCATTTAGCAGCAGACTACATCATCCCAGGTGCACAACCGAGAGGTTTCGTAGGTCCTTCCTACCAACGGCTGTCAGACTGTACAACCTAAGCAGGGCTGCTCGCAGAGATAGCAAAAGACGTAACAAACAAACAAACTAATAGTTTTTTGAATGCAAAAGATGCAATAGACTTACACAATGGTCCCCTCCGGCATACAACTAGGAACATACCGGTCGCTATGGAGGGTGAGAATATGTATGGGCACATAATCATACCATGTAGGATAACTAAGTAGACAGTTATGCTGTTTCATTCCATCTAGCAACAATGCTCTGCACTGTGTGTGTTTATATATTTGCATATTTATTCCATCTAGCTACAATGCTCAGCACTGGGTGTGTTTATATATTTATATATCTACATATTATTCCATCTAGCTACATTGCTCCGCACTGTGTGTGTTTATATACTTGCATATTTATTCCACCTAGCTGCAATGCTCCGTACTGTGGGTGTTTATATATTTACATATTTATTCCATCTAGCTACAATGCTCTGCACTGTGTTCATATATTCATATATTTATTCCATCCAGCTACAATGCTCTGCACTGTGTGTCTGTGTGTGTGTGTATATATATATATTTTATAGTAATACGTACATATGTTTATTAGCTGCTCTTGCTTGCTTGTTTTTTTTCTTGCCTTCTGATTGTTGCTCTGAGTGTTGCTATCCCTGTGCTGTTGCAATCCTGGAATTTCCCCGTTGTGGGACTAATAAAGGCTTATCTTATCTTATCTTATGTCGGCCCACGTGACTGGTCAGGAAGCCGTTCATGATTTTGCACACAATATGAAATAAAGTGAGCAGTGGTACCCAATGGAAATCTCCATCCCTTATGTTTTGTTTTGTCATGTTTGACTGTGTAAGGGATTTGTCACAGCCAATTTTCAGATGAAGCCAGCACCAAAAACACGGACTTCTCCTGTTTGGGAACAGTTTGAGCGCATTTCTCCTATTGATGTATTGTTAACAAATAGTGGCTACTTATTGTAACTGAGGTGATGGCTTAGTGGTAATGTATTGGTTTTGCAAGTGGGAGACCTGGGTTTGAATTCCAGAAACCTCGGTCTCCTGGGGGGGCGCTGCTCTGTCAGAGCCACTGCTGAGTGAGTGGGAGAATTATTGTTGTTTTTGGATGTTTTCTGTCTTTTTTTATGTTCTTGTTGAAATGGAAATCGAAACAGTGTTCTACCTAGCCTGTGCCTGGCTGTTTATCATGAATCTGTGGTGCGTAAATGGACTTTGTTTACAACCAGCGCAGCCAGTCACCACCATCCCAGGTAGGCTCGCTTATTGGCGGGACTACCTGTTGGAATTGAGCCGCTCGGTGCCAGAGTCTGCACTGACATCGCTCCACGATGACAACATACCATCGGAGTTAATCCGTGGATGCAAGTGGAAGCGAATACGAGGAAAAGAGGGTCGAGAGGAGGAATAAGGAACAGACTGAGGAGGAGAGGCAGCCGCCTACTGTTACCTGCCATATCCCTGTCAAACGTGCGTTTGCTAAGGAACAAAAGTGAAGAACTCACCACACTGATCACGTATGATCGGGATTACCGCCAGACCAGTCTCTTCTGTTTCACGGAGACATGGTTTTCTGAAGATATAGACTTTGATTTGGAAGGTTTTAACATCATTCGTGCTGACAGGGACAAGAAAAAAACACGGAAATTAATTGGGGGAGGGCTTTGCATGGCTGTCAACAGTAAGTGGGTAACAAACTTCACAGTAAGAGAGAATGAATGTTGCAAACACTATGAATTAATGACCGTGTCCTTCAGACCTCACTATCTACCTCGAGAATTTGCTCAAATAATGGTTATTTTAACCTATGTACCAGGTCCTGATTTTAGCAGAGCTGCAGAGCACATAGCTGACTGTTATAACAGAGCTGTCAATCAAACTGGAGAGCAGCCTATGTTTTTACTGGGGAATTTTAACAGATGCGACGTCACCGCATATTTGCCCAATCTGGAGCAATATGTCACAATTCCCACCAGAAAGGAAAACATGTTGGACTTGTGTTATGGTAACGTCCCTGGTGCATATATCTCAAAACCGCGCCCACCTCTTGGACGTTCAGATCACAACGTCATTCTGCTACTGTCAAAATACAGATCATAACTGAAAACGGGTAAACCCATAAAAAAACCCGTCAGAGTCTGGAATAAAGACGCAGCTGAATCACTGAGAGCTTGCTTTGAAGTGACAGACTGGGATTTATTCTTCAATGACTGTGGCAGTGATTTTAACATGGTGACAGATGTGCTGACCTCTTACATCTTATTCTGTGAAGACACTGTTACTCCCACCCACCATATAAAAATGCACCCAAACAATAAGAAATGGGTTACAAGGGGCATGAAAATCTGCCTGGTCCAAAAGAAAAAAGCTTCCCTACAAGGAGACAAGCTGAGGGTGAAGGAACTGCAGAAAGATTTTGGGAGGATGGTGAAGCTGGCTAAAATAAATTAAAAGAATAAGGTGGAGAGAAATTAACATCAGGAAGTGCGAGAGAGGCGTGGCAGGGTTTAAACATCATGATGGGCAGAGCCCCAAAACCTGCCATGGTCAACTGCCCAGACCCAACTTCCTTTGCAGAACAGCTTAACACCTTCTTCACCCGTTTTAATACCAGCAGCACACCGACCACCTGGACCTCCCCATCTTCCATCTCCCTCCATGAACCCCTTATCATTGAGGAGCAACTTGTGACGTCCATCTTACATAGGGTCAACCAACACAAAGCCGCTGGCCCTGATAGGCTCAGAGGCAGAATCCTCAAGGAATGTTCCATTCAGCTAGGTGGAGTCCTCAGGTTCAGGTTCAGGTTACTTTATTTGTACCCGTAGGTAGATTTGTTTTGCAGTCTGGTGACATCCATACTTACAAGCCACAAATTACATTCAACATAGACACAAACACAGGCACACATGAAGTTGACTATAAACATGATAAAAATACTCAAGGCTCCATCAATCAGGATATAAAAGGACAAAGAGATGGGAGAAAAACCAGAGGTAAGAGAGAAAGGTCATATTAAAATTTAAAAACTAGTCAAAGAGGTTAAAAACTCAAAGGTCTAAAACCCAATAAAATATTTAGAACCCAAGTAACATCCTACAAAAATAAGTAAATATAAAATGGAGTTAATAAATAGGTACCTAAATTATGTGCAATATATTGTTACAGCTTGCTCAACTCTTTGACAGCAGCAGGAACAAAGCTGTTTTTGTAGCGCTGGGTTCTACTTTTTGGGACAGAAAACCTCTGTCTTGAGGGAAGAAGCTGAAAGTTGCAGTGCAAAGGGTGGGAGTCATCATTTAAAATGGAGGTAGCCATCCTCTGTACTTGTCTGGTGTACAGGGATGTCAGGCTCAGCTGTGGCTCACCAAGCAAATGACTGGACCATCTAACTACCTTCACTTTTACAGCGCAGAACTCCCTTTTAACACCCTGCACCTCAATATTAAAGTGCTGATTGTCTTTGAGTTTCTGTTTCAAATCTTGGGTTTCTGTGCTAAAACCAAAGGAGTCAAAACAACCATAAAAACAATTAAGAGCATTAGCCAGCTCTGTGTCTGAATTAAAACCATCTAAAAACACACGATTACTGTGGAGACATACTGATAAAAGTTTTTAAGTGTCTTCTTTTAAGAAACATGGTTAAAATCCCCAAGAATGAAGTTTGGCGCCTCTGGAGAAATTGATTGCAGCCGCTGGATCACATCAAAGATGGTGCTGGAGGCGGAGTCACCGTCTGCCCTCGGGTGAATGCACACAGTTGTGATGAAAAGCTCGCGAGGCAAATAAAAGGGGCGTAGTGACACAGACAGCAGCTCCACATCGGGTGTACAGATGCGCTCTCTGACCGTGACAGATGTGCAGTACTGCTTATTAATGTATAAACATACGCCACCCCCCTAACATTTCCCCGTTATCTCTTCCTGCCGATCCGAGCGCAATGGGGCTCCAAAACCGTCAATCCACAGGTCTGCGTCTCAGTCATGCGCATTAAGCCAAGATTCGGTGAAAGCCATGACACAGCAGTTCTTAAAGTTCTTCTGGTAGCGTACATTCCCTTGAATCTCATCCACCTTGTTTCTCAGAGACTGTACGCTCCCAAAAATCATAGAAGGAAGAGGAATGTTACCAAACTGACGTCTTCTCAGACGCAATTTCACACCTCCACGCTTTCCACGTTTCCTTCTCCCGTCTCTCCCGTCTCCTTCTTTTTCACCACTGTGTCCGTCTCTCGAAATAGGTGTGTCCGTCTCTCGCTGTGTCCGTCTCACCACTTTTTCAGCATCTCTTGGATTCTGGATGTGTCCCTGACCAGTGGAAGGAATCTACGATCATTCCAATCCCCAAAAAGACTCACCCTAAGGACCTGAAAGACTACAGACCAGTGGCCCTGACCTCTGTGCTCTGTAAATGTATGGAGCGAGTGGTGTGTGGCTTTTTGACCAACATGTTGTTACACAAATTGGATCCCCTCCAGTTTGCCTATAAGGCAAAATGGGGTGTAGAGGATGCATGTCTTACACTTATAGACACTGTCACTAAACAAATGGATTCTTCACACCCATGGATTTTGTTTATGGACTTTTCTTCTGCTTTTAACACTGTACACACAGGTACCTTGCTACATCACTTGACAGACCTGCAAGTTCACCCAACATTGATTTTATGGATTCACAGTTTTTTATGTGACAGGCCACAACAAGTGTTTTTAAATGGTTTTACATCTAGCAAGTTGATTTTAAACACAGGTCTTACTCAAGGTTGTGTTTTATCTTCGGCTCTGCTCTCTGTATACACAAATAACATCTCCTGTGACAATGAAGGAATGACTCTTTTTAAATATGCAGATGACATGGCCTTGGTGGCCCATCTAACAGACAGTACTGCACTGACCTGCTATCAGCAGGCAGTCAACGATCTAGCTCAGATTTTTAATCAAAACTCTCTGGAGTTAAACACCACAAAGGATTTGTGCTGTGGGAACAAAGAGAAACTTTCAGCTACTCTCTTTACACCCCTCAGTATCCAGGGTCAGGCTATTGCGCAAGTTCAAGTTTTTAAATACTTGGGAATAGAGCTGAACTGTAGCCTGTCTTTTGCACACCATGTTGACTCTGATTATAAAAAAGCACAACAACGCCTCCACCTGTTGAGGAAACTGAGGACTTTTAATGTCAGTAGACACATTTTAACTCTGGTTTACACTTCATTAATTGAATCCATCCTTACTTTTAACATTTAATCCTGGTATAGCTCCCTTTTCATTAAGCACAAAACAAAGCTTTCCCGTATAGTTAATCAGGCTAGCAAAATCATTGGCTCACCACAGACACTGTTGTCTGAACTGATCACAGAAGACCCACCTCACCTCCTACATCACTCTTTTCAGTTACTGTCATCAGACAGACGATATAACGTTCCATTGGCCCATAAAAACATTTACAAGAAATCATTTATTCCTTCTGCAGTAACAATTCTGAACAAAATCAAATAGTTATCATAGCTATCAATATTATCAATATTAGTTATCAGCATTTATCTATTAATCACTATTAATTTTTAATAGTTATTAATATTTTCTGCCACATGATTTTATTTGCTGTTTCCTTTTTAACCATGTTTACTTTTTTAAACTGTTTTTATCCTGTGAGTTTGAACATGTTTTTGAGAGTGCTGAATGTGTAATATTGTTGTAGCTGTGTCAAAGAAGATTTTCTGTCACTGACTGGGACAGACAATAAAGCTATCTATCTATCTATCTATCTATCTATCTATCTATCTATCTATCTATCTATCTATCTATCTACCCACCCTTATGGCTTTTTTAATTTCATTTTTATTTGCAAGGTGTAGTGTCTTGTTGTGTTTCAAAAAGCTTGGATCATTATTACACATCATCATGCTGAGGCACTATTGCCATTGTGTCCTGCATGAGAATAAGGCCAGAGTTGAATATACTGGGACAATATGAGATTGTTGAAAATTTATTATTTCTTAACAAAAATGGATAAGTAGTACAAGAACACCATGTAACACAGACACATTCACTAGACTCACCCTAGTTTTATTATTTATTTATTTATTTTGCCTTATGATCATTGATGTTTCTTAACAGACAGTGCATTTATTGAAATGAAAAAAAAATACACATTAAACCAATAATACCCTTGTAGAAATCAGCATGTTGTGTATGTTTTGTTTTTTTTTTTTTTTTTTTTTCCCACTAGACGGCCTGCTAGAGAAAATGAAGTCCCACACGAGGCCTCGTCTATATGAGTCATTTTGATGAAATGCCTCAAGTCCTCCAGAAAGCCTCATTTGGCCATCACTACTGAAAACTTCCTGTGTATATGGACTTACAGTTAAAATAAATAAAATAAATGAAGGCATGGGATAGGGGATAGGGATCCAGCCCGTTAACCTCTTAAAGCTAACTAACTAACTAACTAACCTGCACTTATATAGCGCTTTTCTAGTCACAAAGACCACTCAAAGCGCTTTCTTTAATACTAACCCTCTATTCTAAGGGCCTATAGGAAACAGATATCTAGGGACAATTTAGAACAGCCAATTAACCTAACATGCATGTTTTTGGCATGTGGGAGGAAACCGGAGAAATCCCGGAGTAAACCCACGCAACACGGGGAGAACATGCAAACTCCACACAGATCACTGTTGGTCGGGGGCTGGGATCGAACCCACGATCCCACAATCCCCACAATCCCCCGGCCAAGGGTAAACTGTGCTGCCGCAGTGAAAGTGTAAAGCCTTGCCAAATAGAATGCCTTTGGAGTCCTGTTCAGTTTGGCGTAGTACTGTACCTTTAAATTTTCTTTCAAACGGTCAATTTTGTGATTTTTTTTTTTTCGTTCATTCACAAGAAATGTCAGGCGCTGTGTCCTTGCAGTCTTCTTACAATCGCCAGACCTACTAATCCCACAATGCATTACGCGTCTGTCATGAGGACTGGCGAGCTCAATTAGTTAAGCAATTTATTACAAAACCAAGGGCACAGCACAGGGGTTGGAAACACTAAAACTAAACGTAAGCACAAGACCAAAACGGAAAGCACAAATCAGAGTGGAATGTGATGTAAGGCAAAGCAATGAAGAACATAACATGGGTTTTTCTCTCAGTGGGGAAAAGAGGAATGAGGGAAGCTTTTTACAAATATTAATGAGGGCAAATCAGAAACAGCTGATGAGAATTAAGAAATGAAACGTAAATAGCAAATCACGATGGTGAACCGGAAGGAGAACTACAATAATAAAACTGCAGGAAATGAAATAGGAATGATTTCAAAATAAAACCAAGCACAGGAAATAGGAATAACCTCAGCAGCAATAATAATAATAATGATGATAATTATCAAGAAATACACAAAAAACAGAAAGTGCTGGGCATGGCCAAGAACCAAGCCCAGACAAAACCAGCCACTGAGCAATGCTACAAAAGATGATTCACAATTACTCCACAATAATTAAATAGTTAAATAACGTTTCACCAAAATATGTCACAAATATTTCATTAAGACCTGCATGAGCTGGTAAAATGTGGAAAAAGTACAGTCAGTGACCCTTTTCAGTTGGACCATTTTCATGTCAGAGCTCTGAATGAACAGGAAAAAGTAGCAGTGCATGGATGTTTGCTGGTAATGTTTTAAATTTTCAATGTCCTTCAAAGATTGTGTTTAGATCTTATCAATTATGAAAAATATGTGTGTGCTGGACAAACGTGCATCTCACAGTAGAGTACCATCTTTTTTGTTATTATTTTGAAGGGCTGATTACTCAATAAAACACCAGTTTGTGCTTGTTTCCATGAGGCTGTCACCCTAAAAGACATTTGTTTTACATCTGCTGTTTTGCTTCTCTTCAATTTTCTGACAACCCTCTCTCTCCACCTTTGTCGTCTTTTTCTTTCTCACCACGGTTTAACATCCCATCATCACCTCAGCGTGTAGGCGTCCATTAGACAAACTTGTATCCAACAATCTGCAGATTCTTCCAATAGCACGGATCATAAACTCCTGCATCACCGTGACAAGCAGTAGCGGGGGACAGGTTGAACATGGTAGGAAGTCATTTTGTGTCAGAGATGGTTTCATCAGCTGTGGTCCCACCACAGGGAAGATCTAGGTTCCACTACCAGGGACTACATCAGGGATGGGCAACATGTGCCATAGAGGGCACTGCAGGTTTTCTTACCTAACAGTTGCCCAGCCAGTATGACAATGTGGGCCCCAATGTGTTTGCCCACATATACTGTACCTGTGGTGCAGGTAATCTGTTTATCCACTTTAAACCCAGGTGGGCCCCACTTGAGTTTAAAATGGCTGAGCAGGTTTCAGTAACACTTGAAATACCCCCCCCCCCAAAAAAAAGTCACAGATTTTCAAATTTTTTTCATCATAAATTTGTAAGAAAAAAGTGACAAATTAAAAAAAAGCAAATTTACTAGAAAAAGGTCACACATTTGTAAGAAAAACATAAAAATTTAGGAGAAAAAAAAGTTGCAAATTTACAAGAAAACAAATTGCAAAATTACCATTATTGTAAAGTTACAAAGTTATAAGAAAAAAAAAAAAAAAAAGCAAATTTGCAAGAAAAAAAGTCCCAAATTTATCTTCTTCTTTTTCCTTCCGGCTGCTTCCTTTAGGAGTCGCCACAGGGGATCATCTGCCTCCTTCTCATCCTGTCCCTTACATCTATAACACCAACCCTCTTCATGTCCTCCTTCACTACATCCATGTATCTTCTCTGTGGTCTTCCTCTTTTCCTCCTGCCTGGCAGCTCCATGAAAAAGTCCCAAATTTTGTCATATCTCTGCCTGGAGGTGCCAGATGAGGTTTTTGAGGTTGGACCCAGTGTAGCAGGGAGAACGATGGTGCAAGGGTATTTTATTAACAGAAAGCAGAGTAAAAATTAATGACAGCTCAGGGGCTGCAAACAAAACTAAATACTGGAGACTGGACTAGATGACCAACAAGGATGAATGATGAAGGATAAATGATGATGAGGCCATACCAAACAGAAACTGAGGCTAGCATATATAGGGAATTGAAAATTAATGAACGTTAATGAACACAGGACATCTGGGTAACTAATTAGGGCCAAATGAAAACACACGTGAGTGTCTTGAGGAATGGGAGGATGGTGGGAGAAACTAGAAAACAATAGCTGAAAAAGGAAACTTAAGATACACAAACTACTACTGATAACAGAATTGTGCCAATAGTTCAAAAATAACAGAAAATGTAGACAAGATGTCCAGATCATGACAAATTTATGAGGAAAAAATTAGAAAAAGTTTCAAATTAACAAAAAAGTAGTAAATATATTAGTAACTAAATTGTAAATTTATAAGGAACTAAAATCCCAAATTTATGAGGAAAAGTTGTAAGTTTACAATAAAAAAAAAAGTTGAAAATTTTTGAGAAAGTTCCAAATTTACCAGAAAACATTACTACAGTTTTACCAGAAAGCCTAACAAATCTATAATGAAAAAAGTTGCAAATTTACAAGAAAAAAAATCACAAATTTATGAGAAAATAAGTTGAAAATAGGTGAACAGGTAAAGTCCCAATGGGCAAATACAGGGCCAGCATGGAATCTATGGATAAACCCACATGGGACCCCCAAGATAGCCCAGATTTAACTTTTGGTGGGCCCATATGGGAGTGCTGGTTGGGATAAGGGTGGGAATTACCAGAGACCCCACGATACTAGGGCCATGATGCAATATTTTCACAGTCTCGTGATGTGCCTTGTATTGCGAGATCATTGTTCAGCCTTCGGCTAGATCTCAGGAGTCACTCCTTTGCTGTGCTGACCTAACCATACAGTGAGACTTTAGCACCACCTAGTGGATTGAAAAGTCATTTTTTTAAAAAAAAATTTTGGCTTGTTTTCCTTTTGGTACCTCAAAACCAGAATTTGTGTTTACATATAAATATGACCCAAAAAAAGGATTAAGCGGAAGAAGATGAATGAATGAATGAATGAATGAATGCTTTTATTTAGGCATCATGACACTGGTTTCTCTCAATCAATACAGTTCATTAAAAAGGTTAATTTGAAACATTCGTTCACCCAGTCACTCAGCACTGTGCTGAAGCTCCAACTGTCTACCACTCACTAAACTGAAAAATTCGGCTGAACTGAGGGGGCGGGGTTTGTTCTCTGCTCTTCAGTACGTTCACTGAGAGGTGGCTGAACGGAGCAGTGTCTGCAGCGTTGAAGATGTGTGTGTGTTCTTTGTAAGTGTAGCTATCTCGTGTTATCTCCCTGCTACATTAAACGTAAGCTCAGGGGAAATCCCCCAGGTGGTCATTCAGTACAGAGCAGGCAGGGAATCATTACGTGCTTTCTCCTCTCTGCCTCCCATTCATTGTTTGTGTGAAATGCTGGGTGCATCACAGCGTGGTTTTTTTTTTGTTTTTTTTTTTTGCCAAAAACTTTTAAACGAGCAGATGAGCGTGTCAAATACAAACAGATTCAACATCTAAACATTATAGTTCTTGCCACTTTTTGCTGCTCCACTTTCAAGATATTACAGAGCGTTTATTGTGGAGACGGCACCAGGTTTGATCCTTTTAAGGTCCTGCAGGGCAGCTTTTCGTGGACAACTCATCCAGTAAAATCAAAGGACTGTATGAGATTCTGATGCTGTGGATTCAGTACACAGTTGGATCCACCTTTTTATAAGTGATTCAGTGCAGTGCTTTCACTAGTGACGGAATCCACAGTTCACAAAAACATACTGATTTACTCCAGGTTTGTTCGAAAGTGTCATACACCAAATCACTCAGTGCCCTTCTGGAGCTCCAACTGCCTAATTCTCACTGAACTGAATAGGCGGAGTGGGTGGTGCTTGTTCGCCGCTCTCCGGTACCTTCACTGACCTGAGAGTCGACTGAAAGCAGCAGGCGGGGCTCGTTCACTACTCTCCGGTATGTTCGCTCACCTGAGAGTCGACTGAAAGGAGCAGGCGAGCCTCGTTCACCACTCTCCGGTACGTTCGCTCGCCTGAGGGTCGGCTGAAAGGAGCGAGTGTGGCTCGTTTGCCGCTCTCTTGTGTTATATAATGTGATAACACCAATACACAGTATGGACGTGATGGCACAGGCATGGGTGATGTCATCACGCCGTGTCTATAATAACAGACTGAGAGTGGCACCCTGGGTCTTTTAGGCACTCCTCCTCTAGTAACACACCAGCCTGCACTCTGGTATTGATAGCTTGATAGCTAGTGTTTTACCTGTTCCACATTCTACCAGCTCCTTTAATAAAAGGCACTCTTTAGCACAGCCATTGTCTCCGCTGTCCCTCATTCAGACACAACATCTGATACGTTTGCTGACTTTAGTGTTGGCTAAAAGGACCGGGTGGGGCTCGCACGCTACTCTCCAGTACGTTTGCTGACTTCAGCGTCGCGTGAATGGAGCAGGCAGGGTTCGTTCGCCACTCTTCAGTATGTTCACTGACCTGAGAGTCGATTGAAAGGAGGGGGCGGGGCTCGTTTGCCAGTCTCCAGTACATTCGCTGACCTGAGAGTTGGCTGAAAGGAGCGGGCGGGGCTTGTTCACTGCTCAAATGGGTGATTCAGTTGGTGATCCCTAGCTTCCAGTACAGTTCTGGCAAGTTATTCAGTACAGTATGTTCACTAATAAAAACTAGTACATTCAAACAAATTGTTTGTGAACTTTACAGCACTATCATGGGCATTAATTTTTTTGCCCCATCCCTACCAAACAAGCAATTTCACCAGATTTCTTCCCCCTGATTGCTGATCAGTGAAAACACCTGCTTGGGTGACTGGCTGGAAATAAAACCTTTACAATCTTCACATTTTGCATCTTCACCAACAGTTTTTTATAGTGGCAAACAGTTTTTCTCATCACAGAAAAATTTCAACGCATTCAAAATTTGTGAACATTCCTCAGTATTGGCTGCTCTGTGAGGTGTGGGCATATGATCTAAATTTTGATGAAGTAGCCTTAAAAAGTTTAAAATGTAACTCCCTTATCATTCCAGAAAGTCTGCTAATATAAGTGCATCAGTAACATTCAGATTATGCCTCATTTTTGTTTCTTATTTCTTGTGATGAAACTTAAAAAACAAAAAGAAGGAGAAACAAGAAAATAAACTGTTCCTGTCTTTTGTTGTTCTATTTCTAAATGGCAATCGGGGCACAAGCCATTTCCCAATTTTGTTTTTCACATTTCTAAATCAGAAACATTTGGCGGCTGAGCCAGATCGAATCCGCTGCATCACAGTTGAGATATTTGTTTCAAACCAAAGTGGCGAACAGACCGCTGCGGCGCGTCGAAGATGACGGCGAACCCTTTAGAAATTCTGGCAAGGCTGCATCCAAGCTGTCCACGTCTGTTTCTGCGCGCAGACCCTGAATGAGAGTTTGAAATCCGTCTCTTTAACTCCTGACAAGCCTCCACTTGTTTTCAATAAACACGAGTAATTTGACGTGACAGCAGGCTGTTGTTGGATCTGGATGTTGGCGCTCCAACGGCGTGTGTTGGAGGGAGAAAACGTAGGCGCTGCTGGATGCTGTTCGTTGATTTCGAGTAGCTTCCTGTTTGTTTTTTTTTCTTTCTTTCTTTTTAAATATCGCCGGCCGTGGGTGGACGACAGCTCAGCTAATTAATGCTACCATCAAGGCTCTGTGAAAAATAATTATCCAAATGGATTCTCAAAAACATGAAGCTACTCGCTGCTGGGGGAGAAAATGTATTTTAAAATGTACAACAGATAGGTAATTAATGCTCATTTGTCCTCATATCAGGAATCACTGAGGCTGAATGTCTAAATTAAAGCAATTAACACATTCCTACCTTCAAATCTAAAAGACTGGCCACTTTACCGCCTGTTTTATTCATTCAGCTCAAACACAAATCTTGTCTGGGACTTCAACAATAACCTCAACTGTTAGAAAAGATGTTAATTTGTCAATAAAATCATTAATAGATAAGACAGCAGTGAATAAGGGCTAAGAACAAATTAGAGCCATTTTTGTGACAACAAATAAAAGAAAGTGAGGAAAAAAAGTGAGCTTTGAAATGAAAGAAAACAGCTGAGTTATAAGAATGAAAAGGTCTGTCAATATTAGTAAGAGGAGATTTTCCACTTAAAATATGAGACTTCTGCCACGGTGCCCCCTTCGGGGGGAAGGACAGGACCCACTCGCCAGGTAAAAAAGGAAACATGATTTATTAAGGGAAAAAATACAAAATTCTAATATAAAGCTGCACGGCAGGATGACTTGAACAAAACCTGAACCATGAACAACTTGAAAGAATAATGAACGCTGTGCCAGACTAGGTGGAAAGACAAAACCTAAATGACAAACTGTCATCAACACAGTAGAACGCCACAACCGGGAGTGAGGCAAGTGTAGAATATATAGATAGTTAGTGATTAAACACAGTAACAGCTGTGAATAATTAGCAACACAAAGGACAACTAATGAGGAGCAGAAGTAACTGAAAGTGCTGTCACCACAGATAAACCTGAAATAATAAGGGAAGGAGGAACACAGATAATAATAGGGATGGCAATAATGATAATAATAATGATAAAGAGTCCCGGAAAGAAACATAAAGTGTAGACAGGAAACGGTAACCCTGTCTAACCACTACAACTTTTTCACTTAGAAATTTGTAACTTTTCTTATAAAATTTGCAAATATGTTCCAAAAAGGCTGTTATTTACTGCAAATTTGCAACTTTTTTTCTCATGCAGTTGTTATCCTGTTTCATACAAATTGACATTTTTTCTTCTAAATGTAGCTTTTTTCATGTTTTTTTTTTAAAATATTTTTAAGGATATAGCATTGTAATCTTGCAAAAAATTATCTTCTCATACATTTTCTGGTAAAGTTGCATCTTAAAAACTCTTGTAAATTTTGAAGTGTTTTTTCTTGAATTCTTGGATTTTTTTCACATTTGCAGCTTTTTTCAAAAGTTACATCTTTTAACAAGGATGTATTTTTTAAAATGTGTATTTTTTTTCATAAATTTTGCAGTAAATTATTTTTATCCTTGAAAAATTTGGTAGTTTTTATATCATTTTCAGATTTTTTTGATGTTTGTTTCTTTTTACCTTTTATTGTAAATATTTCTTTCCTCACAAATTCTTTAGCTAAAAATTCATTTTAATTTCTTCAGTTTTTTGTCATAAAATTTAATATTTTATATCTAACAAGGATGTAAATTTTCATAAATTTGCAGTTTTTTGTCAAACGTTTTGCAGTAAATATGCATTTTTATTTTAGAAAAAGTTGCTAGAGTTTTATGTCATTTTCAGATTTTTTTCACATATTTGTTACTTTTTACCTTTTAATGTAAATATTTCTTCTCTCGCAAATTTGAATTTTTCACATAAAAATAATTTTGATTTTTTTCATATTTTTTCTCATAAAATTTCCTGGTAATTTTTTAAAAAAACCAAAGCAAAACTTTTTTTCTTGTTTCTTTTTTTTAAATTACATTTCTACAGTTTCTGACATTTTCAGGATGTTTTTGACCTTTTTGTCCCGTAAACCTGTATATTGATCTATAAATGCAAAGAATCTGTGTGTGTGTGTGTGTGTGTGTGTGTGTGTGTGTGTGTTCCTCACAGATCTCTCAAACCATTCCTCAGACTGACCTCAGATTTTATAAGTGTTTTGCTGAGGTTATGAGGGTGTGCATCCCCGAGTATGGAGTTGCTCAGTCAAAATATGTAATTTTTATCAATAAAAGTTTTGCCACTGCTATGTCTCATGACCAGACTTCTAGAAGTGTGGGCGGAGTTTTGGATTGACTCCATACTGATTGGATAATATGTGGAATCATGGCATCAGTAACCACAGCGCTCCGTGAACAAAACAAGGAAGCAAAAAGTGACAGATTTGACTAAAAAACAATAATACTTAAGATTTAATGCTTTAAAAATTATACCATAAAGTTGCTGTGATTGCATAGGTCTAATGGATAATTCGGCATGGAGAACACGAGGTGCGCGGGTGCACTCCAGGGGAGTGGGGTGCACTGAGGGGGCAGGAGGCACTGGCAGGGACCCGTGGTGCCGCAAAGGACATCACTGGCACTCGGGTAAAGCAGCAGCCAAGACTCCCGTTAACCGGGCAGGCTGGGCTTGGCTCCCCATGAAGGACTGCGATCCGCCGGTTCAGCTGCTGCTTCTCCAACATCGGTGTCCAACCGGCTGCACCATGATTCTTTGCAGGGAGGTACGCCCAGCCTGCCCGGTCAGTGATAGAAGGCAGTCACAACTGCTGCTTCACCTATGTGGTACCACTCTCCTTTGCAGGACCGCGAGACCTCCCTCCCGTGTGAGTATCTAAAAATTAAAAACTTAATAATAATGGCACCATGATTGTGGAGCGAAATGGCCAGATCAATTGCATATCATATGCAGACACATATGCACGCTTTGACTCAACAACGACAAGACACAGAAATGCCCAAATAATGAAATAAATCATTTTTATTTAAATATTTACAGACAAATGGGCAACACTGATGCAACAGTTGCAGCCAAACAGGTCATTCTGCTGTGTGTAATAATGTTGGGTGTTTTGTAAATATAATATGGAGATGCATTACAATGGGTCTCAAATATTTGTAAATTTGTCCTGTTATAGTACTGCATGAGTTTGACAATACACTTTAAACTACACATATAAACTAAATTATAATGGTGACTGAATAACTCCCATTCCCCATAGTGCAAGATACACTATTATGAATATAAGTCATGAAAGGTTAAATAAGTGATCTGACAAAAAAAAAATAAATAAACAAGCGGTTCTTAAACAGTGGCTAATATTGGATGTCCCATTCATTTTCAATTATTCTGTAATTAATATTCACACAATCAAATAGATCTCAGTTCAGTCCCTTTCATATTTGTCACAGTCTAACATGTGTGACTGCCTACAGGCTACACCTCTGGATTCCACCTCCAAACACAGCCTACATTTGGGCCTGGAAAGCCTGATTGGCCTACCTGTTTCAGACAGGAATACTTGCTTTCTATGGGCATGCACTAGTTTTTCTCTTAAACTGGTGACTTTTATAGATGGATGGATGGATGGATGGAAGGACGGACGAACGGACGGACGGACGGACGGACAGATAGATAGATAGATAGATAGATAGATAGATAGATAGATAGATAGATAGATAGATAGATAGATAGATAGATACTTTATTTCGAACAAAAAAGTAAAAAAACAAAACAAATGACAAGTGTGATAAAGTGACAGTATACAGTGCTCGAAAGGGAGAAGGAAGAAGTGAACACTTATTAACTCCAACTCCTCTTTTCCATAAATACAACCCATGTGAAATATATACAAATTACCACATTTAAGACCCCAAGTAAACAATTAACTATATTTTGTACATATCAACATTAACACCCATCCATCCCAACATATGTACATACAGTCCATACATCAAAACCCAGCCCCAAACAACACAGATATACAGTACACACAGTACTGTCCCACCTACCATTCCATAATGACCCAGAGTGAGCATAGTGAATCGTACATATAAAGACTACCCTTCTAACATACAGTATATTCTTTCAGCAAATAATGTTTATACCTATTTTTGAACTGATTTCTGTTTTTACATAGTTTCAGTTCCAGCTCAGTCTCCTCTCAAATTATAATCATTGTCTCTTTTTTGAATATTTTTTGTATATTAGTGGGGAGTTGATTATTAATTGCCCTGTACATTACTTGTGCTGTCTTAAATTTAACTAAATCCATGAACTTTATGACATGTGACTTTAAAAACGACAAATTGGTATGGTCTCAATATATCCTACTGTGGCGGTTCGGTTAACCCCCACAACAGATTAAGGACACTCAGCTCTCTTCTCTTGGTTTTTTCTGCTGCATTACTGATATGTAGATGTGCTTTGGTGTAACCCCCACAAACAGACTGGTCAAACACAGCGCTCGGCTAGAGCAAATAACAGAACAGTGAAATGTGTATTAATGTCTACAGGCAGACTCGTTTCGTCTGGCTCACTTCTGTGATGTTAATGTTGCCTTTCATGCATTGTGCTCATGTGTCCTGTCCTCACTGTGACCTAGGGACTGAGATCAATATGTCTCTCAAATGCAAATGTCTTATGCCTGTTCTGTTATCTCTTTGATCATACCAACTGCTGGGGTATGCCCTTGATGTATTGTTGTAGTCGAGTATATATGCTGCAACTCTGTAACGCAAACACTCTCATTCTCTCATTCTGGTTCTGCATCTGCTGTGAGACACACACACTGTCTCCTCTTTGAGAGCCTGAGGAATTCGGCTTCAGCCTGCTCACACTATGGGCTGGAGCCGAGTTCTGATGAAGGCGGGTGATAATAAAGCTACTTAAAAATCCAACGCTGCCTTTATTTTATCATCCTCTTCACTACATTATTTATTATCCTTATAGCTTTTTTTTGTAATGTGCGTATTGGCTGTAGGTTGGTCCTGTAGGTGTTTCCCCAGACCTCTACACAGTAGTTAAGATAAGGTAGAAACAGTGAATTGTACAGTAAGAACAATGATTTATAGTCCAAGATGTGTCTTATTTTCCCTAGTATCCCTATACATTTTGCCAGCTTGGCCTGAATGTGAATGATGTGAGGTTTCCAGCAGATTTTATTGTCTAGTGTCACCCCCAGAAACTTATTTTCCTGTACTGTTTCTATTCTGATATCATCTATCGTTACCATTATTTCATGATTTATTTTATAAATTCCAAACAACATAATCTTTGTTTTTTTCAGATTTAGAGATAATTTATTATAATCATTGTCTCTTTTTTGAATATTTTTTGTATATTAGTTGGGAGTTGATTATTAATTGCCCTGTACATTACTTGTGCTGTCTTAAATTTAACTAAATCCATGAACTTTATGACATGTGACTTTAAAAACAACAAATTGGTATGGTCTCAATATATCCTACATTGTTTATTATCCTTATAGCTTTTTTTTGTAATGTGCGTATTGGCTGTAGGTTGGTCCTGTAGGTGTTTCCCCAGACCTCTACACAGTAGTTAAGATAAGGTAGAAACAGTGAATTGTACAGTAAGAACAATGATTTATAGTCCAAGATGTGTCTTATTTTCCCTAGTATCCCTTTACATTTTGCCAGCTTGGCCTGGATGTGACTGATGTGAGGTTTCCAGCAGATTTTATTGTCTAATGTCACCCCCAAAAACTTATTTTCCTGTACTGTTTCTATTCTGGTATCATCTATCGTTACCATTATTTCATGATTTATTTTATAAATTCCAAACAACATAATCTTTGTTTTTTTCAGATTTAGAGATAATTTATTTTTGTTGAACCACTGCATTAACCTTTTCATTTCAGTTGTGACCACCTCTAAAACCTGCTGCAAATTCTCACCAGTGCAAAGGATATTTGTGTCATCCGCAAACAAAATAAATTTCAGAATTTTTGATACTTGGCATATGTCATTTATATACAAGATAAAGAGTTTGGGTCCCAAAACTGACCCCTGGGGCACATCACAAGTGATGTCCATGAAGGGTGATTTGTGCTCACCAATTTGTACAAATTGTTGTCTGTTACTTAAATAACTTTCCACCCAACTCAGTCCGACCCCTCTTATCCCATACCTTTCCAATTTCCTCAGTAGAATTCTGTGGTCAATGTTGTCAAAAGCTTTCTTTAAATCTATAAATACTCCTACAGCAAACTTTTTTTTTATCTATACAACTAGTAATTTCTAGTTCGATCAGTGCCAAAGATATAGATTTGTCTGCTCTAAAACCATACTGGCTGTCTGTAAGAAGGTTGTGTTTTTCAATGAAATCATCCAGTCTCTTAGTGAAGATTTTTTCAAGTATTTTGGAGAGTTGTGAGAGTAAAGAGACCAGCTTGTATTTTGTGAAATAATGACTGTCTCCTGTTTTGTATAGTGGTATTACTTTTGCTATTTTCATTTTGTTTGAAAATGTACCAGTTTGAAATGACAGGTTACAGATGTGGGTGAGTGGTTTAACAATTCCTTCAATTACTTTTTTCACTATTGTCATGTCAATTTCATTCCAGTCAGTTGATTTTTTGTTCTTAAATTTACTCACAGTCTCGATAATTTCCTTTTCAGTAACTGCACCCAAAAAGATTGTGTTTGGATTTCTATCTTCTATTTCATTTACAGAACCACTGTTGTTTGTTTCTGGTGTCACTATAGATTTTGCTAATTTAGGACCAACGTTCACAAAAAATTTATTGATACGTCCAAAACTTGCATTTTTGTTTTCTTATAAAAATTTCTGGTAAATCTTGCATTTTTTTTCTCATAACTTTGCTACATTTTCTAATAAACTTGTGAATCTATTCCGTATGAATTGGAGACTTTTTCTTATAGGGTCGAGAATATTTTTGTTATTTGTTGTGAGGTTCTGTGATTGTTAAATTTATAATTTAACAAAATAAATATTTTCAAATTTTGTTGCTGTCAAGCCTTGTTTTTTGTAATGTTTTTAGTAAATACCTCAACTTAAACACATAATTGTTCTTTTTACTGGACACCATTTTCTTGGCCATCGTTCCTTCCCCCCAGCAGCCTTGGCACAATCTGCCGATCCCGCATTAACCCTCAGACCTCCCGCTTCGATCCCACCCACCAACACCAGAACTGCACCCCCACCCACCCACCCCACCTCCCCGAGTCTCGATCGATCTCCTCCAAGCGAATCCCGCCACGGTGAACAATTCCCTCGTTGTTGGCTCATCTCCGACAGCTGAGGCCAGCTCGTAGCCCACGGCGAGTGTCTGGATGGACAAAGACTCTCCTCAGAACAGAAACAGATGTCCGAAGCCTTCATCTTTTATTAGAATGCCGACAGCGTCATTCACAGCCACTCTGGTTGGATGAGAATAAATAAAAACGTTCACTCTTAAAGTTCAAGTGGACATTTAGACATTGACACCATGTGTGGACTGTGGATGAGACTATTTTTCTTGCTACTGGGAGTCCATTGTTTGTTGTATTCTTGAAGGGAAAAACTGACCAAATTCTTGAACAGAGTGGACATCCATCAGCAAAATCAATCACCATTCCAGCAGTTTAACAACCGAACTTACATTCTGTCACTTTCTCATTTGCTCTGTACACATTTCTGAAACCATCTGGAACAAAAGTCAACAATCTCTACTGTGCGGTGAGTCATTTTCAGCAGTAGCCGTATCTCCAGATTTAATCGTTAAACCCCTTCTATTGGTCACCTGTTTTCTCCAGATGTTTTTATTTTACACACACACACACACACACACACACACACACACACACACACACACACACACACACACACACACACACACACGTATATATATATACACATACATATACACACATACATATGTGTGTGTGTATATATATATATATATATGTAATATACTGTATATACATATGTAATAAATGTAATACGTAATAATATGTTATATATATATATATATATATATATATATATATATATATATATATATATATATATATATATATATATATCCATTAGAAAACATGGCCAGACATGTTCATGTCACTGTTGGGCATTTTCTCCAGAGTAAAGATTCAGGGGGACACTATTGGGAGTTGCGGTCCAATGCAAGATTGTGTTTAGGGGCCCATATTGTTGCAATAGGGAGGAGTTCAAACCCTTTAAAACAAAAACTTTATAGAAATAAGCTTGATTCGTTGTCTAGATGAAGAGAGTCAATGTAAGGCATTACATACAATAAAAACTTAACCAGCATTCATATGACTGTTGCAAATTTAAAAGGAAAAAAGTCAGAAATTTACAACAACAAAAAAGCAGATTTGATGATGAAAACAGTAGCAAATTTACAAAAAAAATAGCAAATTCATGAGGAAAAAAGCAGCATGTTTACAAGAAAAATTTATAAAGTCATGAAAAAAGTAGCAAATTTACAAGAAAAAAAGTCACAGTTTGATTAAATAAAGTTGCAATTTTATAGTAAAAAAGTAGTAAATTTATGAGAAAAAATGTCAAATTTGTAACAAAAGTAGCAAATTAATGTGGAAAAAAGTAGCAAATTTAAAGGAAAAAAGTCACAGTTTGATTAGAAAAAAGTTGCAACACTACAGCAAAAAAGTTGCAAATTTGTGAAAAAAGTTGCTAATTCACATGAAAACATTTGTGAATTTATGAGAAAAAGTTCCAGAATTATGAGAAAAAAGTTGGAGATTTAAAAGAAAGAAGTTGCAAATTACAAGAAATGTTCCAAATTTGCAGTTTTTTTCTCTTTTTTTTAAATTTGCATTTAGCATTGGTGCTTTAAAGTCTAATGAACCACGATAATAAAGGTTTATGGTGATATTGTGTGTGGGTGTGGGGGGTTCTGTGTTTTTTCCGGGTTGGAGTGGGGACAGGGGTAGCGCGGTGGCGGAGTGGTTAGCACTGCAGCAGCACAGCAACTCACCCTTGGCCGAGGGATCCTGGGTTCGATCCCAGCCCGACCAACAGTGATCTGTGTGGAGTTTGCATGTTCTCCCCGTGTCTGCGTGGGTTTACTCCGGGATTTCTCTGGTTTCCTCCCACATGCCAAAAACATGCAAGTTATGTTAATTGGCATCAAACTGGGGATTCTAAATTGTCCTTAGGTATGACTGTGAGAGTGAATGGTTGTCTGTCTCTCTGTGTTGGCCCTGCGATGGACTGGCGATCTATCCAGGGTGTACCCTGCCTCTCACCCAAAGATGCTGGGATAGGCTCCAGCACCCCCCCCCCCCCACGACCCGAAAAGGATTAAGCAGAAGAAGATGGATGGATGGATGGATGGATGGAATGGGGACATGCCCCCCCCCCCGATTTACAACTATGTGTGTGAATAAATCATGTAGCTGTTTTTTTAATGAGAAGCTGCAGAGTTTTGTTCATTTCCTGAAAAATGTTGGTCTTGGATAGATGAGATTTGCACTGCACAGTGATGATACAAGTCTCAAAATGAAGGGAAAAACAGCCAGGTTATAAAAAAAAATATGCGGACTGTCAATATTATTAAGAGGAGAGCATTTTTGACTCTAAAGGGAGCTAATATAATCATAGTGGTTTGTTTGTTCAATTTTTAGCAGGATTACGTAAAAACTGCTGGATGGATTTTGATAAAATCTTCACCAGAGTTGGCCCCTGCTCTATGGATGAACCCATTAGATTTTGGAGGCGATCCATGAGTGCATACCTCCTCCTGTAATTTTAATGACTATTGATACAATGAAACAAAAGTACCCCAAAAATAATTGCTTTCAGGGTTCTTTCATCCCTTTAAAGACTTATGAGGAAAAACTGAAAACATTATTCTAAAACTAAAAACAAGTACCTATTTAATATTATTATTAGGATACTAATGAGATTACATGACCATACACTGGTCATTCAGAGGCAGTTGGCCTCATGCAAGAACATGCTAGTCAGTCCCTCCAGGATTTGGCGACATTGCGATTGCGCCAAATCCTGTAAATTCAACCAATCCCGACAAACTTTGTGTGACCTTGCAACTTTGGTATGATAAGATAAGATAAGATAAGCCTTTATTAGTCCCACAACGGGGAAATTCCAGGATTGCAACAGCACAGGGATAGCAACACTCAGAGCAACAATCAGAAGGCAAGAAAAAAAAACAAGCAAGCAAGAGCAGCTAATAAACATATGTACGTATTACTATAAAATATATATATATACACACACACACAGACACACAGTGCAGAGCATTGTAGCTGGATGGAATAAATATATGAATATATGAACACACAGTGCAGAGCATTGTAGCTAGATGGAATAAATATGTAAATATATAAACACCCACAGTACGGAGCATTGCAGCTAGGTGGAATAAATATGCAAGTATATAAACACACACAGTGCGGAGCAATGTAGCTAGATGGAATAACATGTAGATATATAAATATATAAACACCCACAGTACGGAGCATTGCAGCTAGACGGAACAAATATGCAAATATATAAACACACACAGTGCAGAGCATTGCCGCTAGATGGAATGAAACAGCATAACCGTCTACCCAGCTATCCTGCATGGTATGATTATGTGCCCATACACACTCTCACCCTCCATAGCGACCGGCATGCTCCTAGTTGTATGCCGGAGAGGACCACTGTGTAAGTCTATTGCATCTTCTGCATTCAAAAAACTATTAGTTTGTTACGTCTTTTTTGCTATCTCTGCGAGCAGCCCTGCTTAGGTTGTACAGTCTGACAGCCGTTGGTAGGAAGGACCTACGAAACCTCTCGGTTGTGCACCTGGGATGATGTAGTCTGCTGCTAAATGAGCTCCTCAGTGCATTCAGTATGTCCTGCATAGGGTGGAACTCGGACTCCAGCAGAGATGACAGTTTAGCCACCGTCCTTCTCTCTCCTATCTCCTCCATCGGATCAAGGCGCTGCCCCAGGACAGAGCTAGCTTTCTTAATCAGTTAGTTCAGTCTCTTCCTATCGGCTGCAGTAATGCCACTGCCCCAGCAGACCACTCCAAAAGTGATGGCTGATGCCACCACCGTGTCATAGAATGACTTCAGCAGCGCCCCTTGTACACCAAAAGACCTGAGTCTCCTCAGCAGGAACAGCCTGCGCTGTCCCTTCTTGTAGAGTGCATCAGTATTGTGTGACCAGTCTAGTTTATTGTTCAGATGAATACCCAGGTACTTATAGGATGTCACCATCTCGATGTCTGTTCCCTGTATATTTACTGGTACTGTGAGGGGCTGCCCATGCCTGCGGCAGTCCACCACCAGCTCCTTAGTTTTCCTCGCGTTGATCTGGAGGCAGTTCCGATGGCACCAGTCCACGAAGTCCTGGATAAGCCCTCTGTACTCAGCTTCATCTCCATTGGAGATGAGGCCAACGCTCGCAGAGTCATCAGAGAACTTCTGTAGATGGCAGTGTGTTGTGTTGTGTGAGAAGTCCGCAGTATAAAGAGTGAACAGGAAGGGAGCCAGCACCGTTCCCTGGGGGGCCCCCGTGCTACTGATGATCGTGTCGGACACACAGTCCCGGGTTCTCACAAACTGAGGCCGGTTCGTGAGGTAGTCCAGGATCCATGATGACAGGTGCTGGTCCACCCCTGCGCGCAGCAGCTTGTCCTTCAGGATCATCGGTTGGATGGTGTTGAAAGCACTGGAGAAGTCAAAGAACATGATCCTCACCATATTCCCGGGCTTCTCCAGGTGGGACAGAGAACGGTGAAGGAGGAAGATCACCGCATCCTCCACCCCAATGCCATGCTGGTAGGCGAACTGGAGTGGATCCATCGCTGGTTCCACCAGGGGGCGGAGGTGAGCAAGGAGCAGTCTCTCCAGGGTCTTCATCAAGTGGGACGTCAAGGCCACCGGTCTGTAGCTGTTCAGGTCTTTGGGGTGGGAAGTTTTTGGTACAGGTACCACACAAGATGTTTTCCACAGCTGTGGTACCCTCCCCAGTTTCAGGCTCATGTTGAAGATATACGTCACAATCCCACACAGCTGGTCTGCACAGGACTTGAGGAGCTTTGCGCTGATGCCGTCCGGTCCCGGCGCCTTCCTCGCCTTGATCTTCCTCAGCTCCGTCCTCACCTGGGTCCTGGTCAGGGTCAGGATGGGGGGCTGTGTGTTGGGAGTGGGGGGGTGTTGGTAGAGTGGGGAGTGGGCAGCAGGACTTGATTTCTTTAGAGGCAGCAGTGGTTGTTGTGCAGTCAGGGGGGAGGGCGGTTGGTCAAATCTATTGAAAAACAGATTCAGGTTGTTCGCCCACTCCCTGCCCCCTGTGGCCTGGGGGGAGGTATTCTGGAGCCCCGAGATGGTTTTGAGGTTTCTCCAGACCCCGCTGATGTCGCTCTGTTGCAGCTTGTCCTCCATCTTCTTCCTGAAGCTGTCCTTGCCTTCTCTGATCTTTCTCCTCAGCTCCCTCTGTACGGACTTCAGCATCTCCCTGTTCCCTGACCTGAAGATCCTCTTCTTCTCTCTCAGAAGTGTTTTAATCTCAGGGTTGATCCAGGGTTTGTTGTTTGAGTGACGCCGTATGGTCTTGGTGGGAACGGATTTGTCCACACAGAAGCTGAGGTAGCCCGTGAAGGTGTGAATGAGGCCATCGATGTCCTCACCATGTGGATCGCAGAGCTGCTTCCAGGCGGTGGCTTCAAAACAGCCCTTTAGGGTGTCCATTGTCTCCTCAGACCATAACTCCACAGTGTGCATGGCCGGAGGTTGTCTGTGCACTAGGGGTTTGTACACCGGCCGGAGATGAACCAAGTTGTGATCCGATCTCCCGAGTGGGGGTAGTTGTGATGAGGTGTACGCCTCCTTAGTGTTTGCGTAGAATAAATCCAGTGTTTTATTGTCTCTAGTGTGGCATGTGACATACTGGGTGAACGTGGGTAGAATGGGAGACAGTGAAACATGGTTGAAATCGCCTGAGATGAGGAGAAGAGCATCTGGGTGTTCTGTCTGCAGCCTGCTGGTTACTGAATGGATGACGTCACGTGCTGTCCCAGCGTTCGCCGTCGGATTTGCATAAACAACAATGCAGATCACGTGTGAGTGTTCTCTCGGGAGATATGTAGGCCTCATGCTAACAGCTAGCAACTCAATGTCTTTGCTGCAGTGTCGTTGTTTAACAGTGATATGTCCCGGTCTGCACCAGTTGTTGTTAACATACATGATCACTCCACCGCCCCTAGCCTTGCCACTGTCTGGTGTTCGGTCAGCTCGTATCATGTGAAAACCCTCCAGCTCAATGTTAGCATCTGCTGCTAGTTCAGTTAGCCACGTCTCAGTAAACAAAAGGAGAGAGCACTCCCGGTATGTGCTATCATAACGGGAGATAGCCGCTAGCTCATCTAACTTTCCCAGTATCGACCGTACATTTCCCATGACAACAGATGGAAGGGAGGGTCTGTACCTTATATTTTTTGTCCTCCGCCTTACTCCAGCCCGGCAGCCGCGGCGTTTTCGCCTCAGTTCTCTCGGTATGTCGAGTATTTCCAATGGGACCGGGTGGCGGTTGAATGCTAGCAGCTGTTCTCTGCTGTATCGTATCCTGCTATAGACAGTGGCTCCGTCCACCGGCTCAGGAGACATTTAGGACGATCTGTGTGTCCGTGATATAAGTGGGGTGAAAAAAAAAGACGGATCAAAAGAGAGAGGAAGGGAAAAAGACTCGGAATCGAGCCGCTGTTGCAAAAGGCAGCCGACTCGTGTGGCGCCGAGAGAAAGAAAAAAAAAAAAAAAAAAAAAAAAAAAAAAAAAAAAGATATACGTATGATATACGTATTCCACTAAAGCAGACTATGTTTCACGATTATACCACTCATACTTTACACATTTTTGATTCAACATATGTGCTATATGTAGTGAATTATTGTTTATTTAAGTATGCTATATGGCCAAAGGTTGAAACCAATGTAGTTTGAACCAACATCGTTAGCTATTGGTTAGCTGAATGATGCATGGTACTACGTTGGTTCATCGTATCCGGGGGTGGTACCACACCCCGGATGGATTTCTTACTTTAAAGAATGTTTGATTCAAGTAAGGGCTTCCACTTAACCCAGCCAGCATGCCCATGTGGGCCCCACCAAAGGTTAAAACTGGGCTGTTTTATGGAGCCCATGTGGGTTTGTCCGCAGGTTCCTTGTGGGCCCTATCTGTGTTTGTCCACATGGACTTAACCTGTTCACCTATTTTCAATCTATTTTCTCATGCTATTTTCTTGTATATTTGTGACTTTTTTCCCATAAATTTGAGACATTTTTCTTGAAAATTTGAAACTTTGTCAGTTTTTTTTACTGTAAACTTGCAACTTTTTGTCATAAATTTGTGACTTTGTTCTCATAAAATTTCAATTTATTTAATCATATATTTGCTACATTTTTGTTAATTTGCAACTTTGTCAAATTTTTTCCTCAAATTTGTCACTTTTCTTGTATATTTGCTAAATTTTTCTTGCAAGTTTGTAGCTGTTTTCAAGTAATTTTACAATTTTTTTTTCTTGTAAATTTGCAACTTTTTCTTGTAAATTTTCTTTTTTTTGTCATGAATTTGACTTTTCTCATACATTTGCTACTATTTTTTGTAAATTTGTGACTTTTTCTCACAAATTTGTGACTTTTTCCTCATAATTTTGCCTTTCCAGTGTTACTGGAACCTGCTCACCAGCATTAAACCCACAGTGAGGCCTACATGGGCACGCTGGTGGACAGGACTTATTTCTTTTCCAGTCCAATTTATGTTGATCAGTGTTCTAATTAGGGACCCCTGGTATTGGAATGTGTGGGGTATTTGAGCCTGCTCACCAAGGTTCTTTCATTTTTAAGGAGAGTTTGATTTTGGATCATATTTAAGACTTTTTAAGGACCCACAGACACCTTTGACATCCAACAAAGTGATGGCACTAAAGGTAGTTTTAAAAAAAAAGGTTTGAAAAAGTGACAGATTTTCAGAAAACAAGTTCAGACTTTTTCAGTTGATGTCACATATAATTTCAATGCAAAGTGAATGTAATTACCTGAACCTTGGCTTATTTCTTTTGTTTGGAGTGACAGTGGATTGATGGTTCAGAACAGAGTGGATTATCTGAATAACAGCCCTGGTGTAATTTGAACTGCTCTTATTAAATTAGTCAAATGGAGTAGGGAGCGAGTACAAAATATGTTTAATTCAATACTTTTTTTTGGCTTATGAAGCCAAATTAATTAGTCAATTAGTGTCAAATTATTAATAGACATTAATACAGTGGTGTGAAAAAGTGTTTGCCCCCTTCCTGATTTGTCATTTTTTTGTATGTTTGTCACACTTAAATGTTTCAGGTCATCAAACAAATTTAAATATTAGACAAAGATAACACAAGTAAACACAAAATGCAGTTTTTAAATGAAGGTTTTTATTATTAAGGGTAAAAAAAAATCCAAACCGACATGGCCCTGTGTGAAAAAGTGATTGCCCCCCAAAACATAAATTAACTGTGGTTTATCACATCTTTATCACATCACACCCAGGCCTGATTACTGCCACACCTGTTCTCAATCAGGAAATCACTTAAATAGGACATACCTGACAAAGTGAAGTAGACCAAAAAATCCTCAAAAGTGAGACATCATGTTGCGATCCAAAGAAATTAAGGAACAAATTAGAAACAAAGTAATTGAGCTCTATCAGCCTGGAAAAGGTTTTAAAGCCATTTCTAAAGCTCTGGGACTTCAGAAAACCACAGTGAGAGCCATTATCCACAAATGGTGAAAACATGGAACAGTGGTGAACCTTCCCAGGAGTGGCCGGCTGACCAAAATTACCCCATGAGAGAAGCGACAACTCATCCAAGAGGTCACAAAAGACCCCACAACAACATCCAAAGAACTGCAAGCCTCACTTTCCTCAGTTAAGGTCAGTGTTCATGACTCGACCATAAGGAGGAGACTGGGCAAAAATGGCCTATATAGCAGAGATCCAAGACGAAAACCACTGCTGAGCAAAAAGAATATAAAGGCTCCTCTCAGTTTTGCCAGAAAACATCTTGATGATCCCCAAGACTTTTGGGAAAATACTCTGTGGACTGACAAGACAAAAGTTGAACTTTTTGGAAGGTGTGTGTCCCATTACATCTGGTGTAAAAGTGACACAGTATTTCAGAAAAGGAACATCATACCAACAGTAAAATATGGTGGTGGTAGTGTGATGGTCTGGGTGTGTTTTGCTTCTTCAGGACCTGGAAGACTTGCTGTGGTAAATGGAACCATGAATTCTGTTGTCTACCAAAAAATCCTGAAGGAGAATGTCCGGCCATCTGTTTGTGACCTCAAGCTGAAGCATACTTGGGTTCTGCAGCAGGGCAATGATCCGAAACACACTAGCAAGTCCACCTCTGAGTGGCTGAATAAAAACAAAATGAAGACTTTGTAGTGGCCTAGTCAAAGTCCTGACCTAAATCCAATTGAGGTACTGTGGCATGACCTTAAAAAGGCAGTTCATATTCGAAAACCCTCCGATGGGGCTAAATTACAACAATTCTGCAAAGCTGAGTGGGCCAAAATTCCTCCACAGTGCTGTAAAAGACTCATTGCCAGTTATCGCAAACGCTTGATTGCAGTTGTTGCTGCTAAGGGTGGCCCAACCAGTTATTAGGTTTAGGGGGCAATCACTTTTTCACACAGGGTCATGTAGGTTTGGATTTTTTTTTTCCTTTAATAATAAACACCTTCATTTAAAAACTGTATTTTGTGCTTACTTGTGTTATCTTTGTCTAATATTTAAATTTGTTTGATGAGCTGAAACATTTAAGTGTGACAAACATACAAAAAAAGGAGAAATCAAGAAGGGGCAAACACTTTCTCACACCACTGTATGTGCTGATGGGGGTGCTGGACTGGGGATGGTGCCCCCTGGTACCTCCTGGCCACGTAGACTCCCTTGGACTGGAGGGGATGGCGTCCCTTGGGGTTCCTTGCGCTTTTCTGCTGCTTTCCCTAGGCCTGGGGGCCTGAGGGCTCCCGGGGCGTGGGTTGGGGGTGCTGGGGTGGGTGCGGGCCCACTGTTGAGACGGGGTGTCCTTGGGGCCCATGCCAGGAGTATGACCAATGTCCCGGGGGTGGGTGGGGGTTTATTGGCCTTCTTGCGCCTGGGGCCTGGGTGGCTGGCATTGGCCCCGCTGGTGGGGCGGGGGTGGGCTGGTTCGGGGGTGCACAGCACTGGCCTCCCTCAGCTGTCCCTCCTGGGGTGGTTGCATAGCTGTCCTGGGGCTTGCTGGCTTCAGGGCATTTGTGCTCTGTGGAGGTTGGTGGTGTTGACTTGCTTGCTTGGCATTTCCGGGTCGGGGGTGGTGGAAGTTGCTGTGACCTGCCGCCTTCTTTGTATGTTTCCTGGCAAACCACTCACACGCACACACTCACTTTGAGCGTGCTCTCATACTTGCACATGCACACACACATATTCTTTTACAGGTGCAGATACCAGACTCGTGATGAGACCTTTTCAGAAGAAGAAACAGTTTGTCTTCTGTTTGTTTTAGTTGTGTCAGGTTTTTTTTTTTTTTTTTTCTGTTTGTTCCTCTTTCTTTTCTTTCTCCCTCCCCACCCCTCCCTTCTCCATTCCCCCCCGTCGGGTCTATCATGGGTAAAACATCCATCCATCCATCTTCTTCCACTTAATCCTTTTTGGGCCGCGGGGGGCTGGATCCTATCCCAGCATCTTTGGGCAAGAGGCAGGGTACACCCTGGACAGATCGCCAGTCCATCGCAGGGCCAACACAGAGAGACAGCCAACCATTCACTCTCACAGTCATACCTATGGACAATTTAGAATCCCCAGTTTGATGCCAATTAACCTAACTTGCATGTTTTTGGCATGTGGGAGGAAACCGGATAATCCGGGAGTAAACCCACGCAGACACAAGGAGAACATGCAAACTGTTGGTCGGGGGTCTGTGAACAATTTAAGTAAAGTATTAAAAGTTATTACAAGAGGAGTCTATACATAATATACAGTACATAGATACAGTACGTGCTGTATAAAGCTCTTTTTGGCAAAGTAAATCTGTTTGGCACAAAAAGGGAAGCAGATTTCTGTTCTGCTTACCTAGCTGCTTGACAGGACAAGGGGAAAAAAAAAAGAAAATTTGGCCCTTTTTCCTCATTTTCCATTTTTCATTTGTAGAAGTCTGACTGAAGGGAAAAGACAGAAGTAACGAAGAGCTGCAAACTCTTAACAGCAGTTTATATGCACCTCCTGCTGCTGATTTTGAGTGAACATAATAATCTGATAAACACATTCATATAAATATTGCTCAGGTTTTTAAAACAGTGTTGTTTAGGTTTATTAAGTTGAAAAATTTAGCACTAACTGCTTAATTTATTTTTTTATTTTTGGTGTGTATTTGATAATATATTTAGTCATTTTATATCTGGTATTCTCTTAATTTATTTTGTATTAAGCAAGATGCACTAGATGGGGTGTGTGCTGTCTGCAGATCTAAACTCGTAAACAAGCAGTGGGTGGGGGTGGGGGTGGGGCACCCAAACAAAATCTTGCATAGGGCCCTCAAAAAGCAGCAAAGTTATGAGAAAAAAGTTGCAAATTTATGTGAAAAAAGTTGCAAATTCACAAGAAATAAAGCTGCTAATTTACGAGGAAAAAAGCTGCAGATAATAAAGAATAAATTGCACATTTAAAAGAAAATTTTCAAATTTGCAAGCTTATTTTTGCATTTAGCACTGGTGCTTCAAAGTCTTAAGTAACATGATGTTAAAGGTTTATGATGATACTGGAGGTGGCCATTTCACTGTTTTTGTTTCCTGGTTGAGGGGGGACCTTTCCCCCTTTGATTTATGCCTATGTAAATCATGTCTGAATATCACCTAATCACTTTTGTGAAACCACTCAGACAGGAGCTGCGTGGTCTGGCCATCTTACTGAATCATTAACTGTGTTTTAAGGATCATAACATTAAAAAAAAATCATTTTAAACTCATTAATGTCTGCGGTCCCCCGCATTTTAAAAACTGATTTAAATCTGAAAATCATCCCTTGTGTGGCCAGAATTAGTCGGAAGAAATGAGGACAGAGATTTCTGTTGAACACACAAGTGGACTGCAGTAACTGCACAACAATTTCATAGTGTGTTGGCATCCACCAGGACACATTTTAAAATGCTCCATTGGTAATATAATATAAAAATTTCACAGTCCATTGGTAAGATGAGAAGCTAAAAATTATATAGCTTATCAATAATATGAAAACGGAAGATGGAAACTTGATTCATTTTTACGATACGTAATAACTTGTCTTGTTAAAACAACGAGCAGCACAGCCTCATAAAAACATGCGTCAGCTCTGAGAAACAGCCTCGGCATCTTCGGATTAAACCGAAGCGATGGCAGACCCGCTGAGGTTATTTGATCCTTTATTACTTTTCCTCATGTGAGTTTCCTGTCAGAGACAGTTAGCGTCCGCCGCCGCCGCCAATGTCTCGGCATCTGAATAATGCATGCTATCTTTGTTATTTATGTATTCACTTATTCATGGAGGCACGACGTGTGCGAGTGTCAAATGAAGACATCTGCAGAGGTTTTTGTTTTTTTTCTTTTTTAAATCATGATAGTGTCATGAAGTTGGATTGTGCTGGGAGTCGGGGTTTCACAAGAAGAGGCCGTGACCGACGGTGGCAAACATAGGAAGGCTTGTTCTGACTGACTGCACATCAAGCTCACTTTGTCACTCTGAAAACCCGCACGGCCTCAGGCTGGGGCTTCCCCTGGCTGTCACCATTACTAATCTCGTTTACCGCCTCATCCCCCCCCTAACAGCCTGCACAAACAGTGATGAGGACAAGGCAAGGAGTGGAGGAGCGATGGGAGCGGACGATAGATATCAGCAAATCAACAGATGTAGGTCTGAGTGAAATGCTGTTTGACTGAACTGCGTCTGACTTTTCAAGCAGGTTTCTGCTTGGTGTAATCTTAGTTTATTCTGCTGCAGAAAATCAAACTCTTACTAGTACTTTGAGCCGTCTGAATCCAGGGCTTACACTGAACTTACTGGCACAGTTGCATATATGGAAAACAGATGGTTAAATGTTAAAGATGTAAGGGTGAGCTGTACAGACACTCCCTTTATGATTTCTGCCCAACTTCTTGGACAGCCATGTTTTGCAAGTGATTCACCGCTTGTTTTATCCGTTCAGAGTGGTATCGTTAAACCTTTACTACAAACACATACAGTGGATATAAAAAGTCTACACACCCCTGTTCAAATGCCAGGTTTTTGTGATGTAAATAAATGAGACCAAGATAAAACATTTCAAAGCTTTTTTCCACCATTAATGTGACCTATAACCTGTACAACCCAATTAAAAAAAACAAAAACAAAACTGAATTTTTTTAAAGGGAAAAAAAAACAACTTACAATAACCTGATTGCATAAATATGCACACCCTGTTATAACTGGAGATGTGGCTGTGGTCAGAATTAACCAGTCACATTCAATCTCATGTTAAATGGGAGTCAGCACACACCTGCCACCATTTAAATTGCCTCTGATTAACCCCAAATAAAGTTCAGCTGTTCTAGTCGGCTTTTCCTGACATTTTTGTAGTCACATCTTAAGCACCAGAGGGATCTCCTTGTTCAAAGGTATCAGTCAGGAGAAGGGTACAAAAGAATTTCCAAGGCATTAAATATACCATGGAACACAGTGAAGACAGTCATCATCAAGTGGAGAAAGTATGGCACAGCAGTGGCATTACAGAGAACTGGACGTCCCTCCAAAACTGATGAAAAAACGAGAAGAAAACTGGTCAGAAAGGCTGCCACAACTTTAAGTGCAAAAAAACACCTCTCAAAACATCTCAACTTTTGTTGCAACTTTCTAGAAAAGCTCCCGTAAATTCAGGCTTTTTGGGCCACAACAATCATAAAAACATCCCATGAAATCCGGAAGGGACTGAGCATTGGCCCAATGTACCAAGTTTACATCGTCGGCTGACGTCTAGCCAATATCTTGCCAATGTGCAAACGACATCTATAAGATGTATTCCCAATGTGAACTTGCCAACATTGGCTGTATGTATGTGTGTTGTTGTGGTAATTTATCAGAGAACTAAAACCTCCTTGGTCCAACTATTCATGTGTGGTTTTCTTGGCTGAGCATCATCCTGTCCTGACATTTTCACAACAGCTAACTGGCGTCAACAGACAGCAGTTGAGCGTCTGTGTTTGTGGGTTGCCAGGTCAGATGGGTGGATATTGTGCGTGCTCTGTTGGATATGTGTGTAGGTTGCATTTAATAGGCATTCTGACAACTTTGGATTATGAAAGTTTTGCTTTAGAAACATTGTTCTGTCCGCAGCAGTGGGGAGTCCCACCAAACTATCCCCTCCTTTGTTTTATAGTCAACTTCACCACATAACACACAATTGCACTAACTCATCATGACTCACACATGGGGGAGAGGCTTCCTCCACCCCTGCTCCCAGCAACTGAGCAAATTAGTGTGACAGTGTGTGTGTGTGAGTGAGTGTGAATTTGTGAGTGAAGTGTGTGACAGTGTGCAAGTATGAGTGAGTGAGTGAATGAGCAAGTGAGTGTGCTGGTCAGGGGGTGTCAGGCAGACAGGTGTGGTACCTCCTGGTCCCATGGGTTACCTTCAGCGGGGGTTCCCTGCAGCTCCCTGCTGATCACTACTGCCTCGCCAGGGCGTGGGTGCCTGATGGCTCCCGGAGTGTGTGTCTGGGGCTTGATGGGGGGAGCACCAGGGGTGCAGGCTTCCCCAGGCATGCCCCTGGCCGCTGGGGGGGGGGGGGGGGGGGCACGGTGCTGTAGCTTGCTATCCTCTCTCTTTTCTTTGTATGTTTCCTGGCAAGCCATGCACACACACGCACACTTTCTTGTGTGCGCACACACACACACACACACACACATGCATACATGTCTATCTGTTCTCTTTTAAGTGTAGATATCAGGCCCATGTGGAGATCTTCTCAGAAGCAGCAACTGTTTTGTGTTTTTGTTTTTCTTTCTTTCTCTTTCTGCCCAATTCTTGACTCTCCCACCTCTTCCAACCACTTCATGTCCCTCCAGTTCCCTCCCCCATTCCTCTCTGTAAGTTCCAGCATAAGACAATATAAAGTGTTAAAGTTTTTATATAACAAAAGGAGTCAATAAATACTATTTAGCATTTATGAAATATGAGCAAAGCTGCTTTTGGCAAAATCTTATCAATAAATCAAGCGGATATCTCTTCTGTTTCCCAAGCTGCTGGACAGGACAGGGTTAACAAAATAGAGGGAAAAAAAAAGAAACATACTGTTGGCATGTATGACAGGATGTTGTCTGTTTGAAATGATGTTCTAATGAAGCATGTTTTCATACTGCAACTGAATTGGCTGTTTTGATGGCAAACACATTATCAAGCTGTTAAGCATTAAGTTCTGAATGGCAGTTTTCTAATAAATGCACTGCAATTTCTTAGAAATTTGCTCAGACTTTATTCTCATAAATTAATTTTTTATGTCCTAATTTTGTCTTGTCAATTTTAAACCTTTTTCCAACTAAATTACTTAAATACACCATGGCATGTCCCCATGTTTGTTGCTTATGCCCCAGTTGCTGTCATCCTTTTCCTGGGGGCAGAGGCTAAGGAAACTAAGAGCCCCTGCCAGGAGTTTTTTTGGCAAACATTCATTACCACCTGCTGCTGCTGTCGGAGATGCGTTACAGCGACCTGGTGGAGCATCTGGAGACCATGAAAGCCAGAAACGTCCCCGAGGGCTTCGTGGACAAGTTCAGCTGCTGCATAACAGTGTCATATAACAGTAAAGTGTTCAGATGGGAGTCAGAAGTGTTCAATCTTTTTTTACAATTTCGCTTTTTCTGCTTTATTCTCCCTTTTTGTTTTTTTAATTTCTAATTTGAAACCAGTGGTAATCTTTAATTGGTTTATTTTTAATTTAATGTACTAAATTGTGTCTTTAAGAAACAATTGCATACACTATTTCAGTTTAGGCACTCATATTATACAGTGGTGGGTACACACTTGAGATAAAAAAAACTTCTAATATTTTTAACTAATGAGGAAAAATGTAATTCCATTACAAAAAAATTGTGATAGGTTGACAAAAATCAATTCAATAAGAAAATTGTAGAGTTTTTTTTTTCCGACTTTTGGATTTCTTTCCTATGAGCGTAACTTCCTGTTAAATTTTGGACTTTGTCAATTTGAAACATATTTTAAATGTACTGCTTTTTTTCAAACAAAAGTGTGTCACTTCTCTGTGTAGCTGTTTTGAGGATAATTTCAGACGTTCTCTCTTCAAATTACAACTTTTATGGTAAATTTTGTATACTTTATTAATCTCCAGAAGGAAATTCAGGGCATCCTTCTGGATGGATGAGGCAGCCACGGTGCAGCACCAATCCCTTCACACACACATTCACACCTAGGGCCACTTTCGAGTCTCCAGTTAGCCTGACTTGCATGTTTTTGGCCTTTGGGAGGAAACCAGAGTACCCCGGGTAAACCCACACAGATGGGTCACTGATGGTCAGAGGGTGGAATCGATCCCGTGACCTTCTTACTGTGCTGTCACAGTGCTAACCACTGCACCACTGAGATGTCCATGCAAGACTTATAGCAGTTTTGGCACATTTTCAACATATTTCCTTTGAAATTTGTGACTTTCAGAAACATTTCCAGCTTTTTCCTCACAATTGTCACATTTTTTCCATAATAATTTGCAACAATTTTCAGGTAGTATTTTTTTTTTTTTTGTATATTCAATTTAATTTTATTCTGTGAGCCCTCGGCAGCAGCATTAACCATCCGAGTGATTCATTTTTATCTCAAAGCACCTGGTAAAATTAAAGAAGATAAACGTTTGTTGGGTGGTGGATAAAGGAACGATGACGATGATGAGTAGGAGGATATCCGTGAGTGGGGATCATGGGTCAACACATCCCATCGCTCAGCACTCTAAATGGATGTTTGCGAGTTAACTCTAAGAACAGGAATGAACATCAGAAAGGGCCAACAAATGAGCACGGCATTCTTCTCCACCGTCCTCACTCTGAGCTCTCCTCAGTACGAGAATTCAAAAAGAAAAAGACAAAAGACAAAGGAAGAAGAGCACAGACGGTTTCAGCTCAATACGTCTCGTCTGGAGGACTTATTTATGTGTAGTACAAGTCTTTAAGTCTTTAATGTGGACCTTACAAACATACAGAGCAGTCAGGAGTTAAATAAGCAGCAAATCAATGGGAGAAGAAAAGCAATTCGTACGTGTATTTCTATTTTCACATTTTAAAGATTGAGTGTACTCAGTAGGTGATTTGTTATTTTTCAACAAGGGGGAAGGGAGCATTCACAAATTTAGCATAAGGTACAGAGGTATAAATGTAAATTAGGTACACATTTGCAAAAGTAAGGTGCAAAAATATGATAAGATGCCAACTTAAAAATTCAAAAATTGTAAATTACATTTTAATTGCATAGAAAAAAACTTTGACAAGCATCAAGATGAGTGCTGCAGATTTATAAGAAAAAAGTTGAAAATTTACAAGAAAAAGGCCGAACAAGAGAAAAATCACAAATTTATGAGAAAAAGTTTAAAATTTATGAGAAAAAAAGATGAAAATTCTTAGAGAAAAAAAAATGCAAATTTATGGGGAAAAATTGCAAATTTAGAGGAAAACAGTTGCACATTTTTGAGAAAAATTTGAAAATTTACAGAAAAAAAATTGGAAATTTCTGAGAAGAAAGTTGCAAATTTTGGAGAAAAAGTTGCAAATTAATGATATAAAAGTTTAAAATTTACAGGGAAAAAATGGGAAATTTCTCATGTTCAGGTGAACGCACGCCCTCTCCTTCCTGTTTAGGATTCCCCGACTCCTCAGGTAATCAACACACCTGTGTGATTAGACGCACCTGCTGCTCCTTCCTGGCCAGCGCATAAAGGACCATCAAGCGAAGGCTTCAGCGCTGGCTCGTTGGGTATACTGCCTGCAACGTAGCAAGTAAATTACTTTATTGTGTCAGAGGATATATGTTGAATTCCTCTCTTCTTCTCCTCACAGGTTGCTGCCATCAGTGCGGTGCGTCTTCGAGTATTGTTGTGAGCTCACCTGCTCCATCATCCTCATCCCGCCTCGGCTACCTGTCTCCACCCGGTCAGACACCACCCAGCTCCTTCTCCTCTCCTACTCTCAGCCAGCTTCACCCCGCTGGTTCATCTATCCCTGCTGGGTCTCTCTGTCGGGCTCTCTGCTCCACTCACATAAGTGGCAGATTTGTCTTTCCACTTCCCTTCCTCCCTCCTCACATTAATTTCCTTTCGTCTGTCTCCGCAGGCCTAGTCTTCCTCTGGCGAGTGACGATTTCCTTAACTGTGCTCCACGTTTTGAAATTAATAAACTGTGCAAACTTTGCTTCTCTGTGTCGAGTGAGCTTTTCTCTGGTGTGGTTCCTGCACATGAGCTGACTAGTCTATCAATATGACAGAATGAGCCAGCCATAGCGTAAGCTCAGCAGGGGCTGCATCAGTGGAACACTCCACTCTCCGCCGCCTCAACGCTACAGAGATGCAGGTGGCCATGCTCACACAGCAGCTGGAGACTAGAGTGGAAGAACCTGGGCGAGATATGTGGGACAGATGTTCCGCTGCCATGCTCACGCAGCAGCTGGAGACAATTACGCAGCAGCTGAGCATGGCAGCGGAACATCTGTCCCACATATCTCGCCCAGGTTCTTCCACTCTACCTGCTGCCCCCATTTCTTCCACTGTTCGCCGATCAACTTCCGTTCCCTCATCTGCCCCATACACGGGGGGGGTGGGGGGTGGGATGCAAGTACTTTTTGTGCCATGTTCGGCTTTATTTGCGCCACGTGGGTGGGGAGTACCTGGACAATATTTCCAGAATTCATTTTATGACCCTGCTGCGGGACCGAGCCATTAGTTGGGCCCGATTTGTCCGCGACAGTCCGGAGGGAACCAATTATACCTTTGTTCATTTCGTTTCCAAATTTTCCTGTACATTTGACCAAACCGAGAGTGAGGGTAATATTATGAGCTGCCTTTTGTCTCTCTGCCAGGGAGGTCGGTCTGTTGCCGATATTTCAGTGGAGTTTCGGGTCTTCGCGGCGGATTCTGGATGGAATGACGTTTTGTTGTGCAGCGCCTTCCTCCAGGGTCTCAACGCCAACTTCTGTGATGACCTGGAGGTTCACGTTGTTCCCTCCTCTCTGGACGGTTTAATTGATCAGAATGTTGGTTTGGACAACCGGTACAGTGAACGCACGAAGGAGCGTAAATCCTCTTCTCGCCTGCCCTTCATGCACGTGCCCTTCCAGGCTACTGACACAGGTGGCGCCGACCCTTCCTCAAACCCGATGGTGCTTGTTTAACCCCAGAGGAGTACCAGCAGCAGAGGAGGGCCGGTGCATGTCTCTACTGTGGCTCATTAGAGCACAAATTGGAAAACTGCCACCTGAAGCCAAAAAGACGCCGCCCATCAGTAACCATGGGGGGTCTGACAGGCGGGACTCTTCTTCATCCCCACAGTAATTTCTCCCTTATCCTAATTTCGACCCTTATTCAATTGCCGGGGGTCGAGAGGAGGGTTATGGCTTTGATTGATTCAGGGGCTGAGCAGAATTTTATTTCTTCCCGGCTCGTGCGGGAGATGGGCATTCCCACTACTAAATTGTCCAATCCACTCAATGTCACCATTTTATCTGGTAAAAATGTGGCCTCAGTGTCTGAATGCATGACACTGATCTCCATCCTTCTTTCTGGGAACCACCGGGAGGAGCTGTTGTTGATTATTATCCCAAATTCATCCTCCCCGGTGGTTCTGGGTTATCCATAGCTCCGGAGGCACAATCCTATAATTAATTGGGCACAAAACTCAATTTCCTCATGGAGTCCTCACTGTATGGCATAGTGTCTCAGTTTGCCTGAGTGTTTGCTGTCCTTACCCATCTCCTCCCCTCCGGTGGAACCTCCGGACCTCACCCTCGTGCCCGAAGTCTATCATGACCTTGGGGAGGTTTTTAGCAAATCGAGAGCGCTCTCCTTACCACCTCACCGCTCATAAGATTGTGCTATAGACCTCCTCCTGGGTGCGTGGCTGCCATCCAGTCAGCTCTGCAGCATTTCTGGTCTGGAGAAGGAGGCGATGGAGAGGTGTATTAAGGACTCGCTGAACGGCGGCCTTATTCGGCCCTCCTCGGCTCCTCTTGGGGCGTTTTTTTTTTTTTTTTGTCGGCAAGAAGGATGGATCCCTGCACCCGTGCATCGATTACCGCATTCACCATAAAAGACAAATATTGTCTGCCCCTGATTTACTCCATGTTTGAGCTCCTTCAGCACATGCGGGTGTTTACTAAATTGGACCTACGCAATGCATATCATTTGGTCCGAATTTGGGAGGGTGATGAATGGAAGACGGCTTTCAGAACACACCTGGGGCAGTTCGACTATCTTGTAATGCCCTTCGGACTCACTAATGCCCCTGCTGTCTTCCAACGCCTCATTAACGACGTCCTCCGTAACATGGTCAGTCAGTTTGTCTTCATTTTTCTCGATGATATCCTGATTGTTTCCCACACACCAGAGGAACACAAGGTCCAAGTCAGGGCCGTGTTGCAACAGCTCCCAGAGAACCAACTGTTTGTGAAGGCGAAAAAGTGTGAGTTTTCCACCTGCTCCACTTCCTTCCTTGAATTTAGTGTGGCAGAGGGGAAGCTGAGAGCTGACCCGGCCAAGGTGAAGGCTGTGCTGCATTGGCCTGCACTCCACTCCTGCAAGGAGCTCCAGAGCTTCTTTGGGTTTGCAAATTTTTATCTCAGGTTCATCAGGAACTTTAGTAGGGTAGCACAGCCGCTCACAAAGCTGACCTCCGTTAAGGTGCCATTTCTCTGGTCCGAGGCAGCTGAACAGGCTTTCTTCAAATTAAAAAGCCTGTTTTCCAATATGCCCATCTTGACTCAGGTTGACCCTCAGCTTCAGTTCACCCTGGAGGTGGATGCTTCTGACTCGGGGGTGGGTGTTGTTCTCTCGCAGTGCTCAACCTCCAACTAGAAGCTCCACCCATGCGTGTATTTCTCTCGGCGGCTCACCCCAGCCAAGAGGAATTACAACGTAGGGGATTGGGAGCTTCTTGCCATAAAATTGGCTCTTAAGGAGTGGCGGCACTGGTTGGAGGAAGCGGTCCATCTGTAGTTGTGTGGACCGACCACAAAAATTTAAAAGTACCTCCGGTCATCCCGCCGACTCAATGCCAGGCAGGCCCGCTGGGCCTTATTCTTTTTGACATTCAATTTCACTATTACATACAGGCCTGGCACGTGTGATATCAAACCGGACGCTCTCTCCCAACAATTCTGCTCAGACCATTCAGCCCTCCCACCCCCCCGTCCCGCTCCCTGCCGATTTTGCCACTTTTATGCATCCTCGGAGGCCTTACCTTGGGGATTTAGCAGAGAGTCCGGCAGGCCCAGGCCCTGGAATCAGAACCAGCGGGGGTCCCCCAAGGTCGTCTGTTTGTTCCAGCTGCCCTCCGCAGCGATGTCATCAAGTGGGGCCACTCCAGCCACTTCGCCTGCCACCCTAGAGTGTCTCTGACCATCGACCTAGTCAAACGAGTGTTCTGCTGGCCCACACTGTGGAGGGATATCCAGGACTATGTGAAAGCATGCCAGACCTGGGTGCACAACAAGACCAACTCCTCACCACCGGCTGGCCTTTTTCACCCGCTACCCGTCCCCAGTCGACCTTGGTCCCATATTCCCTTGGACTTTGTCACAGGACTTCCTCCTTCACAAGGCAATACAGTAATCCTTACCATTGTTGACCGTTTTTCTAAAGCAATTCACTTGGTTCCCCTCCCCAAGCTTTCCTCCGCATGACAAACTGCCAACCTTCTCACCACCCATGTTATTCGCCTTCATGGTATTCCCCTCGACATTGTGTCTGATCGGAGCCCACAATTCACGTCACTGGTTTGGAAGTCTTTCCGCAGATCACTGGGTACTTTACTTAGTCTTACTTCTGGTTGTCATCCCCAGAGCAGTGGGCAGACTGAGCATACAAACCAATCCCTGGAGGTCGCCCTCAGATGCGTAGCAGCCAACAACCCCATAACTTGGAGCACTCATCTGACCTGGGTGGAATATGCCCATAATTCTGCTGTCTCTGCTGCCACAGGTTTCACACCCTTTGAGGCCTCGGTGGGATACACTCCCCCCCTTTTGCCCATGGCGGAGAGGGAGATCGCTGTGCCGTCCGTGGGGGCTCATGCACGCTGCTGCCGCTGACTCTGGAGAGCCACCTGAGCCACCCTCCTTTGCTCTACAGAGTGCAACCGCCAGTATGTGGACTGGAAGTGGACCCCTGCTCCCAAATATAGGGTCGGGCAGCAGGTCTGGCTGTCTGTGGAACAGGTACTCTTGAAGACAGACTCTAAAAAAAACTATCACCCTGCTTCTTGGTCCCGTTCCCCATCACCAAGATCATTAACAACGCCATGGTCTGCCTACAGCTTCCACGGACTCTTTGCATCCATCCGACATTTCACATCTCAAAAATCAAACCCCTCTCCGCCAATCCTTTCTGTCTCCCCCGAGCCGCCGCCTCCTCCTCAGACCCTCCAGGGGCATACCACCTACACAGTCCAGAAGATTCTGGACGTTCACCACCGGGGCTGAGGCTTGCAATACTTGGTTCACTGGAAGGGCTACGGCCCTGAACATCGATCGTGGATTCTACAATCCAAGTCTCATTTCCATGACAAAGGGATGGACCGGGCCTTCCACCAGGCTCACCGAGAAATCCAGTGGACCGCAAAGAGGCACCCCTTGGGGGTGGGGGGATCACTGTCATGTTCAGGTGAGCTCACTCTCCCTCCTTCCTGTTTAGGATTCCCCGACTCCTCAGATAATCAACGCACCTGTGTGATTAGACGCATCTGCCACTCCTTCCTTGCCAGTGCATAAAGGACCATCAAGCGGAGGCTTCAGCGCTGGCTCGTTGGGTATACTGCCTGCAATGTAGCAAGTAAGTTACTTTATTGGATCAGAGGATTTATGCTGAATTCCTCTCTCTTCTTCTCCTCACAGGTTGCTGCCATTGGTGCGGTGCGTCTTTGGGGATTGTTGTGCGCTCACCTGCTCCATCATCCTCATCCCGCCTCGGCTACCTGTCTCCACCTGGTCAGACACCACCCAACAACTTCTCCTCTCCTACTCCCAGCCAGCTTCACCCTGCTGGTTCGTCTATCCCTGCTGGGTCTCTCTGTCGGGCTCTCTGCTCCACTCACATAAGTGGCAGATTTGTCTTTCCACTTCCCTTCCTCCCTCCTCATATTAATTTGCTCTCGTCTTTCCCCACAGGTCTAGTCTTCCTCTTGCAAGTGACAATGTCCTTAACTGTACTCCACATTTTGAAATTAATAAATTGTGCAAACTTTGCTTCTCTGTGTCAAGTGAGTTTTCCCTGGTGTGGCTCCTACATGTGAGCTAACTAGTCTATCAATATGACAAAATTTCTGAGAAAAAAGTTGCAAATCTTCAAGAAAAAGTTTTTAAAAATTACCGGAATTTTTTAATTTGAAATTTATGAGAAAAAGTTTGCAGGAAGAAACTTGGAAAATCTATAAGAAAAAGCATTTTTTTTTGAGAAAAAAGTTGAAAATTTGAGAATTAAGTTGCAAATCTACAAGAAAAAGTTACAGTTATACACTGGACTGGAAATCTAACACCGATGCTGTGTACAAGAAGGGGATGAGGAGACTCTACTTCCTGAGAAAGCTGAGATCCTTCAAAGTGTGCAACAAGATGCTGGAGCTTTTCTATCAGGCTGTCGTTGCCAGTGCCATCTTCTTTGTTGCTGTCTGGTGGGCTAGCAGTATCAGAGCTAGCGACACCAGCAGACTTGACAAGATTATCAGGAAGGCTGGCTCTGTAATTGGTCTCAGGTTGGAGACTTTTGAGAATGTGGCGGAGAGGATAACACTGAACAAACTGTTATCCATCATGGACAACCCTGATCACCCCCTCCACCACACATTGGACAGACAGTGGAGTACTTTCTCCAGCACACTACTACAGCTCCACTGCCGAACGGTCAGGTAGAGGAAATCTTTTCTGCCACATGCCATTTCACTGTACAATAATTCACTTTAATGTTGAATCCTGATCATAACAATGCTGCCATACTGCACCTTACAGTCTAATTGGTACTTCACATTTCACCCTACACCTGAAAGTCCTGCATTGTACAGGTAGTACAATCCATGTATCTATACAGGTCATCATCTATTCACCTGTGACATACGTAAAGTTATGTCAGCAGTTTTGCTGTGGAGTTTGCATGTTCTCCTCGTGTCTGTGTGGGTTTATTCCGGGATTTCTCCAGTTTCCTCCCACATGCCAAAAAACATGCAAGTTAGGTTAACTGGCATCAACTGGGGATTCTAAATTGTCCTTAGGTATGACTGTGAGAGTGAATGATTGTCTGTCTCTCTGTGTTGGCCCTGCGATGGATTGGCGATCTGTCCAGGGTGTAGCCTGCCTCTCGCCCAAAGATGTCGGGATAGGCTCCAGCCCCCCCCACCCCCAGCCCAAAAAGGGTTAAGCGGTAGAAGATGGATGGATGGATGGATGGGTAATTCTTTTTTCTATTATGCTTTGTGTGTTTCTGTCATTTTGGTCATCTACTGTGTTGTGCTGCTGTTACACTGTAATCTCCCAGTTTGGGATCAATAAAGTACATTTATCTATCTATCTATCTATCTATCTATCTATCTATCTATCTATCTATCTATCTATAAGTCACAAATCTGTTAAGACAAAAGTTGCAAATTTACAGAAAAAATGTTCATTTTTGAGACAAAATTTGAAATTCCATGAGGAAAAAAGTTGAAAACTTACAGGAAAAAAAATAATTTTTTGAGAAAAAGTTCCAAATTTGTAAGATTTTTTTTGCATTTTTGCTTAGAAATGGTGCTTTAAAGTAAATTCATTCAGTTCTGTAACATGATTGTAACAAAAACATGATGATTTTGGGGATGAGGCATGACAGGTTAACAAGGGGGATGATTTGGCCTCATTTTTCTAACAAGCATCCCTTCTCATCCCCCTTCAAATCATCTACTGAGTGTACTTCAGAATTTTTGCTGAACTTTTAGACGTGAATCTTAAGAAAAACATGAGAGGAGATAAGGCAAAACCCACCAAATGGTAGAATTACAAGGAAAGTCTTAGATTTATGAGAAAAAAAAAGAAATTTCAGACTGAAAAAAAACCCTCTACATTTTCATCGTTTTAAAAAGTGAAAATCGAGTTGTGCCTCATATTGATCACATTCAGCCAACAAATGTCTTTTCAACAGCCTGAAAAAACATTACTTTTCATTTTTCACTTTTTAAAAAAATACATTGTTTAGACAGTTGACAAAATTGCCTTTTCAACATGTTTAGAGTTTAGAGACTGGCTCAGAGGAATAATGACACCTGTGGAGTTGGCAAATGTCCCGTAATGCCAGGGACATCCCTTTTTTGGAGGCCAGTTCATTTACCTGGGTGAAATTGGCCCCCCACCCCACACAAAACTCCAGAAAAAAATTATTAGTCGTTTGTGACGCTATAAATTTCATTTGTGCTATTATGTTTTTTTAAAATATTATGAGTCTAGGGGTTGATGAGTCTTCTTCTTCTTCTTAATTCGTCTTCTTCTTCTTCTTCTTCTAGATTTGATTGGTGGCTGGCAACCAGCTTACAGGTGTATTACCGCCACCTACCGGACTATGTTGTATCACTGCCATGGTGTCATTGTCACAGGTTAGCTTTTTCTCTAAGGGCCTGAGGGTGCACGTGCTCATCGGGACTCTAAGCTCAGTAGCATAACATTAAGTTGATTCGCCCGCATGTTTTTGGGTTGTTGTTCCGTGGTGTCCTGCGGTCTCGTGGGGTCCAACTAAGGGCCCTCCCAAGAGGGTGTGGGGTCGGTGGGCCGGTGGGCTTAGCATCCGAGGCAGCCATCCGTGGGACAGCGAAATGTTCCCTTAGTGATGCCATGCAGTCGTCGTATGTAGCCCCCTTTTCTAAATTGTCAATTATCCACCGTCCTTCTTTACCCAAGTGAGTGTATAAAATTGCTCGCAACCCAAAGTCTCCGTATTTTTCCAGGTTTGCAGCCTCTGCATAGCTGGTGAACTGCTCGAACCAGCAAGGACATGAGACATATACAGTAGCTCACCGGGGTCTTCCTGAAACGGCTGTGGTGGCCTTATGCACGCCTCCATGGTTCGTCGTCAGATGCTAAATTCTTGTCGGCAAATGTTATGTCCATAAAGCTGGAATGAAGGCAGACCAGGATGCTGCGCTCAAACTGAACTTTATTACACAATGTTAAATAAGTACACTGCCCACTGAAAACTCAGTTATGACAAGCCATAGCTAAAAGAGCGCCATGAGATGGCCGACTCTCCCCTACATATGGTGGCGTGAAGACGTTACCAGCCAGCTGCGTCATCACGCCACTCGTTGTAATGAATACTATCATTACATGCTGGATGGATACTGAGTTGTGTTGCAGTAATGAGCCCTGGCATTCTTTTGTTTGCACATGCAGTCTACTTTTGAGAATTTTCTGGAGAATATTCTGGATAGTTTTTATCATTTTAAATATGTTGAGAGCCTTAATAAACCCGCAGGTGAAGACAGAAAGCATATTTATCCACTCTCATGTTTGTAACAACATGACAAACTTGAAAAATTACCAACTTAAGGTGAATTATATCTGTATGAAAAACAGGCGATTAACACATTATTAATCACGATTAACTCAACATTCCAAAAGATTCATTGCAATTAAAAATTTTAATTGTCCTACACCACTAATATAGATATATATACAGTGGTGTGCAAAGTGTTTGCCCCCTTCCTGATTTCTCTTTTTTTTTGTGTTTGTCACACTTAAATGTTTCAGATCATCAAACAAATTTAAATATTAGACAAAGATAACACAAATAAACACAAAATGCAGTTTTTAAATGAAGGTGTTTATTATTAAGGGTAAAAAAATCCAAACCTACATGGCCCTGTGTGAAAAAGTGACCACCCCTTTCCCTGTTAAAACATAAATTAACTGCGGTTTATCACATCTTTGGATAGCTGAGTTCAATTTCTCTAGCCACACCCACCACTGATTATTGCTACACCTGTTCTCTATCAAGAAATCACTTAAATAGGACCTGCCTGGCAAAGTGAAGTAGACCAAATTATCCTCAAAAGCTAGACATCATGCTGTGACCAAATAAATTCAGGAACAAATGAGAAACAAATTGAGATCTATCAGTCTGGAAAATGTTTTAAAGCCATTTCTAAAACTTTGGGACTCCAGAAAACCACAGTGAGAGCCATTATCCACAAATGGCAAAAACATGGAACAGTGGTGAACCTTCCTAGGAGTGGCCGGCCGACCAAAATTACCCCAAGAGTGCAGCGACAATTCATCCAAGAGGTCGCAAAAGGCCCCACAATAACATCCAAAGAACTGCAGGCCTCACTTGCCTCAGTCGAGGTCAGTGTTCATCACTCCACCATAAGAAAGAGACTGTGCAAAAATGGCCTGCATGGCAGAGTTCCAGGACTGAAACCACTGCTGAGCAAAAAGAATATAAAGGCTTGTCTCAGTTTTGCCAGAAAACATCTTGATGATCCCCAAGACTTTTGGGAAAATACTCTGTGGACTGACAAGACAAAAGTTGAACTTTTTGGAAGGTGTGTGTCCCATTACGTCCGGCGTAAAAGTAACAGCATTTCAGAAAAGGAACATCATATCAACAGTAAAATATGGTAGTGGCAGTGTGATGGTCTGGGTGTGTTTTGCTGCTTCAGGACCTGGAAGACTTTTTGTGGTAAATGGAACCATGAATTCTGCTATCTACCAAAAAATTCTGAAGGAGAACAACTGGCCATCTGTTTATGACTTCAAGCTGAAGCGCACTTTCTGCTGCAGGACAATGATACAAAACACACCAGCAAGCCCACCTCTTAATGGCTTAAGAAAAATAAAATGAAGACTTTGGAGTGGCCTAATCAATGTCCTGACCTTAATCCAATTGATGCTGTAGCATAACCTTAAAAAGGCGGTTCATGCTTGAAAACCCTCCAATGTGGCTGAATTACAACAAATCTGCAAAGATGAGAAGGCCAAAATTCCTCCACAGCACTGTAAAAGACTCATTGCCAGTTATCGCAAATGCTTGATTGCAGTTGTTGCTGCTCAGGGTGGCCCAACCAGTTAGTAGGTTTAGGGGGTAATCACTTTTTTACACAGGGCCATGTAGGTTTAGATTTTTTTGTCCCTTAACCCTCTGAGTGTGTATGTTGCTGAACTGCGACATAACCCCTAGTGGTCAAGAGTGGTAATTTTTTTTCCAATAAAATAGTTCAGATTTCCAAGGCTATAACTTGAAAGTTGCGAGAGAAAATGGCTTACTGTCAATTAGAAAGATGTAAAATATGATCCAAAGTTTCAGATAGGAATAAATTTACACATATAATTTGCATAATGTCACGGCACCTCTTTATATTCCATAACTTAGTCAAAACTGGACTTTTGATATATATAAACAAAGAATGGTTCAGTCTTTTGACGCTTTTTTTTTTTTTTTTTTACAGCGGTACCTCATTATCTTATCTTCAAAGTATATGAACAAGAAATCAATACATTAAAAAAAATGAATAAGTCATATACTGTTGACAAAAGGGAGCTGGTTTGCTGGGTGGCTGGGTGGCTGGCTGGCTGGCTGGTTGGCTGGCTGGCTGGCATGGTCGCTGCGTTTTCACACATCAAGGTTCATATTTTGCATTCTGTCGGTAATTTAAAGTCTGTACCACATCTACAATGTCTTATGATTATCCCACATAAATTTCGCTTGTATCCTGCTGCTATTTTCGGCATACAAAACCGAAAAAGTGATGGTGATGATTGCAGACATATTAGCTTTCTGGGCTAAATGCTAAAACAGGAAAAGGAAATGAGTTCTTTTTTGGTGTATTACGTGTCATCCACTGAGTCCTCCAATGGATGTCTGCCACCTTTTGAAACTGGAAAATCAGTACAATCAGTACAAATCCCCAAGGCAGGTGATCATGTCAGAGTTAGAAGACAGGCGCAGTGCCACGCTCTGCCACTAGAGGCACGAAAATTCTCACTCAAAGAGTGAATAATAAACACCTTCGTTTAAAAACTGCATTTTGTGTTTACGTGTTATCTTTGTCTAATATTTAAATTTGTTTCATGATCTGAAACATTTAAGTGTAACAAACATCTCTCTATAAATGAAAGAAATCTCTGTATGTTTTTGTGTGTGTGTCTCTGTGTGTTTGTGTTTGTGTTCCTCACATATCTCTCAAACCGTTCATCAGACTGGCCAAAGATCTTAAACGCACTTTCCTGAGGTTACGAGTGTGTGCATCCCAGAATATGGCATCGCTCAGTCAAAATGTGTAATTTTTATCAATAAAAGTTTAGCCACAGCTCTGTAAACGCTCTGTGTCTTCATCCCCTGGCTTCAAGAAGTGTGGGTGGGGTTTTAGATTGACTCCGTGCTTATTAGATAATAGGCTGCATCACGGCCATGCTGATTGGACAGTACGCGGCATCATGACCATGCTGATTGGATAACACACAGCATCACGACCTGTGAGTCACCACAGCTCTTCACAAACAAAGATTTTATAAGTATATCCTTGAGTATGGAGTCGCTCAGTCAAAATATATACCATAAAGTAGCTGTGATTATATAGGTCTAATGGATACTTCGGCATGGAGAATACAAGGTGTGGAGGGGGTGGGGGGGGGGGACTGGCAGAGACCCGTGGTGCCGCAAAGGACATCACTGCCATATGGGTAAAGCATCAGCTGAGACTCCCGTAAACCGGGCAACACCAGTGTCCGGCAGGGCGCTCCACAATCCTTCGCAGGGAGGCACGCTCAGACTGCCTGGTCAGTGGTAGATGACAATCCAGACTGCTGCTTCATGGTGGAGCGGAATCACCAGATCAAATGCATATTACATGCGGACACATATGCACGTTCCCCTCATGGATTGTCACCTAATTGTGGTGGGGGTTTTTTGTGCCCTAGTGATCCCAGGAGCTATGTTGACTGGGGCAATTTGCCTCTGGTAGGGTCACCCAAGACAAACTGGTCCTGGGTGAAGGGCCAGACTAAGAACGATCCAACAAACTCTCATGATGAATGCTAGAACAAGGATTCAGTGTACCCCGCTCAGTAAGGGGTTACCGGGGCCCCACCCTGGAGCAACGCCTGGGGGAGGGGCTCGATGGCTAGCGTCTGGTGGCCGGGTTTCTGCCCATGGGACCTGGCCGGGCTCAACCCGAAGGAGTTTCATGGGTCTGCCCTCCAGTGGGCTCACCACCTGCAGGAGGGACCATGGGGGTACAGTGCTATGTGGATCAGGTGGTGGTCAAAGGCAGAGACCTTGGCGGTCTGATCCCAAGCTTCCTAAACTGGCTTTTGGGACATGGAATGTCACCTCTCTGGTGGGGAAGGAGCCTGAGCTTGTGCATGAGGTTGAGAGATACTGTCTAGATGTAGTCGGCCTCACCTCAACACACAGCTCTGGTTCCAGAACCAGTCTCCTGGAGAGGGGCTGGAGCTTGGCCTACTCTGGAGTTGCCCCGGGCGACGAGCAGGGGTGGGTATTCTTGTATTCCCCCCACCTTGCTGCCTCTATATTGGAGTTTTCCACGGTGGATGAAAGGGTTGTTCCGCTGCGCCTTCAGGTTGGGAAATAGGTCCTGACAATCATTTGTGCCTATTCACCAAATGATGGTTCAGAGTACCTACCCTTTTTGGAGTCTCTGACTGGGGTGCTGTAGAGTGCTCCTCTTGGAGACTCCATTGTCCAACTGGGGGACTTCTGGAGGGTGGTGATTGGGAAGAACAGCTGGCCTGATCTGAACCCGAGTGGTGTTCAGTTATTAGACTTCTGTGCTAACCACAGTTTGTCCATAACGAACATCATGTTCAAGCATAAGGGTGTCCATATGTGCACCTGGCACCAGGACATCCTAGGTCACAGATCGATGATTGATTTTGTTATTGTGTCATCAGACCTGCGACCGTATGTCTTGGACACTTGGGTAAAGAGAGGTGCAGAGCTGTCAACTGATTACCACCTGGTGGTGAGTTGGATCCAATGGCGGGGCAGGATGCCATTCAGACCTGATAGACCCAAACATATAGTGAGGGTGTGCTGGGAACGTCTGGCTGAGGCCCCTGTCCGGGAGGTCTTCAACTCCCACCTCCGGAAGAACTTCAACCACATTCCAAGGGAGTCTGGAGACATGGGAGTTGAATGGGCCATGTTCTCCACTTTCCATTGTTGAAGTGGCTGCCCAGAGCTGAGGCGACAAGGTCGTCGGGGCATCTCGTGGTGGCAACCCCGAACCAAGCGGTGGACATCAGTGGTGAGGGGGGCCATTAAGCTGAAGAATGAGTCCTTTCAAGCTTTGTTGGCTTGTGGGACTCCCAAAGCAGCTAAGTTGTACTGACAGGCCAAGCGAAGTGCAGCTCGGGTGGCTGCTGAAGCAAAAACTCAGGTGTGGGAGAAGTTTGGTGAGGCCATGGAACAAGAGTTTTGGTCGGCCTCGAAGAGATTTTAGTAAACTGTCCGGCGGCTCAGGAGGGGGAAGCAGCTCCCATTCTACACTGCGCATGGTGCGGATGGCGCACTGCTGACTTCGACTGAGGATATCGTCGGGCGGTGGAAGGAATACTTCGAGGATCTCCTCAATCCCACTGACTCGCTATCCACAGAGGAAACAGGGCTTGCGGACGAGGGGGACGACTCACCTATCACAGAGGCTGAGGTTGCCAAGGTGGTTAAAAATCTCTTTGGTGGCCGGGCCCCGGGGATGGACGAGATTCGCCCTGATTACCTCAAGGCCCTGGATGTTGTAGGGCTGTCATGGTTGACATGCCTCTGCAACATTGCGTGGAGGTCGGGGGCCGTGCCTTTGGCACGGCAAACCGGGGTGGTGGTTCTTCTCTTCAAAAAAGGGGACCGGAGAATGTGCTCCAACTACAGAGGGATCACACTCCTCAGCCTCCCTGGGAAGGTATCTATGCCAAGGTATTGTGAGTGTAAGTGATTCCTGTCCTTGGTCTTTGATGATGTCTTTAATGATGTCATAGCGAGTCCTATGATCATGAGTGACGTCTGCCTTTTATTTTGATGATGTCATAGCAAGGTCCTATGATCTTTGATGATGTCATAGTGAGTCCTATGATCGTGACATGAGTGTGTCTATGACTATGGTGTCTGTATGACATCAAATAGACATCATAGGCACGTCATCGGCGAGTCCTATGATCTTTAAGCAAGTCCTATGCTCGTGACATTGTAACAGCCATCATGACATTGTGACGTTGTCACAGAGATTTCTTGAATTATATATAAGTGATATATAGAGTTGGTATACAATGAGTTGGTGGCAGTAGGATATACAGATAACGAGAGTGACATAAGATGGCGATGGAGGGCTGGGGCTTTGAGCCGGTGTGGCACAGCCAGGTTGTGGGTGGACGGGGGATGGCGGAGTGGGCAGTGGAGGGTCATAGAATGGGGGTTGGACTGGGGGGAGTGGAGGTGTGGCGAGGTTTGGGGTTCGGTGGAGTCTGGAGGAGACAGGCGTGGGCGTGAGGGGGATCAATCAGGAGCGTTGTCAAGTGCTGGTGGATCGGAGGATGAACAGTCCCGGAGTGGGTGGAGGGAGTGTAAAGTAATCATTGGGCTTGCTCAGGAGGGGGCGTCATTTCATGAGCAGAGCCCAATAGGCCTCAGGGGTGCAATTGGTAGGTTGCTTGGGGAGGTTTTGAATGCGGGAGTTCTTCGTGGTGGTTCGTTGCTGGTTGCATGTGTAGGTGGTGTTCGGTGGGAGGGGTGGTCGGAGTCGGTGGGATGGAGGGGAGGAGTGTGCGGTGTTCGGTATTGGAGGGAGGTGGGTGGGGGAGGAGTTGTACTGGGCGTTTCAACGGCTGTCTCAACTGTTGGGGTGGTGAGGAACTTGGCTGGAGTGGGAGTGGAGGAAGTGCAAGGATTGAGGACTGGTGGAGGTGGTGGAGGATGTGGTGGTCTGTCGGTGATGTTGAAGTTTGATGGGACAGGACTGCCAGGTGGGGTGTGTGTTGGCTGCATGGGCTGTGGGGTAAGACTTTGTGTTTGTCCTCCGCTTGGATGTTTCAGGTGTCGGGGGTTTGGTCATGTGGCAGCAATGTGCTGGGGTGGACAACAGTGTGCTGGATGGTCCGGTGGGCATGGGTGTGGCAGGTGTGAAGGAGGAGCCAAATTGGGGTGCTGTTGCTGTGGTGGTGGGCATGGCTCTGCGTATTGAGGTTGTGGGGCCAGCAGGGGAGCAGCGGGGATTCGGCGGATGGGGGTCTTCCGGGGATTGACATGTACGGGGGCTGCGAGGGGGGTGCCGGCTGAGGAAGTGGGAGTGGACTCTGGCAGGGGGAGGGGGTGTGCGGGCCTGCAGTGCATGCAGTGGAATTGAGGAGGATGCTCTGGTTGTGAAGGAAGGTAGTTTTGTCTTGTTTATGGCGGATGTGGTTGCACTGCGCAGACTTCCAAGGGGACAGAGGGGATCGGGATCATTGTGAGGGCAGCAGAGGAGTATCTTGGCATTGGGGAGCTGCGTTTGGAGGCAGTTGGGAACTTATTGAGTGGGGGATCTTTGGGTTCGTGGACATCATCATGGGCTAGTGGATCGTGGTGGTGGTCGTGGTTTTGCAGTGAGTGCCAGGAGTTTGATGTTGGGTGGACAGGAATTCAGGGGGTTTGTATCTGGTGTGCGGGACAGGCCCCGGGTGGTCTGTGTGCAGGAGGCATGGCTAGAACCTCAGTTGGATTTTGTCATTCAAGAATACACATCTATTTGGAACAACAGGGAAACTGGTAGATGAGGGGATGTAACAACTTTTGTACATAATGGAGCAAATTACAAAATAATGGACATAGGGAAAGAACATGAATCAATAATGGTAAAGATATGGGCAGTAAAAGACAAAATAACAATTATTAATTACTATAATCCATGTTACAGATTGACAGTTGACACTTTGAACACTGTAAATAAACATGCACAGGGTAAGGTGGTTTGGTGTGGGGATTTTAATGCACATAACACACTGTGGGGTAGCAGGAATATAGATATAAAGGGCACAGTAACTGAGGATTTTTTAGGGGACAAGGACTTATGTAATATGCATGAATGATGCGATATAGTAATGATATAGAGTGAAGAACGTGATGGCAATGCACCTGTTAGCTGGTTGCCAACCACCAATCAAATCTAAAAGAAGAAGAAGAAGAAGAAAAGGGCTATTCTTAAATCGAAGCAGTCTTCACCAGGGAAGGATGGGCGTATGTTATAGGGTGTTGTCGCACATGGAGGAGAGTGCACTTCAAACAATATTAAAGCTATTTAATAAAGTTTGGGAAACTGGGAAGATTCCAAGGGCATTGAAACAATCAGTTATAGTACCAATCTTAAAGTCAGGGAAAGAGTCATCAGATCCCAATAATCATAGGCCAATAGCTCTTACCTCACAGTTAGAGAAAACAATGGAACAAATGGTGACTGAAAGGCTGGATTACATTTTTGAAGGGAGGGAATGTCTTTCTCCTTTTCAAAGTGGGTTCCAAAAAGGGAGAAATTCTATGGATTCCATTTTACACCAAAAATTTGAAATTAGGAAAGCTCAGGTAAATAGGGAAAATGTGATAGCTGTCTTCTTTGATGTAGAAAAAGCATAGGACATGCTGTGGAAGGAAGTGTTGCTGATTAAATTAAATCAATTTGGTATTGAAGGTAAATTATACAATTGGGTATTAGATTTCCTGTATGATAGAATGATTGAGGTAAGAGTTGGTACAGAGCACTCCAAAATACAGTATATCAAGTTGAAAATGGTACCCCCCCAAGGTAGCGTGTGTAGCCCTGTTTTGCTTAATATTATGATTAATGATATTTTTGAAAGAATCAATAGTGGAATAGAGAAGGCCTTGTATGCAGATGATGGGGCCTTATAGATAAGGGGACATAATCTTGTGTACATTCAGAGGAAAATGCAGGCCGCAATAGACCAGGCTGAACAATGGGCAAACCGGTGAGCTTTTGAATTATCGGTGTCAAAGACACAAATAATTTGCTTCTCTAAAAGTCACAAAGAAATTTCTTTAAAACTTTATGGCCAAAAGTTAGAGCAAGTAAAGGTAGTTTGGTATTTAGATGTGTTGCTTGATGAAAAACTAACTTGGATGTAGCACACTGAAAAAAAAGCTAAAGGACAATGTAAGAAAATAAATAATATTTTGAGATGTCTGGCAGGACGGGACTGGGGGGCCTCTAGGGCCTCTCTGTTGAGGGTGTATCGAGGTCTAATGAGAGCTACACTAGACTATGGATGTGTTGAATTCATGTCGGCTACTGATTGTCACCTGAACCAACTGGACATAGAGTGGAAAAAGGTTCTTAGGATATGTTGTGGTGCATTTAAAATTTCTCCAGTATCAGCGATCCAAGTAGAGATGGACGAAATGCCTTTAAGATTAAGAAGAACCAAATTAATGCTGGCATACTGGATCAACTTGAAGGGGCATAAGAGGTCACATCCTGCAAAAGCTATTCCTAATGATTGCTGGGGACACAATGAGTCCAACATTGGTAGCTTTGGGTGGATAAGTGATGCCATTGCTGAGCAGACTTTCCTCCATAGCTGTTTGAGATGCCACTGGTAGATTTTGAAATACAACAACTGAGGAGGCAACATAAGCAATCAGCAACAGATTATATAGTGCATAAATATATTGAACAGAACTTCAGAAACAGGCTGACTGCATTTACCGATAGTTCCAAGGATCGTACAACTTGTCGTAATGGAGCTTCCGTATACATTCCTCAGTATAAAATAGCTATCAATAAAAGAACCAGTAATCACTTATCAGTATACACAGTTGAGCTAGTGGCCATTATATTAGCTTTACAGTGGTTGGAGATAAATTATAGGAATAATGCAGTCACTGCTTCAGATAGGTGGGCAGCTCTCAAGAGTGTTCAGTCACTGCAGTCATGTAGGCAGGACCTAATTGTAGAAATCCACTCCTTAATTTACAACTTCTACTGTACAGGTCAGTCAATAAACTTTTTTTGGGTTCCAGCTCACGTTGGAATAGAGGGTAATGAGGATGTGGATTTATTAGCAAAACAATCATTAAAATTTGAAGCAATAAATCTGTAAATCTCACTCAGTAAGGCAGAAGGCAAATCAATAATTAAAAATTATATAGTGGAAAAATGGAAAGAATATTGGGACTCGATAGATACAGGAAGACACCTTTATGGCATTCAAAAGCAGGTAAACTCTGGAATGGGAGTTGGCAGAAACAGGAAAGAAGAGATACTCATCACCCGATTAAGAATAGGACACACTACTTTAAACCAGTCGCTACATACTGTAGAATAGGTAAACACCCAACTGGCAGCTGTGCAAATTGTGGTTTTCCGGAAACAATTCAGCACGTTTTGTTGGAATGTCAGGGATACCAGGAACAAAGGAAACATCTGATTGCAGTAATGGAAAGGGCTAATTTAAGTTTTGCTTTGGAAAACATATTAGGAACTACAGTCAAAGAAATGCATGTAGGACTATTTAGATATTTAAGTGCAACTGGATTAATTAAAATAATTTAGTTTTAGTTTTTGTTTTTTTGTTTTTTTCCTGCCATTCTTTTGTCCATGCACCAACCCAGTAGGTGGCGGTAATACACCTGTAAGCTGGTTGCCAACCGCCAATCAAATCTAAAAAAAGAAGAAGATATTTGCAGACAAGAGACGCAAGTGAGTGTAGAAACCTTCAGCATATAGAGTCATGTCTGAAGATAGAGTAGGTGGCGGTAATGGACCTGTAAGCTGGTTGCCAACCACCAATCAAATCTAAAAGAAGAAGACGAAGAGGCTATTTACATACAAATGGGAAACACATGCAAAAGTTCAAGCCAAACAGCTTTCTCCTCTGTGTGTGTGTGTGTGTGTTTGTGTGAGTGAGTAGGTAAACCATGTTTATCGGGACTTTTGATCTGAATATGTACCGACACTATGGGAACCTTATGGGTTTATGAGTACCACATCAAAGTCCCCATAATTCGGACAGCGTGGTTGCATTCAGTGATGTCTGAAGTACTTAAATTGTCATTTTCTCAGAAAGACCTTTTATACCACTTCACCTGATTTTTGTGTATTTTTGTATATAGAACAGTGTCTATCGGCAGGTGTCTGATTTGCACTTTTTTACACATTTTTGATACACAAGGTGCCAAAATTGGCCAGAATTGTCAGACTTTTTCCTGATTGGCTGAGTTGATCATGCAGGCGTGGTTATGCAAATCAGATTCACAGGCAGCCGTCAGAAATGGTGGACTTTCTCCTGATTGGCTCTTTCAGCATATGGGCTGTACTATGCAAATTAGCTACTGATTCTGGCTGGGCTTGATTCAGATTGGCTCATGTAAAGGGATTATATAATAAAATATTTGTCATAAGGTACAGGAATTATTTATTTTATTTAATAGTGGGTGTGAAAGGGGGCGGAGTTACACCCTCACTTCTACACCCGCAAAATTAAATAAAAGCACTCGTAAAAGGGGCACCAGTCACAATGGACAATAATATTAACTTTAATTTTATTTAATTTTGTACCTTCAATTACTTAATGAATCAGACTGAAACTCATTAAACCTGTTGTGACCACCACAGAGAAATTGACCAGTGAAGCTGGAGAGAAACTGAACACATGCATGGAAATAACTGACTGGGACATGTTTAAAGGAGCCACACATTATCTTAATGAGTACACAGACACTGTGAACTCATATATCAACTTTTGTGAGGAGAGCATTCTCCCATCGCGCACCAGGGTGAGGTATTCTAATGATAAGCCCTGGTTCACTGCTAAGCTCAGACAGATCAGGAAGGAGAAGGAAGCTGCGTTGAAAAGTGGAGACAGGGACTGCTACAGGGAGGTCAAATATCGGTTTAACAGATAGCTGAAGAAAGCTAAATCTGTGTATTCTGAGAGACTCCAGCAGCAGTTCACTGCTAATGACTCGGCTTCTGTGTGGAGAGGACTGAGGCAAATCACCAACTATCGGCCACAGGCTTCTAAAGGTCAGGATGACAAAGCCCTTTGTCAAAAACTGTCCCAACATTACGCCCGTTTTGACACCTCGTCAGCTGTGTCCAACTCCCCCACTCCACCCAGCTCCACTGCCTCCTCGGCCCCTAATTCATCAAAAGCGCCCCCCCCCCCTCCTCCTCCCCCCCTGCCCTTGTCATCAGTGAGCAGGACGTGCACAGACAATTCTCCAGACTGAACCCGCGCAAGGCCCCCAGGCCGGACGGTGTGTCTCCCTCCACCCTGAGACACTGTGCGAAAGAGCTGGCTCCTGTCTTCACAGAAATTTTTAACACCTCCCTTAAGCAATGCCACGTGCCGTCCTGCCTCAAATCCTCCACCATCATCCCTGTCCCCAAGAAGCCACGGATTACTGGACTTAACGACTACAGACCTGTAACGCTCACCTCTGTAGTCATGAAGTCCTTTGAGCGCCTGGTCCTGTCTCACCTCAAGTCCATCACCACTCCCCTCCTGGACCCGCTGCAGTTTGCCTACTGTGCCAACAGGTCTGTGGACAACGCAGTCAACCTGGCCCTCCACTCCATCCTGCAGCACCTGGACTCCCCAGGAACCTACGCCAGGATCCTGTTTGTGGACTTCAGCTCTGCATTCAACACCATCCGCCCCGCTCTGCTCCAGGACAAGCTGTCCCTGCTTGGCGTGCCTGACTCCCTCTGCAGGTGGATCACCGACTTCCTGACGGACCAGAGGCAGCATGTGCGGCTGGGGAAGTCTGTCTCGGACTCTGTTAGCATCAGCATCGGATCACCCCAGGGCTGTGTACTTTCCCCCCTACTCTTCTCCCTTTATACCAACTCCTGCACCTCCTCCCACCAGTCTGTTAAGCTGATCAAGTTTGCGGACGACACCACCCTCATTGGGCTCATCTCCAACGGCGACGAGTCCGTCTACAGGATAGAGGTGGCCCAGCTGGTGTCCTGGTGCAGCCACAACAACCTGCAGCTGAACGCTCTGAAGACAGCAGAGATGATTGTGGACTTCAGGAAAGTCACAACCCCCCTGCCCCCCCTCACCATCACAGGCTCTCCCATCACCATTGCAGATTCCTTCCGCTTCTTGGGCACCACCATCACCCGGGACCTCAAATGGGAGCCAACCATCAGCTCCCTCATCAAAAAGGCCCAGCAGAGGATGTTCTTTCTGCGGCAGCTGAGGAAGCTCAAGCTACCCACCAAGATGTTAGTGCAGTTCTACACGGCCAACATCGAGTCCATCCTCACCTCCTCCATAACCGTGTGGTACGCAGGAGCCACTGCCAGGGACAGACTAAGGCTGCAGCGCGTCGTGCGCACTGCTGAGAAGGTGATCGGCTGCAAGCTCCCATCTCTCCAGGACCTGTACATCTCCAGGACCCGGAGGCGTGCAGGCCGGATCATAGCCGATCCTTCACACCCTGGTCACGTACTGTTTGCCCCCCTCCCCTCAGGTAGAAGACTTCGGTCCATTCAGACTAAAACCTCCCGGCACATGAACAGCTTTTTCCCCTTTGCCATCAGACTGCTGAACATTAAGTGACTTATTGACTCTCGTGCACTACATACAGCAGCTCAACCAGACTCATGTCATTCATCACTGTTTTTCTGTTGCATTATCGACTGCACTGTGGTACCCCATATTATCTGCTACTTGCTAATTTATTTAAAACTGCCTTGACTAGTATTACTCATTATTATTATTATTATTATTATTATTATTATTATTATTATTATTATTATTATTATTATTATTATTACCTATTATTCTACACTTATTGCATGTTTTTAGTCTTTTAGTTTTTTAGTTTATCTCTTTATCTCATCATGTTTTTAATGTTGCAGCATGGCACCGAGACAAATTCCTAGTTTGTGTACTACATGAACAATGGCAATAAATCTGATTCTGATTCTGATTCTGAGTCTCAAAGTTTCAGTGAGTTCTTTTCCTGCCATGATTAGGAAACAGATATATGCGAAAGGAAAACTCTTCAACTTCTCTCATTCACCCTTTTATTAAACTCATTCAGGTTACATGGCATGGCATTCAAATGATGGATAAACAGATTCAAATGATAACAGCGCACGATATCACATCCACTGTTATTGGATTCCTGAACATAAAATCCAGCGTTACACCTCTGTAGAACCAAGGAGGAACCAGACTTATGTTTCAATGGTAAATGAAGGCTGAAATGTCTAACAAAACAACGCAATTTTATGGGGAAAATTCATAAGCTAATTATCTAAAAATGACTTCTGAATTAATCTACAAAAATTAAGGGCAGTTACTTAAAAATGACTAAGAATTTTCCTTCAGTTTACAGCTTTACCCTGTGGCTGAGACTAATGGAGCCCTGAAATACGGGCTATATTCAATTGTAATTTAATTGTTCGGACATCACGTTTTGAACCCAGCAGATAGGAGAAGTAGGAGTTTCACTTACGAAAACAGCTGTAGGTCCACGTTTCAGCGGGTCGATACCGGCCGAGTTGGGAGTTAGGACGTCGGAGGAAGCGGCTGCTGTTATACTTCCTCACAGCCGTGGAAGTGATAACTCAGCTGGGGGCCCTTCAAGGAGACAGTGGCAGCCATGGATGGTTTGTCTCAGGGCGGCATGAAAATCCTTGGAACAAGTCCGGCCGAATCGGTGAAGTCTCTCGGAGCCGGATAGACCAAAAAAACTGAAGGAAAATCTTCTCAGTCAGGCGGGTATGAGGCCGGAAAGAGAGTCCGAAAACACAGTCTCTGTTCACTTTAAATTAGGAAAATTAAAGGTCCACTTTAACGGCGTGAAAAGTAAAAAAAAAAAAATAATAAATGAGAAAAACATTTACTAGGATAAGAATGGCTTCTAAGGTGAAGGAAAAAGTTTGAGAATTTGATTCTCTGAAAAAGCGAGCTCTCAAGAAAAAAGTGATTTCTCCTCAGTAACCAGAAAAACTAACGCAGGATTTGACAAACTTCACAAAGAACAATTTAGATAGAATAAAACTACACAGGACCTTGAAACGGTGGAATAAAATCTTCCTCTGAGATCTAGATTACTATTCTGCTTCTTTAATCTTAACTTAGTTCCTAATCTTTCTCAAAATCTCTTTCTTCTTTTCTGTGTTTCTAATTCTAACTTAACCTTTTAACTGCATAGCTTGTCTCTGTGTAGGTGTTTCTCTTGCTCTCCTGACTTAACTTTTCTTTCATCTTTGATCTTCTCTTGTTGTCTCTTACCTAACTGTCTGCAGGGCAGCTTCCACTACTTTTAAAATGACCCCGCCTGGTCATAAACTTGTGATGCCGATCACAAGACTGACCAATCGACTTTATCAAAAAAAGTTTGAAATGGCTGCTATCCAATGTGAGAACATTTCTTTGTTTGAGAGCAGCCAATCAAACGAAGACACCATCCCATGAAATTTCAGAGAAAAATCAACACTCACTCAGTTCTTATGAAATTAGGTGCTCAATATAAGATCTAACTAAATTAAATGACTTGGCTAATATTTGGTGATCATGCATTTATACCATTACTCTAATATTACATTTGTTTGAATAACACTCATGAATATAACATTTCTTATACATAATTATAATACATGCATTCATATTTAGATCAAAGCTTAATGTACTACAGCAAACCATGGTTGGTGATAAAAGGGATGATTTTCAGTGTCCTTAGGATCCAGGGGAGAAGAGGATAAGCTGAAAGAAACTTAATGTTTAGAACAAATTAAAAAGTCATCCTATATACTGAAACACATTTCGTAGGTATTCGCTAGGAGGTACTGTTGAGCTGTAGATGATTTCTTTTAGGTCCATGGTATCTGGAAGGAAATCTGGAAAATATCGGTGTATATGTCTGATTAAGCCGTTTATGACCCTTTTAAGAGCATTGGTTTCCTGTAAAGGAGGATGTTATCCAAATGCAGTGTTCATGTTGGAGGTCTGGTCTCCCAAGTTTTATGTTCCTTTGAGCCTTTAAAAGCAAATTCTGATCCTTACAATCTCTGCAAGAGGCAACTATTTACATTGGGGTCCTGGGAAAACATCTTTGGGTCAGGCCTGGATGAGGCCTGGATGAGTCGATATGAAAGCCAGTGATATTCCTGTAGAATGCAGAAAAGTGGTATTCCTGTAGAAGGAATAAAGTGAAATTCCTGTAAACTGGAGAGAAGTGATCTTCTGTCTTGGTTTGAGGAGACGATGATGCTACACTCATTTCAACATTTGTGTTGTACTATGCAAATTGGTTACAGATAGTTCCTGCCCAACCAAACAACAAATCCAGGTAAGGACTAATATAAATAAATGTCATTAATTGTAGCTTTGACAGTGTTTCCATATTAATTTGGTTTTGTAATTGTCACGTGAATGTAGCCACTTAGGTTCAAGCTGCTGTTTTGAGATTTGAATTTACAACAGAGTTAGCCGGCTAGCATTGTGTCGGGCCTAATTTACATTAGCTACAAGCTAGTTGTTAGCTGCAATCATCTCATTGAAAGATTATTGTCTGTTGAGAGATCATTGAGAGATTTGGACAGTTGTTGTGTTTGGAGATCATTGTGTGTTGAGTCTGTGTCCCAGAGCTTCTGAATATGTCATGTTTTAAGCTAGCAGTAGTTAGTGCTAAGTTAGCGCTAGGCGGCTAATGTCATGTTGGTTGCAATCAGCCATTTTTTGTTGTTTTTTCAAAGAACACAGGTAATGGCGTGGATTTGTAACAGGTTGATGCATGTTTATTTATCGAGCCGCTGTTTCTCTGTCATCACGGAGGGGCACCCTTTTTAGGGGTCTGCTAGCCATTTGCTCATGTTTTAAGCAAGCTAGCTAGTACAAGCTATTTACTATTGAAAACAATCGCCGGTCATTGTATTTTATTGAGAGAATGTTGTATGTTGAGAGATCATTGAGAGATTTGGACAGTCATGTTTTGGGATGGTTGTGTGGTGAGTTTAAGAGTTCCAGAGCTTTGGAATATGATTGTATTAAGCTCGTACTAGCTAGCTAAGCTAAGTGCTATCTAGCTGACATCATATACGTTCAGCCGTTTTTTTGTTATTTTCTTTTAAAATAACACAGGTAATGGTGTGGATTTGAAACAGGCTGACACACCTGTGTCAGCCTTTTTTTTTTTTTTTTTTTCTCTCGGCGCCACACGAGTAGGCTGCCTTTTGCAACAGCGGCTCGATTCCGAGTCTTTTTCCCTTCCTCTCTCTTTTGATCCGTCTTTTTTTTTCACCCCACTTATATCACGGACACACAGATCGTCCTAAATGTCTCCTGAGCCGGTGGACGGAGCCACTGTTTATAGCAGGATACGATACAGCAGAGAACAGCTGCTAGCATTCAACCGCCACCCGGTCCCATTGGAAAAACTCGACATACCGAGAGAACTGAGGCGAAAACGCCGCGGCTGCCGGGCTGGAGTAAGGCGGAGGACAAAAAATATAAGGTACAGACCCTCCCTTCCATCTGTTGTCATGGGAAATGTACGGTCGATACTGGGAAAGTTAGATGAGCTAGCGGCTATCTCCCGTTATGATAGCACATACCGGGAGTGCTCTCTCCTTTTGTTTACTGAGACGTGGCTAACTGAACTAGCAGCAGATGCTAACATTGAGCTGGAGGGTTTTCACATGATACGAGCTGACCGAACACCAGACAGTGGCAAGGCTAGGGGCGGTGGAGTGATAATGTATGTTAACAACAACTGGTGCAGACCGGGACATATCACTGTTAAACAACGACACTGCAGCAAAGACATTGAGTTGCTAGCTGTTAGCATGAGGCCTACATATCTCCCGAGAGAACACTCACACGTGATCTGCATTGTTGTTTATGCAAATCCGACGGCGAACGCTGGGACAGCACGTGACGTCATCCATTCAGTAACCAGCAGGCTGCAGACAGAACACCCAGATGCTCTTCTCCTCATCTCAGGCGATTTCAACCATGTTTCACTGTCTCCCATTCTACCCACGTTCACCCAGTATGTCACATGCCACACTAGAGACAATAAAACACTGGATTTATTCTACGCAAACACTAAGGAGGCGTACACCTCATCACAACTCCCCCCACTCGGGAGATCGGATCACAACTTGGTTCATCTCCGGCCGGTGTACAAACCCCTAGTGCACAGACAACCTCCGGCCATGCACACTGTGGAGTTATGGTCTGAGGAGACAATGGACACCCTAAAGGGCTGTTTTGAAGCCACCGCCTGGAAGCAGCTCTGCGATCCACATGGTGAGGACATCGATGGCCTCATTCACACCTTCACGGGCTACCTCAGCTTCTGTGTGGACAAATCCGTTCCCACCAAGACCATACGGCGTCACTCAAACAACAAACCCTGGATCAACCCTGAGATAAAAACACTTCTGAGAGAGAAGAAGAGGATCTTCAGGTCAGGGAACAGGGAGATGCTGAAGTCCGTACAGAGGGAGCTGAGGAGAAAGATCTGAGAAGGCAAGGACAGCTTCAGGAAGAAGATGGAGGACAAGCTGCAACAGAGCGACATCAGCGGGGTCTGGAGAAACCTCAAAACCATCTCGGGGCTCCAGAATACCTCCCCCCAGGCCACAGGGGGCAGGGAGTGGGCGAACAACCTGAATCTGTTTTTCAATAGATTTGACCAACCGCCCTCCCCCCTGACTGCACAACAACCACTGCTGCCTCTAAAGAAATCAAGTCCTGCTGCCCACTCCCCACTCCACCAACACCCCCCCACTCCCAACACACAGCCCCCCATCCTGACCCTGACCAGGACCCAGGTGAGGACGGAGCTGAGGAAGATCAAGGCGAGGAAGGCGCCGGGACCGGACGGCATCAGCGCAAAGCTCCTCAAGTCCTGTGCAGACCAGCTGTGTGGGATTGTGACGTATATCTTCAACATGAGCCTGAAACTGGGGAGGGTACCACAGCTGTGGAAAACATCTTGTGTGGTACCTGTACCAAAAACTTCCCACCCCAAAGACCTGAACAGCTACAGACCGGTGGCCTTGACGTCCCACTTGATGAAGACCCTGGAGAGACTGCTCCTTGCTCACCTCCGCCCCCTGGTGGAACCAGCGATGGATCCACTCCAGTTCGCCTACCAGCATGGCATTGGGGTGGAGGATGCGGTGATCTTCCTCCTTCACCGTTCTCTGTCCCACCTGGAGAAGCCCGGGAATATGGTGAGGATCATGTTCTTTGACTTCTCCAGTGCTTTTAACACCATCCAACCGATGATCCTGAAGGACAAGCTGCTGCGCGCAGGGGTGGACCAGCACCTGTCATCATGGATCCTGGACTACCTCACGAACCGGCCTCAGTTTGTGAGAACCCGGGACTGTGTGTCCGACACGATCATCAGTAGCACGGGGGCCCCCCAGGGAACGGTGCTGGCTCCCTTCCTGTTCACTCTTTATACTGCGGACTTCTCACACAACACAACACACTGCCATCTACAGAAGTTCTCTGATGACTCTGCGATCGTTGGCCTCATCTCCAATGGAGATGAAGCTGAGTACAGAGGGCTTATCCAGGACTCGATCCAAGATGGCGCCCACAGCGGTCGACATGGTGCTTCGCTTCCGCATTCAACACCATCCGCCCCGCTCTGCTCCGGGACAAGCTGTCCCTGCTCAACGTGCCTGACTCCCTCTGCAGGTGGATCATCGACTTCCTGACGGACCGGAGGCAGCATGTGCGGCTGGGAAAGACTGTCTCAGACTATACTAGCATCAGCACCGGATCACCCCAGGGCTGTGTACTTTCCCCCCTACTCTTCTCCCTTTACACCAACTCCTGCACCTCCAGCCACCAGTCTGTCAAGTTGATCAAGTTTGCGGACGACACCACCCTCATCGGGCTCATCTCCAATGGCGACGAGTCCGCCTACAGGAGAGAGGTGGCCCAGCTGGCGACCTGGTGCAGCAATAACAACCTGCAGCTGAACGCTCTGAAGACAGTGGAGATGATTGTAGACTTCAGGAAAGTCACTACTCCTCTGCCCCCCCTCACCCTCTCAGGCTCTCCCATCACCACTGCTGATTCCTTCCGCTTCCTAGGCACTACCATCACCAGGGACCTCAAATGGGAGCTGACCATCAGCTCACTCATCAAAAAAGCCCAGCAGAGGATGTTCTTCCTGCGGCAGCTGAGGAAGCTCAAGCTACCCACCAAGATGTTAGTGCAGTTCTACACAGCCATCATCGAGTCCATCCTCACCACCTCCATAACCGTGTGGTACGCAGGAGCCACTGCCAGGGACAGACTAAGGCTGCAGCGCGTCGTGCGCACTGCTGAGAAGGTGATCGGCTGCAAGCTCCCATCTCTCCAGGATCTGTACATCTCCAGGACCCGGAGGCGTGCTGGCCGGATCATAGCCGATCCCTCACACCCTGGTCACGTACTGTTTGCCCCCCTCCCCTCAGGTAGAAGACTTCGGTCCATCCAGACTAAAACCTCCCGTCACATGAACAGCTTCTTCCCCTCTGCCATTAGACTGCTGAACACTAAGTGACTCTCGTGCACCATGTACAGCAGCTCAACCAGACTCATGTCAATCATCACTGTTTTCTTCCTGCATTACCGACTGCACTATATAGTTCTCCACAGTATCTGCTGCTGGCTAATATATATTTTAACTGTTGACCAGTATCACTTAATCTTATCCTACACTTTATTACATGTATAGTTTATTTCTCTTATCTTATCATGTTTAATGTTGCAGCATTGTACCGAGACAAATTCCTAGTTTGTGTACTACATGAACAATGGCAATAAACCTGATTCTGATTCTGATTCTGATTCTGATTCTGACTTCGTGGACTGGTGCCATCGGAACTGCCTCCAGATCAACGCGAGGAAAACTAAGGAGCTGGTGGTGGACTGCCGCAGGCATGGGCAGCCCCTCACAGTACCAGTAAATATATAGGGAACAGACATCGAGATGGTGACATCCTATAAGTACCTGGGTATTCATCTGAACAATAAACTAGACTGGTCACACAATACTGATGCACTCTACAAGAAGGGACAGCGCAGGCTGTTCCTGCTGAGGAGACTCAGGTCTTTTGGTGTACAAGGGGCGCTGCTGAAGTCATTCTATGACACGGTGGTGGCATCAGCCATCACTTTTGGAGTGGTCTGCTGGGGCAGTGGCATTACTGCAGCCGATAGGAAGAGACTGAACAAACTGATTAAGAAAGCTAGCTCTGTCCTGGGGCAGCGCCTTGATCCGATGGAGGAGATAGGAGAGAGAAGGACGGTGGCTAAACTGTCATCTCTGCTGGAGTCCGAGTTCCACCCTATGCAGGACATACTGAATGCACTGAGGAGCTCATTTAGCAGCAGACTACATCATCCCAGGTGCACAACCGAGAGGTTTCGTAGGTCCTTCCTACCAACGGCTGTCAGACTGTACAACCTAAGCAGGGCTGCTCGCAGAGATAGCAAAAAGACGTAACAAACTAATAGTTTTTTGAATGCAAAAGATGCAATAGACTTACACAATGGTCCCCTCCGGCATACAACTAGGAAAATACCGGTCGCTATGGAGGGTGAGAATATGTATGGGCACATAATCATACCATGTAGGATAACTAAGTAGACGGTTATGCTGTTTCATTCCATCTAGCAACAATGCTCTGCACTGTGTGTGTTTATATATTTACATATTTATTCCATCTAGCTACAATGCTCAGCACTGGGTGTGTTTATGTGTTTATATATTTATATATCTACATATTATTCCATCTAGCTACATTGCTCCGCACTGTGTGTGTTTATAAACTTGCATATTTATTCCACCTAGCTGCAATGCTCCGTACTGTGGGTGTTTATATATTTACATATTTATTCCATCTAGCTACAATGCTCTGCACTGTGTGTTCATATATTCATATATTTATTCCATCCAGCTACAATGCTCTGCACTGTGTGTCTGTGTGTGTGTGTATATATATATATATTTTATAGTAATACGTACATATGTATATTAGCTGCTCTTGCTTGCTTGTTTTTTTCTTGCCTTCTGATTGTTGCTCTGAGTGTTGCTATCCCTGTGCTGTTGCAGTCCTGGAATTTCCCCGTTGTGGGACTAATAAAGGCTTATCTTATCTTATCTTATCTTATCTTACACGTTTATTTATTGAACCACTGTTTCTCTGTCATCACGGAGAGGCATCCTTTAAGGGGTCCACTGTGGAGAGGGCAATAAGCAGACCAGACTTACAAGGCAAATGAACTTTATTCACTCTCTCACTTCATTCCCAAATTATTTAACATATATATAAATGATATATTCCAAGTTTCTAAATTATTAAAAATAATATTATTTGCTGATGATACTAATTTATTTTATTCTGGAAATAATTATAATCAACTAATCCATACTATAAATAATGAATTAAATAAGCTAAAAAAAATGGATGGATTGTAATAAACTATCACTAAATATAGATAAAACTAAGGTAATGATATTTGGTGATTGTAAAAATAAAGAAGATATACACATTCATATAGATAATGTAGTTATTGAAAAAGTTAAGGAGATCAAGTTTTTGGGTGTAGTACTGGATGATAAAATTAGTTGGAAACCACATGTCAGATACATACAAAATAAAGTTGCAAAAAATATTGCAATTATAAATAAAATTAAGCAGGTCCTAGATTATAAATCACTTCATATTTTGTATTGTTCATTAGTACTTCCATACTTGACTTATTGTATAGAAGTTTGGGGTAACAGTTATAAAAGTACTTAATTCATTGTTAATATTACAAAAAAGGGCAGTCCGTGTTATACATAAAGTCGGGTACCTCGAACATACTAATTTATTGTTTTTACATTCGAAGTTATTGAAATTATGGGATCTGGTTCATTATTACACAGCACAATTAATGTTTAAAGTTAGTAAAAACCTCTTGCCACACAATATACAGAATCTATTCAGGGAGAGAGAAGGGAAATATAATTTACGCGGGAATACAAAATTTAAAATTCACTTAGTAAGATCTACACGGAAGAGTTTTTGTGTGTCTGTGTGTGGGGTAAAATTGTGGAATGGGTTGGGGAAGAAACACAGGCAATGTCCCAACATCCATATATTTAAATCAACAAGTAAAGAAATGATTTTTGAGCAGTATGAGAATGAAGGGCAGTGATGTTACATTGTGTCTTCAGTGAGGGAAGGCTGTTGTATGTTATGGTGATTGTGAAGGTGATGGTGTTGTTTGTGTTTGCATTGAACATGCCAGAATTGTATGTTTATTGTTGTTGTAATATTATTGGATATGGACTGTCATTGTTGTCATTTTTGTTGTATAATTTGACTATGGGTGTATTAGGGTGAATGTGGTTGTGGGATAATGAAGATTATGAGTAATACTGTAATTTGTTTGGTGTGGAGAAGGGGTGGGACTGTATAAGCGTTGGCTTCTTCCCACTCCTTTTGAACATTTTATTTTTGGTTTGTTTTTTTGTTGTGTTTTGAACTCCCTTTTTTCTTTCTTTAACAATGTTCAAATAAAAATCAATCAATCAATTCATACTCAGAAAAAGCAATGCTCTCCTGACCCAGGGTCTCTCCTTTTATATCACCCGACTCATTCCCCCTGCTGCCAGAGATCTTGCATCACAATACATTTAACACATCAGCACTCCTATTGTCCCCGCAGCTGCTCCTTCCTGCTGCCTATGGTCTTACATCACCATACCTTCTCCCATCACAATACCTATTGTCCTCATCTGTTTAATCCCCCACCTCTTCTGGCAAAGGAACTATTTGCCTCTCCTCTGCCTCTAGTCTGAGATGAATATCCCAGCATGGGTTCCCTAAACCACTAGCCATTTGCTTGTGTTTTAAGCTAGCTATGTATGAGCTACAGTATTTACTATTGAAAACAATCGCCGGTCATTGTACTTTATTGAGAGAATATTGTAGGTTGAGAGATCACTGAGAGATTACGACAGTCGTTGTGTTTTGGGATCATTGTGTGGTGAGTTTAAGAGTTCCAGAGCTTTGGAATATGACTGTATTAAGCTTGCGCTAGCTACCTAACATCGTGTATGGCCAGATGTTTTTTTTTCTTTTAAAATAACACAGGTAATGGTGTGGATTTGAAACAGGCTGACACACGTTTATTTATTGAGTTAGGTCTGATTATGTGAAAGCAAATCAAGACATGAAGAGATGACATGTCGCCAAAGAAAGATGCAATATTTTATGTAAATTCTGGGCAGGTCAAAGGTCGACTGGAAGTCAGATTCATGAACAGTTTTAAAGATAAAATGAAGAAAGGAAAACTGTATGTAAATACTGCTAAAAGAAAAACACCTATTTGGGAAATTTGTTTATGAGAGTAGATACTATCACTCTGTACCCAGACTGTCATAAAGTCACTAAGTTGAATTTTTTAACTGTAAGACTGTTTTGTGGCCATACTTGAGCCAAACTACATTTTTTTTTCTTTATGTAATCCTGATAATAAGACATGAAGAGAAGAAAGTGTGTGTCACCAAAAGGAGATGGAATATTATGAACATTCTGGGCAGGACAATGAAGTCAGATTCATCAAGTAGAATTCTTCAACAGCTTCAAAGGTAAAATTAATACTTTGTTAATGAAAGTGTTTTTCAACTGTCTTGCCTGATATATTTGTTGTATAGAGGGTATGTACATGTCACATAACAGAACTCATGACAGTTACAAAACCCTGGGTGGCACTGTTAGTTTATGCAGTAAAACAGAAAAATCACGAACAGTATTCCATCACAGAGTGCCTGCTCACATTATGGCGAGATCCCCTTAAATTATCATTATTCATCTTGTCTGCATGCAGCACTAATCAGCAGCACATCTCTCTAGCCAGCCAATCAGAATCAGTCTAAAAGTATACCATTATCACTAAGAAAAAACAAAACAAAACAGATGAATATGTCTTCTCACCAGTTTCATGCAGTTTAGTCCAGTTAGTAGAGTTTCAAAGCAAAATATATGAAACCTGACCACAACCTTTGAGTGATGGGTCAAGCATACAGGGGCAGTGACCTTTGTTTTTTCATGAGCATTTGCAAAGCACTGAGAAAAGTGGGTTCAGAGCATTTTAATGTGCTCTGTGGACTCGCAGCCTAAAGCTGGATTTATGAACCCACATCAATGCAACACAGCTGCAACGGTGGTGATGCAGTGGTGATGGAATATCCCCTTGCGTCGCCTGACATGCACCTCTCTAGAGAAGGAGAGGTGCACGCCTGCAATGCAAACCGTAAGATCTGTGATTGGTCCGCTTTGTCTGCTCCTTCACGTTTCCTGGTTCTCGTCTCTGCTCCATTCTGCTCGTTCATGGTGGCACAACTTCCAAAGTGAGTGGGTTAAACAACCATCTTAATTCAAAAGAATATTTAGGAGGTGAGCACATATAGAACATTTTATGACTCGTCCTAACCCCAGTAATTACAAAGACTGTACAGATTGCGGGGGTCTCACGCACGTTCTTCTGTTTTTTCACTGTGCAGCGATCCTATGAAAAGCTGCTTTTTAACATTTATTAACTCCATCACAATCTGCTCTTGTCCATTGCTATTTAATAAACAGAAACATGACAAACACAAATCACTCTACAAATTGGCTGACACCGGTTTTTGCAACGGAAGAATGCATTTCACTCAACACACAAGAAAAAACTGCCAATCACTGCGTCAGTGACATATGTCAGTAATGGTGTTGACATGATGCCATGCATAAATTCAGCTTTGGTTTGTATGCAGTAAAACAAAAAAGAGTACAATATTTAGTCACATCAGTTCATGCAGTGCCTTTTTTACTTTAGATGTTAATGCCACACTGTTTGTATGACTGTAGTGATGTGTGGGTAAAGAATAAGGGACACATGTAAGTGGAGAGCCATTCTGAGCCTTTTTTTTTAATTTTTTGTCAATTAATGCAGGATGAAATGATAATGGGATCTCTGCAAAGCAAATGGACACTCTGTTTACTGGTATGACTTAATATTGTATGTGGTTTTGTTTTGCTGCATCCAAACTAAAGCTGCCACTCAGTGTTTTGTAACTGCCATGAATTCTGTTCTGTGACATCATACAGAAACCCGCTATTGTACTGAAGATAATTCTCTTTTGAGAACTGAGTCAAAGTGATTGAAAAAAACCCTGTCATAACTGACAAATGTATTGATAAGTTTTGTTCCCTTTTGTATGGCCTTGTGATGAGATGAGTGTTCATGTGCCTGAAATCAACAGTTTCCCTTTGTCAGTACAAGGTAAGTTTTCCAAATGCTGAAAACACGGTTGTGTGAACTAGAAAGGAAACAAAATTTGAAGGAAAACTCCCCCACTGCTGTCTTTGAGAGCTGCACACAGAATGCATATAATGATGCATCAGATTTATATAGTGCTTTTCTTAGACGCTTTACAATGGATACATTAATCATTCACTTCACAGACAATGGTAGTGGTAAGCTACTACTGTAGCCATAGCTGCCCTGGGCCAGACTGATGGAAATGTGGCTGCCAATCCATGCCAATGGCCTCTCTGACCACTACCGAACATTTATACACATTCATGCCCAGTGTCATGGACAGTGGAGGCAAGATGGGTAAAATGTCTTTCCCAGGGACACAACGGCAGGATGTCTGAGGAGAGTGGGATTCAAACCATCAACCATCCGGTTAGTAGATTACCTGCTCCACCTCCTGAGCCACAGTCACCCACATTTCCCTCCTCAGTTCCATTTTTGCTGAGCACCACGCTGAACGGCAGGAAGTTTCATTTTTATATGGTCTTTGGTATGATCCAGCTGGTACTTGAACCCTGACCTCCTGGTTGTGGGGTGGATGCTCTATCCCTAATCCACTACTCCAGTGTATGCCATCAAATTTTAGATTTGACATTTTCTGATTGTGGGTGTCTTGGACACCCGAGTAAAGAGAGGTGCAGAGCTGTCAACTGATCACCACCTGGTGGTGAGCTGGATCCGATGGCAGGGCAGGAAGCCATTCAGACCTGGTAGACCCAAACGTATAGTGAGGGTGTGCTGGGAGCGTCTGGCTGAGGCCCCTGTCCGGGAGGTCTTCAACTCCCACCTCTGGAAGAACTTCAACCACATTCCGAGGGAGTCTGGAGACATGGAGTCTGAATGGGCCATGTTCTCCACCTCTGTTGTTGAAGCGGCGGCCCAGAGCTGCGGCTGCAAGGTGGTCGGTGCATCTCGTGGTGGCAACCCCCGAACCAAGTGGTGGACACCAGTGGTGAGGGGGGCCATTAAGCTGAAGAAGGAGTCCTATCAAGCTTGGTTGGCTTGTGGGACTCCCGAAGCAGCTGAGGTGTACCGGCAGGCCAAGCGGAGTGCAGCTCGGGTGGTTGCTGAAGCAAAAACCCGGGTATGGGAGGAGTTCGGTGAGGCCATGGAACAAGACTTTCGGTCGGCTTCAAAGAGATTCTGGCAAACTGTTCGGCGGCTCAGGAGGGGAAAGCAGCTCCCCGTCCACACTGTGTATGGTGCGGATGGGACACTGTTGACTTCAACTGGGGATATCGTCGGGCGGTGGAAGGAATACTTCAAGGATCTCCTCAATCCCACTGATACGCCTTCCACAGAGGAAGCAGGGTTTGGGGACGAGGGGGATGACTCGCCTATCACAGGGGCTGAGGTCGCCAAGGTGGTTAAAAATCTCCTTGGTGGCCGGGCCCCAGGGGTGGACGAGATTCGCCCTGAGTACCTCAAGGCCCTGGATGTTGTTGGGTTGTCATGGTTGACACGCCTCTGCAACATTGCGTGGAGGTCGGGGGCAGTGCCTTTGGCACGGCAAACTGGGGTGGTGGTTCCTCTCTTCAAAAAAGGGGACCGGAGGGTGTGCTCCAACTTTAGAGGGATCACACTCCTCAGCCTCCCTGGGAAGGTCTATGCCAAGGTACTGGAGAGGAGAGTCCGGCCGTTGGTCGAACCTCGGATTCAGGAGGAGCAATGTGGTTTTCGTCCTGGCCGTGGGACATCGGACCAGCTCTTTACCCTCTCGAGAATTCTTGAGGGTTCGTGGGAGTTTGCCCAACCAGTTTACATGTGTTTTGTGGACTTGGAGAAGGCATTTGACCGCGTCCCTCATGGATTTTTGTGGGGGGTGCGTCGGGAGTATGGGGTATCGGGCTTGTTGTTACGAGCTATTCGGTCTCTGTACGACTGTTGTGAGAGTTTGGTTCGTATTGCCAACACTTGGTCGGAGTCATTCCCAGTGAGAGTTGGACTCCGCCAGGGCTGCCCTTTGTCACCGATCCTGTTCATAATTTTTATGGACAGGATTTCTAGGCGCAGCCAGGGAATGGAGGGTGTCATGCTTGGTGACCACAGGATCTCATCTCTGTTGTTTGCAGATGATGTTGTCCTGTTGGCTTCATCCAGCAATGACCTACAGCTCTTGCTGGGACGGTTTGCCACTGAGTGTGAAGCGGCTGGGATGAGAATCAGCACCTCCAAGTCCGAGTCCATGGTCCTCAGCCGGAAAAAGGTGGATTGTCCTCTCCGGGTTGGGGACAGGCTCCTGCCCCAAGTGGAGGAGTTTAAGTATCTTGGGGTCTTCTTCACGAGTGAGGGGAAAATGGAGCGAGAGATCGACAGACGGATTGGAGCAGCATCTGCAGTGATGCGGACGTTGTACCGGTCTGTTGTGGTGAAGAGGGAGCTTAGTTCTAAGGCAAAGCTGTCGATTTACCAGTCAATCTACGTTCCTACTCTCACCTATGGTCACGAGCTTTGGGTAATGACCGAAAGAACGAGATCGCGGATACAAGCGGCTGAAATGAGCTTTCTCCGTAGGATTGCTGGACTCACCCTCAGAGATAGGGTGAGGAGCTCAGTCATCCGGGAGAGGCTCAGAGTAGAACCGCTGCTCCTCCACAGTGAAAGGAGTCAGTTGAGGTGGTATGGGCATCTGATTAGGATGCCTCCTGGACGCCTCCCACTTGAGGTGTTTCAGGCACGTCCCACTGGGAGGAGACCCCGGGGCAGACCCAGGACTCGGTGGAGAGACTATGTCTCCCAGCTGGTCTGGGAACGCCTTGGTATCCCCTCTGAAGAGCTGGAGCAGGTGGCTGGGGAGAGGGAAGTCTGGGCTTCTCTGCTTGAACTGCTGCCTCCGCGACCCGGACCTCCGGAAAAGCGGTAGAAGATGGATGGATGGATGGATTTTCTGATTGAGGCAGCTGAAATGTTGATGTTATATTGGTTCAAAGATGGGTAGTGACCTTGACTAAAGGGATCATGGATAGTCATACTGTTTGACACAAATGTATTTGTAATTCAGTTTGTGTGGCTCCATACTGTGTCTGACCATCAGCAGTGGTGGACTTTTTCATTATCTGGCTTTTTGAAAAGAAAAAAAATATGCAAGTTTTTCATCCATCAGACATTGTCAACATTCAAACCGACTACAGTGGGGCAAAAAAGTATTTAGTCAGCCACCAACTGTGCAAGTTCTCCCACTTAAAAGATGAGAGAGGTCTCCAAAGGCACTTTTGCATTAGCCCAGCACACTTCGGCACATCTCGATTCACTTCAACATGGTTCAGTACGCTTTTGTCTGCATTACAACCGTGTTGAGCTGGGGTGGGTGGGATTTCTATAACAGCAGGCGGCGCCACACTCCCGTGACATAGAACATGTGACCCAACCAAAACATAACACATACAGCTGTACAAGGCGACTCCTCGGTCTGTGGCTTTTTTCACCATAAACGCCAAAAAGGACCGCTAGACAAGGGTACAGGCAGCGAGATGAAACACTCTGGAAATAGTTCTGCAGCTTCTGGGAGAGCCAAAGGCGTGAGGATACAAACTAGGTCATATATGACGGTAAGCTAATTTTGCTAAGGCTAGTTTGCTACAAGTACATCGTACTACACTTTAATGTCTGCAATTTATCGCTGTTAGGTACTAAAATATGTACGCTGTGTGTGTTTCAGATGGCTCTGTTGTTGGGAAATTACTGCTTCATTCGCTCTGGGCATTCTGCACAGCCTGTCATGGATTTCATCAGCCTGTCACTGATGTCAGCACAGCTTCACAAACGATCAGTGGTTATAGGGCTTAAGAATGTCTGTAGAAACGTTTATTTCCTGTGCAACAAATTTGCAACAAATTGCTCTGATCTGCTTGAAAATCATGGAGAGACTGTTGAGACAGTTTGAGACATCATGCACATACCTGCTTCTGCAGCACTGAGTCTGAGATGGTGTCATAGAAAAAAATGATCTGTTGACACAACTTGATCGCCATGTTAATAACTATATTAGCCACAAAATGCATATTCAAAAAGTAAACTTTACTGAGTTAGGTATAATAAGATATATTTGACAGTCATCATGCATTTTATGCCACAACAAACTTGATCTAGGATTAAAAGCAATTAAAATAATGCAGTCACAAAGTTACATGGAAAATATTTGATTTACTAGATACATGTACTGTAGAAATATATATTCTCTGCATCAACAATGTACTAGACATGCATTCATGTAGTATTGCACTGGGAATTGCACTGACAATAAACCTCTGAAGTTTTTGCAGATGTCACTTTTTTATATGTGAAGGTTACCACCATGTGGCATAAATTAAATACTGAAAGATTGGAAAAGCTAAGAATAATCCAGCAGTTTGAGAAATCATTTTGGTTTGGTGTAAGTCTGTCAACAGAATTATGAACCATAAAGCAGTTTGTGTTAAAATGTTAAATCCCATTAAACCTAATCTGGGGGCTTCCAATCATGTGTCATGCGGGGCCAAGACCCTGCAGGTTCTCTCTTCTACCCAGTCTCTTCAGCAGGTGTTCTCACTGATCAGTCAGTGGAAGAAGTTCAGTGGAATCTGCTGTTGAAGACACTGGTTGGAGGTAAAGCCTGCAGGGTCTTGGCCCTCCATGGCACATGATTAGACACCCCCGCCCAAACCCATTATGATGAAGAGCAGATGCTAATATGACCCAGAACTCCTCCATATACTGGTACTGTCACTAAAGTATGCAGGATCTTCTGTACAGTCTTCTAACAATATAGTCTTCAGTTAATAATTGTTTTGGTTACTTTTTCTTAAAAATGAGCCATTATTTTCAAGGTCACCGATTAATCCTTTGTACAGTTGACTCTTTTCCCACCGGTGTCTTAACAGACAAAATAAAAAATAAAGATAGAAAATCATGATGCAAACACATAAGTCACTAAATTGTTTATTACAATCAGCAGCAAATTCCAGATTATTCAGAATGTGCAAAATTCAAACTGTAAAAAAAAAACTGGAATGGTCACACGCTGCCTCACTGAGAAGCAACTGGATCGGTCCGTACTGGTCCTGGTTCGACAGATCTACAGCCTGCATCTCTGTAAATAGTGAGGCAAGGTCCAGTTGGGGTGACAGTTTACCTCTTGCCTAGACAAAAGACAAATGGGTGGTGGTTAATTAAAGCAAGTTTAAAACTTATTTGGGAAATACACTTGTTGCTAAAAGCCAGTGGTGGAATGTGAATTAATGAATTAATCTTTATTTCGGATTGATTAAAAGTAAAGATTAAAAGAAAATAGAATAATATAACAAAGGGGAAAAAACAAGGTCAAATTAAACAATAACTCTTCTAACCACAATTTTCATGTAGCTGCACTTCAGTAGATTTTACAAGGGCTGAGTTACATTTAAAATCATCTCTTTTTACTGTGGCCTCAGCAATCAGAATGAATTAATACATTCACTTGAATGGAATCTAGTACTTTAACTGAAGTTGTGCATCACCGAGTATGGAGTCGGTCAGTCAAAATATGAACTTTTTATCAGTAAAACTTTGTCTTGTCTGTAAAAGTGTAAAAGTGTCTCTTCTTGCCCTGGCTTCATGTGTGGGCGGTGTTTTGTACTAGCATTGCTAAAATACAAAAGGAAGCACTACAATTGGTCTCAAATATTTGTAATGTGTCCTTTTACTGCATGAGTTTATTGATGATAGACTAGAAACTACACATATAAAGTAAATTATATTGATAACTGAACATCTCTCATTTGCCAAAACATACAGTTATGAACATAACTCACAAAGGATCACAAAAGTGATCAGACAAAAAAATAAATACATTAACAAGTGGTTTATTTTACAGTTGATGTGCTATATTCACACAATCAAATAAATCTCAGTTCAGTCCCTTTTATATTAAGTGGTAATTGTGCTACTTTGGTTCTGACACTTTTACCTATAAAAGCAAAGGATTTCAGTACTTTCCACAGTGGTGACGTCCGTTGTTGAGCAGCTGATTCCCTCCTCCCTAGACGAACGACAGAAATGGATGGTAGTTAGTTTCAAGCAAATTCAACACTTATACAGGCACATCTCAAAAATTAGAATATCATGAAAAAGTTCAATATTTTTGTCACTCATTTCAGAAAGTGAAACCCATATATAGATTCATTACAGGGACAGTGATATATTGAAAGTGTTTATTTTAATATTGATGATTATGGCTACAGCCCATATTAAACAACACCTCAGCGGCCAACATTTCTATTTAATAACAAAGGGGAAAAAAATCTAACGAGGTCAAATTAAACAATAACTCCTCTGATTATACAGTTCAACATAGGTTATCTGAAATGGGTGATGGCTGAAGCTGCAGCTTATACTGCCCACCCATATTCCATCCAAGAATTCAAAAGAAAAACAAAACAGGAGGGATTACAATTCCAATGAGACAATAAAGTACTTCGTTGTTGTATTTAACCACAATTTTCATGTAGCTGCGCTTCAGTAGATTTTACAAGGGCTGCGTTACATTTAAAATCATCTGCTTTTACTTTGGCCTCAGCAATCAGAATGAATTAATACATTCATGAGTTTATTGATGATAGACTATAAACTACACATATAAAGTAAATTATATTGACGACTGAACATCTCACATTCGCCAAAACATACAGTTATGAACATAACTCACAAAGGATCACACAAGTGATCTGACAAAAAAATAAATACATTAACAAGCAGTTTATTTTACAGTTGATGTGCTATATTCACACAATCAAATAAATCTCAGTTCAGTCCCTTTTATATTAAGCGGAAATTGTGCTTTTGACACTTTACCTATAAAAGCAAAGGATTTCAGTACGTTCCATAGTGGCGAGGTAGGTTGTGGGGCGGCTGATTTCGTCTTGCCTAGACGAACGACAGAAATGGATGGTGGTTAGTTTCAAGCAAGTTCAATACATATACAGGCACATCTCAAAAATTTGAATACCATGAAAAAATTCAATACTTTTGTCACTCATTTCAGAAAGTGAAACCCATATATAGATTCATTACAGGAACAGTGATATATTGAAAGTGTTTATTTTAATATTGATGATTATGGCTACTGCCCATATTAACCAACACCTCAACGGCCAACATTTATATTTAAAAAATATTTTTTTAAAGTTAATTTTATGTAATATTCCAATTTTTTGCAAAATAGAATTTGAGGTTTTCAGTGGCTGTAAGCCGTAATCAGCAAAATTAAAATAAATAAACGCTTCAAATATATCACTGTCTGTGTAATGGTCGTCGGCCTCCGTCGGTCTATGATGACCATGGAAGAGAATCCTAAACGTCTACTCTGCTGGAACAGCACCGCCTGTGGCTGAACAGGCCGATGCGCGAATGACAGTCCCTGTCACACAGGTCACACTTGTGGGTGGTCTCCGTGCTGCTGGGTCTGTGGCGGTTCTTCCTGCGGGTCCTTTTTTCATCTGCTGCAGCAGTCAGTCTCTCTTCACCCGCCTTGAGCTGTCTGGTCAGGGTGCCTCTCCATTTGGAACGGTCCGTTGCAAGGTCCTCCCAGCGCTCTGTGTTGATATCCAGGGCCCTCATGTCTCTCTTGCAGACGTCTCTAAAGCGCAGCTGTGGGCGGCCAACGTCTCCTGCCAGTTGCCAGTTCTCCATAGAGGATGTCTTTGGGGATTCTGCCATCCTCCATACGGTGAACGTGGCCTAGCCAGTGGAGCCTGCGCTGCCTGAGTAGAGTGAACATGGAGGGAAGGCCGGCGCGGGACAGAACTTCTGTGTTGGGCACTTTGTCCTGCCAGGATATGTCCAGGATGTGGCGAATGCAGCGCAAGTGGAAGGAGTTCAGTCTCTTTTCCTGCCGGGCGTATGTTGTCCACGTCTCACTCCCATAGAGCAGTGTGCTGATGACGCAGGCGTTGTACACTGCCATTTTCGTCTTGACAGAGAGTTTGGGATTCTCCCACACTCGTGTGGTGAGGCGAGCGAGTGTGAAGGCTGATTTTCCAATCCTCTTGTTGATCTCTGTATCAAGGGAGAGGTTGTTGCTGATCGTGGACCCCAGGTACGTGAACTGATTCACGACCTCCAGCTTGTAGTCATCAATGGTGATGGTTGGTGGTGCTTCCGTGCCTTGCGCCAAGACGTTAGTCTTCTTCAGGCTGATGGTAAGCCCGAAGTCCTTGCATGCCTGGGAGAAGCGGTCCATTAGGGTCTGAAGCTCCTGCTGTGTGTGGGTTATGACTGCAGCGTCGTCTGCGAACAGCATGTCTCTGATTAGAGCCTCGCGTACTTTGGTTCTGGCTTTCAGGCGGGCGAGGTTGAAAAGCCTGCCGTCCCCTCTGTTGCTGTGCTGAAGGCATGCCTCAGGAGCATAGCAAAGAAAATCCCAAAGAGGGTTGGCGCAAGTACACAGCCCTGTTTCACTCCGCTGCGTATGTTGAATGGCTCTGAGACGTTGCCATCGTGCTGCACTATCCCCTGCATGTTGGTGTGAAACGATTCGATGAGGCTTTGCAACTTTGGTGGGCATCCTATCTTTGGCAGGATCTTGAAAAGGCCCTCTCTGCTGACCAGATCGAACGCTTTGGTGAGGTCGATGAAGGCGACGTACAGAGGCCTGTTCTGTTCTCTGCATTTCTCCTGGAGTTGGCGGATGGAGAATATCATGTCTACCGTCGATCGCTCAGCGCAGAAGCCACACTGAGACTCGGGGTAGACACGTTCGGCAAGCTTCTGTAGACGAACGAGAACAACTCGTGCGTAGACTTTGCCAACAACGCTGAGGACGGAAATGCCCCTGTAGTTGTTGCAGTCGCTTCTCTCCCCTTTGTTTTTGTAGAGGGTGATGATCTTGGCGTCCCTCATGTCCTGTGGTATGGCACCTTCCTTCCAGCACTGGCAGAGGACGTCATGCAATGGCCGCAGTAGGGCGGTCTTGCAGTGCTTGATCAGGTCAGGGGGCATGCCGTCGTTGCCGGGTGCCTTGCCAGCGGCCAAGCTATCAATGGCCTTACTGAGTTCGTCGATGGTTGGCTCGGCGTCAAGTTCGTCCATGGATGGCAGGCAGTCGATGGCATCAAGGGCTGACGGTGTCACGGTGTTCTGTCTAGAGTAGAGGTCGGAGTAGTGTTCCGCCCATCTCTCCATCTGCTTGTTCTTCTCTGTGATCATCTCCCCAGTGGAAGATTTGAGGGGGGCCGTCTTGCTCTGAGCCGGACCAAGTGCTTTCTTGATGCCATCGTACATACCACGGATGTTCCCTGTTATGGCAGCGGTTTGAATGTCTTGGCTGAGCTGAGTCCAGTACTCGTTGGCACAGCGCCGAGCAGTCTGCTGAACTTTGCTTCTCGCAGCCCTGAGAATCTGGAGATTCTTCTCGTTTGGGTACTTCTTGTACTCAGCAAGTGCTGAGCGCTTGGCTTCAATGACGGGGGTCATCTCGGTCAACTTGGCATCAAACCAGTCCTGTGACTTCGAGGTCTTCCTCCCAAAGGTAGCCAAGGCTGTGTGGTAGATGGTGTTTTGCAGCTCTTCCCACTTCTGCTTTGCAGATTCTCCTCCTTGTGGTACACCAAGTTCCTTCTCAAAGGTGGAGGCAAACTGCTCAACAAGTTCTGGTTGGGCCATCTTGCTGATGTCAATCCGTGCCTTTCCAGGTTGTCTAGCACGATGGAATTTCTTCAGCTGCAGCTTGACCTTGCAACACACCAATGAATGGTCTGTGTCGCAATCTGCACTCTGGAACGAACGGGTGATTAGCACGTTCTTCAGTGAGGTGCGCCTGGTCAGGATCAAGTCTAGCTGGTGCCAGTGCTTTGAGCGCGGATGTTGCCAGGAAACCTTGTGTTGGGGCTTGGTCTTGAAGAACAAGTTTGTGATGCACAGATCGTGATATGTGCAGAACTCGAGCAGCCGCTGTCCGTTGTTGTTCATTCTGCCCACGCCAAAAGGTCCAAGACAGGAGGGCCAGGAGTCGTGGTCAGCACCCACTCTGGCATTGAAGTCTCCAAGGATAATGAGTTGTTCAGAGTTGGGGATGATCCTGACAGTTGTTGCGAGATTCTCGTAGAACTCGTCTTTTGCCTCTGGTGTGGCTGTCTGTGTTGGGGCATACACACTGACGAGGGTGACTGGACCTTGAGTGGTGTTGAGGCGGAGGGTGAGGAGTCGTGCAGAGCCAGTGCTGCCCGGTTCCACCATCTTCAGCAAAGTGTTCTTCACTGCGAAGCCCACTCCGTGTTCCCTGTGTTCGTCACTGCCCTTTCCCCGCCAGTAGAACGTGTAGTCCTTCTCTCTCAGTGTGCCTGCATCAGCTAACCGTGTTTCCTGGAGAGTGGCGATATCCACTCCCAGTCTCTTCAGCTCATTATTGATGATGGCAGTCTTCCTGGTGTCGTTGATGTCCTTGAGGTTAGCAGCGAGTCCTGTCATCATAATGCGGACGTTCCAAGTTCCCAGTTTTAGAGTTGGTCTCTTTTGTTTTATTGTCTTGCCTGGTGCGAAGGTTCTCAGCCTGCTGTTTGGATTTCTCCTTATCCCCATGCACCCAATGAGGAAAGCAAGCTGTGGCGGGACAACACCTTATTGGCTGGGGGCTGCCCAGCTTGAGGCGGGCGGTAGCTGTCCAGTGAGATCTGATGATCCCTCCCACCGTCGGGAACAACCCCTGGCGCCACGCTCTACGCCAATTGAGCAATGGCTTTTAACCGGTAACTGTCATTCCCCGTGTTTTGTCTACGCCAAAGGCGAAGCTGGAGTGTCCTCTCCAGTGATCCGGTGTTCTACCTTCCAGCGTTGGGCATTGGTAGGATTCAAGCCTGGGCAGGAAGATATGGAGGACAAGATGTTGCCCATGCAGCATGTCCCCCCTCTCCACGTCACTGATGAATCCAAAGGAACAGCAGGGCTGCTACAGTTTGGCACCAGCGCCGTTGCAGGAGCTGCCAGAACGATGTTGAGCACAACATAGAACTGCCTTAGGGGCTCCGACTCCGGATTTTTCCTCAGGGTTGACTCCCAAAGCCTTTCCCGTGACTGGGTATGCCGCAAGGCAGCAGAGGTTTGAAATCAGAGTTTACCTTCCCCTAGATGGGCTACCTTCCCAGGTTGATGAGCCACCATCTACCCGAAGCATCTGGTTTTAAGGTGCCAGAGATCCGCCCTCGCCCCTTCTCCTATTAGTAAAAGCAGTTCCGCCGGGCTTAGAGACTAAACCACACGGGCAGGCTAGGAGTTGGACTTAGTTGTCAGAGGCTTTTCGAGACGCACGCCATAAGGAGCATTTTATGAGCACTGGGAGCTTAACCCCAGTGCCGCTCCTGGCTATGACAACCTTGGAACCAAGGTTGCCCCCTGTGTAATGAATCTATACAATATACGGATTTCTCTTTCTGAAATGAGTGACAAGCACTGCAGGATCCACAGAATAGGTGTGTGGGTCTATTCTGACGCTTTAGAAAATTATATGAATGACTTTATAAATCACTGGTTTGAAAAAGCAATTTTAATATGACGAGATTTCAGCTCCTGTGGTCCATTTCACCAGTATCCACAATATAAACAGGGAGGCTAACCCTGGCATGTGGAAACACATTTTAGCATTAAATTGCACGCAATTTAATGCGCAGGACCAAAGTGCAATACAAAACACAAACCAGGACTTTAACCAGGATTAACATATTTCATCGTTTTGCTCTCACAAGCGAATATTTTGGAGAAAACAAGCGCGATTCAGCAGTTGGTACTAGCTAGCGCTAGCGCTAGCACTAGCTACTAACAAAAAAAACGTTAGCTAAAAAAACATTAGCCAGCACAGAACAGCACTGTATAAAGGCTCAAAAAAAGTGAGCTTACCACCAACAGGATAAATAAGCAAACAGATGCACATTATTACAAATCACTCACCATCGATGGTTCTCTCACGATCGTCTTCAGCTTGTCTATAGTCCAGTTGTATGCTGGCCAGCCATCGGGTCACTCCTCACTGTGTAACTGCCACCAAGCAGAGAAAACTCCGCACCTCTTCGTTGGACCACGGTGTAGAGTTCCGCAAAACCTACAATGCTGTCTGTATTAATATCGTATTTACTCCGTGACCGAGTTAGTCCGTGATTGCAAATGGCGGTCATAAAGATTTCAACGAAGACGGGCGCTTTCGTGACGTTAAGACCTGACCAATCAGCAGCGACCAGTCTTTTAACGTCACAACACGGTACAGCTCAGCACGGCTGGACACTGCCCTTGAGCGAGGCTGAGAATCGCTGCTGTTAAACCGTGTTGAGGCTAGTGCAAAGACTTATGAAGCGTGATGAGCTGTACCATGACATGCTAAGCCGTGCTAGTGCAAAAGAGGCACAATTTTCATCATAGGTATACCTCAACTATGAGAGACAAAATGAGAAAAAAAAAATCCAGAAAATCACATTGAAGGATTTTTAATGAATTAATTGGTAAATTCCTCAGTAAAATAAGTATTTGGTCACCTACAAACAAGCAAGGTTTCTGGCTCTCACAGACCTGTAACAACTTCTTTAAAAGGCTCCTCTGTCCTCCACTCGTTACCTGTATTAATGACACCTGTTTGAACTTATTATCAGTATAAAAGACACCTGTCCACAACCTCAAACAGGCAGACTCCAAACTCCACTATGGCCAAGACCAAAGAGCTGTCAAAGGACACCAGAAACAAAATTGTAGACCTGCACCAGGCTGGGAAGACTGAATCTGCAATAGGTAAGCAGCTTGGTGTGAAGAAATCAACTGTTGGAGCAATTATTAGAAAATGGAAGACATAAAGACTACTGATAATCTCCCTCGATCTGGGGCTCCACGCAAGATCTCACCCCGTGGGGTCAAAATTATCACGAGAACGGTGAGCAAAAATCCCAGAACCACATGGGGGGACCTAGTGAATGACCTGCAGAGAGCTGGGACCAAAGTAACAAAGGCTACATCAGAAGCACACTACGCTGCCAGGGACTCAAATCCTGCAGTGCCAGACGTGTCCCCCTGCTTAAGCTAGTACATGTCCAGGCCTGTCTGAAGTTTGCTAGAGAGCATTTGGATGATCCAGAAGAGGATTGGGAGAATGTCATATGGTCAGATGAAACCAAAATAGAACTTTCTGGTAAAAACTCAACTTGTCGTGTTTGGAGGAGAAAGAACACCATACCTACTGTGAAGCATGGGGATGGAAACCTCATACTTTGGGGCTGTTTTTCTGCAAAGGGACCAGGACGACTGATCTGTGTAAAGGAAAGAATGAATGGGGCCATGTATCGTGAAATTTTGAGTGAAAACTTCCTTCCACCAGCAAGGGCATTGAAGATGAAACATGGCTGGGTCTTTCACCATGACAATGATCCCAAACACACCGCCCAGGCAACGAAGGAGTGGCTTCGTAAGAAGCATTTCAAGGTCCTGGAGTGGCCTAGCCAGTCTCCAGATCTCAACCCCGTAGAAAATCTTTGGAGGGAGTTGAAAGTCTGTATTGCCCAGCGACAGCCCCAAAACATCACTGCTCTAGAGGAGATCTGCATGGAGGAATGGGCCAAAATACCAGCAACAGTGTGTGAAAAAACTTGTGAAAACTTACAGAAAACGTTTGGCCTCTGTCATTGCCAACAAAGGGTATATAACAAAGTATTGAGATGAACTTTTGTTATTGACCAAATACTTATTTTACCGAGGAATTTACCAATTAATTCATTAAATATCCTTCAATGTGATTTTCTGGATTTTTTTTTTCCTTATTTTGTCTCTCATAGTTGAGGTATACCTATGATGAAAATTGGAGACCTCTCTCATCTTTTAAGTGGGAGAACTTGCACAATTGTTGGCTGACTAAATACTTTTTTACCCCACTGTATATGTATGAGTTTTTGCTGAATTTATCATTGTACCCACTTCAGAAGGAAGGGTAGTCTTGTGACTTGTAGAAAAAATTTATCAGGTTAAGTGTTTTGTTTTGTTTTGTTTTTTGGACGTGCATTTACTTGTTTTGTCCATTGCAGGAGACACCTGAAGGCATCCAGAATGAGACAACTGTAACGATGACTCTCGACGGCAGCTCTGAAAAGGTTGTAGTTTGTGAGTACTGTTTAGTAACATTTCTTGTTGTGATTATTAGTTTGAAATAAAAATACCTGTCATCACTCGTGTTCTGAGGTGAGGCAAAAGTGGATCCAGTCATGTCATGTTCAGAATATACAGCAGGGAAAATAAGTATTGAACACATCAGTATTTTTCTCATTAAATATATTTCTGATGGTGTGGAGAGTGTGGAAATGATGAGGCCAAGTTACGATCAGACGAAGTTTATTCATACTCTCTCAACATCATACACAGAAAGCACTGAATAGTCAAACCAGGTTTCATCCCTTAAAACTCCACAGATCATCTCACATCTGCATGACATCTCACCTCCACCATACATTTTCCTTAAACCCCCAGCTCTCTCTTCCTGCCAACTCCCCATGAGGTCCCTGCCTATTGTTCTCTTGTGTCTAACTACTGCCTCCTGACTGAGACGCTGTCTGCTGACACAACCACAATATACATTGCTATATCACCAATATGCATCGCCATAATCGAGCCACTTACCTGAGATTTTCACCAGATATCAGTAACAACCAAAGTAATCCACACATGCAAAGAGATCAAGGCAACTGTGTTCACAATACAAGTTATATTTTATAAAGTGGAATGACACAGGGAATGAGCATTGAACATGCTTGGTGAAATTCATTTAATATTTAGTAGAAAAGCCTTTGTTATTAATAACAGCTTCCACACACCTCCTGTATGGAAAAACTAGGTGCAGGCATCGCTCAGGAGTCATTTTAGCCCATTCTTCCACACAGACTCTTCAAATCTTGAAGGTTCAATGGGTGTCTTCTATGAACTCTGATCTTCATTTCGCAGTGGCATTTCTGATCTTCATTGTCTTGCTCAGATGTCCAACCTTGTTTCATCTTCAGTATCCTGGCAGATGGCAACAGTTTCTTATCAAGGATGTCTCTGTACATTTGTCCATTCATCTTTCCTTCTATTATATGAAGTCTGCCTGTACCTTGTGCTGAAAAACACCCCACACCTTGACCTATGGTGTTTGGGGGTTGATGTGCAGTGTCATTTCTCCTCCAAACATGCTATGTGTTGTTGGCATCTAAAAAGTTCAGTTTTGGTCTCATCTGACCAGACTTTATTCTGTCATTATTTTGCTGGCTTGCTCAAATGTTGTGCAGCAAACTTTAAACAAGCTTCAACATGCTTTTTCTTCAGCAATGGAGTCTTGCAAGGTGAGCGGGCATAGAGCCCATGTCGGTTGAATGCATTACCTATAGGGACTTATGACATCACTCGATGGAAAAACTGTAAGAAATTGTGGGAAAACAGTTCAGCCTGTCTGTGCTTAGTAGTGAGCAATGAATGTGGTTAGGCTGCCTGTCCACCAAATGCATTTTTTTCTGCTGTGGGTAACTCTTTTCTATGTAGTCCACCGTTTAATGCACTTGGTGCCCTCAGCGCAAAAATGATCTCAGCAGTCAGCACTGCGCTCATTGCACTGAAAGCTGAGAAAAGTTCAACTTTCCGAGCACTGCAGCGTTCATCAGCTGCACACCTCTCTCTCACCAGCCAACCACAATCGGCTTAAAAATACACCATGATCAATATTTAACAGCCAAAGTTTGAAGGGATGTGTATTTTATTTCAAGTTTGATGTGATTTATTCCAGTGAGTGGAGTGTTTCAGAGCAAAATGTGACCCGTGCTGGCAAAATGAGTCAGAATGCACACCGCATCATTACGGACTGCATCCACAAGAAGTCAACAATCATGGCTCTCCCATGATACCCCCATGAGTGCCTGGTATCATTGGAAAACTTAGAAATCATACTTTCTAAAAATACATATGTTTTTGTTGAAGACTTAACTCCCGACCCATCGAACACGAGTTTTCAACCTAGCCAAAATATGAACAAGAAGAGAATGGGTCTAAAAAAAAAAAAAAAAAAAGGGCGTAGGATAGAATGGATTTGCAATGGTCAGAAGGAAAGACATCAGCTCTGACAACATTCCTGCACACATAGTCATGTGTTCACAGCATTTTCACCAAGTAAAGTTGTGATTTAAAAAATATTTAGAAGTGCAGAAAAACATCCCCTCTCCAGAGCAGCTTGTCTTGTGCACCATGCGGTTTCACAGCACCTCAGGCAGGCTCTCTGTCATCTCTCAATAATGTGTAAAAATACCCAGGGAAAATCAAATAATCTCCCCACACCATCTCTGCTTTTCCCAATTTCTCTTGCTAATCCTGAGCATTTTTTTTTTTTTTTTGATGATTTGCTGGTTTTCTTTGACTTTTTCTTGGAAGTCGTGATTGCTTGTTGCCTTCATTATGCATGGATTTAATATCAGCTGGGGGACTGCAGTTCATAGAATGTTTGGTATCGTTAAATTAAGCAGATTCTCCTCTTTCAGGTGACTATAAAAACATGACTTCCTGATATAGGATGTTTTATAGCAGCTAATGATACCGGTTATTTTTTTTGGTGCGCAAGCGCGATCAGCTGATTGATCCACCTCCACCGCTGCAAATACACCATTATGTGGTAGCTGTAAGATAGAAACCTGTTCAATAAGTTACACATGGGTTCAAAAAGCATTACTCATATCAATGCCCATTCGCTATTGTTTTCTTTGAAAGAGCAGTACCTGCTAAGTCCAGGTCTTTCTGGAGCTCTCCATAGCTGTGTTCGAAATGTTCACTCATTCTCCATACTAATACATACCCGCACATACCTGTCCATGCCCATAGAAACCAAGAATAAGCAAGTATTTCTACATGCCCATTGCTGAAGGGTCTCCTCCTGTCTCAGACGGCTGTGTTGTTCACAGTCATGCCTGCGGTGTGCTGGCGGAACCTGAGGTGTTTCATGTTCACGGCATCCTTTCTGAAGTGCAGCAGTTCTCCTCATTCTATTGCTCTCCATCTGGTGGGTTTTCTTCTTCTTTGTTCAGACTACTGGTTGAGGGATAGGTGTGTCGTAATTCCAGTTCATGGGCACGATCCTGAAAAAGTGGCTTTCGACCCTGTTCAGGAAGGCCTGTGCGTGCCTGTAGAAACCAATAAACCAGAGGACCCGGAGAAAATCAACACTTTTCTTGGCATTTTACACATTTGTATTGTAGACTGGCATTTGTCAAGGTTACACATTTGCCATCATGTAGGCATGGCGAGTCGTCCTATGAAGCCTGAGTTCATTGGACGTGCTATGATGATGATGCAGAGATCATAGGCCATCCTATGATGTCCTAGAAACGTGTCTGTTGTACCCTATGCTGGAGAAGAGTGTCCTCCTGTCTCAGACGGATGCAATGTATGACAAATGTGCATAGGACACATAGACAAATGTGCCTTTATGATGTCATATGATCACTGCCTGAACATAATAGGACGTCCTATAGGACACATAGACAAATGTGTCTTTATGATGTCATAGACCATGTGACTTTGAACTCAGGCATCATAGGACACATTGACAAATGTGTCTTTATGGTGTCACATAGACCATGTGTCTTTGAATTCAGTCATCATAGGACACAGACAAATGTGTCTTTATGATGTCATATAGACCATGTGTCTTTATGGTGTCATATAAACACAGATGTCTATATGATGGCACAGACAAATGTGTCTTTATGATGTCATACAGAACTCAGGCAGAGATCATAGGCTGTCCTATGATGTCCTATGAAGTGTGACAGAGATTATTTGCTTTTAATGAATGAATCTTTATTTCGGATAGATTAAAAGTAAAGATTAAAGAAAGGAACAGAATAATATAACAAGGGGGGAAAAAAATCTAACAAGGTCAAATTAAACAATAACTCCTCTGATTATACAGTTCAACATAAGTCATCTGAAATGGGTGATGGCTGAAGCTGCAGCTTGTATTGCCCACCCATATTTCATCCAAGAATTCAAAAGAAAAACAAAACAGGAGTGATTACAATTCAGAACAAAGCTATGACAAAACGTGACACCCCCCCCCCCACAAAAAAATAATAAAATAAAATAAAATAAAAACAAAAAACTAAGCAATAGCACAACACAGACTGAATATGATCATTCTTATGTGATTTTACAAGTCATCTTGTATATATGTTTGGAGTATTTCTTCCTTTAATTTTTGTTTAAACTGTCCAAGCGTTGTACATGATTTTAATTCAGGTCCAAAAGCGTTGCACAGTCTGACTCCTTGCACTGAGACACAGTGTTGCTTGATAGTAGTTCTCACTGAAGGTTTTTGAAATATACATGTTCCTCTGAAATGATAATTGTTTCTCCCTTATTTGGAACAACTTTTGGATATGTGGGGGCAGTGATAGATTCTTCACTTTAAACATTATTACTGCAGTTTTAAAGTCAATCAGATCTTTCAACTTGAGAGCTTTTAAGAAAAAGTGGGTTTGTTGATTCCCTGTAAGCAGCTTTGTTTATTTTTCTAATAACTCTCTTCTGAAGCATAAAGATTGAATATACTGTATGTTTGTTTTATATGTATTTCCCCATACTTCAGTACAATATGTCATGTATGGGAGTTTTAATGAATGATACAAAGTATATAGTGTGGGTTGATTCAGCAAATATTTCACTCTGTGTAGTATTGCAATTGATTTGGACATTTTACCTTTAATATAATTAATTTGTGACTTCCAACACAGTTTATTAACAATTATTACTCCACAAAATTTAATTTTGGATACCCTTTCAATCTCTACACCACTTGCACTGAGTTTTGATACTGAGTTGTTGTGATGGTTGTTAAAAATTATAAATTTTGTTTTACTTAAATTGAGTGTTAATTTGTTTGAATCAAACCACAGTTTAAGCTTTCCTAATTCCTTTCTGAATATATCCAAAAGTTGTTCCAAATTGCTTCCACTGCATAATAAATTAGTGTCATCTGCAAACAATATTAAATCCATTTTTTTCCGAAACTTTACATATGTCATTTATATACATATTGAATAACAATGGCCTCAAAACTGAACCCTGTGGGACTCTGCAAGTAACCTTGAGTAATTGTGAGTTTTTGCTACCAACACATACATACAGATATCTGTTAAGTAACTACATAACCAGGACAGTGCTACCCCCCAATACCATAATTTTGTACTTTCTTTAATAATAATTTATGATCCACTGCATCAAATGCTTTTTTTAAGATCCAGGAATACCCCACCTGAATACTCTTTATTTTCAATGACAGTTGATATTTTTTCTATAAATTCCATTAGAGCAAATGCAGTTGTCCTCTTGTGTCTGAACCCATATTGCTGCTCACACAATAAATTATTCTTCATTATGAAGCTGTCAATTCTCTCACAGAATATATTTTTTCAAGTATCTTGGAAAATTACGGCAATAGTGAAATAGGTCTATAGTTTGAAAATTCCCCTTTGTCACCCGTCTTGCATATCGGAATTACTTTAGCTATTTTCATTGCACTGGGAAATATACCTGTTTGGAGAGACAGGTTACAAATATACATCAGTGGCTTCACTAAGCATTCAATGATAGTTTTGACTAAAAGCATGTCAATACCATCACAATCCGTAGATATTTTACTTTTAAATGATTTAACAATTTCAATGACCTCTCTCTTGTCTGTGTTCTTTATGAAAATGAAGTCTTTTATAGCAATGTTTTTGCTTATTGTATCACCTGTAGATGCCATAATGGGTATTTCTCAAGCCAAATTAGGAGCAATGTTAACAAAAAATGTATTAAATGTGTCTGCAGGTGAGACTGCATTCACACTCTGAGTTGGATTTTTTTTTTTTTTTTTTGAAAGATTGGTTGGGTAGCTTGTATTTCTGTTTTTATTTCCAAGAATATCGTTAAGTGTTGTCCATGTATTTTTAATATTCTCTGTTTTTCTCCAGTTCTTTACTGTAATAGTCTCTTTTACTACATCTCATTATATATATTAACTTATTTTTGTATGTTTTATACCGCTGCTCTACTTCTTTTCTCCTTTTCTTTAGAAAAGCTTTATACAACAATTTTTTTCTTTTTACATGCTTTTTGTAATCCTTTGGTTAACCATGGCTTGTCGACAAATTTCTGTTTCAGCTTTTTCTTTACTAATGGACATTTTTTTTCATAAAGATGTGTTTTAGGCTTCATTTACATCTGATACATAGACTTTTGTCCAGTCTTGCTTCAGCAGGCCTTCTTTAAAAAAACTGATTGCATTTTGTGATTTGTATCTGAAACATTTTAAAGATTTTTTTTGTTTGTTTTTTGGTTTTTGTTTTTTTCCTGTATTGGCCCCCGTGTGGCCATGGATAAGTGCAAAGACTGGCAAATGGTCACTTATGTTATTTATCAATAATCCACTTTCTATTTTCTTATCAATAATATTAACAAACAGGTTATCAATAAGTGTAGCAGTGTGAACTGTGATTCTACTGGGATGTGTTATTGTGGGATATAGACTCATACTGTACATATAATTCCTGAACTCTGTAATTACATTTTGTTGAAATGGATTTAGTAAATCAATATTGAAGTCTCCACAGATTACAACCATTTTCTTACTAGTTATATTATTGTACAGCAATAATGTTTATAGAGTGAATAGTGTACTATATAGTGAATCAGCCATTTTGTAGTGCTGTTTGAAATCAACTGAAAATTTCATTCACTATATAGAACACTCAAATGCATTGTGAAAAGTAGTGTACAATGGATGGTCACTACATGTGCCAATATATCCCATAATCCAATATGCAACCAATGCAGGAGTGAGAGGAGAGCTTCACATTATTATATTTATTAATTCAGCAAATATGATTTGATTTAATAGATATTTATTACAAATTACATGCAGGTAGTCATGTTTTACTACTGTTAGTCTGTTACATTTTACTGTCTTGCCATGATGACATCATTAACCACATTACAAAAAACAGCCAATAGTGTCCGATAGCTGTTAATTTTACTATATAGTCCACTATATCTAAAGTCACTATATATCGAGTAGTGAGTGAGTGAGTGAGTGAGTGAGTGAGTGAGTGAGCATTCTGAACACAGCCCACAAGTGGGGTTTTTTGGCTCTTTGATAACTCTTCTGATGATTCTTTTGATTTCTCTGTCAGAAATCTTGAGGAGCTCCTTGTCATGTTCACTGCGTAACTCTGCAGTGAACATATGAAATGGCAGTGAGCCCAAAATGCAGAACAATGGGTGTATGTATAGAAAGTCCAAGTACAGTCACAGCACAAAGGAAAGACACCTGGATACAAACTTGATTGGTCTACGGGAATGCCTAACATGCTCCAATTAAGCAGGAGCAGAGAAAAAAGGCACAGGGAAGACTGACAACAGTGTCGGAGCAGAAAGGCTCTGAGGGAACAACATGATTCAGTCCAGGGGTAAACCAACAGAAGCGAGTCCAGATGTCCAAGGTTGACGTTGTGAAGTTGCCACAACAGCTGGTCACATTCTACCCTATAAATACACAAACCCAAAATGAGGGCAAATGGACACAGCTGTGTGGCCACCCGGTGCGTGACTGGTTGAACAGTGTGTGTGCATGCGTGAGTGTGAGTGTATGTGTGCGTGCGTGCATGAGTCTGTGAGTGTGTATGTGATGAACCATACTGCTGGTGGATGCCTGGTGAGGAGGAGGCATGGCTGTGGGACTGATGGAGAGCAAGGCTCAATCCATCAGCTGGAATTAATAATCAATAATTAAACCCAACAGCCACAAGTCACGCTCGGGGTGACGACCCCGAACATGACAGTGCCCCCCCCCTCCTCAAGGGGTGGACACCAGACACCCACTGTACCATCAAAGCAAAGAATGAACCCCCACCCCCACCCCCACCCAAAAGACCAACACACCAAATCAGGGCAGGAGGTGGGGGGAAACAGGTTAGGAAGGATCAATCAAAGATGGGGAACACCACAAAACAACACAATGGCAACACACTCCACAACCCCAAAACTAAATAACCCACCCCACCCCCAAGAGTCCCACGGTTCAGGGGGCCGGCCAGAGTCCAAGGCCCAGCAGGTTGCCGAAAGTTCAGGGGGCTGGCCAAAATCCCAGGGCCAGCAGGCAGCCTGCCTACAAACCTTTATTGAAGCGCAGCAGGCCAGCAGTGAAACAAATCAGGATTTTGCCAGAGAGTGCAACCTCTGCACTGCAAGACTGTTTTCAGCACACAGACTGGAAGATCTTCAAAATAGCAGCCTCCCAGGAAGACAAGACAGATGTGGAGGAGTATGCTGACACGGTCACCAGCTACATCGCGAAGTGCACAGAGGATTTCACTACAGTGAAGACCATCACTATGCGGGGTAATCATAAGCCCTGGATGACTGGAGAGGTGCGCTCGCTGCTTACAGCCAGAGATGCAGCCTTCAGAGCGAAGGACAGGATTGCCCTCCGCTCAGCCAGGTCTGCACTTTCAAAGAGAATTAAGGCGGCAAAGCGCGCCTATGCGGAGAAAATCCAGGGACACCTCTGTGACACTAGGAACACCAAGCAGATGTGGCAGGGAGTTCGGACACTGACGGGCTTTAAGTCTAGGCAGGGGGTCGATGATGACGACGCTTCGCTTCCAGACAGGCTTAACGACTTCTTTGCACGTTTTGAAGCATCAAACTTGACAATCAGAGGGAGGGCCGGCCCACCCCCACCATCGGTCGGACCAGCTTTTACCATCAACACAGCGGACACATGGAGGACCCTATCCAGAGTCAACCCACGCAAAGCTGCAGGTCCAGACAACATTCCGGGACGTGTGCTCCGAGACTGCGCGAGCGAGTTGGCGGATGTCCTGACTGACATTTATAACATCTCCCTGAGTCAGGCCATCGTTCCCAGATGCTTCAAGACCTCTATCATTGTACCGGTGGCAAAGAAACCAGTGGTGTCCGGTTTGAATGACTATCGTCCTGTTGCACTGACACCAATTGTGATGAAGTGTTTTGAACGGCTTGTCAAACCACACATTACAGCCTGCCTCCCTGCATCACACGACCCACTCCAGTTTGCATATCGTTCAAACCGCTCCACGGAGGATGCTATAGTCACCACCTTACACTCTGTCATCACCCACCTGGACCTGAAAGACACCTATGCCAGACTCCTGTACATTGATTTCAATTCAGCATTCAACACCATTATTCCCCAGAGACTGATGGAGAAATTACTCCTTCTCGGTCTGAACACCGCCACATGTCTCTGGATCCTGGATTTCCTGACTGAGAGACCTCAGTCTGTCCGGGTTGGAAACATCATCTCCATCTCTGTCACGCTGAGTACCGGAACCCCTCAAGGCTGTGTACTCAGTCCACTGTTGTTTACGCTTCTAACACATGACTGTGTATCCAAACACGAGGGGAACCAGATTATTAAGTTTGCAGATGACACCACGGTGGTGGGATTTATTCAGAGGGATGAGGAATCAATGTACAGGGAAGAAGTGAGAGACCTGGAGGGCTGGTGCAGGGAGAACAATCTGGTGCTCAACGTGGACAAAACGAAGGAGATGATTATCAACTTCCGGCGGTCACAGCCTGAGCACGTCCCCCTCAGCATCGGCGGCCGTTTAGTGGAGAGAGTAGAGAACATCAAGTTCCTCGGAGTGCAGATCTCGCAGGACCTGACCTGGAGCAAGAATTCCTTGGAGATCAGGAAGCGGGCTCAGCAGAGACTACACTTCTTGAGGAAACTCAAACAGGCCTCTCTCCCCATCTGCATCCTCAGGACCTTCTATAGAGGTGTGGTGGAGAGTGTTCTGACGTACTGCATTGCTACATGGTACTCCAGCTGCAGTATGTCAGACAAAAAAGCCCTGCAGAGGATAGTCAAGGGGGCGGAGAGGGTAATTGGAGTCTCCCTCCCCTCTGTCCAAGAACTTTTTCAGAACCGTTGTAGGAGCAGGGCACTGAACATTGTCAAGGACCGTTCTCACCCTCTGCATAAACACTTTGAACTTCTTCCATCTGGTAAACGATTCCGGAGCATCAGAGGCAGAACCACCAGACTGATCAACAGCTCCCTCCCACAAGCTGTCAGGATGCTGAACAGCTGACCCAGAATCTCTCATACACACTACTGCACCTACGGACATTTTGTATATTATAGTTAGTTATTCTTTTTCCCCAAGTATGTCTCAGGGATGTGTGAATGGATGGGGTGGTGGGGGTGGGAGGTGGAGCTATGTGGGAGTGTGTCTTAATCATGCTGCTTCTTATATGGATGCCGAGAGAAACGCAATTTCATCTTGCCTGCACTACAGTTGTATGTACAGCAATATGACAATAAAGTTTGATTTGATTTGATTTGATTTGCAGAACAGTATCAGGTGGCCTGCCAGAGAAAAAGGGCCACTTGATCTGGGACCCTAATCCTTCGGGTGGCCTGCCCACACAATTGGACCACCAGGACTGGAGGGGCAGATGAGGCGGTGGCCTATCCACCAGAAGGCTGAGAGGTGGGTGGCCAAACAGGGGAAGAGAGACCCCTATGGTCACTGGTGGCGAAGGGAGAAGGACCCCGACTGTACCCGGCAAAAGGAGGAGGAACACCCACAGGGCCTCCAAAACGGAAAGGAAGACCCCGGCATCCCCAAACTGTCCTGTGGCACCCCCGGTGATCCCGACGTAGGACTGGAGCGTGGCTGCACCCTCGGTGGTCCCGGCATGGGACTGGAGCACTGCTACACCCACGATGGTCCCGGCATGGGACTGGAACTCTGCTGCACCCTCGATGGACCCCTACCGAGTCATAGTTGCACCCACGATGGAGTCCAGCTGGACCCCCTGCAGTGGGACCCGGCTGGGCCACTGCTGACCCCAATGCCATCTTGGCCATGGGCCAGCAAACCCGTATGAGCACACAAGCAAGGGGGCGATCAATTACAAGCACCCTGGACTGGGACTGGGTGCCCCCAACAACCACCTTGACTGGACCTTCGGTGACCTCTGGTTGTGAGCCTGGTTCCACAGACTCATCCGGCAATGGAAGACCCTCTCTGATGACTCTGGAAATGGACTCAGAAAGAGAGGGGGAAGGGTCAGAGTCACCGGCAGCAGCAGAGCCTGGCGAGGCGAGCTCAGGTGCAGTGTTTGGCTGCAGCTGGCTCTCCTCACCTAAAGCTAGGCAAAAATGCTCAATTATGGAAAAGAGAAAGACAAAAGAGAGCACTTGCCTTAGCTCAAGCTCTACTACCGTCCAGGACTTCGGTGAGCTGGGCGATGTCTCCTCAGGTTTAGCCTCCACAAGGTTCTGCTCGGGTGCTGACTCTGCTATGGCGGCCTCCACAGCAGGCGTGATGGTCTCTGCAGTCTTAATTCTCCCAGCTGCCATGATCCACGCTGGTGACTCCTCCGGAGTGGCAGCTGGGACCTGGTTCACCATGGCTGTGAGAGGACATCCCTCCTGGACCTCTGGCTCTTCCTGATCCAGACTGCTCGGCTCCGGTTCCGGCAGGCACACCAAGGGAAGAGGAGAGAGGGCCGGTGAGCAGTTTTTAACAGCAGCAGGCGGGGAGAGCTCAGGGGACTGCTTTCCCTGAGCCTCCCTACCAGGAATCAGGCAAGACATTTCATTAATAATGTGAGTCAAATAAATGTACGTGCCTGTTCTCTCGGTTTATGGTGTAACTTGCAGCTACTGCTGTTTGGACGTCTTCACCCGTCCGTCCAGGAAAGGCGGTGCTAAGCTCCTTGATAGAAGGTATGGGAGCCGCCCTTCTCGCCTCAGGAACGGGAGACCCTGGTGAGAAAAACAGGTGCCCCACTGCTACCGGTGAACAACCTGAGGAGTAATGGGGCAGATTAAGCCAATTTTTCATAAGAATCTTTCATTTGATGATACAAGCACCAAAATTGGCACAAATGAAGTTCAGGACCTACTTTTTAAGAAAAGTACGCTCTCCAGCTGAAAATTCAAGATGGCCGCCATTTTTCAAGATGGCGACCGTGTCAATCTCCGATATTTTCTATTTGCCAAGTGGAAATCCAATATGCATTGTTTCTGAATGATCTGAACATTAAACTGCATGTATTTTAATACATTTATCTCATTTCTATGTTCTGAATTTAAATATGACCAACATATTTCAAAATGGTGGCTGCTAAATGGCTGTAAATTGCAGTTTTCTAGCTGAAAATCTGTCTCTGTAAGCTATGCGGCCAAAACTAAAAGTCCATGGTTACTTATTTCATTGATGTGATAAAATGTTATTCAATTTAGTTTATTGCTTTTATGAGAGTGATGTCAAAGCACAACCAGGATGTCAAAGCACAACCAATCCTTTCTTTCAGCCTCCAATGTCACAAAAACACGCCATATGCATGAAGTCACAGCAAGCTGCCTCTACATGCTACAAAAGGAGGCATATGAGTATCACTGTGCAGAGGAGAATGACGCCCTGAATTTTGATGAATGGTGTGAGACACGCAGGAAAGAAAGTCCACAGTTTCAATTCTGGGAGCTTGTCCTGTCAATGGAGTTGGTGGTGTTCTCGTTGGTCAGATCTTTCAGAGAGGCTAACTTCAACTTGTACTGTCAAGCACTGTCTGCTTTAATCCCATTCTTCTTTGCTAACAACAATGTGAACTATGCTCGATGGCTCCCCATCCACCTCAAAGACATGGTTTCTTTGGAGCAAAGTCACCCTGGAGTGTTCCACGAATTTCAGCTGGGAAAGTTTATGGTCCACAAGACTCACAGGGAATTCTCCGGCATAGCCATTGACCAAGCTCATGAGCAGGCCAATGCTGTCGTGAAAGGCGATGGTGGTGCCATTGGAGTTACTGAGGATCCATCTGCAATGAGGCGATGGATGGTTTCTGGACCAGAAGTTAGCCAGTTAGTTAACCAGTATGAGTTGGCTTCACAGGTTAAAGCTGCAAATGAAGTATCAAGCATCATGAGCAGAACAGCCAGTCTCAGAAGTCCTTCACTGACAAGGTCAAGAAGTTTTTTGGTGTGATGAAGGACCTGGGCAATCCTTTCCTGGAGGAATCCAAGGATCTGCTCACACTGGACACAAAGCTCATCTGCACATCCCAGTGCTGCAGAGCTTGTTAGGACTCATTTTGAGAAAGGTGAAGTTGCCTTCAAAGACTTTTTCATTGGTCTGGGTGATGAGGCTTCCTTCTACAAGCCAATCAAAAAGAACAAAACTGACTTCTTTCGGCAACAGGCAGCTGTAGATTCCAGCGACAAAAAGGAGGTACTTAAAAGTGACTGCAATCTGTTCTCGCAGCTTTTCATATCATGTCAAGCTCGAGAGTGTGATCTACTGGAGTTCTTCAAGCACGAGAATCAGTCCTTTCCTGCAGCACTGAGTGACATGGGGAATCTCCATTCTGGAAAGAAGTCTGACCTTGCTGACCGTCTGGAAGATGCCATTTCTCTCCCTGACACTCAACCAGAATGTGATGCTATCATCACTGATGGTTCTGCTCTTGTTCACTCACTGTCTCCAAAGACATAAAGACCTTTGAGGAATATGCTGTACGTGATGTAGTACCAAAGATCCAGTTTTACTCGTCAAAGTATGAACGCACAGACATAGTTTTTGATGTATACAAAACATCAAGCCTGAAAGCTGAAACAAGGTCAAAGCGAGGAAAGGGAACTCGGCGTAGAGTGACAGACAAAACCAAACTACCACCCATCTGGTCAAGCTTCCTGAGAGACAGTGACAACAAGACTGAGCTCTTTCACTACCTTGCAGACAAGATTATATCCATGTGTCCCAACAATGTTGTAATTGTGACCAAGGATGATCGGGCATTATCAAACAAGACCTTCAATCTTGATGGCTTAAGTCCTTGCAACCATGAAGAAGCTGACTCCAGGATATTCACACATGCTCTTCATGCAGCAAAGCAACAGACGAAGTCTGTCTTGATCAAAGCATGTGACACAGATATTCTGGTTATTGCAGTCAGTGTCTTTGCAACTCTTCAGGATGCAGGCTTGGAAATGGTGTGGGTAGAATTTGGTCAGGGTCAGTCCATAAGATGGTTTCCTATTCACGATCTGGTAGATAAGCTTGGTCCAGAGAAAGCTAGTGGTATGTGCTTCTTTCATGCTTTCACTGGTTGCGACGTGGTGTCAGCCTTTCGAGGTAGAGGCAAGACAACTGCATGGCAAACATGGGGGTTTTGTCCTGAAGTCAGCCCAGTCTTCAAGAAGCTCAGTCATTACCCACCTATCATAGAAGATGCTGACCTCAACATCCTTGAGAAATTTGTTGTCACCATGTACGACAAGCACAGCAACACCACCAAGGTCGATGAGGCAAGACTGCACTTGTTTGCTCGGAAGCAGAGATCTTACGATTCTATTCCACCAACCAGTGCATCTCTCACTCAGCATGTTAGACGTTCTGTCTTCCAGGCAGCCTGTATATGGGGCCAGGCAACATCGTGCAAAATGCAACCTGAAAGCCCTGCCAACTGGGGCTGGCAGAAGAATGGTGAAGTCTGGGCAGTTGTCTGGTCAACCCTGCCACCCATTGCTCAGTCTTGCCAGCAGCTGACAAAATGTCGCTGCACGGGTGAATGTCGTGGACCATGTACACTACCGTTCAAAAGTTTGGGGTCACCCAGACAATTATTTTGTGTTTTCCATGAAAAGTCACACTTATTTACCACCATAAGTTGTAAAATGAATAGAAAATCTAGTCAAGACATTGACAAGGTTAGAAATAATGATTTGTATTTGAAATAATATTTTTTTCCTTCAAACTTTGCTTTCGTCAAAGAATCCTCCATTTGCATCAATTACAGCATTGCAGACCTAACATGATTGCACAAGGGTTTTCTAATCATCCATTAGCCTTCTGACGCAATGAGCAAACACATTGTACCATTAGAACACTGGAGTGATAGTTGCTGGAAATGGGCCTCTATACACCTATGTAGATATTGCACCAAAAACCAGACATTTGCAGCTAGAATAGTCATTTACCACATTAGCAATGTATAGAGTGTATTTCTGATTAGTTTAAAGTTATCTTCACTGAAAAAAAGTGCTTTTCTTTCAAAAATAAGGAAATTTCTAAGTGACCCCAAACTTTTGAACGGTAGTGTAAATGCTACCGCCGCACCCTGAAATAAGATAAGATAAGATAAGATAAGATAAGCCTTTATTAGTCCCACAATGGGGAAATTCCAGGATTGCAACAGCACAGGGATAGCAACACTCAGAGCAATAATCAGAAGGCAAGAAAAAAAAAACAAGAACATCTAGTAAACATATGTACATATTACTATAAATATATATATAGACACACAGTGCGTAGCATTATGGTTGGTGAATGTGCAGCAGAAAGTCTAAGCTCTCTCTCCGTGGATGCGGCTGGCCAGCTGGAAGTCTTTGGGCATGATGGTGACCCTCTTAGCAGAGAACAGTCCCACCAGGTAGGCCTCTCTGGTCTCCTGCAGAGCCATGACGGCGAAGCTCAGGAAGCGCAGGATGGTCTTGAAGTCCTGAGCGATCTCCCTCACCAGGCGCTGGACGGGCAGCTTACGGATGAGCAGCTCCGTGGATTTCTGGTAGTGACGGATCCCTCTCAGCGCCACGGGCCTGTAACGGCGAGGCCTCTTCACTCTGCCGGTGGCCGGAGCGCCTCTCCGAGCAGCCCTGGTGGCTAGCTGCCTCCTGGGGGGCTTCTTCCTCCAGTAGATTTTACGGGCGGTCTGCTTGGTTCTTGCCATCGCTCTTTATTATTCTGTCTTATATTTCTTGCACGCCGCCTAAACTTCAGCCCGGCACCCGCATCGTTTTCGCTACAGTTTCACCCTACACAACTGTGTTCCTGCAAATGCAAGGAGTAAAACAGGTGACCAAGAGTCAATTCAAGCTAGCCAGTTCAGTCTATACTACATCTCTGTATTGAGTGGTAGGAAACATACATCACATCATATCAGTATCTTCACTCAGGTAGTGTTTCTTCATTATATTTTCAATATATCATCATAGTAGTTGATAATTATATTTGGAAGGCAAAATTGGATTACTTGTCTCCAAAAACATACATTTTGATGTATAGATCATAAAAGTAGCATGATATCGTCAGAATTTAAGCCAAATACTGCTGTAAACCCATATCAGAGGCGGCCATCTTGAAAAAATGGCGGCCATATTGGATTTTCAGCTGGAGAGCGTACTTTTCTTAAAAAGTAGGTCCTGAACTTCATTTGTGCCAATTTTGGTGCTTGTATCACCAAGTGAAAGATTCTTTCACTAATCTGCCCCACTAGAGGAAGACCTCACAGTGGATGCGGAGGGAGATCCTGCAGACAGGACTGCTCGGGACTGATGATCCACTGAGGAGTTGACTGGGCTCGGTGTCAGAGCGGGAGCAGATCGTGGGGCGAAATTGTTCATCCGGGATTCCGGGTGATGCTGACGTGATGGCTGTCGGCTTGGAGCAGGAGATGGAGCGGAGGGGAAGATGGCCACCAGCGGAGAAGGGTGTCTCTTCCATTCACCCATGGAAGGAGCGGGAGAGCTGCGGAAGGAGGAAAACTTCTTTTCCAGCAAGCACCTCTTCCATGTAGGAGACAGTTCCTGCACTGGGAATTCCCTCCCTGGCTCCTCTTCACGCAGCGCGAGGATTGCAAGGAGTATGTCAGCCGACTCAGGGAAAAACAGAAAGTCGGGACAACACTCCAGGACCTCCACTGCTGTGTTTTGAGCAGCGCAAATGGCCTTGGGAGAATACTGCTCTTGTATCCGGGAGAAGGCATCCTCCAGATGGGCCAGTCCGTGCAGCTCCGCGTTGCTCCAATAATCCATCATAACTCCAGTGACAGGTTGGAAAAACACAAAAATGAAAGTAACATGCTACTTACTGCTTGGGCTCAGTTGGTGGCAACTTTGTCATGTTCACTGTGTAACTCTGCAGCGAACATATGAAATGGCAGCGAGCCCAAAATGCAGAGTAAGTAACGTGTTTATTTACAATGGGTGTATGTATAGAAAGTCCAAATATGGTCACAGCACAAAGGAAAGACACCCGGCTACAAGCTCCAATTAAGCAGGAGCAGAGAAAAATGGCACGGGGAAGACTTACAGTGTCGGAGCAGAAAGGCTCTGAGGGAACAACATGATTCAGTCCAGGGGTAAAACCAACAGAAGCGAGTCCAGATGTCCAAGGTTGACATTGTGAAGTTGCCACAACAGCTGGTCACATTCAACCCTATAAATACACAAACCCAAAATGAGGGCAAATGGACACAGCTGTGTGGCCACCTGGTGCGTGACTGGTTAAACAGTGTGTGTGCGTGTGTGAGTGTGAGTGTATATATGCTTGCATGCATGAGTGTGTGTGCGTGCATGAGTGTGTGAGTGTGTATGTGGTGAACCATACCACTCGTGGATGTCTGGTGAGGAGGAGGCATGGCTATGGGACTGATGGAGAGCAAGGCTCAATCCATCAGCTGGAATTAATGATCAATAATTAAACCCAACAGCCACAAGTCATGCTCGGGGTGATGACCCCAAATCACTGCAACATTCAGCAGTTTAGAAATGTGCCTGTAATCAATGCCTTCATTATTTTTTGCAACAATAAGGTTACAAAGATCAAGAGAGAGCTCTTTGCTTCTACCCATCATAAGTTCTTTACCCATCATCTTCTGACAATCTGATCTTCACATACCTTTTAAAAGGCTATCAATCAGGGCATAACCAGCTGAAATTAATTTGCACTAATGGGGGATGGGATGGCTTCCTAAATTCTGATGATTTAAGCTTGTTTCTTGGCTTTCTATGCCTTTTTTGCAGTTCTTTTTCTTCATGTGTTCCAGACATATTCCCTGTGTCATTCCATTTCATTAAATATAACTTGTTTTGTGAACACAGTTGCCTTGATTTCTTTGTATGTATGATTACTTGTGTTGTTAATGAGATCTGGTGAAAATCTCAGGTCAATGGCTCCATCAGAAATATGCCTAATGAGAAAATGTTGATATATTAAATACTTATTTTCCTCGCTGTACACAGAAAAAGACAGAGAAGCTGAGGCGATGTGGACTGATTAAATGTTAAGATTTGTAAATTCTGAGAAACAGTTAAAATGGCTCATATTAACATAGAAAATTCTTGATGTTTTGATTTAAAAAATAAACTCATTTCATATCCCTTTTTGCTGTAAAAAAAGTATACAAGGTCAGATGTCTAAGAAAATTGCAAAATAGTATATTGGTTTGTTTGTAACCCTGTGTAATGCACACTGAGCTTACTGGATTTGTGAATACAGTAAGTTAGATTTATGATTGGGAAAATGTTGCTTTGGATTGTGGGACAGGTCCTTTCATTGAATGTTTGTGTGTATCTGTCCTGACAGTGTTACTGGGTTTAAGAGGACATGTGCTGGCACATTGAGTCAAGATACTAACTTTTAGTGTAGGATGGGGGATGGGCATCTCAGATTTCAGGTTCAGGTTCAGGTTACTTTATTTGTACCTGTAGGTAGATTTGTTTTGCAGTCTGGTGACATCCATATTTACAAGCCACAAATTACATTCAACATAGACACAAACACAGGCACACATGAAATTGACTATGAACATGATAAAAATACTCAAGGCTCCATCAATCAGGGTATAAAAAGACAAAGAGATGGGAGAAAAACCAGAGGTAAGAGAGAAGAGTCATATTAAAAATTAAAAACTAGTCAAAGAGGTTACAAACTCAAAGGTCTAAAACTCAAAATATTTAGAACCCAAGTAACATCCTACAAAAATAAGTAAATATAAAATGGAGTTAATAAATAGGTACCTAAATTATGTGCAATATATTGTTACAGCTTGTTCAACTCTTTGACAGCAGCAGGAACAAAGCTGTTTTTGTAGCGCTGGGTTTTACTTTTTGGGACAGCAAACCTCCGTCTTGAGGGAAGAAGCTGAAAGTTGCAGTGCAAAGGGTGGGAGTCATCATTTAAAATGGAGGTAGCAATCCTCTGTACTTGTCTGGTGTACAGGGATGTCAGGCTCAGCTGTGACTCACCAAGCAAATGACTGGACCATCTAACTACCTGATCCAAGGATTTCCTCCGTTTCACTTTTATCTGGCCAAACCATGACACTAAAGAAAAGGAAAAAAACAGATTCAATAAAAGCCCGATAAAACATTGTCATTATGGTTCGGTCAATTTGGAAGCGTGCAAGTTTTCTCAAGCAATGCAAATGTTGCTGACCCTTTTTGCACACCCTTTCACAGTTCTCTTCAAATTTTAAATTACTATCAATAATCGTCCAAAGATATTTGTAGGATTGTACACATTCGGTGGTCTGACCTTTTAGTACGGTGACTTTGTGCCTGGGAGTTTTCCTCCTAAAGTCAATAATCATGTCTTTAGTTTTTGTCATATTCAGCTGCAGGTAGGAATCCTCACACCAGTGAACAAAATCATCAACTACTGGGCCGTGGTCACTGTCACCATCCTGGAGGAGACTGACAATAACTGAATCATCAGCATACTTTATGATATGTCTGTTGTCATGTCTGCTCCGACACATGTTTGTGTACAGGATGAAGAGTAGTGGTGACAACACACACCCCTGAGGAGAGCCAGTAGAAGAGCACTTTAGGTCAGACAATGTACCATTGACCCTTACTCTCTGCGTCCTGTTGGTTAAGAAATCCAGAATCCAACCCACCAGATTATTGCTCAAATCAAATTGTTGCAGGAGCCTTTCAGCTAAGATATGAGGTTGGATTGTATTAAAGATGGAGGAAAAGTCCACAAATAAAGCCTGGCGTGTGTCCCATTAAAATCCAGATGTTTAAAAAGCATGTTAAAAAGAGTGACAGTGGCATCCTCCACTCCTCTGTGAGGCCTATAGGTAAACTGCAGAGGATCCAATGCATGTTCAGTCTGCTTTAGGACCTCACATCTGACCAGTTTTTCAAAAATTTGCATTAAAATTGAAGTCAAAGCAACTGGTCTAAAGTTGTTTACCGTTTTAGGACAGCTGGATTTTGGAACGGGAACAACCATGGCTTCTTTCCAGATCTTAGACACATGTTGTGTCTGTAAGGACTTATTGAAAATGTAATGAAATATAGGACTCAGTTCATGTGCACAGGACTTTACCAAGCGCCCACATTTATTATCAGGGCCATGACTTTTGTTCACTTTTACAGCGCAGAACTCCCTTTTAACATCTTGCACCTCAATATTAAAGTGCTGATTGTCTTTGAGTTTCTGTTTCAAATCTTGGGTTTCAGTGCTAAAATCAAAGGAGTCAAAACAACCATAAAAACAATTAAGATCATTAGCCAGCTCTGTGTCTGAATTAAAACCATCTAAAAACACACGATTACTGCGCTCTGTGCTCTGAAGGCCTGCAATAGTTTTCATACTGGCCCAGGCTGAACCAAGTTTCTTTGTTGCCATCTTGCTTTCCAGTTCTGATTTATAATTCTGTTATGCTCTTAAAATTTTGGATTTCAGCTCTTTTGTGGCAACCTATAGCTCAGAAACAGACCCCCGTTTAAAGGCAAGTGCTTTCCTCTGTAAGCAGGATTTAACTGATTTTGTAACCCATGGTTTGTTGTTGGGATATATTTTGACACGTTTACGTGGAACGATCTTATTTTTACAGAAAGCCATGTATGAGCATGTGACGTCTAAGAAAGAGTCCAAATCATCCCCGCAGCACAGTGTGAACATCTCCCAGTCTGTACAGTCAAAGCATTCCTGGAGGCTGTACATTGAATCTTCTGTCCACACATCAATGTCTCTCGTCTCCACCTTGCCTCTTCTGAGAGCAGTTTTATATGTGGGCAGCAAATGTACATAGTTGTGATCTGAGGATCCTAAAGGAGGAAGGGGGAGTGATTTATAGGCCCTCTCTATGGATCCATAGCACAGGTCCAATGTCTTTGTTTGTGTGTGTGTATATGTGTCCTGACTGTGGTTTCAGGTTTACCTGGTTTAAGAGGATCTGGGTTCAAGTGTGGGGTACTGAAGATGCTAAACCCTGGTAGAGAGTGGGGGGGTAGGCAACTTGAGTGGATGTGCATTTACTCCTGTTTTATCTGTTGCAGGAGATTTCTGAAAGCACTCAGAATGAGTAAAGTACAACAACGGCTCCCGACAGCAGCTCTGAAAAGGTAAGTTGTAGTTTGTCTGTACTGTTTAGTAACATTACTTTTTGTGAGTAATAAGTTTGACAAAAATACCTATCATTTTCTGACCAACAGACCCCAGCATGTTAGATCAGGCCCCAACCGTTCTTCCGTCATCACACTCAACACTGGTGTACCACAGGGCTGTGTGCTCAGCCCATTCCTCTACTCCCTCTTCACCCATGACTGCAGGCCTATGTATGGATCCAATTCCATCATGAAGTTCGCAGATGACACCACAGTGATTGGACTCATCAGGGACAACGATGAGTCAGATTACAGGGCAGAGGTTGAGCACTTGGCTACTTGGTGCGCTGACAATAACCTGCTCCTTAACACCAGCAAAACTAAGGAGCTCATAGTGGACTACAGGAAGGAGAGGGGAGAGACACATGACCCCATCCATATCTATGGCATAGCTGTTGAACGTGTCCCCAGCTTCAAATTACTGGGGACCCACATCTTGGAGGACCTGTCCTGGTCAGTTAACACCACCAGCCTGATCAAGAAGGCCCACCAGCGCCTCTTCTTCTTGAGGACACTGAAGAAGAACCATCTGTCAACTGACATCCTGGGCAACTTCTACCACTGCGTGATAGAGAGTACCCTGACCAACTGTGTCACAGTCTGGTATAGGAGCTGCTCTGTTGCTGACCGTAAGGCGCTGCAGTGGGTGGTGAAAACCGCCCAACGCATCACAGGGACTCCACTTCCAGTTATAGAGGACGTCTACAGGAAAAGATGTCTGCGCCGGGCACGCAGCATTCTTAGGGACTCCAACCATCCTGCTCATGCACTGTTCCAGCTTCTCCCCTCCAGAAGGCATTTCAGAAGCCTTCGGACTAGAACCAGCAGGTTTAGGAACAGTTTCTTTCCAACAGCTGTCACGTTATTGAACTTAGTTCACCGCTGACTCTCTTACCATCATCTCTTACCATCCTCACCTGTACATAACTGCCCATCTAACTTATTGTACATTATTTGCACATAACAGTACTCTTAATTTTCTGCACTGCTGCATACGTATATTTGCATATATTTGCTTAAATTGCACATACTGTTAATTACCGTATATACTGCACTGCTGTCCTTTGCACTTCTGACTGGATGCAAAACTGTGTTTCGTTACCTTGTATTCATACATGTGTAATGACAATAAAGTTGAATCTAATCTAATCTATCATGACATTGTTCTGAGATGAGGCAAAAGTGGATCAAGTCATGTCATGTTCAGAATATACAGCAGGGAAAATAAGTATTGATCATGTCAATATTTTTTCCATTAAATATATTTCTGAAGTAGCCAATGACCTGAGATTTTCACCGGATATCAGTAACAACCCAAGTATTCCATACATACAAAGAGATCAAGGCAACTGTGTTCACAAAACAATTTATATTTAATGAAGTGGAATGACAATGGGAATGAATACTGAACACGCTTAGTGAAATTCATTTAATATTTAGTAGAAAAGCCTTTGTTGGTAATAACAGCTTCCAGATGTCTCCTGTATAGAGAAATTAGGCCAGGCATTGTTCAGGAGTGATTTTAACCCATTCTTCCACACGAACTGTCTTCAAATCTTGAAGGTTTGTGCGTGTCATCTATGAACTCTTGTCTTCAGTTTGTTCCACAGATTTTCAATAGGATTCAGGTCAGGTGACTTACTGGGCCATTCTAGCAGCTTTATTTTCCTTTTCTGGAGCCAGTTGAGTTTCCTTGGCTGTGTGTTTGGGATCATTGTCTTGCTGAAATGTCCACCCTGATTTCAACTTCGGTATCTTGGCAGATGGCAACAGATTCTTATCAAGGATGTCTCTGTACATTTGTCCATTCATTTTTCCTTCAATTAAATGAAGTCTGCCTGTACCTTGTGCTGAAAAACACCCCACACCTTGACCTATCGTGTTTTGGGGCTAATGTGCAGTGCCATTTCTCCTCCAAACATGCTGTGTGTGTTGTGGCATCTACAAAGTTCAGTTTTGGATTCATCTATCCAGACTCTATTCTCCCATTATTTTACTGGCTTGCCCAAATGTTGTGCAGTAAATTTTAAACAAGTTTCAACATGCTTTTTCTTTAGTAAAGGAGTCTTGTGAGATCAGCGGGCATAGAGTCCATGTCAGTTGAGTGCATTACTTATTGTTTCCTTTGAAACAGCAGTACCTACTAACTCCAGGTCTTTCTGGAGGTCTCCATAGCTTGGTTCGAAATGTTCACTCATTCCCCATATAGTGTACTATATAGTGAATCAGCCATTTTGTAGTGCTGTTTGAAATCCATCCATCCATCCATCCATCTTCTACCGCTTTTCCGGAGGTCCGGGTCACGGAGGCAGCAGTTCAAGCAGAGAAGCCCAGACTTCCCTCTCCCCAGCCACCTGCTCCAGCTCTTCAGAGGGGATACCAAGGCGTTCCCAGACCAGGTGGGAGACATAGTCTCTCCACCGAGTCCTGGGTCTGCCTCGGGGTCTCCTCCCAGTGGGACGTACCTGAAACACCTCAAGTGGGAGGCGTCCAGGAGGCATCCTAATCAGATGCCCATACCACCTCAACTGACTCCTTTCAATGTGGAGGAGCTGCGGTTCTACTCTGATCCTCTCCCGGTTGACTGAGCTCCTCACCCTATCTCTGAGGGTGAGTCCAGCAATCCTACGGAGAAAGCTCATTTCAGCCGCTTGTATCTGCGATCTCGTTCTTTCGGTCATTACCCAAAGCTCGTGACCATAGGTGAGAGTAGGAACGTAGATTGACTGGAAAATCGACAGCTTTGCCTTAGAACTAAGCTCCCTCTTCACCACAACAGACCAGTACAACGTCCGCATCACTGCAGATGCTGCTCCAATCCGTCTGTCGATCTCTCGCTCCATTTTCCCCTCACTCGTGAAGAAGACCCCAAGATACTTAAACTCCTCCACTTGGGGCAGGAGCCTGTCCCCAACCCGGAGAGGATTGGGGACAGGACAATCCACCTTTTTCCGGCTGAGGACCATGGACTCGGACTTGGAGGTGCTGATTCTCATCCCAGCCGCTTCACACTCAGTGGCAAACCGTCCCATCAAGAGCTGTAGGTCATTGCTGGATGAAGCCAACAGGACAACATCATCTGCAAACAACAGAGATGAGATCCTGTGGTCACCAAGCATGACACCCTCCATTCCCTGGCTGCGCCTAGAAATCCTGTCCATAAAAATTATGAACAGGATCGGTGACAAAGGGCAGCCCTGGCGGAGTCCAACTCTCACTGGGAATGACTCCGACCGAGTGTTGGCAATACGAACCAAACTCTCACAACGGTCGTACAGAGACCGAATAGCTTGTAACAACAAGCCCGATACCCCATACTCCCGAAGCACCCCCCACAAAAATCCACGAGGGACGCGGTCAAATGCCTTCTCCAAGTCCACAAAACACATGTAAACTGGTTGGGCAAACTCCCACGAACCCTCAAGAATTCTCGAGAGGGTAAAGAGCTGGTCCGATGTGCCACGGCCAGGACGAAAACCACATTGCTCCTCCTGAATCCGAGGTTCGACCAACGGCCGGACTCTCCTCTCCAGTACCTTGGCATAGACCTTCCCAGGGAGGCTGAGGAGTGTGATCCCTCTAAAGTTGGAGCACACCCTCCGGTCCCCTTTTTTGAAGAGAGGAACCACCACCCCGGTTTGCCATGCCAAAGGCACTGCCCCCGACCTCCACGCAATGTTGCAGAGGCGTGTCAACCATGACAACCCAACAACATCCAGGGCCTTGAGGTACTCAGGGCGAATCTCGTCCACCCCCGGGGCCCGGCCACCAAGGAGATTTTTAACCACCTTGGCGACCTCACCCCCTGTGATAGGCGAGTCATCCCCCTCGTCCCCAAACCCTGCTTCCTCTGTGGAAGGCGTATCAGTGGGATTGAGGAGATCCTCGAAGTATTCCTTCCACCGCCCGACGATATCCCCAGTTGAAGTCAACAGTGTCCCATCCGCACCATACACAATGTGGACGGGGAGCTGCTTTCCCCTCCTGAGCCGCCGAACAGTTTGCCAGAATCTCTTTGAAGCCGACCGAAAGTCTTGTTCCATGGCCTCACCGAACTCCTCCCATACCCGGGTTTTTGCTTCAGCAACCACCCGAGCTGCACTCCGCTTGGCCTGCCGGTACACCTGTTTGAAATCTTAACTGAAAATTTCATTCACTCTGTAGTACACTCAAAATATCCCACAATGCATTTCAAAAAGTAGTGTACAATGGATGGTCACTATATTAGCCAATATATCCCATAATTCAATGCACAACCAACGCGGCAATAAGAGCAGAGCTTTGTATAACAAAATAAACTACCTTAAGGTATTTATACTTATTAATTCAGCAGAAATGATTTGATTTAATACATATTTATGACAAACTACATGCAGGTATTCATGTTTTACCACTGTTAGTCTGTTACGCTTTACTGTCTCGCCGTGACGTCATCATTAACCGTATTGTGAAAACCAGCCAGTAGTGTCCGATAGCTGTTAATTTTATTGTTGAGTTTACTATATAGTCCACTATATCTAAATTCACTATATAGCGAGTAGGGAGTGAGTGAGTGAGTGAACTTTCCAAACACATCCCATGAGGGGTCTTTTGCTCATGCATAACTCTTCTGATAATTCTTTTGACTTCTCTGTCAGGAAATCTTGAGGAACTCCTGGTCATAGCTAGTTTATGGTAAAATGATCAGATTCCTCCAGGAATCTTTCCTTCAATTAAATGAAGTCTGCCTGTACCTTGTGCTGAAAAACACCTCACACCTTAACCTATAATGTTTCAGGGCTTATGAGCAGTGCCATTTCTCCTCCAGACATGCTGTGTGTTGTGGCATCTAAAAAGTTGTTTTGGATTCATCTGACCAGACTCTATTCTCCCAGTATTTTACTGGCTTGCCCAAATGTTTGTGCAGCAAACTTTAAACGAGCTTCAACATGCTTTTTCTTCAGCAATGGAGTCTTGCGAGGTGAGCGGGCATAGAGCCAATGTCAGTTGAGTGCTTTATTTATTATTTTCTTTGAAACAGCAGTACCTACTTTTCTGGAGCTCTCCATAGCTTGGTTCAAAATTCTCACTCATTGTCTATGTGTCCTACCGTCCTATGATGTCCTATGAACGTGACAGACAGACACACACACAGACTGACACACACAGAGATTTCTTGTTTTTATAGAGTGATTTATGATGGCATTGCAGACATCATGCATCACAGGACATCATGCAGACATCACAGGCCGTATTATGATGTGCTCTGTCTATGTGCCATCATATAGACATATCTTTATGACGGCATTGCGAGTCTCTTTATGACGGCATCGTGAATATCTTTATGATGGCATCGCGAGTCCTATGATGCCTGAGAACATAGGACGGCCTATGATGCATTATAGGACATCAGGGAGACATCATAGGCCGTCCTATGATGTCCTATAAACGTGACACACATACAGACACACAGACACACAGATTTCTTAAATTTATAGAGTGAAAAGTGATAAATACCTTAAGGTAGTTTATGTTGTGATGTGAAGTTCTCTTCTCACTGCTCCATTGACTGTGCATTGCATAATGGGATATATTGGCAAATGTAGTGACCATCCATTGTACACTACTTTTCAAAATGCATTGTGGGATATTTTAAGTGTACTATATAGTGAATGAATGACTTACCAGCAGAATGCAAAATATGGACCATGATGGGTGAAAACGCAGCTGCCTCGCCACCCAGCCAGCCAGCCCCCCTTTGTCAAAAGTGAGAATTTTTTTATTTTTATTTTTTTTTAATATACTGATTTCTTGTTCATATACTTTGGAGATAAGATGATGCGGTATCTCTGGACAAAAAAACGGTGTCAAAACACTGAACCATTTTTTGTGTAAATGCATCCAAAGTCCAGTTTTGACTGAGTTATGGAATTTAAAGAGGTGCCACGACATTATACAAATTAGATGCATGAATTTATTCCTGTCTGAAACTTTGGATCATATTTTACATCTTTCTAAATGACAGTAAGCCATTATCTCTTACCACTTTCAAGTTATAGGCTTGGAAATCTGAACTATTTTATTGACAAAATATTTACCACTCTTGATCACTAGGGGTTATTTGTCATTTTTTAGTGCTGTTTGAAATCTTAACTATGAGTGTGTATGTTGCCGAACTGCGACATAACCCCTAGTGATCAAGAGTGGTAAATATTCTCAGGCATCATAGGACTCGTGATGCCATCATAAAGATATTCACGATGCCGTCATAAAGATATGTCTATATGATGGCACATAGACAGAGCACATCATAGTACGGCCTGTGATGTCTGCATGATGTCCTGTGATGCATGATGTCTGCAATGCCGTCATAAATCACTCTATAAAAGCAAGAAATCTCTGTGTGTCAGTCTCTGTGTGTGTGTGTCTGTCGCGTTCATAGGACATCATAGGACGACGGTAGGACGCATAGACAAATTTGTCTTTATGATGTCATATAGACCATGTGTCTTTTATATAGAACTCTTAACTATAAAAACAAGAAATCTGTGTGTCTGTCACTTTTGTAGGACATCATAGGACGGCCTATGATCTCTGCCTGAACATCATAGGACATCCTGTGAACTCAGGCATCATAGGACACATAGACAAATGTGCCTTTATGATGTCATATAGACCACATGGTGTATATGACATCATATAGACACTTGAACGTGTCTTTGAACTCAGGCATCATAGGACACAGACAAATGTAAAGAGCACCATGTGCTCTTTATGATGTCATATAGACCATGAACTCAGGCATCATAAGACGACTCGGGATGCCTATATCACAGCACATAGAAAAATGTGTCTTTATGATGTCATATACATCAAGCCCATGGCACATAGACAAATATGTTATGATGTCATATACATCAAGCCTGCCTTCATGTCTTTATGATGTCATATACAGTGACAGACATCAGGCAACATGTCTTTATGATGTCATATACATCAAGGCTGCCTTCATGTCTTTATGATGTCATATACAGTGAGTCCATGCCGGAAAGCCTCTTTTTGCTCAGATCTATTTTCATGATCCTGTCCATGAACTGGAATTACGACGCACCTACCCCTCAACCAGTGGTCTCAACAAAGAGGAAGAAGACCCACCAGATGGAGAGCAATAGAATGACGATAACTGTGGCACGTCAGAAAGGATGCCATGAAGATTAAACACCTGAGGTTCCAGCAGTACATCATACCCGTCTGAGACAGGAGGACACCCTTCACCAGCATAGGGTACAACAGACTTTAAAGCATGTTTCTAGGACATCATAGGACGGCTTATGATCTCTGCCTCATCATCATAGCGCGTCCTATGAACTCAGGCATCATAGGACGACTCGTCATGCCTACATGACGGCAAATGGGCAACCTTGACGAATGCCCGTCTACAAATGTGTAAAATGTCAAGCAAAGCATTGATTTTCTCCGAGTGCTCCGGTTTCTTGGTTTCTATGAGCATGCACCGACGGGCCTTCCTGAAGAGGGTCGAAAGCCACTTTTTCAGGATTGTGTCCATGAACTGAAATTACGACGCACCTATCCCTCAACCAGTGGTCTGAACGAAGACGAAGAAGACCCACCAGATGGAGAGCAATAGAGTGAGGAGAACTGCTGCATGTCAGAAAGGATGCCGTGAACATGAAACACCTCAGGTTCCACCAGTACGCTGCAGGCATGACTGAACAACACAGCCGTCTGAGACAGGAGGAGATCCTTCAGTGGTCTGAACGAAGAAGAATAAGACCCACCAGATGATATCTATATGACGGTACATAGACAGAGCACATGACTCACTACAAGACATATACAGTATATAGACACAGGTAAGCAACATAACACAGAGCAGTGACAGGCAGGAGAAGAAATAACAGTATTATTTTGTGGACCCTGAAGGAGCACTGGGGTCCACAAAAGTTGTTGGGTTCGAGGAGCTGGAGCAGTTAAGAAGAGTCCAGCAATCAAAAGCGACTGCTGTGCTGTTCAAGAGACCCTGATCTGAGGCGCAGGTAGGCAGCATCCTGCCTGAGTCCTGCTACAATGGTAGCCTACAAGGGAGCACCATAACAGGTAAAAAAAAAAACCTACCAAGAAATTGATAGGCAATGTGGGAGCACCAGGCTGTCGAGTCCTGACAAGAAGCTGACAGGACTAGGAGCACCGAATCAGCCGGGCCTGACGAGGTCTGGGAGGAGATACAGTGACCTAGGTCTATCCCCGCCTCCCTGTGCCCCGACGCACTAAGGGGAGGCTTTGAAGGGAAGACACACAACAATCTACAAAGAAGATGGAAGACGAAGACAAGCTACAGGAGTACAGGGGAGACCCTGACTCCACACAGGTAACAGAGCCAGAGTTGCCACAAGATGGTACCCCTGGGAGCTCAATGCCAGCAGAGCTCTCCAGGGAACTCGAAGGTGAAGTGGGTCCCACTGGGAAAGATCTTGTGCTGAAGCCCCTAGAGGGAGCATCGAAAGATGGAGAAGAATAGACATCGGGGAGACAGGCTCCAAGAATCCATTTTAAAGTTGAGGTTATGCTGCATATGGGTGACCCGCTCATCTGGAGCAGTAAAGTCCTGCAAGAAATGAGTCGCAACTACAGCCAAGCTGGCATGAACCTCACCCCTGAGAAATTGGGGGAAGACATCAGCTGTGAAGTGAAGAAATCAAATCAGCTTCTCCTGCTGTCAAGTTATCAGGGCATCCCTCTACTGGTGGTGAAGTGCCCGCCAGTTGCTACCCGGAAAAAGGAGATCGGGCAGTGGCTGGAATGATGGGTGAAATGGCTAGAGCAGCTTGAAGAAGGCCTGTATGAAGTGGTGAAGCTGTACAGCTCTGATCAAGATCTCGACCCCCTTGTCAAAATGTTGGCCAGGGAAATGCAAGTGTCAGCAGGTCTTATCAAGGAAGACACTCCAGCAGCAAAAAGATATGAAGAGTACACTGCCCAGTTGCAAGAACTTCAGCAGTATGACGCGAGGTGTAAAACTCACCTACGACCATAGCTGCCACACTGCACACTATGCTTCCACACTGCACCTTACAGACTAACTGGTACTTCACATTTTCACTCTGCTCCTGGTAGTCCTTTTTGCAATGGGATGATTCATGTGTTTGTACGGGTCAGCATATATCAAGCTATGATGTATATAGGTTTTTTATAGTCGTGTTAGTTTTACTTTCCATGGGTAGTCCGTTTGTCTGTCGTGTGTTTCTGTTGTTTGGTTGTCTAATGTCATGCTGCTGTTACACTGTAATTTCCCAGTTTGGGATCAATAAAGTACATCTATCTGTCCATCTAGCTTCTCCGACGGCCTGAGAGCAGTGACAGTGAGACGAATTACTCGAGTTCAGTGAGGTTGAGCCAGCGCTACCAATTGGGAGCAGATGAAGAATATGGTGAGCAGTCAGTAGACCAACTATCCCCATCAGACAGTGACGAAGAAAGAAGACACCAAAAGCATCATCTTCGGATGAAGAGGGTGCGATAGAAGCATTGACAAGAACAGCGGAGCGGTTAACTGTTACAGTAGAGGCACTAAAGAAACAGTTAACTCCACAGCACCGTCGAATGGAGGACAAGGTAGAAGGGCAGCAAAGCTCCAGGGTAGACTGGCAGGGGGAGCAAGACCCCCAACCCCCATCAGTGAAGAAGGTATCAGCGCCTGATCCAGAACTCCTAGAGAAACTCAAGGCTCTGGCAGGAAGCAGAAAACATCAGCATCCTGGTCGAGTAAGCCCGGTGCCATTTCCAGCAGCAACCCCGGGTACACCAGCAACAGTGGTAAGAGGTAGAGAAAAGGCACAAGGGCTGGGTAGGGCTCAGCCACCAAAGTTTCCTAGCATGCCTCACCCTCCTCAAACTCAGAGCCCTGTCCCCAACGACGGCACGAGCAGAAGATTTGAGAGAAACCTCCACACAAAAGTTGCATCCTATCTAGATACCCTGAAGTCTTCGCTCCCCCCCACTCCCCCCTAAAGCTCATCTGATCATGTCCAAAGGAAAGGGTCGGGCTTATCGGTTGGTGGCTAGGCTCTGGCAGTTGGAGGCAGATGTGTTAGTGGTGTTCATTGACCATGAGCTGAGAATAAGAAATGCCCCCTTAAGAAAAGAACTTCATGTAAGAGCTGGTGATGATTATCAAACAGAAGTCCAAGCTATCAGAAAAACTTGGTCTGTTGAAGGCCGAAAAGAAGGCGCCATACAGATGGTGAGTGGGGGTGACCTTCCCTACCATATGATCCTGCTGGTTCCCATTGAAGAATTCAAAAAAGGTAAAAAAGTTGAAGTTCATCGGGCACTTATGGCTTCAAGATTAGCTGAAGCCTTCAACCGAGCCTCCCGTCTCGAGTAAAGAAGAGTAGTGGTGGCACTACGAGGGGTGATCACTGGCTCTCTCTACTGGGATGAAGCGGAGAAGGCAGTAACCACAGCGGTGAAAGGCGACATGACTTGGTTAGGAGACTGGAGCTCGGTGAATGAAATAGTCATGGTGATCTCATCGGAACAAGGTGAGGAGCTGCGCCTGAAAGAAAAAAAAAATGCTGCTTATAAGGTGAAGAGGGACAAGAACTCTTGACAGCCAAGAAGTACAGCTGTAACTGTAACTTCAGCTGTAACTGAAGTACAGCTGTAAACTGTTTTCGAAACCATCAATCATTCCATCCTGCTCCGTCGTCTGCTTTCTATTGGCATCAATGACTCCTCCCTCTCTTGGTTCACTTCCTACCTGTCTGACAGATTCCAGTACATCTCCATCAACAATCACATATCACGCACCACCCCCATATCACACGGTGTCCCTCAAGGCTCTGTGCTCGGTCCAACCCTTTTCACTCTCTACATGCTTCCACTTGGTCACATCATCCGTCAACATGGTCTTCACTTTCACTGCTACACCGACGACACCCAGCTGTACATCTCCTCTAAATCTGTCACCCCCGCCATTCTCTCCACCATCACCAACTGCCTCACAGACATAAAAACCTGGATGACTAACAACTTTCTCAAGCTAAACAGCAATAAAACAGAAATCATCATTTTTGGACCAAAATCTCTTTTCCCCTCTTCCCAGAACTTTTCATTCCAAATCGATGGTCACTCAGTCACCCCCTCCCCCCTGGCCAGAAACTTCGGCATTATCATGGACCCCACCCTCTCCTTCAAATCTCACATCAACCATATCACCAAAACATCATTTTTTCATCTTCATAATATTGCACGCCTCTGTCCCACCCTCTCCCCCTCTGCTGCTGAAATACTCATCCACGCCTTCATCACCTCCAGACTTGATTACTGTAACAGCATTCTGTATGAACTTCCTTCCACCATCCTCCAAAAACTACAGTATGTCCAAAACTCAGCCGCCCGCCTACTTACTCACTCCCGCTCCAGAGACCACATCACTCCTCTCCTCCGTCAACTCCACTGGCTCCCCATTCAACAGCGCATCAACTTCAAGATCCTCCTCATCACCTGTGAAGCTCTTCATAACCTTGCCCCCTCATACCTAACTGACCTTCTGTCTCGTCATTCCCCCACTCGCCTCCTCCGCTCTGCTGACACTCACCTTCTCACCCCCATCACCAAGACAAAACTCCGCACCCTGGGTGATAGATCATTCGCCATCGCCGCACCAACCCTATGGAATTCCTTGCCCCTTCACATCCGGTCCACCAACACACTTGCTTCCTTCAAAAGTCAACTCAAAACCCATCTCTTCAAATCTACCTACGAAAACTGACTGCCTCTTCTATCTATGTGTACCTACCTTGTCTGTTTACCCGTTCTCTGTATGTTTGTCCCTATGCTGCTTTGTAAAGCGTCTTTGAGTATTTAGAAAAGCACTATATAAGACTGATGTATTATTATTATTATTATTATTATTATTATTATTATTAAAATGACAGACAGGCCCCTTCGCCAAAACACAGTTGGGGTGTGGACAGAACACAGCCCAGAAGGCTATCCTGATGAATTGCACAGCAGTCCCGACAGGTATTATGATGAAGAGGTACACAGAAGGGGTAGGAGACAACAACAGGAAGACTCTGAAGAAGATCCTGACTGGGATCCTGGAAAGGGAGCAGGAGCAGCTTGAGCAAAACTAGCCCGAAAGTGACGACGAAAGTGTGCTATCTGAAGAACAGCCACTGTGGCCCTTGCGGTGTTTGAGAGTCAGCAGCCGCAGGTGTGAGAAGAAAGAAGACCCCTGGGTAGATATTGAAAAAGTCTCAGCCAAAATGGCCCGTGACCTTAGTTTTGGCCCCATTGATACAAAAGACCTGCGTAAAGCATACATGCCAGAAGTTGGACAAGCTGAATTTGACATCCCAGCCAGTTGGGGTCAGCAACAAGACACGTTCAAAACCCTGCCAGTAACAGCTACATATAGTGAGTGGGCGAATCTGTTAATGATGCCATCCTATGGCAAAGTAGACAAAGCAAAAGAACTCACTAAACCATTCAGAAAAGCTTTCTTTGAAATAACACATGACGTTATGCTGAGAAGAACGAAGAAAGCTGCACAAAAACATGAAAAAGAAGTGTTAGAAGAAGAAGTCTCTGCAGATGATGAGGAAGAAGAACCCCCTCAGAGGCAGGTATGGCAGGTAAAAGAAAAGTTGCAAAGCGCAAGCCCCAACCGTTATGTCAGTATCCCAACTGCAAAGAGAAGGGGCCTATAGAGACATTAAAGTTTTGAACACAATAGTACCGTAAGTACTATAAGTACTTACGGTACTTAGTACTTAGTACTAGTAGCGTACCGTATAGTGCCGTAGTACCGTAAGTACTATGGTAGTAAGTTGTGATGAAGATTATGTGATTGTCACTGTGGCCAATGAAAATGGTGGGTTAGTGGCCGCCTGGAGCTACACTCTGTCATCAGTGGAAAAGAAATATCCACTAGAAGAGAAAGAACTGGCAGTTGTGGCCAAATACTGGAGTCATCTCAAAGATTTGGCCCAAGGGCAAGGTATCAAGGTAGTCACACAAAGTCAGGTGCACAGGTATCTGACAAAAGCCACAGTAGAAAGCACAAAGCCACTAATGCAAGGTGGGGGCAGTGGGAAGATCTGCTGCAAGACCCCGACCGAGAAATAGGCCCTGCACGACCAGTCAGCAAGAAGACAGCAAAACCCATCAAAGAAAAAGAGCATCTATCAAGATGGACATTCTACACAGATAGATCTAGGAAAGGGCCTGATGACAAAGCATACTGGGGCTTTATCCTTAAAGAGGGAGAGAAAGAGAGGTGGAGAAAAAAGGGTAAAGTACTCGGTACAGTACTTTGTACAGTACTTTGCACTGTAGCAAAGACATCGAGTTGCTAGCTGTTGGCATGCGGCCTACATATCTCCCGAGGGAATATTCACATGTGATCTGCATTGTTATTTATGCAAATCCGACAGCTAACGCTGGGACAGCGCGTGACGTCATCCACTCAGTAACTGGCAGGCTGCAGACAGAACACCCAGATGCTCTTCTCCTCACCTCAGGTAATTTCAACCATATTTCACTGTCCCCCATTCTACCCACGCTCACCCAGTATGTCACATGCCACACTAGAGACAATAAAACACTGGACTTATTTTATGCAAACACTAAGGAGGCATACACCTCATCACCACTCCCCCCACTCGGGAGATCGGATCACAACTTGGTTCATCTCCTGCCGGTGTACAAACCCCTAGTATACAGACAACCTCCGGTCATGCGCACAGTGAAGTTATGGTCTGAGGAGGCAATGGACGCGCTAAAGGACTGTTTTGAAATCACTGCCCGGGAGCAGCTCTTCAGGTTCAGGTTCAGGTTCAGGTTACTTTATTTGTACCCGTAGGTAGATTTGTTTTGCAGTCTGGTGACATCAATATTTACAAGCCACATTTACATTCAACATAAACACAAACACAGGCACACATGAAGCTGACTATAAACCTGATAAAAATACTCAAGGCTCCATCAATCAGGATATAAAGACAAAGAGATGAGAGAGAAACCAGAGATAAGAGAGAAGTCTGGTCATATTAAAAAGTTAAAGACTAATCAAAGAGGTTAAAAACTCAAAGGTCTAAAACCCAATAAAAGATTTAGAACCCAAATAAAATCCTACAAAAATAAGTAAATGTAAAATGGAGTTAATAAATAGGTACCTGAATTATGTGCAATATATTATTACAAATTGTTCAACTCTATGACAGCAGCAGGAACAAAGCTGTTTTTGTAGCGCTGGGTTTTACTTTTTGGGACAGCAAACCTCCGTCTTGAGGGAAGAAGCTGAAAGTTGCAGTGCAAAGGGTGGGAGTCATCATTTAAAATGGAGGTAGCAATCCTCTGTACTTGTCTGGTGTACAAGGATGTCAGGCTCAGCTGTGACTCACCAAGCAAACGACTGGACCATCTAACTACCTGATCCAAGGATTTCCTCTGTTTCACTTTTATCTGACCAAACCATGACACTAAAGAAAAGGAAAAAAACAGATTCAATAAAAGCCCGATAAAACATTGTCATTATGGTTCGGTCAATTTGGAAGCATGCAAGTTTCCTCAAACAAAGCAAATGTTACTGACCCTTTTTGCACACCCTTTCACAGTTCTCTTCAAACTTTAAATTACTATCAATAATCGTCCCAAGATATTTGTAGGATTGTACACATTCAATGGTCTGACCTTTAAGTACGGTGACTTTGTGCCTGGGAGTTTTCCTCCTAAAGTCAATAATCATATCTTTAGTTTTTGTCATATTCAGCTGCAGGTAGGAATCCTCACACCAGTGAACAAAATCATCAACTACTGGGCCGTGGCCACTGTCACTATCCTGGAGGAGACTGACAATAACTGAATCATCAGCATACTTTATAATGTGTCTGTTGTCATGTCTGCTCCGACACATGTTTGTGTACAGGATGAAGAGTAGTGGTGACAACACACACCCCTGAGGAGAGCCAGTAGAAGAGCACTTTAGGTCAGACAATGTACCATTGACCCTTACTCTCTGCGTCCTGTTGGTTAAGAAATCCAGAATCCAACCCACCAGATTATTGCTCAAATCAAATTGTTGCAGGAGCCTTTCAACTAAAATATGAGGTTGGATTGTATTAAAGGCAGAGGAAAAGTCCACAAATAAAAGCCTGGCGTGTGTCCCATTAAAATCCAGGTGTTTAAAAAGCATGTTAAACAGAGTGACAGTGGCGTCCTCCACTACTTTGTGAGGCCTATATGCAAACTGCAAAGGATCCAATGCATGTTCAGTCTGCTTTAGGACCTCACATCTGACCAGTTTTTCAAAAATTTGCATTAAAATTGAAGTCAAAGCAACTGGTCTAAAGTTGTTTACCGTTTTAAGACAGCTGGATTTTGGAACGGGAACAACCACGGCATCTTTCCAGATCTTGGGCACATGTTGTGTCTGTAGGGACTTACTGAAAATGTAATGAAATACAGGACTCAGTTCATGTGCACAGGACTTTACCAAGCGCCCACATATATTATCAGGGCCCTGATTTTTGTTCACTTTTACAGCGCAGAACTCCCTTTTAATATCATGCACCTCAATATTAAAGTGCTGATTGTCTTTGAGTTTATGTTTCAAATCTTGGGTTTCTGTGCTAAAATCAAAGGAGTCAAAAACGACCATAAAAACAATTAAGAGCATTAGCCAGCTCTGTGTCTGAATTAAAACCATCTAAAAACACACGATTACTGCGCTCTGTGCTCTGAAGGCCTGCAATAGTTTTCATACTGGCCCAGGCTGAACCAAGTTTCTTTGTTGCCATCTTACTTTCCAATTCTGATTTATAATTCTGTTTTGCTCTTAAAATTTCGGACTTCAGCTCTTTTGTGGCAACCTGTAGCTCATAAACAGACCCCTGTTTAAAGGCAAGTGCTTTCCTCTGTAAGCAGGATTTAACTGATTTTGTAACCCATGGCTTGTTGTTGGGATATATTTTGACACGTTTACGTGGAACAATCATATTTTTACAGAAAGCCATGTATGAGCATGTGACGTCCACCAAAGAGTCCAAATCATCCCCGCAGGACAGTGTGAAAACCTCCCAGTCCGTACAGTTAAAGCATTCATGTGGGCAGCAAATGTACACAGTTGTGATCTGAGGATCCTAAAGGAGGAAGAGGGGGTGATTTATAGGCCCTCTCAATGGATCCATAGCACAGGTCCAATGTCTTTTTTCACCTGGTTGGGCAGGAGACATACTGATAAAAGTTTTTAAGTGTCTTCTTTAAAGAAACATGGTTAAAATCCCCAAGAATAAAGTTTGGAGCCTCTGGAGAAATTGACTGCAGCCGCTGTACCACATCAAAGACGGTGCTGGAGGCGGAGTCAGCGTCTGCCCTCGGGTGAATGTACACAGTCGTGATGAAAAGTTGGGGGAACTTGCGAGGCAGATAAAAGGGGCGTAGCGATAAGGACAGCAGCTCCACATCGGGTGTACAGATGCGCTCTCTGACCGTGACAGATGTGCAGTACTGTTTATTAATATATAAACATACGCCACCCCCCTGACATTTCCCCGTTACCTCTTCCTGCCGATCCGAGCGAAGTGGGGCTCCAAAGCCGTCAATCCACAGGTCCGCTTCCGCAGTAAGCCACGTCTCCGTGTAAGCCATGACACAGCAGTTCTTGAAGTCCTTCTGGTAGCATACATTCCCTTGAATTTCATCTACTTTATTCCTCAGAGATTGTACGTTCCCCAAAATCATGGAAGGGAGAGGAATGCTATTAAACTGACATCTCCTCAGGCGTAATTTCACGCCTCCACGCCTTCCGCGTTTCCTTCTCTTGTCTCTCTTTTCATCGCTGTGTCCATGAATGTCTCTTAAAATAAAGTCCGGCAGTTGTGGCATAGACACAATCACAGATGCTGCATTATCCATGTTTAAATGCAGTAACATGTCCCTGGAATATTGTATTCTCCCTGGCATGATCACGATCACGCTTACCTCAGAGACACACAGCCGGTAGGAAAGAAGCAGCAGTGCAAAAATGGGGAGGAAATCCATATTGATGGAACCAGGGAGCTCTTCGTTATACAACGACACAGAGAATTTAGTTAAAACACATTAAAGTGCGTAAAAACAGACACACAGACAACTGACTTTTTTCACCAGCTGCCAGTCACTGCGTGCGCATGCGCCCAGCTCTGCAATCCACATGGTGAGGACATCGATGGCCTCACTCACACCATCACGGACTACATCGGCTTCTGTGTGGACAACACCGTACCCACCAAGACCATACAGTGTTGCTCGAACAACAAACCCTGGATCAACCCTGAGATAAAAACACTTCTGAGAGAGAAGAAGAGGATCTTCAGGTCGGGGAACAGGTAGATGCTGAAGTCCGTACAGAGGGAGCTGAGGAGGAAGATCAGAGAAGACAAAGACAGCTTCAGGAAGAAGATGGAGGACAAGCTGCAACAGAGCGACATCGGCGGGGTCTGGAGAAACCTTAAAACCATCTCTGGGCTCCAGAATACCTCCCCCCAGGCCACGGGGGGGCAGGGAGTGGGCGAACAATCTGAACCTGTTTGACCAATCGCCCTCCCCCCCGACTGCACAACAACCACTGCTGCCTCTAAAGTCATCGAGACCTGCTGTCCACACCCCACTCCACCAACACCCCCACCCCCCCACCCCTAGCACACAGCCCCCCAACCTGACCCTCACTAAGACCCAGGTGAGGACGGAGCTGAGGAAGATCAAGGCGAGGAAGGCCTTGGGACCAGACGGCATCAGCGCAAAGCTCCTCAAGTCCTGTGCAGACCAGCTGTGTGGGATTGTGGAGCACATCTTCAACCTGAGCCTGAAGCTGGGGAGGGTACCACAGTTGTGGGAAACATCTTGTGTGGTACCTGTACCAAAGACTTCCCACCCCAAAGACCTGAACAGCTACAGACCAGTGGCCTTGGCATCTCACATGATGAAGACCCTGGAGAGACTGCTCCTTGCTCACCTCCGCCCCCTGGTGGGACCAGCGATGGATCCACTCCAGTTCGCCTACCAGCATGGCATTGGGGTGGAGGATGCAGTGATCTTCCTCCCTCACCATTCTCTGTCCCACCTGGAGAAGCCTGGGAATGCGATGAGGATTATGTTCTTTGACTTCTCCAGTGCTTTCAACACCATTCAACCGATGATCCTGAAGGACAAACTGCTGTGCACAGGGGTGGACCAGCACCTGTCATCGTGGATCTTGGACTACCTCATTAACCAGCCACAGTTTGTGAGAACCCGGGATTGTGTGTCTGACACGATCATCGGTAGCACCGGGGCCCCCCAGAGAACGGTTTTGGCTCCCTTCCTTTTCACCCTTTATACTGCGGACTTCTCACACAACACAATACACTGCCATCTACAGAAGCTCTCTGACGACTCTACGATCATCGGCCTCATCTCCAACAGAGATGAAGCTGAGTACAGAGGACTTATCCAGGACTTCGTGGACTGGTGCCATCGGAACTGCCTCCAACGTGAGGAAACCTAAGGAGCTGGTGGTGGACTGCCGCAGGCAAGGACAACCCCTCACAGCACCAGTAAACATACAGGGAACAGGCATTGATATGGTGACATCCTAAAGTACCTTGGTGTTCATCTGAACAATAGACTGGTCATACAATACCAACGCACTCTACAAGAAGGGACAGCGCAGGCTGTTCCTACTGAGGAGGCTCAGGTCTTTTGGTGTACAAGGGGCGCTGCTGAAGACATTCTATGACACGGTGGTGGCATCAGCCATCACTTTTGGAGTGGTCTGCTGGGGCAATGGCATTACAGCAGCCGATAGGAAGAGACTGAACAAACTGATCAAGAAAGCTAACTCTGTCCTGGGGCAATGCCTTGACCCAGTGGAGGAGATAGGAGAGAGAAGGATGGTGGCTAAACTGTCATCTCTGCTGGAGTACGAGTCCCACCCTATGCAGGACATATTGAACGCACTGAGGAGCTCATTTAGCAGTAGACTACTTCGTCCTAGGTGTGCAACCGAGAGGTTTTGCAGGTCCTTCCTACCTACGGCTGTCAGACTGTATAACCTAAGCAGGGCTGCTCGCAGAGATAGCAAAAAAGCGTGACGACCTAATAGTATTGAATGAAAAAGACGCAACAGACTTACACAAATAGTCCCCTCCAGTATACAACTAGGACAATATCGTTCGCTACGGAGGGTGACAATATGTATGGGTACATATTCATACTATGTAGGATAACTAAGTAGACGGTTATGCTGTTTATTCCATCTTGCTACAATACTCCGCACTTTGTATATATATTTATATATTTATATGTACGTATGTATATCCACTGCTCTTTTTTATATTTTTCGTATCTTCTTAATTATTGCTCTGAGTGTTGCTATCCCTGTGCTGTTGCAATCCTGGAATTTCCCCATTGTGGGACTAATAAAGGCTTATCTTATCTTACAGCACAAACAGGTGAAGTCACAGCAGTCCTGGAAGGCCTGTTGGAGTTGGAAAAGAGGAAGAAAAAAAAAGACCACACTAATCACAGATAGTGATTATTGTGCCAGAGCACTGCAAGAAGATTTAACCCTTTGGCAAGAAAATGGATTTGAAGGAGCAAAAGGAAAACCGGTGGCACATCAAGACCTGTGGAAGAAGATTGCAGAAATCAGATTGAATATGGAGCTGGAGGTAGTGCACCAGAAAGCTCATAAGAAGACAGGTCCTCACTGGCAAGGTAACGAAGAGGTTGATCGTTATGTGCACATGTGGAGAATAATCCTTGTAGGTCAGGAGAACTGGGAAGAAACACCCAAGGGAAGGGTGATCCCAGAAGGTTCCATGCGGGGAGTAGTGACCGCAGTACATGAGTCACTGGGTCACGCAGGTACAGTCCCCACACGAAGAGAGTTGGTGAAATTGCAGCTCTGGGTCCCTACACATCACATCCATCAGATCCTCAAGAACTGTGAAGTATGTGGAAAATACAACGCAGGTAGAAGAGGGCAAAGGGTGGATGGGTTGGCAATAAAGAGCACTGTGCCATGGGGTTCAGTATGCATAAATGTAGCTGGACCAATGGGGGTAAACGGTAAGAAGGGTGAGAAATACATCCTAGTCTTGGTTGACTCCATATCTGGTTACATGATTGCAAAGGCTGTGGGGAAAGCAAATGGCAACAGTGTAGTTACGATGTTGGAAGAGACCTGTAAATGCTTGGGGGTGCCAAAAGAACTGAGAACATAACGGTACTCACTTTCGCAATGCACAGGTGGATCAGTGGTGTCAGCGGTTTGGGGAAATAAGAGTTTATTGCCCTCCATACACCCCACAAGCTAATGGGGTGGTGGAAAGAACAATCGGACTGGTGAAGAGTTGGACTGGAAAGAATGAAAACTCCAGAGAATGGAGCACAAAGCTGTTGGAAATGGCTCAACAACTGAATGACAGACACTGCGCAGATAGGCCCCCTCCATCTCAAGAGCTAAATCAATGCCCCTTCACATCTCAGGAAGTGGGGCGGAGCCCTGAAGATAAAAAGAAGTCACAGCAACCTAAGGTGCCTTTTCAGGTGGGTCGAGTGTGGATCAGAGCACACCAACCCACAACCGCTGCAGTTAAGCCGAAGTACGACCGGGCTGACATCATTAAGCAAGTTTTGGACAGCAATACTGTCCTTCTGGAAGAACACAGGATCCAAGGAGTGGATCAGTTGAAGCCAATCTCTGTCTAAGAGGAAACCAGAAGCAAAAATGTCTAGCAACGTCTCTACAATACCTCCCTTCGTCGAACTGGCAACGGTGAAGGGCTTGATTATTATGAGAAGAACATCATATGCATTCTGGGCTGCCAGAGCCTGAATTTGCTGCAATATGCTAAAAAAGTTTACTTATCCCCAGAAACTGAAACCCTAACCTGGACTCAAGCAAAGAATTTGTGTGTGATATGTCTGAAGCCCTCCCTTCTTGAAGTATTACGGGAAGGCCAATCCTACAGAAAACCAATGAAAGTTTCCGTTTGCACCACTGGGCTTCACGGAATGACTTGGAAGCCGGTCAAGGTACTGGACGGCCTAGTTTGTGGCCAGTGCCGCATAGAAACCTTACCTAGGGTGGTGTCCATGATGCAATGGGGTCATCGAGATGGTGCCAGTATAACACCTCAAGGGTGCACGTGTCACCTTGGGCAGCACGGGGGTGCAGTGGTTAGCACTGTTGCCTTACAGCTAGAAGGTTCCTGGTTCAAATCCCCAGGTTGGCAGGGGTTGGAACCTTTCTGTGTGGAGTTTGCATGTTCTCCCTGTGCTGCGTGGGTTTACTCCGGGGGCTCCGGTTTCCTCCCACAATCCAAAGACATGCATGTTAGGTTAATTGGCTGTTCTAAATTGTCCCTAGATATCTGTTTCCTATAGGCCCTTAGAATAGAGGGTTAGTATTAGTGAAAGCGCTTTGAGTGGTCTTTGTGACTAGAAAAGCGCTATATAAGTACAGGTTAGTTAGTTAGTTAGTGTCAGTGGGATGGGCGGTATCTCCATCTGTGCCTCATCTGTAAGAGAGCCATGGGTCAAGGGAATCTTCTCATGGCAGCAAAGGCAGAGGGTTAGCAGGTCAGAAAGATAGTGAGTCCGTTGCAAGCGCTTTCACCAGCCCTGGAGCAAGCATACAGCGAACAAGTGCTGGTATACCATATCGCTGCAGGCAAGGTAACCGCCCCCAGCTCAGCTATGGCACCCTCTGCACCCTGCTGCCCCACACTTCCATCAATCCCACTGCCCCAGCGCGAGCGCTCCCTTGGCCGACCTGACCGAGGGGCCAACCCCTCTGGATGCAGCAATGCAACCTGGGTGGCCCTACAGCCCATTTTCTTGCTTGTTTTTTTCTTGCCTTCTGATTGTTGCTCTGAGTGTTGCTATCCCTGTGCTGTTGCAATCCTGGAATTTCCCCGTTGTGGGACTAATAAAGGCTTATCTTATCTTATCTTATCTTATCTTATCTTATAGTATTACACCAAAGCAGACACCACCCTTGGGCACTCTTCAATATCCTCAGGTTTTCAGGGTGTATCGTGACCCGGAGGATCCTGATTACACACCGCTTCTAACTTACCTTCCTGAAGCACAGCAGGAGCAAGCATGTAACCATGGCTTCGAGGGGCCATGGCAGCTCACTAGATGGGCTACCTTGATTAAAGAAGTTATTGATAACCCCTGCCTCCCCCTGCAAGATCTTGACCCAGTCCCCAAAGAGAAGGGTGTCCAGGAAACGTCCCTGTATGCCTGGATAACACCGCTTGATGCTATGATGCCCTCAGGGGTCAAGACTCAAGCAAAAACGGCTATATACACAGTCACAGTCAGGACGGTGGCTAAACTGTCATCTCTGCTGGAGTCCGAGTTCCACCCTATGCAGGACATACTGGATGCACTGAGGAGCTCATTTAGCAGCAGACTACATCATCCCAGGTGCACAACCGAGAGGTTTCGTAGGTCCTTCCTACCAACGGCTGTCAGACTGTACAACCTAAGCAGGGCTGCTCGCAGAGATAGCAAAAAGACGTAACAAACTAATAGTTTTTTTTTTTTTTTTTTGAATGCAAAAGATGCAATAGACTTACACAATGGTCCTCTCCGGCATACAACTAGGAACATACCGGTCGCTATGGAGGGTGAGAATATGTATGGGCACATAATCATACCATGTAGGATAACTAAATAGACGGTTATGCTGTTTCATCCCACCTAGCAACAATGCTCTGCACTGTGTGTGTTTATATATTTACATATTTATTCCATCTAGCTACAATGCTCTGCACTGGGTGTGTTTATATTTATATATCTATATATTTATTCCATCTAGCTACAATGCTCCGCACTGTGTTTTTATATATCTACATATTATTCCATCTAGCTACATTGCTCCGCACTGTGTGTGTTTATATACTTGCATATTTATTCCACCTAGCTGCAATGCTCCATACTGTGGGTGTTTATATATTTACATATTTATTCCATCTAGCTACAATGCTCTGCACTGTGTGTTCATATATTCATATATTTATTCCATCCAGCTACAATGCTCTGCACTGTGTGTCTGTGTGTGTGTGTGTGTGTATATATATATTTTATAGTAATATGTACATATGTATATTAGCTGCTCTTGCTTGCTTGTTTTTTCTTGCCTTCTGATTTTTGCTCTGAGTGTTGCTATCCCTGTGCTGTTGCAATCCTGGAATTTCCCCGTTGTGGGACTAATAAAGGCTTATCTTATCTTATCTTATCTTATCACCTCTGAAGATTGGGTGAGGGGAGATCAGGTGCAAATACCCGGCACTTGGGTTGGCCGGGCCTCAGAGCCAATCTGGCCAGAGGATACTCGCAAGGTGAAGCTAACAGTTTTTATGGTATCCGTACCATTGAGGGGCATCTACTCGGTGGGTGCTGAAATCGAGGTCTTTGATGGGCCTGACTGGCAGAAAAGCACTAAGGCCATTGAGGGTAAGGGTCGACTTGGAAGGCTCCTGGCCAAGACCATGAAATGGCCCTTGTTCCAGAGAAGAAGATGTGATTCGTCGTCCCCACCCCCTGAATAGATTCCTGCATGTATAAGCACAAAATATATCTCAGAACCCTCACAACACATTCACACATACACTGCATTACATACATATCATCCATTGTTTTATGTATAAATCCATATACTTCTCAAGCCTTACATGCTTTGCCTACAAATGAAGTTTCACAATGACATTTGCAAAAGAAATCTCACACATAAACATATATTTTGTTTATTTTGGTTAATTTATTTTGAGTTGCACTGGTATTCGTCAACCGAGGGGTGACAGCACCCCCCGGAGATGAGAAGGAGGAGTGATGACGTCACTGGTGCAGCATAAGAACTACGCTTGTCATCATGGGTGCTCACTTAGACAGAGGATACAGGCCTCAGCGTCCTCCACATCAGATATGGATCGAAAAAGGAAGATATCAACAGGACGCGAAACACCTGAGCTCCCTAAGAAGAAGCCCAGAGTAGGGGAGCCTCAAGAAATGAGCAAGAAGAAGCTCTGCCTTATTCTCTTGCTCATGGCCATAGCCATCGGCATGGTAGTGTTGGTTTCCATACTATACTGGCTGGGTTATGAACCATGGGTCCTCACCCACACCAGGGCTCAGTTTGTTACCACCAAGAGGTTTGAACAAACCTGCTGGGCAGCAGAAAGAAGAATTATTTAAACCGCCCTGCTCAGCAATGATACTCCGTTAAATTTAACCGAGATGCAACAGCAGACATCCAAGCTCAGCTTCGGAAAATAGAGAGACAAATGGAACGACACTCTGTGGTTTGAAGAGAAGCTCAACATCACTGGTGCCCAACCTGGGAGATGGGCCATTGAAGATTTGCAAGATCTCACATGAGGAGGGGGCCTATTAATAGGCTGCTCATCCTCACAAAGAAGCAAAGAATATGAGTCTGGTGCAACTGGATAAAGCCAGAACTGTATTCTTCAGCATGGTACTGTACCTGGAGCTGCAAACCCATACCAGGTAGAAACAACAATGGGTACTGGGAAGCTGAAGTTGCCCACGGACTGGCCCATTATCACAACAAGATCTGCATAGGGATATTCCTGAATTATGGGCCTTTTTGGGGTTATTACAACCTCACCTGTCCAGGTACAGACAGGTGTAAGAAGAGAATGAGAAGGGTCATTTCAGTAACTGGTCACAATAATACAGCAGCTATCATAACACGTCCAATGCCTCAGCGTCTTATCCACCCGAACTCCAGCTCCAGGGAAGCCTTGCTCCAGTGAAACAACTACAGCACCGCCAATGCCAAGTATGACTACGAAATTTACAGAAGAAATTGTGAATGATTTCAAGGCTGTTTTCAAAGCTCAAAAAGACTACAGCCGGAAGCTGGTCACCTATTGCATGCAAGAAAAAAGAAATAAATTAGTCCCATGTTTCTGGAACATCAATGGCAAATGCCCCAGTGGTAAGCATTATATGGTTATCACTCGGGTGTACAAACCCCTAACCGTGCTAATACCCGGCACGGCCCTCAAGTCTGAACCAGCAGCATACCATGAAGACTGGCTGAACGACACCCTGCCCTGGCTGTGGATGTTCAACTTAAACTACTTTCAAGGCACTTTTGCACCCAGTACGCCCGTTAGGCCACACGGCCTGGGTGAGGTTCTTAAATCTCTGTTTTATGTACAAAGACTGCCTACTCCAGATGATCTGTTGAAAGTCCCCAAGACAGACTTCAAAAAGATTGATGAATGTGTGGTGGACAAAATATTTGGATCACTTAATGGCACTGAATATGTAGCTGATAAAAAAAAAAATTACTCAGATGCCCCCTGCAGCAAGTTTGGATTGGCCTCTGGGGCACATGGCTGTATGATTGTACATCACTGAAGAAAAACAAGATTATTAAAGGCATTTTGCAGTCATGGCATGAAGAACGAAAATGAGACGAGTGGCTGACATGGTGAGGAATGGAAGAAGGAGAAATGAAGAAATGGGTCCTGCCATGTCTCACTAAAACCTCAAACTATTGAGTGAAGTATCAGTTTCTGGCAACAGTGTACTCGAAGCATCGGGACATCTGGCCTTGGTCATTCACCTTCATTAATTATACTAACCCAGCACCATGGAAAATGACCTGCAACACAAGCAAGACCACCTGCACCATCAGCCTATCTACAGGGGATTGCGGACAGATCCCTTTCTGGAAGAAAGACTGTGAAGACTACTATGAGGGAGTATATGAAACATATAGTTTGCAAACTGTCTGGAAGAAGATTAATGGTCACTGGATTCGAGTGTTCCCTGAGAATGTGGGGTGCACCAAAGCACTTATGGGGCATTCCATGCATAAAAGGAAGCAGATCTTGGGTCAAATTATCCCACAAGTCATTGATGACCCCCAGTTCTGTGTTGCAGAGAGCTATGCATTCAGACAAAGCCTCTGCGAAGGAAAAGAAGTAATCGGTTATGAATGGTTGGGCCAGAATAGCATCTATAATAATGGCACCTGCTGCTTTGTTGTGGCAAGGGGGCAAGACTGAACATGAGTGCACCTTCCTAGAGATGGTGGGAAAAACAATTAAAGGGACCGTGGTTACAGTTCTAAGGGGAGCAGCTGAAATAGTTGAAGAAGGGCTACAGGTCATCACTACCTGGCTGGGAACGCTATTCAGCTGGGTATGGCTGTATCTGCTGCTTGGTTTAGGCCTGCTAATAGCAGGGATAATTCTGCTGGTAATCATCAAAGGTGGCGTCCGAGCTGCTGTCTCATCCATCTTTCGTTGAAAGAGGGCGCCGAAGAGAGGAGGGGTAGGGAAACTCCTCCCACTAAAAGAGGAAGTATAGTTACAAAACTTCCGCACCACGTAGTTGCAGACTTCATTTGGACTCAGGCTGATGATCATCCCAACACCCATCTCCGCCCCCCCCGCTCTTCTGCTTTGTCATCAGAAACTATTGGCAAAGCACAGCCTGCTGCAACATGGCTACAGAAACTACAACAGTAGATGATCTCTACACTGCAGTGGACAGTTCATACAGAGTGAGTACATCACCTTCACCTCCTTGGGTTACTGCATTGACGAGGGCCAAGATACACTTTTGGGTACTGCAAGCCATCTGGGCATGCTTCTGCTGTACTGGAACCTGGTCTATGGGGCATACACCGAGAATTGTGACAACATTGGCTGCAATCACCCGCATCATCTTGGTCAACATTATATTTGGCAAGTACAATCACACTTTCACCCTGTTCATCGCCTACATGTTGGGTCGTATTATACCACGGTGTGATCCTGAGGGCATAGCCCATGCAGTAATAATCCTCTTCTGGGTAATTATCGACATGCTCTCCATCTTCTACCCTGCCTGCGTCATAGTGAATGTGGCTTGTGTAGGGTTGATGGAAGCGGCACTGCTGGGTCATCAAATATGGTTGGTGATGAAACTGAAAAAGAGTGGCCGCAGCATCTGGTTCAGTAGGCTGGTAGCTGTTGCCTTTTGGGGAGTGATCTGAGGGGTCCTCGCAGTGGTGTGGTGGATAGATCTCATCTGTGCCTCAGCCATGATAGCATGGATGATGTCCTATGCGGTGTTCTTCCCCACAGAGATGGAGGGCTGCATAAAAGAAATTGCCATACTCACCACAGCACCGAAACCTTTGCAGTCTGTAACTGACGACAAGAACTGTGCTTCTGCATAAAAGGGGAGTGTAAAACCTCCTGAAGATTCTGCTTATAGCTAACTACAGCCTGCTAGCCTGCCTAACAGAACTCCAATTACAAAGATGTGCTCTGTGTTTCACCTGTCTGTTGCAGGATGGGAGAGTTGCCTGCCTATTCTGCCGTACACCACTGGCTCAGGTCAAGTTTCTGTGGGACATCGGTGGGGCTCTGTGGTGTAACAGCTGCTGCCCAGGCCCTAACTCAATTCTGCCAGTAAGCAAGGATGGCCTTTTCAGTCAAAGAGAGGGCATCGCTATAACCCCAATTGCACCTGCTTCGAGGTCGGCCATACAAACAACAGGGAAGTTGCTTCACGACACAGCAAATCAGGAGCTCAGGCCACAGTGGAGACCTATCAAGTACAACAATGGCTTCTACTATCTACTGTATCAGAGAACTTGGGAGCTTCCAAATGGACCTGTGGCATTCTCCACCCACCTTACCTACAACGACGCATAGCTGGCTTACATCCAAGCCGCACCATCACAGCCTATATCAAGTGACAGCCTATACAACGATGCTATGGATGCTCTTCCACAGCTAACGCAAGCATTCGGCGAGGGGCCGACACCTTCACATTCCTCAGGGCCCCGGCTCTCTGCGGCTCAGGTTCCTGCAACAACTGTAGCTGCCACTTCGGGGGTTGTCAGTCTTCCTATTGCATCTCCACGGGTTGATCAACCAAACTCTACACAGCTTACTTCACCAGCTAGTTCTCCAACTCCAGGCCAGCTTTTCATAATAGATGAGGCTGAGGATGAGCGACCTGAGGAGCCTCCTCTGCATGGCTTGAGTACAGCTTCATCTCACAAGCGTCACACCTCACCAGCAGCAGCACGCCACAGCTCAACTCTGTGAGAAGATGTAATCTCTCTCACAGCTAATGAAGACGACGTTCTTCTGGATACTACTCCACAGATCCGTAAAGGTGTGGGGCCACAGGATCCCCCAACCGAGGGCTGTTTGAGTACCCCACGACATGACCCCACCAATCGTAGAAAGGCTAAGAGTAGCCGACCCTCCCAATCACACCGATATGGCCCCTATGAAAAGAAAATGGGGGATCCTGCTTCAACTGTCCCAAGAATACAAAAAGTACCACAAGGAGGTCAGCCAGAGTCATGGAGTCATCAGAGAGCACACACTTCTGTGGTCAGAAAGGACGGTAGCAGACATGGCTGGTGAATCATAGAGGACTGAAAACAGAATAATATTGAAAGCATATGCCATGAAATGCAATATCTTGTATGTAATCAGTAAAATGAATGTATAGTTATTGATTAAGAATGATGTGATTATCAAAAGAATAAGTGTAATCAAACTGTGTAACCATTATGTACTTTTTTGACATGCACAATGGAAGGTTTATGTGAGTTCAGATTGTGAAATATGTTCTGCAAACCAGTTGACTGGAAAACGTGAAAAAAAGGGGAACTGAAAGTGGTTGAGACAACTGAGTTGATTTATTTTGGTGATGGAAAGTGATGAAGTGAGCAGAACTGAGGGACAAAGTGCTGAGATAAGTGAAACCAGACAGTCATGAGGCATGGGGGTGGATGTCACATGGCTGTTACTGGAACTCAGGAGGGAGATGTGCAGAATGAAGTAATTGTTATATAAAAGTTAACATTAAGCCAATCACAGAAGCCAAAGAGCCTATGGGGAGATTGCTAGCCAATAATAATTGAGGGTAAAATTGTTATAAAAATTCTGTCTGCAAACCCCGAAATGTTCATTTTCGACGGACTCCAGGACACCAATCATCCCATGGCAGAAGACTGAAAAGAAGGAAGACCGCTGCTAAGAAAATGAATCAAATGCCACCTTCCAGCCATCCATCCATCTTCTACCACTTTTCCAGAGGTCCGGGTCACGGAGGCAGCAGTTCAAGCAGAGAAGCCCAGACTTCCCTCTCCCCAGCCACCTGCTCCAGCTCTTCAGAGAGAATACCAAGGCATTCCCAGACAAGCTGGGAGACTGTCTCTCCACTGAGTCCTGTGTTTGCCCCAGGGTCTCCTCCCAGTGGGACATGCCCGAAACACCTCAAGTGGGAGGCGTCCAGGAGGCATCCTAATCAGATGCCCATACCACCTCAACTGACTCCTTTCAATGTGGAGAAGCAGCGGTTCTACTCTGAGCCTCTCCCGGTTGACTGAGCTCCTCACCCTATCTCTGAGGGTGAGTCCAGCAGTCCTACGGAGAAAGCTCATTTCAGCCGCTTGTATCCGCGATGTTGTTCTTTCGGTCATTACCCAAAGCTCGTGACCATAGGTGAGAGTAGGAATGTAGATTGACTGGTAAATCGACAGCTTTGCCTTTGAACTAAGCTCCCTCTTCACCACAACAGACCAGTACAACGTCCGCATCACTGCAGATGCTGCTCCAATCCGTCTGTCAATCTCGGCTCCATTTTCCCCTCACTCGTGACTAAGATCCCAAGATACTCAAACTCCTCCACTTGGGGCAGGAGCCTGTCCCCAACCCAGTGAAGGCAATCCACCTTTTTCCAGCTGAGGACCATGGACTCGGACTTGGAGGTGCTGATTCGCATCCCAGCCGCTTCACACTCAGCGGCAAACCGTCCCAGCAAGAGCTGTAGGTCATTGCTGGATGAAGCCAACAGGACAACATCATCTGCAAACAACAGAGAAGAGATCCTGTGGTCACCAAGCATGACACCCTCCATTCCCTGGCTGCACCTAGAAATCCTGTCCATAAAAATTATGAACAGGATCGGTGACAAAGGGCAGCCCTGGCGGAGTCCAACTCTCACTTGGAATGAGTCCAACTGAGTGTTGGCAATACGAACCAAACTCTCACAATGGTCGTACAGAGACCGAATAGCTCATAACAACAAGCCCGATACCCCATACTCCCGAAGCACCCCCCACAAAAAACCACGAGGGACGCGATCAAATGCCTTCTCCAAGTCCACAAAACACATGTAAACTGGATGGGCAAACTCCCACGAACCCTCAAGAATTCTCGAGAGGGTAAAGAGCTGGTCTGATGTGCCACGGCCAGGACGAAAACCACATTGCTCCTCCTGAATCCGAGGTTCAACCAATGGCCGGACGCTCCTCTCCAGTATCTTGGCATAGACCTTCCCAGGGAGGCTGAGGAGTATGATCCCTCTAAAGTTGGAGCACACCCTCCGGTCCCCTTTTTGGAAAAGAGGAACCACCCCGGTTTGCCATGCCAAAGGCACTGCCACCGACCTCCACGCATTGTTGCAGAGGCGTGTCAACTATGACAGCCCTACAACATCCAGGGTCTTGAGGTACTCAGGGCAAAGCTCGTCCACCCCAGGGGCCCGGCCACCAAGGAGATTTTTAACCACCTTGGCGACCTCAGCCCCTGTGATAGGCGAGTCATCCCCCTCGTCCCCAATCCCTGCTTCCTCTGTGGAAGGTGTATCAGTGGGATTGAGGAGATCCTCGGAAGTATTCCTTCTACCGCCCAACGATATCCCCAGTCGAAGTCAACAGCATCCGCACCATACACAGTGTTGACAGGGAGCTGCTTTCCCCTCCTGAGCCACAGGACAGTTTGCCAGAATCTCTGGAAAAAAAAAAAATGTGGTTAATATTAAATATTAACCACATTTTTTTTTTGCGGCCCGGTACCAAATGATCCACGGACCAGTACCGGTCCGGGGACCGGGGATTGGGGCCCCCTGTTCTACAGTAAGGAAAAACTGCTACACATTTATACCAAACGCAGTAGCAAATTTTCAAGAAAAATTTGAATATTTACCAGAAATAGTAACAATATTGTGACAGCAACAATTTAAAATTTACAAAAAAAAAATGCAGAAAAAATAGTGGAAAATTTACAAGGAAAATGTGTTGGATATTTATTCCAAAAAAAGGGTTGCAAATTCATAAAAAGTCTCACAAATTTGTAGGGAAAAGGTTTAAAATATATAAGAAAAAAGTTGCAAATTTATGGGAAAAATGAGAGCACCGTGCCTACAGCGAAGCATGGCGGTAGCTCACAGACACTAAAACAGACTGTTACTGTTGCTCAGGCTGAAATGAGCCCTACATAAACGCTGTGACAGCCATCAGTAGATTTAAGCCATCTTGAGAAACAGCAACAAGAGACTGTAGAAAAGATGTTGTATGAGGAGTCTGCAGCTTTTGAAAAAGGATGCTAATATCTGCTGTATCCCTAGCTTACAAATGTCACTCAGCCTCAAAGATGACATCCCTGTATGAAAAGCTTACTCCTCTGTCCCAAAGCCTTTGTTTTCTGAAGTGAAGGAGTACATACAGGACCTCCTGGCAAAAGGATGGATTGTTACCGTCAAAATCACCGTATGCAGCTCCTGTCATTTGTGTCTGCAAAAAGGACAGCTCGCTACACCTTTGTACAGACTACCGTCTGCTGAACCAGAAAACCATCTCTGATAAACACCCTCTCCCTCGGATCAAAGATGTGACCAACACCCTGGGGCATTCGTGGTTTAGTATTCTCAATCAGGGCAAGGCGAACCACCAGGTGTTTATGGCAGAAGGCTCATGCCATCTCACAGCCTTCGTCACCCCATGGGGGCTCTATGAGTGCGTACGGATACACTGCAGCCTCTCAAACGCACCTGCCGCCTTTCAAAGAAGTATGGAGGAGATGTTAACTTCACTCAGAGACAATTGCTGTATTCCATACTTGGACGACATTTTGTGCTACGCACCAACATTTGAAAAGCATGTTGAGGGTGTTAGACAAGTTTTGAGAGCACTCCAGAGACATGGTTTTAAGCTGAGGCCTGAAAAGTGTGAACTGTTTCACAGAGAAGTAAGGTGCAATATGTAGGCCACCTTGCAGAGGGTGTGAGAATTTACCCAAAGGACTTAGAAGCAGTGCAGTGTCTAAAGACAAAGACACCCCAGACAGTCGGTGGTGTAAGGTGCCTACTTGGCTTCCTGAGTTACTATCGAAGCTACATACAGGACTTTTCACGTATTGCAAAGCTTGTTTATGAACTGTTGAAAGTCAAGCCCGGCATGTCAATCCAGCAGTCCCGCCAGCCAAAGACCAAAGGTCCCCAGTTGTCATCCAGGACCGCTGTTGAGTGGACTAGTGAACACCAGCAAGTGCTAGAACAGTTAATTGACATGCTCACAAGCCCTCCAGTTCTGGCCTACCCTGATTTCAACTCACCATTCTGCCTCCACACTGACACCTCAGAACAGGGCCTTGGTGCTGTTATTTACCAGCGCCAGGACGGGAAGTTAAGGGTGATAGGGTGTGGGTTCCAGGACGCTGTCACCAGCCGAAAAGAATTATTGTCTCCATAGTGGCAAGTTAGAATTTCTTGCACTTAAATGGGCGGTGTGCAAGCGTTTTAGAGACTACCTGTATTGTGCCCCATACTTTACCATATACAGTGGGGCAAAAAAGTATTTAGTCAGCCACCAATTGTGCAAGTTCTCCCACTTAAAAGATGAAAGAGGTCTCCAATTTTCATCATAGGTATACCTCAACTATGAGAGACAAAATAAGAAAAAAAAAATCCAGAAAATCACACTGAAGGATTTTTAAGATAAGCCTTTATTAGTCCCACAATGGGGAAATTCCAGGATTGCAACAGCACAGGGATAGCAACACTCAGAGCAACAATCAGAAGGCAAGAAAAAACAAGAACAGCTAGTATACATATTACTATATATTACTACAGCTAGTATATATTATTACTACAGCTAGTATATATTATTACTATATATTACTACAGCTACAGCTAGTATACATATCACTATAAATATATATACAGTATATACAGTATATATACAGTATATATATATATATATATATATATATATATATATATATATACACTACCGTTCAAAAGTTTGGGGTCACTTAGATATTTCCTTATTTTTGAAAGAAAAGCACTTTTTTTCAATGAAGATAACTTTAAACTAATCAGAAATACACTCTATACATTGCTAATGTGGTAAATGACTATTCTAGCTGCAAATGTCTGGTTTTTGGTGCAATATCTAGATAGGTGTATAGAGGCCCATTTCCAGCAACTATCACTTCAGTGTTCTAATGGTACAATGTGTTTGCTCATTGCGTCAGAAGGCTAATGGAGGATTAGAAAACCCTTGTGCAATCATGTTAGGTCTGCAATGCTGTAATTGTTGCAAATGGAGGATTCTTTGATGAAAGCAAAGTTTGAAGGAAAAAATTATTATTTCAAATACAAATCATTATTTCTAACCTTGTCAATGTCTTGACTATATTTTCTATTCATTTTACAACTCATGGTGGTAAATAAGTGTGACTTTTCATGGAAAACACAAAATAATTGTCTGGGTGACCCCAAACTTTTGAACGGTAGTGTATATAGACACAGTGCGGAGCATTGTGGTTGGTGAATGTGCAGCAGAAAGTCTCAAGCTCTCTCTCCGCGGATGCGGCGGGCCAGCTGGATGTCTTTGGGCATGATGGTGACCATCTTTGCGTGGATGGCGCACAGGTTGGTGTCCACGAAGAGACCCACCGGGCAGGCCTCGCTGGCCTCCTGCAGAGCCATGACGGCGGAGCTCTGGAAGCGCAGGTTGGTGAGCGATCTCCCTCACCAGGCGCTGGAAGGGCAGCTTACGGATGAGCAGCTCCGTGGATCTCCGGCAGCGATGGATCCCTCTCAGAGCCACGGTACTGGGCCTGTAACGGTGAGGCTTCTTCACTCCGCCGGTGGCCGGAGCGCTTTTTATGAGCAGCCTTGGTGGCTAGCTGCTTCCTGGGGGGCTTTTTCCTCCAGTAGATTTTACGGGCGGTCTGCTTGGTTCTTGCTATCGCTCTTTATTATTCTGTCTTATATTTCTTGCACGCCGCTTAAACTCCAGCCCGGCACCCGCGTCGTTTCCACTACAGTTCCTCGATATGTCGAGTTTCTCCGTTAGCACCGGGTGGCGGTTGAGTGCTAGCTAGCTCTTCCCTGCTGTATCGTCTCCTGCTGTAAACAGAGGCTCCGTCCGCCGACTCGGGAGACCTTTGGGGCGATCTGTGTGTCCGTGATATATATATAGAGTGAAAGGGGTAGAAAGAAGAAGGAAGATTAAAAAAAAAGGCAGTTGCAAAAGGCAGCCAACTCATGTGGCGCCGCGGGTCCGGCGGAACCGGAACCGGGAAAAAAAAAAGAATTTTAATGAATTAATTGGTAAATACCTCGGTAAAAGAAGTATTTGGCCAATAACAAAAGTTCATCTCAATACTTTGCTATATACCCTTTGTTGGCAATGACAGAGGTCAAACGTTTTCTGTAAGTCTTCACAAGGTTTTCACACACTGTTGCTGGTATTTTGGCCCATTCCTCCATGCAGATCTCCTCTAGAGCAGTGATGTTTTGGGGCTGTCACTGGGCAACACAGACTTTCAACTCCCTCCAAAGATTTTCTATAGGGTTGAGATCTGGAGACTGGCTAGGCCACTCCAGGACCTTAAAATGCTTCTTACGAAGCCAGTCATTCATTGTCTGGGCAGTGTGTTTGGGATCATTGTCATGCTGAAAGACCCAGCCACGTTTCGTCTTCAATGCCCTTGCTGATGGAAGGAGATTTTCGCTCAAAATCTCACAATACATGGCCCCATTCATTCTTTCCTTTACACGGATCAGTCGTCCTGGTCCCTTTGCAGAAAAACAGCCCCAAAGCATGATGTTTCCACCCCCATGCTTCACAGTAGGTATGGTGTTCTTTCTCCTCCAAACACGACAAGTTGAGTTTTTACCAAAAAGTTCTATTTTGGTTTCATCTGACCATATGACATTCTCCCAATCCTCTTCTGGATCATCCAAATGCTCTCTAGCAAACTTCAGACGGGCCTGGACATGTACTGGATTAAGCAGGGGGACACGTCTGGCACTGCAGGATTTGTGTACCTGGCGGCGTAGTGTGTTACTGATGGTAGCCTTTGTTACTTTGGTCCCAGCTCTCTACAGGTCATTCACTAGGTCCCCCCGTGTGGTTCTGGGATTTTTGCTCACCTTTCTTGTGATCATTTTGACCCTACAGGGTGAGATCTTGCATAGGGCCCCAGATCGAGGGAGATTATCATCGGTCTTGTATGTCTTCCATTTTCTAATAATTGCTCCCACAGTTGATTTCTTCACACCAAGCTGCTTACCTATTGCAGATTCAGTCTTCCCAGCCTGGTGCAGGTCTACAATTTTGTTTCTGGTGTCCTTTGACAGCTCTTTGGTCTTGGCCATAGTGGAGTTTGGAGTCTTGACTGTTTGAGGTTGTGGACAGGTGTCTTTTATACTGATGAGTTCAAACAGGTGCCATTAATACAGGTAACGAGTGGAGGACAGAGGAGCCTCTTAAAGAAGAAATGTATGACAGCCAGAAATCTTGCTTGTTTGTAGGTGACCAAATACTTATTTTATCGAGGAATTTACCAATTCATTCATTAAAAATCCTTCAATGTGATTTTCTGGATTTTTTTTTCTTGTTTTGTCTCTCATAGTTGAGGTATACCTATGATGAAAATTGAGAGACCTCTCTCATCTTTTAAGTGGGAGAACTTGCACAATTGGTGGCTGACTAAATACTTTTTTGCCCCACTGTATACTGACAACAACCCGTTAACCTATGTAATGAGTATGGCCAAGCTCAATGCCTTGGGGCATCGCTGGGTCGGAGAACTGTCAGACTTCCGCTTTGCAATCAAGTACAGGCCCAGCAAGACAAATGTTGATGCCGACACACTGTCAAGCCTGTCCCTCAATATCAACTAGTATGTTAACGAATGCACTGAAGAACTATCACCTTAAGTGATTCAAGCAACTTGGAATGGAGCTAGAGCAGCTCAAGACAGTGATGTTGTGTGGGTTGCTGCCCTAGCCCTGGCTACAAATGCAACTCAAGAACCACAGTCCCTTGTCCCCACAATAAGCCAAGACGAGCTCATTAAAGCACAAAGAGAGGACAAAACTGTAGGTGAGATAATAAGACTATGAGAAAATGACAGTTTTGACAAATGATGTCAGGAACACAGTGAGTAAACCAGCAAGTAAAATGTTGCAGGAATAGAACAGACTACATTTTGAAAATGGATTCATGTACAGGCAGACAAATGACAGACACCAACTTGTCCTCCCAGTGAAATACAAAGAGACTGTGTTAAAACACCTACACGACAACACGGGACATATCGGCACAGAGAGAGTACTAGCGCTGGTGAGGGAGAGATTCTACTGGCCAGACATGAAAAAGGACAGAGGACTATGTTACCAGAAAATCTCCGTGTATCATCAGCAAGAAACCAATAACCCATGGGCACCATCACATCCAACTCGCCTTTGGACCTGGTCTGCATCAACTGTCTTAATCTGGAGCCCAACAGAGGGGGATACGAATATATCCTCGTTGCCGTAGATCACTTCACCAGGTTTGCCCAGGCGTATCCAACCAAAAACAAATCTGGAAAGACAGCAGCTGAGCGGATCTTCGGAGAGTTCATCCCATGCTTCGGATACCCAGCATGACTCCATCACGACCAAGGTTGAAAGTGAACTTTTCAAGACTTTGAGGGAGAAATCAGGCACTGGACACTCGAGAACGTCACCATATCACCCTCAAGGTAACCCCACCAAGAGGTTTAATAGTATGGCGCATATTTAGGGCGCATATATGGTATTCATATTCCCCGCATATACCTAGTAGGCATGACGGTGCATATTCTGGAAGCTTCACGTCTTAATGGCCAAAGAGGACCTGACCCTGCAGAGACCTATGGGAGGTGTGAAGTTGCTCTTGCAGGAGACGGGAAGTTGGAGAGAATGTCCCAGCAGGAGCCCCGGAGGCTAGAAGGATGAGAGACAATGGAGACGCCAAGGAGCCTCGGGGGCTGTATGTTTACTAAAGGACTGTGGGTTGGGGGTGTGTCATTTGATGTTGGGGGTTTGTGACTTTGGAGAGTATAAGAACTGTGAAGGACGATTGTTCTGTCTCTTTTCTGAGATTCTGTGCTTGTTAGAGGATGTGACCTCTCAATAAACCAACCCTGAGAAATAAACTCAGTCTCGTCTGTGAAAGGCATCCTCTACACTGGTGACCTACAACAAACTATGGCCGGTGGCGACGATCTTCCCGCACCGGATTCTTCAGGAGCCATCCATCCATCCATCCATCCATCTTCTACCGCTTTTCCGGAGGTCCGGGTCGCGGAGGCAGCAGTTCAAGCAGAGAAGCCCAGACTTCCCTCTCCCCAGCCACCTGCTCCAGCTCTTCAGAGGGGATACCAAGGCGTTCCCAGACTAGCTGGGAGACATAGTCTCTCCACCGAGTCCTGGGTCTGCCCCGGGGTCTCCTCCCAGTGGGACGTGCCTGAAACACCTCAAGTGGGAGACGTCCAGGAGGCATCCTAATCAGATGCCCATACCACCTCAACTGACTCCTTTCAATGTGGAGGAGCAGCGGTTCTACTCTGAGCCTCTCCCGGATGACTGAGCTCCTCACCCTATCTCTGAGGGTGAGTCCAGCAATCCTACGGAGAAAGCTCATTTCAGCCGCTTGTATCCGCGATGTTGTTCTTTCGGTCATTACCCAAAGCTCGTGACCATAGGTGAGAGTAGGAACGTAGATTGACTGGTAAATCGACAGCTTTGCCTTAGAACTAAGCTCCCTCTTCACCACAACAGACCGGTACAACGTCCGCATCACTGCAGATGCTGCTCCAATCCGTCTGTCGATCTCTCGCTCCATTTTCCCCTCACTCGTGAACAAGACCCCAAGATACTTAAACTCCTCCACTTGGGGCAGGAGCCTGTCCCCAACCCGGAGAGGACAATCCACCTTTTTCCGGCTGAGGACCATGGACTCGGACTTGGAGGTGCTGATTCTCATCCCAGCCGCTTCACACTCAGCGGCAAACCGTCCCAGCAAGAGCTGTAGGTCATTGCTGGATGAAGCCAACAGGACAACATCATCTGCAAACAACAGAGATGAGATCCTGTGGTCACCAAGTATGACACCCTCCATTCCCTGGCTGCGCCTAGAAATCCTGTCCATAAAAATTATGAACAGGACCGGTGACAAAGGGCAGCCCTGGCGGAGTCCAACTCTCACTGGGAATGACTCCGACCGAGTGTTGGCAATACGAACTAAACTCTCACAACGGTCGTACAGAGACCGAATAGCTCGTAACAACAAGCCCGATACCCCATACTCCCGAAGCACCCCCCACAAAAATCCACGAGGGACGCGGTCAAATGCCTTCTCCAAGTCCACAAAACACATGTAAACTGGTTGGGCAAACTCCCACGAACCCTCAAGAATTCTCGAGAGGGTAAAGAGCTGGTCCGATGTGCCACGGCCAGGACGAAAACCACATTGCTCCTCCTGAATCCGAGGTTCGACCAACGGCCGGACTCTCCTCTCCAGTACCTTGGCATAGACCTTCCCAGGGAGGCTGAGGAGTGTGATCCCTCTAAAGTTGGAGCACACCCTCCGGTCCCCTTTTTTGAAGAGAGGAACCACCACCCCGGTTTGCCATGCCAAAGGCACTGCCCCCGACCTCCACGCAATGTTGCAGAGGCGTGTCAACCATGACAGCCCAACAACATCCAGGGTCTTGAGGTACTCGGGGCGAATCTCGTCCACCCCCGGGGCCCGGCCACCAAGGAGATTTTTAACCACCTTGGCGACCTCAGCCCCTGTGATAGGCGAGTCATCCCCCTTGTCCCCAAACCCTGCTTCCTCTGTGGAAGGCGTATCAGTGGGATTGAGGAGATCCTCGAAGTATTCCTTCCACCGCCCGACGATATCCCCAGTTGAAGTCAACAGTGTCCCATCCGCACCATACACAGTGTGGACGGGGAGCTGCTTTCCCCTCCTGAGCCGCCGAACAGTTTGCCAGAATCTCTTTGAAGCCGACCGAAAGTCTTGTTCCATGGCCTCACCGAACTCCTCCCATACCCGGGTTTTTGCTTCAGCAACCACCCGAGCTGCACTCCGCTTGGCCTGCCGGTACACCTCAGCTGCTTCGGGAGTCCCACAAGCCAACCAAGCTTGATAGGACTCCTTCTTCAGCTTAATGGCCCCCCTCACCACTGGTGTCCACCACTTGGTTCGGGGGTTGCCACCACGAGATGCACCGACCACCTTGCGGCCGCAGCTCTGGGCCGCCGCTTCAACAACAGAGGTGGAGAACATGGCCCATTCAGACTCCATGTCTCCAGACTCCCTCGGAATGTGGTTGAAGTTCTTCCGGAGGTGGGAGTTGAAGACCTCCCGGACAGGGGCCTCAGCCAGACGCTCCCAGCACACCCTCACTATACGTTTGGGTCTACCAGGTCTGAATGGCTTCCTCCCCTGCCATCGGATCCAACTCACCACCAGGTGGTGATCAGTTGACAGCTCTGCACCTCTCTTTACTCGGGTGTCCAAGACATACGGTCGCAGGTCTGATGATACGATAACAAAATCGATCATCGACCTGCGGCCTAGGGTGTCCTGGTGCCAGGTGCACATATGGACACCCTTATGCTTGAACATGGTGTTCGTTATGGACAGACTGTGGTTAGCACAGAAGTCCAATAACTGAACACCACTCGGGTTCAGATCGGGCAGGCCGTTCCTCCCAATCACCCCCCTCCAGGTTTCACTGTCGTTGCCCACGTGCGCATTGAAGTCCCCCAGTAGGACAATGGAGTCTCCAGGAGGAGCACCCTCCAGCACCCCAGTCACAGACTCCAAAAAGGGTGGGTACTCTGAAACATCATTTGGTGCATAGGCACAAATGATGGTCAGGACCCGTTTCCCAACCCGAAGGCGCAGGGAAGCAACCCTTTCGTCCACCGGGGAAAACTCCAATATAGAGGCAGCAAGGTGGGGCGATACAAGAATACCTACCCCTGCTCGTCGCCTCTCGCCCGGGGCAACTCCAGAAAAGGCCAAGCTCCAGCCCCTCTCCAGGAGACTGGTTCCGGAACCGGAGCTGTGTGTTGAGGTGAGGCCCACTATATCTAGCCGGTATCGCTCAATCTCGTACACCAGCTCAGGCTCCTTCCCCACCAGAGAGGTGACATTCCACGTACCAAAAGCCAGTTTAGAAAGCTTGGGATCAGTCCGCCAAGGTCTCCGCCTTTGACTGCTACCTAATCCACATAGCACCGGACTTCCATGATCCCTCCTGCAGGTGGTGAACCTACTGGAGGGCGGACCCATGTAACTCCTTCGGGCTGAGCCCGGCCGGGTCCCATGGGTGGAAACCTGGCCACCAGACGCTAGCCTTCGAGCCCCTCCCCCAGGCCTGGCTCCAGGGTGGGGCCCCGGTAACCCCATACCGGGCGGGGTACACTGAATCCTTGATATACAATTTATCATTTACCTTGATATACAATTTATCATCTTCAGGAGCCAACCGGGTTAATGCAGCTACCACACTACAGCTGCCCGATTTCTGGCAACATAACCCGCACTCCTGGTTTACCACTGTGGAGGCGCAGTTCCACCTTCGGGGAATCTCAGCAGACGCAACGAGGTTCTACCATGTCGTCGCGAAGCTAGACAGCCTCACAGTGCAGCGGGTGGAGAGCCTGACCAACCACCCGCCCCAGGACGACAAGTATGGCGCACTGAAAGCCGCCCTCATTCGAGCTTTCACTCCCTCGCAGGGAGAGCGAGCAGAGAGACTTCTGGCGGTAACAGAAGGGGAAGCAGACAGGCCGGCAGATCTGATGGCGAGGATGATGAACCTGAGAGGCGAAGATGACGACAGTTTTATCTTCGCCCACCTCTTTCTCAGAACACTACCGCCAGCAGTGAGAGTCACCCTGGCCAGCTCACAGCTGCTCAATGACCGTGACTACCACAGGCTGGGCCAGGAGGCGCAGCGGCTCGTCGATGCCCATAGACGACATACAGCCACGACGGCGGCAACAGAGCTGAACACACCCCCGCGAGACGAGGGGAGACCAGAGGCTGCAGCACCGGACCCACTAACGTCAGCAGCGGCAGAGACCAGGAGAAGTGGAGCGGATGGCACCCTCTGCTTTTACCATCGATGTTTTGCCGAGAGGGCGCGCAGATGCATCCCACCGTGCCGATACAAGCGGCAGGGAAACGCCAAGACCGAGAGTCGGTAGCAGCTGCTGCTCTCGGCGCGAAGAACAAGCTGCTTTTCGTGACGGACGCGAATTCAGGGAAGGATTTCCTGGTGGACACGGGCTCCCAGCTGAGTTTTGTCAAGCCTTCCTACGCGGACCTGCTGGCGCCTTCCAGCGGATCCCTGGTGCTAGCTGCAAATGGCTCGACGATCAAAACCTATGGGGAGAAGACGCTCCTCCTATCCTTCCACGGTCGCAACTTCGAGTGGACTTTCGTCGTAGCTGCAGTTAGCAACAACATGCTAGGTGCTGATTTTTTATGCTCAAACAGTTTATTAGTTGATCTTACTAATAGACGTATGGTAAATGCACTGTCTTTCCACTCTATCTCCTGTACAGCTCGGGTGGCCCTGCCTTCTGCACATCCCAATGTCACAGCTGCGGGTGGTAAGTTTCATGCACTACTCAATCAGTTCCCAGCACTCACGGTCCCAACATTTTCAGCGTCAGTAGCCAAACACGGGGTCGAGCACTTCATAACTACCTCTGGCCCCCCCGTTTTTGCAAAAGCTCGGCGCTTGGACCTAGCTAAACTGGCCATCGCGCGCCAATTTGGAAAAACTGGGCATTGTTAGACGCTCTAACAGCCCTTGGTCGTCACCCCTGCATATGGTTCCCAAGGCTGACGGCTCATGGCGGCCTTGCGGTGATTTCCGCAGGTTAAATAATGCTTCAGCACACGACCGCTTCCCGATTCCGCACATCCAGGATTTTTCGGCACATTTGGCGGGGGCGCGCATCTTTTCCAAAATAGATTTGGTGCGCGGTTATCACCAAGTCCCAGTCCGCGCTCAAGACATACCCAAAACGGCAGTAATAACCCCCTTTGGGCTTTTCGAGTTTTTGCGCATGCCTTTCGGCCTCAAGGGCGCCGCACAGACGTTCCAACGCATGATGGATGCGGTGCTGCGCGGCCTCCCTTTCGTGTTCATCTCACAGCAGTTTTTCAGAGGCTGACAGAGCATGGGTTAATAATTAACCCAGCGAAATGCCAGTTCGGGGTAGCGCAAATCGATTTTTTGGGGCACCGCGTTTCTCCAGATGGAGCGGTCCCGCTGCCCAATAAAGTACGCGCAATAACAGAGTTTCCCCAACCGCAGACAGTTAAAGCACTGCAAGAGTTTTTGGGGATGGTCAATTTTTATAACCGCTTCCTCCCCAGAGCGGCACAGCTCATGCACCCACTGTACGCGGCACTAAAGAAACAAAAACCTGCAAATAAGGTCGAGTGGTCCCCGGAACGGGAGCGCGCTTTCTCCCAGGTCAAGTCGGCCCTGGCGAACGCTGCGTTATTGGCACACCCAGTGCCAGCAGCTTGCATGGCACTAACCACGGACGCTTCCGACATAGCAGTTGGGGCGGTTGTCGAGCAACTGGTAGCAGGGAGCTGGCAACCGTTTGCGTTTTTCAGCAAAACATTGCACGATAACGAGCGGAAATGCAGCGCATTCGATAGGGAACTTTTAGCCCTGCATTTGGCCATCCGCCACTTCCAGTTCTGGCTGGAAGGGCGCCGTTTCACGGCGTTTGTAGACCACAAACCATTAACATTTGCGATGGCCAAGATTTCAGAGCCTTGGTCGGGCCGGCAGCAGAGACAGTTGGCCGCGATTTCGGAGTTTACCACCAACATTCAACACGTGGCGGGGAAACACAATATAGTGGCAGATTGTCTCTCGCGCGCAGTTGCAACGCCAGGCCCCCAGGGGGCAGGCACAGTTGCCGTGGACGCGGGCCAGGCTTGCGGCGCGGAAGCGCTCACAGCCCCGGTCTGCGTGGGCTTAGATTATGCAGCCATGCAGCCATGCATAGATTATGCACCCGAGCAGGTTAGCGATGCGGATGTGTGCGCACTCCAGTCTGGGCCAACAGGGCTAAGGCTGGAGCACAGGGTGCAACAGATAGGTGTGCCTCCTCTAATCTGTGATGTCTCCACGGGGCGCCCCCGCCCCGTGGTCCCAGCTGCGTGGCGCCGCCGCGTTTTTGATTTAATCCATTTGCTGGCACATCCGGGGGTTCGTGCATCGATCAAAATGGTGGGAGAAAAATTTGTTTGGCTGGGGCTGCGTAAACAGGTCAAAGAGTGGGCCGCAGCCTGTGCAGCGTGTCAAAGAGCAAAGATACACAAGCACACGCGGACCCCCTTAGAACCTTTTCACATCCCGGCCAAACGCTTCGACCACGTGCATATCGACTTGGTGGGACCCCTCCCGCTGTCGCAGGGGTTCACACACCTTCTAACCATGGTGGACCGCACCACGCGCTGGCCAGAAGCGGTCCCCCTGGCGTCAACTACAGCAGCAGACGTTGCGCGCGCGTTTTTAACGGTTTGGGTCACGCGTTTTGGAGTCCCGTCAGACATAACGTCTGACAGGGGTCCCCAATTCGTTTCCGAGCTCTGGTCATCCATGGCACTCAGTCTGGGGGTGAAAATTCACCGCACTACCGCTTATAATCCCCAAGCCAACGGTTTGTGCAAATGCTTTCACCGGTCATTGAAAGCAGCCCTCAGAGCGGCCCTCACGGACACAAATTGGGTTGATAAACTTCCATGGGTTTTATTAGGGTTGTGTTCAGCACCTAAGGAAGATTTGCAAGCCTCCCCGGCTGAGCTAGTTTTTGCCCAACCCCTCCGGTTACCGGGCGAATTCCTTCCAGAGAACCCCACACCAAACCGCCCACCCGCTCAGCTGCTGCAGAGCGACACGGGATCAAACACCCTCCCCGGCCCAGTTCATCACAGTTTCCCACACGTTTTTGTGCCTAAGACCTTAAAGAACGCAGAATTTGTCTTTGTTAGACACGACGCTCAGAGGCCAGGTTAAAGACCGCCTTATGATGGACCGTCGGAGTGTTGGAAACTGGGGAAAAACATTTTTTGCTCGATTTGGGTGACAGGAGGGAATTAGTCTGCATTAACAGACTCAAACCCGCTTTTGTGTTGGCTGATGAACAAGTGCAGTTAGCCAGGGCCCCCCGTCGCGGCAGGCCGCCGAGGAGACACTGTTCTAAGCTTTCACAAGGATGTGCTAACGACTCTAATCCACAGATGCAAGAAACAGCTACAGGCAGATCAAAACCTGCTTACAGCAGATATGGCAGGAGGTTGAAGCCCAAGCAGTTGGGAGTGTGATATGTTGTGCCATTTTGCTGTTCTGTGTGATATGACATGATTCTATGCACAATGGGGTGTACTTTGTCCTTATTTAGACGTTTGGGGGGGGGTTATATGGCGCATATTTAGGGCGCATATATGGTATTCATATTCCCCGCATATACCTAGTAGGCATGACGGTGCATATTCTGGAAGCTTCACGTCTTAATGGCCAAAGAGGACCTGACCCTGCAGAGACCTACGGGAGGTGTGAAGTTGCTCTTGCAGGAGACGGGAAGTTGGAGAGAATGTCCCAGCAGGAGCCCCGGAGGCTAGAAGGATGAGAGACAATGGAGACGCCAAGGAGCCTCGGGGGCTGTATGTTTACTAAAGGACTGTGGGTTGGGGGTGTGTCATTTGATGTTGGGGGTTTGTGACTTTGGAGAGTATAAGAACTGTGAAGGACGATTGTTCTGTCTCTTTTCTGAGATTCTGTGCTTGTTAGAGGATGTGACCTCTCAATAAACCAACCCTGAGAAATAAACTCAGTCTCGTCTGTGAAAGGCATCCTCTACAATAGGACACTTTTACAAATGTTAAGAACACTAGGTGAGAAAGAGAAGGAACACTGGAAAGATCACTTGCAACACATAGTTCACGCTTACAATTGTACACGTCATGAATCCACAGGGTTTTCCCCACACTTTTTGCTATTTGGACACCACCCGCGTCTTCCTGTGACATCTAATTTGGTTTAGTCGGGGAGAAACAGACAGTGTCACACAAAAGCTAAGCAGACAAGTGAGCAAAGAGGATGATTGAAGCGTACAAGATAGCCAACGAGAAAAGGAGATTGTCCAGTGCCAGAGGCAAGTCCTACTATGACAAAAAGCTGAAGGGTGTAGATTTGCAGCCTGGAAATAGGGTCTTCATAAGAAACTTTATTGAACGTGAGGGACCAGGAAAATTGCGTTCTTACTGGGAGAAGACCATTTATCTGGTTAAAGAGCAAGTAGGTGACAATCCAATTTACGCAGTTTACCCTGAGAACAGTGATGGGAGTAAGATTAGGATTCTACACCATAATCTCCTATTACTTGTTAACGACCTCCCAGTTGAAACTCCGCCCCCAAGACCCGAGCAAGCACCCAAGAGACAGAAAAGACAGAGGAAGACTCAGTTAAGTGACCAAAACAGACGGAAAAGTTACTCAAGTGACTCAGACTCTGATGAGTACACAGGAGGGTACTGGTTTAGATTTCCCAGAGAGACTGGACATGTGAGGGACGCTGACTGTAGCCAACCTGACATAGCCCAAACAAGCCAAGTACCTCAAGACACAAGTGACCGCCTCCTGTTACCTGCTAGAGACATTGAAGGAGCTAAAGTGCCAAGTGGACATAACTGGACTGAAAGAGACAATTCTCCTGTGCCACGGATGCCACCTGTTCCTGTGGTACAGGCACCACCCACTCGTTCTGAAGAAAAAAGTGAAAGGAGTGAGTTGCTCACTCCACCAGGACTTGTACTACCTCCTCAGATACCAGTAGTTGACCCACAGACTGAGTTCAGAAAGTCAACCAGAGAGGAAACCTAGACAAATGTTTACTTATCAGTCACTAGGTGAACCTTCGCTACAGCCATACGCCACGGTATCCACACTAACAACACCATATATGTCGTATCAGCCATGGGCACCTACATCTTTCATTCCATTTAGTCCAGGATTTGCGCCTTACATGCCTTATCCAGTTATGTCATACACTTACCCTACACTTATGCCATGTTGAGTATTTCATTTTGGGAAAAGTTGTGAACTTTAGTATTTTTGAATGTCAGGAGCCATTTTTATTTGTCAGGGAGCGTGTGACACGCTAATGTGTTTTCACATTATATATTTGTATTGGTTTAAATGAGAGAGTGATTTTGGGAATAACTTTGTTTAAGTTGTAGTTACAGACTCACGCCAGAAGGTGGCGCATTACTCTGTGAGATAGAATAGTGAAGTCACGGTCTTTCCTCTCCAGTATGGCAGAGGCGGGGCATTGAGAAACTTCACCAGTCATCTGTCTCCTCATTTCCCTGTGTTTTACAGGAACATTTAATCTGCCCAACAGGCCCAAAACCTGGGTCTGTTACAACTGTATAAATAAAGTCATAAAACAACTGAAAAACCCTGCAGCTCAACTACAAAAATATTTCAGAAACTAAATTCAATTTCATACATTCCATCAAATAACTACTTTTTCAAAAAAAATTCTGCTTAGATCTGTTTTAATACTGGCTGCAGTAACGTACCTTCTCCTTCCAGCTGCTGCCTTTAGAAGTCGCCACAGCAGATGATCTGTATCCATCTCACCCTATCCCTCGCATCTTTCTCTGCAACACCAAGCCTCTCCTTGTTCTCCTTCACGATATCCATATGTGGTCTTCCTCTTTTCCTCCTGGCTGGCAGCTCCATCTTCAACATCCTTTGTCCAATATAGCCACTATCCTTCCTCTGCACATGTCCAAACCATCTCAGCCTTGCCTCTTACTTTGTCTCCTAACCACTCAACCTGAGCTGTCCCTCTGATATACTCATTTCTAATCCTGTCCCTCCTAGTCACTCCCAATGAAAATCTTAGTATCTTCAACTCTGCCCCCTCCAGCTCCACCTCCTGTCTTTTTACCAGCACCACCGTCTCCGAACCATACATCATAGCAGGTCTCACTACCTTCTTTTAAATCTTCCCTTTCACTCTTGCTGCTGCGCTTCTGTCACAAGTCACCCCTGATACTAGTCTCCACCACTCCACCCTGCCTGCACTCTCTTCTTCACCTCTCTTGTGCATTTTCCATTGCTTTGGATCGCTGACCCCATATATTTAAACTCATCTACTTTCACAACCTCTACTCTACAACCTCTACAGAGACTGAAGCTCACAAAACCTGTTGTGAGCACTACGAGGAAATGGACCAGTGAAGCTGGGGAGGAGCTGCGCACGTGCTTGGAAATAACTGACTGGGACATGTTTAAAGGAGCCACGCATGATCTGGATGAGTACACGGACACTGTGACCTCATATATCCACTTTTGTGAGGAGAGCATTCTTCCATCGCGCACCAGGGTGAGTTACTCCAACGACAAGCCCTGGTTCACAGCTAAGCTCAGACAGATCAGGAAGGAGAAGGAAGCAGCGTTGAAAAGTGGAGACAGGGACTGCTACAGGGAGGTCAAATACCGGTTTAGCAGAGAGCTGAGGAGAGCTAAATCTGTGTATTCTGAGAGACTCCAGCAACAGTTCACTGCTAACGACTCTGCTTCTGTGTGGAGAGGACTGAGGCAAATCACCAACTATCGGCCTCAGGCTTCTAAGGGACAGGATGACAAAGCCCTTTGTCAAAGACTGTCCCAACACTATGCCCGTTTTGTAACCTCGTCAGCTGTGTCCAACTCCCCCCCTCCCCCCAGCACCACTGCCTCCATGGTCCCCACTTCATCAAAGGTGCCCCCCCTCCTCCCCCCCTGCCCTTGCCATCAGTGAGCAGAACGTGCACAGACAGTTCTCCAGACTGAACCCGCGCAAGGCCCCCGGTCCGGACGGCGTGTCTCCCTCCACCCTGAGACACTGTGCGGAGGAGCTGACTCCTGTCTTCACAGACATTGTTAACACCTCCCTGAAGTCATGCCACGTGCCGGCCTGCCTCAAAACCTCTACCATCCCTGTCCCCAAGAAGCCACGGATCACTGGACTTAACGACTACAGACCTGTAGCGCTCACCTCTGTAGTCATGAAGTCCTTTGAGCACCTGGTCCTGCCCCACCTCAAGACCATCACCACTCCCCTCCTGGACCCGCTGCAGTTTGCCTACAGAGCCAACAGGTCTGTGGACGACGCAGTCAACCTGGCCCTCCACTCCATCCTGCAGCACCTGGACTCCCCGGGAACCTACGTCAGGATCCTGTTTGTGGACTTCAGCTCTGCATTCAATACCATCCACCCTGCTCTGCTCCAGGACAAGCTGTCCCTGCTCAACGTGCCTGACTCCCTCTGCAGGTGGATCACCGACTTCCTGACGGACCGGAGGCAACATGTGCGGCTGGGAAAGACTGTCTCAGACTCTGTTAGCATCAGCACCAGATCACCCCAGGGCTGTGTACTTTCCCCCCTGCTCTTCTCCCTGTACACCAATTCCTGCACCTCCAGCCACCAGTCTGTCAAGCTGATCAAGTTTGCGGACGACACCACCCTCATCGGGCTCATCTCCAACGGCAACGAGTCCGTCTACAGGAGAGAGGTGGCCCAGCTGGCGTCCTGGTGCAGCCACAACAACCTGCAGCTGAACGCTCTGAAGACAGTGGAGATGATCGTGGACTTCAGAAAAGTCACAGCCCCTCTGCCCCCCCTTACCTTCACGGACTCTCCCATCACCACTGCGGATTCTTTCCGCTTCCTGGGCACCACCATCACCCGGGACCTCAAGTGGGAGCCGACCATCAGCTCCCTCATCAAAAAGGCCCAGCAGAGGATGTTCTTCTTGCGGCAGCTGAGGAAGCTCAAGCTACCCATCAAGATGTTGGTGCAGTTCTACACGGCCATCATCGAGTCCATCCTCACCACCTCCATCACCGTGTGGTATGCAGGAGTCACCGCCAGGGACAGACTAAGACTGCAGCGCGTTGTGTGCGCTGCTGAGAAGGTGATCGGCTGCAAGCTCCCATCCCTCCAGGACCTGTACATCTCCAGGACCCGGAGGCGTGCAGGTCGGATCATAGCCGACCCTTCACACCCTGGACACGCACTGTTTGCCCCCCTCCCCTCAGGCAGAAGACTTCGGTCCATTCAGACTAAAACCTCCCGCTACATGAACAGCTTCTTCCCCTCTGCCATAAGACTGCTGAACACTAAGTGACTTATTAGACTCTCGTGCACTACGTACAGCAGCTCAACCGGACTCATGACAATTATCACTGTTTTCTTTTTGCACTACAGACTGCATTATGTGGAACTCCACAATATCTGCTGCTTGTTAATATATTTAAAAATTGCATAGATTAGTATTACTTATTCATATTCTACCTTTTATTGCATGCATAGTTTTTTATTTTTATCTTTAGTGATAATCCATGTTTAATGTTGCAGCATTGCACCGAGACAAATTCCTAGTTTGTGTACTACATGAACAATGGCAATAAATCTCATTCTGATTCTGATTCTGATTCTGACTCCTTCCATCTTCACTAGCCACAGTTACACTACCGTTCAAAAGTTTGGGGTAACTTAGAAATTTCCTTATTTTTGAAAGAAAAGCACTGTTTTTTCAATGAAGATAACTTAAAACTAATCAGAAATACACTCTAATATCTAATATACATTGCTAATGTGGTAAATGACTATTCTAGCTGCAAATGTCTGGTTTTTGGTGCAATATCTACATAGGTGTATAGAGGCCCATTTCCTGCAACTATCACTCCAGTGTTCTAATGGTACAATGTGTTTGCTCATTGCGTCAGAAGGTTAATGGATGATTAGAAAACCCTTGTGCAATCATGTTAGCACAGCTGAAAACATTTTAGCTGGTTAGAGAAGCTATAAAACTGACCTTCCTTTGAGCAGGTTGACTATCTGGAAAAAATTATTATTTCAAATACAAATCATTATTTCTAACCTTGTCAATGTCTTGACTATATTTTCTATTCATTTTACAACTCATGGTGGTAAATAAGTGTGACTTTTCATGGAAAACACAAAATAATTGTCTGGGTGACCCCAAACTTTTGAACGGTAGCGTACATGGGCAAAATTTCTTCAATTTGATTACAATTCTGATTAAAATTTTACTGTTTACTTGGATCCTGAAAAAGCTGATCCGATTAGGACGTGCGTTTCCATGTGCCACATGTTTAAACGGACTAAATCATTTTGACATGCGCACGTTGACATGTTGACATTCCGAAAATAGTAGAAGAAGAAGCAACTTCCAGAGTAAACAAACCCAGCTTTGTGGCTTTCTCTTTTTGAAATGGACCTGTATTGTGTTATTGAGACTGGTCTTTTGCTTCTCCTGGTCTCCATAATGAAGCTACAAGTACATACTTCTGCATATGACGAACAGAGGGAGACGGCAGGACTATACAGACCAATTTTGTTTTACTCCCGCTATGTCTCCTGCTAGCTGCTGTAAAGGCAGAAATACGTCACATCGACATGCGCAGTAATCATATTTTCGACCCAAGCTTCGGAATAAGTGTTTATATGCACACCATTCGGATTAACAATCAGCATAACCTACCCCTCTCAATCGGAATGAAATTTTGATTCAAATGAGCATGATCAGGTCAGAATATTCAGATTGGCATGTTTACATGAAGCATTTTTATTCCGATCAGACTTTTAATCTGGTTACTTGTGTCCATGTGGTTCCAAGGTTGTCATAGCCAGGAGCGGCACTGGGATTAAGCTACCAGTGCTCATAAAATGCTCCTTATGGCGTGGGTCTCGAAAAGCCTCTGACAACTAAGTCCAACTCCTAGCCTGCCCGTGTGGTTTAGTCTCTAAGCCCAGCGGAACTGCTTTTACTAATAGGAGAAGGGGCGAGGGCGGATCTCTGGCGCCTTAAAACCAGATGCTTCGGGTAGATGGTGGCTCGTCAACCTGGAAAGGTAGCCCATCTAGGGGAAGGTAAACCCTGATTTCAAACCTCCGCTGCCTTGCGGCACACCCGGTCACAGGAAAGGCTTCGGGAGTCAACCCTGAGGAAAAATCCGGAGTCGGAGCCCCTAAGGCAGTTCTCTGTTGTGCTCAACATCGTTCTGGCAGCTCCTGCGACGGCGCTGGTGCCAAACTGTAGCAGCCCTGCTGTTCCTTTGGATTCATCAGTGACGTGGAGAGGGGGGACATGCTGCATGGGCAACATCTTACCCTCCATATCTTCCTGGCAAGGCTTGAATCCTACCAATGCCCAACGCTGGAAGGTAGAACACCGGATCACTGGAGAGGACACTCCAGCTTCGCCTTTGGCGTAGACAAAGCACGGGGAATGACAGCTACCGGTTATAAGCCACCGCGCAACTGGCGTAGAGCACGGCGCAAGGGGTTGTTCCCGACGGTGGGAGGGATCATCGGATCTCACTGGACAGCTACCGCCCGCCTCAAGCTGGGCAGCCCCCAGCCAATAAGGTGTTGTCCCGCCACAGCTTGCTTTCCTCATTGGGTGCATGGGGATGAGGAGAAGTCCGAACAGCAGGCTGAGAACCTTTGCACCAGGCAAGACAAAAAAACAAAAGAGACCAACTCTAAAACTGGGAACTTGGAATGTCCGCACTATGATGACAGGACTCGCTGCTAACCTCAAGGACATCAATGACACCAGGAAGACTGCCATCATCAATAATGAGCTGAAGAGACTGGGAGTGCATATCGCCACTCTCCAGGAAACACGGTTGGCTGACGCAGGCACACTGAGAGAGAAGGACTACACGTTCTACTGGCAGGGAAAGGGCAGTGACGAACACAGGGAGCATGGAGTGGGCTTCGCAGTGAAGAACACCTTGCTGAAGATGGTGGAACCGGGCAGCAATGGCTCTGCACGACTCCTCACCCTCCGCCTCAACACCACTCAAGGCCCAGTCACCCTCGTCAGTGTGTATGCCCCAACACTGACAGCCACACAAGAGGCAAAAGACGAGTTCTACGAGAATCTCGCAACAACTGTCAGGATCATCCCCAACTCTGAACAACTCATTCTCCTTGGAGACTTCAATGCCAGAGTGGGTGCTGACCACGACTCCTGGCCCTCGTGTCTTGGACCATTTGGCGTGGGCAGAATGAACGACAACGGACAGCGGCTGCTCGAGTTCTGCACATATCACGATCTGTGCATCACAAACTCGTTCTTCAAGACCAAGCCCCAACACAAGATTTCCTGGCAACATCCACGCTCAAAGCACTGGCACCAGCTGGACTTGATCCTGACCAGGCGCACCTCACTGAAGAACGTGCTAATCACCCGTTCGTTCCAGAGTGCAGATTGCGACACAAACCATTCATTGGTGTGTTGCAAGGTCAAGCTGCAGCTGAAGAAATTCCATCGTGCTAGACAGCCTGGAAAGGCACGGATTGACACCAGCAAGATGGCCCAACCAGAACTTGTTGAGCAGTTTGCCTCCACCTTTGAGAAGGAACTTGGTGTACCACAAGAAGGAGAATCTGCAAAGCAGAAGTGGGAAGAGCTGCGAAACACCATCCACCGCACGGCCTTGGCTACCTTTGGGAGGAAGACCTCGAAGTCACAGGACTGGTTTGATGCCAAGTTGACCGAGATGACCCCCGTCATTGAAGCCAAGCGCTCAGCACTTGCTGAGTACAAGAAGTACCCAAACGAGAAGAATCTCCAGATTCTCAGGGCTGCGAGAAGCAAAGTTCAGCAGACTGCTCGGCGCTGTGCCAACGAGTACTGGACTCAGCTCAGCCAAGACATTCAAACCGCTGCCATAACAGGGAACATCCGTGGTATGTACGATGGCATCAAGAAAGCACTTGGTCCGGCTCAGAGCATGACGGCCCCCCTCAAATCCTCCACTGGGGAGATGATCACAGAAAAGAACAAGCAGATGGAGAGATGGGTGGAACACTACTCCGACCTCTACTCCAGACAGAACACCGTGACACCGTTAGCCCTTGATGCCATCGACTGCCTGCCATCCATGGATGAACTTGACGCCGAGCCAACCATCGACGAACTCAGCAAGGCCATTGATAGCTTGGCCGCTGGCAAGGCACCCGGCAACGACGGCATACCCCCCGACCTGATCAAGCACTGCAAGACCGCCCTACTGCTGCCACTGCATGACGTCCTCTGCCAGTGCTGGAAGGAAGGTGCCGTACCACAGGACATGAGGGACAGCAAGATCATCACTCTCTACAAAAACAAAGGGGAGAGAAGCGACTGCAACAACAACAGGGGCATCTCCCTCCTCTGCGTTGTTGGCAAAGTCTACGCACAAGTTGTTCTCGTTCGTCTACAGAAGCTTGCCGAACGTGTCTACCCCGAGTCTCAGTGTGGCTTCCGCGCTGAGCGATCGACGGTAGACATGATATTCTCCATCCGCCAACTCCAGGAGAAATGCAGAGAACAGAACATGCCCCTGTACATCGCCTTCATCGACCTCACCAAAGCGTTCGATCTGGTCAGCAGAGAGGGCCTTTTCAAGATCCTGCCAAAGATAGGATGCCCACCAAAGTTGCAAAGCCTCATCGAATCGTTTCACACCAACATGCAGGGGATAGTGCAGCACTACGGCAATGTCTCAGAGCCATTCAACATACGCAGCAGGGTGAAACAGGGCTGTGTACTTGCGTCAACCCTCTTTGGGATTTTCTTTGCTATGCTCCTGAGGCATACCTTCAGCACAGCAACAGAGGGAATCTACCTGCACACAAGATCTGACGGCAGGCTTTTCAACCTCACCCGCCTGAAAGCCAGAACCAAAGTACGCGAGGCTCTAATCAGAGACATGCTGTTCGCAGACGACGCTGCAGTCACACACAGCAGGAGCTCCAGACCCTGATGGACCGCTTCTCCCAGGCATGCAAGGACTTCGGGCTTACCATCAGCCTGAAGAAGACTAACGTCTTGGCGCAAGGCACAGAAGCACCACCAACCATCACCATCGACGACTACGAGCTGGACGTCGTGAATCAGTTCACGTACCTGGGGTCCATGATCAGCAACAACCTCTCCCTTGAAACAGAGATCGACAAGAGGATTGGAAAATCAGCCTTCACACTCGCTCGCCTCACCACACGAGTGTGGGAGAATCCCAAACTCTCTGTCAAGACAAAGATGGCAGTGTACAGCGCCTACGTCATCAGCACACTGCTCTATGGGAGTGAGACGTGGACAACATATGCCCAGCAGGAAAAGAGACTGAACTCCTTCCTCTTGCACTGCATTCGCCACATCCTGGACATATCTTGGCAAGACAAAGTGCCCAACACAGAAGTTCTGTCCCGCGCCAGCCTTCCCTCCATGTTTACTCTACTCAGGCAGCACAGGCTCCGCTGGCTAGGCCACGTTCACTGTATGGAGGATGGCAGAATCCCCAAAGACGTCCTCTACGGAGAACTGGCGACTGGCAGGAGAGACGTTGGCTGCCCACAGCTGCGCTTTAGAGACGTCTGCAAGAGAGACATGAAGGCCCTGGAGATCAACACAGAGCGCTGGGAGGACCTTGCAACGGACCGCTCCAAATGGAGAGGCATCCTGACCAGACAGCTCAAGGCAGGTGAAGAGAGACTGACTGCTGCAGCAGATGAAAAAAGGACCCGCAGGAAGAACCGCCACAGACCCAGCAGCACGGAGACCACCCACAAGTGCGACCTGCGTGACAGGGACTGCCATTCGCGCATCGGCCTGTTCAGCCACAGGCGGTGCTGTTCCAGCAGAGTAGACGTTTAGGATTCTCTTCCATGGTCATCATAGACCGACGGAGGCCGACGACGATGATGTGTCCATGTAAACATGGCTACTGTTAGACCTGCCTCCGTCTCATTCACACTCATGTATTCTGTCTTGCTTCTACTGACTTTCATTCCTCTTCTCTCCAGAGCATACCTCCACCTCTCCAGGTTTTCTTCCACTTGCTCCCTACTTTCACGACAGGTTACAATGTTGTCTGCAAACATCAGGGTCCACAGAGACTCCTGCCTGAGCTCATCCGTCAGCCTGTCCATCACCATGGCAAGCAAGCATGGGCTCAGAGCCAATCCCTGATGCAGCCCCACCCCCACCTTGAACCCATCTGTCACTCCTACAGCATACCTCACCACTGTCTCGCTGTTCTCATACATGTCCTGCACCACCCTCACATACTCCTCTGCCACTCCTGACTTTCTCATACTGTATCACACTTCCTCTCTTGGCACCCTATCATCTGCTTTCTCAAGATCCACAAAGACACCGTGCAACTCCTTCTGACCTTCTCTATACTTCTTCATCAACACTCTTCAAGCAAACATTGCATCTGTAGTACTATTTCTTGGCATGAAAACGTACTGCTGCTCACTGATTGTGACCTCTCCTCTTAACCTGACTTCAACAATTCTCCCATATCTTCATAGTGTGGCTGATCAACTTTATTCCTCTATAGTTACTATAGCTCTGAGCATCACCTTTGTTCTTGGAAATTGGTACCAGAAAACTTCTCTACTCCTCAGGCATCATGTCACTCTAAGATTGTGTTAAACAATCTTGTTAAAAAGTCCACTGACATCTGTCCTAAACATCTCCATACCTCCACAGATATGTCATCTGGATTAACCGCCTTTCCATTCATCATCCTTATAAACGCTGCCCTCACTTCTGCCTTGCTAATCCTTGAGACATCCTTGTTCACCATCTTCCCTTCATCCATCCTCCTCTCGCTCTCATTTTCTTTATTCATTAGCTTTTCGAAGTATTCCTTCCACCTTCTCAAGGCACTCTCATTTGTTAGTATACCATTTCTGTCCTTAATCAGCCAAACCTGCTGCACATCCTTTCCAGCTCGATCTCTCTAGTCAATCAATACAACTCCTTTGTCCAGCCTCTCATACTACTCACTATATGCCTTTTGTTTTGTCTTTGCCACCTCTCTTTGCCATGCGCCTAGATTCCATATACTCCTTTCTATGTTCTTCATCTCCCTGACTATCTCGCATTTTCTTTGCTAAACCTCTTCCATTGGATACTTTCCTGTACCTCATCATTCCACCACCAAGTCTCCTTGTCTTCCTTCATCTGTCCTCTGGATACACCACATACTTTTCTACCCATTTTCCTCAATATTTTTGCTGTACTTTCCTAGTCATCTGGTAATTCTTCCCTACCACCCAAAACCTGTATCAACTCCTTCCTGAACTCTGTGTGACCTTCTTTCTGCAACTTCCTCAACTTAATCTGTGGCTTTGCCTTCACTGTTTTTCTCTGTCTTCACTGTTTTCTTGCTTTCCGAAGTCATCATACAGACTACTATCTGATGCTGTCTAGCTACATTCTCCCCTGCCACCACCTTACAGTCTCCTATCTCTTTCAGATTTCTCCTTCTGCATAAGCTGTAGTCCACCTGTGTGTACCTTCCTCCACTCTTGTAAGTCACCCTATGTCCCTCTCTCTTCTTGAAGTATGTGTTCACCATAGCCATTTCTATCCTTTTAGCAAAATCCACAATCATCTGTCCTTCCACATTTTTCTCCTTAAGACCATATATACCCAGGACCTCCTCATCACCTCTGTTCCCTTCACCTACATGTCCATAAAAGTCTGCTTCAATCATCACTCTTTTCCTCCTGGGAACACTCTACCACTTCATCCAACTTACTCCAGAATTCCTCTCTCTTCTACCTGACATCCAACTTGTGGGGCATACACACTGACAACATTCAACATCACACCTTTGATTTCTAACTTCAAACTCATGATTCTGTCCAACTCCCTCTTTACCTCCTGAACACTCTTCACATACTGTACTCTTCCTTCAAGATTACTTCTACTCCATCTATCTTCCTATCTACACCATGGTAGAACAGTTTAAATCCACCTCCAATTCTCCTAGCCTTGCTCCTCTTCCATCTGGTTTCTTGAACGCACAGTATATCTACCTTTCTTTCTGCATCATATCAGCCAACTCTCTGCATTTACCTGTCATAGCCTCTACATTTAACATCCCAACTCTAACTTCCACAATTCTACCTTTCCTTTTCTCTCTCTCCCTCCTAACACGGCTTCCCCCTCTCCTCTTCCTTTGACTCAACAGTAGGCCAATTTCCACCAGCACTATCGGTTAACAGTGGCGGTCGTTGCTAATCTGGGCCTCAAGCGATCCGGTATGAAAGTCTCATTCGTTATGATCTGCGTGTTTGATTTGGTAAAGGTTTTAACGCCGGATGCCCTTCCTGACACAACCCTCCCCCCTGACCCGGGCTTGGGATGGGCACTAGGAGTACACTGGCTTGTGCACCCCCTGTGGCTGGGTTGGCTACAGTATCATAAATATGGATAAAACGTTTAGAACAGCAGCAACTATAAGCTTTTAAAAAAAAATCATCAAATCTGTCATCTAACTACAACAAGGCAAACACATCTCCTGAAAGGTTGCATTGCTTATTATAACTTGATATGATGAAATAATTCTCCCACACAGCAGGTTTCTGTACTGCACAGGAGTCTAAAAAGACTCAGAGTTGATGTGAGATTTGAGCACCCGGTATCGCGTTCCTATTAATAAATGTCATGAATGCTCCTATGGAGCAGACGGACAGACCCACACACAGAATTGTGTCAGTGCAATTTATTTCATAAAAGGGAAAAATACAATGTGCTCCAACCAGCTTATCTTGGCAAGCAAAATAAAGAATAAACACTGCACGCTCCCAAACCAACTGGTGAGAGGGTAGAAAAAGACAAAGAATACCCCAAAGCACTCCGACAAACAAACTGGTAAGCGCTGGGTTACTTACAGAGAGATTTCACCAGAGCAGACTGTGCTCTGGTGGAGGAATAGACAATGCAAAATAGTCGCAAAGACAGAGTGACAATGGCAGTGTATAAATACCAGAGAAGTAACAAGCGGCAGGTGCGAACGCTGAGCTGGCAGAAACTAATTGCCTAACTGCTCTCAGCTGAAGGAAGAGTAGCCAGAGAGCAGTGAGAGGGGAAAAAAACAATCACTCACAGCTGAGGGACTGGAAGCAGACTGTGAGTGAAGGTGGCTGTATGGAGGAAAGGGGCTCGTATAACCAAAACCACATAACAGAACTAACAGGAAAACAATAATGAACAGAAAAACACTCAAAACTACAAAGGGAGTCTGAGCGCTAATGACAGACGCTCAGACATATGACAGAGCCCCCCCCCCAAGGGGTGGATTCCGAGACACCCCAAAGTAACACCACCACCACCCAAAAAAGACCCCCTCCCCCCAAAGAAGGAGTACAGCAAAAAAAAAAAAAAAAAAAACACCCCCAGAGGGAGGTGTGGGAAAAACGGTTAGGAGGGAAAAAAAACAAACCAGCTCATAATTCACACCCGCACCCTGACAGACCTCAAAGCCCCCACAGTCCCAGAGCTCCAGGGTTCGGGTGGCCGGCCGAATCCCAGGCAAGGCAAACAGCCCGATGAAAAGAGTCAGGCGGCCTGCCGGAGAAAATAGGCCACCTGACCCAGAGAGTCAGTCCTTTGGGTGGTCGGCCAGTGTTCTCAAACCACCAGGACTGGAGGGATGATCCCGGAGGCTGCTTTCCCACCGGAACTTGATGGCAGGAAGCCAGACCAGAGGAGGGTGACCCCAATGGCGTCTGACAGAGCTTACCTTGGATGTAAAGACCACCAGAGACTTGTCACGATGTTGCCTTAAATCTACAACAAAGCCAGCAAAGTACTTACATATAGCCATTTACACTTTTGCATACTTCCAGAGTTTCTGCTGTATGAAGTGATTTTGAGTTAATTAAGTAGTTGTCAATATCACGACAGAGCAGTTCCAGGATGCCGCTAGCATCTTGACATGATTTAAACAAACAATCAACCATGAGATAAGAATCACGTTTCAGACCATTCACAGATAATTTCTCAACATACCGACACTTGTGCAATTGTCATATGCTCCAACAAAGTCGCACAACCCAATTTTAAGAAGTTCTGTTGACTGGATCATGCTGAAATCTTGTTTTAAGAATGCATTAGTGTGTATGGGGTAGCCATAACAACATGAAATTTTTCACTCCTGAGGACCAAGATCACTGCCAGAGGTCATGTGACTGCAAAACCTCAATATGGTTAATATTAACATAGAAAATTCTTGATGTTTTGATTTAAAAAAATAAACTCATTTCATATCCCATTTTGCTGTAAAAAGCGCACAAGGTCAGATTTCTAAGAAAATTGCAAAATAGTATATTGGTTTGTTTGAAACCCTGTATACTGCACACTGAGCTGACTGGATTTGTGAATACAGTAGGTTAAATTTATGAATGGGGAAATGTTGCTTTGGATTGTGGAACAGGTCCTTTCATTGAAAGTGTATCTGTCCAGACAGTGTTATGGGTTTAAGAGGCATTGAGTTGGGAATTTGATTCAAGATGCAAATGTTTAGTGTGGGATGGGCATGTATGTGTCCTGACCATGGTTTACTTGGTTTAAAATGACCTCTGTGTGTGTGTGTGTGTGTGTGTGTGTGTGTGTGTGTGTGTGTGTGTCCTGACTGTAGTTTACTTGTTTCAAGAAGACCTGAGTTCAGGTGTGAGGTATTGAAGATGCTAAGCCCTGGTACAGAGTTGAAGGTAGGCAACTTGAGTGGACTTACATTTTATCCTGTTTTATCTGTTGCAGGAAACACCTGATAGCATCCAGAATAAGAAAAGTGAAACAATGTCTCTTGACTGCAGCTCTGAAAAGGTAAGTTGTAGTTTGTGTGTGATTAGTTACACTATTTATTGTGGGTACTGTGGGACTGATTAAATTACTAAGATTAGTCAGTGAGAAACAATGTGGTTAATATAGAAAGTTCTTACAGAAATTTTGTTTTAAAATACAATCTTTCCTATTCCCTTTCTCTGTAAAAAGTACACAAGATGGGATTTCTACAAAATTGCAAAATAATATTGATTTGTTTGTAACCCTGTATACAGGGCCGGATTAAAGAGGTTGTGGGCCCCTGGGCTACAGCAATTTTTGGGGCCCTCCCACATATTTATGGGAGTGTGATGTGCAACATGGCCATGTTTACATGCACAGTAATAAACCATTTATAATCGGATTTCTGGAGTTATCTGATTATTAAAGTAGTCATGTAAAAACAATAATTAGATTAAAGGCAATTACTGTGTTACAAAAAGTGAAATTACATTAACACACAGAGTTTGTTGTCCCATAATCCTTTTATTCAGTGCGAGTAAACATCCATCCATCCTTTGGGCGAGAGGCAGGGTACACCCTGGACAGATCACCAGTCCATTCCAGGGCCAACACAGAGAGACAGACAACCATTCACTCTCACAGTCATACCTAAGGACAATTTAAAATCCCCAGTTTTATTGATGCCAATTAACCTAACTTGCATGTTTTTGGCATGTGAGAGGAAACCGGAGAAATCCCGGAGTAAACCCATGCAGACACGGGGAGAACATGCAAACTCCACACAGATCACTGTTGGTCGGGGGCTGGGATCGAACCCAGGATCCCCGGCCAAGGGTAAGTTGCTGTGCTGCCACAGTGCTAACCACTCCGCCACTGTGCTGCCCGCGAGTAAACATGTCATATCCAATTACCATTATCTGATTATTGTTCCTAGTTATATGATTATTGTGACCATGTAGCAGGGGTCACTGATGGATCAACTTGACCTTCAAGGTCCTAAATTACTAAGGCAGTGGCTATGTCTACGGAACCGTACCCATAGAATTCTTGTTACAGATACGACTCGAGTCTGATCAGCCAGTATATTCTATTGCTGCATATCTTAAAAGCAGCAGGCTACAGGTACGGAAATCTGAGGCATTTATTTGTTTCAAAATTTTAATCAATATATATTTACTACCTTTTTAACCTTACTCACTTCCAAATCCTAAGGGTAACCTCATAATCATCTCATCATCTCACAGTAAAATGCTTTGGACAAGGTGCCGATAGGAAGACACAAACCAGCAACCTTTGATCACAGGCCCAACATACTATCTACCTAAGCTACAGCAGCAATTGGCTTGGAGCTGATCTGAAAAGGTTTTGTTGGATTGTCAACTCTTCCGTACCAACAGACACTTTGTATAGTGATACACCTTTTGTATCCATAGCCACTGCCAATTACTAAATAAAGTGAATAACCACAAAGTTCTAGGTTTAGCACAAAAATATAGAGCCATCATGACCAACAACTGACAAATATCTTGTATCAACCCACAACACACTCAGCCGGTGTTTTCTGTTCAAGGGTTAAATATTAACTGTTTAAACCAGTACAGGGTTTTTCACTACACAGAGTACAAAAAAAAAAAAAAAAAAATGTTCTCCACAGAAGAAGAGCATGTTATGTGTGCACAAACCCAATATTCATTATTTAATGATGACAGTTATTCCAATCTTAACGTCATTCACTGTCATTCTTTTAAAAGAATGATTCAAAATGAAAATATACCGACAGTTGTTTTGAATTAAATGTACAATTTTGCATTCACCAGAGCAGAATAATAGAACTCAGGCCGAGATGAAGGGTAACAAAACTGAAGGAAATTTTACAACTCCTGGACAAAGAGAAAGACTGGCATCATCTCTGAATTGTAGCAGGCAGCTCTCATCCATGGCCAAGCAAGACTGTGGAGTTAAAAAGCTCCTTTAAAGTTCGAAAAAGTTGGTGTGCGTTGGATTTTAAAAAAAAAAAATGCTCACAAACGTAATTTCATGACATTTGGACTAATTTCTCTGAATTCTCAAAATGTCTGTAAAAGTTGGTAAAAATGCTAAAGTGTGAACCCAGCCGAGTCAAAAAAAAAAAAAAAATCACTGTAAATGCGGTAGGCAAAATGACACAAATGGCTGTGGAAGGAGAAAACAGAAGCCATTGTCTTGAAACGTATTCACCTTTTGGAAGTTTGCAATTGAAATGGCACTTGGAGAAAAAAAGTTTCTGCCATTTATAGGAATGTTCAGATACTCTGATATCAGTGTCCTTTTTCTGGCAGCTCTTCGGTCCTTTTCTTGATCAGTATTCCCAGTGTGTATGACTAACTATCGCAACTATAAAAAAATCCTGTCAATATAGGAGTCTTTTTTTAAACCTTCTCACATACCTGTTTTTACTTTTTATTTTCTTTCTTTCAGACACCACTATCGTGCATTGATTGATTGATTGATTCATTCATCCATGGATTCACTACCGGCCCACATCCAACCTTAATCAGGTCAAATGTCAATTCTTAACCAATTAAATTAAGCTGACCGGACAGACTACTGCCCCAGTAAGCCCTCTTGGTAATCCAGGGCAACCTGTATATTGCACACTGAGCTGATTGGGTTTATGAAGACAGCAGGTTAGATTTATGGATGGTAAATGTTGGCTTGGATTATGGCACAGGCTTTTTTGTGTGTATTAGGGGTGAACAATATGGCCTAAAAATGATACCACAATATTTTTGCAAATTGTAACAATAACGATTTTTTTCACAAGATCACAAATTTTTGTTTTTTTTGTTTTTAATTTATAAAGAATAATTTCACAGGCCAGCGTTATTTGCCTTCAACTTATTGTCATGCCCCTTCGGGGCAGAAAGAGAGACAGGTTTACGTGCTGAACTGCAGTGTGACATTTATTGACAAAAGAACAAAAAATCCAAAACAATGCTCAAACGTTAAACACAGACTAAGTTACTTACAAGAGCGACACTCCAGAGTGGGGAGAGCTCAGGAGGAGATGAGAAGGAAGGAGTAGTCCATAAATTGCAATAGACAATGCTGCCGCACTGAGAGACAAAACAGTAGGTCTTAAATAGTGGGCAGCAAGTGAGTAACAGGTGTGAGCTGAGCAGACAGGTGGCCTAAATTACCCAACTGTCCACAGCTGGGAAACAGACTGAGAACAGCAAGTGGGAGTTTCTGAGAGAGGAGGGCTCATAAGGAACAAAACCCAAGATAACACAGAAAACTGACAACATAATGGTAACAGACAACCAAAATACAGAAATAGAGTCTGAGCTCAGAAGGAATAATTGAGCTCAGATTAATGACACTTATTTAGTAAAAACAAAACAAAAACTCTCTTTCTTTCTCATTTTATTGCCTTCAGAAGTCTCAGTTGCATGGATATCTCCTGTGGCTTGTTGGCTGTTGTTGCACTGAAGGGTTTTTTTTTTTTTTTTGGTTTGGGTGGTTGAATAAAATCAAGCTTAAGCAACCAAAATGGAACAAAAATGAAACTCTTATCACTTCAGACATTCGCGTTTGCATTGACGTGTTGTACATGTGGAAAAAATGCAAGTGTCATGACTCGCCATTCATCATCGGCTCCTGCTGTGCGCACACCTGCGCCTCGTCAGCAATAGACTATTTAACCCACTCAGCCCTGTGCTTCGGCCTGAAGCCGTCTGTTCCCTTCAGCTTGTCTTGGTGATTGGAACCCCCATGACCAGCGAGACTACGCTTAACTGTAAGCATCTTACCTTGTTTCTTCAGTCCTCTCCCCTGTGCACAGGTGGATTCCTCGGCGGCGGACCTTCGCCTTCGCCAATCTCTCCACACCACTGCCACAGGCTCCGCAGGCCACTGTCTTCTGGGCTCATCCCTTGCTGACGGCAGCCACCTGGCATACCAAGTAAGCAGCTGTCATTCTCACATTCCCCGTCCGGGTGTGTTGCCCTTTACCTTGTCCCTCTGCTTTGTCGTTATAGGGTTGCCCGGCTGTACGACGGTCTGCTCTGCTACCTGCACTTGGAAGTTCATCCCCAACACATATCCATATTTCCCTCATGCATTCATTCATACCTGTCTGTCAATAAAAGCTGTTAAATCTATTCTGAGCCTGCGTGTGTGTCTCCTGAGCCGGACATTATGTCAGTACGGCTTCAGTAGAGCGGCTCAGCAGACAGTGGGCTTGCACGCCGTCTTTCCACCCTCGAGGCTCGAGTAGACTTAATAGCCCACCAACAGCAGGTAATTTTGAATCAGTTGACCTCTATTACTCACCGGTTAGACCGCCTGGACCCCCAGCAGGCGTTCCCTCGGGCTCTCCAGGGAGGGTTAGCTCCTGTCGCTCCGGTGGCCGGCCAGTCTACCGCGGGAACGCCGACCCGGCCCACACCGATCCCGACTCCGGCCCGTTTTAATGGGAAGCTTGGCGGAGCTCGGGGTTTCATTATGCAGTGTGAGTCGGTGTTCATGCGCGTTCCCGGGGACTTCCCCTCAGACGACAGCCGGATTGGTTACATAGGGAATCTCCTGGAGGGGCGAGCGCTAACTTGGGCTTACGCCGTAATGGCGAAGCCCAGTTATGCGAACCTCTCCTATAACCAGTTTGTGCGAAACTTCCTCGACGTGTTTGATCACTCTCGGCTCGATAGCGTCCTAACTGACCGTCTCCTTGCTCTCCAGCAGGGAAGCCGGTCGGCGGCGGACTACGCCATCGACTTCCGGGTCGCTGCAGAGGAAGTAGGCTGGGACAAGTCGGCACTTTGTGGCATCTTTCTCCGCAGCCTCAGCTCCGGTCTGAAGGATGAATTGGCCGGCCGAGATCTCCCGGAGACTCTCGCGGAGCTAATCTCAGTAGCGATTAGCTTGGATAACAGGCTGCGCGAGCGATCCTCTGAGCGGAAGTCGACCAGCCGCTCGCGAGGAGGCTCCGCTTGCACTCCTCAAGCTCGCCCCCTGGCGTTGCCGCCACGGGAGTCCTCCGAGGAGTCGGAAGCAATGGTGGTTGGCCGGTCAAAGCTCCCTCCAGCGGAGAAACAACGCTGCTGGAAGTTGGGCCTGTGCATGTATTGCGGAGGCAGCCAACACACCGTGGAGAATTGTCCGGAGAAGCCAAACGGGGAGGTCCGCGAGTCACTGTAGGGGGCCTCGCGGACTCTAACCGGACAAAACCCCTCACTAGCCTTTCTTTGCCTATCCGTTTCTGTCACAACGCCATGGGGCATCTTACTCACGCACTGGTGGACTCAGGAGCAGAGCAGAGTTTCATTTCTAAGAGCCTGGCAACCCAATTGGGCATTCCCTGTCACCCTCTGCCAACTCCGCTCAGCCTGGACACCCTCTCTCAAGCTCCCCTCGGGCGTGTGACCCATCGAACCAAGCCCATTCCTGTAATCATCTCAGGTAACCATCGGGAGGATCTTGTCCTTTATGCCCTGTCCTCCTCTGTCTCACCAGTCATCCTAGGCTACCCCTGGCTGCGCCTACACAACCCAGTGCTGGATTGGCAGGCCGGAGGGATTGCCGCCTGGAGTTCGTTTTGCACGAGCACCTGCCTCCAGTCCGCAGCCTGTGCCCCGTCCTCACCCCCTCTGGCCGAGGACGCTGCACCACCTGATCTCACCCTGGTGCCCTCGGAGTTTCACGACCTGGGTCTCGTCTTCAGTAAGTCCAAGGCAATGTCACTCCCACCTCACCGGCCCTATGATTGTGCAATTAACATCCGCACGGGGGCTCCCTTACCCTCTGGGCGTCTTTACAGCCTGTCAGCGCCAGAGAGGGAAGCGATGGACGCCTACCTGAAGGAGTCGCTCAGCGCAGGAATCATCCGCCCATCTTCATCCCCGCTCGGCGCAGGGTTCTTCTTTGTATCCAACAAGGACGGCTCTCTCCGCCCCTGTATAGACTATCGGGCCCTCAACGACATCACGGAGAAGGACTGCTACATCCTGCCGTTGATGGACACCGCCTTCCACTCCCTCCAGGGGGCGACCTGGTTCACCAAGCTGGACCTCCACAGCGCCTACCATCTCGTCCGGATCCGGGAGGGAGATGAGTGGAAGACAGCCTTCTGTACGCCAACTGGTCACTTCGAATACCTGGTGATGCCGTTCGGATTAACCAATGCCCCCGCAGTATTTCAGCGCCTCATAAACAACGTCCTTCGTGACTTCCTCGGCCTCTTTGTCTTTGTGTACCTGGACGACATCCTAATCTTCTTCAGGACACAAGACGAACACCGGGTCCACGTGAGGCGGGTCCTGCAGCGGCTGCTTGAGAACAGGTTGTACATCAAGGGCGAAAAATGCGAATTCTATGCCAAGACCACCTCCTTCCTGGGGTTCGTGATTTCACACGACCAAGTCCTGCCCGACCCCGCTAAGGTCAAAGCGGTGGTCGACTGGCCCACACCGACCTCCAGGAAGCAAGTACAACAGTTCATAGGATTCGCCAACTTCTACCGCCGCTTCGTGCCAAACTTCAGCGCCATCGTCGGCCCATTGACCCGCCTCACCTCGCCTAAGACCCCCTTCCGGTGGACCGAAGAGGCAGCTGCGGCGTTTCTTACACTCAAGAAGGAGTTCTCTTCCTCCCGGGTCCTTACCCAGGTTGACCCCGAGCTGCAGTGCTTGGTGGAGGTCGATGCGTCTGATACAGGAGTGGGGGCGGTGTTGTCCCAGCGGTCGCCTGCCGATGGGATCAAGCGACCCTGTGCCTTCTTCTCTCGATGCCTGTCGCCAGCCGAGCACAATTATGACGTCGGGGATAGGGAGCTCCTCGCAATCAAGCTCGCCCTGCAGGAGTGGCGCCACTGACTGGAGGGGGCTGCTCTGCCGTTCATAGTGCTAACGGACCATAAGAACTTGGAGTATTTGAGATCTGTCAAACGTCTGAATGCCCGCCAGGCACGTTGGTCCTTGTTCTTTGCCCGTTTTCGCTTCACCATCACGTACCGCCCTGGTTCGAAGAACGGCCTGCCTGACGCCCTATCCAGGCAATTTGCCCCCGAGACATCTGAGAAGTCAGCGCACACCATCCTGCCTGGCTCGTGTATCGTGGGGGCGATGTCCTGGCCATCGAGGACAAGATCCGGAAGGTGCAGGAGACTGAACCGGACCCTGGCGGCGGACCCGAGGGGAGGCTATTCGCTCCATCTTCAGTCCGGGAAGGGGGGGGTTATCCACTGGATTCACACCTCCAAGTTCGCCTGTCATCCTGTGGTCTCCCGGCTGGTCGAACTTCTCCAGCGGTCTTTCTGGTGGCCTGGTCTGCAGAAGGACGCCGCCAACTACGTCCGGGCCTGCCCGGTCTGTGCCACCGGCAAGTCAGGTAACGCTCCCCCCGCAGGTCTGCTCCAGCCCCTGCCGATCCCAGGCAGGCCCTGGTCTCACATAGCCCTTGACTTCATCACCAGTCTCCCAGTCTCTAACAACTACAACACATTACTGACCATCGTCGACTGCTTCTCCAAGGCCACCCACTTCGTGCCGCTGCGAGGCCTCCCTACGGCGCGAGAGACAGCGGATCTCCTAGTCCATCACGTGGTCAGACTGCATGGGATACCGGTGGACGTTGTGTCGGATCGGGGGCCCCAATTCATCTCCGAGGTGTGGAAGTGCTTCTGTAACGCCCTGGGAGCCACGGTAAGCCTCTCCTCCGGCCACCATCCGCAGTCCAACGGGCAATGCGAACAGGCCAACCAGGAGCTGGAAGCCGCTCTCCACTGTGTCACCGCCTCCAACCCGGCCTCTTGGAGCACGCATCTGGCCTGGGTGGAATACGCCCACAACTCCACTCGGTCTTCTGCCACTGGTATGTCCCCCTTCAAAGCCTCCCTGGGTTACGATCCGCCGTTGTTCCCAGCGCAGGAGGATGAGTTGGCTGTCCCGTCCATCCAGGCGCACCTGAGGCGGTGCCGGAGTCTTTGGTCCAAGGTGCGCGATGCGCTCTTCCGCGCAGCGAAACGCAACAGCACCACCACCAATCATCATAGAAGACTGGCACCGGCCTACCAGGTGGGTCAGAAGGTTTGGGTTTCTGCTCACGACGTCAACCTTAAGGGTGAGAAGAGGAAGTTGGCCCAACGCTTCATCGGACCCTTCACCATCACCAAAATTATCAACCCGGTGGCTGTGCGTGTGGCTATTCCCCCCCCCCCCCGTATCTACCCCACCTTCCACGTATCCAAGATCAAACCTGTGGTGTCCGATCCCCTCTGCCCCCCACCCGCGGTGCCGCCCGCGCCCCTGATGATCGATGGCCACCCGGCCTGGAGAGTCACTACCATCTTAGACTCGGCGCCGAGGTCGCGGGCTGCAGTATCTGGTGGACTGGGAGGGTTTCGGTCCAGAGTGGAGGCAATGGGTGCGTTCATCCCTGGTTCTGGACAAGAGTCTCATCACGGAGTTCCATCGGGCGCATCCGGATAAACCAGCACCAGGAGGTGCTGCTGGGGGGGGAGTATCGTCATGACTCGCCATTCATCATTGGCTCCTGCTGCGCGCACACCTGCGCCTTGTCAGCAATAGACTATTTAACCCACTCAGCCCTGTGCTTCGGCCTGAAGCCGTCTGTTCCCTTCAGCTCGTCTTGGTGATTGGAACCCCCATGACCAGCAAGACTACGCTTAACTGTAAGCATTTTACCTTGTTTCTTCAGTCCTCTCCCCTGTGCACAGGTGGATTCCTCGGCGGCGGACCTTCGCCTTCGCCAATCTCTCCATACCACTGCCACAGGCTCCGCAGGCCGCTGTCTTCTGGGCTCATCCCTTGCTGACGGCAGCCACCTGTCATACCAAGTAAGCAGCTGTCATTCTCACATTCCCCGTCCGGGTGTGTTGCCCTTTACCTTGTCCCCCTGCTTTGTCGTTATAGGGTTGCCCGGCTGTACGACGGTCTGCTCTGCTACCTGCACTTGGAAGTTCATCCCCAACACATATCCATATTCCACTCACGCATTCATTCATACCTGTCTGTCAATAAAAGCTGTTAAATCTATTCTGAGCCTGCGTGTGTGTCTCCTGAGCCGGACATTATGTCAGTAAGCAGATTATCCTCATTGCTGCACTTTTTTTTTTAACATAGCAGCAATCTGAAACTGCCTTAAAAATAAAATATTTCAACGCAACTTGACGCAAATGCTCCAAACAGAGCATTTGCGTTTAAACAGAGCTTAGACTTTCTGCTGCACATCCACCAGCCATAATGCTCTGCACTGTGTCTATATATATACATTTATAGTAATATGGACATATGTTTGCTAGATGTTGTTTTTTTTCTTGCCTTCTGATTGTTGCTCTGAGTGTTGCTGTCCCTGTGCTGTTGCAATCCTGGAATTTCCCCATTGTGGGACTAATAAAGGCTTATCTTATCTTATCTTATCTTAACACTGAGCAATAGCTTCCTGTGCCATGTTTGTTTTTCTGTTTATATGGTAATGCGTAGCCTCCGTCAGCATTGTAACAGTGCGATGTCATCATGCAAGAGACCCCAAATATCGCAATATTCATTTTTACACTGGTCTCAAAATTTATACTGGTATTATCATAAACGATACAATATGGCACACCCCTAGCGTGTATGTATCCTGACAACACTGTTACTCGGTTTATGGGAACCTGAGTTTAAGTGTGACAGACTGAAGATTCTAACTGTTGGTGTTGGGTGGGGGATAGGAAAATTGAGTGTGTGTGTGTGTGTGTGTGTGTGTGTGTGTGTGTGTGTGTGTGTGTGTGTGTGTGTGTGTGTGTGTGTGTGTTCTCAAATTTGTTATGACCCGAGCACCGGTTCTGATCGCGCTCGGGCTAAAGTTATGTCTCGCTGCCGGCCTTGACAGCTGCGGGCTGTATTCTGGCCTCACCGGGCTCTTATTGTGAAAGTGCTCGGTGGGGTTTCCGCCTGTCAACGGTCGGCCAGCTGAGTGTCATTACCGTCGTTAGTGTTTCGCCATATAAGCCCAGCACTGGCGACGGTATGACACAGCAGTGTCAGTCGTTATACGTCTGAGCTACGGATGACTTGGACTATCTTCTACCTTGTCTGCTTGTTGTTGACCGTCACTTCTCCGGCACCAGTAAGTGAGCTATTAGCCTTACCCCTTCCGGTGGAAGTAGACCTTTGTGTGTCTTTGCTTCAGCAGCCTGCGTAGCTAATTACTTAAACAACCTTTGCCTGTGTATGACCGTCTCCTCTTAAGGACCCGTAAGAGAGCTGTCTAGCCTTACGCCTCCGGAAGTGTATGGACTTATGTGTCATTGCCCCTGCATCTTGTGTTGTTAACTTTTCACCGTAATAAAACTCACTGTAAACTCACTGGTGACTGTGTGCGTCTTATGCTGGCTCGTGAGGGCCAGCGCATGACAGTACACTGCTGCCAAAATAGCGTTACGGTGACGCCAACCCGAGACGCTATTCACCAGTGGGTTTGAGTTTTTTGGGACATTTGCTTTTTCCTGTCTGGGTACCGTGTATGTGAAGAATGCCGTCGCGGAGGAACCGTGTGTGGAGTCCGAGCCACGAGCTGACTGATGTGCTGGAAGTGGTGGATGAGCTGCTCATCTCCGCTTCTCTGCTAGATTATGACCACGGCATACACTGGTACCTGGACGCCGCCGAGGATATACTTTGTCATCTCTCTCCCCGATACGCTGACCACCCGGAAGCCGACGCGAGGAGGGAGGACATCGCTGTGCAACGCGAGATCTACCTGATGATGGAGGAGGAACGCGGTATGAAGCAGGAGAAGAGGCACTCCTGCTCTTTGCTCATGGATCCCGATCCTTACCTCGATCCGTTCCGGGAGTTCGCACCGTCTGGGGGCCGGCGAAGGCGTCGGCGCCGCGGCCGGGCGCATCCTCGGCAAGCTCCTGTTCCGGATCCAGTTCCGGGCCGCCGGGATGACCCCCTCAACCAGCTGGCTGCTGTGAGTGAGCTGAGTCCTGTGCCGGTGGGCTCCATCCATGGGTCCGTTTCTACCATCCAGCGAGCGAGGGAAGGAGCGATGTCCGCTACAGCTGATACCATCCTCCCCCCGGGAGACAGGCAAGTTCAAGTTCACTTACCTATCGATCATAGTGATCTGTCTTGTCTGACTCCTGGGGGTGAAACTCGGGGTACGCAGCTCCCTGAGTTTCTTTCCCCAGCTGTGGCCATTTATATTAAACCTGCTGCCTCTGTGTCTCCTCCTGCGGAGCGGTCCTCGGCGTTAGTCCCACGCCATCGAACGAGGGGGAGGCCTGCAGCTCTGGGAAATATCCCGGCCCTGCAGCCTAGCTTTGGACAGAGAGGAACGGACTGCAATGAGGAGCCAGAGCCAACGAGAGAGCGTCCCCAAGGTTCCTCAGGGATGCAGCCCGAGTCAGCAGGTCCAGGGTCCTCTGCCCCCACGCCATACGGGTTATTGGCGTGGACGCCAGCGCGTGAGGATCCAGCTGCAGAGACCATCAGGCCGGCTGTGGAACCCGACACAGCCGAGTGGGAGCCCGACGACGAGCTGCTTCTTGAACCTGGATCGGCGAAGTCCTGGACGACTCCAGAGCCCGAGTGCAGGCAAGTGCTCTTTCTTGTTTTCCTGTATGGTGTATTAGAGCATTTTTGCCTGCCTCATGGGGAGGCGAGTGAGGGGCAGCTGTCCGCTGCACCTGAGCTCGTCTCGCTGGGCTCTGGCGCTGCCGGTGGAACTGATCCCGGTCCTCTCTTGTTTTCTGAGCACCTCCACAGCGTTACCGGTCCGGAGCCAGTCAAGGTCACGGGACTGGGGGTTCCAGGTTCGGAGATGGAGGTCATCGCTGGAGCAGTCCTGACCCAGTCGGGGTCCGACGTGTGGGCTGAGATGACCCAGTTGGGGTCCGACGTATGGACCGAGGTGACCCGGTCGGGGTCCGACGTATGGACCGAGGTGACCCGGTCGGGGTCCGACGTGTGGGCCGAGGTGACCCGGTCGGGGTCCGACGCATGGGCCGAGGTGACCCAGTCGGGGTCCAACGTGGGTGCAGCGGTGACCCAATCGGGGCCCGTCCTGACCCAGTCGGGGTCCGACGCATGGGCTGAGGTGACCCAGTCGGGGTCCAACGTGGGTGCAGCGGTGACCTAATCGGGGTCCGTCCTGACCCAGTCGGGGTCCGACGCATGGGCTGAGGTGACCCAGTCGGGGTCCAACGTGGGTGCAGCAGTGACCCAATCGCGGCCCGTCCTGACCCAGTCGAGGTCCGACGCATGGGCTGAGGTGACCCAGTCGGGGTCCAACGTGGGTGCAGCGATTACCCAATCGGGGTCCGACGAGGTTCAGTCGGGGTCCGACTCAGGTGTGGTTGTAACCCAATCGGGGTCCGACGAGGTCCAGTGGGGGTCCAGCGCTGGTGTAGCTGTGACCCAATAAGGATTCGAGGGGGTCCAAGTTTTTGGTTGTCCCCCTCTCAGGAGCCACCAGCTGGGGGCCGTGAGAGGGCTTTGTTTGACGGTCTGGCGCTCCCCTGTCTTGCCGTGTTCAGGTGAGCGGCTGCATGCAATCCCTCCATGGTCCTGGTGGTTGTGGGATGCGGGTCGGCCACCTGAGGAACTGCTTGGAGCGTTCGGCGTCTTGGGTTGGCCACCCAATAAACTGTGTGTGTTACGGGGTGACCTGGTTCGGCCACCAGAGGACTTGTTTCTGGGGGCATGGGACTGGGGCAGGCCACCTGATTATCATGTACTGTGGGACTATCTGTGGGCCCATACGGGGCCTGTCCATGTTAAGTATGTCTAGAGATTTTTTTTGTTGTTTCTTTGTATATCGTAGTCATAGTCTTAGTCAAGTCTGAGCAATTTTTAGATTGCCTCTTGTTTTTTTCTTGTAAGCCAAAGTCATAGTCACAGTCAAGTCTGAGCAATTTGTGATTGCCTCTTGTTTTTTTTTTTTTCTTCTTTGTAAGCCACAGTCTTAGTCACAGTCTAGTTCTGAGCAATTTTTGATTGCCTCTTGTTCTTTTGGAAAACCATAGTCATTGTCATAACCAAAGCAAAGCAATTTTAGATTGCTCCCTGTGTGTTGGTGTGTTTTTTTTTCTTTGTTTTGTTCGTGTTTTGTAAGCCATAGTCGGGTAAAGCAATCTATATTGCCTTTTGTGTTTTGTATCCATAGTTTGGTCTTGTTTTGCTTATTGTTTTTTTTTTCTCCCCTCTTTTTGAGGGGCTATGGTCTAGTCTTGTCTTTGTTTTTGTTTTGGTCTTGTTCAGGGGTTGGTTTCTCTCCCTCCGCACCTGTCCTCCCACCTCCCACCCTGGGGGGGCGGGGGGGGCAGGGTGGTTCCTTGGGGCGTTCAGAGTCCGCCCGTGGAGGGAGGGTACTGTTATGACCCGAGCGCCGGTTCTGATCGCGCTCGGGCTAAAGTTATGTCTCGCTGCCGGCCTTGACAGCTGCGGGCTGTATTCTGGCCTCACCGGGCTCTTATTGTGAAAGTGCTCGGTGGGGTTTCCGCCCGTCAACGGTCGGCCAGCTAAGTGTCATTACCGTCGTTAGTGTTTCGCCATATAAGCCCAGCACTGGCGACGATATGACGCAGCAGTGTCAGTCGTTATACGTCTGAGCTACGGATGACTTGGACTATCTTCTACCTTGTCTGCTTGTTGTTGACCGTCACTTCTCCGGCACCAGTAAGCGAGCTATTAGCCTTACTCCTTCCGGTGGAAGTAGACCTTTGTGTGTCTTTGCTTCAGCAGCCTGCGTAGCTAATTACTTAAACAACCTTTGCCTGTGTATGACCGTCTCCTCTTAAGGACCCGTAAGAGAGCTGTCTAGCCTTACGCCTCCGGAAGTGTATGGACTTATGTGTCATTGCCCCTGCATCTTGTGTTGTTAACTTTTCACCGTAATAAAACTCACTGTAAACTCACTGGTGACTGTGTGCGTCTTATGCTGGCTCGTGAGGGCCAGCGCATGACAAAATTGGTATTACTTGGTCTGGTCTAAGCTCATTTCCATATATTGAATGCGTTGTATAATGACGTAGTAGGTGAGGTGTTTATTTGTGTCTGATTAATATATGAATACTAACTCACTGTTACAAATAATGCAATGGGAATTCACTTTGTAAGATATTTTCTACTCCAATATAATTTAACATAATTTTGTCGACAGTGCAAAAGACATCACCACAAATCTTCTGCAGTTTCGTCCTGGGACCAGTGCTTACAGTGTATGGGACAAATAGCTTCCCTCGGGTGGCTTGGTTATAAGAATATAGTTGGGACTAGGGCCGTCACGATAACTGCTATTATGTAGTACCACGCTAAGGACAAGTCTACCGTGGAGGATAACAAGCAACTGCAACAACTGTGGTGTAAATAACCCCTGAAAGGTTTATTATTTTAGGTTAATTACCTTATCAATAAGTCTGAGATATGTATTTTTTGATCTTTGCATAAATTTCCTATTAGTAGTTAATTTAACAAAGTACAGAGGCCTTATGCCAGCCTGTGCACTGAAAAAACAGGTTTTTGTTTTGATAACAGTGGTTTTGTTTTCACTTCCTTAGCCTGTCTGTGGAATTGTCAGTAAGGCTACAGTGCTTAGCAGAGATGGTCGAACTATGAACACTAACGTTAATCAGTTTATGGACCCATAATGAGGCACAAGCTCTTACGGTGGTCGGAGTTTATGTGTTTTACTTAATGTGTACTGTACTAAACTAAGAAAATAAAACTGTAAACTTCACCAGCAGTCAAGACTATTACCATCACATATTACGAGGATCTGTACATGCAGTGTTCACTTTTTGTGTGTGTGGCTAAATCTCGTTGTTCACTTATGTGCCCCTATTCATTATTAAATACATTTCAAGGATTCAAAGGATTCAAAGGCTTTATTGTCATGTGCACAGTCAAGAAATGCTACATTTCCTGAGCAATGAAATTCTTACTTTGCTCTCCGAACGAATGCCAAGTTAAAGGTACAGAAACAACAATTCTAATAGGTCATAACACACTAACACAGTAACTCAATCCTAGTACTGATGGATGCTAAGACACATACACAAATACACAGTTAGGCAGTAGAGGAATGAAAATGGAAGTCACCGGATGACTAAAGTGATAGTGGTGTATTGATATCAGAGATGATGTGAACCTGAGATGGCATGAACCTATGTACAGTATGCAAATGAGCAGTGTACAACCTGATGTGAACCTGAGATGGCATAGACTTATGTACAGTGTACAAATGAGCATTGTGCAACAAGCAGTGTATAATTGCAAATTATTGATAAGTAGTAGCAGAGATGATATGGACATCAGACAAGTGATACTATATCTACTGTACAGGTGAGCAGTGTGCAAATTTAGCAGCCGGTGTGTGAGTTCCTATATGCAAAGCTGTGTTACAGAGTTTTGGGAGTTGTTGTCTGTTCATGAGTCTGATGGCAGTGGGAAAGAAGGAGTTTTTCAGTCTGGTTGTCCAGCATTTCACACTTCTGTACCTCCGGCCTGAGGGTATAAGTGTGAACAGTCTGTGTTGGGGTGGGTGGGGTCCTGGAGGATGGCGTCAGCTGTCTTTTGGACTTTGCGGTGGTAGATGCTCTGCAGAGAGGGGAGTGGAGTCTTGATGATCTTCTCCGTTGTCTTCACCACTCTCTGCAGACATTTGCGCTCCAGGGCAGTGGTGTTTCTGTACCATGCAGTGATGCCGTTGGTCAGGATGCTTTCGATGATGCAGCTGTAGAAATTGTTGAGGATCCTGGAAGACATGCCGAACTTCTTCAGCCTTCTCAAAAAGTACAGTCGCTGTTGAGCTCTTTTGACCAGCTCTGTGGTGTTGTGTGTCCACTTAAGGTCCTCGCTGATGTGGATGCCCAGATAGTTAAAGCTGCTCACCCTCTCCACCTCAAGCTTCCGGATGAACAGTGGCCGATGGGGTCTCCTCCTCCCTTTCCTCATGTCCACTATCATTTCCTTTGTCTTGTCCGTGTTGAGGGTGAGATTGTTGTCCTCACACCATGACACCAGGTTGGCCACCTTCCTCCTGTAGGATGCTTCGTCATCACCAGTGATGTGTTCTATCACTGCTATGTCATCCGCAAACTTTAGGATGATGTTGTCTTTGTGGGAGGCAACACAGTCATGAGTGAAGAGGCTGTAGAGGATGGGGCTGAGAACACAACCCTGGGGGACACATGTGTTTGTGATGATGCTGGTTGAGGTCCTGTTACCCATCCTGACAGACTGGGGCCTGCCAGTTAGAAAGTCCAGTAGCCAGTCACAGAGGGTGGGGTGCAGGCCAAGTGAAGGCAGTTTGTCAGTGAGTTTGTGGGGGATGACCGTGTTGAAGGTGGAGCTGTAGTTGACAAAGAGCATCCTAATGTAGGAGTCTTTATCTTCCAGGTGGGAGAGAGAATAATGGAGTGCTACGGCAATGACATCTGAGGTGGACCTGTTGGGCCAGTAGGTGTACTGCAGGGGGTCCAGGGTGCCCAGTATGCTGTCCTGAATGAGGGGCAGCACCACTCTCTCAAAGCACTTCATGATGATTGGAGTGAGTGCTACCGGTCCGTAATCATTCAGACAGGTTGCCAGGCTACTTTTGGGGATGGGGATGATGGTTGTTGTTTTGAAGCAGGAGGAGACTATGTTCTGGTTGAGGGAGAGGTTGAAGATTGCTGTGAGAACATCAGCCAGCTCTGCAGCGCATGCTCTGAGGGCCCGCCCAGGGATGTTGTCTGGTCCTACTGCCTTGCCGAGGTTAATATTCCTTAGTGCTTTGTTTACCTGGTCTGGTGAGACTCTTAGTGGTGGTGGTGGTGGGGGGGGGGGAGTGTGTGTCTCTTCTCTGTGCTGTGGCTGATGGTCTCAAAGCGGGTGTAAAAGATGTTGAGCTCGTCCGGCAGGCTGTCTGTAGGGCTAGCGGTGCTGCTGTTGGTCTTCTTGTAGTCTGTGATGTGTTGCAGGCCTTGCCACATGCGCCCCGGATCAGGAGTGGAGTAGAGGCTGTCCAGCCTTTCTCTGTACTGCCTCTTGGCTGTTGTTATAGCCTTCCTCAGTCCATACTTTGCAGCTTTGTACTTGGCCTCACAGCCTGATTTAAATGCACGAGAGCGAGCACGCAGCATCTGACGTACCTGACTGTTGATCCAGGGCTTCTGGTTGGGGAACTTCCTGACCTGTATGGTGGGTACAATGGAATCAACGCACGTGCTGATGTACGCAGTCATGTATTCAGCGTAGTCCTGTATATTAAGAGAAGAGTCCTCTTGAGTGGCTGCAACCACATTTTTAAATGTTAAGTGTATTTTTACTGCCAACAGCATGTTTGCACCCGGTACTGTGGAAGCTTCCACAGCGTTTGGGGCACTCTCTCTCCAGACAGACTCCAGCAGGCAGTTAGTGGCAGAAGCGTTTGGACAAATTTCTAAATATAGCCATGAAAGTGAGCACTTAAAGGGCACAAAGCGTGTTATTTCCTTCTGAGTGGAGTGTTTATTATCCTGACAAGTGAGCTTTTTGAGCGAAACAACTACTGCATAGTAGGGCTGTGCGATATGACAATATATATCGGTGACGTGATAAAACACGCCTACCATTCCACATAGAACTGTATCATTTATATTGGGATTTAAGAGACATACCTATTTCTACTTGTCACTGCCCTGAATCTCCCCCACAGTGTGCCAGGTGCGCCACAGCAGCTAACTGCAAGCTTATGTTTTGCCACTATTTCTATGGCACTGCTACTTCTATGCCAGCCAGGGATGTTAGACTTTTTCCCACCGTACTGTGTCAGAGAGGATAGTCCTCTAACCTTGTTTTAATTAGAGGTAAGTCACGTTAACACCATCTCGCTCTAATTATAAGACGGCAAATGCTAAATGAGGATGCTAACTTGTCACTAATAGGAAACATTGTAGTGCATCAGACCATCATTCTGGTTTAAATCACTGCTGTTTCTTAATTTTGTCTGAAAAAACATTACTAAAGCTGCAAAAGTGCGTGACAGCGGCTGCATACACACTAAATAAATAATAAATTAATTAAAATGTGTCAGAGGAACAACCTGGCTCTTAATGTCACTTGATTTCTATTATTTTTTCATTAGTCCAGTAGAGATAAAGAATAAAGTTGAAGTCATCGCAAATGCACATTAAAAACAATTTTATAACAACACAGCAAAATTAAAAGGGAAATAAGTGCATGAAGTTAATGACAGATTAATTGTACAATTGATTTTTTTCAGTATGCAATTTAAAATGTAGAAAAATAGATGGTTCTTTTTATTGGTTATTATATATAAACTATAGAATTTACAGAAAATGTATATTGTGATGTATAGTTATCGTCAAATAAGACTACTTATATCGTGATATGAAATTTTGATCAAATCGCAAAGCCCTGCTGCATAGTGCATTGCTTGTTTGAACGTGATTTTCGGACAACGGCAAAAATCCCAAAATTACAGAGACAAGAGCCACACAGGGTCCTGTACGGAGGCTGTCCTGTTTAAATAAAATGACCTGCAGTCTCCAACCAGTCCACACACCCTGTGATTGAAATACTGGAGTTACCGCCACTGCTTTATGAAAATGATCTAGTTTTTTTTTTTTTTTTCTTGTTACAGAATCAGCAGTTCATGCCTAGGAAGACGGGAGTGCTGCACAATTGTCTCACACGCACATAAGTTGAGAGTGGAGCTGCAGCGAGTTTCTCACAGCTTCCATCATTTGCCACATAAATTATGAGCCCTGTTTAAATTAGGAGACTACGGGGTCCCAAAAAAATTTGCAGAAATACTGCATATTGCGGTGTTGAGCTATCCACCGTCACTGCAGGGGAAATTCCTCCATTGTGACAGCCCTAGTTGGGACTTCTGTTGCTGATTCTGCAACGAGACATTGGTACACAACTTTCAGAGAGTGGAGTGAACAATAAAAAAGTTTCAATTTACGATGAAGAGAGACACTGCTGTCAGATCCCAAGTCTTGCTTTGAAATGGGGATGTTCATTGAAGAAAATCTTTGACATCATTGATTTTAGTGCGTTCATGGCTGAAGACAAACTCAAGTGTATTGTTGGCAGGGATTAAAGTTCTCCCCTTGTTGCAGTGGAATTCCATCAATTGGGAAAAATGAGAGGAAAACAATGCTACATGTTCTGAAGTCATTTTTTTTCTCTACCACACAACTCAATTCTCCTAAAATTATTAAAAAATAAAAACTCTATAGCACGTCAGTGATCTGGATGGCTTGGTTTCTTTTTGGTCTTATCATGAAAGGCTTCAACTGGATATACAGTACTTGTCTCAAAACAGCAGTTTTACAGCTAAAGGTTTTTTCTGGTAGTTTGTAGAAAAAATACTTGGTCAACAGAGTTTTAACAAGGATAAGGAGAGATGATTTTGGTTGTCTGACTAATGTAGAGGTGAAAGCTTTATTATTTTAAAGATGTTTTCAATGTTTTTGGTACTTTGCATGGTAGCTACAAGCTTTTTAGTAAATGCTGATATTGGGAAGTCTGGCAAAAAGCTAATTAATAAGATATGTGCTGGTGCTGCTGCTAAAGTCCAGCGAACCCAGTGTGAGTTGTTGTTGTTGTTGTTGTTGTTGTTGTTGTTGTTATCCCGCAGTAAAATTGAGGGAATGTGTTTAATCACCTTCAAAGACAGATGTATAATACTTCCAAATTTTAAAAAAAAGGTTATTGAATGTACTTCTGATAAACAAAACCATAAACCAAAAATAACAAATCAGTTTGCAAAATTGTAACCATATACCTACACAGTAAATAAATAATTTGGTGGTCCAAACCCAGTTCTGACACCGGGACTATTTTGGCACGTTTCTCTATTCATTTTCTATCAGGCACTTCAGGGAGCCCTGTGGGTCCTCGGCTCCCTGACAGCTCGGGCACGCACCCTTCTCCTGTCAGTATCGCCAGCTGATCCTCATTATCGGTGTTTCACACACTTACATGCGCACACTTCACTCACTTCCATTCACACGCTCAAACACTCACTCATACACACATGGTATCAATTATGTTCAGCCCACGCATCCTCACACCGGTGATCTCCCCCTCATTAGTATTATGATTACTTAAAAGTGTGTTAGTAGGAAGAGACCGCCGGAGCATTGCGCTTTATACACAGCAGTGTGTACCTCCGTGTATGCAAGTTGTCTTTTCCTACATAATTACCAGCCTGACGAACCCGTCTTCTCTAATATTTCAAGATCGTGTACTTCCTTGGTGTTAGCGGCTGCTTCTGCCTTACCCTCATCCACTGGACTGCACGGACAGCCCCGGATTGCTCCAGCACCATAAGTTTATGTTTGTCTTTCTCCCCGTGCCGACAGCAGCTCTGCGGCACTAGGCATTCCCTCCCTTGGGCTGTAGAGCATCCAGGCGGCATCCCTGTATGTCTGGTGGCTTAAGCGCAATCATTCCAACCCTCTGTGTTTTTTGTGACTGTTTACTGGACTTTATTATTTGGGGTGTTTGTCAATAAAGTGCATGACTCTACTCCTGTGCGTGGGTTTTTCATTCTGCCCTCTGTGCACCACATGATGGCGCATGAGGGGTCATAACAAAATGCTCTGGCCAGCAAGAAAAAACCCAGTGTAGTTGTTGCGTGCATTTTTTCTTTTTTTCTTTTTTTTTTCATTTTTTTGTGTGTGTGCTGTTTTCACCACCTATTCTGAGGGTCCAGTATGCCTCGGGTGGATGAAGCAACGAGGAGGAGACAGTGGAGCCGGGAGAACCTCCAAGCCATCGTGGGGATTGAGGGCTTGGTAGCCAGTGTACGCAGCTGTACCTCTTGGAGGGATGAGATGGACTGCTGGGGCGGAGTTACCAACTTGGTGGAGTGGAGACCATACATATGCCTTCATCCCTGGGTAATTGCACTTTCACTCCCTCCACTACCGCTTCTGTCTCCACCAGTCTCCTCGCTGTGTGATGCGAGGCCGGCTTCAGCACGGAGAAGAAGTCGACGAGGGAAGCCCTATTTCGTCTCCTGCGTGTTGGCTTCTGTCCCACTGGCCTCACCTCCTCCACGGCACCGTGACCCAGCGTTGGACCACAGGAAGAAATCCCCCGCTCCTCTGCCTGTCTTCCAGTTTGCAGGGGCAGCCCCCTCTGGATTCTCCAAGGGACTCAAGCACACCACAGACAAGAAGCAGGAGGCTGGGTTTGCTGCAGCGAGAACCATCACACCCGGGATGAACAGGCAAGTGTGTTATTATTCTATTCACTCATCTGATAAATTACCTTGCCTGACTCCCAGGAATGATTCCCAGTTTACGCAGTCCGCTGGGTTCTCACCACCTGTTGCAGCAGCTATTAACCCCCTACTCTCTCAATGTCTCCTTTTATCTCTTTTGAGTGTCCAACAGCCCTGGAGCTCGATCTTTGGAGGAAGGAGGGGGCCGCAGCGCTGAAAGACTCTACTCCAGCCCTGCAGAGCCACCATGGTCAGAGGAAGGGTGCTCTGACCAACCTGAAGCCTGCGCTGATGGAGTAGCATACCCTGGCTTCAGCCTCTCAAGGTCCAGGGTGATGTGGGACTTCCCCTCTAGAATCCTCACCGGAGGAGTCACCTGGGTTGAAGAACTCTCTGGAGGAGATGAGGATTGCAGCTACCATCACACCTGCTGCAGAGGCTGCCGCAGCAGAGTCAGAGTCAGCGCCCGGACCATCACCCTCAGCAGGATCGACAGAGTCCTGGACAGTGATGGAGCTCGAGCACAGACAAGTAATCTCTCCTGTAGTTCTCCTGTCAACTGTTGAGAGAGCTTGCCTGGCTCTTGGGGAAGGGAGTTGGGTGAAGCCCTCAGCTGCATCCAGACCCCCCCTCACCGGGCTCCGCCGATGCCGGCGACCCTAGCTGTCTCCCCTCTCCCGTCTTCTCCGAGCTCCACTCTAGGGTCACCGGAGAGGAGCCGCCGCAACCTGAGTGGTCTGCAGACGACGACGACGTGAGCCCGGCCACCCCAGTGAAAGCCGATGGAGGTACAGCACCTCATGGGTCGACGGGACCAGCACACCCTAGATTGACGGAGTCCTGGACGGCGGTGGAGCCCGAGTTCAGGCAAGTGTGCTGCATAGTGTCTCGTATGTCCATGTCGAAGTCACACTGCCAGACTGATGGTAAGGAGGGCCCGAGGCAGCTCGCAGTACCTCTCGGGGTCACCTAACAAGGCTCTGCCACTGCCGGCGACCCTGACTCGGGCTCTTTCTCTCTCCCTCCAGGTTTGGAGCTCCCTGCCAGGGTCGCTGGAGAGCTGCCAACACCACCTGAGGCCGCCAAGGACCTGGGGTCAGCGCCGGGGTCCGTGGATAACCCTACCTCCCTCGTTGGAGAGGGCACTGTGGGAGCAATGAGGTCCCTGATGGGGACCACCGCAGTTGCAATGGTGCAGCAGACCTCTGGCCAGAGTCCTCCGCGGGTGCAGCAGAGCTCAAGCCAGAGTCCACCGCCAGTGCAGTAGAGCTCCAGCTGGAGTCCACCATTGGTGCAGCAGAGCTCCAGCCAGAGTCCACCGCCAGTGCAGCAGAGCTCCGGCCAGAGTCCACCGCCGGTGCAGCAGAGCTGCGGCTGGAGCTGCGGCTGGAGTAATGGCTGCATGGCTGCACCGGCGGTGGCCAGAGTCCACCGCCGGTGCAGCCATGTCCCAGACCGGGACCATCGCGGGTGCTACGGTCCGCCTGCTCCAAGCTTCGGGAGGCGGGGGGGGCTCCTATCCCTTGGCTTGGCCACCAAAGTTCCTCAGTGGGTAGGCTGCCTTTTTGTCTTCCCCTCTGGTCCTGGTGGCTACACTACGCTGGTTGGCCACCCAAAAGACTTGCCATTCAGGTTGGGTGGTCCATCAGTCCTGGCAGGCCGCCGGACTCTGTCCAACAGGCTGCCTGCTGGACGTGGGACTTGGGCAGGCCACCCGATCAGTCACCCCTCGCCATGCCTGGGGCCTGGGACTCTGGTCGATCCCCTGAACTTTGGACTCCTGGGGAGGGGGGTTAGTATCTTAGGTGGGGGTTGTTAGGAGGTCCACTGTACTATATTTGCATATAATTTTTTTTTATATTATTCACCGGTTGCTTCCCTCCTAACTGGGTTCCTCCCACCTCGCATCCTGGGTAATTGTCTCTTTGTCTCTTGTGTGTGTGTGTGGGGGGGGGGGGTGTTCCCTAGTGGTGTTTTTTGTGTTTTCAGCTGGTGGAATGGGTGTCTAGTCTCCACCCCTTGAGGGGGTGGTGGGGGGCTTTGTCATGAACCTGGGTTTGGTGGTCCAAACCCAGTTCTGACACCAGGACTATTTTGGCACGTTTCTCTATTCATTTTCTATCAGGCGCTTCAGGGAGCCCTGTGGGTCCTCGGCTCCCTAACAGCTCAGGCACGCCTCCTCCTCCTGTCAGTATCACCAGCTGATCCTCATTATGGGTGTTTCACACACTTACATGCACACACTTCATTCACTCCCATTCACACGCTCAAACACTCACTCATACACACATGGTATCAATTATGTTCAGCCCATGCATCCTCACACCGGCGATCTCTCCCTCATTAGTATTATGATTACTTAAACGCTGTGTTAGTAGGAAGACACCGCCGGAGCATTGCGCTTCATACACAGCAGCGTGTACCTCCGTGTATGCAAGTTGTCATTCTCTACATAATTACCAGCCTGATGAACCCGTCTTCTCTAACATTTCAAGATTGTGTACTTCCTTGGTGTTAGGGGCTGCTTCTCCCTTACCTTCATCCACCGGACTGCACGGACAACCCTGGATTGCTCCAGCACCATAAGTTTATGATTGCCTTTCTCCCTGTGCCAACAGCAGCTCTGCGGCACTAGGCATTCCTTCCCTCGGGCTGTAGAGCATCCAGGCAGCGTCCCTGTATATCTGGTGGCCTAAGCGCAATCATTCCAACCCTCTGTGTTTTTCATGACTGTTTACTGGACTTAATATGTGGGGTGTTTGCCAATAAAGTGCATGAATCTACTCCTGTGCGTGGGTTTTTCATTCTGCCCTCTGTGCGCCGCGTGATGCCGCACGAGGGATCATTACAGACATTTGGACACAGCCTTCATTTTTCAGCACTTTCAGTCCAGGTATTTGAGCAAGTTTGTAATGTGGTCATACACTTTTTTCCTTTATTGTCAATGTAACTTCTTAAATATATATAAAATAACTGACTGTATCTTTTGTAATTCTATGAATTTACAATTTTTTTTATTTTATTGAAATGATTGTTTTTCCTATTTCTGTCCTTTTCTATTAAATATACCTGCCTGTAAAGAAGGGATGTATTATGGTACGATGATGTCTGTCCATCTGTACAACACTTTATTGATGAACTCCTCACACAGTTTTCAAGCTAGGTCTTTTTTTATTATTTCGCACAGTGTTTGTACATGTATTAGATTATGATTTTTTGATCTTTTTTTGTGAAAATTACAGGTTTTACAACTTTGTCATTTTTATAATGCAATTGCAATACAGGGTACATGGTTTTTCCAGCTAACTCCTTCTACAGTTTTAAAGCTAGGACAGTTTCATTTCATACTCTGTTTGTACATGTATTAATGATATGCATAGTGTAGGGGGTTAAATGATTTTCTGACATTTTCTCTGAATTTGTTCCACTTTGAATTGTAGATCATGTGCTTTGTTTAAACTCCTTGCAATTACGTGATTATTAGTGCTATTGCAGATCTACACTATGTTGAATCATGAATTGAATTTGTGATCAATTTTTCGGTTGTTGGTGTGCTAGCTATGCACTGTCAACAAAAATGACTATGGACGGACATATAATGTACCTTGTACAGTGCTCTTGGATTTTTTACATGATATACAGCTGCATTAAACAAATTAAAAGAATCAAAAAGCTGTAAGTCATAATCATTATGGTTCCATGGTTAGAGATGAACTTGTGAACTTGTGACTGAAGGCTTGCTGTTTCAGTCCCTAGACTGGCAAGATCAGATCTGGGTGGGACAAATGACAAAAGTGATGTTTACCCTAGCTTAATTAACCCCACTGTGGTGCCCTTGAGCAACTTAACCCCAGCTGCTCCTGTGGAGCTGCTCAGTGGCCACAGGTCAGTCTGTGGTTGTACTGGGCAGCTTCGAGGTGTGAATGTGAACATGAAAAAGAGAAGTTCATTTCTCAATGGACCTTCCCTGAGTAAATAAAGGTTTAAAAATTACTCAGCTTGTAATGAAAAAAATGGCAGTACAGTGGTACAGTGGGTAGCACTGTTTCCTAACAGCTAAAAGATTCCAGTTTCAAATGCCCAGGCTGGCAGGGGTAGGAACCTTTCTGTGTGGTGTTTCCATGTTCTCCCTGTGTTGTGTGGGTTTACTCCAGGTGTTCCAGTTTCCTCCCACAATCCAAAGACATCCATGTTAGGTTAATTGGTGATTCTAAAAATTGTCTCTAGGTATATGTCTCCTATAGGCTCTTAGAATAGAGAGTTAGTACGACTTCAATGATTTAAGTGGTCTTTGAGACTAGAAAAGCACTATATAAGTACAGGTCCTTATCCTTAAAAATAAGAACAGTTGCATGTTTTCAACCTGGAACACTTGTAGAATGTTTACTGGAAAAGGGTGCATTGGTGAATAGTTGATTACCAAATTTGTTGTTGATAAAGTTTCTGTTGATTGACCAGTTGATTAATTGACTAGTTATTGCAGCACTATGAGCAAGTACTTCTTTTGCTGTTTGGAGGGGAGGAGCTGGGGGAGAAACACAGCTGACAAGCAATAACATAATGAGCATATGGACTGTATATATTGGACTGAAACATGAACAGTCACCGTTATGAGCCATTAAACAGTGTGATCTATTTGGGGTTAGAACTTATCTCTGACATCTGCAATCCTGTTTATTACAAAAGACACCACCTCAATCAATTCAATTACTATCACTTAATATAGCATTTTAAACCTTGAGTTTTAAATTAAGCCATAAGAACAGTTCTCAAAAAATATAGAGTTCTCAATATAGGTAGGATATTCTGCCCATATCTTACAAATCAGTTGTTATTAAATGAAAATTGAAGTACCCTTTTTTTTTTTATATCCAAGTTCTTTTCTGTAACACCTTGAAAACATAAAATTTAATTAGGAAGAAATGCACATTTTTAGAAATTAAATACATGTCCTCTTAATGCTTTATACTGTCAGGTTTGTGTATTCATGCTAGTCCTCTTAATACTTTATACTGTCAGGTTTGTGTATTCATGCTAGTCCTTTTAATACTTTATACGGTCAGGTTTGTGTATTAATGCTAATGAGTTCCCTTTAAACTTTGAATATTAATGTACCTTTAAATTCCCCGTAGTGTTTGTTTGGTCCCTGTATACTACAAACTGCAAAATGTCCACATATACAATGAAAAAGTCAGGTTTATGTGTATCATGCTTACACAGCTTATTTTTGAAATCTAAAATGAGCTAATTTTTGTCAATTTTTTTTTTGAAGCATTATGTTGGAAAAATTCTCTTTAACCACTAGTCAAAGAATTAGGCTAGATCAAAGTTTCAGTAAATTTAATTTGCACTGATCAGTGCAGAACAATAAGTGTTACACTCAGAGCCACCTATGGAAATTGTTCTCAATCACATACACAACTTTCAGTCTTTAAGCATCCTGCTATCTCAAAACTGTCCATGAGAGAATATCTGGATCAGTCTGGTTCTTCCAAGCTGTCTCCTTTCTCAGACATTACAAAACATGCACATGTAAACAAAGATAAAATGTCATGCTGCCACAACCTTTTACACCTCACACAGACTCTGAGGTACCAAAAGATAAAGAATACAGAATTATTCTATTATTTCCCCCATTTGATGCCTTGCAAGGCATAATAAATGAACAAGTTATGGCATCTAAAACCCCGTCTGGCAGCTGTGCTAAGCTCGGGTACATTGATGTGCAACAGACCCTAACTAGCTAGTGATGGGGAAAATCCACCATCGACGCTGCTGCCCCAGGCACCACCTGACATTTAGTCCTTAAGGAGGAACTATAGAACAGTAAAACTTATCAATTAATGATAAAAGTAATTAATGATAAAAGTTAAAATCAAGTGATAATAATGTAACGATGATAGTAAGGATATAACAAGGATATATGTGTATGCTTGTATAAAAACAAAACATAAAAGATGAAAACAAAACAATAATCATAAAATATAAAAACAGAAATAAAAGTAACAAAATTAAATAGAAAATAAAATAATGTTTCAAACTTCATAAATGTATTTAGTACATTCCAACTTCACATCATGATCATGCAACTTCTTTTAGTTTTCTGCATGTCAATCATACTTTTACTCTGTACTTGGGTCATGGAAAGATATCTTTAGCTCACGCTGTTTGTTCATCATCCCCATCATCCCCAGCATCCGCTCCATGGTCATCATCATCATCATAGCAGTCTGTCATGGGCGACAATGACTGTTTCATTTAAGTCTAATCAGATTCCTCCACATAGCTCTGTCCTTAGCCTTCCACTGCCAGGAACTCCTGTCTATATCCAACTTCTTCAAGTTTCTTTTTACAGTGTCTTTAAATCAGAGCCTTGGTGGGTCTGGAAGTGCCATGTTAGGCAGCATGCCACCATCAGTGTGTGAATGGGTGGATAGCAGGATCTGTAAAGTGCTTTGGTCATAAGAGATGAGAATAAAAGTGCTATATAAGTGAATGCCATTTACCATTTACCCTGATTGCATTTGCCCTCGCTTAACTGTGAGTAGAGTAACTGCCGAGGTAGACGCTGGTGGTCCATCCTCTCAACATGTCCGAGCCATCTCAGGTTCGTCTGTATTAGCATGTCCTCCATTGATGGTAGACCAGCTCGTGTCAACACTTCTATGTTGGTTATCTTGTCTTTCCATGAGATGTTCATTATGGCTCGAAGGTGTCTCATCATGTACATATGGAGTTTCTTCACCTGCACTCTGGAGACAGTCCAAGTTTCAGCACCTTACAATAGAGGAGCCAGTACTGTCACTCTGTACACTTTGCATTTCACATGGATAGACACATGTCGATTGTTCCAGAGTCTCTCCCTCAAGTTTCCAAACACAGCGCTCACTCTTCCCATTCTGAGAGATAGTTCATCCTCCAGTCTCGCATTCTCTGAAACAGTACTCCCTAAAAACTTGAAAGTCTTGCACTTGACTAGTGGCTCTGTACCAATGCTGATCTCTTCTGGTAGTGATGTTGATAATTGGAACTTTGGTGGTTGATAAAGGCACTCTGTCTTCTTGATGTTGATTTGGAGGCTGAATTGGCTAGCTGCTCTTGCAAATCTCCCCACTAAAGATGGCATATCTTCCACACTGTGTGCAACTAGAGCACTGTCGTCGGCAAAGAGCATTTCTCTTACTACCTTTATCGATGTCTTACTCCTGGCTTTAAACTGTCCCACATTGAACAAGTCTGTTTCTTTCCTTCATTGAATGTATACTCCTTCTTAAGTGTCTTTGAAGGCCACCTCAAGCATGGCTGCCAGATATAGCAAGAAGAGTGTAGGCGCCAGGACACACCCTTGTTTCACCTGTTGCTAACAGTCTTTAGATACTGAACCACTCATTGCCACGTTTGCTTGCATACCTGTATGGAGTGCCTCGATCAGGCTGACATACTTCTCTGTACAGCCATATTTCTTGAGTACCTGCCAAAGTCCTTGTCGAGAAACAGAATCGAAGGCTTTACTGAAGGCTATAAAGACTACATAAAGCAGCATGTTCTGTTCGATACACTTTTCTTCAATCTGTTTCAAGCAGAAAATTATGTCCATTGTGCTTCTTCCACTTCTAAAGCCTCACTGGGTTTCTGGTAGTACATTCTGCGAAATGTGTTCATCGAGTCTGTTTAGTAGTACACATGAGAGAATCTTACCAACAGTGGCTAGCAGTGATATACCTCGGTAATTTACACAATCTTTCCTGTTACCTTTCTTGAACAAAGGCACAATACTTACATCCTTCCAGTCTTGAGGTACTTTCTGGGCATCCCATATCTCTTGGATGAGCTTGTGCAGGCAGTTGGTCAGCTGAACACCACCAAATTTCCACACTTCTGCTGGAATTTCATCCCTTCCTGGAGCTTTACCATCCTGTGTTGTCCTGATAGCTGCCATTAGTTCATCAAAATTTGGTGGTTCATCCAGACTTGATACAGCTGGTCGCTGCACTAGAGCTTCTTTAGCCTCTTCAGTGAGATCTCCAGGGTTGTTTAGTAGTTGGTCAAAGTGATCTGCAAATCTGTCCAAGATCTTGTCTTTTTCCTGCAAAACTGTTTCACCATCCCTAGCCTTTAGTTGGATCAATCCTCTTGGTTTAGGGCTGTAAATTTCTCTCAAACCTGTGAAGAATGTTTTCATGTCCTTCCTGTCTGCTGCAGTTTGAAGTTCCTCCGCTTTTTCATCCCACCAGTTGAACTTCATCTCTCTGGTGTACTTCTGTAGCTCACTCTGAGCCTTTGAGTATTTCTTCTTCTTCGACCTTGTGTTACACTGTAGGTTTTCCTGCCTATCTGTATTCCTCGCTTCTAGTAGTTTCTTCAGGTGTTCATCATGCTCATCAAACCAATCTTGATGTTTCCTCTCAGGGTGGCCTAATACATCACTCACAGTCTGATACATCGTATCAGACAGTATCGGTCGCTACGGAGGGTGACAATATGTATGGGTACTTATTCATACTATGTAGGATAACTAAGTAGACGGTTATGCTGTTTATTCCGTCTCGCTACAATGCTCCGCACTTTGTATGTATATTTATATATTGATGTGTATGTATGTATATCCATTGCTCTTATTTATATCTTCCGTATCTTCTTAATTATTGCTCTGAGTGTTGCTATCCCTGTGCTGTTGCAATCCTGGAATTTCCCCATTGTGTGACTAATAAAGGCTTATCTTATCTTATCTTATCCTTCAGTGTTGCCCATTTATCTTCTATGTCATTCTCTGAGTTGTTGCTGTCCCAGTCTTTCAAGTTTTCATCCATTTCCTGTGTAAGTTCTTCCTGCTTCTTTTGGCCTTTCAGTGCACTAGTGTTTAGCTTCCGTGGTGGCTTTGCACCCGTCCTGCAGTGCTGTTTTCGTCTCCAAATCCTTAATCTAGATCTCAGCATAACATGATCAATACCACAGTCCACACCTCTCATTGCTCTGGTGTCCAGTGCACCCCTTATGTCTCTCTGCCTGACTATGATGTAGTCTAACAAGTCCCAATGCTTGGATCTTGGGTGCATCCATGTCTTCTTGTGTGTGTCCTTGTGCTTACAGTAAATAGAGTGTTGGTTATCACAAGGTTGTACTCTGAGCATAATGCAAGTAGAAGTTCACCATTAACATAGCACTTGCCTACTCCATGACTGCCTAGCACTCCTTTCCATTTCTCAGTGTCCGAACCAACTCTGGCATTAAAATCTCCAATGAATATCCAACTGCCTGTCATCAGTTGGTACACGCCTGATTGTCTCACGTAAATCACTGTAGAACTCTTCCTTCACCTCCTCTGTGTTGGTCATTGTTGGGGCATATACACTGATGAGTGTGGCATACATCTTCCACTGTAGTGGAATCAGAATCAGAATCAGAATCAGAATCAGATTTATTGCCATTGTTCATGTAGTACACAAACTAGGAATTTGTCTCATAGTCTCATAGTCATTATCCTGTTGTTGATTGGCACTGGTTCCTCATCAAGAATTGCTGTTATAGCCTTTCTAACTGCAAAGCCCACTCCTGCTTCTCCCCTTTGTTGAGTTGATCTCCCACTCCAAAAGACGATGTACCCATGGTCTTCCAAGCTGTCATATCCAGGCAATCTTGTTTCACTAAATGCAGCTATGTCTACATTGTACCTGTTCATTTCCAGTGTCACAAGTGTGGTCTGTCTTTCTGGGCGCTGTGATGTTGTTCTGTCAAACAGAGTACGTACATTCCAGTCTGCTACACACAAGGCTGCTGTTTTCCTCTTCTTTTGTCTTCCTGCTCCTAGCTTACTTTTCGCTGCCTGTCGGAGTGTGAACAGATCAGCACAGACCTTGTAAGCCCGGGCGACGTCCGAGCCGGTATGAGTTGCTTTCTGATTGACCATTTCATGAAACTGCTTGCAAAGTATTTGAGTACTGCTAGCTTTTGCTGGACTAGCAGCACATTCTTGGCAGATAAAGGTATTATCAGTGGTAAGGACAAGCCAAGACAAACTGACTCCAGTATCTGTTGCAGTGACTGACAAGATGATAGGTTTGTTTTTCTCTGCTCTTTGTGTAGTGCATGTCATGATGCACCGACTGGCACAGTCCACCACAGACCTTGCGAAAGATGTGTTTATCTGCCAGGATGTCCAGTCTCACCCCGTGTAACTGGGAGAGGTCCACCACAGACCTGTGGCAGATATTGTTTTGAGTTCTACCAGGATGCCCTGTTTCACCCTCCACGCCCTCGGAAGGGCGGGGATGCTGGTTGAGTCGCCGACAGCCCGACCCATGAGACAGGTAGTACCAGTTTTCATGGTTATTCGGTAGCAAGCAAGCCAATTCCTGAACTGACCTGCTCCATGGTACATCACTAAATAAACATGCATAAGTCTCATCATCATATTACGGATGCAGGGAATAACACAAGAAAAGACCAGAAATATTACCACAAAAATCAATAACAGGCTCATGATGAGACTTCACCATGAAGAGAATAACCAACTTAACCAGGTGTGTTCATCAATAACATTGTCTTTGGCCATGGCAGCCTGCAAGGCAGTCAGGTTCTGTATGGCTGAGGCAATCACATGACCATCTGCATCATTTTCAGGGATAAAAGTACAACTATAATCACCTACACTTGCACACACGCCCCCTCGGGCAGCAGCTATTTGATCAAGAACCATTCTATTTTGGGTCAACATAAGTCTAAGAGACATTAATTCCTCATTTATACCAGAAGAAAGCAGATAAAGAAAAAATCACAAATGACTGTAATCTATAATTAGTTGTTTCAATCCACAAGGTGCTGTTAGCCATTCCCACCCAAGGAAACAGGGAATGAAGTACTTTCTGCCCTATAGTTTGTAACTTGAATTCTTTCGGCACATCTGTGCTGCAGATGGGATTATGTGTCCTTTTAGACAAAAGGAAAAATTCCCCAGTGAGGTTAACTTTGCCTTCACTGAGTAAGGAGTGTCATCGTGTCTCTGGCCAGTGGACTCATAGGCAATGTGACAGGTGTGACTCAAATTAATACTTGCTGTACTATTTCTATACATAGCCTCTTGCAAAAAACAAACAGCTTCTGATAGTTCCATTGGTTTAGCAGTAACAGAGATTTGACCAGCTGAGAATGGGAGCAAAGAACACACACATAACAATTTGAACGATTAGCTGTTTTGGCTGTGTGGCTAGCATACTTCCACCACTCATTACCAGCATAAACATGGTCCTCATGGCCTTGTCCTTCTAGCCAGTCATGATGTGTGCAGTAATGTATTTAGCCCTATGATAGATAGGTAATGGTGTCCCTAAAAATAACCAAAACAAAAGTGTCACCACGAGGATGATGATGATGATGATGATGATGATGATGATGATGATGATGATGATGAAAAAACAGGCGTACCATTCACATCCTTCTGCTGCAAACCTTCTCTTTCTGGCCTTTTGTGTCTCCATGATAAACAACAGTTGTTTCACTATACAAGCCGTTGCTGGACACCAACAAGGGCACCACCAGTTGGCACTTGTATAGGGAAACAGTTAAACAGTTAAACAGTCACTTGCTGAGGACTTTTTAGTGGGATAAAGTTTGCAATGTTTATTAAACAGTCTCTTGTTGAGGGTTTTGAATGAGGTAAAGTTTGCAATGTGTCAAATGCACCCAAGGATCACGTCCAACTTTCACGGCTGTTGGTATCGCCAGGATGACCTTGTATGGTCCTTGCCAGGAACTGTCTGCCCAGTTTTCCTTTTGATAGCTTTGATGAGGACCAGATCCCCCCTGATTTGGCTATGATGGGCACACCCGGGAAGAGCAGCATGTACAACACAGGTGTCAAACTCATTCCCTGGAGGGCCAAGACCCTGCAGGTTTTACCTCCACCCAGTGTCTTCAACAGGTGATTTTAACAGAATTTCTTCCCACTGATTGCTGATCAGTGAAAGCACCTGCTGAAGACACTGGGTGGAAGTAAAACATGCAGGGTCTTGGCCCTCCATAGAATGAGTTTGACACCCCTGATGTACAACATCTCTGTCAATAAACATTCTTTGCATGTAATCAGTTAAACACCCTTCCTTATCACCTGAATTAAATGGCCTTAATGGTGGGAGTAGTTAAGGCTTGCCATCCATTATTTTTTCATATTTCTGTCATTGTTTTCTTAAGCCTTCTTTAATGGTCCTATTTGTGCGTTACAATAATCCTGCAGATTGTGGATGGTAAGCTGAGTGGTTTTCCAAGTTATTGTTGAGTGCTGTACCTAAGTGTGATATAACCTGATTTACAAAATGTATTCATGATCTGAGTAAATCTTTTTAGGTATTCCAAATCTTGGTATTATTTCAGTTAAGAGTTCCTTTGCTTTGTAACGGCATTTGAATGAGTGCAAGGGAAGGCTTCTGTCCATTTAGTAAATGTATCAATAATTACCAAACAATATTTATTCCTTTCACATTTATTTAGTTCAATGAAATCCATGGAAATGTTTGGAAATGGATAAGTTGATGCAGGGAAAGTACCCTTCTGAGGTCTTTAGTGTCCCTGAGCATTGTTTTTTGCACAGATTAGGCATTTTTTACAAAATTGAGTAGCAAATTGGCTAAACCCATAAGTGGTAAAAGATTTACTCAACATAGAAATCATACCCCCTGCTGCTACATGGGAAAGCCTAAAATGGTCAAATGACCATTTTAGATATTGCCAGTTTATTTTTTTTTTTAATTTTTTCCCCGTAAAGGGAGTATTATGTTTTAATGGGAAGGCACATTGGGGCAGGATGTGCATTAGAATAGACTGTTTACTTATTACCTCTGCCAAGGAGGTAATGTTTTTACTGGGGTTTGTCTGTCTGTCTGTCTGTCTTTTTGTCTTTTCCAACATAACTCAAAAAGTTATGAACGGATTTTGACGAAATTTTCAGGAAAGGTGTGTAATGGCATGGGGAACAGATGATTAGATTTTGGTGATGATCTGAGAGTGCATACCTCGACCAAGGGCTTTGTTTGTATTTGTGCAGCAGGATTACACAAAAACTACTGGATGGATTTGGATGAAATTTTCACCAGAGGTGGTTCTTGGGCTAGAGAGGAACCTGTAATATTTTGCTGATGACCTCAGAATGCATACCTCAGCCAGGGCTCTTATCTTCTCACAGTGTGTTAGCAACAATACTCCAAAAATTATGAACGGATTTTGATGAAATTTTCAGGAAAGGTGTGTAATGGCATGGGGAACAGATGAATAGATTTTGGTGATGATCTGACAGTGCATACCTCCACCAAGGGCTTTGTTTGTATTTGTGCAGCAGGATTACACAAAAACTACTGGAAGGATTTGGATGAAATTTTCACCAGAGGTGGTTCTTGGGCTAGAGAGGAACCCATTATATTTTGGTGATGATCTGAGAATGCATACGTCAGCCAAGGTTCTTATCTTCTCACAGTGTGTTAGCAACAATACTCCAAAACTGATGGACAGACTTTGATGCAATTTTCACCACAAGTGGGTATAGGCCTACACACAAACCCATTACATTTTGGAGGTGATCCATGAGAAACAAAAGGAGCCTTGGCGGAGGTATGCACTCTATGAGTGCTTCTCTAGTTTATTGAATGGTTTATTATTATTATTTTTGCAAACCGTGGTTCCCTATAGGAAAGATAAGTGAACAGGTACGGGAATTTTTTAGTTGGTGACAGCCTACAGGTAGGTGGGAGGTGGGGCGCTGAGTATGTTCATGATATGAAATGATGAGGGCAAGGGACTTAGCCAGATTGCATCCATCACGTGGTTTAGGACACCTTGTTATGAGTTTTGGACACCATCGTTATGGAAATGTCAAAGTAGAAAAATAAGTAAATAAATAAACAAATATATAAAGCAGGGAAATGTGGCATTTATAAATAAACTATAGTAGAACTCATCATAATAACAGTAGGCCAAAACAAAAGGAAAATTACCTAAAACAGCAATAAAATACTAATGGTATGTTAGTATACGCATGATATTTCCTTCCACAGCTGTGTTCGAAAAGCAGTTTGGACAGCCTATTTGCTCACTATGCCCCTGTGAACACATGGAGCATAAGCGCCACAGAGAGGCACAAATCAGGCTTTACCTGCAGTCCATGGGCTGCTTTCCGGTCGCGATGTGCACCAGCATCGTACATGTTCATTTCCCCATCCGATGACACTCTATTGCGAGTTTATGGCAAGAGAGAAACCAGCATAGTCTGTCTCTGATTCCCCTTCCAACAACACTCCACCATTGGGTGTATGTGAAGAGAGCCGCAGGGGGTGGGGATAGGCCCAGGGTGTGCTCGATCTTTCTCCTGGCATACACCTCAGTGGGGGTTATCATCATTATCATCATAGCAGTCGGGGCTGACAATGACTGTTTCATTTAGGTCTGATCAGATTCCTCCATGCGTGCTGCAAGGAACTCTTGACCTTGTTAACCCGGGCGACGTCTGAGCCGGTATGAGTTGCTTTCTGACAGACCATTTCATGAAACTGCTTGCAAAGTATTTGAGTACTGCTAGCTTTTGCTGGACTAGTGGCGCATTCTTGGCATATGACCAAATTATAGTAAATTAATGTTAAAGGCACACTCTGAGAGCTCTAAAACCACCTCAAAAACCAATGTATATTTCCCAAAAAGGTATATTGTCCATGACCAAGGCAGACCTTTGAGGTCATCCAATCAGCTCTTGCTGGATGTGCACAGGTCAAGGTATAAACACTGGGGCGACCGAGCCTTTTCTGTTGTCGCCCCCAGGCTCTGGAATAATCTTCCCCCTGACTTACATGTTATCTCTGATCTGGCCCTTTTTAAATCAAACCTTAAAATGTATTTATTCAGGATGGCTTTTAGGCAGTGGTGGTCTAATGTTAGGGATGTGCACTGGTGAGCGGAAGTTCGCAGGTTTGATCACTGGACTGGCAGGATTAGATCTGGGTAGGACAGATAACATAGCAGTGTTTGCACCACCCTCCTTAACCCCACTGTGGTGCCCTTGAGCAAGGCCCTTAACCCCAACTGCTCCAGTGGAGCTGTTCAGTGGCCACAGGTCAGTCTGTGGTTGTACTGGGCAGCTTCCTGGTGTGAATGTGTAACTGTGTGAGTGTGAACAGGGTGTCCTTGAAAAAGAGAGGTTGCCTCTCAGTGGAACTACCCTGCGTAAATAAAGGTTGAATAAAAAATAATACCCAGCAGTGGCGACACTTATTTTTTTTTTCTTTTCATCTTTTTCGTTTGCTTTTTTTTAGGTATTTATGCTTATCCTTATGTTTATGTAATCTGTTTTTATGCTGTGTGTGTTTCTAGTGCTGTTCAGTTTTTCTGTAAAACACTTTCGTTACCTACGGGTTGTTTTAAAGGGCTATATAAATAAAGTACATTACATTACACATTGTGGCTTTTTATATACAAAAAAAAAAACTTTCACTGCCTTAGAATTGCTTGGAAAGAGCTTTTACATCTTCTATCTACTTAAATATCAAATATAACAAGAGCACTCTGAAGCAAATGCAATATCCCCCACCTCCATTTTCTTTGAAGATCCCAATACTTACTGATGGAGAGCAGTTTTCAACTTTTCAATATAACTAGTGCATACCTATGCATGCCTGTGCATGCCCGTAGAAACCAAGTATAAGCAAATATTTCTGCATGCCTGTAGAAAGCAAGTGTAAGCAAGCATTTCTGCATTCCTGCTTTTGATCTCTGATATGGTTACCATGTCAACAGTAACCATGGTGATGCCTGCCTTTGATCTTTGACATGGTTACCATGGCAACAGTAACCCTGGTGAAACCTGCCTTTGATCTTTGACATCACCACTCGTTCAGTGATGTCTGCCTTTGATCACTGATGATGTCATAGCAAGTCCTATAAAACCTGCCTTTGATCTTTGACATCACCACTCATTCAGTAATGCCTGCCTTTAACCTTTGATGTCACCACTCATTCAGTGATGCCTGCCTTTTATCATTGATGATGTCTTAGCGAGTCCTGTAAAACCTGCCTTTGATCTTTGATGTCACCACTCGTTCCTATGATCCTATCCTATGATCATCAGTAGCAAGTCCTATGATCTTTGATGATGTCATAGCGAGTTCTATGATCATGAGTGATGCCTGCTTTTGATCTTTGATGATGTCATAGCGAGTCCTATGATCTTTTAAGATAAGATAAGCCTTTATTAGTCCCACAATGGGGAAATTCCAGGATTGCAACAGTACAGGGATAGCAACACTCAGAGCAACAATCAGAAGGCAAGAAAAAACAAGAGCAGCTAGTATACATATTACTATAAATATATACAGTATATATACTGTATATAGTATATATGTATATATATATATATATATATATATATATATATATATATATATAGAGAGAGAGAGAGAGAGAGAGAGAGAGAGAGAGAGAGAGAGAGAGAGAGAGAGAGAGAGACACACACAGTGCGGAGCATTGTGGTTGGTGGATGTGCAGCAGAAAGTCTAAGCTCTCTCTCCGCGGATGCGGTGGGCCAGCAGGATGTCTATGGGCATGATGGTGACCCTCTTGGCATGGATGGCGCACAGGTTGGTGTCCTCAAAGAGACCCACCAGGTAGGCCTTGCTGGCCTCCTGCAGAGCCATGACGGTGGAGCTTTTAGCGAGTCCTATGATCGTGGCATAACAAGTCCTATTATCTTTGTAGCGCGTCCTATGATCTTTGATGATGTCATAGCGAGTCCTATGATTGTGATGATGTGTGCCTTTGATCTTTGACATGGTTACTATGGCAACACAAAGTCCTGTGATTGGGACATCGGGACATTGTCACATCGTCACATCGTGACAGAGATTTCTTGAATTATAGAGTGATTACTGCGGCAGAACCAAATTATGATAAACCCATCATCCACAAATATACAACAAAGTATACAACCCATAGTTGTAGGTCAGGATCCCAAGGTGAACCTGTGTAGCAAGTATGGTGACCCTAGAGAGTTTTACACCTTCTATAGTAAGAGATCATAGGGAGTGCCAACCTTGACCTTTGACCATTTGACCCCAAACCTGTAGTCTGAGATTATGGTCTCAGAGTGAACCTGTGTACCAGGTTTGGTGACTGTAGCTTTCTTTGTTGCTGAAATATACTTTATAAGGCATTTTGATGTTGACCTTTTACCTTGGGATCCCAAAGCCACAGTCACATTTCAGGGTCACAGGGTGAACCTGTTTACCACATTTGGTGGCCCTAGCTTTACTCATTGTACAGTAATAAGGCAGAAGCAATGTTAACCTTGACCTTTGACCTTTTGGCCCAAAACCCATACAGTTGAAAGTGCATAGAGTGATGATATAGAGTGAAGTATGTGGTAGTAATGCACCTGTAAGCTGGTTGCCAACCGCCAATCAAATCTAAAAGAAGAAGAAGAAGAAAGTGCTACGAGATAACTGTTGTGAAATGGCGCTATATGAATAAAGTTGAATTGAAACCCATAGTCAGAGGTCAAGATCTCAAGGTAAACCTGTGTACCAGGTTTGGTGGCCCTAGCTTTACTTGTTTTATAGTAACTAGTGCATACCTGTGCATGCCCGTGCATACCCGTGCATGCCTGTATAAGCAAGTATTTCTGCATGCCCGGAGAAAGCAAGAGTAAGCAAGCATGTCACCACTCGGTCAGTGATTCCTGCCTTTGATCTTTGATGATGTCATAGTGAGTCCTATGAGCTTTGATGATGTCATAGCAAATCCTATAGCGAGTCCTATGATCTTTGATGATGTCATAGTGAGTCCTATGATCTTTTAGCGAGTCCTATGATCATAACACACAGATGCACAGACACACACCGACACACACACAGATTTCATTGTGAGCCCTATGATCTTTGATGATGTCATAGCAAGTCGTATGATCTTTGACTATGTCATAGCGAATGCTATGACCTTTAATGATGTCATAGCAACTCCTATGATCATTCAACGAGTCCTATGATCGTGACACACAGACACACACACACATTTTCTTGAATTATATCTAGAGTGATAGCGCAAATGGACCTTTAACCTTCTGACCACAAAACCATAGTCAGAGGTCAGGATCCCAAGGTGAACCTGTGTACCAGGTTTGGTGATCCTAGGTTTGCTCATTTCAGTTCAATTCAATTCAATTCAATTCAATTCAATTCAACTTTATTTATATAGCGCCATTTCACAACATCAGTCATCTCATAGCACTTTCAACTGTGGGGGAACCCCCACAGTTGCAGAAAGACCCCAGCAATCAGGCGATCCCCTGTGAGCAAGCACTTGGCGATGGTGGAGAGGAAAAACTCCCTTTTAACAGGAAGAAACCTCCAGCAGACCCAGGCTCAGGGAGGGGCAGTCATCTGCTGCGACTGGCTGGGGGTGAGGGGACAGAGAAGATGAAAAGAACAGATATGTAGAGAGCAAACAGCACGATGGGGACTCAATCTATGGGAGAGAACAAACAGATGTTAATGACCAGCAAAAAAAAAAAAAAAAAAAAATTAATTGAGAGTGAAGAAAGGATTGAGGCCCAGTACATTATCGGAGGTCCCCCGGCTGACTAAACCTATTAGCAGCATAACTAAGGGAGGGTTCAGAAACACATGATCCCTCCCTAATTGTAGGCTATATCAAAAAGGAAGATTTTAACCCTATTTTTAAAAACAGAGATCGAGTCTGACTCCCGAATCCAGATTAGCAGCTGGTTCCACAGGAGAGGAGCTTGATAACTGAAGGCTCTGCCTCCCATTGTACTTTTGAAGATTCTAGGTATTACAAGTAATCCTGCATTTTGGGAGCGTAGTGCTCTGTTAGGATAATACAGTAGTATCAGATCTTTTAAATAAAAAGGAGCCTGATTGTTTAGAGCTTTGTAAGTAAGAAGAAGGATTTTAAACTTAATTCTAAACTCTATGGGAAGCCAATGAAGGGAGGCCAGAACCGGAGAGATATGATCTCTCTTTCTAGTACCTAAATCAGTTAAATCCTGCTTACAGAGGAAAGCACTTGCCTTTAAACAGGGGTCTGTTTCTGAGCTACAGGTTGCCACTAAGGAGCTGAAGGCCGAAATTTTAAGAGCAAAACAGAATTAGAAATCAGAGTTGGAAAGCAAGATGGCAGCAAATAAACTTGGTTCAGCCTGGGCCAGTAAGAAAACTATTGCAGGCCTTCAGAGCACAGAGCGCAGTAATCGTGTGTTTTTAGATGGTTTTAATTCAGACACAGAGCTGGCTAATGCTCTTAATTGTTTTTATGGTCGTTTTGACTCCTTTGATTACAGCACAGAAACCCAAGATTTGAAACAGAAACTCAAAGACAATCAGCACTTTAATATTGAGATGCAGGATGTTAAAAGGGAGTTCTGTGCTGTAAAAGTGAACAAAAGTCAGGGCCCTGATAATATATGTGGGCGCCTGGTAAAGTCCTGTGCACATGAACTGAGTCCTATATTTCATTACATTTTCAATAAGTCCTTACAGACACAACATGTGCCTAAGATCTGGAAAGATGCCGTGGTTGTTCCCGTTCCAAAATCCAGCTGTCCTAAAACGGTAAATGACTTTAGACCAGTTGCTTTGACTTCAATTTTAATGAAAATTTTTGAAAAACTGGTCAGATGTGAGGTCCTAAGGCAGACTGAACATGCATTGGATCCTCTGCAGTTTGCCTATAGGCCTCACAGAGGAGTGGAGGATGCCACTGCCACTCTGTTTAACATGCTTTTTAAACATCTGGATTTTAATGGGACACACGCCAGGCTTTTATTTGTGGACTTTTCTTCTGCCTTTAATACAATCCAACCTCATATTTTAGTTGAAAGGCTCATGCAACAATTTTATTTGAGCAATAATCTGGTGGGTTGGATTCTGGATTTCTTAACCAACAGGACGCAGAGAGTAAGGGTCAATGGCACATTGTCTGACCCAAAGTGCTCTTCTACTGGCTCTCCTCGGGGGGGGGGTGTTGTCACCACTACTCTTCATCCTGTACACAAACATGTGTCGGAGCAGACATGACAACAGACACATTATAAAGTATGCTGATGACTCAGTCATCGTCAGTCTCCTCCAGGATGGTGAGAGTGGCCACAGCCCAGTAGTTGATGACTTTGTTCACTGGTGTGAGGATTCCTACCTGCAGCTGAATACAACAAAAACGAAAGATATGATTATTGACTTTAGGAGGAAAACTCCCAGGCACAAAGTCACCATACTAAAAGGCCAGACCACCGAATGTGTACAATCGTACAAATATCTTGGGACGATTATTGATAGTAAATTAAACTTTGAAGTGAACTGTGAAAGGGTGTGCAAAAAGGGTCAGCAAAATTTGCATTGTTTGAGGAAACTTGCACGCTTCCAAATTGACCGAACCATAATGATTATGTTTTATCGGGCTTTTATTGAATCTGTTTTATCCTTTTCTTTAGTGTCATGGTTTGGTCAGATAAAACTGAAACAGAGGAAATCCTTGGATCAGGTAGTTAGATGGTCCAGTCATTTGCTTGGTGAGTCACAGCTGAGCCTGACATCCCTGTACACCAGACAAGTACAGAGGATGGCTGACTCGATTTTAAATGATGACTCCCACCCTTTGCACTGCAACTTTCAACTTCTTCCCTCCAGACGGAGGTTTGCTGTCCCAAAAAGCAAAACCCAGCGCTACAAAAACAGCTTTGTCCCTGCTGCTGTCAAAGAGTTGAACAAGCTATAAAAATTATATTGTACATATTTTATATTTACCTATTTTGTAAGATGTGTGCCTGTGTTTGTGTCTATGTTGAATGTAATTAGTGGCTTGTAAATATGGATGTCACCAGACTGCAAAACAAATCTACCTACAGGTACAAATAAAGTAACCTGAACCTGAACCTGAACCTGAACCTAGTACCTGTTAAAACTCTTGCTGCAGCATTTTGGATCAGCTGAAGACTTTTTAAAGATGTTTTAGGACAACCTGACAATAAAGAATTACAATAATCTAATCTCGAGCTAACAAAAGCATGGATCAGTTTCTCAGCATCACTCTGAAACAAGATGCTCCTGATCTTGGCAATATTACGCAAATGATAGAAGGCAGTCTTAGAAACAAATTTAATATGTGAATTGAAGGACAGATCTTGATCAAAAATAGTTCCAATGTTTCTCACAGAGCTATTAAGAGAAAGAGTAACCACATCCAAACTGAAAGTTTGATTTGGAAAGGTATTTCTAAGGTTTTTTGGACCAACAAGAATGACTTCAGTCTTATCTGAATTTAATAGCAGGAAATTACAAGTCATCCAAGCTTTGATTTCCTTAAGACAGGCTTCTGACTTGGCTAATTGATTACTATCATCTGGCTTCATTGACAGGTATAATTGTGTGTCATCTGCATAACAATGAAAATGTATAAAGTGCTTTCTAATAATGTTGCCTAACGGAAGCATATATAAACTAAAAAGAGTAGGGCCTAGGACAGATCCCTGTGGAACTCCATGACTGAGCTTTGAGTTGAAAGAAAACTCATTATTGACATAAACAAACTGGAACCTATCAGAAAAATAAGATCTAAACCACTGCAACGAAGTTCCATTAAGTCCAACATAGTGTTCTAATCTATCAAGTAGAATATTATGATCGATAATATCAAAAGCTGCACTAAGGTCTAAAAGGACAAGCACAGAAACCAGTCCATTATCATTGTCAACCTGGTTACAGTACTGAAAAGAAACCTGGGATTATTCTTGTTCTCTTCTATTAATGCAGAATAATAACTCGTTCTAGCTTTTCTAAGAGATTTTTTAGAAATTAAAAGATGATTTCTCTAAGCTAAATAGATTTCATCTAAATTAGGGGAGTGCCATTTTCTTTCTGATTGATGAGTCTTCTGTTTTAAGCTACGAGTTTCTGTGTTGAACCAAAGAGTTAGAAATCTCTGATTAGACTTTTTCTTTTTTAAGGGGCCACCAAGTCTAGAGTCTGATGCAGAGAAGCTGTAGCACTATCTACCATGCTATCAATTACAGAAGGAGCAAGCTGTCTATAGCTTATTTCCGTTGTGTTGACACATGGCATAGAGGAAACAATCTGCATAAATTTGGTAACAGCATCATCTGAGAGGCATCTACTGTAGTAATATTTTTCTTTAGGAGCCAAATAGTCAGAAATAGTAAAATCAAAGGTTAACAGACAATGGTCTGACAGTACAGGGTTATGAGGAGACACTACCAGATTTTCTATTTCTATGCCATATGTCAGAACAAGGTCCAACGTATGGTGGAGATAATGAGTAGAATTTCCTACTTTCTGAGAAAACCCAATCGAGTCTAATATTGAATTAAATGCCACATTAAGGCAGTCACTATCTACATCTACATGTATATTAAAGTTCCCTACTATTGTTATTCTATCTGATTTCAGCACTAAATCAGCTAAGAATTCAGCAAATTTGGATAAAAATTCTGAGTAGGTTGATGGAGACTATGGCAAATAAAATTGGGTTTAGCCTAAAATTGCTGAAGTGCCCAATACTGAGGACCAGGCCCTCAAAGGAATTATAATATGTTTTTTGCTTTATATTAACTAGTAATTTGGAATGATAAATTGTTGCTACTCCTCCTCCACGACCAGAACATCTGGGATTTTGACAGTTTAAATAACCAGAGGGAGTTGATTCATTTAAACCAACATAATCCTCTTGTCCTAACCAAGTCTCTGTAAGGGATATTAAATCAATCTGATGATCAATTAACAGATCATGGACTAACAGAGACTTGGGAGTTAGAGACCTAATATTTAACAAACTGCATTTAATTTTTAAATTATGAGGAGGAACAGAGGCCAAATCATTCAATTTAGAGGCTTCATGTTTAATTTGAGTTTTACCAACTTTTTGTTTAATCACTTTGGGATGCTTATACATTATATTTTTATTTACTTTGGAGAGAGCAGACAATGATTCTCTGATGGGGAAGACAGGGGCTAAGTTGAGGGGTGGCGGATGAAGAGGAGCTGCAGAGAGGTATGTAAGACTGCGACTCTGGTCCCAACACTGAGTTGTCAAGATTTTGGAAATTTGGATTAAAAAAATGCCAGATTGTTAGATAAATGAGAATCACCGTCCAAAGTAGGATGGACGCTGTCTCGTCTTATAAGACCAGGTTTTCCCCAAAATGAGCTCCAATTGTCAAAGTAGCCCACGTTGTTTGCAGGACACCACACAGACAGCCAGCGGTTGAAGGATGATGAGCGGCTAAACATGCCATCACTGGTCAGATTGGAGAGGGGCCCAGAAAATACTATAGAGTCCGACATTGTTTTGGCAAAGTCACACACCGATTCTACATTAAGTTTCATGACTTCCGACTGCCGGAGACGGATGTCATTAATGCCGGCGTGGATAACAATTGTGGAATATTTACAGTTACTTTTAGCCAGCATTTTCAAATTTGACTCGATGTCGCCTGCTCTGGCCCCAGGAATGCATTTGACTATGGCCACCTGAGTCTCTAGGTTCATGTTTCTGACTACAGAGTCGCCAATGATCAGAGTTTTTTCCTCAGCGGGTGTGTCGCTGAGCGGGGAAAAACAATTAGAAATGTGAACAGGTTGGTGGTGTACCAGGGCTTTGCGACTAGGCTTCCTTCTCACCGTCACCCACCCAGTCTCCTCGCTGCTGAGGAGAGCCGGAGGACCGCTAATGGGTCGCCCTATGCTAGCGAGCTCCGCTGCAGCTAGGGGACATCCGTCGAGAGTAACTGGCGCAGATGGTGTTTCAATGCAGCAGAGCCGGGATTTCAAATCAGACAACCTCGCCTCAAGCGCCTCAAAAAGACAATATTTATTTCATTTACTGTTATCGCTAAAAGAGGCAGAGGTGTAGCTAAACATCTGACACAGAGAGCACACCAGAGGAGGAGAGGAAGGAGAGCTACTAGCCATAGCTAGTGGCTAACCCGAAGCTAACACAAACACCAATGAAAGGTGAACAGAAGGCTAAAGAGGGTGATTAGGTGACATGGAGTGCGCACACAGGTGCAAGAGGCTTGATAAATAGAAATGAGAACTAACGGTAGATGGAAAAAAAGTGGTTAAAATACAATTAAAAGCAAAAACCTCAGGAGAGTGAGGAGAGCAAAACCACACGGACAGAGACAGCAATACAGGAAGTGACGATACATTACCACAAGTGACGTTCACCAATCCTCAGCTCATGCTCTGATTGTACAGTAAGTCATAAGGAATGTTAATCTTTACTTTTTGACCCCAAACCCATAGTCAGAGGTGGAGATCCAAAGGTGAACCTGTGTAGCAAGTTTGGTGACCATAGCTTTGTTTGTTGTTGAGATATAGTTTATAAGCCACAATGATGTTGACCTCTGACCTTGTGATCCCAAAACTGTAGTCACACTTCAGGGTCACAGGGTAAACCTGTGTACCAAGTTTGGTGACTCTAGCTTTACTCATTGTACAGTAATAAGGCATAGGGAATGTTAACGTTAACCTTTGACCTTTTGACCCGAAACCCATAGTCAGAGGTCAGGATGCCAAGGTGAACCTGTATACCAGGTTTCGTGGCCCTAGCGTTATTCGTTTTATAGTAATAGTGAAAATGGAATGCTAACCTTGACCATTGGACCCCAAACCTATAGACAGAGGTCAGGATCCCAAGGTGAACATGTGTACCAGATTTGGTGGCCCGAGCTTTACTTGTTTTATAGTCATAGCAAATGTAGCATTTACCATAGTGCAACTGCAATATTAACTTTGATCTTTGACATCTTTATCCCAAACCCATAGTTAGGTGAGGTTATAAGTCTTCCAAGATGTGTATTAGATACAACTCCTGTATTGATTTGAAAAGCCTACATCATTTCTTTCAGTAGTTATTGTGTTTAGAAGATTTAGGAAAAATCTGACCTCTGACCTTTGACCCCAAAGTCATCCAGTCACAGTGAAATTTCAATATGCACGTCATCAGATTATAAGATAAGATAAGATAAGCCTTTATTAGTCCCACAATGGGGAAATTCCAGGATTGCAACAACACAGGGATAGCAACACTCAGAGCAATAATTTAGAAGATAAGAAAATAAAAGCAGTGAATATACATATGCATACATAAATATATAAATATATACAGTATACACAGTGTGGAGCATTGTAGCTAGATGGAATAAACAGCATAACCGTCTATTTAGTTACCCTACATGGTATGAATATGTACCCATACATATTGTCACCCTCCATAGCAACTGATATTGTCCTACTTGTATACTGGAGGGGACCATTTGTGTAAGTCTGTTGCGTCTTTTGCATTCAATACTATTAGGTCGTCACGTTTTTTGCTATCTCTGCGAGCAGGCCTGCTTAGGTTATACAGTCTGACAGCCGTAGGCAGGAAGGACCTGCGAAACCTCTCGGTCGAGCACCTAGGATGATGTAGTCTACTGCTAAATGAGCTCCTCAGTGCGTTCAGTATGTCCTGCATAGGATGGGACTCGGACTCCAACAGAGATGATAGCTTAGCCACCATCCTTTTCTCTCCTATCTCCTCCACTGGGTCTAGGCGCTGCCCCAGGACAGAGCTAGCTTTCTTGATTAGTTTGTTCAGTCTCTTCCTATCGGCTGCTGTAATGCCGTTGCCCCAGCAGACCACTCCAAAAGTGATGGCTGATACCACCACCGTGTCATAGAATGTCTTCAAGAGCACCCCTCGTACACCAAAAGGCCTCCGCCTCCTCAGTAGGAACAGCCTGTGCTGTCCCTTCTTGTAGAGTGCGTTGGTATTGTGTGACCAGTCTAGTTTATTGTTCAGATGAACACCCAGGTACTTGTAGGATGTCACCATCTCGATGTCTGTTCCCTGTATGTTTACTGGTGCTGTGAGGGGTTGTCCTTGCCTGCAGCAGTCCACCACCTGCTCCTTAGTTTTCCTCGCGTTGATCTGGAGGCAGTTCCGATGGCACCAGTCCACGAAGTCCTGAATAAGTCCTCTGTACTCAGCTTCAACTCCATTGGAGATGAGGCCAACGATCGCAGAGTCATCAGAGAACTTCTGTAGATGGCAGTGTGTTGTGTTGTGTGAGAAGTCTGCAGTATAAAGGGTGAACAGGAAGGGAGCCAAAACAGTTCCCCGGGGGGCCCCCTTGCTACCGATGATCATGTCGGACACACAGTCCCAGGTTCTCACAAACTGTGGCCGATTTGTGAGGTAGTCTAGGATCCATGATGACAGGTGCTGGTCCACCCCTGTGCACAGCAGCTTGTCCTTCAGGATCATTGGTTGGATGGTGTTGAAAGCACTGGAGAACTCAAAGAACATGATCCTCACCGCGTTCCCGGGCTTCTCCAGGTGGGACAGGGAACGGTGAAGGAGGAAGATCACTGCATCCTCCACCCCAATGCCATGCTGGTAGGCGAACTGGAGTGGATCCATCGCTGGTCCCACCAGGGGGCGGAGGTGAGCAAGGAGCAGTCTCTCCAGGGTCTTCATCATGTGAGACGTCAGGGCCACTGGTCTGTAGCTGTTCAGGTCTTTGGGGTGGGAAGTCTTTGGTACAGGTACCACACAAGATGTTTTCCACAACTGTGGTACCCTCCCCAGCTTCAGGCTCAGGTTGAAGATGTGCTCCACAATCCCACACAGCTGGTCTGCGCAGGACTTGAGGAGCTTCGCACTGATGCTGTCCGGTCCCGAGGCCTTCCTTGCCTTGATCTTCCTCAGCTCTGTCCTCATCTGGGTCTTAGTGAGGGTCAGGTTGGGGGGCTGTGTGCTGGGAGTGGAGGGGGGGGGTGTTGGTGGAGTGGAGTATGGACAGCAGGTCTCGATGACTTTAGAGGCAGCAGTGGTTGGTGTGCAGTCGGGGGGGAGGGCGATTGGTCAAACCTATTAAAAAACAGGTTCAGATTGTTCGCCCACTCCCTGCCTCCTGTGGCCTGGGAGGAGGTATTCTGGAGCCCAGAGATGGTTTTAAGGTTTCTCCAGACCCTGCCGATGTCGCTCTTTTGCAGCTTGTCCTCCATCTTCTTCCTGAAGCTGTCCTTGCCTTCTCTGATCTTCCTCCTCAGCTCCCTCTGTACGGACTTCAGCATCTCCCTGTTCCCTGACCTGAAGATCCTCTTCTTCTCTCTCAGAAGTGTTTTAATCTCAGGGCTGATCCAGGGTTTGTTGTTGGAGCAACACCGTATGGTCTTGGTGGGTACGGTGTTGTCCGCACAGAAGTTGATGTAGTCCGTGATGGTGTGAGTGAGGCCATCGATGTCCTCACCATGTGGATCACAGAGCTGCTCCCAGGCAGTGATTTCAAAACAGTCCTTTAGAGCGTCCATTGCCTCCTCAGACCATAACTTCACCATTTGCATGACCGGAGGTTGTCTGTGTACTAGGGGTTTGTACACCGGCAGGAGATGAACCAAGTTGTGATCCGATCTCCCAAGTGGGGGGAGTGGTGATGAGGTGTACGCCTCCTTGGTGTTTGCATAGAATAAGTCCAGTGTTTTATTGTCTCTAGTGTAGCATGTGACATACCGGGTGAACGTGGGCAGAATGGGGGACAGTTAAATATGGTTGAAATCACCTGAGATGAGGAGAAGAGCATCTGGGTGTTCTGTCAGCAGCCTGCCAGTTACTGAGTGAATGGCGTCACGAGCTGTCCCCGCATTCGCCATCGGATTTGCATAAATAACAATGCAGATCACGTGCAAGTATTCCCTCGGGAGATAGGTAGGCTGCATGCTAACATCTAGCAATTCAATGTCTTTGTTGCAGTGTTGTTGTTTAACCGTGATATGTCCCGGTCTGCACCAGCTGTTATTGACATACATTATCACTCCTCCGCCCCTTGCCTTCCCACTGTCTGGTGTCCGGTCTGCCCATATTGCGTGGAAACCCTCCAGTTCGATGTTAGCATCTGTTGCTAGTTCTGTTAGCCACGTCTCAGTAAACAACATCATGCTAATCTCTCTGAAGACGCTCTGGTAATGAACCATAGCCGCTAGCTATTCTGTCTTATGGAGTAGAGATCGTACATTCCCCATAATAACGGATGGAAGGACGGGTCTGTACCTTATATTTCTCGCCCGCCGTCTTGCTCCAGCATGGCATCCACGTTGTTTCTGTCTTATTTCACCCGGTATGTCGAAGTCTTGCGCTAGCATCTTGGTCCGGTTAAGTACTAACAGCTGGTCTCTGCTGTAACGTATCCTGCTAAAAACAGTGGCTTCGTCTGCCAGTTCAGGAGACATTTGGGCGATCCGTGTCCGTCCATGATGGATAAAGTGTCGCCGGATCAGAAAGATTAGCAAGAGAAGCCAGATAGTAAATAGAAATAGGAAGAAATTGATCTGCTGTTGCAAAAAGGCAGCCTACTCGTGTGGCGCCGGAAGTAAGAGATATATATAATATATATCAAACCATGGTACCAAGTTTCGAAACAATCAGAACAAAACTGTAGGAGGAGTTGATTTCACAAGACAGTTACTGTCTATGAAGTGAGGTGAAATAAGAGGTCATAGGTCAGGGGCTACAATTCCTGCAAATATCATCCGATCAGAGCCAAATTGCAATATGCGCATCATCAGAGTATATCAATCCATGGCGCCAAGTTTAAAAACAATCGGACCAAAACTGTAGGAAGAGTTGATTTCACAAAAGTGGGACACACTGACGGACTGACCCATAACATGAAAATATGACCCATAACATAATCCCCCTTTGGTCTTAGCCCAAAGGGCTAGTCAACCTCTATGGACTTTGGCCGATGGGGGATAATTAGCTCCACCCATCCTCCCGCCCAACAGTATCTGGAAGAAGATGAGGACATTGTACAAAGCTCCGAGTAGGTAATCCAACGTGAGGAAGTGAAAGTCGTAACAAGGTTTCCATAAGTGAACCTACGGAAGGATCATTCTCGGTGGAGCAGAGAGTCACTGCCCGGCCCTGCATGGAGGCTGGAGGGCTACCCGCTGATCTCCCCAGCTTGCTCCAAAGGAAGTTTGCTCTGAAGGAGGTGAGCGCACAAGGCCGCTGGCCGGCTCGCTCACCCCCAGCGAGGAGCTGCTTGGATCACTGGTCCCCAGCGAGCGTGCATCACCAGCAGACGCTGGGCAGCTCGCCTCCTTCACTCTCACATGGGAGAGACTAGCTGGGGAGATCCGTGGCAACTGGGCAACCAGAGACCAGTCAGGAGCCCTGGAGCCTCCACGCAGGGTCGGGGAGTAACTTTCCGCTCCACCAAGAGTGATCCTTCAGCAGGTTCACCCACGACGATACTCGCCCCGTCATGCAGGGTAATATGCAGGCTGCAAACTCATGTCCTCTCTGGTTTCTTAGCAGGGACACTGAGGTTTTTCCAAATAAAATTAATCATTGTTTTCATATTTTCATGTTTCATATTTCATGAGGATTTCTTGCTCACACAGCCAAAAACTGAACACATATAAACTGCCATCTTCCCCAACTTGTAAAAGCTCCTGCTGCTTCTCGGCTCCTCCCTTTTCCCGCGAGGCAGTGAACTCAGGTCTGTAGACAGGCCCAGTGCTTAGCCTGACTGGTTAGTATTATAACCAATCAGGCTAAGCAGGAATGGAACGTAGCAAGAAACGCTCTGTCCAAACTCCCATTTTTTATTTTATTTTTTTTTGGGGGGGGGGGGCTTAAGTGAAACTTTACAGCAAAAAAACAGATATGAGACATTTGAGTGATTTCGCTCTTCATATTTCTTGTAAGTCACAAAAACATGTTACAGACATATTAACCTCTTGCACTCCATTGTACCACGGGCGGGCAAGTCTCTGCGTCCTAGTGCGCACGAGGGCGCTCTCGTGTGCCCTCGTGCGCTCTTGGACGCATGATGGATATCCTGATGGAGATTTTGATGTAGGTGGTGTATGGCGTCCAAGCGCCACTGAAAATAAAAGCTGCAGACACAGCCGCGAACAGATTAGTTCATCTGATTGACCTCTCATTCGACTAATAAGAGCCTTGAATTGGGTTTCTGAAACCTTGAAGAACCAATGAATGAAAACCTAGGAAGGAGGACTCGCCTACTGTGAATGCAGGAGCCAATTGAAGCACAGAAGTTCGGGCTGGGTGAAGAGAGATTTACTGTTGCAGCAGATGAAAAAAAGGACGCTGGAAGAACCTGCTACAGATCCAGCAGCATGGAGAACACCCACAAGTGCGACCTGCACTCATTCCAGCAGAATAGACGTTTAGGATTCTCTTCCGTCATCATAGACCGACGGAGGCCGACGACAAAGGTCGTAAATCATTTGCCAAAACCGCAATAATGGAATTATGTTTTGACCGGGATCCACGAGTGGACCAGCGTCGCGTTCGTCTGACAATGGGGAAGAGAAGTTCGCCAGGACTCTGCTGCTGTGAAGAGGTAAGATGTTATAAGCTAAGTTATTATTTATCCCTGAAAATTGTAATCAAAAAATGACTTTTGACCGATCGGTAAATTACAACTGTACGGCGCACAAAGTACGAAGTGCGTGCGCCACAATAAACGGTTCATTTGCCATGTTTGGACCGTGAACGCCCCCCTCCCCCGTTGCAGAAGAGGAGCGGGGGGGCGTTCACGGTCCGAATGCCCCCCGGTCCGCGGGGGGAAGCCACGGTGACTGCACAGCGGTCGCCACATAGCCATATGAGTCTATTCCGTCATGTAGCGATGGCCGTCCTCTGTAGCAAGGGGGGGAGGACAACCCCCCCCCCCCACACACACACACAGTAGCGAGGGGGGGGAAGCCGCTGTGACAGCGTTGCTGTGGAAACATGCAACGAGTGTAATCTGTCATGTAGTGAAGGCCGATCTCCGTCCTTTGTAGCGGGGGTGGGGGACAAACCCCCCCCCCACACACACACAGACACAGCCCTGAATGTGACCTTTCATTAGAGCTCAAAATGAAGATTCTACATTGAATTATTCAAAAGTTACAGACGTTTTTCCAAACTGTGCCATTTGGCACAATTTGGCACAGTTCCAAAACGCCTGGGAACTACCTGAGAACAAAGCTGTGTAAAATATTCATTTTTTGTGGTATTGTTACAAAATTTGGACCTCAGATGGATAACACTTGGTTCTACATTTCTGTTGCATTTTCCAGCCCGGATCTGAAGCTGTGTTATTTGCAAGCATTTGTATCCAAAAAAACACCCAGGCCAAATTTATTTTCTTCAAGTTCACTATGTTTAGATGAATGTAACTCAGCGGCCGGAGCACTTAGAGAGATCATGTTTTTTTTGCCAAAAAATTCAAAGTGTTTTCTTTTAAATGAGACCAACCCCATGAAGATGCTGCAAAGGGTTGAATAACAGCTTTCGATTTACTTTGGGCACATTATTTTTTGGTGTTTTTAGGAAAATTGGCCGGAGTGCAAGGGGTTAACAAAAGAAAAAAACTTGATTTTTGGCAGAGTGTCACTTGAAAGGGATCACTGACTACACTTTTTACACATTTTAACAGCTCACTCATATCTTAATGAAGTGCTTGTGACATATTTTGTCCACATTTTCTTTATTTTTTTTAATTATTGAAGCAAATTTGTTTTGCTTTTTTTTTTGCTTTGCTTTCTTCACACGCTCTGATTTATAGCCTGTCACTTTAAAGGCCAAATGTCACGTAATTTTTTTTTCTAAATGACAACGAATTTAGATAAAATACACATAGCTTAAACCAAATATTCATACCGGAGACCATATCACCCACCTGTATTTACATAATTGCACAAAATACACCAGGTGAAGGCCCCACCTTGCTTGCTGGCTTGTGACAGCCAGTCCAGACCACGCCCATGTTTTTGACATCACCAGTTGTACCCTGGCTGCCCTGCCTATCCACATTCACACTTATCAACATTGGACAATCATGACGGAAAGTGACAGCGATTGTGAACAAATTAGTTTAGTTTTGTCTTTTTTTTTTGTCTTTTTTTTTGTCAGTGGTTCAGACAGTGACAGAGGCATAGAACCTTACAGGTTCGAGCCGTCCGAGACGGAATCAGATGCTTTGTCTGATGACAACAGTTCCACCGATGACCAGAGAGCAGAACCAGTGGAAAATGTCATTGAACTGGACATTAATCGCCTCCAGAATTGCGAAGCCGAAGGGGGTCTGTCGAGGGCGCCCCATAAATATTGATTTTTCGGAAGCCATTATTATTACAGTGGAGGAGAGCCGCTGCTGTCAAGAAATTGACCAGATCAATATGAAAATGGAGGCGCATACCTGTCAAGTGAGACGTTTTCGCCGTATTTTAATACCGTAAAACGCGGCTATAAGGGACAGCGGAGTAATAATGGACATTTCTCTGGGAAATGTTTTCATACCTGTCAAGTGAGACGTTTTCGCCGTATTTTAATACCGTAAAACGCGGCTATAAGGGACAGCGGAGTAATAATGGACATTTCTCTGGGAAATGTTTTCATACCTGTCAAGTGAGATGTTTTCGCCGTATTTTAATACCGTAAAACGCGGCTATAAGGGACAGCGGAGTAATAAGGGACATTTCTCTGGGAAATGTTTTCATACCTGTCAAGTGAGATGTTTTCGCCGTATTTTGGTGCCAAGCGCGGCTGTGGGGGATGGCGGAGTGGTTTGGGACACTTTTCTGGGAAATGTTTTAAATGTAGTTCGTGTTGTTATTGTCAAATATTTTAAGGAAAATACGGGGAAAATGCAATTTTAGCAAAAACGGGCGTATTGCCATTTCTGTACGCCCAAAAGAAAAATATACTGGAAAAAAAACTGAGTGTTTTGCGGAGCACGTCCTGTGTGTGATCACCCACAGCTGGTGCTGGCAGATCGCTCAGCGTCAGCTATTCGCACTACCATGAGAAGTGTGGAGTCACTCATTAGTCTAATTGTCGGGCGGGCTGATCGCTCAGCTTGAGCTATTCTCACTACAATGAGAAGTCATTAGGACAATGGTTTAACACGTTCAGCTGTGCAGCGGTTGCGGAACAGACAGAGATCGCCTGACAAATACAGAATTCTGCTTTTTTTTTTATTTTGTGCCGGACGCTGAGTTTTGTTGTTATTGTCAAATATCCATGAATCCTTAAAATATTTGACAATAACAACACGAGTTGCATTTGGGGCATTTCCCAGAGAGGTGTCCCTTGTTGCTCCGCCGTTCCTTATAGCTGCTTTTTACGGTGTTGAAGTACAGCGAAAATGTCTCACTTGACAGGTATGAAAACATTTCCCAGAGAAGTGTCCCTTATTACCCAGCTGTCCCTGATAGTCCCGTTTTAAGGTATGGGTGAAATATCCAATTTTTTCTTTCTTGTTGCTCACTTCAACCTTCCAGTCTCCATATAAACAATCAATTGAAATACCCCAAGCATCAAACTAGGGTACAATCGATTTCGTCACTTCCGCCTTCTTCCCCAGGCGATTCCAGGGGCCGTGTCAGGCCAAGCGCGGCAGTTTTAAATTAACGAATATTCCGTTGTTACTGAAGCATATGCACCAAGACCCGAACGGATCGGTTCCCTTTTATATCTAGTTTCAAGATATTTAAAGTACCCTGTTACGTGACATTTGGCCTTTAAGAAACAGACTTCAGCTGTTCAACTCCACCCTCCCTCTTACGTCAATTAGTCCTTAGCTGAGTAGCTTCTAGCCGGCTCCTTCCAGCTTCGACGAGCAGCACTGGTTCTCCGATCCGCAGTCATTTGTGTATCTCGCGTCACTCCATCTCAGCAAAATCACCGGGATGCCACAACAAATTGCCAGCACCACGTGCCAGGCAATCCGCCAATCGCCACAACCTAAGGCTGGTGGCCGTGCCTAGCTGCTCCGTGGGACTCCATTTCTGTCCCGTGGCCAGCTGGTGAATACCCCGTCATGAAGCGGCTCCCCTACATTGCCTGTGAGAGTAGAAGGGAGTCGCGCTGAACCCCGGAGGATGTTGGGGAAGGTGGCCGTGAGAGCCACCAGCCTCCATCCAGCAGCCTTGAGTCATGGCGCAGGTGGTTGCTGTGACCGGCACGCCAACGCCCTGCTGTGGAATCATGGCAAAACCACTAGGAGATAGGCTGGAGCAGCGTGAGGTATATTGTGGACTATGGATTGGTGAACCAGGTAGTAACAGGGATAGTTATTAGGGTGACTAAGATCTGAAGAAAATAACAATATAAGCCGTGTCGGTTCAAGCTTACTGTTACAAGGGTTAGCTTGGAGGCTAATGGCTCAGGGGCTAATAGGCTACTTTTAGCACCAGTTCCATATCCATGACAGATAACTAGGTGGGCCAATAATAGAGCAGTGGGCTGATCTCAAGGGTAGCAGTGGGTTGGCTTTTGTAAACATAACAGTAACGATTTCCACAAAAAAGTCAAAAACGTTTCTGGGAGAGAAAAACGAGATAAAGGCTGTGTGTTTTTTGTTTTTTTTTAAGACAATTGACTGTTTTGAAAATTTGGGGCAACTTAGGTAACCAGTAGATTCATTTCAGACAGTTAAAACCTACAAACACACCATTTTTAAATCAATGACCCCTTTAATATAGTTAAATGTTTATATAGTTTTGGTGTCCCAGCACCCAGCGGTAACCTGTACCTCCATCTGCCTTTCAATTCACAACACCTGTATTGTAGAGAGAGAACCGCAGATCCTAAACTCCGCTGACCATGTCAGGTGTGCCTGACATGGTGCCCTGGTGTGCACATCTAATTGTAAAAGTCGGTTAAAAAAGGTCACCTTTGACATCTTTTATAGTCAAGCGGTCAGTGAAACCATTTCAGGTGCACTCCGGATATTGTGGCATCACCATGCAAAACATGAGAGCCTATGGTCAAGTGGCTTCTGAGTTAGTAGAGGGACAAAGTTTCTGCCACATACATACAGTGGTGTGAAAAAGTTTTTACCCCCTTCCTGATTTCTCATTTTTTGTATGTTTGTCACACTTAAATGTTTCAGCTCATCAAACAAATTTAAGTATTAGACAAACATAACACAAGTAAATGCAAAATGCAGTTTTTAAATGGTGTTTATTAGAAGGGAAAACAAACAAAAAAACCTGCATGGCCCTGTGTGTAAAAGTGATTGCCCCCTCAACCTAATGAATGGTAGGGCTGTGGAGAGTGTAAATAACGAGACTGATTCATGAAGCAGACAACTTTATTCACTCTCTCATCAGTCATACACAGGAAAAGCATGTCTCAATACACCATGGGTTCTCCTTTTATACCAAACGCTCATCTCACATTTGCATGACATTTAACATCACAATACATTCATCCTTTCTCACCCCAACTCCTTCTTCCTGCTATCTCACCATGATCTCCCTAGCTATTGTTCTCCTCTGTTTACCCTCTGCATCCAGTCTGAGATGATTAACCCAGTCTCTGCACGCCCCCCCCCCCCGAATCTCAGACAGAGTTTCAGTCCTCACGTCCTTTTGGCTTCAGTCTCCTCCCATATCTGCTGTAACGGGGGTTTACCACCTCCGCGGCGCTGCTGTGCCGGCGGGAGGCTCCTGGGGGTGTGTCTGTCTGCGGATGGGCCATGGCGAGGGGGGAGGAAACTTCGATTTGCCTGTGTGGCTGCTCTGATGAATCGTTTACCTGGGGAGTTCTCAGTGGGGGTCTTCCACGCCGAGAGGCCCGAGCCAACAGCACTTGCTCGTCCGCTGCTACAAAGGTGGGCTTAAGTCTGTCTATGCATATTTTTCCCGACGACCCCCCCCAAGTCTAACAAAAAATGTTTGTCCCCTGTTTCCAGCACTCTGAACGGGCCATCGTAGGGTGGGCGCAATGGAAGGCGGTGGGCATCATGCCTGACAAACACGAACGCCGTGTTCTTCAAAGTTTTTGGCACAAAAGCGCGTGGAAAACAGTGGTGGGCCGGGCCCGGCAGCGTGCCTGTGTCTGCACTATGCTGCAAACGCTGAGACGGGCAGCTGTCCGGCGCGGGATTATCTGGCAAAAATTCCCCGGGCAGCCGCAGTGGCTGAGAAAAAACAAGCTCTGCCAGGGAAGCCTCCAAATCCTCTTTTGGTGCGGAACGCAACCCCAATAAAACCCACGGCAACTGGTCTACCCAATTTGCATCCGTCAGTGAAGTGCTGAGCGCTGCTTTCAGTGACCTATGAAAACGCTCGCATAACCCATTGGCCTGTGGGTTGTACGCAGCTGTGCGATGAATTGCAATACCCAGGCTGTGGGCCATCGCGGACCAGAAGTCGGAAACAAACTGAGGGCCTCTATCGGACGGGATGTCCGACAGGATTCCAAAACGCGCCACCCATGTCGTCAAAAAAGCACGTGCCACATCCGCGGACGTGGTTGCCGCCAGCAGGACTGCTTCTGGCCAGCGTGTGGTGCGATCCACCACTGTCAGGAGGTGCGTGCATCCCTGCGATGGCGGGAGGGGGCCCACGAGGTCCATGTGAACATGGTCGAACCTCTTAGCCGGTATACGAAACGGCTCCAAAGAAGCCTTCATGTGTCTGTGTACTTTGGCTCGTTGGCACGCTACGCAGGCTGCAGCCCACTCTTTCACTTGTTTGCGCAGGCCTGGCCACAAGAACTTCGCTCCCACCATTTTGACTGATGCACGCACTCCTGGGTGCACCAGAGCATGAACTGACTCAAACACGCGGCGGCGCCATGCGACTGGGACCACCAGGTGCAGGCGTCCCGTGGAGATGTCGTAGATTAGGGGGGGGGGCTTGCCGTCTTGCAGTACTCTGCTGTCCAGCCTTAACCCTGTTGGTCCAGACTGGAGCGCGCTCACGTCTGTATCGCTAATCTGCTCTGCGGCCATTGCTGTATAATCTATTCCCACGCAGACCGGGGCTACTACTGCGCGCGAGAGGCAGTCCGCCACCACATTCAGTTTACCCGACACATGCTGAATATCGGTCGTAAACTCCGAGATCGCAGCCAGCTGTCTCTGCTGCCAGCCAGACCATGGTTCCGAAACCTTGGCCATCGCGAACGTCAGCGGTTTGCGGTCCATGAACGAGGTGAAGCTGCGCCCCTCCAGCCAGAACTGGAAGAGGCGTATGGCCAGGTGGAGAGCCAGCAACTCTCTGTCGAACGCGCTGTATTTACGCTCACTGTCGCGCAAAGCCCTGCTGAAAAAAGCGAGCGGCTGCCAAGAACCAGCGACACGTTGCTCCACAATGGCCCCTATGGCCACGTCCGAGGCGTCGGTAGTGAGTGCTATCCGGGCCGCCGGGTCTGGGTGCGCCAACAGTGCGGTGTTTGCCAGGGCTGTTTTAACCTTAGAGAACGCCTGTTCTCGCTCCGGAGTCCATTCGACTCTATCTGCGGGTTTCCGTCTCTTGAGCTCGGCATACAATGGCTGCATGAGTTGAGCTGCTCGGGGGAGGAACCGGTTATAAAAGTTAACCATCCCCAAAAATTCTTGCAGCGCCCTGACCGTCTGAGGCCGGGGAAAATTCACCACGGCGCTCACTTTGTCGGGCAAGGGTATCGCTCCCTCTGGTGAGACGCGGTGCCCCAAAAATCAATCCCCATCACACCGAACTGACATTTCGCCGGGTTGATTATTAACCCGTGCTCCTCTAACCTCCGGAAAACTGTCGTGAGGTGAGTTACGTGTTCGTCCTCGGACACACTGGCCACCAGGATATCATCCAGGTAGACGAACACAAACGGGAGATCGCGCAACACCGCATCCATCATGCGTTGGAATGTCTGTGCCGCGCCTTTTAATCCGAAGGGCATGTGTAAAAATTCAAACAAGTCAAACGGAGTTATTACCGCTGTTTTGGGTACGTCCTCCACGCGCACTGGGACCTGGTGGTAACCGCGGACCAGGTCTATTTTAGAAAAAATGCGTGCCCCGGCGAGGTGAATGGAAAAATCCTGAATATGGGGAATCGGGTAGCGGTCGTGCGCTGTGGCGTTATTCAATCTGCGGAAATCACCGCACGGTCGCCACGATCCCTCGGCCTTAGGGACCATGTGTAGCGGGGATGCCCATGGGCTGTTCGATCGCCTGATGATGCCCAACCTTTCCAGGTTGGCAAACTCCTCGCGAGCTATGGCCAGTTTAGCTGCGTCCAAGCGCCGAGGCCGTGCGAAAACGGGAGGCCCGGTGGTGGTAATAAAGTGTTCCACCCCGTGTTTAGCGATGGCCACCGAAAACATCGGGACTGTGAGTGCTGGGAACTGAGTGAGCAGTGTGTGGAACTTACCACCTGGAGCTGTGACGTTGGCTTGCGTTATTGGCCCAGCCCCTCGAGCTGTACAGGGGAGAGAATCAAAAGACAGTGCATTAACCAGACGCCTGTTAGCCACATCAACTAGTAACCCATGTGCACACAGAAAATCAGCTCCCAGGATTGGGATACTCAGTGCCACTATGACAAAAGTCCACTCGTACATACGGCCGTGTAGGGATAAAGTCAGTGTTCTCTCACCAAAAGTCTTAATGCCCGAGTCATTTACTGCTACCAGCCCGGGGCCGCTAGGTCCTGCCAGCCGGTCGGCGTAGGATGGCAAGATGATGCTCTTCTGGGCTCTAGTGTCTACGAGGAAGCGCCTCCCTGAGCGCGAGTCCGTCACGTAGAGCAGCTTGTTCTCTTCACCGGCGGTCGCAGCTGCTACCGATTGCCGGCCTTGGCGTTTCCCGAGCGCTTGAATTGGCACGGTGGCGCACATCTGCGTGCGTTCTCTCCGAAGTGACGGTGGTAGAAGCAGAGCGTGTCTCTCTGGCGCTCCCTGGCCCCCGCTGCAGCTACCATCGGTGGCTCCTCGCCTCCGCTGGTCGTCTCACTGGGTTCCGACGCCGCCGCGTTCACTGTGAGGACTCTGGTGGTGAGGATGATCCGATCTGCCTCCTGGGCTAGCGTACGGTAGTCACGCGTGGCCAGCAATGGCGAATTGGCAAGAACCACTCTCGCCTCTGTTGGGAGGTTCCGGAGGAAAAGGTGGGCAAACAGAAAATGCCCGTCGTCCGTGCCCATTAACGCCAACATCTTCTCCATCAGTTCAACCGCCGAGCCATCTCCTAACTCGGAGCGCCTCAGGAGCCTCTCTGCTCTCTCACAGTCTGAGAGCATGTAGCGTCGGGTCAGCGCAGCCTTGAGAGCCTCGTATTTGTTGTGGGCTGGAGGCTGTTCGATCAGGCTCGCTACTTGCTGAGATGTGCGAGCGTCCAGCGCTGCGACCACATAGTAATACTTGGTGTTGTCTGCCGTTATTCCCCGCAGGGCAAACTGAGCCTCGGTGTGGTGGAACCAAGAGCGCGGGTTGTGCAGCCAAAAGTCCGGTAGTTTGACCGAAACAGCGCACGCATTGCTGGGGGTTCCTGTCCGGGCCGTCTCTGGGATGCTTGCCGCATCGCTGGGGCTTCCCGTCCGGGCCATCTCCGGGGTTCTTGCCTCGTGTTCCATAATTCGTCAAAGGGTCACCAGTGTGGAGAGTGTAAATAACGAGACTGATTCATGAAGCAGACAACTTTATTCACTCTCTCATCAGTCATACACAGGAAAAGCATGTCTCAATACACCATGGGTTCTCCTTTTATACCAAACACTCATCTCACATTTGCATGACATTTAACATCACAATACATTCATCCTTTCTCACCCCAGCTCCTTCTTCCTGCTATCTCACCATGATCTCCCTAGCTATTGTTCTCCTCTGTTTACCTTCTGCATCCAGTCTGAGATGATTAACCCAGTCTCTACACGGCCACCTTTAGCAGCAACAAATGCAATCAAGCATTTGCAATAACTGGCAATGAGTCTTTTATGGCACTGTGGAGGAATTTTGGCCCACTCATCTTTGCAGAATTGTTGTAATTCAGCAATACTGGAGGGTTTTCCAGCATGAACCGCTTTTTTAAGGTCATGCCACAGCATCTCAATCGGATTCAGATCAGGACTTTGACTAGGCCACTCCAAAGTCTTCATTTTGTTTTTCTTAAGCCATTCAGAGGTGGACTTGCTGGTGTGTTTTGGATCATTGTCCTGCTGCAGAACCCAAGTGCACTTCAGCGTGAGGTCATGAACAGATGGGCAGACATTCTCCTTCAGAATTTTTTGGTAACCAGCAGAATTCATGGTTCCATTTACCACAGCAAGTCTTCCAGGTCCTGAAGAAGCAAAACAGCCCCAGACATCATACTACCACCACCATATTTTACTGTTGTTATGATGTTCCTTTTTTGAATTGCTGTGTTACTTTTACGCCGGATGTAATGGGACACACAGCTTCCAAAAAGTTCAACTTTTGTCTCGTCAGTCCACAGAGTATTTTCCCAAAAGTCTTGGGGATCATCAAGATGTCTACTGGCAAAACTGAGACAAACCTTTATCTTCTTTTTGCTCAGCAGTGGTTTTTGTCTTGAAACTCTGCCATGCAGGCCATTTTTGCCCGGTCTCTTTCTTATGGTGGAGTCATGAACACTGACCTTAACTGAGGCAAGTGAGGCTTGCAGTTCTTTGGATGTTGTGGGGTCTTTTGTGACCTCTTGGATAAGTCGTCACTGCACTCTTGGGGTAATTTTGGTCAGCCGGCCACTCCTGGGAAGGTTCACCACTGTTCCATGTTTTTGCCATTTGTGGATAATGGCCCTCACTGTGGTTCACTGGAATCCCAAAGCTTTAGAAATGGCTTTATAACCTTTTCCAGACTGATAGATCTCAATTACTTGGTTTCTCATTTTTTCCTGAATTTCTTTGGAACACAGCATGTCTAGCCTTTCAGGATCTTTTTGTCTACTTCACTTTGTCAGGCAGGTCCTATTTAAGTGATTTATTGAATGAGAACAGGTGAGGCAGTAATCAGGCCTAGGTGTGGATAGAGAAATTGAATTCAGCTTTCCAAAAATGTGATAAACCAGTTAATTTGTGTTTTAACAGAGGGGCAATCACTTTTTCACACAGGACCATGTAGGTTTGGATTATTTTTTCCCTTAATAATAAACACCTTCATTTAAAAACTGCATTTTGTGTTTACTTGTGTTATCTTTGTCTAATATTTAAATTTGTTTGATGATCTGTGTGGTGATCCAAGCTGTCTGTTGTTTTTCTCAGTCTCTCTAATTTTCTTCCACAGCTGCGGTCTCACTTACACCTACGCCTCCTAAGTAGACTGCCTTTATTAGTTGTGGGGTCCTCCACTCCTGCATGGAGACGTCTACGCTCCAACAGGGTGAGAAAGCTTCTCGATGCTAGTCTACCCTCTTCGTCAGCTGGTAGTTTCGCCTCTTTTTCAACTACGACTACTGTGCTCTTCGTCGGCTGGGAGTTGCGCCTCCCTCTTTACTACCGTAAGCAACCTGTTAACTGGATTTTCATCATCTGCATCTGCCTCTCCTTGTCCTCTTAACCTGTGCCCAGGTGGATCATTCTCCAGGCGGACCAACTCAGCTTCAGGTGACAGACCGGATCTCTCTCCACGAGCCGGAGGCTCCTCTCGCTCATCTACTCTCCGTAAGTGCTTCAACACTTTGACTGAACTCTCTTCTTCCCCCCTCAGCTGAGGATTACCTTGCTCGCTTCACTGTAATTATCTGCACTGGCACCTCCTCACCATCGTGGGACCCTGGTAACCTGGAGAAGGACAAAGCTGCAAGGAGTTTCTCTCCTTCACTCCCTTGCCCCATAAGACTATTATTTATTCTGTTAATTCAGCCATTAGTTGCAAGATTACTCATATCTTCTCCTTTCTTTTCCTTGCAGGGTTGCCCGACTACTCCCGTTCTGCACACACTCACACACGCTCACACGCTCACGTTCAATAAAGATCATTGTACAGTGATCCCTCGCTACTTCGCGCTTCACCTTTCGCGCCCTCAGTGCATTGCGGATTTTTCAGAAATATTCATCAAAAATTCAAAATTGAGAAAAAATGGGCGGGCGCTAGCAGAAGGCAGGGAGACTACATTAGAACATCAGGTATCAACACGGAGAGCCGCTCAACTCAAAATCCACCTCTCTGACCACCGCTGCACTCCTCTCCGCCCACCTCTTCACTGCTCGGGAATCTCGCAAGCTGATTGGCCGAGACGTTTTACCTCGCAAGCTGATTGGCCGAGACGTTTTACCCAGCTTCTCTCCCTGCAGAGCGCCCATACCCACCGAAGGAAGACCGCATTCATTGTTCTTTATCGCTAGTCTCGCAGCATGGAACTTTTCGCTGTTCTCTTGTCCCTTTTTGTGTGAAATAGTCTTCCCGTCGAGCCACTACGCCGCCTCCTGCAGCTGCCCTCGACAATCCTGCGCCTCTAGCACCTGACGATGAGGCGTCACCTGAGGAGCAGTAAAGCTCTCATTAACCTGTGCAGTACGTAAATCATCTTCATCTTGAGTTACGTATCTTGTTATAAAAATAAGAGTTCTAAAAACATATTTATGTACACTTTATTTACATCTACGTATGTATGTACACTTACACACACACACACACACACACGTATCATATGAGAGAGTGAGAGAATGAACGTATGTGTTATTTATGGGTGACGTCATTAGGGGTGACGCTACTTCGCGGTTTTTCACTTTTCGCGGTCGGTTCTGGAACCCATTAACCGCGATAAGTGAGGGATCACTGTAATTCTAATTGAGTCTTTTGTCTGCTCCTGGGTTAAACTTCAAATCATGTCAATCTGAAACATTTAAGTGTGACAAACGTACAAAAAATGAGAAATCAGGAAGGGTGTAAACACTTTTTGATACCACTGTATATACAGACCCACACCGCAGAATCCCTTTTATATCTTGTAATAGCAATAATATGTAAAAACAAAGGAAACATTTAATGGCACAAACCAGAACAAAGAAATGAGACTGTTTCAGGTCAACTTCACTCAGGTGTTTATTTTGTCCAAGACATGATATCCCTTGCCCAGTAGTGTGGGCACACCCAATCGATCCTCAGTTTAGAATAACTCAGTAGCAGTGTTGTGCAAGTTACTAAAAAATAGTAACTAGTTACAGTTACTAGTTACTTCTTTTCAAAAGTAACTGAGTTACTTACCAGTTACTGCATGATTAAAGTAACTAGTTACTTGGAAAGGTAGCTTTCACGTTACTTTTAAATGCATACTTAAATCATCTTGCACACATAGCAAGATCAAGGGCCCCTTGTTCTCATAAGAAAAAAAAGAAAAAGAAAACTGATGAGAAAAAAAGTCTCATCTTACAGAGAAAAAATGTCTCAGATTAACACAAACTATTGTAGTCAGGAAAAAGTCAGAAAATTTACTAGAAATAAAGCTGTAAATTCACAGAGAACATTTTGCACCCCCGGTGGGCTGTTTTTGACCCATGAGCCATATGTTTGACACCCCTGGACCAGCCCATTAAAAATGCATATTTAGATGATTTACTTTCATGAAATAGTTGCATATCACAACAGCATGTAAATGAATAAGATAAAATAAAACAGAAAGCACAGATAAATGAATGTTCACCTTAAGCTGTTCTCTACCGCAACAAATCAGCCACTGTTTCGGAACCCTTGTTTATGTTTTGTCAGATCATTTATTTCTGTGATTTATTTATTTATTGATTGATTGATTTGAACATCAAGACAAAAACAATAAAAACAAGGAATCAAAACCAAAAAAATTAGACATAACAAAAAATGCCTTGTTCAAAAGGAGTGGGAAGAAGCCAGCGCTTATAAAGTACCACCCCTTCTCCATACCCAATAAATTGTAATATCATTCTAGTCATTATCCATCCCATAATTACATTCATTATATAATACCATAATATATAATTAAATTAAATTCAACTTTATTTATATAGCGCCATTTCACAACAACAGTCATTTCATAGCACTTTCAACTGTAGGGGAAACCCCCACAATTGCAGAAAAACCCCAGCAATCAGGCAGTCCTCTGTGAGCAAGCGCTTGGAGACGGTGGAGAGGAGGAACTCCCTTTTGCGGGAGGAAGCTTCCAGCAGAGCCGGGCTCAGGGAGGGGCAGTCATCTGCTGTGACTGGCTGGGGGGGCGAGGGGATAGAGAAGAGGAGGGGAACAGACATGTAGAGAGCAAACAGCACGATGGGGACTCAATCTATGGGAGAGAACAAACCAATGTTTTTGACCAGCAAGAATATTTCATTGAGAGTGAAGAGGGTAGTGGGGCCCAGTGCATCGCTGGAGGTCCCCTGGCTGTCTAGACCTATTGGCAGCATGGCTGGGGGAGGGTTCAGGGGCACATGATCCCTCCCTAACTGTGGGCTATATCAAAAAGGAAGGTTTTGACTCTATTCTTAGAGACAGGGATTGAGTCTGGCTCCCGAGTCCAGATTGGCAGCTGGTTCCACAGGAGAGGAGCTTGATGGCTGGGGGCTCTGCCTCCCATTGTACTTTTTGAGATTCTGGGTGTTACGGGTGGTCCAGCATTAGCTGGGAGCGTAGTGCTCTGTTGGGATAATAGGGTCGTATCACATCTTTACCTGAAATTGTGACTTAGATTAACCATTATAATTCAATAAGTGGCTCTGTGAAACACTCATGGCTGCTCTGTTCATTCACAGACCAGAATATTCAGGCTGTTATCCTGTTAAATCAAAGGGAATCTTCATTCTTTTGCATGTCCTTTTGTTGTTAAAATTGTGTTAACAGGCCTGAGGAGTTGTTAGTTCCTGTCCAGCAGGTCAGTTGGGAGGGAGGGGGGGGGGGGTCAGTGCTGCTGATAAAGCCACATCACCCTTTAACCCTTTGGTTTCCATCTCAGCAGCAGCTCTGTTTGAATTGTCCTCAGAAGGGAACATGTCAATCGACAGAGGTCTGAATTTTGGCCCAGCTGTTCCCACTGATGTCATGGGGGTTGTGATCTGTTGGGTGTGATGGGGTGTCATGTGTTTACTCTCCCTGGGTTAACTGGATTATTTCTGCTGCTGGGGATCACCTATTCCTCTTCTTCTCCTTTTTCTGCTGATTAATGCAGATTTGCATGATTTAACACCTCCGAACACCGCCACTTAGTTCCTCCTCACAGCTGTTTTTTTTAAAAAATTGGCCAACACACGTCGATTTATCACATCCTTTTTCATGTAAATAAGAAACATTCTTTTGCCACAGGTCTGTGGTGGACCACTCCCAGTTACACGGGATGAGACTGGACATCCTGGCAGATAAACACATCTGTCGCAAGGTCTGTGGTGGACTGTGCCAGTCGGTGCATTGTGACATGCACTACACAAAGAGCAGAGATAAACAAACCTATCATCTGGTCAGTCACTACAACAGATACTGGAGTCAGTTTGTCTTGGCTTGTCCTTGCCACTGATAATACCTTTATCTGCCAAGAATGTGCTGCTAGTCCAGCAAAAGCTAGCAATACTCAAATACTTTGCAAGCAGTTTCATGAAATGGTCAATCAGAAAGTAACTCATACCGGCTCGGACGTCGCCCGGGCTTTCAAGGTCCGCACTGATCTGTTCACACTCCGACAGGCAGCGAAAAGTAAGCTAGGAGCAGGAAGACAAAAGAAGAGGAAAACAGCAGCCTTGTGTGTAGCAGAATGGAATGTATGCACTCTGTTGGGCAGAACAACATCACAGCACCCAAAAAGATAGACCACGCTTGTGACCCTGGAAATGAACAGGTACAATGTAGACATATCTGCATTTAGTGAAACAAGATTGCCTGGATATGACAGCTTGGAAGACCATGGCTACATCTTCTTTTGGAGTGGGAGATCAACTCAACAAAGGAGAGAAGCAGGAGTGGGCTTTGCAGTTAGAAAGGAGATAGTAGCAATGCTTGATGAGGAACCGGTGCCAATCAACGACAGGATAATGACTAAGAGACTCCCACTACAGCGGAAGATGTATGCCACACTCATCAGTGTATATGCCCCAACAATGACCAACACAGAGGAGGTGAAGGAAGAGTTCTACAGTGATTTACGTGATACTATCAGGTGTGTACCGACTGATAACAGGCAGTTGGATATTCATTGGAGATTTTAATGCCAGAGTTGGTTCGGACACTGAGAAATGGAAAGGAGTGCTAGGCAGTCATGGAGTAGGCAAGTGCAATGCTAATGGTGAACTTCTACTTGCACTATGTTCAGAGTACAACCTTGTGATAACCAACACTCTATTTAAGCACAAGGACACACACAAGAAGACATGGATGCACCCAAGATCCAAGCACTGGCACTTATTAGACTACATCATAGTCAGGCAGAGAGACATAAGGGATGTATTGGACACCAGAGCAATGAGAGGCGCGGACTATGGTATTGATCGTGTTATGCTGAAATCTAGATTAAGGATTTGGAGATGAAAACAGCACTGCAGGACGGGTGCAAAGCCACCATGGAAGCTAAACACTAGTGCACTGAAAGGCCAAAAGAAGCAGGAAGAACTTACACAGGAAATGGATGAAAACTTGAAAGACTGGGACAGCAACAACTCAGAGAATGGCATAGAAGAGAAATGGGCAACACTGAAGGATTAGATAAGATAAGCCTTTATTAGTCCCACAATGGGGAAATTCCAGGATTGCAACAGCACAGGGATAGCAACACTCAGAGCAATAATTAAGAAGATACGGAAGATATAAATGGGCAACACTGAAGGATACGGTGTATTAGACTGTGAGTAATGTATTAGGCTACACTGAGAGGAAACATCAAGATTGGTTTGATGACCATGATGAACACCTGAAGAAACTACTAGAAGCGAGGAATACAGCTAGGCAGGAAAACCTACAGTGTAACACAAGGTCAAAGATGATGAAATACTCAAAGGCTCAGAGTGAGCTACAGAAGTACACCAGAGAGATGAAGTCCAACTGGTGGGATGAAAAAGCGGAGAAACTTCAAACTGCAGCAGACAGGAAGGACATGAAAACATTCTTCACAGGTTTGAGAGAAATCTACGGCCCTAAACCAAGAGGATTGGTCCAACTAAAGGCTATGGATGGTGAAACGGTTGTGCAGGAAAAAGACAAGATTCTGGACAGATTTGCAGACCGCTTTGACTAACTACTAAACAACCCTGGAGATCTCACTGAAGAGGCTAAAGAAGCTCTAGTGCAGCGACCAGCTGCATCAAGTTTGGAATGAACCATCAAATTTTGATGAACTAATGGCAGCTATCAGGACAACACAGGATGGTAAAGCTCCAGGAAAGGATGGAATTCCAGCAGAAGTGTGGAAATTTGGTGGTGTTTAGCTGACCAACTGCCTGCACAAGCTCATCCAAGAGATATGGGATGCCCAGAAAGTACCTCAAGACTGGAAGGATGTAAGTTTTGTGCCTTTGTCCAAGAAAGGTGACAGGAAAGATTGTGGAAATTACCGAGGTATATCACTGCTAGCCACTGTTGGTAAGATTCTCTCACATGTACTACTTAACAGACTCAATGAACACGTCTCACAGAATGTACTACCGGAAACCCAGTGCAGCTTTAGAAGTGGAAGAAGCACAATGGACATGATTTTCTGCTTGAACCAGGTTCAAGAAAAGTGTATCGAACAGAACATGCCGCTTTATGTAGTCTTCATAGACTTCAGTAAAGCCTTTGATACTGTTTCGCAACAAGGACTTTGGCAGGTGGTTGTACAGAGAAGTTTGTCAGCCTGATCGAGGCACTCCATACAGGTATGTAAGCAAACGTGGCAATGAGTGGTTCAGTATCTAAAGACTTTTCAGGAAGCAACGGGGTGAAACAAGGGTATGTGCTGACACCTACACTCATCTCGCTATATCTGGCATCCATGCTTGAGGTGGCCTTCAAAGACACTTCAGAAGGAGTATACATTCAAACAAGGAAAGAAGCAGACTTGTTCAATGTGGGACAGTTTAAAGCCAAGAGTAAGACGTTGATAAAGGTAGTAAGAGAAATGCTCTTTGCCAACGACAGTGCTCTAGTTGCACACAGCATGGAAGACATGCAATCTTTAGTAGAGAAATTTGCAAGAGCAGCTAGCCAATTCAGCCTCCAAATCAACATCAAGAAGACAGAGTGCCTTTATCAACCACCAAAGTTCCAGTTATCAACATCACTCTCAGAAGAGATCAGCATTGGTACAGAGCCACTAGTCAAGTGCAAGACTTTCAAGTATCTAGGGAGTACTGTTTCAGAGAATGCGAGGCTGGAGGATGAACTATCTCTCAGAATGAGAAGAGTGAGCGCTGTGTTTGGAAACTTGAGGGAAAGATTGTGGAACAATCGACATGTGTCTATCCGTGTGAAATGCAAAGTGTACAGAGCGACAGTACTGGCTACTCTACTGTATGGTGCTGAAACTTGGACTGTCTCAGAATCAGAATCAGAATCAGAATCAGCTTTATTGGCCAAGTATGCACAACACATACAAGGAATTTGACTTTGGCTAAAAACTTGCTCTAGTTGTTCAGGTGGAGGATTTAAATAAGATTTAAATAATGATTCAATGACAACAGAGTATGTACAGTAAATTACAGTCTGTCCATGTTTCTATAAAAGGATGCAAATATATACAGGAATATATGTAGTTATTTACTCAGACTATCCACACTTTGTAGAAATATATGAAAAAATATACAGTCATACAGTATTTCAATGTAAACTCAGATTCAGTGATATAATGTGAATGACGTAAAAAGCAGTGGGAGAGGTATGTGCAATGTAAGAATGGATGAAAAGTCATGAGTACAGCAACAGGTAGGACTAGGTGAATGTTAGGAGTTCATCAGAGTGATGGCTTGAGGAAAGAAACTGTTCCTGTGACGGGTGGTTTTGACCTTCAGTGATCTGTAATGACGACCAGAAGATAGAAGTTCAAACAGTTTGTGGCCGGGGTGTGACCAGTCAGCACAGATGTTTCCTGCCCGCTTCCTGGTTACGGACCGATATAAGTTCTCAATGGAGGGTAGGTCGGTACCAATGATCCTCTCCGCAAACTTAATGATCCGCTGCAGTCTGGTCTTGTCCTGTTTAGTGGCAGATCCAAACCAGACAGTGATGGAAAAGCAGAGGACAGATTGGATGATGGCGGTGTAGAAGACAACCAGCAGCTCCTGAGGCAAATCAAACTTCTTGAGCTGACCCAGAAAAAACAACCTCTGCTGGGCCTTTTTCCGGACAGTGTCTATATGGGAGGACCACTTCAGGTTCCGGGAGATTGTGGTACCCAGAAACTTGAAGGAGTCCACAGTGGACACTGTGCTGTTGAGGATGGTGAGTGGGGGGAATAAAGGAGGGTGTCGCCTGAAATCCACAGTCATCTCCACCGTTTTGGCTGGGTTAAGTTCAAGATGGTTCTGGCCGCACCAGAGGATCAGCTGCTCCACCTCCCGCCTGTATGCAGACTCATCACCATCCCGGATCAAACCGATGACTGTGGTGTCGTCCGCAAACTTCAGGAGCTTCACCGAAGGGTCCTCTGAGGTGCAGTCGTTGGAGTAGAGGGAGAAGAGCAATGGGGAAAGGACACACCCTTGGGGGGCGCCAGTACTAATTTTTCGGGAGCTGGATGTAATTCTCCCTAGCTTCACCTGTTGCCACCTGTCAGTCAGAAAGCTGGAGATCCACTGGCAGGTGGAGGGGGCACCTTGAGCTGGAGGAGTTTCTGATGAAGAATGCCTGGGATGATGGTGTTGAACGCCGAGCTGAAGTCGATAAACAGGATCCTGGCGTACGTCCCTGGGGAGTCGAGGTGTTGCAGGATGTAGTGTAGTCCCATATTCACTGCATCATCCACTGACCTGTTTGACCGGTAGGCAAACTGCAGTGGGTCCATCAGGGGGCCTGTGACGACCTTCAGGTGGTTCAGCATCAATCTCTCCAAGGATTTCATGACCACAGAGGTCAAGGCAACAGGTCTGTAGTCGTTGAATCCTGTAACAGAGGGTTTCTTGGGAACTAGAATGATGATGGAGCTTTTGAAGCAGGAAGGCACTTCACACAGCTCCAGTGATCTATTAAAGATCCGGGTGAAGATGGGGGCCAACTCGTTGGAGCAGACTCTCAGGCAGGACGGAGACACACCATCAGGTCCTGCTGCCTTCTTGATCTTTTGTCTCTGAAAGACCCGGCGCACCTCCTCTTCACAGATCGTTAGTGCTGGTGGGAGGTCAGAGTCTACTTCCGCTTCTGAGAGAGAGCAGACGCTTTTCTTCCCTCTCCCTCCTAATCCTCTCCCTTCTGATCCCAGCTTGCAATGTCACTCTTCTCCTGGCTGAATCTTAATCCAAATGGAAATTATGGATCTGGAAAGCGGCTTATATGCGATTGTCACCTTTAAAAGAAGAAGCGGGTCAGGGGGAACCCAAGGGAGACTCATGGCATTGGAACTCATGTGTCTGTGTGATTCGACTGAGATTGAACTGATCACAGGATCTTCTGTTCTGGCCCCTGGAGTTTTCCTAGTGTATCGAAATTATCTGGGTGAGCTAATCAAATGCGGACCCCGGCGTAGCTCCCTTAACAAATTCAACAATTCGTCCAGCTGGGGGGAGCACTGACTGTCAGCGGCAGGATTAACATGGAATTTACTACCTGGCATGCATTGAAGAGAGAACGAACTCTCTGGACATGTTTTACCTATGTTTCGGTAGGTGGATAACATCTGTGGATCGCTGAGTGCTTTCCAGAGAATGATCTAAAGTATGATTCAAGCCTGTATGAAATTGAAGCACAGAATCGAAGAGAGAGAAAGTTTTTTTATTCTCTGAGTGCACTGTGCAGATTTGACCTTGTGTTTTGGTACCCTTGTTTACATTCCTCCTCGATAAGATAACGCCAGAGAAGTGGCTTATGTCTACCCATACATCAACAATCAGTTGTTGTCGTCAGCGGATTGGTCTCTCGAGGACAATGCCCATGTGCCTTCTGCAAGGAAGAGGAAAAGAGAGACAGACTCTGATCTCTGGTCTTGTTTATAAGTCGCATGATTATAACATCTATCCACTGCCTGGAGGCGCCCTCTGCTGCCCACTAACAACTGTTACACTCACACTACACAATGACATGCAAATATACACACACTGCTCTCCCTCCCTCTGCTGTGTGATTGTATCTATTGTCTGCTAATGCATGAGGGTTTTTTCTGTGTAGTCAAAATTTGGCTCATATACGAGCGTTTATTCTGATTACTATGTTTTTTCTCTCTCCTATTGTGTTTTCCTCCCCCTCCCCTCCCCTCTTTACCTCCACTGTTGACAGGCGCCTTGTATGGCGACGCGTCATTGGATGCGCCTAACGTGCGCGTCCAATGTCAAGTCAAATTCCTCGTGTGTTTAATTGTAAATATACTTGGCAATAAAGCTGATTCTGATTCTGATTCTGATTCTGATTCTGAGTGGAGGAGGGATGGAGTTCCTGGGGCTGCAGATAATCCTTTTGTGTGGGTGGGAGGTGAGAACTGTAGGTTCTTTTCAAACCTACAGTAAAAGCTGTTTAGGTCGTTAGCCAGCTGGAGGTTTTCCACAGGGTGGGGGGATGGTCTCCTGTAGTTGGTGATATTCCGTAGGCCTCTCCAAACAGAAGCAGAGTTGTTGGCTGAGAAGTTTTGTTGTAACTTCTCACTGTAGCTCCTCTTAGCAAGCCTGGTCTCCTTCGTCAGCATGTGTCTGGCCCGCTTGTACAGAGTCCAGTCACCAATCCTGTAGGCCTTCTCCTTGGTCTGACGTAGCTGCTTGAGTTTAGGAGTGAACCAGGGTTTATTGTTGTTGTATGTGCAGAAGGTCTTGGTCTGCACACACATGTCCTCACAGAAGCTGATGTATGATGTCACAGTGTCAGTGAGTTCATTTAGGTTAATGGCTGCATCTTCAAAAACATTCCAATCTGTGCAGTCAAAGCAGGCTTGTAACTCCAGCTTTGACTCCTCAGTCCATTTCTTCACAGTCCTTACAATAGACTTGGAAGTTTTTAGTTTCTGTCTGTATGTTGGAATAAGATGGAGCAGACAGTGGTCAGAAAAACCCAGAGCTGCACGGGGGACGGCATGATAGGCGTTTCTTAAAACTGTGTAACAGTGGTCGAGTGTATTTGTGTCCCTGGTGGGACATTTAATATGCTGTCTGTATTTAGGAAGCTCATTTGTGAGATTAGCTCTATTGAAATCACCCAGAATGATAAGCAGAGAGTCTGGATGTTTTTCCTCCACCTCTGCTATCTGGTCAGCGAGGTGCTGCAGTGCCTCCATTGTACAAGCAACAGGCGGGATATAAATTCCGACCAGAATAAACGAGGAGAACTCTTGCGGTGAATAAAAGGGTTTACAGTTTATGAACAGTGACTCTAGGTTAGGGCTACAAAACTTCTTCAACACTGTGACATCAGTACACCAACCTTTGTTTATGTAGAAGCAGATTCCACCACCTTTAGTCTTTCCAGAGAATTCTCAGCTGCGATCAGCGCAAAACAGTTGGAATCCGTCCAGGTGCACCGCGCTGTCCGGGATGTGTTCACTCAGCCAGGACTCCGTGAAACACAGGGCTCCAGATCTGCTAAAATCCGGGTTTTTGTGAGTCAGGAGCAGCAGTTCGTCCATTTTGTTCGCCAAAGAGCGGACATTCGCCAGATGGATCGATGGGAGAGGCGTGCGATATCCTTGTTTCTTCAGCCTGACTAGCGCACCGGCACGTTTACCACACCACCTTCGTTTCCAGCCAGTGCCAATAGCCGCTGCTCCCACAGCTAAGATCGACTGAAAAAACTTCAGATCAGCAGCAGAAACTGGCGGAGAAGTTGCATTGGGAGATAGTCTGAGTGAAAGTAGTTCCTCCCTTGAAAAGGTGACTCAGACGGAAGAGCAGAAGTCCAAAAAAACACACAAAATCATCAAAAACAACAGACAGCAGAAGCCAGTGGCTGCCATCCGCGGCACCATCTTGGATTCAAGATGCCATCTTGGACTCCAGAGTGCAGGTGAAGAAACTCCACACGTACACGTACACCTTCGAGCCATAATGAATATCTCATGGAAAGACAAGTTAACCAACATAGAAGTGTTGAAAGGATCTGGTCTACCATCAGTGGAGGACATGCTAATACAGATGAACCTGAGATGGCTCGGACATGTTGAGAGGATGGACCACCAGCATCTCCCTCGGCAGTTACTCTTCTCACAGTTATGCAAGGGCAAACGCAATCAGGGTAGACCAAGGCTCAGATTTAAAGACACTGTAAAAGGAAACTTGAAGAAGTTGGACATAGACAGGAGTTCCTGGCAGCGGAAGGCTAAGGACAGAGCTGTGTGGAGGAATCTGATCAGACCTAAATGAAACAGTCATTGTCGCCCACGACAGACTGCTATGATGATGACTGCAACAAATCACAGTCACTTTTTCTCTGTGCGGTAAGAAAACATTTACAAAACTGTGGACATTAAATGCGAGCTTCTTGCTCAAAAAATATTCATGTTTAACCACAGAGGTAGGAGCTGATGTTGGGGGCTACTGGCCACTTGGACAACTCGGACAACAGGTGATAAGGGCTCGATATGAGATTCTTCCCACCGAGTTGCGGTGTAAACTGGAGCAGGACAGGAAACTGACCCACGGAGGAGACTGATTGCTGCGTCAGCTACGTAGGATCAGTTCACATTTATTTTCGCTAAAAATATCTATCCATGTTAATAAAACGAGTAACGCATCTGATCAAATTTCAGTAACTGTAGCACATTATTGAATTTTTAAACAGTAATTTCGTTACACAGCACATTACTGCAGAAGTAGTGGCGTTACAGTAACATGTTACTTTGTAATGCGTTACTCCCAACACTGCTCAGTAGTAGGGAAAAAAAACCTCTACTGGTATGAGTCTGACTGAGTGTGTTCTACTTAATCTACAACACATTGTTATTCATTTATGAATACAGGAGAAATATTACAAAAACAAAGACTCAGCAGAAAATGAATCATTGATAAGAATAATCAATAATGAATCAGTAACACAGACCGCCCAGGAACAGCTTCCACTGCTCCACACTAACACGCATGCAGATATCTATGCATGAGTCCATGTTTTCAGCGGAACCCTGTCTCTGACTCAGCGGTTGGATCCTGTTTCGTGGTCACATCAGCAGTGACACATTTCGTCACCTCTTAATGGCTGATCTAACTTGAAAAGCTCTTCATGAGAGTTAATGCTTGAGCATGTGCTAATGTATTGAAAACCGTGACAGCTGACTGAAAAATCAACAGCCAAAACCTGCACCAGGCACTGTAAGTTTTTCAGTTTGTGGTTTGAAGCCATGTGTTTATTGCAAAAGTTCGTAATGACATAAATTGGATATTTACAAACTCTGCTTTCACCGCATAATTTTCTCCCCCTTTGGCCCAGTATAAACTGATATCCCAGATACAAACTAATTTCCTTGCGAGAATGAAGTAAATACAAACACCTACGTACACTGAGTAGAATAGGACAGGAAAGATATACAATATTTATAGAAATGTATTTGAACTTAAAAAACAGATAATAAATGATAAATTGAGACACTGGATTTCTGATTTTCAGGAGTTAGAACCAGTCGGTGATTTGAGGGGGCATGAGGGGGATGTTATCCCCCTTGGTAGCAAACTGACACAAAACTGTCCTCCTTGTTAAGTTGCCATAAATACTCCAAAACAGTCCAAGGATAGGATAATGAGATACATTTACATGTTCTCAAGTAGCTTTTTCCTAACAAAATTGCATGTACAACTTGTCCTTCCTGGTTTTGTAAAGTTGTCACTCCCCTCTTCAAATTATTATTTTTTTTTTTGCCTTTTTCCCCATCTTGTTAATTTGAGACTTTCCCCACAGTTTTACAAATGTGCAACTTTCCCCCCAATTTGTTAATTTTGTGACTTTTTTCCATCTTGTAAATTTTTAATTTCTTTTCATAAATGTGGGAATTACTGAATGGTAAATTTATGACTTTATTCAACTGTTAAATTAGCTTCTTTTATCATATTTTGCACATTTATTCATTCAAATTTATGCCCAATTTACATTCACACATTTGTACCTTATGCTAAATTTGGGACTACCAAAAACCACCATCCCCCTAAAAATAAAAAATCACCTGTTGGTCATAAGCATAATTATCAAAATTGCAGCAAAAAAAAGGCCTGACATCCTTATCTTTACTTGTACCTAATATGTATAGAATTTATCAGACTTTACCTTTTCTAATATTCCTTTTTAGATATACTAGTGTAACCAAGTGGACAGGCAACCAAGCCCCAACTGGTGATGTCAAACCAGGTTGCTTGAACTCACAACCTCCGGCTTCAGAATGCAGCACTCTACCTGTGTCGCCAAGAGGGTCGACCCACTTGGCAAGCCAAGTAGGAATGCTTTTATTGACACTACTACATAGATACACTATATTAAAATCTTATAAAAAGGTGGGTCAAGGTGTACTCTATGTACGCCAAGAGAATCAGGTTCACATCCAAAGCCCGAGGCTGTCGAAGACTTGGAGGATCCCCGAGGTTTTAAATAAGGCAACACAGACCTGCGACTGCTGGTAGGAGTACCGCCGGGATGGGGAGACAACAAGGCACCACTGTAGGTAAGGAAGAGTTTCTTTATTTAAAAATAAAAAAATAGATGTACTTGTGCATTTTATGAAATAGTAAAAAAAAAAAAAAAAAAATGGTCCAAACAGGAGAAAAATCACCCCAAGGCTTGAAGGAGAAGTTTGGATGAAATGAAGCTGAGGAGAGCAGCTTTGTCTGACAGTGATGAGACCGTAATATTGGCAGACACTGAAATCATTTTTGTGGAAGGAAGATACATTTTATAGCTGTACATTTTATAGCTCTCTTTTGAAAACTGCTTTATAAAATTTGATTCATAAACTCAGAAATGTAAAAATAAAAATCATCTTTCTAAACTGGCAAAGCATGCAGTTTGTTTTTGTTTTCATAAATTTGCAATTTACAAATATTTATTGAGAATTTCATCAGTGCTTTATATACAATGGTGTGAAAGTTACCACGGTCAAGATGTGTAGAGTGATGATATAGAGTGAAGTGATGATACAGAGTAAAGTACGAGGAGACGAAGAAGAATGATGTCTGAAGATAGAGTTGAGGTTCGATTGGACACAGCAATGATGATAGAAGGACTACAGCTCCTGATGAGATAGAGTGATGAGATAGAGTGAAGTATGTGGCGGTAATGCACCTGTAAGCTTGTTACCAACCGCCAATCAAATCTAAAGGAAGAAGAAGTGTTTACCCCCTTCCTGATTTCTCATTTTTTTGTATGTTTGTCACACTTAAATGTTTCAGATCATCAAACAAATTTAAATATTTGACAAAGACAACGCAAGTAAACACAAAATGCAGTTTTTAAATGAAGGTGTGTATTATAAAGGAGGAAAAAAATCCAAACCTTCATGGCCCTGTGTGAGAAACTGATTGCCCCCTAAACCTAATATCTGGTTGGGCCACCCTTAGCAGCAACAGCTGCAATCAAGCATTAACATGATGACTGGCAATGAGTCTTAGCACTGTGGAGGAATTTTGGCCCACTCATCTTTGCAGAATTGTTGTTCAGCCACATCGTGTCATGTCCGCTGCGTAATTGGGCCGCGAACACATGAATAGATATGAGCCCAAAACGCAGGTGAAGTGAACGAGTTTAATAACAGAAAGGGGAAACTCAAAAATACACAAAATACAGGGAAAATGTTCAGTTGGAGGACACAGTCTAGCATATTATCAATGCACACCCGAGCTAGTTGGCAGGGAACGCTCCCAAGGCCGAACTGGGCAGCGAATGAAAAAATAGAAGGAGGACTTACAGAGGGCATCGGGGCTCAGTGGGCTCTGGGGAAACAACACTGTAGTTGTCCGCGGGAATGGATGCCAACAGGTCCAGGGAAACATAGGTCAGTGACTACAGACTGGCTGTGTAGAGAAGACTTACGCCACGACACTGAATGCCCCCCACTGTCACCCAATAAATACCAAGCAGGCTAATGGGTGACAAGTGGACACAGGTGTGTGGCGGGAGTCTGTGTATGAGTGTGAGTGTGTGCAAGCATGTGTATGTGTGCAGAAACAAATGAGAAACAGTTGACATCCAGTGAGTGTCTGGCAGAGGGAGGGATGTGGCTGTAGACTGGCGAGGCCCAAGGCTCAGGGCTCAGCCCGCCAGCTGGAACCAATTAGCTACAAATCAGAAGCTACAGCCACAAACCATGGGTGGAGCTGAAACACCAGCCCCACACATGACAGAGCCCCCCCTTCAAGGGGGGGAACCAAACACCCACGTACCATCACAAAAAAAACAAAAAAAAAAAACAAAACACAAAACACAAAACACAGGGAAAAACCTGCCCCACCCAGAAGGCCAACAGAACTAACCAGGGCGGGAGGTGGGGGAAACAGGTTAGGAGGGATAAACCAAGGAGAAAACAACACAAAGGAGCACAGCAATCCCAACCCCAAAACTAAAACTAACCCACCCATCCCAAGAGTCCCACAGTTCAGGGGGCCGGCCAGAGTCCAAGGCCCAGCAGGCAGCCCATAGAATAGCGTCAGGTGGCCTGCCAGGGCACATGGGCCACCCGGCTACGGAAACCAGTCTTTCGGGCAGCCTGCCCACATGATTAAGCCACCAGGACTGGAAGGGTAAATGAGGCAGCGGCCTACCCACCGGGAGACTGAAAGGTGGGTGGCCGGACAAAGGAAGGGGAACCCCTGCGGTCACAGGTGGCAGAGAAAACAGGACCATGACAGTGCCCAGCAGAAGGAGGAGGAACACCCACAGGGCCTCCAGAAGGGAAGGGAAGACCCTGGTGTCCCCAGACTGTCTGGTAACATCCTCGGTGGTCCCAACGTGGGACTGGAACTCCGTAGTACCCATGGTGGACCCAGGCTGGGCCATGGCTGCATCTGCATTGGTCCTGGCCCGGGACAACATTGCACCAGTGGTGGCCCCTTCCTGGGACCTCATTGCTCCTGCGGTGATCCCCAACTGGGCCTGCGTTGCACCGACGATGGAGTCCGGCTGGACCCCTGCTGCACCCGTGGTGGGACCTGGCTGGGTCACTGCTGACCCCAACGCTGCTTTAACCGTGTGCCAGCCGACCCGTACAAGCACCCAAGCCAGAAGGTGATCAATTACAGGCACCCTCGGCTGGAGAAGAGCACCCACAATGACCTCTTTGGCAGGGGAGGCTGGACCCACAGTGACCTCCAGTGGTGAACCTGGATCCTCGGACCCATTTGGCAATGTTAGACTTTCTCTGGCGACCCTGGAAGAGGACTCAGACAGGAAGAAAGAAGGGTCAGGGTCGCCAGCAGCAGCGGAGCCCAGCGAGGTGAGCTCAGATGCAGCGGTCATCGGATCCCGGCTCTCCTCACCAAGAGCTAGGCAAAAATGCTCAATAATGGAAAGGAAGAAAACAAAAGAGCGCACTTGTCTTAGCTCAAGCTCCACCGCTGTCCAGAACTCCGATGAGCCGGACGATGTACTCCCAGGCTCGGCCTCCTGGAGGTTCAGCTTAAGCGGAGACTCACCGCAGCAGGCATGATGGTCTCTGCAGTCTTGGTTTCCCCGGCTGCAATGATCCATGCTGGTGACTCCTCCGGTGTGGCGGCTAGGATCTGGTTCACCATTGCTTCAGGAGGACAATCCTCCCAGACCTCTGGCTCCTCCTGGTCCTGACTGTTCGGCTCCGGTTCCGGCGGGCAAACAGCGTAAACAGAAGAAAGTGGAAAGAGGGCTTGTGAACAGTTTTTAAGAGCAGCAGGTGGGGAGACCTCAGGGGACTGATTTCCCTGAGCCTCCCTACCGGAAATCAGGCAAGACATTTCATTATTAATGTTAGTCAAATGAAAAATAACTTGCCTGTTTTCCAGGATTAAGGTTTTGGCTGCTGCTGTTGTTTGGGCGTCGTCACCCATCCGTCCGGGAAAGGAGGTGCTTGGCACCTCTGTAGATAGTACGGGAGCCGCCCCCTCGCCACAGGAACGGGAGCTCCCAGTGAGGGAAGCAACCACCCCTCTAATGCTTGCGGACTCACCGAGGAAGGAGACCTCACAGTGGATGTAGAGGAGGATTCTGTAGACAGGACTGCTGGGATGAGAATCCGCTGCGGGAATAACCGGGCTTGGTGTGGGGAGAGAAGCAGTTAGCAGGGCTGGTTTAATCCCCTGGGATTCTGGGGCTGGATGACGTCATCGCCGTCGACCTGGCTGCGGCCATCTTGGAGCAGAAGATGGTGCTGAGGGAAAGATGGCTGCTGGCAGAGAAGAGCGTTTCTGTTGCGGCTTCGTCCGGAAAGCCCTTCTCTTCAGGTCAGGAAAAGTCTGTTCGAGAGTGCAGACAGCGGCTAGGAGTTCGGTGTATTGGAGGTAATTCCAGAGGCCCCGATGAGCCCCCAGGATCCTTAACGCTTCATTGAGGCAGTCTAGTCTTTTTCCGGGACCGATGGCATCATGCGCACACTCCAGCAGTTGCCAGATTAGCCAGGCTGCCTGCTGTTCCTCTCCTCTGGGATGTCTTGCTGTCCATCCACTTCTGCCAGTGTTAGAACGGTTTGACGAGGACATCATGCTCCAAACAGGTATTTGAAAAACACACAAAAAATGAAAAATTGACACGCCATTCACCACTTGGGCTCAGTTTTGGTCGTGGCATACTATCACTGCGTAATTGGGCAGCAAACACATGAATAGACATGAATAGATATGAGCCCAAAATGCAAGTGAAGTGAACAAGTTTAATAACAGAAAGGGGAAACTCAAAAATATACAAAATACAGGGAAAATGTTCAGTTGGAGGATACAGTCTGGCACACTATCAATGCACGCCCGAGATAGTTGGCAGGGAACGCTCCCAGGGCGGAACTGGGCAGCAAATGAAAAAATAGAAGGAGGACTTACAGAGGGCGACGAAGCTCAGCGGGCTCTGGGGAAAAACACCGTAGTAGTCCATGGGAACGGATGCCAACAGCTCCAGGGAAACATAGGTCGGTGACTACAGACTGGCTGTGTAGAGAAGACTTACGCCACAACACTGAATGCCTCCACTGTCACCCAATAAATACCAAGCAGGCTAATGGGTGACAAGTGGACGCAGGTGTGTGGCGGGAGTCTGTGTATGAGTGTGAGTGTGTGCAAGCATGTGTGTGTGCAGAAACAAATGAGAAACAATTGACATCCAGTGAGTGTCTGGCAGAGGGAGGGGTGTGGCTGTACTGGCGAGGCGAGTACAGCCACACCCTGTAGACTGGCGAGACTGGCGAGGCCCAAGGCTCAGGGTTCAACCAGCCAGCTGGAACCAATTAGCAACAAATCAGAAGCTACAGCCACAAATCATGGGCGGAGCTGAAACACCAGCTCCACACATGACTCATCGGAGGGTTTTCAAAAATGAACTGCCTTTTTAAGCTCATGCCACAGCATCTCAGTCAGATTCAGGTCAGGATTTTGACTAGGCCACTCCAAAGTCTTCATTTTGTTTTTCTTAAGCCACTCAGAGGTAGACTTTCTTGTGTGTTTTGGATCATTGTCCTGCTGCAGAACCCAAGTGCGCTTCAGCTTGAGGTCATGAACAGATGGACGGATATTCTACTTCAGGATTTTTTGATAAACAGCAGAATTCATGGATCATTTACCACATGGATCCATTTACCACATGGATCCATTTACCACAGCAAGTCTCCCAGGTTCTGAAGCAGCACAACAGCCCCAGACTATCACACTACCACCATCATATTTTTCTGTTGGTATGATGTTCCTTTTCAGAAATGCTGTGTTACTTTAAGGCTGGATGTAATGGAACACACACCTTCCACCACTGCCTAAAAGGCATCCTGAATAAATATGATTTTAGGTTTGATTTAAAAAGAGCCAGATCAGAGACAACATGTAAGTCAGGGGGGAGATTATTCCAGAGTCTGGGGGAGATAACAGAAAATGCTCGGTCACCCCAGTGTTTATACCTTGACTTGTGCACATCCAGCAAGAGCTGATTGGATGACATCAAAGCTCTGTCTTGGTCATGGACAATATACTATTTTGGGAAATATACATTGGTTTTTGAGGTGGTTTTAGAGCCTTTGGAGTGCGTCTTTAACATTTATTCACTATAATTTGCTCATATAACCCCCACTGAGGTGTATGCCTGGAGAAAGATCAAGCGCACCCCGGGCCTATTCCCACCCCCTGCGGCTCTCTTCCCATACACCCATTTGTGGAGTGTTGTTGGAAGGGGAATCAGAGACGGACTGCGCTGGTCTCTCTCTCTCTCCATACACTCACAATGGAGTGTCATCAGATGGGGAAATGAACATGTACGATGCTAGTGCACATCGTGACCGAAAGCAGCCCGTGGACTGCAGGTAAAGCCTGATTTGTGTCTTTCTGTGGAGCTTATGCTCCATGTGTTCACAGGGGCATACTGAGCAAAAAGACTGTCCAAACTGCTTTTCCAACACAGCTGTGGAAGGAAATATCATGCACCATTAGTAATTTCTTGCTGTTTCAGGTAGTTTTCCCTTTGTTTTGGCCTACTGCTATTATGATGAGTTCTACTATAGTTTATTTATAAATGCCACATTTCCCTGCTTTATACATTTATTTATTTTTCTACTTTGACATTTCCATAACCATGGTGTCAAAAACTCATAACAAGATGTCCTAAACCACATGATGGATACAATCTGGCTAAGTCTCTGGCCCTCATCATTTCATATCATGAACATACTCAGCGCCCCACCTCCCACCTACCTGTAGGCTGTCACGACTAAAAAATTCCTGCACCTGTTCACTCATCCTTCCTATAGAGAACCACAGTATGCGACAAAAATAATAAACCATTCAATATATAAGTAAACAGTCTATTCTAATGAACATCCTGCCCTAATGTGCCTTCCCATTAAAACATAATACTCCCTTTACAGGGAAATAAATCGTCAATGTCTGAAATGTTCATTTCTGCAGGAAGTTTATATATCATCATCTTGCTCTTGCTATTTCTTTATAATTACAGTTGATCACTACATAGCAAATTCATTGTGTCACTGGTGAATATACACTACTCGAAAAGTTAAATAGTCGGCTTTCTGGTGAAATTTCAGGATGCACCTAAAATACACTATAACCTTTACAGCTGAACTGAATGTGACCTTCTCTAATCTTTTGAATGCACATGTCCAGCTGTTCAGTGTTTCAGTACTTTTTGCATAACTTGCTGTTCTCTAACAAGGTGCTTAATGGCAAAATTTGCAACAGGTGTTTGATCCATGAAACGACCAATAAATTTTCTGGCTCAATTAGAATTGATATTTAAACAGTCCTCTTCATCATGGTGGTCACATTTTAACATCATGAGTCAAAGACGACACCTAACAATTGATCAAGAGTACCTCGCCATTGTGCGGCTTCAAACAGGATGTTCTCAGAGGGAAGTGGCCACTGAGCTTAGAGTGTCACAGAGTGTCATCAGCAGGTTGCAACAGAGATGAAGAGAGACTGGAAGAGTCACAGAAAGGCATAGAAGTGGACGTCCTTTGGCCACATCCCACGCTGATGACCGCTTCATTGTGAAAAGTGCCCTGTGGAACCGGATGATGAATGCCACTCAGCTCAAGGAACATTTAAGAGAGGTGAGAGGAGCCCAAGTGTCACATCAGACCATTCAAAACTGTTTACATCAGCATGGCCTGCATGTTAGATGACCTGCAAGGGTACCTGACCACACCACCAGGCACAGGCGTTACTGTCTTGCATGGTCCAGGGAGCATTTACGCTGGACAAGGGACCAGTGGGCCTCAGTGCTGTTCTCTGATGAAAGTCAATTCATGTTGAGCAGAAATGATGGCTGCCAACGATGTTGGAGAGGTCAAGGAAAGTGCTATGCATCAGCCGCTGTTATCACCAGACGAGCCTTTGGTGGTGGTGGTGTTACAATCTGGGCAGGTGTGTCTAGTCCAGGGGTGTTCAATCATGTGCCATGGAGGGCCAAGACCCTGCAGGTTTTCTCTTCTACCCAGTCTCTTCAGCAGGTGTTTTCACTTATCAGCAATCAGTTGTCGGGGAAATTGATTATAAGGTACAAAGATTATTTAATTTATACCTATAGGTGTGTGTGGAAACAAAGGTTTGCTTCAGGTCCACGCACACACTGAGAAAAAACTCGTTTTTGGGGCGCCAGTCGAAAACTTGAACAATTTATGAATAATTAATCTTTATACCTTCAATCAATCAGTCTCAGATAATCATGAATTCTCCTGGGTGACTTCAGAAACAGACACAGGAAAAAGAAATCAACAGAAACTTCCATATACCGTTAACAGCATTAATGATCAGACTCAGATTAAATAATATTACATTCAACGGACTTGTTGGTAAGGTGAAATTATCAAGTTTCAAGCATCACTGTCACGAGCTGAGCACTGGAAGTTTCCACCATGCTCAGTCTCGTGTTTTTTTTCTCTGTGTTTATATTTAGTTGTTGTATTATTTTGTGCCTTTTTGAGTTTCGGTATTCCTGTACTGTTTTCTATTTTTCTGTTCTGTTTCAGTTTTGTTAAACTCATGCTTTGTACTATTTGCAATTATTTATCAATCTGTATTTAGTGATGTTATTCTTTATATTCTTACTGTGGTGTTCTTTCCCGGAGTTGACATCTGTCAGGTGGCATTTCCGGGTTGGTGCTCTGTGTGGGCGTCGCCCTGTCAGCTGTCAAGTCCAGTCGGTTCATATACAGCTATGGACAAAATTGTTGGTACCCCTCTGTTAATGAAAGAAAAAGCCACAATGGTCACAGAAATAACTTGAATCTGACAAAAGTGGTAATAAATAAAAATTCTATGAAATTTAACCAATGAAAATCAGACAATGCTTTTGAATTGTGGTTCAACAGAATTACTTTAAAAAATAAACTCATGAAACTGGCCTGGACAAAAATGATGGTACCCCTAGAAAAGATTGAAAATAATGTGACCATAGAGACATGTTCAACCAAGATGTGTCCTCTAATTAACATCACAGGTGTCTATAAACTTGTAATCAGTCAGTGGGCCTATTTAAAGGGTGACAAGTAGTCACTGTGCTGTTTGGTGACATGGTGTGTACCACACTAAACATGGACCAGAGGAAGCAAAGGAGAGAGTTGTCTCAGGAGATTCGAAAGAAAATTATAGACTAGCATGTTAAAGGTAAAGGCTATAAGATCATCTCCAAGCAGCTTGATGTTCCTGTGACTACAGTTGCACATATTATTCAGAAATTTAAGATCCACAGGACTGTAGCCAACCTCCCTGGACATGGCCGCAGGAGGAGACGGATAATACGAATGGTAACAAAAGAGCCCAGAACAACCTCTAAACACATTCATGGTGAACTTCAAGGTCAAGGTACATCAGTGTCAGATCGCACCATCAATCGTTGTTTGAGCCAAAGTGGACTTCATGGGACACGACCAAGGAGGACACCACTGTTGAAAACAAATCATAAAAAAGCCAGACTGGAATTTGCCAAACTGCATGTTGACAAGCCACAAAGCTTCTGGAAGAACGTCCTATGTACAGACGAGACAAAACTGGAACTTTTTGGCAAGGCACATCAGCTCTATGTTCACAGACACAAAAATGAAGCATACCAAGAAAAAAACAATGTCCCTACTGTGAAACATGGAGGAGGTTCTGTTATGTTCTGGGGCTGCTTTGCTGCATCTGGCACAGGGTGTCTTGAATCTGTGCAGGGTACAGTGAAATCTCAAGACTATCAAGGTATTCTAGAGAGAAATGTGCTGCCCAGTGTCAGACAGCTTGGTCTCAGTCGCAGTTCATGGGTCTTGCAACAGGATAATGACCCAAAACATACAGCTAAAAACACCCAAAAATGGCTAAGAGCCAAACACTGGACTATTCTAAAGTGGCCTTCTATGAGCCCTGATCTAAATCCTATTGAACATCTGTGGAAGGAGCTGAAACATGCCGTCTGGAGAAGGCGCCCTTCAAAGCTGAGACAACTGGAGCAGTTTGCTCATGAGGAGTGGGCAAAAATACCTGCTGAGAGGTGCAGAAGTCTCATTGACAGTTACAGAAATTGTTTGATTGCAGTGATTGCCTCAAAAGGTTGTGCAACAAAATATTAAGTTAAGGGTACCATCATTTTTGTCCAGGCCTGTTTCATGAGTTTGTTTTTTAAAATAATTCTGCTGAACCACAGTTCAAAAGCATTGTCTGATTTTCATTGGTTAATTTTCATAGAATTTTTATTTATTACCACTTTTGTCAGATTCAAGTTATTTCTGTGACCATTGTGGCTTTTTCTTTCATTAACAGAGGGGTACCAACAATTTTGTCCACGTGTGTATAACATAATATACCACAGGTGTGGTCCAAAATGCTGAACTGTAGTTAGTGGTATTTAATAAGGAAACAAAGTCCAAACAGTGCACGAATTGAACGTACAAACTGAAGCGGCAAGGAAGCAGGCAGATAAACACAGGAGTAGTACCAGAACGGGGAAAGGGTTCTGATCTTGATTAGCTTATGCTTCAAAAATGAGTGAAAGAAACAATGGCCTTAATTAGAATATGATACCAATGAACACAAATGATTACAGGTGTGGATCACATGAGTGGGCAAGCGATGACAATGATTACCAACTGGGGTCAGCTGAGTGTAATGAGAGGGGAGAAGACGGGACTGACAGCTGACAGGGACACCGCCCACAGCGGAGCAAAAACCCGGAAGTGCCATTGACAGCTGTCACTCCGGAGAGAGAATTCAACAGTACGATTATAAAGAATTAAATGCCAACAAATAAGGACTGAGAAATAAATACAAACTAATACCAAATAAAAGAGTAGCAAAACTATGATGACATAAACAAGGGGATGGGAAAAATAAGAAACTGTGAGATATGCGGAACCCAACCATGGATAACAAGACAGGAACCAAAGAACACAAAATACAACAAATATACAAATATAGAAAAAGACCATGAGATTGAGCACGGCGGAATCCCCCATACTCAGACCATAACAATCACCTAGGTTTCGATTAGCGCTCACTCTGATGGCAGACACAATAAATGCATTTAAGAATGCAGTTTCAAATACAATCAAACATGATATAAATAAATAATAGATTTTTGGAAATGGACTGGTGGGCCACACTGAAAAAGTTGGAGGATGGCCTTTGCCAATCCCAGGCCTATTTGCACGATATGCTCCTGTGAACACAGGGAGCATAAACTCCACAGACGGGCTTAAATCAGGCTTTACCGACTGTCCACCCGGCTGTTGTCCAGTCGGATATGTATAATTCCTCCAGCACCATCCATTTCCCTGTCTGACGACACTCCACAGCTAGGGTATTATGGAGAGTAAGCAGTGCAGTCTGTCTCCATTTCCATGTCCCACAACAGTCCGGCACCAGTGTGAAGAGAGAGCCACACTGAGAGAGCTGCGGAGTGTGTGCGATTGGATCCGGGGTGCGCTTGATTCTTCGCCTGGCATACACCTCTACCAGTAAAGGTCAGTTAAAAAAGGTCACCTTTAACCTCTTTTACGGTCAAGCGGTTGGTGAAACCATATCAGGTGCACTCTTCAGGTACTGTAGCACTACCATGAAAGAGATGAAAGCCCGTAGTCAAGTGGCTTCTGAGTTAGTAGTGGGGCAAAGTGTACCCCATACCGACAACGCAGAATTCCTTTTGTATGTATGTATGTATGTATGTGTTTGTGTGTGTGTGTATGATGTATATGTGTATGTATCGTCATTGGCCTCCGTCGGTCTATGATGACCATGGAAGAGAATCCTAAACGTCTACTCTGCTGGAACAGCACCGCCTGTGGCTGAACAGGCCGATGCGCGAATGACAGTCCCTGTCACACAGGTCGCACTTGTGGGTGGTCTCCGTGCTGTTGGGTCTGTGGTGGTTCTTCCTGTGGGTCCTTTTTTCATCTGCTGCAGCAGTCAGTCTCTCTTCACCCGCCTTGAGCTGTCTGGTCAGGGTGCCTCTCCATTTGGAGTGGTCCGTTGCAAGGTCCTCCCAGCGCTCTGTGTTGATATCCAGGGCCTTCATGTCTCTCTTGCAGACGTCTCTAAAGCGCAGCTGTGGGCGGCCAACGTCTCTCCTGCCAGTTGCCAGTTCTCCATAGAGGACGTCTTTGGGGATTCTGCCATCCTCCATACGGTGAACGTGGCCTAGCCAGCGGAGCCTGTGCTGCCTGAGTAGAGTGAACATGGAGGGAAGGCCAGCGCGGGACAGAACTTCTGTGTTGGGCACTTTGTCCTGCCAGGATATGTCCAGGATGTGGCGAATGCAGTGCAAGTGGAAGGAGTTCAATCTCTTTTCCTGCCGGGCGTATGTTGTCCACGTCTCACTCCCATAGAGCAGTGTGCTGATGACGCAGGCGTTGTACACTGCCATCTTCGTCTTGACAGAGAGTTTGGGATTCTCCCACACTCGTGTGGTGAGGCAAGCGAGTGTGAAGGCTGATTTTCCAATCCTCTTGTTGATCTCTGTATCAAGGGAGAGGATGTTGCTGATCGTGGACCCCAGGTATGTGAACTGATTCACGACCTCCAGCTTGTAGTCATCGATGGTGATGGTTGGTGGTGCTTCCGTGCCTTGCGCCAAGACGTTAGTCTTCTTCAGGCTGATGGTAAGCCCGAAGTCCTTGCATGCCTGGGAGAAGCGATCCATCAGGGTCTGAAGCTCCTGCTGTGTGTGGGTTGCGACTGCAGCGTCGTCTGCGAACAGCATGTCTCTGATTAGAGTCTCGCGTACTTTGGTTCTGGCTTTCACGTGGGCGAGGTTGAAAAGCCTGCCGTCAGATCTTGTGTGCAGGTAGATTCCCTCTGTTGCTGTGCTGAAGGCATGCCTCAGGAGCATAGCAAAGAAAATCCCAAAGAGGGTTGGCGCAAGTACACAGCCCTGTTTCACTCCACTGCATATGTTGAATGGCTCTGATACGTTGCCATCATGCTGCTCTATCCCCTGCATGTTGGTGTGAAACGATTCGATGAGGCTTTGCAACTTTGGTGGGCATCCTATCTTTGGCAGGATCTTGAAAAGGCCCTCTCTGCTGACCAGATCAAACGCTTTGGTGAGGTCGATGAAGGCGACGTACAGAGGCATGTTCTGTTCTCTGCATTTCTCCTGGAGTTGGCGGATGGAGAATATCATGTCTACTGTCGATCGCTCAGCGCGGAAGCCACACTGAGACTCGGGGTAGACACGTTCGGCAAGCTTTTGTAGACCAACGAGAACAACTCGTGCGTAGACTTTGCCAACAACACTGAGGAGGGAGATGCCCCTGTAGTTGTTGCAGTCGCTTCTCTCCCCTTTGTTTTTGTAGAGGGTGATGATCTTGGCGTCCCTCATGTCCTGTGGTACGGCACCTTCCTTCCAGCACTGGCAGAGGACGTCATGCAATGGCAGCAGTAGGGCGGTCTTGCAGTGCTTGATCAGGTCAGGGGGTATGCCGTCATTGCCGGGTGCCTTGCCAGCGGTCAAGCTATCAATGGCCTTGCTGAGTTCGTCAATGGTTGGCTCGGCGTCAAGTTCGTCCATGGATGGCAGGCAGTCGATGGCATCAAGGGCTGATGGTGTCATGGTGTTCTGTCTAGCGTAGAGGTCGGAGTAGTGTTCCACCCATCTCTCCATCTGCTTGTTCTTTTCTGTGATCATCTCCCCAGTGGAAGATTTGAGGGGGGCCATCTTGCTCTGAGCCGGACCAAGTGATTTGTTGATGCCATCATACATACCACGGATGTTCCCTGTTATGGCAGCGGTTTGAATGTCTTGGCTGAGCTGAGTCCAGTACTCGTTGGCACAGCGCCGAGCAGTCTGCTGAACTTTGCTTCTCGCAGCCCTGAGAATCTGGAGATTCTTCTCGTTTGGGTACTTCTTGTACTCAGCAAGTGCTGAGCGCTTGGCTTCAATGACGGGGGTCATCTCGGTCAACTTGGCATCAAACCAGTCCTGTGACTTCGAGGTCTTCCTCCCAAAGGTAGCCAAGGCTGTGCGGTGGATGGTGTTCCGCAGCTCTTCCCACTTCTGCTTTGCAGATTCTCCTTCTTGTGGTACACCAAGTTCCTTCTCAAAGGTGGAGGCAAACTGCTCAACAAGTTCTGGTTGAGCCATCTTGCTGGTGTCAATCCGTGTCTTTCCAGGCTGTCTAGCATGATGGAATTTCTTCAGCTGCAGCTTGACCTTGCAACACACCAATGAATGGTCTGTGTTGCAATCTGCACTCTGGAATGAACAGGTGATTAGCACGTTCTTCAGTGAGGTGCGCCTGGTCAGGATCAAGTCTAGCTGGTGCCAGTGCTTTGAGCATGGATGTTGCAAGGAAACCTTGTGTTGGGACTTGGTCTTGAAGAACGAGTTCGTGATGCACAGATCAAGATATGTGCAGAACTCGAGCAGCCTCTGTCCGTTGTCGTTCATTCTGCCCACGCCAAAAGGTCCAAGACAGGAGGGCCAGGAGTCGTGGTCAGCACCCACTCTGGCATTGAAGTCTCCAAGGAGAATGAGTTGTTCAGAGTTGGGGATGATCCTGACAGTTGTTGCGAGATTCTCGTAGAACTCGTCTTTTGCCTCTGGTGTGGCTGTCAGTGTTGGGGCATACACACTAACGAGGGTGACTGGGCCTTGAGTGGTGTTTAGGCGGAGGGTGAGGAGTCGTGCAGAGCCAGTGCTGCCCGGTTTCACCATCTTCAGCAAGGTGTTCTTCACTGCGAAGCCCACTCCATGTTCCCTGTGTTCGTCACTGCCCTTTCCCTGCCAGTAGAATGTGTAGTCCTTCTCTCTCTGTGCCTGTGTCAGCCAACCGTGTTTCCTGGAGAGTGGCGATATCCACTCCCAGTCTCTTCAGCTCATTATTGATGATGGCAGTCTTCCTGGTGTCGTTGATGTCCTTGAGGTTAGCAGCGAGTCCTGTCATCATAGTGCGGATGTTCCAAGTTCCCAGTTTTAGAGTTGGTCTCTTTTGTTTTATTGTCTTGCCTGGTGCGAAGGTTCTCAGCCTGCTGTTCGGACTTCTCCTTATCCCCATGCACCCAATGAGGAAAGCAAGCTGTGGCAGGACAACACCTTATTGGCTGGGGGCTGCCCAGCTTGAGGCAGGCGGTAGCTGTCCAGTGAGATCTGATGATCCCTCCCACCGTCGGGAACAACCCCTGGCACCGCGCTCTACGCCAATAGAGCGGTGGCTTATAACCGGTAACTGTCATTCCCCGTGTTTTGTCTACGCCAAAGGCAAAGCTGGAGTGTCCTCTCCAGTGATCCGGGGCGATCCTCGCCCCTACCTTCCAGCGTTGGGCGTTGGTAGGATTCAAGCCTGGGCAGGAAGATATGGAGGACAAGATGTTGCCCATGCAGCATGTCCCCCCTCTCCACGTCACTGATGAATCCAAAGGAACAGCAGGGCTGCTACAGTTTGGCACCAGCGCCGTTGCAGGAGCTGCCAGAACGATGTTGAGCACAACATAGAACTGCCTTAGGGGCTCCGACTCCGGATTTTTCCTCAGGGTTGACTCCCGAAGCCTTTCCCTTGACCGGGTATGCCGCAAGGCAACGGAGGTTTGAAATCAGGGTTTACCTTCCCCTAGATGGGCTACCTTCCCAGGTTGATGAGCCACCATCTACCCGAAGCATCTGGTTTTAAGGCGCCAGAGATCCGCCCTCGCCCCTTCTCCTATTTGTAAAAGCAGTTCCGCCGGGCTAAGAGACTAAACCACACGGGCAGGCTAGGAGTTGGGCTTAGTTGTCAGAGGATTTTCGAGACACACGCCATAAGGAGCATTTTATGAGCACTGGGAGCTTAACCCCAGTGCCGCTCCTGGCTATGACAACCTTGGAACCGTGTATGTATATATATATATATATATATACACACACACACACACACACACACACACACACACACACACACACACACACCTGTATATATAGAGGAAAAAGGGCAAATTACTCATGTAATTCACTCATTTACTGCAGTTAACACATTACCAACTGAACTGAAACAGCTCAGACATCAGCAACCATTATCCACGAGAGATTATTGTCCGACAGGTAATGCTACCACATGCTAATGGTTTAATCAGTTTTCTAAAGCTTAAACTGTTGCTCATTGAAAATAAGAAATGCTAACTTTACTCGTTAAAACTCGCTGACCTTACCAGTGTGGTGTTTAGAAGTAGCCCAACTTCAGTCATTCATCACAAGGTAGTAGAGCAGCAGAGGTCCGCTGACAGGCTGCCAGAGATGGGGAACGAAGTGGAAGAGGAGGTGTGATATGACAGTCACCCTTTCTGTCCATCACTCAATATAATCCATGTCCGTACCTCGGTGTGCTTCTGTAACGTACCATGGGTGGCATACCGAAAAATCTGAATGCATGTACCGTTACCCCTAGTAAGAAAGGAATTAATTAGAAGAAGCCATCTCTATTGTTATTCAGTCCATACAGCCAATTATATACAGTAGAATGAAATTACGTTTCTCCTGTCTACAATGTTAATCACATGTAAAATAAGATGGGTTGCTTCTATGCAAGGCACCGCCACAAACAACTTCTCCTTCCCCATTCTATTACGCTGAGCACCAAGCTAGAAGGCAGGAAGTACCATTTTTATATGGTCTTTGGTATGACCTGGCCGGGATTTGAACCCCCAACCTCCCAATTGTGGGACATATGCTCTATCAACTAGGTTACCACTTTGCATGTTTATTAGTATTACCTGTATCTATTGTACTTACCACGGTGTCTCTTTCCTCCGTCCCTGCAGGGTTGCCAGGGTCTCTCCATTCACATTCATTATTGTAATCAATTAAACTGTCATAATGACTTAATCAACAGCTCAAGTGCAGGGTGCAACACCAAGGGAAACACTAGAAACAAACAGTTGACGTTTGACAACTTATTGAATCTCAAAAGGGCAGCATTAGAGAAAACAGTCACTCGCCAGGGAAGCAACAGCCTGCGGAGGAAAGACAAGAGCTGATTAGAATGAGGAATGGAGAATGAGAGTGGAATACAAATGATGCCACTTACATGGGAGCGAGAGAGAACCCAGCACAGAGCCCAGCGAGAGGAGACGAACCAGTAGGGTGAAGCTGGTGAGGTAGAATGGGGATGAAGGGCTGAGTCTGACCAGGTGGAGGTGAGGAGCTGCAGCGTGAGAGACAACAGGCTGGTGAGCATACCACAATCCCTGAAGATGCACCGCTTCAATGGCAGCAACCTAGAGAAGGGAGAGAAAGAATGGTGTTAAGGTAAGCGTAACCTGTAACAATACACAACTTGCTAGACTGAGGTTCATAACCTGGGTATTGAGGGCCAGCGAGTCCTATGCATACTCGGAGCTTCAGACTCTTTTGAAGATGTTGTGGAGCTGTTAGCAAACCATTTTTACATGTCGGATAGCGTGATTGTCCGGAGCATTTGTTTTCAGCAGCGACATCACTGGGTAGGTGAGCCAATTCATCAGTTTGTCGCCAACTTGAGGCAGCTAGCCTCCGTGCATCTGACCCGGAGAGCCCACGGAAGAAATCACTCCTCCCGCCCCCAACAACCATCCACACGGTGTCCCCAGCACAAACAAGTGTACATATTGCACAGTGGAATTGAACAGCGTAGAGGTGCAATTGCTGCTCAACATGGGAGCGGAGGGGTCGTTGCTGAATTGGGCCATGGTGAGTAAGTTTTTCCCTCACTACAGGATTAGAGGTAACCCGGCACCGTTGTATGGTTATGGAGGTGGCAGGCTGTGCATGGTTGGGACTTTGGAGTTAAAAGTCTGGTACAAGTCTGCGAAGAGGGTTGACTTCATGTTCCACATGATAGCACTAGGCGATAACTTCACGGGCTGTGATTTATTTTACGGACTGGGTTTCGCCATAAAAGATGATGTCGGGAGTGAATGGTCGGGTTGTGGCCAATGGAACCCTCCAGTTCTGATGGTCGATGAGGACGTTGTGTGGGACGAAGAGCTAACGGACACCACGGCAGTCAAGCAGGACCAGCTTCACTCAGGTTCGGCGCAGAAGGGTCTCAGTGCCGGCGCTCGGGATACAGTAGAGGGGGTTACTGAGCGTGGCGGGAAGGCGCCTCCGTCAGCGAGTGACACCAATGTGCTAGCTCCAGATACCTACGGAGCTTGGCCGCAGGGGGATGGAGGGTCTGCAACTATGATGGTGACCGCTATGACGGTTTTAGAAGAGGTCGGGGCCAGACCGACGAGCATGAAGGAACCGCATGCTCAGCAGCACCACTTCAAGCCGAGCCGGGCCCTGCTGAGGGTTTTGGACTTGGTTCGGGTACGGGGTGAAGAACGTCCATGGTGAAGATGGGCCAAATGACAGCCAGTGAAACACTGAGGGTGTCTGCGCATAGTGGCTAAGCTGGTAGCAGCATACTTCAGGTGGTCCGACGGCTCATCGAGGCACGCCAAGCATCTCCAGCATGTCCGGGAAGAGGCTCCAGGTGACGAGGCTGGACGGGAGTCGGTGTTGGTGGTGAAGGAGCCGGGCTCCATCGTCCGGAAGATCAGCCATCATCCCAGAGGTCTGCTGCTTCCAGTGGCGCGCCTGCTGAGGGGCTGCCCCTGGGGTCCACCTAAGATAAGATAAGATAAGCCTTTATTAGTCCCACAATGGGGAAATTCCAGGATTGCAACAGCACAGGGATAGCAACACTCAGAGCAACAATCAGAAGGCAAGAGAAAAAACAAGAGCAGCAAGTATACATATGTACATATAAATATAAATATATATGTATAGACACACAGTGCGGAGCATTGTAGCTAGATGGGATAGATATATAAATATATAAACACAGTGCGGAGCATTGTAGCTGGATGGAATAAATATATGAGTATATAAACACACAGTGCGGAGTATTGTAGCTAGATGGAATGAATATGTAAATATATAAACACACAGTGCGGAGCATTGTAGCTAGATGGAATAAATATGTAGATATATAAACACACACAGTGTGGAGCATTGTAGCTAGATGGAATAATATGTAGACATATAAACACACACAGTGCAGAGCATTGTAGCTAGATGGAATAAATATACAGTGGGGCAAAAAAGTATTTAGTCAGCCACCAATTGTGCAAGTTCTCCCACTTAAAAGATGAGAGAGGTCTCCAATTTTCATCATAGGTATACCTCAACTATGAGAGACAAAATGAGAAAAAAAAATCCAGAAAATCACATTGATTGATTTTTAATGAATTAATTGGTAAATTCCCCGGTAAAATAAGTATTTGGTCAATAACAAAAGTTCATCTCAATACTTTGACCTCTGTCATTGCCAACAAAGGGTATATAACAAACATTTTCTGTAAGTCTTCGCAAGGTTTTCACACACTGTTGCTGGTATTTTGGCCCATTCCTCCATGCAGATCTCCTCTAGAGCAATGATGTTTTGGGGCTGTCGCTGGGCAACACGGGCTTTCAACTCCCTCCAAAGATTTTCTATGGGGTTGAGATCTGGAGACTGACTAGGCCACTCCAGGACCTTGAAATGCTTCTTACGAAGCCACTCCTTCGTTGCCCGGGCGATGTGTTTGGGATCATTGTCATGCTGAAAGACCCAGCCACGTTTCATCTTCAATGCCCTTGCTGATGGAAGGAGGTTTTCACTCAAAATCTCACGATACATGGCCCCATTCATTCTTTCCTTTACACGGATCAGTCGTCCTGGTCCCTTTGCAGAAAAACAGCCCCAAAGCATGATGTTTCCACCCCATGCTTCACAGTAGGTATGGTGTTCTTTCTCCTCCAAACACGACAAGTTGAGTTTTTACAAGTTCTATTTTGGTTTCATCTGACCATATGACATTCTCCCAATCCTCTTCTGGATCATCCAAATGCTCTCTAGCAAACTTCAGACTGGCCTGGACATGTACTGGCTTAAGCAGGGGGACACGTCTGGCACTGCAGGATTTGAATCCCTGGTGGCGTAGTGTGTTACTGATGGTAGCCTTTGTTACTTTGGTCCCAGCTCTCTGCAGGTCATTCACTAGGTCCCCCAGTGTGGTTCTGGGATTTTTGCTCACCGTTCTCGTGATCATTTTGACCCCACGGGGTGAGATCTTGCGTGAAGCCCCAGATCGAGGGAGATTATCAGTGGTCTTGTATGTCTTCCATTTTCTAATAATTGCTCCTACAGTTGATTTCTTCACACCAAGCTGCTTACCTGTTGCAGATTCAGTCTTCCAAGCCTGGTGCAGGTCTATAATTTTGTTTCTGGTGTCCTTTGACAGCTCTTTGGTCGTGGCCATAGTGGAGTTTGGAGTCTGACTGTTTGAGGTTGTGGACAGGTGTCTTTTATACTGATAAAGAGTTCAAACAGGTGCCATTAATATAGGTAACAAGTGGAGGACAGAGGAGCCTCTTAAAGAAGAAGTTACAGGTCTGTGAGAGCTAGAAATCTTGCTTGTTTCTAGGTGACCAAATACTTATTTTACCGAGGAATTTACCAATTAATTCATTAAAAATCCTTCAATGTGATTTTCTGGATTTTTTTTTTCTCATTTTGTCTCTCATAATTGAGGTATACCTATGATGAATGGGGCCGTGTATCGTGAGATTTTGAGTGAAAACCTCCCTCCACCAGCAAGGGCATTGAAGATGAAACGTGGCTGGGTCTTACAGCATGACAATGATCCCAAACACACCGCCCGGGCAACGAAGGAGTGGCTTCGTAAGAAGCATTTCAAGGTCCTGGAGTGGTCTAGCCAGTCTCCAGATCTCAACACTATAGAAAATCTTTGGAGGGAGTTGAAAGTCTGTGTTGCCCAGCGACAGCCCCAAAACATCACTGCTCTAGAGGAGATCTGCATGGAGGAATGGGCCAAAATACCAGCAACATTGTGTGAAAACCTTGTGAAAACTTACAGAAAACGTTTGACCTCTGTCATTGCCAACAAAGGGTATATAACAAAGTATTGAGATGAACTTTTGTTATTGACCAAATACTTATTTTACCGAGGAATTTACCAATTAATTCATTAAAAATCCTTCAGTGTGATTTTCTGGATTTTTTTTTTCTTATTTTGTCTCTTAAAGTCTCTTATATTTTGTCTCTTATAGTTTAAGACAGCACAAGTAATGTACAGGGCGATTAACAATCAACTCCCAACTAATATACAAAAAATATTTTAAAAAAAGAGACAACTGTAGAGGAGCTGGAAATAATGAGGCGGTTTTGTTTAAAAGCAGCGTTTTAATGATCAGCTCTCCTATCTTGTCTCATCAGGTGCAGAGCGTGGCAGAAGGTAAAAAGAGACAGAATTCTGCTAGCTCGCTGATTAAATACAGGCACACATCAAAAGACAGGCATTACAAAGGCTGACATCCCTCGTTATCTTAATCCCCCCATTGTCCTGTTATTTCCTCTCCTCGTCTTGGGAGGTGATGGGAATTCCTCTCCTCGCCTTGGGGGGTGAGGGTGACTCCTCCGGTCTCCGCCGTCGCGCCCTGGGACGTCTTTGTTCTTCACACGGCGGGTGAGATTCCTTTGTCCTTTCAGAGGTGTGAAGTTCCTTACATATGCAGTCACCAAACATCTCACATGTTCTAACATATGTAGGTATGGAATATATGAGTAATATAGACCACACAACGATCATAATTTGAGAGGAGACTTAAACTTTACAAAACCCAAGATACGTACAGCCAAGAAAAGTATGTGCATATCTGTCTGTGGGGTGGATTTGTGGAACAGTCTGGAGCCGGAACTGAAACTATGTACAAACAGAAATCAATTTAAAAAGAGGTATAAGCACCATTTGTTGAAAGGATATATGTTAGAAGGGTAGAATTTATATGTACGATTCATTATGTTCACTCTGGGACATTATGGGACACTATGGAATGGTGGGTGGGACAGCACTGTGTGTATCTGTGTCGTTTGAGACTGGTTTTGATATATGGACTTCATTGTATGTTAGAATGGACGGGTGTTAATGTTGATCTGTAAAAAATACAGTAAATCGTTTACTTGGGGTCTTAAAGGTGGTAATTTGTATAAAATTCACATGGGTGTATCGATGGAAAAGAGGAGTTGGAATTAATAAGTGTTCACTTCTTCCTTCTCCCTTTCGAACAGTGTATACTGTAACTTTATTGCATTTGCTATTTGCTTGTTTTTTGTTATATTTTTTGTGTTCGAAATAAACTATCTATCTATCTATCTATCTATCTATCTATCTATCTATCTATCTATCTATCTATCTATCTAGGTATACCTATGATGAAAATTGGAGACCTCTCTCATCTTTTAAGTGGGAGAACTTGCACAATTGGTGGCTGACTAAATATTTTTTTGCCCCACTGTATAAACACACAGTGCGGAGCATTGTAGCTAGATGGAATAAATATGTAGATATATAAACACACACAGTGCGGAGCATTGTAGCTAGATGTAATAAATATGTAAATATATAAACACACACAGTGCGGAGCATTGTAGCTAGATGGAATGAAACAGCACAACCGTCTACTTAGTTATCCTACATGGTATGATTATGTACCCATACATATTCTCACCCTCCATAGCAACCGGTATTTTCCTAGTTGTATACCAGAGGGGACCATTGTGTAAGTCTATTACGTCTTTTGCATTCAAAACTATTAGGCTGTCATGTCTTTTTGCTATCTCTGCGAGCAGCCCTGCTAAGGTTGTACAGTCTGACAGCCATAGGTAGGAAGGACCTGCGAAACCTCTCTGTTGTACACCTAGGATGATGTAGTCTGCTGCTAAATGAGCTCCTCAGTGCATTCAGTATGTCCTGCATAGGGTGGAACTCGGACTCCAGCAGAGATGACAGTTTAGCCACCATCCTTCTCTCTCCTATCTCCTCCACTGGGTCAAGGCGCTGCCCCAGGACAGAGCTAGCTTTCTTGATCAGTTTGTTCAGTCTCTTCCTATCGGCTGCTGTAATGCCACTGCCCCAGCAGACCACTCCAAAAGTGATGGCTGATGTCACCACCGTGTCATAGAATGTCTTCAGCAGTGCCCCTTGTACACCAAAAGACCTGAGTCTCCTCAGTAGGAACAGCCTGCGCTGTCCCTTCTTGTAGAGTGCGTCAGTATTGTGTGACCAGTCTAGTTTATTGTTCAGATGAACACCCAGGTACTTATAGGATGTCACCATCTCGATGTCTGTTCCCTGTATATTTACTGGTGCTGTGAGGGGTTGTCCTTGCCTGCGGCAGTCCACCACCAGCTCCTTAGTTTTCCTCGCGTTGATCTGGAGGCAATTCCGATGGCACCAGTCCACGAAGTCCTGGATAAGCCCTCTGTACTCAGCTTCATCTCTGTTGAAGATGAGGCCAACGATCGCAGAGTCATCAGAGAACTTCTGTAGACGGCAGTGTGTTGTGTTGTGTGAGAAGTCTGCAGTATAAAGGGTGAACAGGAAGGGAGCCAAAACCGTTCCCTGGGGGGCCCCCGTGCTACCGATGATCGTGTCGGACACACAGTCCCGGGTTGTCACAAACTGAGGTCGGTTTGTGAGGTAGTCCAGGATCCATGATGACAGGTGCTGGTCCACCCCTGCGCACAGCAGCTTGTCCTTCAGGATCATCGGTTGGATGGTGTTGAAAGCACTGGAGAAGTCAAAGAACATGATCCTCACCACATTCCCGGGCTTCTCCAGGTGGGACAGAGAACGGTGAAGGAGGAAGATGACCGCATCCTCCACCCCAATGCCATGCTGGTAGGCGAACTGGAGTGGATCCATTGCTGGTCCCACCAGGGGAAGGAGGTGAGCAAGGAGCAGTCTCTCCAGGGTCGTCATCATGTGGGATGTCAGGGCCACTGGTCTGTAGCTGTTCAGATCTTTGGGGTGGGAAGTCTTTGTTACAGGTACCACACAAGATGTTTTCCACAGCTGGGGTACCCTCCTCAGCTTCAGGCTCAGATTGAAGATGTACTTCACAATCCCACACAGCTGGTCTGCACAGGACTTGAGGAGCTTTGCGCTAATGCCGTCCGGTCCCGACACCTCCCTCGCCTTGATCTTCCTCAGCTCCGTCCTCACATGGGTCTTAGTGAGGGTCAGGTTGGGGGGCTGTGTGTTGGGAGTGGGGGGGGTGTTGGTGGAGTGGGGAGTGGGCAGTAGGACTTGATGTCTTCAGAGTCAGCAGTGGTTGTTGTGCAGTCAGGGGGGAGGGCGGTTGGTCAAACCTATTGAAAAACAGATTCAGATTGTTCGCCCACTCCCTGCCCCCCGTGGCCTAGGGGGAGGTATTCTGGAGCCCAGAGATGGTTTTAAGGTTTCTCCAGACCCCACTGATGTCGCTCTGTTGCAGCTTGTCCTCCATCTTCTTCCTGAAGCTGTCCTTGCCTTCTCTGATCTTTCTCCTCAGCTCCCTCTGTACAGACTTCAGCATCTCCCTGTTCCCCGACCTGAAGATCCTCTTCTTCTCTCTCAGAAGTGTTTTTATCTCAGGGTTGATCCAGGGTTTGTTGTTTGAGCAACACCGTATGGGCTTGGTGGGAACGGTGTCGTCCACACAGAAGCTGATGTAGTCCGTGATGGTGTGAGTGAGGCCATCGATGTCCTCACCATGTGGATCGCAGAGCTGCTCCCAGGCGGTGGTTTCAAAACAGCCCTTTAGAGTGTCCATTGCCTCCTCAGACCATAACTTCACTGTGCGCATGGCCGGAGGTTGTCTGTGCACTAGGGGTTTGTACACCGGCCGGAGATGAAACAAGTTGTGATCCGATCTCCCGAGTGGGGGGAGTTGTGATGAGGTGTATGCCTCCTTAGTGTTTGCGTAGAATAAGTCCAGTGTTTTATTGTCTCTAGTGTGGCATGTGACATACTGGGTAAACGTGGGTAGAGTGGGAGACAGTGAAACATGGTTGAAATCGCCTGAGATGAGGAGAAGAGCATCTGGGTGTTCTGTCTGCAGCCTGCCAGTTACTGAATGGATGATGTCACGCGCTGTCCCAGCGTTCGCCGTCAGATTTGCATAAACAACAATGCAGATCACGTGTGAGTATTCCCTCGGGAGATATGTAGGCCGCATGCTAACAGCTAGCAACTCAATGTCTTTGCTGCAGTGTTGTTGTTTAACCGTGATATGTCCCGGTCTGCACCAGTTGTTGTTAACATACATTATCACTCCACCACCCCTTGCTTTGCCACTGTCTGATGTTCGGTCTGCCCGTATCGCGTGGAAACCCTCCAGTTCAATGTTAGCATCTGCTGCTAATTCAGTTAGCCAAGTCTCTGTGAATAGAAACAGGCTACACTCCCGGTATATGCTATCGTAGCGGGAGATAGCCGCTAGCTCATCTACCTTTCCCAGTAACAATCGTACATTCCCCATAACAACGGATGGGAGGGTGGGTCTGTACCTCATATTTCTTGCCTTCCGCCTTACTCCAGCACGGCACCCACGGCGTTTTCGCCTCAGTTCTCCCGGTATGTCGAGTTTTTCCGTTAGCACCGGGTGGCGGTTGAGTGCTAGCAGCTCTTCCCTGCTGTACCGTCTCCTGCTATAAACAGTGGCTCCGTCCACCGGCTCGGGAGACATTTGGGGCGATCTGTGTGTCCGTGATATATATGGAGTGAAAGGTGTGCCAGATCAGAGAGTTGTCACCAGATCAGAAGAGAGAGGAAGGGGAAAAAAAAAAGACTCAGAATTGAGCCGCTGTTGCAAAAGGCAGCCGGCTCGTGTGGCGCCGGAAGTTAAAAAAAAAAAAAAAAAAAAAAAAAAACTATGCCAGTTCTACCTCTCCCACCAAAGGGACTGTGCTGTAAATATTGAGTGTTTATAGTTCTGATGTTGTTGCATGTATGTTATGATATGGGATTATTTTATGTTTTTGTTTTTTTTGTTTTTTTAGTTTAGGAGTAAGGTGTGTGATTTTAGTTTAATAAATGGACTTTTCTCTAGATATGGGTGGCAGAATAATCTACCCCTCTGTGCGGGCTGTGCAGTAGTCCACCCATCAGCCCTATTTTAGGTTGTTTTGAGTGAGTGTGTTAGGCCAGTTTAGTACATTGTTTTGAGTGATTTTAGTGCGTGATTCGGGTCCCAAATTTGGAGGGGTGGGGGGTGGGGTTCAGTTATATGTGTGGTTTTGGACTTTTCTAAAGGGGGGAAGAATGTTGTTTAGAATTTATGGCACATTATTGTTCAGTGTGGTGTGGTGACGTGCACTTGCCGTCACCGCACCGCACCGCCCTATACAAGGTAGAGGGCACCCATATTGCGGCCTCTTTTACCGGTGCCATCTGCCAGGTGCCTGCCGTGCTACCGCATTATTGGTTCCATCAATAAAGCTGTGTTTGCCCAGTCATCTTGCTTCATCCTTCACCCAGGTATTTTGCCATACATAACAGAAAACACCACAACTTTATAAATAGTCTAAAAATTTCTGGAGAAAAAAATTAAAAATTTTAAAATTTACTGGAAAAGTTGCAATTTTTTAAACTAATTTAACAAAGTAATGTACTTACAAGGGAGAATTGTGACAAATTTATTACAAAAGCAGAAAATGTGTGCCAGAATGAACAAATTTAAGGGAAAATGTTGCAATCTCATATGGAAACATTTTTTTTCGCAAATTTGCAAGAAAAAATAATCACAATTTCTACCCCCCCCCCCCCCACACACACACACATTTACTGTAAATATTGCATTTTTACAAGAAAAAAAAAATCTTAAAATTTGTGTTGTAGCAGGCTGAAATTTTGCCTGAAAGCTTGTTTTTTGTTTTTTGTTTTTTGGGGGGGGGGTGTCTTTCAGCTGCTCTCTTTCGGAGTTGCCACAGCATATCACCACCTTAAATTGCGATGATCCATATGTTGACTTGGCAAGGACTTTTATGCTGGATGCCCTTCCTGACACAACCCATTTATTCGGGCTTGGGACCGGCACAGGGAGTACACTGGCTTGTGCACCCCCTGTGGCTGGGTAACCAACAGTCCTTCCTCCATTCTATTTTTGCTGAGCACCAAGCTAGAAGGCCGGAAGTAGTTTATGGTCTTTGATATGATCCGGCCGGAACATGAATCCACGACCTCCTGGCCATGGCAGATGCTCTACCACTAGATCACCTGAAAGCGTAATAAATTTTAAAAAAAAGAAATTTATTCAAAAAATAGAAAATTTATTCCAAAAATCTCACAAATTTTGGTGAAAAAAGTTATAATTTTATGAGGAAAAAACCTGTTAATATTACTGGTGTCGAGCCAATTTGTGCCGGTAACGTTGCTGTTGTACCTTACTTTCCAGGCTCACATATTTTTGTGGCTCCATGTGGATTTTGCAGGTCAAAAATCTCTCACAATGGCTCTTTGTGTAGGAGAGGTTGCCAACCCCTGATCTAGTCAAAATATGTCAGGAGACAGCAGGTAGGATTGCTTTGAATTTTCATTAAAATCTATTAAGAAAAGTCAGATTTGATAATGCCATCATCTAGCCGACGTCTTGCCAATGTGCAAAAGACCTCTATAAGATGTATTCCCGATGCAGACTTGGTACGTCGGGCCAATGTTGGTGCGATGCATGTGTGCTTGGTGGGGTTTATTTGAAATGATTACTATATTTGACAGGGAAAACTTGCAAATTGAAGCCAAAAAAAGTTATAATTTGTTCAAGAATGATATAAGCTTGCAAGAGCAAAACTTCACAAATTGGAAAAATTTATGGGGGGGGGGGTCAAAAATTTATGCAAATGTCCAGTTTTTGTTCTTGTAAATTTGCACATTTTTTCTTGTAAATTTGAGAATTTCTTCTTGTTATTAATTTATGTTTGTTTCTTATTGAAAATGTGTTTTTTTTCCTCCTACATTCTTGTTTTTTTCTCACAGATTTGTAACGTTTTTCCTCATAAATTTGTAACGTTCCATGTGACTTGCCACATTTCTCTGCCATTTGTTTTATTTAAAGATATTGGAAGTAAATTCATGGGGTCACTGCAAATACTTTGCTTTAAAAATTTAATTTGGATTAATTTTACTTTGAAAAAATAGAGTGCTCAAAGCAGGCCTGGTTGTCAGAATACTGCAGCTTGGAATAATGGCATAGGACTCAATTCAGACACTAGGTTCTATTTTGTGGGTTTTCTATCTTTATTTATTTATTTATTTTACTGGGGTGGTGGCCCAGTAGTAGAGCATCCACCCCACATCTGGGAGGTCATGGGTTCAAGCCTCGACAGGGTCACGCCAAAGACCTTATAAAAATGGCACTTTCTACCTACTAGCTTGGTGCTCAGCATAATAGAATGGGGGAAGGAAAAGTTGTTCATGGCAGCAGCCCTCTGATTCTAAATGTGATTAACCTTGTAGATAGGAGAAACGTAATTTCATTGCACTGTACATGATTGGCTGTATGGATTGAATGACAATAAAACTGGCTTCTTCGTCTTCTTAATCTGAGCCCCCTGGATCATAATTGGTTCAAAGCTCGAGGTGCCTAAAGATTCCCACCCCTAGAGGTTACTGACTCTGCAATCAGCAGTTGTTAATAATTAGTGAAACATTTATGGCTGAAGTGAGTCTACCATCATCAGTTGTTAAAAAGTCAAATATTCATAGTTACTGTGAGTCCACCATCATCTTCCTCTTCGTCTTGCTGTGATTAAGCTTCGTCTTTTTCTTCCGTTACACAACAGCCTCCCACCAATCAAATCACGTAACGTCCTCCAACCCACGCCAACCTGGAGGTCGTTCGTATTGCCTGCCCTCCAATCGGTGGAGTGTTGGGGCCCAGGTGACTCCCACACAGAGGTCACATGATCCTCTGTAACATGATAATAATTACAGTCTCCTCAGTATGAACTTGACCTGCTGCCTCCAGGAGAAGAGAAGTTTTACTTCTCATAACTCTGATTTCATTATTTAATCAGTTTTATTGTTTTCTTTGGAGGAATGCTCAGATTGGGACTGGTTTTTACCATGTAGAACATTTGACCTTCAGACCTCTGTTACCATGGGATTAACAGGTTAAAGAGAGAGGCTGCTCAGAAAAATACTGAAATACATTAAAATTTGAAAAGAACGATTAAAAGAGAGAATGCTTTTTCTATAATTTCAAAAACATTTAAACTTGGGCATTGATATCAACTATTTCTTTATTTTTGGAGGACATAAAAGGTACCATTAAAGTTGAAGACAGAGTGAATTTGGTTTAGCAAAATGTGAAGCTCAGTGGTGTCCTAATCAAATTAAATTGGGTGGAGAAAGGTGTAACAGATTAAGGGTAGTATCTCACTGGGCTGAGACAGCTCACAACTAGTTGGAGATTTTAAAAAAAAGTGACACAAATCAGAGAATTTATGACAATTTTCACGTAGAATTCCACTGCCTCACAAATGTTGCAATAATGCTGCACAAACTCCCAGCACGTTTTTGGCCAAAGTTCTCCAGGTGTTTGCATACATGTTAAAAACTGGATTCAAAAGATGTGACACTAATCAGCCTAGACAAATTAAAGATTACAATAATAATAATAATAATTATTATTATTATTATTATTATTATTATTATTATTATTATTATTATTATTATATAGATAAAAAATACAAGGTAAATTTTAAAACCAAAAAAAAAAAAAAGAAATGAAGAAAATAAAATGTAGAAAACAAAACTCCATAAAGGAATCTAACATGTAGCCTACAAAACTAACTACCATGTGTGAAAGTACAATGAAGAGGTTATTTATCAATGGGGAAAAAAGACAAAGAATGGTTAGAGAAAATAAGAGAATTAAATGTAATGACAGTTCTGTCTTCATTTTCTAGTTTACATGTAGTCAACTGAATTTTATCTTAAACTTTTTCAAAGATAAAGGTGTAAACATCACCTTAATTGTTATGGTATGCATATTTTGTTGTATTTTCAATAGTTTTATTAAAAATACCACAGACTGGACATGAAGGATGAAACTCGGCGAGATGAATGCAAGAGCAAGGAAAACAGAGAGCTAATGATGTTTAATCAGAACTGGCAGCTCCTAACAAGATGTTTTCGTGTCCTCATTACGTCAAAGCTACTCGTGCAGTTAGGACGAAAGAGAAACCTGACTTCCTGTTTGCCTCTTATTTCGTACCTTCTCAGACTTACAGTATGTCCCATTGTTACAGCTGAAATGATTCATAAAACGCATTTGTCTTTCTGAAATTATAATTCATACATCCCTGAAAAATCTATCAACAGATCACAACTATGAGGTTAATATTGATATCTGTTATTTAGATTGACTGCATAGTACATGTTATTCATCAATGTATATTTGGTTTACAGTTCATTTTGAAAGGTTTTAAAACTTTTATCATAAAGTTGTATAGTACTAGATGATAAAATATTGTGAATGTTAAGGAAAATCAATATGAAAAAAATAATTAAAAAAAAGTTAAATCCTTCATAGCTGAAAATTTGTGAGAAAAATCTAGAAAAAATGTTCAAATTAAAATTTCAAAAGATGATGTGCCAAAATATGTGAACAACCCAGAGTCCTTTGTGTGTTTTACTCTAATTTTTGGGCACAAATATGTTTTATGGCTCCACACAAAATTTCCCATCATGGCTGTTAACTTAGTAGAGGTAGGTGATACCTGGAATAGTCCAGCTATTTTTAAATGTTTACTCAAGAGTAGTCCGTTAAATGCTTGGGTTCAAACCTTTTTCCTTTAAAGTCTAACATTCAATTTTGTACAGTGATCCTCAGTCACATCCCCTCTACTTCCACATATGAGACCTAACATCGGAAAAATTCTCTATGAATGGAGAGAATGCATAGAGAAAGTATCTTTTGAACCCGACTGAATTTTGCCACAAGTTGCATGTATGACGTTTGTCAATTTAAAAGATATTTTCCACATAAACAACTCTGAGGTCAGGGATGGGCAGTGAGGGCCATTCCACTGCAGATTTTCTGTTCCACTCAGTCTCGTCAGCAGGTGTTTGCACTGATGAGCTTCAAGGATTGCTAATTAGAGAAAGCAACTGCTGAAGAGACTGGGTGGAACAGAAAATATGCATTGGAATGGCCCTCTATATCACGTACAGTGGTGTGAAAAAGTGTTTGCCCCCTTCCTGATTTCTCATTTTTTTATGTTTGCCACACTTAAATGTTTCAGATCATCAAACAACTTTAAAAATTAGACAAAGATAACATAAGTAAACACAAAATACAGTTTTTAAATGGTGTTTATTATTAAGAGTAAGCAAAACTCCAAACCTACATGGCCCTGTGTGAAAAAGGGATTGCCCCCTACCCCCATTAAAGCATAAATTAACTGTGGTTTATCACATCTTTGGAAAGCTGAGTTCAATTTCTCTAGCCACACCCAGGCCTGATTACTGCCACACCTGTTCTCAATCAAGAAATCATTAAATAGGACCTGCCTGACAAAGTGAAGTAGACCAAAAGATCCTCAAAAAATAGATATCATGCTGTGATCCAAAGGAATTCAGGAAATGAGAAAAAATAATTGAGATCTGTCAGTCTGGAAAAGGTCATAAAGCCATTTCTAAAGCTTTGGGACTCCAGCAAACCACAGTGACAGCCATTATCCACAAATGGCAAAAACATGGAACAGTGGTGAACCTTCCCAGGAGTGGCCGGCTGACCAAATTTACCCCAACAGTGTAGCTATGACTCAATCAAGAGGTCACAAAAGACCCCACAACAACATCCAAAGAACTGCAGGCCTCACTTGCCTCAGTTAAGGTCAGTGTTCATGACTCCACCATAAGAAAGAGACTGGGCAAAAATGGCCTGCATGGCAGAATTCCAAGATAAAAACCACTGCTGAGCAAAAAGAGATAAAGGCTTGTCTCAGTTTTGCCAGAAAACATCTTGATGATCCCCAAGACTTTTGGGAAAATACTCTGTGGACTGACGAGACAAAAGTTGAACTTTTTGGAAGCTGTGTGTCCCATTACATCTGGCGTAAAAGTAACACAGCATTTCAGAAAAGGAACATCATACCAACTTTAAAATATGGTGGTGGTAGTGTGATGGTCTGGGGCTGTTGTTCTGCTTCATGACCTGGAAGACTTGCTGTGGTAAATGGAACCATGAATTCTGCTGTCTACCATAAAATCCTGAAGGAGAATGCCTAGCTGTCTGTTCGTGACATCAAGCTGAAGTGCACTTGGGTTCTGCAGCAGGACAATGATCCAAAACACACCAGCAAGTCCACCACTGAGTGGCTGAAGAAAAACAAAATGAAGACTTTGGAGTGGCCTAGTCAAAGTCCTGACCTGAATCTGATTGAATGAATGAATGAATGAATGAATGAATGAATGAATGAATGAATGAATGAATGAAAAGGTTTATTGTCAATACTACCATAGGTAATACATACAGGAGAATTGAAATTTGACTTGACATTGGGCGCGCTTCTTGTAAGCGCATCCCATAGCCGGGGCAGCCCGAAGGCGCCAGTCGAACAGGGGGGTAAAGACGGCAAGGTCAGGGTCAGGGAAAACACAATAGGCAGAGAGAAAAAAAACAACATAGTTATCAGAATATCGCTCGTATAAGCTCATATAAGCTCAAATGAGCCAAAAGAGATGTTGTGGCATGACCTTTAAATGGTGGTTCATGCTCGAAAACCCTCCAATGTGGCTGAATTACAAAAATTCTGCGAAGATGAGTGGGCCAAAATTTCTCCACAGCGCTGTAAAAGACTCAATGCCAGTTATCGCAAAAGCTTGATTGCAGTTGTTGCTGCAAAGGGTGGCCCAACCAGCTATTAGATTTAGGGGGCATTCACTTTTTCACACAGGGCCATGTAGGTTTGGATTTTTTTCCCCTTAATAATAAACACCTTCATTTAAAAATTGCATTTTGTGTTTACTTGTGTTATCTTTGTCTAACATTTAAATTTGTTTGATGATCTGACACATTTAAGTGTGACAAACATACAAAATAATGAGAACTCAGGAAGGGGCAAACACTTTTTCTCACCACTGTAGTTGCCCATCCCTGCTGCAGGTTGTTGTTTAACTGTTAAAGTATGAGGTTGTGAAAATATATGAAAAACTGAAAATTGACAAACAATGGACACAGACGAAACTTACATCATCATTTTCGAAGAGTGCCCAAGGGGTAGTAACTGACAGTTGTCTGGATTAGCTGCAGCTCTCAAAATACATTTACATTGTTTTTCTCCTCTTCGAATGCTTCTTTCATCTGTCAGAAAACAGGCGAGCTTTGAGAGGGGAACCGTCATGATCGTGTTTGGTGATGTCTGTAGTCTCAGATTCGGTGACAAGAATGCAGATTTCACACTTGTTTCCGATTACACAGATGAATATTGCAATATTACAAGACAAAATGTTAATAAAAAATAATAAATGTGTCAAAATAAACACAACCTTCTGTCTATAGCCCTGAATTACAATCTTCCTCCAGTTGCGCACAAAGGAGGTGGGAATTAGTAAGATACCACCAGTGCAATCCATTAAAATCTGGACAGTTCTAGAAATGTTCCTTGATTTCTAAAAATTACTGGTCAACAGTGTTGGCAAAGTTACTAAAAAATTGTAACTTTTTACAGTTACTAGTTACTTCTTTTCAAAAGTAACTGTTACTTTTGAGTTACTGCATGATTAAAGTAACTAGTTACTTGGAAAAGTAACTTTCACGTTATTTTTAATGCATACTTAAATCATCTTGCATACATAGCAAGATCAAGGGCCCCTTGTTCTCATCAGAAAAAAGAAAAAGAAAACTTTTGAGAAAAAAGTCTCATCTTACAGAGAAAAATGTCTCAGATTTACACGAACTATTGTAATCAGGAGAAAGTCAGACATTTACTAGAAATAAAGCTGTGGATTCACAGAGAAAATTTTGGACCCCCTGGGGGGCCATTTTTGACCCACGAGCCATATGTTTGACACCCCTGGACCAGCCCATTAAAAATGCACATTTAGAGGATTTACTTCAATGAAATAGTTGCATATCACAACAGCATGTAAATGAATGAGATAAAATAAAACAGAAAGTACAGTTAAGTGATAGTTCACCGCTTACAAGAAGCTGTTCTTTACTGCAACAAATCACAGTCACTTTTTTTCTGTGTGTAAGAAAACTTTAAATGCATTTAATGTGGACATTAAATGCGAGCTTCTTGCTCAAAAAATACTCATGTTTAACCACAGAGGTAGGAGCTGTTAGAGGCGGCTCACCACTCGGACAACAGGTGATCAGGGCTTGGAGAAGTCACCACCGCCACGGTATTTCTCCCCACCGGGTTGTGATGTGAACTGGGGACAGGAAAGGAAACAAACCCGTGGAGGAGACTGTGATGGCTGCGTCAGTTATGGTAAGGTCAGTTTATATTAATTTGCTTATTTATTTGCTTGCCTTTGCCTTTGGCATGACAACCTCCAGTGGCTTGAGGCTGCTCGTGGCGCTGGGGATGGCAGTCCCGTCAATAGCCCCTGAAACTGTGTATTCATCCCCAGTTAGCAGCTGATGAGGAGGGTGTCTAACAACTGCAAGTTGTATGATCATCTGTTTGCACTAAAAATATCTATCCATATTAATAAAGTGAGTAACGAGAGTAAGTAACACTTATGATCAAATTTCAGTAACTGTAACGCATTACTGAATTTTTAAACAGTAATTTTGTTACACAGCACATTACAGCAGAAGTAGTGGCTGTTATGTATTAATAAGAAGTATTATTGTGTGATGTGGGTGGTGGCTCCACCTTTCCGGTTCCGCCACCACCCTGAGTATAAAGAGCTGATGCAGAAGAGGCACGGTCTCTTTTGACCTTCGTCTCTGCCTGTATAGGAGCGCCTTGTGTATCAGTGAGTCACATAATAAAATCAAGTTCTATTGCAACTCCGGCCTCGTTATTGGGATACTGGTTATGGACATAACAGTGGCGTTACAGTAAAACATTATTTTGTAATGCGTTATTCTCAACACTGCCGGTCAATGATGGAGAATTCTTGGTTAACGCAGCCTCAGTCTGCCACATATACAGTGGTGTGAAAAAGTGGTTGCCCCTGTCCCAATGTGTCATTTTTTTGTATGTTTTTCACACTTAAATGTTTCAGATTATCAAACAAATTTAAATATTAGACAAAGATAACACAAGTAAACACAAAATGCAATTTTTAAATGAAGAGGTGTATTATTTAGGAGAAAAAAAATCCAAACCTACATGGCCCTGTGTGAAAAAGTGATTGCCCCCGAAACCTAATAACTGGTTGGGCCACCCTTAGCAGTAACAACTACAATCAAGCGTTTGGATAACTGGCAATGAGTCTTTTACAGCGCTGTGGAGGAATTTTGGCCCACACATCTTTTCAGAATTGTTGTAATTCAGCCACATTGGAGGGTCTTTGAGCATGAACCACCTTTTAAAAGTTACGCCACAACATCTCAATCAGATTCAGGTCAGGACTTTGACTAGGCCACTCCAAAGTCTTCATTTTGTTTTTCTTCAGCCATTAAGAAGTGGACTTGCTGGTGTGTTTTGGATTATTGTCCTGCTGCAGAACCCAAGTGCACTTCAGCTTGAGGTCACGAACAGATGGCTGGATATTCTCCTTTAGGATTTATTGGTAGACAGCAGAATTCATAGTTCCATTTACCACAGCAAGTCTTCCAGGTCATGAAGCAGCAAAACAGCCCCAGACCATCGCACTACCACCACCATACGCCACATGTAATGGGACACACAGCTTCCAAAAAGTTCAACTTTTGTCTTGTCAGTCCACAGAATATTTTCCCAAAAGTCTTGGGGATCATCAAGATGTTTTCTGGCAAAACTGAAATGAGCCTTTATGTTCTTTTTGCTCAGCAGTGGTTTTAATCTTGGAACTCTGCCATGCAGGCCATTTTTGCCCTGTGTCTTTCTTATGGTGGAGTCATGAACACTGACCTTAACTGAGGCAAGTGAGGCCTGCAGTTCTTTGGATGTTGTTGTGGGGTCTTTTGTGACCTCTTGAATGAGTCGTCACTAAATTCTTGGAGTAATTTTGGTCGGCCGGCCACTCCTGGGAAGGTTCACCACTGTTCCATGTTCTCGTCATTCAATTCAATTCAATTCAACTTTATTTATATAGCGCCATTTCACAACAACAGTCATCTCATAGCACTATCAACTGTAGGGGGGAACCCCCACAGTTGCAGAAAGACCCCAGCAATCAGGCGATCCCCTGTGAGCAAGCACTTGGCGACGGTGGAGAGGAAAAACTCCCTTTTAACAGGAAGAAACCTCCAGCAGAACCAGGCTCAGAGAGGGGCAGTCATCTGCTGCGACTGGCTGGGGGGTGAGGGGATAGAGAAGAAGAAAAGAACAGACATGTAGAGAGCAAACAGCACGATGGGGACTCAATCTATGGGAGAGAACAAACAGATGTTAATGACCAGCAAAAAAAAATATTTCATAGAGAGTGAGGAAAGGAGTGAGGCCCAGTGCATTACTGGAGGTCCCCTGGCTGACTAAACCTATTAGCAGCATAACTAAGGGAGGGTTCAGAAACACATGATCCCTCCCTAATTGTAGGCTATATCAAAAAGGTAGGTTTTAGCCCTATTCTTAAAAACAGAGATCGAGTCTGACTCCCGAATCCAGATTGGCAGCTGATTCCACAGGAGAGGAGCTTGATAACTGAAGGCTCTGCCTCCCATTGTACTTTTGGAGATTCTAGGTATTACAAGTAATCCTGCATTTTGGGAGCGTAGTGCTCTGTTAGGATAATACGGTAGTATCAGATCTTTTAAATAAAAAGGAGCCTGATTGTTTAGAGCTTTGTAAGTAAGAAGAAGGATTTTAAACTTAATTCTAAACTCTATGGGAAGCCAATGAAGGGAGGCCAGAACCGGAGAGATATGATCTCTCTTTCTAGTACCTGTTAAAAGTCTTGCTGCAGCATTTTGGATCAGCTGAAGACTTTTTAAAGATGTTTTAGGACAGCCTGATAATAAAGAATTACAATAATCTAATTTCGAGCTAACAAAAGCGTGGATCAGTTTCTCAGCATCACTCTGAGACAAGATGCTCCTAATCTTGGCAATATTACGCAAATGATAGAAGGCAGTCTTAGAAACAAATTTAATATGTGAATTGAAGGACAAATCCTGATCAAAAATAGCTCCAAGGTTCCTCACAGAGCTATTAAGAGAAAGAGTAACCGCATCCAAACTGAAAGTTTGATTTGGAAAGGAATTTCTAAGGTTTTTTGGACCAACAAGAATGACTTCAGTCTTATCTGAATTTAATAGCAGGAAATTACAAGTCATCCAAGCTTTGATTTCCTTAAGACAGGCTTCTAACTTGGCTAATTGATTACTATCATCTGGCTTCATTGACAGGTATAATTGTGTGTCATCTGCATAACAATGAAAATGTATACGGTGCTTTCTAATAATGTTGCCTAACAGAAGCATATATAAACTAAAAAGAGTAGGGCCTAGCACAGATCCCTGTGGAACTCCATGACTAAGCTTTGAGTTGAAAGAAAACTCATTATTTACATGAACAAACTGGAACCTATCAGATAAATAAGATCTAAACCATTGCAACGAAGTTCCATTAAGTCCAACATAGTGTTCTAATCTATCAAGTAGAATATTATGATCGATAGTATCAAAAGCTGCACTAAGGTCTCAAAGGACAAGTACAGAAACTAGTCCATTATCAGATGCAATGAGGAGGTCGTTAGTGACCTTCGCTAAGGCTGTTTCAGTACTATGATGGATTCTAAACCCAGATTGAAACTCTTCAAGTAAACCATTTCCCTGCAGGTGGTCAAATAATTGCGTAGCAACAACTCTTTCTAAGATTTTTGAAATGAAAGGGAGATTAGAGATTGGTCTATAGTTAGCTAAAGCTCCTGGATCTAGCGTTGGCTTTTTGAGTAAGGGTTTAATTACAGCCGTTTTAAAAGCCTGCGGTACATGGCCTAAAGTTAATGAAGAATTGATTATATGAAGAATAAAGCTACCATTTGTGGTAGTCATTTGTGGAGAATGACTCTCACTGTGGTTTGCTGGAGTCCCAAAGCTTTAGAAATGGCTTTATAACCTTTTCCAGACTGATAGATCTCAATTACTTTGTTTCTCATTTGTTCCTGAATTTCTTTAGATGATGTCTAGCTTTTGAGGATCTTTTGGTGTACTTCACTTTGTCAGGCAAGTCCAATTTAAGTGATTTCTTGATAGAGAACAGGTGTGGCAGTAATGAGGCCAGGGTATGGCTAGAGAAATTGAACTCATCTTTCCAAAGATGTGATAAACCAGTTAATTTATGTTTTAACAGGGACAATCACTTTTTCACACAGGGACATGTAGGTTTGGATTTTTTTTTACTCTTAAAAATAAACACCATTAAAAATCTGTATTTTGTGTTTACTTGTGTTATCTTTGTCTAATATTTAAATTTGTTTGATGATCTGATAAGTGTGACAAACATACAATAAAATGAGAAATAAGGAAGGGGGCAAACACTTTTTCACACCACTGTATATACAGTAGCCTTGCTCACATGGACCCTGTGTGGTGAAAGACACACTTAAGACTGTGTCAAAGAACTCCTTGCAGCCAGTCCAAAACCCCTATGACATCCACGTTCTCCATGGCCCCAGAAAATCACAGCTGACATACGAAATCTAAATTCGTACCAAGGCTTAAAAGTCCTCAACAGGGGGTAAACCCACTAGCAACAGGGTGAACCTGTGTACCAAGTTTGGTGGCCCTAGCTTTACTCATTTTATTGCAATCATAAATTTAGCATTTACTGTTTACCATAGTGCAAATGGAATGTTAACTTTGACCTGCTGACCCCAAACCCATTGTCAGGTCATGGTGTAAGTCGTCCAACATGTGTCTTAGATACAACTACTGTATTGATTTGAAAAGCCTACATCATTTCTTTCAGTAGTTATTGCGTTAAGCAGATTTAGAGAAAAACTGACCTCTGACCTTTGACCTCAAGGTCATCCGATGAGAGTCAAATTGCAATATGTGCATCATAAGTGTAGATCAAACCATGGTACCAAGTTTCAAAACATTTGGAACAAAATAGGAGGACCTGATTTCACAAGACAGTTACTGAATATCAAATGAGGTGAAATAGGAGGTCATAAATCAGGGGCTACAACTCCTGCAAAAATCATCTGATTGGAGCCAAATTGCAATATGCTCATCCTCGGTGTATGGCAAACCATGGTACCAAGTTTCAAAACAATCGGAACAAAACTGTAGGAGGAGTTGATTTCACAACAGTGGTACAGACGGACTGCCCCAAGACATAATCCCCTCCTTCAGTCTCCGCCCAAAGGGCTCTTTGACCCCTCTAGGCTTTGACCGGCAGGGGATAAAAATGAGAGAGAGAAAAAAACAGCAAACAGTTGCATATTCTGAGCTTAATGTAAAATTTTCTTCCACACAATTTCACATTTCCTTAAATTATTCAAAAATAAAACCAACTGCACTTCAATGAACAGAACGGCTTTGTTTCTTTATGTGCTTTTATTATGAAAGGCTGTTTACTAAATATACCCATCTGGAAACAGCAGATGACAGCTTAAGCGTTTTCTGACAATTTCTAGAATTTAAAAAAATTGTAAAATAATAAAGTTCAGATAAGGGGAAGGAGAGAAGAGAAGCTTTGATTCTGGTTGTCTGACAGTGACCCCAGTTACATGGTCACAATAAACTGATTATTGGAAATAAACTGATCATGGCAAATAAATGGATTATTAGAAAGTAACACACTTGAGTTATGGCCCCAGTTACATGACCTTTATTGGATTATTTTCTGTTTACATGGCTACTTGAATAATCAGATAACTCCAGAAATCCAATCATAACTGGTTTATTCATTTACATGTAAACATGTTCCATGCTGTAGATATGGGTCGTGTATCTTTTAGGATGATCTGGACTTTTTCTGTACTTTGCAATGTAGCTGATGGGTTGTTAGCTAATGTTGCTAACTGGGATTCGGGAAAAAGCCAATTAAGATATGTGCAGACAGTGAAATTTTATTTCCTTGAAATTGCTATTATGGCTACAGAAATATTTACTCTCCAGTGTTTTTTTTTTTTTTTTTTTTGTATGATAACCAGATGTATTAAACAGTAAAAGATTTTTAACAAAGCTGGAATAATTATCAAAATTCAAACTAAAAAGGCTTGAAATATTTCACTTCATGTGTGATGATGAAGAGATAATATGATCAGTTTTGAAGAAAAATTGTTATAGAGCACCTTCTTGGCAATTTTTTGATCTGCACCTGCAAATTTAGAATGAATAAAAGGGAGCAAAGATGTCTCAGAGTAAAAACACAGTTATGACAGTGTTGTGTATATTGAATTATCTAGTCCTGCAAAACCAGGGGTGTATAAAAACTATTTTCTTTTCAACCTAAAGCTACAAATTACAAAGTTTTTTGCCTTCACACTGTCTGTGGTAGCTCTGTGGTAAGAGCACAGGACGGTGAATGATTTTTGTTACAGATTAATCTGTAGTCAACTAATCATTTGATTTATAAAATATATTGGGAGAAAAACAGTCAGAAATGTCCATCACAATATCCCAGAGCTCAAGATGACCTCCTCAAATGTGTTGGTTTGTGTTGTGGATTTTCTTTATATCAATACATGTCCCTTCTTGAGCTGGTGAATAAATGAAGTGCAGAGTCAAAGATGCCTTTTCTGGGTATTTATTTACATCTTGGCCAAGAAGGGAAACTGTCTTGTCCCACACACAGGCGAGTACCATGAGAAGATTCCAAGCCTCAGAACAGAGACCGAGCATTTTCAGTACAATAGACCGAAGAGATAAGCATTGTTTTGAGAATGCTCAGTCAGCAGTGTTCAAGAATGGGCTAGATCCTCGCTGTCTCAAGGTAAAAGTACTGGGTGTAATGTCATTTATGATTGCAGGAAACAGAATGGACGGACAATAATTTAAAAACCATCCATAACATTTGTCAAACAAAACTAAAAGTTATACAACATATAATGCTAAAACAAGGAAAGTGACATATATTCATTTTTTAAAAGTTAAAATGATCATAGTTTTTTAGAATTTTTACTGGAAAAGATTCCATAAGTGATTATTGAATTGGTTGTTGATTAATGTTTTGTTGATTGATAAGCCAGTTAATCAACTAATCACCGCAGAGCTACTGTTTGGGTTTGATTTAACCTGGGGGGAAAATTTGTTAAAAGATTTTTTGGCTTTTTTTAGCTTTAATCCCTGGATTGAGGTGTTCTTAAATGTTCTTCACATAGTTCTGTACGGACTTGTGCTATATCTTTTGGACACCTTTTTGATTTTGTTTGACTCATGTTTCAGCATTTTGTGTTAACTGGGGCTATACAGTTATGAGAGAGACAAATGGGGTGAAGAGCAGGGGAGACACACCTGAGTGACGTTGCCCCCCCCCCACCCTATGCAAAACTACAGAAAAATATTCTCAGTCGTTGATGCTGCTTTGTGCCACTGTAATTTTCATTTGTGCTATTATAGCATTTTAGATATGAAAGACTACTTTATAGGTCAGTGTTTTTCAACCAGGGTGCCCAGGTACGAGGGGGGGCTGAAAAGTTCATAGTGGTTAAATTTGACCAAATGTGGTTTATTTTTCAACCGCAGGGATCCAAGCACTGCAACATTGATGGAAGAAGTCTGTGGACTGAAGGGGAGATAAATACATCACAATTGGTCATATTTGACCACGATGAACTTTTCAACCCCCACCTCCCCCGTATGTTCAGGTTTTTGTGGGAAATAATGTAATTTCACTCTTTCATTGATCAAAAAATTTGCAAATAATTTACGCTATTTCATTGCCTTTGTTGTGCAGGGTTTCTGTAGGTAAGCATGCACAACAATGGCAAATTATTTGCTTTTTTTAATAAATTAATAAGTGAAGTTAGATAATTTTCCACAGAATCTTTAACATACCAGGGCACCCTGGTTGAAAAACACTTATAGGTCATTCTGGGGTCCCTCAGCCCCCCAGCTTGCTCCAAATGGACCTGAAATAATCTCATTTGTTTGTGCTGCATTCATGCTGGCTTATACCACTATAATTTCCATTTGGCTATTATGTTAGGGGATTTTCAGATATTAAAGGTTATTTTATAGGTCATTCTGATGTCACTGGTCTGATTCACTTGTGCTGGTTTGTGCCATTAAAAGTTTTATTTTCCTGAAAACAAAACTGGTAATATCTAAAAAAAAAAACAAAAAACAAAACACTGCAGCACAAGCAATGATGTCACCAGCACCCCCCCCCCCCACAACCCCGGCTCCAAATTGACCCAAAATGGTCTCATTTTTTTTTGCTGGTTTATGCCATTAAAACTTTCATTTGTGTTATTATTTTTTTTAATTACTGTTTACAGTATGGGGAGGGGGGGGCTGGAAAGTTCATACTGGTCAAATTTGAGCAAATGTGGTTTATTTTTCAACTGCAGGGATCCAAGTGCTGCAACAGCGATGGAAGAGGTGTGTGGACTGAAGGGGAGACTATGTTGAAAAATAAACCACAGTTGATCAGATTTGACCACTATCAGCTTTTCAGTCTATGAACTTTTCAGCCCCCCTCCTACATTAAAAATCTAATCATACTGAACATGTTTTTCAGTGCCCATTTTGCTGCTGCTGATACTATTTTATATGCCCCAGGTTCCACCCCAGCTCAAGCTCTCACCCGCCTGCAGGCTTCATTCAACACCCTCCAATATGAACTTCTTAAACGGTGATAAAACAAAATTTGTGGTATTGTCCACCTTCACTAGTGGCATAGTCTTCCCTACTATTAGAACCTTATCTGGAACTATAAATACAGAGGTACTCTATAAGACTTAATAACAGACTTTCATTTAAAACTCAAATTGTCCATCTGGTTCAAGAGTTAAACATCAAGTTTGGCTTTTTATATAGAATCAAGAATTGTCTGCCCCCCTTCAAAATTATTGTACAGTCTACTCTGATGTCTGTCCTAGATTATGGAGATATACGGTCATGCTACCCCTTCCATCCTTCAACAGTTAAATCTGGTTTACCATAAGTGCATTACATTTCATCACGAATTGCAGTTTTTGTACTCTTCACTGCTAGACTAGAAGTCTCCATTGCACAGACATGTCCCAGGGCTTTTTGGCTCGTCGCACCGAACCAGTGGTTTGGTTTTTTGTTTTTTCCTTTGGGCAGTTGAATAAAATCAAGCTGAAGCAGCTGAAACGGAACAAAAATAGAACTCCAGACACTCTGGATGGCAGCACCTTTGGATGTTAACAGGTGTTAACAGCGCCGCTCCAGAGCGGTCTTGTTGATGTGCGGAAAAAAATGCGGGCAGATCACATTGTTGCATCATGTTTTAAAAAAAAACATGGTAGCAGTCTGAAACAGCCTTAAAACTTCCACACAACCTTCGACCATGGAGCAGCAGCTTCCATGGTTGTTTTGCCATTTCTATAACACGTCAGCAGCGTAATGGTGTGACGTCATCAGACTGCAGACCCCAAATATTGCAATATTAATTTTTACAATTAGCAAAATTTATACTGGTATTATTGTGAATGATACGATGACACACCCCTTCCATGCACTATTTAAATGGAATGAACTGCAAAAGGTTCTCAAACTTGAGACCTTGATTCACCTTGGACAGTTTAAAACCTTATTATTTACAACTTTTTTATGACTTTTATGATTGTTTTTGACTGTCTGTTGTTGCTTACTCATGTCTGTTGTTTATATGTATGTTTCTTGCTCTTGGGTCTCTTTTCTAAAAGAGATTCTAAAATGAGATTGCCGGATTAAATAAAGATTAAATTTAAGAAGTATAAGTTTTATTTTCAGCATAGCAAAGGTGTTTTGGTAACAGCTGTTTTTGAGCAATAAAACCCCTTGAAACAGCATTATTTTTTTTTATTATCATCAACTGAAATAAAAGTATTCTTAGATCAACCCCCACCCCCTACCCGAAAAAAAAAAAAAATTCCTGACATTTTGATGATTATTAGTTAACTGTGTGTTAATATTTTAGTGCAGTTCAGGTCTGTGATAATGTAAGCAGAAAAAAAAAAGCCTGTAATAATCATCTCTGTCACACAGAGACAGCCTCCAGTGTTTAGTGCAGAAGTCAGCAATGCAGAGTATTTTCTGTGGTGAAAAATGCCAATTAAATGTTTTGGAGGAATAGTTGTGACCTCCTTGTTCTCCCCTTCCCGGCGGTGCTTCATCACTTGGGCAGCTCCCAGAGTCTCAAACTGTTTTAATAAGACCACAACTTCCCCCTTATTGATAATAAGACCCCTCAGTCTGTTAGATGGTATTCACTTATATAGCACTTTTTTTTTCTCATCTCTAGATGACCAAAGCGCTTTACAGATCCTTCTATCCACCCATTCACACACTGATGGTAGCGTAGCTGCCATAGACCGGCGCTGGCCTGACCCACCAGGAGCAACTGGGGGTTCAGTGTCTTGCTCAAGGACACTTCGACGTACAGATTGTAGCGAGACCTTGAATTGAACTGCTGATCCACGGATCAGAAGTCAGCCGCACTACACCTGTGCCACAGGTGTAGTGTGCCGGCTGTGGCACACTACAGCCAGCACAGGTAGTGAAAATTTGCTCCTTTTGTTTTATCTAATTAGTGAGAACACTATAATCTGGTACAGAACATGTTTACCCTGTGGTTAATGTTTATCCTGTGCATGGTCCCTGACAAACAAGCAATAAACTAAACTTATAAATTTGCTACTTTTTTCTTATAAATTTGCAACTTTCTCCTCTTAAATTTGCAACTTTTTTCCCATAAACTAGCAACTTTTTTTCTTACCAATTTGCTACTTTTTCTCTGATACGTTTGACTTTTTCCCACAAATATGCTACTTTCTCTTTCATTTAAACTTTTCTTATAAATTTGCTAGTTTGTCACTGACAAATTTGCTACTTTCTTATAAAATTTGCAACTTTTTCTTCGAAATTTGCTACTGTCTGTCTCTGATAAATTTACAACTTTTTTCTAAAAATTTGCAACTTTTTCTAATTTGCTATTTTTTCTCTGATAAATGTGCAACTATTTTCCTGTAAATTTCCAACTTCTTGCAAATTCTTCTTACATGTAAAACTTTTTCCCATAAATTTGCTGCTTTCTTATGAATTTGCAACTTTTTTCCTAAAAATTTGTATCTTTGTCTTTGATAAGTTTGCTACTTCCTTATAAATTTGTAGCTTTTTCTTAGAAATTTGCTATTTTTTCTCTGATAAATGTGCAGTTTTTTTCCCTGTAAATTTGTAACTTCTTACAAATTTGCAAGTTTTTTCATATAAAATTTCCATCTTTTTACTTACAAATTTGCAATTTTTTTCTCTGATAAATTTGCAATTTTGTTCTTATAAATTTGCCAGAAGTTACGGAAAAAAAGATATGCCTTTACAATTTGTATTGTGATAATTTCTCAAATGACCATGTTTACATGTACACAAATAAACCAATTTTAATTGGCTCTCTGGAGTTATTTGATTATGCAGAGATTCAAAGATTTTTATTTGTCAATACTTCTATACATACAGGACATAGAGGAGAATTGAAATGTCATTTCTCTCTCTTAGTGGTGTGCGCAATATATAAGAAAAGAGGGCGTAAGGATGAAAAACAACAACAGCAGTCTATGTACAGTAATGCTACCCATAGTGCAAATGAAAATAAAAGATAAAACCCAGCAATCCTATATACAGAAAAAGTGGAGATGTAATATCCATAATTGTTTGATGTGGTAGTGTAGGTTCAGACAGTGACAGATTGGACTGATGATCATGATCAACATTTCAATAACAGACAGACAGTAACAGGTAATGGTTGCAGTAAGGTGCAGAGAAATACAGCAGCAGATGTATAACTGTTGGTGTGCCAGTCTTTCTGTGCAAACAGCTGACGTAGTTATTGTGTGGGTGATTGTGTTACGGTCCAGGGGTGGGGGTGGGGTATGGGCAGAGTTCAGGGTTCTCATGGCCTGGTGAACAAAGCTGTTTAGCAGTCTTGTGGAGCAGGGCCTGAGGCTCCGGTACTTTTTCCCCGAGGGCAGGGGCTTGAAGGGGAAGTATGAGGGGTGGGAGGTGTTGCCTGCAGTGCTGATAGCGCTGCGGGTGAGGTGGGTGTGGTAGATGTCGGGGGGGGGGGGGAGCAGAAGGGCACCGATGATCTTGCTGGCTGCTTTGACTGTGCACTGTAGAGTCTTCTGGCAGGAGACAGTGCAGGTTCTGTACCACATCATGATGCAGCTGGTGAGGATGCTGTCAATGGTGCCTCAGTAGAATGAGCACACGATGATTATCCAACTAATCATGCAAACAGAATAATCAGATAAAGGTCATTATCATTTTATGAAAAATCACATTAACACAAGTAATTTACTGCCCAATAATCTGTTTATACGGTGCATGTAAACACGTCAAACTGCATTATTACATTATGTTTGTTCCCAGTTATCAGATTATTGTGACCATGTATCCAGGCTCATTGTGAAAATTTCTATAAATCAAACATTACTGGCAAAATTAACAGTTAAATCTAATACTTTGCAAAAAAAAAAAAAAAAAAAAAAAAGATAAGCATGTACCAAACGTATTTAGCAAAATCAGATCCACTATCCTGTTTTGGCTCAATTCCAATTTTATTTTGACAAGGACAAAACCACATAACAGCTATTTCCAGTAGTTCTGTTTTCATTTCAGAAATGAAACACTGACTAAATGAAGAGTACATGAATTCTTAAGACACTTTGAGCGAAGCATCATTAATGCCGTCATGCAAATTGTTTCCACTGGAAAACACGAAAATGGCAGAAATCTTTTAAAACTAATTTTGTAACTTCTAACTATTTTTTTATGGACATGTTTGTCTATCTTCAATTCAATTCAATTCAATTCAACTTTATTTATATAGCGCCATTTCACAACAACAGTCATCTCATAGCACTATCAACTGTAGGGGGGACCCCCACAGTTGCAGAAAGACCCCAGCAATCAGGCGATCCCCTGTGAGCAAGCACTTGGCGACGGTGGAGAGGAAAAACTCCCTTTTAACAGGAAGAAACCTCCAGCAGAACCAGGCTCAGGGAGGGGCAGTCATCTGCTGCGACTGGCTGGGGGGTGAGGGGATAGAGAAGAAGAAAAGAACAGACATGTAGAGAGCAAACAGCACGATGGGGACTCAATCTATGGGAGAGAACAAACAAATGTTAATGACCAGCAAAAAAAAAATATTTCATAGAGAGTGAGGAAAGGAGTGAGGCCCAGTGCATTACTGGAGGTCCCCCGGCTGACTAAACCTATTAGCAGCATAACTAAGGGAGGGTTCAGAAACACATGATCCCTCCCTAATTGTAGGCTAGATCAAAAAGGTAGGTTTTAGCCCTATTCTTAAAAACAGAGATCGAGTCTGACTCCCGAATCCAGATTGGCAGCTGATTCCACAGGAGAGGAGCTTGATAACTGAAGGCTCTGCCTCCCATTGTACTTTTGGAGATTCTAGGTATTACAAGTAATCCTGCATTTTGAGAGCATAGTGCTCTGTTAGGATAATACGGTAGTATCAGATCTTTTAAATAAAAAGAAGCCTGATTGTTTAGAGCTTTGTAAGTGAGAAGAAGGATTTTAAACTTAATTCTAAACTCTATGGGAAGCCAATGAAGGGAGGCCAGAACCGGAGAGATATGATCTCTCTTTCTAGTACCTGTTAAAACTCTTGCTGCAGCATTTTGGATCAGCTGAAGACTTTTTAAAGATGTTTTAGGACAGCCTGATAATAAAGAATTACAATAATCTAATCTCGAGCTAACAAAAGCGTGGATCAGCTTCTCAGCATCACTCTGAGACAAGATGCTCCTAATCTTGGCAATATTACGCAAATGATAGAAGGCAGTCTTAGAAACAAATTTAATATGTGAATTGAAGGACAAATCCTGATCAAAAATAACTCCAAGGTTCCTCACAGAGCTATTAAGAGAAAGAGTAACTGCGTCCAAACTGAAAGTTTGATTTGGAAAGGAATTTCTAAGGTTTTTTGGACCAACAAGAATGACTTCAGTCTTATCTGAATTTAATAGCAGGAAATTACAAGTCATCCAAGCTTTGATTTCCTTAAGACAGGCTTCTAACTTGGCTAATTGATTAGTATCATCTGGCTTCATTGACAGGTATAATTGTGTGTCATCTGCATAACAATGAAAATGTATACAGTGCTTTCTAATAATGTTGCCTAATGGAAGCATATATAAACTAAAAAGAGTAGGGCCTAGCACAGATCCCTGTGGAACTCCATGACTAAGCTTTGAGCTGAAAGAAAACTCATCATTTACATGAACAAACTGGAACCTATCAGATAAATAAGATCTAAACCACTGCAAGGAAGTTCCATTAAGTCCAACATAGTGTTCTAATCTATCAAGTAGAATATTATGATCAATAGTATCAAAAGCTGCACTAAGATCTAAAAGGACAAGTACAGAAACTAGTCCATTATCAGATGCAATGAGGAGGTCATTAGTGACCTTCGCTAAGGCTGTTTCAGTACTATGATGGATTCTAAACCCAGATTGAAACTCTTCAAGTAAACCATTTCCCTGCAGGTGGTCAAATAATTGCGTAGCAGCAACTCTTTCTAAGGTTTTTGAAATGAAAGGGAGATTAGAGATTGGTCTATAGTTAGCTAAAGCTCCTGGATCTAGCGTTGGCTTTTTGAGTAAGGGTTTAATTACAGCCGTTTTAAAAGCCTGCGGTACATGGCCTAAAGTTAATGAAGAATTGATTATATGAAGAATAAAGCTACCAATAAGTGGGAAGACTTCTTTAAATAACCTGGTAGGAATAGGATCTAAAAGACAAGTTGAAGGTTTGGATGAGGAAACTACTTTGTCTAACTCACAAAGGTCGATTGGAGTAAACTCATCAAGACAGACATCAATAGAAGGAGTTGTAGTAGTTACAGTATTTAAGATAACTGTGGGAAGAATCTGATTGATTTTATCTCTGATGGATGAAATTTTATTATTGAAAAAGTTCATAAAGTCCTGACTAGTAAGCTCTAAGGGGATGCTAGGATTGACAGAGTCCTGACTCTTTGTCAACCTGGCTACAGTACTGAAAAGAAACCTGGGATTATTCTTGTTCTCTTCTATTAATGCAGAGTAATAACTCGTTCTAGCTTTTCTAAGAGATTTTTTATAAATTAAAAGATGATTTCTCCAAGCTAAATAGATTTCATCTAAATTAGTAGAGCGCCATTTTCTTTCTAATTGACGAGTCTTCTGTTTTAAGCTACGAGTTTCTGTGTTGAACCAAGGAGTTAAAAATCTCTGATTAGACTTTTTCTTTTTTAAGGGGGCCACCAAGTCTAGAGCCTGATGCAGAGAAGCTGAAACACTATCCACCATGTTATCAATTACAGAAGGAGCAAGCTGTCTATAGCTTATTTCCGTTGTGTTGACACATGGCATAGAGGAAACAATCTGCATAAATTTGGAAACAGCATCATCTGAGAGGCATCTACTGTGATAATATTTTTCTTTAGGAGCCAAATAGTCAGAAATAGTAAAATCAAAGGTTAACAGACAATGGTCTGACAGTACAGGGTTATGAGGAGACACTACAAGATTTTCTATTTCTATGCCATATGTCAGAACAAGGTCCAATGTATGGTGGAGGTAATGAGTAGAATTTCCTACTTTCTGAGAAAACCCAATCGAGTCTAATATTGAATTAAAAGCCACATTAAGGCAGTCACTATCTACATCCACATGTATATTAAAGTCCCCTACTATAATTATTCTATCAGATTTCAACACTAAATCAGCTAAGAAATCAGCAAATTCGGATAAAAATTCTGAATAGGTTGATGGGGGACGATAAACTATGGCAAATAAAATTGGGTTTAACCTGAAATTGCTAAAGTGCCCAATACTGAGGACCAGGCCCTCAAAGGAATTATAACATGTTTTTTGCTTTACATTAACTAGTAATTTGGAATGGTAAATTGTTGCTACTCCTCCTCCACGACCAGAACTTCTGGGATTTTGACAGTTTAAATAACCAGAGGGGGTTGATTCATTTAAACCAACATAATCCTCTTGTCCTAACCAAGTCTCTGTAAGGGAAATTAAATCAATCTGATGATCAATTAACAGATCATGGACTAACAGAGACTTGGGAGTTAGAGACCTAATATTTAACAAACCACATTTAATTTTTAAATTATGAGGAGGAACAGAGGCCAAATCATTCAATTTAGAGGCTTTATGTTTAATTTGAGTTTTACCAATATTTTGCTTTATCACTTTGGGATGCTTATACATTATATTTTTATTCACTTTGGAGGGAGCAGACAACGATTCTCTTATGGGGAAGACAGGGGCTAAGCTGAGGGGTGGCGGATGAAGAGGAGCTGCAGAGAAGCGTGTAAGACTGAGACTCTGCTTCCTGGTCCCAACTCTGAGTAGTCAGGGTTTTGGAAATTTGGATAAAAAAGATGCCAGATTGTTAGATAAATGAGAAGCACCATCCAAAGTGGGATGAATGCTGTCTCGTCTCATAAGACCAGGTTTTCCCCAAAAAGAGCTCCAATTGTCAATGTAGCCCACGTCATTTTTAGGACACCACACAGACAGCCAGCGGTTCAAGGATGACGAGCGACTGAACATCTGAATATCTGAATATCTTGTAAATTTGTGATATTTTACTCATAACATTGTAGCTTTTTAGATCTTTTAATTGCAATTTTTTTCCCAATTGTGATGCTGTTATACATTTTCATATTAATATTTGAAAGATCAAATATGTTTATATTTTTAAGAACTAAATATTTAAAAGGTTGTCCTGTTTTTTGTTTTTTTACATGACTGTGTTTGATTATAATTTATATTTTTGCTAATGATCTTTAACTCATATTTGTATGAACATGTTCTCCTGCGTCTTCTTCAGTAACCTACGTGAACCCACTCGAAGCGCTTTTGTCTCACTGTCCTCCACTCAACTCCCACCACCTTCAAGGTAACGGGTGAAAATCTGCCGCTGCTCGCCCTCATGCCTCGAGACAAGCAGCAAAGAAAGGAAGCCCCAGCGAGGCCTTGAAGCTTTTCTCTCGCCGCCGGTTTCCTTAACGGATCTTGTATTGAAGAAACCAATCAGATGTTGGAGCCCCGTTCTTTTAAACTAAATCTAGATGTTTCAAACAAACTCCTTTAGCTGTTTTTCCTTCAGAGTTTCTCCTCTTTTCAGTTGCTGATGACTCATTTGGCGGCTTGGTCACGGAGCGGCGTCCAGATTTCAGTCCGACTCCAATCAGCAGTATTTGATGTGATTATCGTAGCCTGACCCGCCGACCGCAGTCACCTCTGATCTCTGACTTTATTGTTTTCCTGTGTGTTGTCGATAAAAACTCCCGCCGCCTCTTGTTTGTCTTGTTCTCCAGACTGCAGACGCGCAGCAGGAAGTAGATGAGAAATATTCAGTATGTTTGAGGCTGAAACAAAAAATCTGTTTAACCTCTTTGTTTTAAATATGTTCGCTAAATTTATGAGGCATTTGGATAAAACAGAAGTTCAATTTTTGTAAAGAGTTAGCACTACAGGTTTTAAGGTTAAATTTATTTTTAAGTATATTTTCTCTATCCTCTTGCCTCATCACCTGTCAGTAACAGAAGCGCTAAGGCTGGGCACACAGGAGGATTTTCAAATGTTAAAGGTCCCATTCACTGCACTTTTCCCACATGTTGACAGCTCCTACACGTCTCTTACATGTGCAATTTCAAAATACTCCACTGAAATATCATTAAACAATGTGCACATTGGCATAACAGGCACCATAAACAGTGATGCGCCTGAGATTGCGTGCTGCCACCCCTCTTTGAAATGACGCTCCTCCTCCAAGCACAAAGTGGGTGCACTGTCTACTAGTAATTAGATGGCGTGATGCAAAGCATAAGAAACAGACAATGCGCTGTCAGAAACTAACAAAAACACTGGCATACTGCGGAAAGTCTGGCGGAAAAGTCCACTGATGACCGTCAAATTTGGGCCCATATACTTTTAGGGCAAGGGTCTGCAATCTATGGGTCTGGATCCACATGTGGTTCTTTGGCCCATAGCCAGTGGCTCGTTAAGACCTTGACAAAATATTCAAAACTTTCAGTGAAAAGAGAACATAGATTTGTGAGGGGAATAAAGTTATACATTTCCTAGAAAAATTAATTTATGAAGCTGAAAATTCTCACAAATTTAGAGATAAAATGGCTGGAATTTTAAGAGGAAAACACCAAGACAAATTTGTAAAAAATAGTCAGGAAATTCCTGGGGAAAAAAAACCCAAACATTTATTTACTGTAAAAGTTACAATTTTTTATGAATTATATTAAAATTTATGTGAAATTTGCTACAAATGTACCTCCCAAAAATGTGACAAACTTACAGTGGAGAAAAGAACAAATTTATGAGTGGAAAAAATTGCCAGAAATATGACAAATTTATGTGAAAAAAAAAATTGTGAAATTTATGACAAAGAATTTGTAAATTTACAAGAACAAATATAAATTTGTGAGGAAAAAAGTCATGAAATTCAAAAAAACAAGTTAAAAAAAGGGTTTAAATTTATGTGAAAGAAGTCACAAATTAACAAAAAGTTGCAAATTTACGAGAATAAATGTTACAAATTTGTGAGAAAAAAGTCATAAAATTACACGAAAAAACTTCTAAATCTACCAGAAAAAAAGTCAAATTTGTGAGGAAAAAAACTCATGACATTTTGAGGAAAAACATTAGAAAAAAAGGCTGAAATTTACACAAAAGAATTAACAAATTTACACAAAAACAGCAGCAAATTTACAAGAAAAACATCATAAATTTGTGAGAAAAAATTTTTAAAATAACGAGAAAAAAAGTTTTCTTGTAAACATAACATTTTTCTTGGAAATTTGTGAATTTTCTAATAAATTTAGTACTTCTGCCTGTAAATTTGCCACTTTTGTTTACTGTTGGTTTTCCACAAGAATTCATATGTACTATATACTGTACTTATAACTTAACTCATTTCTATTAAATTTGCAGCTTTTCTGATTAATTTTCAATATTTTTCTTGTACCTTTGCAGCTATACTCTCACTGACATGCTACTTGCAAAAAGTTTGGGATATTTGGCTTTCGGGTGAAATTTATGGAAAATGTAAAAAGTTCACGCTACAGTGATATTACATCATGAAAGTAGGGCATTTAGAAGTGTGCAATGGTGATTTCCTCATCTCAAACAATTTATTGAAACAAAAGCCAACAACAGTGATGGGTATATTGAGTGGTCTTTGTGACTAGAAAAGCGCTATATAAGTGCAGGTTAGTTAGTTAGTTAGTTAGTTAGTATACCACAACAAAAAATGTCAGTGTCTCAATAACTTGTCACGTGTCGTTGACCATCAATTACAGGTCGACAACGACATCTCATGCTGTTCACAAGTTGACTTATTGTCTGCTGAGGCATGGCATTCTACTCTTCTTAAAGGGCGGCCCTCAGGTCATTGAGGTTGTGGGGTGCAGGATTATAGATAGATGTAGTTTTTTGTTCCCAAACTGGGAAATTACAGATGAGCCTCTACACGGTGACTCAGCTGATCCCATAGGTTTTCTATGGGATTCAAATCTGGAGAGCGTGCAGGCCACTCCATTTGAGGTACCCCAGCCTTCAGCAGTCGTTCCCTAATGATGTGACCTCAATGAACTGGAGCATCGTTGTCCATGAAGATGAAATAAGTCCCGTGTTGTTCATGCAAGGACACAATGACTGAATTAATGATGTTATTCAGGTAGTATCAGCTTGTCACCGTACCATTTACAAGGTGTAGGGCAGTTCTGTATTGACTAGACACACCTGCCCAGACTGTAACACCACCACCTCTGAAGGCTCGTCTGGTGACAACAGTGGCTGATGCACAGTGCTCTCCTTGACATCTCCAACATCATTGGCGGCCATCATTTCTGCTCAGTGTGAATTGACTTTCATTAAGAGAACTGCACTGAGGCCTACTGGTCCCTTGTCCATCGTAAATGCTCCCTGGCCCATGAAAGACAATGACGCTTGTGCCTGGTGGTGTGGTCAGGTACCCTTGCAGGTCACCTAGCACCTAGACCACGTTGATGTAAATGGTTTCAAATGGTCTGACGTGACACTTGGGTGCCTCTCTCCTCCCTTAAATGTGCCTGGAGTTCTGATTTGGCAGGGCACTGTTCACAATGAAGCGGCCATCAGCGTGGGATGTGGCCAAAGGACGTCAACTTCAGTGCCTTTCTGTGGCTCTTCCTGTTTCTCTGTTGTAACCTACTGATGACACTGTGACACTCTAAGCTTAGTGGCCACTTCCGTCTGAGAACATCCTGCTTGAGGCCTCGAAATGGTGAGGTACTGTTGATCAATTGTTAGGCATCATCTTGGTCTCATGATGTCAAAATGTAAACAGCATGATGAAGAGGACTGTTTAAATACCAGTTCTTTTTGAACCAGAAAATGTATTGGTCAATTCATGGATCAAACACTTGTGATTTTTGCCGTTAATCACAAGCTGAATATTCCTAACATTTTGTGAGTAGCGTGTATTGTACTATCCTTGCACTCTTTCTGGGGATGGGAGATGGCAGCTTAACAAGGGGAATAGCATCCCTCCATCCCCCCCTTCTACTGGGTTTAGCTCAAAATTGGATTGAATGGATTGGATTGAAAAAATGAATCCCTGAATTTTTGTTAGAATTGTTATTAAAATAAGAGATTTGGATATTAATAGTTTTCAACACAAACACTGAATTAACACTCTGGTGCATTTCTTAAACTTATGATATAAACACACTGTTAATGTTTTTTATTTTTTAAATTTATTCAAAAATGATTCAACATTTTTAATGACAAATTAAAATTTTAAAAGGGTAATAAAAAAAGTATAATAAAACAAAGTCAAACTTTCTTATCACCAGTCCTTTTATTTTTTCCTTAGGCTACAGCCTGTCTTTCCTGCAGCTTTGGCTTCTTTATCATGCATGTGTGTGAGGTTTGAGTTGCTCATCTGAAAGCTTTGTGCAAGTGTGTTTCAACCCGTTTGCATCAGAAAAGTGGATTTAATAGAAACAAGCTGTGTCACACGAGGTCAGAGGAGAAAAGACTGTGAAACCAGATTAGGATTAGGGTGACATTAAACACGTTTCACACATTGGAGGGAAACTGATTCACTCCTTTGGTATTTTGTGAAATTCATTTCACTGGAAGGATTTACAGCAGCAATATGGGGTTTTACTTCTGTGTTAAAATCAAATGAAATCATAAATTTCATGGACAGAAACAAAGAAAAAGTTCAGCTGTGCCTTGGCTTCGTTTGTATGAGTGCTGAGAGTGTAGATCGAAATGAGTTAATGCACCCAATAAGGTTCAAAACAAAGGCCCATTTTCCAGATGATTTTATCCTTCATTGCAGAACAAAAATATTTACAGAAATATAAACTGTGCCGGAATGGGACACGAGAGATGATGGCATATATCTGAGGAAAATGCAACAGTCTGACCTTTGAAAGCCTCCTCAGCTCCCTGGTGATATTCATTAATTTTCCCGTTCATGTTATGTTAGACAGGAAATTGACAACTTCCTGCAAAGACATCACCATGCTGATCCAAGCATCTTTAGGTGAGAAGCAGGGTACACCCTGGACAAATCACCAGTGAATGAATGAATGAATGAAAGACCAGGAAAGAGATTATGATAGATTTTTACACAGAATCAGTGTGTTGAACGGGTAAACATGCATGTCCTTCTTCTGCTTCTTCTTCTTTCAGCTGCTTCCTTTAGGGGTCACCACAACGGATTATCTGCCTCCATCTCACCCTATCCCGTGCATCTTCCTCTGTAACACCAACCCTCTCCATGTCCTCCTTCACTACATCCATGAATCTTCCACCTGCTCCCTACTCTTGCTGCAGATCACAATGTTGTCTGCAAATATCATGGTCCATGGTGACTCCTGCCTGTCTGTCAGCCTGTCCATCACTATTTCAAACAAGAAGGGGCTCAGAGCCGATCCCTGATGTAACCCCACCCTCACCTTGAATCCATCTGTCACTCCTAGAGCATACCTCAGAACCATCTTGCTGTCCTCCTACATGTCCTGCACCACCCTCACAAGTTTCTCTGCCACTCCTGACTTCCTCATACAGTACCACACTTTCTCTCTTGGCACCCTATATGCTTCCTCTAGATCCACACCAAGTGCAACTCCTTCTGACCTTCTCTATACTTCTTCATCAACACTCTTAGAGCAAACATTGCATCTGTAGTACTCTTTCTTGGCATGAAACTGTACTGTTGCTCACTTATTGTCACGTCTCCTCTTAACCTGTCTTCAACAACTCTTTCCCATATCTTCATAGTGTGGCTGATCAACTTTATGCCTCTGTAGTTACTACAGCTCTGAACATCACCTTTTGTTCTTGAAAACTAGTACCAAAACACTTCTTCACCACTCCTCAGGCATCCTCTCACTGTCCAAGTGTGTGTTAAACAATCTGGTAAAAAGTCCACTGCCATCTCTCCTAAACATCTCCATACCTCCACAGGTATGTCATCTAGACCAACCGCCTTTCCATTGTTCATCTTCATAGCTGCCCTCACTTCTACCTTGATAATCCTTGAATCCTCGGGACTTCCTTGTTCACCATCTTTCCTTCATCCATTCCCCCCTCTCTCTCATTTTCTTTACTCATCAGCTCCTCAAAATACTCCTTCTACCTTCTCAACACACTGTCGCCATTTGTTTGTACATTACCATTTCTGTCCTTAATCAGCCTAACCTGCTGCACATCCTTTCCAGCTCGATCTCTCTGTTTAGCCAACCGATAAAGTCCTTTTCTCTTTGCCTCTCATACAACTCGCTATATGCCTTTCCATTTTCCTTTGCCACCTCTCTCTTTGACATATGCCTAGATTCCAAATACTCCTGCCTACTTTCGTCATCTCCCTGACTATCCCACTTTTTCTTTGCTAACCTCTTCCTTTGAATACATTCCTGTACCTCCTCATTCTACCACCAAGTCTACTTTTCTTCTTTCCTCTATCCAGAGGATACACCACATACCTGTCTATCCATTTTCCTCAATACTAGTCCCTGGACTAGGGGACACATAAGTGGTAGAAGATGGATATCTAAAATCAGTATAACTGTTTTGCTTTTAGGCATCTGGAAACACTTGAGCTGTATTTCAGGCAATCAAAAAAATTATCTTTTTTCTGAGAGTCGTTTTAACACACCAGTGTGTATTTTCTCTTTTAATTGGTCAGATCCTATCCTTATATCCTCCATCTGTCAAGATTACCGTAATGTTTACCTCTGACTTTAGATCGTGACTTTCAAAGTAAAGTTTTTCTGCTCAAACTTCGCCATGGGAAGAAGTCATGTTGGAACATCAGACGGCGTCTCTGGGACGTCTCTTCTGAGGCATTCTGGTGACAGCCTGTGCCAGTCTGCAGATAAAGGGCCGTCCTGAGGGATCCGGCTGCTCACTCTGGACCTCAGCCGGCGCTCATGGCAGCAGAACACACACCGCAGCTGCCATTAATATGGATGTCCACCAGGCGCCTTGTCCTCGGCCTCCCCGCCTCTCTTTGTGCACCGCGTGCCAGTGAATAGCATTAGTGGCGTGGCGGTCCCTTCCAGCCATGCCAAGGTCATTAATAAACATCTTCAGATGGCGCCAGAGCGACTCCTTTAAGTTAGGACGCCACCGAACGCTTCCCTTGTAGTTTGAACTTCACTGACTTCGTGGAACATACTGAGGAACACATGAAGTTCACGTCAAATAAAGGCAAACTTTATTTATACTGTAGTGCATCACAAAAATAGAATATCGTGACTTTCATAAAATAATTGAAATTTTATATTTTTTTCAAAATAATATACTAGAATTAATGCATAAAAGATGATAAAAGATGCAAATTCATAATAAATTAAAAAAAATAACAAATTCATAAGACAAAAGGGAAAAGAAAGAAAGAGAAAAAATAACAAATTTGCGGAGAAAAAAGTTCCCAATAATGAGAAAAATGTCACAAATTTGCTAGAAAAAAAGGTGCTAGAAAAAAAAAGCTATGAGAAAGTTGTAAATTTACAAGAAAAGCAAGCAACTGTAAAGAAAAAAAGGCTCAAAATTTTGAGAAAAACCTTCAACGTTACGAGAAAAATGTCACAAATTTTTCAGACAAAAGTTTAAAATTTAGTCCAAAAAAATAGCAAAGAACAAACATGTCACAAAATTTCTGAGAAAGAAGTTGCAAATTTACATGAGAAAGTCACAAATTTAAGACAAATATTTATGAGAAAAATTTGTGCATTTAGAAAAAGAACACTTTTTTAAGATTTTAAGAAAAAAAAGGTAGGTAAATTAATCAGAAAAAAAATTGAGGGATTCTTGTAAACTTGTAACATTTTTCTTTAAAATTTATAACTTTTTCCTGGCAAATTTATACATTTTCTAATAAATTAATATAAATTTGCACCTTTTGCCCTAAAATTCATCACTTTTTGTGATAAATTTGTTACCCTTTTTTCCACAATATACTGTATATAGATGTTTTTCTCGTAGATTTGAAACTTTTTCTCAGATTTTCCACAATTTTCCACATAAATTTGCAATTTTTTGTTGTAAATTTCAATCTTTTTTCTCATAATTTTGCAACTTTTTTCTCATAGATTTGCAACATTTTTCTCATAAATTTGCAACATTTTTCTCCCAGATTTGCAACTTCATTTTCTTACAGATTTGCTACTGTTTTCATAGATTTTTTTTTTGTCATGAATTTTCTCATAAATTTGCAGTGTTTTTCTCATAAATTTTTTAACTTTTTCTTACAAATTTGCAACTATTTGCTTGTCAAGTTGCAAGTTTTTCTCATGGATTTGCAACTTTTTTTCCTCATAAATTTTCAGCTTTTTTCTCATAAATTTGTGATGTTCATCTGGATGGTGGTTAAATTTTTACTCTATGTTAATACATTATAACAGAATCTTTCACTTTGTGTAACATTTTTGAATTAAAATACAATAAAAATGACTTGTTCCACCACATTTTACATTGTGAGCTTCAGCTGTATAAAATGTTAACATAGCTCCAGATTTTTTTTAAAATAGGATAGGAAAATTATAGAACAGTCAGTTTCACCGAGAAATTTGACTAAAAAAATAGGCCTTCTCAAAGTGATAATGATGGAGAATGTTTTTCATCAAATGTTTTATTGTTATTATTATTATTGCATTGACTCAGCATTTATACGTTGCATCTGCTCCCATGTAGTGAATATAATAAAGAGTCATATAGCGTTTCCTACACAAATTTTGATTTTTTATCTCTAAATAATATTCACTTTCTGACATTAGTGAAGCTGTTCATTAGAGGTGTGACACGTTTCAGCTGGCGTTGGCTAATTTTGGAAATCCTCCGTGTGAAATGTTGATATTGTGATAATTCCTCCACAGAAGCTCCAGATGGCTCAATGTGGTTTTCCTCACTCTGAATTCGAGGCTGCAATTATAGAACAAACCCGATGTGATTCATCCGCTTTCTATTTCCAGCTGCTGCTCTCATGTTCGCACCTTCGGCGCCTCTGGAGCTTCCTGTTTTGTTTCTCTCAGCAGCCATCCTCTTCCCGAAACTCACCTTTACATTGAGGGAAGCTCGTTGAAGAAGACGAAACTGAAACAAGTGAGAAAAATTAATGAGATGCCTCTTTAAGGGACATGAGAGGTTACAAATAAGAATATGACAAGTAAGGACAAAAGGGGAATAACTGACCTTGTAGTTGTTTTCCCGCCTCTTTTTTTATGACTTTTTGCTCTGAAATATGCAAGTTCCTTTATTATGAATTTCTGAGTGATTCTTTCCATGAACGTCTGACTTTTCAGTCATGAATTTGTGATTGTTGACTGTTAAGGCCATTACATACTCCGTAAGAACAGACAAATGTGTTCCTTTTTTTTCTCTCTCTCTCTCTCTTGAGGTAGAAAGAACAAGAACAAAGTTCTTTCTGGCCAAGACACTTCATACTTCACAAGAAGCTCAAGTGCAGAACTCCTGGGAAATTCACATTTCTGACCAATCACACAAAAGGTCTCGGACACCACGTGAGAAAAATGTTCTGCCACGATATTTCAAGAACAAGCTGCAAGAACTGGCAGACCAGAGAACAAATTTCTGTGTTCTTGTGGAGTATGTAATGGCCTTAACATTATTAATTTTAAATTTGGATATCTGCAAGTTTTCATATTTGCTCATAGATTTATCCTTTTTTTTCTTGAATTATTCTTGGTGTAAAATGTATGCATTTTTTTAAAAACTTTGTACATTTTTCTGATGATTTTGCAATTTTTACTTTAACGTTTGCATTTTTTGTCCTCTTTTTTATTAACATGGCTTCTACATTTACAACTCTCCAGATATTTACTGATAAAATTCTTTTTTTTTTTTGCTACTAAATGTGACTTTCTCTTAAATGTGCACAATTGTATAATTTTTGGATTTTTACTTCTCTATTTTCTGCTTGTCCTATCAATTTTGTCATTCTTGATACTAAATGTGACTTTTTACAGCTAAATTTATGACTTTTACTCTTCAGTTTATGGCTTGTTTTTACTCACAATTTGTTTTTATTAATTCTTTTGTCATTGATTTACAACATTTTACTCATCTTTTTTTTTTTAACTTTTACGTCTACATTTGCTATTTGTCCGAATAACAATTTTTCAACTTTGGATACTGTAACTACTGCTAATATTTTTTTTTTTTTTTTTACTTTTTCTCTTTGGCTTGTGATGTTTTTACTCTTAACTTCATGACTTTTTGCTCCTAAATTTGTGGCTTTTTCTCTTAAGTTTGCTCCTAAAAACAGTTCATCAAAGGACCATGTTTCCCCTCTCTTTTTTCCTCATCACGCCCCTTATATGTTCTTGTCCCACTATTGGCAAATAATAACTGATGATCCACAGCTGACTAACCATACTCAATAGGTGATCTGAAGGGGGATGAGGATGGATGTTATCCTCCTTGTTAGCAAAATGTCACCAAATCATTCCCCTTGTTAACCTGCCATCCTACAATCCCCATTCATAGGCTTAAGTCAAGGGAGGGACAACCTGAAAAGAAAGAATCAACCCTCCCAATATTGTCAAAAACTTTTCTCGCCTCCAGCACAAGCCATAATTTAGGCATTGCATTGAAGGTCCATTGGTCCAAGCATTAATTTAGCCAACAGACGTTGAAAATTAGGTTATGTTTAGTCCATCTAATATGGACTACATTTAACCCGAAAACAGATGTTGAAATTTGAGTTGTGTTTAGCCCATCCTCTATGGACCATATTTAGCTCAAAAAGAGACTGTGAAATCTGGGTTGCCAATCACAGGGCACGACTTTAGCCACCAACAGTGAAAAGGCCAGGAAGTTTAAAATGAAGGAACAGTTTAATTACAGTGGTGTGAAAAAGTGTTTGCCCCCTTCCTGATTTCTCATTTTTTTGTACGTTTGTCACACTTATTTCAGATCATCAAACAAATTTAAATATTAGACAAAGATAACACAAGTAAACACAAAATGCAGTTTTTAAATGAAGGTGTTTATTATTAAGGGTAAACAAAAATCCAAGCCTACATGGCCCTGTGTGAAAAAGTGATTCCCCCCATTAAGACATAAATTAACTGTGATTTATTACATCTTTGAAAAGCTGAGTTCAATTTGTCTACCCACACCCAGGCCTGATTACTGCCACACTTGTTCTCAATCAAGAAATTGTTTAAATAGTACCTGCCTGACAAAGAGAAGTAGACCAAAGGATCCTCAAAAGCTAGACATCATGCTGCGATCCAAAGAAATTCAGGAACAAATGAGAAACAAAGTAACTGAGATCTATCAGTCTGGACAAGGTTATCAAGCCATTTCTGAAGCTTTGGGACTCCAGCGAACCACAGTGAGAGCCATTATCCACAAATGATGAAAACACGGAACAGTGGTGAACCTTCCCCGGAGTGGCCGACCAACCAAAATTACCCCAAAAGCATAGCGACAACTCATCCAAGAGGCCACAAAAGACCCCACAACAACATCCAAAGAGCTGCAGGCTTCACTTGCCTCAGTTAAGGTCAGTGTTCATGATGCCACCATAAAAAAAAAGACTGGGCAAAAATGGCCTGCATGGCAGAGTTCCAAGATGAAAACCACTGCTGAACGAAAAAGAACATAAAGGCTCATCTCAGTTTTGCCAGAAAACATCTTGATAATCACCAAGACTTTTGGGAGAATACTTTGTGGACTGACGAGACAAAGGTTGAACTTTTTGGAAGGTGTGTGTCCCATTACATCTGGTGTAAAAGTAACACAGCATTTCAGAAAAGGTTATTAGGGAAAGGTGCGCTGAAGCACACTTGGGTTCTGCAGCAGGACAATGATCCAAAACACACTAGCAAGACCACCTATGAATGGCTTAAGAAAAACAAACTGAAAACTTTGGAGTGGCCTAGTCAAAGTCCTGACCTGAATCCGATTGAGATGCTGTGGCATGACCTTAAAAAGGTGGTTCATGCTCAAAAACCCTCCAATGTGGCTGAATTACAACAAGTCTGCAAAGATGAGTGGGTCAAAATTCCTACACATTGCTGTAAAAGACTCATTGCCAGTTGTCGCAAACGCTTGATTGCAGTTGTTGCTGCTAAGGGTCGCCCAACCAGATATTAGGTTTAGGGGGCAATCACTTTTTCACACAGGACCATGTAGGTTTTAATTTTTCCCCCTTAATAAAAAAAAAAAACAAAACAAAAAAAAACTTCATTTAAAATTTGCATTTTGTGTTTGCTTGTGCTATCTTTGTCTAATATTTAAATTTGTTTGATGATCTGAAACATTTAAGTGTGACAAACATACAAAAAAATGAGAACTCTGGAAGGGGGCAAACACTTTTTTGAATGTGTCTTTTTTTTCTCTTATATTTGTGAAACATGCTGGCAAAATGAGTCACTTTGAGGAAATTATCAAAACTGAGGTAGCCTTTTTTTTTCCATATTCTATATTGGAAAGACCTTCAAAATTATATTTAATTTGTTGGAAGTGCGCAAAAATGGATGCCAGAAAAAGACAATTTGTTTATGTTTTGGCTAGGTTTAAAACTCTCGTTCGATCGGTCAGGAGTTACATCTTCTGCAAAAACATATGGACTCCTTTCCTTTGATAATTTATCATTTGAGAAAGTTAGCATACAAGCTAAAGCAGTTGTGTGATGTTGTGGTTAAGGTGAGTGTTTGGTATACAGGTAGTCACAGGTTTGATTCTTGTCAAGGAAGTCTTATTTTTCTGAACAGCAACCAAAGTACAGCTGTGTCAGATTTTCACCTCAAAATAATGTTTGCAAAACTATTTTAATGGTACACCAACATTTGACCGAGCGAGTGTCACTTCCTCCATATCTTGAGTGGGCCCACATTGCTTGCAATTTTTATTTTTTTTTTGGGGGGGGGGGGGGGCTCACTGAAAGGACAGTAGTTGTGGTGGCTGTGGTCTTGATCCCAGCAGCCAATCACAGGGCATGACTTTAGCCAGTAACAACAAAAAGCCCTGTGGTTGGCTGTTGGGACTGGGGTCCTGGTCACTGTGGTTTGGCCTTTTCAGTGTCCCTACAAGCAAAAAGAAAGCTACATAGTACTGCTTTAAAAACTAATGTATAGCAGACCTTAGGTTTTAAATGCTGTTGCTAAACAAAACAAGACCTTGAAGTCTACACCTGCTTGGAACCCAGTGATCACCACTTGTGGCTATATTTGTTATGGTTGCAGATTTCTATCCAATTTACATTTATACCTTGTGCTAAATTTGTGAATACCCCCATCCCCCTTGTTAAAAGATAACAAATCACCTACTGACCATACTCATGTATAAGACGCTGAATGTAGTCGTCATGGCTGCAAGGAATGTCTTTGGCAGTAAAATGAACTTTATTCTTAAATTACAACCAACCATGTGGTGGGAGCGCCTGTCCAATTATATGCTAATTAGCAAACACTTGGGACATTTTAGTTAATGAGGCTGGGATCATTTTAACCCAAGACCACACAACAGTAATTCAACATATGGCTGAATGTACTCACACACTCCAAGCATGCACGCCGCTGTGATAATTGGCTTGATATGGATCTAAAAAGTGTCTGCCATCAGAATGGGAAACAAGACGGCAGATTAAAGGTGAAATCATCAACATGGAGGGAGAGGAAAATTGTCTTTTCAGCTTGTTTTGGTTAAATATGATCTGTAGTAGACAAAGTAACATAGCCTAAATTTCAATGACTTTCTTTTTTGTAAAATAAGTCTTGGAAAGGTTGACTGGAGTTAGTCCAGTCAGACCTGGACAAGAATTGAGCAGTCCCTCTTGGATTTCACAGGATGTTTTTTCTGCCTGGTTCTGGAAGTTTCTTCCTGCTAAAAGGAAGTTTTTCCTCTCCACCATTGCTAAGTGCCTGCTCACAGGGTTTTGCCTGATTGCTGGGGTCTCTCTGCAATTGTGGGATTTTCCAATACAATTTGAAAGTGCTATGAGATGACTGTTGTTGGGAAATGACACTATATAAATAAAAATGAAGTGAATTGATTGTTGTGGTCCAAAAAGCTTGAATTTGCAGCAGGTTTTCTAAAAAGTTGAAATGTTCTGTTATGTCATGTAAAGTTAGTGTAAACATACAGAAAACATGCAAATTTGGACAATCACACTTCCGAGGGATTTGGTAGCGCTAGCTAGTAATCAGCCTTGAGAGTCTGCCGCCACCGGAGTTAAAGTATCACAACTGGAGAATAAGCTAGTTTGAAAATGAAACTGCCACTCACCTGCAAATAGATGAACCGCGAGCTCTGCAGCTGAATCGAAGTGTTGGACTTATCTACCCGCAGTCCTGCCACAGATGTGCTAACGAGGGCGAGCAGTGTAAACAACTGTCATCAAGGTGAAGTATTGGAGGCAGGCACAATTTTTCCAGGTGACAGCCCCACCAAACAATGTAAACCTAAATATGACGGTGTTTCGGGGATTTCCACAGCAGGTAGAACACAGCGGCAGAAGTTATAAGCAGCTGTGTTCTACCAGACTGTACTTTCTGAGGAAGCTGAGATCCTTCAACGTGTGCAACAGGATACTGGAGCTTTTCTACAGGCTGTTGTCGCCAGCGCCATCTTCTTTGCTGCTGTCTGTTGGGGTAGCAGTATCAGAGCCAGCAACACCAACAGACTTGATAAGATTATCAAGAAGGCTGGCTCTGTAATTGGTCTCAGGCCGGAGACCTTTGAGGCTGTGGTGGAGAGGAGGACACTGAACAAACTGTAATCCATCATGGACAACCCTGATCACCCCCTTCACCACACACTGGACAGACAGCGGAGCACTTTCTCCAGCAGCCTGCTACAGCTTCGCTGCTAAATGGTTAGGTACAGGAAATCTTTCCTGCCACACGCCTTTTACTGTACAATAACTCACTCTGATGTTGAATTCTGGTCATAACTATGCTTCCATACTGCACCATACAGTCTAATTGGTACCTCACATTGCACCCTGCGCCTGATAATCCTGCATTGTACAGCGAGTACAGTTCATGTATCTATATTAGTCATCATCTACAGTATTCATCTATAATGTATATAAGTTATTTAGGCAGTTTTTCTTTCCATGGGTAATCCCTTTGTCTATTACGGTGTGTGTTTTATTGTCGTTTTTATCATCTACTGTGTCATGCTGCCGTTACACTGTAATTTCCCAGTTTGGGATCAATAAAGTACATCTATCTTGGTATATCTATCTATCTTTAAAGGCAACTCCGCTCATCTGCAACTTGCTGAGGCTCGTGATTTCATGTCTATTCACATGTTTACATTGAGTTAACATGTAATCCACGTGAAAAATTTGCACCTTTGCGTTTGGTCTAAATGCACCTTTAGCAACATTTTGCAAATTATTTTCAATTGTTGTGCATGAGTTCTGAAGGCACTCATGCACAACAATGGCAAATCATTTGCATTGTTTTGGACCAATTAAGGAATTTAAATTAGATAATTTCCCACAGAAAGCTGAACATACCAGGGCACACTGTCTTAGACTGTCTTAGAGAATTTTTGATGAAAGTGGCTCCTTCGGCAGTAGGGGTTGCAAACGCCTGTTATAGGCCAACATAATCTTGTTTCATTCACATTTATTTTTATCTCCCTGATTGTTTAATCTAATTGTTCCCACATCACTCAGAGGGTTAAACTCCCGTCTGAACCCAACTCTGCTTCCATTTGTCTCCAACTAATCGACGTCTGATATTTAAAAATCTGTAGAAACTGTAAACTAATGACAGAAGATGGAGAGAACCGCCGATGGCGCCGGACAGACGATCGATGTGCAAGCCGGGGAGTCTCACTTCCCCCCTGCCCCGCCCACAATAACCTTTACCACCACTGGCAGACGGGTCCATCAATCACGGTGAGTGACGGCCCATCGATCAGATGGATTTTCTCCTCTGGACGCAGATATTAGGACATGTGACAGCAAGCTGGTTCATTTTCCTCCACGTTAGGCTGAAGAGTCTGAAGGTGGAGATCAATCAGCTTCGTCTTCTCACTGCCGTGGCTCAATAACGCTCTGAAAGCAGGAAGATGATTGATCAACTCCACAGAGGAACGCACAGGGACGTCCCCGTTAGAAACAAAAGCGTGACATACAGAGATGGATTTCAGTGGGTAAATAGAAACCATTAAAGCCCCTCCTTTATGGTTCTATCACAACACAGTGAAAAATGATGAGGATTATATTATGTACATCAAATTTACATAGGAGCTTCATTCCATACAGTGCTGTGAAAAACTATTTGCTCCTTTCCTGATTTCTTATATTTTTACATATTTATCATACTTAAAATGTTTCAGATCAAAAAGCTATCCAAACCTACCTGATCCTATGTGAAAAAGTAATTTGCCCCTAAACCTAATAACTGGTAGCGCCACACTTGGTGAAAACTGCAATCAAACTTTTGCGATAACTGGCGATGAGTCTTTTGCATTACTGTTGAGAAATGTTGGCCCTCTCTTCTTAGCAGAATTGTTTTAATTCAGCCACATTGGAGGGTTTTTGGGCATGAACAAACTGTTTAAGGTCACTGCAAAACCTTGATTTTGTTTTTAAGCCATTCAGAAGTGGACTTGTTGGTGTGTTTCCGATCAAGGTCTTGCTGCATAACCCAAGCGTGCATGAACTTGAGGTCCCGAATTGCTGACCGGACATTCTCCTTCAGGATTTTCTGGTAGAGTGCAGAAATCATGGTTCCATCAATCATGGCAAGTCATCCAGGTACTGAAGCAGCAAAGCATCCCCAGACCATCACATTAAAGGCATCTTTGACTCTTTTATTAATATAAAGTAAATCCACAACAATTCCACTGAATACAGGTTATAAAGGATTTGTAAATCATTATACAGTGATCCCTCGCTACTTCGCGCTTCACCTTTCGCGCCCTCAGTGCATCGCGGATTTTTCAAAAATATTCATCAAAAATTCAAAATTGAGAAAAAATGGGCGGGCGCTAGCAGAAGGCAGGGAGACTACATTAGAACATCAGGTATCAACACGGAGAGCCCGCACAACTCAAAATCCACCTCTCTGACCACCGCTCCACTCCTCTCCGCCCACCTCTTCACCGCTCGGGAATCTCGCAAGCTGATTGGCCGAGACGTTTTACCCAGCTTCTCTCCCTGCCCAGCGCCCATACCCAGCGAAGGAAGACCGCATTCATTGTTCTTTATCGCTCGTGTTGCTTAGTGGCACTTTTCGCTGCTCTCTTGTGCCTTTTTGTGCGAAATAGTCTTCCCGTCGAGCCACTACGCCGCCTCCTGCAGCTGCCCTCGACGATCCTGCGCCTCTAGCACCTGACGATGAGGCGTCACCTGAGGAGCAGTAAAGCTCTCATTAACCTGTGCAGTAAATCATCTTCATCTTGAGTTACGTATCTTGTTATAAAAATAAAAGAGTTCTAAAAACATATTTATGTACACTTTATTTACATCTACGTATGTATGTACACTTACACACACACACACGTATCATATGAGAGAGAGAGTGAGAGAATGAACGTACGTATTATTTATGGGTGACATCATTAGGGGTGATGCTACTTCACGGTTTTTCACTTTTCGCGGTCGGTTCTGGAACCCATTAACCGCGATAAGTGAGGGATCACTGTATTCCGCTTTTATTTACTTTTTACACAACATCCCAACTTCATTGGAATTGGGGTTTGTACTTATTTTTTGACCTTTCAGGCCTTGTTTCCATATGAGCAGTGAGGAGAGACAGTAAATGAGGTTAAGAGCAGGAGGAGAGACATGCAGTAAAGATCTCTCTAACTAGGACCCGCCCCAGCGCTCACAACTGTCTGGATGCATTTTAAATGTTTCCTTTGCGCCAATATCAGACTCGGCGGCGTGTTTGTCGGCGTGTTTACAGGCTGTAAATCGATGTCTTCCTCATGTTTCTGTTTGTAGTTTGATTCCTCTGAAATAATTTGATGAAATCTTCCATGAAAGCCTCATCATCCCTTTGAAGTCTCTTTCCTCGAGTCTCCAAAGTTTTCATCATCTCCTCTGAAGAAAAAAAAAACTGCCAATATCTCATTACACTCACAATTACCATGGTGGCTGTCAGAAAATTCGGCCTAATCACAATCAAAAAAGACAAAAATGTTATTGTTTGATCGGATTCTGATCCGGCAGCATCTCCAACGCCCCCTGAAAGAGTTGATTTCTTTTTGCTGCTTTCAAAGGATTCTTTCATCTGCACTGTTTTTTTGACATAATTCACGAGTCAATCTGACTGGTTGCCTGGCACTGTGTCAAAGAAGGTAAAGCACATTAGGAAGCAGAGAAAAGTCGACATTTACCACCAAAAAAGTAATAAAAAAATCAACGAGGGAGTCATTTAATCCTGCAGCAGTCATGAACGCTTCTTTATCCTCAGAAAACAAGTGAGAGAAAGAAGCTCCAATTAATTAGCACCATTCAAGGACTTTTTATTAAAAATTGGCATCAACATGAAAGTCAGAAAGAGTGAAAGGGCTTCTGCAGAAGATATGTGAACAAACTGACAGTGAGATGGAAACAGAATCTGAAAAAAGAGAAAGAAATACAACAAATATATTCAGGAGAAAAGACAATAACACCCACTTATGTTTTTAGAGTTGGCCTTGCATGAAATCTCACTAATCTTATCCAGTAATGACAAAAAAAATGTCACAAATGCGTGGGGGAAATAGCTCAGATTTGTTCGAAAACTTAAATTTACTGGAAAAATAATGAATTTATGTGGTGAAAAGATCTTAAATTTTTAAGGAAAGCATGCAAAAATAGCAGATTTTCAGGGATAAAGTGTTAAATTTACATGGGCAATAAAAATGCAGATTTACAGAAAAACAATTATGAATTCATGAGAGAAAGATGTATTAATGGAAGCTAAATGTCATGATTGCCGCCCCTCTGGGGCAGAGGAGACAAAGACCCAAATGCAGGATAGTGTTGTGCGTATTTATTAAACATAAAGTCATAACAAAAGCTCCAACAAGCAAACAGAGCAGGTAAAACAGAGAATGAACATAAATACGCTACGGTTCATTGGAGAGTAAGAGGATAAGACCCAAAGCACTCTCAGACGTAACTGAGGAGTGGGGGAATTATAGGAAAACCCAAGGCGCTCGCAGACGAGACTGCGGAGCGGGGGAGATAATAGAGATAAACCCAAGGCGTTCCCAGACGTGACTGCACAATGGTGGGGAAACAGTACTTACAGAATTTCGACAGAGCGGTCCGTGCTCTGGAGTAGGGGTGACAATCCAATGAACCGGCGAGATACAGGTGAACAGACAGAGCTTAAATAATGACAACATAACGAGCCAAGTGCGCACAGGTGTGGGTGAGTGTGTGCATGTGTGTAAGTGCGTGCGTGTGTGTGTGAGTGTGTGCGTGTGAGAGTCAGCTGAGTAGCAGACACAAACAATCAAAAAGTGCTTGACGGCTGAATGCCGTCAAGCACTGACAGGAGAGGGAGGTGTGGCTGCCCGCTGACAGGGGGCGGGGCAAACCCCAGAAGGCTCCCTGACAGCTGCCTGTCACAAAATGAGTGAGGAGAGACCAAAACATAAACTGGCAGACAACAGCACCAAACACCTAACAGGAGAAGTGCAGCCACAACGCTATGAAGCTGGGTTAGGAAAAAGTCCAAACCCAGTTCATGACACTAAATATGCAAATTTTAGGGAAAAAATCAAATACTTAAGGAAAAAGTGGTAATTTTATGAGAAAAGGCTGTCAATGTATGGGGGAAAAAGTCATGAGTTTACAAGGAAGAAGTGCCAAGTCTACATGAAAGAAATAGCAAATTTATTCTAGGAGGGAAAAGTTGTTAAATATTTAACAAAATATTTGTGAACTCGACAGAAAAAGAGGCAAAAAAAAAAGATAAATTCAAGAGAAAAGTCTCAAATTTATGATGGCAGAGAGAGCTTACCAAAATGCAAACAAAAAACAAGTACAGACAAAACAAAACAAGTGTAAATTCAAAACGTCACAATGGAAGTTAGCCTAACTGTGACTAGCCTGGCAGCAAGCGATGTCCTATCGGCTCAGACGCTGACAGCAGCGGACTTAGCACTTGTTTTTGTTAGCACTTGCTTTTGTATTTATATCTGTTTTTTTTTTGTTGGGTTTTTTTTTGCATTTGTTTTTGTTAGCACTTGTTTTTTTATTTGTAATTGCTTTTTTCCTCGTGAACAGACTCACCACACCATACAAACTAACGGGCCAGTTTTGGCCTGCAGGCCATATGTTTGACACCCCTGGACTAGACCATAAAAATAATCTACATCGCATAGGCGTAATTATTCGGGGGGTTGGACCCCCCCCCCCAAAAAAAAATCAAATCCACCCAATAATCATATAATTAAAATTAATAAAAAAAAATATCTACAAGTGAGTGAAGAAGTTGTCGTTTTTTTCATTTGCAAGCAACGAAAAGTAACATTTCTAATAATCAAACAATGTACCCCCCTCCCTGCAGACTTGGTATTGCCCAACTGGTCCATGCCCCCTCTGGTCAATACTCAGTCATTTGTAGCGGTGGCAGGTGAGGACGCTTGTCAACGCAGCAGGAGCAGCTCACAAGTGAGACCAAATGAAAAGAGCTCCACAAGGGCAACAATCATTTTAAATTGTTGGTTGTCAAATAAAAGGACAAACCCCTCTATCTAAAAGGAGGTAAATATATTGTTGTGTTAGCTGGTGAATTATTGTCTGAAGTTAGCTGGCTGCTAGTTTGCTAATATGAGTTAAAGTTATGGGAGTACACCACAGAATAAATGTCCTTTCTGGTAGGATTTAGCTGATCTGAGAAAGGATTAGCTCTTCTCATGCAAATTTCGGCTTTACATTGTATTAATCATTCATGAAATGTGATCAGAATGGATTTGTTTGTGAGCTGTTAGAGTGAAATTTGCATGTTTCAGTGCTCGTTTAAATGTTAGCAGTGCCGAACATTTATCAAGGACAAACAAACTCTCTGTACCACTGGTCCTTAAATATAAATGCTTTTAAATATTGCTTATCATTCCCACAAAATTGAAGTTAATTTGAAATTGTTCTGTATTTTTAAAATGTCATCATTTTTGATAATTATAATATTCAATTAGAAAGCAAGTTTTACCACTTTCAATTATAGACTTAGTCACTCTGAAGGCTATTCTTTAATAGCCACATTAAAACAAATTGATTATTTTCCCTGCAGATCATTTTCAGATCGTCTATCTTTTGTTAAAATACCACAACTGCACAAAAGAGTATCTAAATGAATATATAAGAAATAAACATCAAATAGATGAATGAAAGAAAAGATGCATTTCATCGGCCTAAACTTTTTAAAATATCTCATTAAGGAAAATAAAGCACCCTAAATTATAGCCATATGCATAATGTGTTAAAATGAGTTCTGTGGTGCTCCGAGCGTGGATCAGCTCTGCGCTCATGTCACTCAGTATTTTCCTTTTTTTTCCTCTGTACTTCTAGTTCTGTATTATTTGTACCGCGGGGGCTTTTACTGTGACAGCGCCACAGCCGGACTTCCAGCTGTCAAGTCTTCACCTGTTTGGCCCTTAGCTTTTGTGTGTTAGTATTTAAGGGATCAGCTGAGGCTCACTCCTCGCTGTGACCTCGTCGTCGTGGTTCCAGGCTGGGATCCCTATCCCCGGTTCCAGTCTTTCTTCAGCATAGGTTTCGCCCTCACTTCATGTATTTGTAAGTATTTACTCTACAGCGTTAGGTTTCGCCCTTGCTCTCTGTACGCAAGTGTTTAATGCCTCTTTATTTCTCTCCTTAGTTCACCCTCTGGGTCACATGTACAGGTATTTGTATTTTGCCCCACGAGGCTTGTTATTTTGTCAGTCTTCTTTAATAAATATACACAAACTCTCTGTCAGCACTTGGCGCCTCATTAATGCCCTGAAAGGGGCGAACATGATAGTAGGTCACAGCCAAACGAGGTGCCAGCCACAGTGAGTGTTGTTTCGGCTCTGTTTTTTCTCTTTTACCGGGTGCCTGCATTTTTGTTTTTTTTTCTTTGGAAGGAGGTTGTGGCATCACTTTGAAGCCTCCTATGCAGCGCTCGCCAACGCATCCCCGAAGACGGTGTACGGTACCTGGGCCTCGTGATGGCGGCTAAACGTCATCCTCGCCTTGCTGATCACATTGAGGAACTGGGAGTGGGACAAGGAACCCTCCAGGAAGCCTAGTTTGGCGCCGTCAGGAAGGCACTCCCATGGCCCGATTCAAGCGACTCCTCGCCAGGCTCCTGCTCCAGCTCCAGCCCCCGCTTCACCACCTAATAAACGCCGCCCCTGGTGCAGAACTCTACTCCTCCCCGTGACACAGCTGTACCTAAGCGGGTGGAGGAGAATAACTGGGTGAAAGCGCCACGAAGCTTCCGCCATTAACCAGCCACGGACAGCCAGAAGAATTCCCTCGTCTCCCAGCCAGCAACGTGTTCTACGCCACTGCAGAGAGGAAAATCAGCAGCTACAGCCCTTGGGTTTCCCTTGTCGGCTGTTTGGCCAGCCCCCCATTCCCGGGTCTCTGCAGCTGTCACCCCCTCCTCCATGACGTCATCCTTCGCTGCTGAGAGCCCAGCTGTTTTTCCCCTGGCTCCACCCGTGACCGTGCCTGTAGGAGCAGCTCCTTTTCATCCATCAGAGGGGTCCACATCCTCCACAGTCACAGAGAGGGAGAGAACTGAGCCCGCTGCAGCAGTCACCATTGTTCCCCAGGAAAGCAGGCAAGTGTTTTTTCATTCTAATTCTCATTTTGATGAATTACCTTGTCTGATTCCTTGGGGTGGAGCTCAGGTTTCTCAGTCCACTGAGCTTCCACCACCTGCTGCAGCCATTAAAATTAATCCTGCTACCCCTATGTCTCCTCCTATTCTCCTCGAGTGCTCCTCAGTCCCAGGATTAGACCGCCGGATGGAGGAGGAACCTGCGGCCCTGGAGAACCTGGCTCCAACCCCGCAGCTATGCCATTGGCAGAGAACAAGGGCTGATTGCCGTTTGGAGCCTGCTCCGACGAGTAAGCATCCCTGGGTCTCCGCGGAGCAGCATTCAGCCCCTGCAGGCAACGGATCTCCTGCCACCACGCCGAGTGAGCCAGCGGCGTGGGTTTCAGCACCAGGGGTTCCACGGACTGTTGTGACCATCATGCTGGCTGCAGAGGCCACTGCAGCCGAGTGGGAGCCTGGAATCGACCTTCTGATTGCCAAGCCTGGATCGTCAGAGTCCTGGACGGTGGTAGAGCTCGAGATCAGGCAAGTGCTCTATTTTGTCTTCCTGTTTTCTGTATTAGAGCAATCTTGCCTGTCTCTTGGGGAAGAGAGCTGGGTGCAGCTGGCCGCTGCATCTGAGCTCGTCTCGCCGGGCTCTGCTGCTGCCAGTGACCCTGACCCCTGTTTTCCTTGCTTTTCCAAGCCTTCTTCCAGGGTCACCGGAGAGGAGTCAGCTCCACCCAATGTCGTCAAGGCTCCGGGTTTGCTTCTGGAGGTCATCCCAGGTGCAACGTTGGCCTGGTCGGGGTCCACCGTGGGTGTAGCGCTGGCCACATCCTCCACTGCTAGACACCGGGCTGGTTCCCTTTTCTCCCCCCTATTCTCCACCACCGGACGCTGCTGGGGTCCCTCTCATCCAGTTCGGCTTACCTTTGTTGAGCCTCTCGGCTGGGAAGCCGCCTTCGAGCTCTCCCCTCCAGTCCTGGTGGTCCAAGGACGTGGGTCGGCCACTGGAAGGATGGTTTCGCCAGTTCTGCAACCTGGCCTGGCCGCCAGAAGAGCAGTTTCATCGGTTCTGGGACTTCGGTAGGTCACCTGAACTTTTTTCCTTGGGTTGGAGTGTGGATGCCGGTAGGCCACCAGAACTATTTTTTGCCTTACCTGCCGGTTTTCCCCACGCTAGTGCGTTGCATTAAGGCCTGAGTGAAAGTGTACATACATGTTTTTGTTGTTGCAGCATATCTGTTTGTTTTGTTTTGTTTTTTTTTCCGTGTGTATCCTCAGACTGTGATTTATTTGTATTTGGACATTTCTGTGTGAAGGTTTCTTTGTATTTGTGGTCGGTTCTTCGCCACTTCTTTATTCTGAAATTGTCACGGTAGTATTGGCCACGCAATTTTTGTTTCAGAATTATGGACGTTTTCATTTGATCTGTGTGGGGTTCTATTTTCTTGTATCCTGCTGTTAGGTATTTTTGTATATTTTCCTGCTAGTTGCTAGTTTCCTCCACCATACATTGGACCTTGTTTTGACATATGGCATAGAAATAGAAAATCTTGTAGTGTCTCCTCATAACCCTGTACTGTCAGACCATTGTCTGTTAACCTTTGATTTTACTATTTCTGACTATTTGGCTCCTAAAGAAAAATATTATTACAGTAGATGCCTCTCAGATGATGCTGTTTCCAAATTTATGCAGATTGTTTCCTCTATGCCATGTGTCAACACAACAGAAATAAGCTATAGACAGCTTGCTCCTTCTGTAATTGATAACATGGTGGATAGTGTTTCAGCTTCTCTGCATCAGACTCTAGACTTGTGGCCCCCTTAAAAAAGAAAAAGTCTAATCAGAGATTTCTAACTCCTTGGTTCAACACAGAAACTCGTAGCTTAAAACAGAAGACTCGTCAATTAGAAAGAAAATGGCGCTCTACTAATTTAGATGAAATCTATTTAGCTTGGAGAAATCATCTTTTAATTTATAAAAAAATCTCTTAGAAAAGCTAGAACGAGTTATTACTCTGCATTAATAGAAGAGAACAAGAATAATCCCAGGTTTCTTTTCAGTACTGTAGCCAGGTTGACAAAGAGTCAGGACTCTGTCAATCCTAGCATTCCCTTAGAGCTTACTAGTCAGGACTTTATGAACTTTTTCAATAATAAAATTTCATCCATCAGAGATAAAATCAATCAGATTCTTCCCACAGTTAACTTAAATACTGTAACTACTACAACTCCTTCTATTGATCTCTGTCTTGATGAGTTTACTCCAATCGACCTTTGTGAGTTAGACAAAATAGTTTCCTCATCCAAACCTTCAACTTGTCTTTTAGACCCTATTCCTACCAGGTTATTTAAAGAAGTCTTCCCACTTATTGGTAGCTTTATTCTTCATATAATCAATTCTTCATTAACTTTAGGCCATGTACCACAGGCTTTTAAAACGGCTGTAATTAAACCCTTACTCAAAAAGCCAACGCTAGATCCAGGAGCTTTAGCTAACTATAGACCAATCTCTAATCTCCCTTTCATTTCAAAAATCTTAGAAAGAGTTGTTGCTACGCAATTATTTGACCACCTGCAGGGAAATGGTTTACTTGAAGAGTTTCAATCGGGGTTTAGAATCCATCATAGTACTGAAACAGCCTTAGCGAAGGTCACTAACGACCTCCTCATTGCATCTGATAATGGACTAGTTTCTGTACTTGTCCTTTTAGACCTTAGTGCAGCTTTTGATACTATCGATCATAATATTCTACTTGATAGATTAGAACACTATGTTGGACTTAATGGAACTTCGTTGCAATGGTTTAGATCTTATTTATCTGATAGGTTCCAGTTTGTTCATGTAAATAATGAGTTTTCTTTCAACTCAAAGCTTAGTCATGGAGTTCCACAGGGATCTGTGCTAGGCCCTACTCTTTTTAGTTTATATATGCTTCTGTTAGGCAACATTATTAGAAAGCACTGTATACATTTTCATTGTTATGCAGATGACACACAATTATACCTGTCAATGAAGCCAGATGATAGTAATCAATTAGCCAAGTTAGAAGCCTGTCTTAAGGAAATCAAAGCTTGGATGACTTGTAATTTCCTGCTGTTAAATTCAGATAAGACTGAAGTCATTCTTGTTGGTCCAAAAAACCTTAGAAATTCCTTTCCAAATCAAACTTTCAGTTTGGATGCGGTTACTCTTTCTCTTAATAGCTCTGTGAGGAACCTTGGAGTTATTTTTGATCAGGATTTGTCCTTCAATTCACATATTAAATTTGTTTCTAAGACTGCCTTCTATCATTTGCGTAATATTGCCAAGATTAGGAGCATCTTGTCTCAGAGTGATGCTGAGAAACTCATCCACGCTTTTGTTAGCTCGAGATTAGATTATTGTAATTCTTTATTATCAGGCTGTCCTAAAACATCTTTAAAAAGTCTTCAGCTGATCCAAAATGCTGCAGCAAGAGTTTTAACAGGTACTAGAAAGAGAGATCATATCTCTCCGGTTCTGGCCTCCCTTCATTGGCTTCCCATAGAGTTTAGAATTAAGTTTAAAATCCTTCTTCTTACTTACAAAGCTCTAAACAATCAGGCTCCTTTTTATTTAAAAGATCTGATACTACCGTATTATCCTAACAGAGCACTATGCTCCCAAAATGCAGGATTACTTGTAATACCTAGAATCTCCAAAAGTACAATGGGAGGCAGAGCCTTCAGTTATCAAGCTCCTCTCCTGTGGAATCAGCTGCCAATCTGGATTCGGGAGTCAGACTCGATCTCTGTTTTTAAGAATAGGGCTAAAACCTACCTTTTTGATATAGCCTACAATTAGGGAGGGATCATGTGTTTCTGAACCCTCCATTAGTTATGCTGCTAATAGGTTTAGTCAGCCGGGGGACCTCCAGTAATGCACTGGGCCTCACTCCTTTCCTCACTCTCTATGAAATATATTTTTTTTGCTGGTCATTAACATCTGTTTGTTCTCTCCCATAGATTGAGTCCCCATCGTGCTGTTTGCTCTCTACATGTCTGTTCTTTTCTTCTTCTCTATCCCCTCACCCCCCAGCCAGTCGCAGCAGATGACTGCCCCTCTCTGAGCCTGGTTCTGCTGGAGGTTTCTTCCTGTTAAAAGGGAGTTTTTCCTCTCCACCGTCGTCAAGTGCTTGCTCACGGGGGATCGCCTGATTGCTGGGGTCTTTCTGCAACTGTGGGGGTTCCCCCCCTACAGTTGATAGTGCTATGAGATGACTGTTGTTGTGAAATGGCGCTATATAAATAAAGTTGAATTGAATTGAATTGAATAGTTTCTCTCCCTCCAAGCCTGGATCTCGACCCCAGGTTGGTTTTCTGGTTTGGGAAGGGGGGGGGCGGGGTCCTTTTTTCTTTTTTCTCTGCTGGATGGCACAGCGGGACGCCTTTAATGCATCCCTTAAATGGGGGGCACTGTGGTGTTTCGAGCGCAGATCAGCTCCGCGCTCGTGTCACTCAGTATTTTCCCTTTTTTCCTCTGTACTTCTAGTTCTGTATTATTTGTACAGCGGGGGCTTTTACTGTGACAGCGCCGCAGCCGGACTTCCGGCTGTCAAGTCTAGCCGGCCCCGTCACAACTGATCTTGATTCTTTGATTATGTTTTCTCTTCACCTGTTTGGCCCTTAGCTTTTGTGTGTTAGTATTTAAGGGAGCAGCTGAGGCTCACTCCTCACTGTGACCTCGTCATCATTGTTCCAGGCTGGGATCCCTATCCCCGGTTCCTGTCTTTCTTCATCATAGGTTTCACCCTCGCTTCATGTATTTGTAAAAGTTTACTCTACAGCGTTAGGTTTTGCCCTTGCTCTCGCACGGAAGTGTTTAATGTCTCTTTATTTCTTTCCTTAGTTCACCCTCCGGGGTCGCATGTATAGGTATTTGTATTTTTCCTCATGAGGCTTGTTATTTTGTCACTCTTCTTTAAAGGCCAAATGTCACGTAATTTTTTTTTCTAAATGACAACGAATTTAGATAAAATACACATAGCTTAAACCAAATATTCATACCGGAGACCATATCACCCACCTATATTTACATAATTGCACAAAATACACCAGGTGAAGGCCCCACCTTGCTTGCTGGCTTGTGACAGCCAGTCCAGACCACGCCCATGTTTTTGACATCACCAGTTGTACCCTGGCTGCCCTGCCTATCCACATTCACACTTATCAACATTGGACAATCATGACGGAAAGTGACAGCGATTGTGAACAAATTAGTTTAGTTTTGTCTTTTTTTTTGTCAGTGGTTCAGACAGTGACAGAGGCATAGAACCTTACCGGTTCGAGCCGTCCGAGACGGAATCAGATGCTTTGTCTGATGACAACAGTTCCAACGATGACCAGAGAGCAGAACCAGTGGAAAATGTCATTGAACTGGACATTAATCGCCTCCAGAATTGCGAAGCCGAAGGGGGTCTGTCGAGGGCGCCCCATAAATATTGATTTTTCGGAAGCCATTATTATTACAGTGGAGGAGAGCCGCTGCTGTCAAGAAATTGACCAGATCAATATGAAAATGGAGGCGCATACCTGTCAAGTGAGACGTTTTCGCCGTATTTTGGTGCCAAGCGCGGCTGTGGGGGACACTTTTCTGGGAAATGTTTTAAATGTAGTTCGTGTTGTTATTGTCAAATATTTTAAGGAAAATACGGGGAAAATGCAATTTTAGCAAAAACGGGCGTATTGCCATTTCTGTACACCCAAAAGAAAAATATACTGGAAAAAAAATTGAGTGTCTTGAGAAGCACTCCTGTGTGTGATCCCCCACAGCTCGTGCTGGCAGATCGCTCAGCGTGAGCTATTATCACTACTGTTCGAAGTGTGGAGTCAATCATTAGTTTAATTGTCGGGGCGGGCTGATCGCTCAGCGTGAGCTATTCTCACTACAATGAGAAGTCATTAGGACAATGGTTTAACACGTTCAGCTGTGCAGCGGTTGCGGAGCAAAGAGAGATCGCCTGACAAATACAGAATTCTGCTTTTTTTTTTTATTTTGCGCCGGACGCTGAGTTGTGTTGTTATTGTCAAATATCCATGAATCCTTAAAATATTTGACAATAACAACACGAGTTGCATTTGGGGCATTTCCCAGAGAGGTGTCCCTTGTTGCTCCGCCGTCCCTTATAGCCGCTTTTTACGGTGTTGAAGTACGGCGAAAACGTCTCACTTGACAGGTATGAAAACATTTCCCAGAGAAGTGTCCCTTATTACCCAGCTGTCCCTGATAGTCCCGTTTTAAGGTATGGGTGAAATATCCAATTTTTTCTTTCTTGTTGCTCACTTCAACCTTCCAGTCTCCATATAAACAATCAATTGAAATACCCCAAGCATCAAACTAGGGTACAATCGATTTCGTCACTTCCGCCTTCTTCCCCAGGCGATTCCAGGGGCCATGTCAGGCCAAGCGCGGCAGTTTTAAATTAACGAATATTCCGTTGTTACTGAAGCATATGCACCAAGACCCGAACGGATCGGTTCCCTTTTATATCTAGTTTCAAGATATTTAAAGTACCCTGTTACGTGACATTTGGCCTTTAATAAATATACACAAACTCTCTGTCGGCACTTGGCGCCTCATTAATGCCCTGAAAGGGGCGAACATGACAAGTTCAAAAGCACTGCAATACATCACTGATTTATTTGGAATTTAATTATTGAGCTTAAATAAATCAAAATAAAGTTTAAGTTTAAGCTTAAAATCACATTTGTAGTTTTCCCATTTTTGAGGTTTATATATATATATATATATACAGTATATATATATATATACATACAGTACACTACTGTTCAAAAGTTTGGGGTCACCCAGACAATTATTTTGTGTTTTCCATGAAAAGTCACACTTATTTACCACCATGAGTTGTAAAATGAATAGAAAATATAGTCAAGACATTGACAAGGTTAGAAATAATGATTTGTATTTGAAATAATAATTTTCTCCTTCAAACTTTGCTTTCGTCAAAGAATCCTCCATTTGCAGCAATTACAGCATTGCAGACCTAACATGATTGCACAAGGGTTTTCTAATCATCCATTAGCCTTCTGACACAATGAGCAAACACATTGTACCATTAGAACACTGGAGTGATAGTTGCTGGAAATGGGCCTCTATACACCTATGTAGATATTAAGATAAGATAAGCCTTTATTAGTCCCACAACGGGGAAATTCCAGGATTGCAACAGCACAGGGATAGCAACACTCAGAGCAACAATCAGAAGGCAAGAAAAAACAAGCAAGCAAGAGCAGCTAATATACATATGTACATATTACTATAAAATATATATATACACACACACACACACAGACACACAGTGCAGAGCATTGTAGCTGGATGGAATAAATATATGAATATATGAACACAGTGCAGAGCATTGTAGCTAGATGGAATAAATATGTAAATATATAAACACCCACAGTATGGAGCATTGCAGCTAGGTGGAATAAATATGCAAGTATATAAACACACACAGTGCGGAGCAATGTAGCTAGATGGAATAATATGTAGATATATAAAAACACAGTGCGGAGCATTGTAGCTAGATGGAATAAATATATAGATATATAAATATAAACACACCCAGTGTAGAGCATTGTAGCTAGATGGAATAAATATGTAAATATATAAACACACCCAGTGCTGAGCATTGTTGCTAGGTGGGATGAAACAGCATAACCGTCTATTTAGTTATCCTACATGGTATGATTATGTGCCCATACATATTCTCACCCTCCATAGCGACCGGTATGTTCCTAGTTGTATGCCGGAGAGGACCATTGTGTAAGTCTATTGCATCTTTTGCATTCAAAAAAACAAAACAAAAAAAAAAAAAAAAAAAAAAAAAATATTAGTTTGTTACGTCTTTTTGCTATCTCTGCGAGCAGCCCTGCTTAGGTTGTACAGTCTGACAGCCGTTGGTAGGAAGGACCTATGAAACCTCTCGGTTGTGCACCTGGGATGATGTAGTCTGCTGCTAAATGAGCTCCTCAGTGCATCCAGTATGTCCTGCATAGGGTGGAACTCGGACTCCAGCAGAGATGACAGTTTAGCCACCGTCCTTCTCTCTCCTATCTCCTCCATCGGATCAAGGCGTTGCCCCAGGACAGAGCTAGCTTTCTTAATCAGTTTGTTCAGTCTCTTCCTATCGGCTGCAGTAATGCCACTGCCCCAGCAGACCACTCCAAAAGTGATGGCTGATGCCACCACCGTGTCATAGAATGACTTCAGCAGCGCCCCTTGTACACCAAAAGACCTGAGTCTCCTCAGCAGGAACAGCCTGCGCTGTCCCTTCTTGTAGAGTGCGTCAGTATTGTGTGACCAGTCTAGTTTATTGTTCAGATGAATACCCAGGTACTTGTAGGATGTCACCATCTCGATGTCTGTTCCCTGTATATTTACTGGTGCTGTGAGGGGCTGCCCATGCCTGCGGCAGTCCACCACCAGCTCCTTAGTTTTCCTCGCGTTGATCTGGAGGCAGTTCCGATGGCACCAGTCCACAAAGTCCTGGATAAGCCCTCTGTACTCAGCTTCATCTCCGCTGGAGATGAGACCAACGATCGCAGAGTCATCAGAGAACTTCTGTAGATGGCAATGTGTTGTGTTGTGTGAGAAGTCCGCAGTATAAAGAGTGAACAAGAAGGGAGCCAGCACCGTTCCCTGGGGGGCCCCCGTGCTACTGATGATCGTGTCGGAAACACAGTCCCGGGTTCTCACAAACTGAGGCCGATTCGTGAGGTAGTCCAGGATCCATGATGACAGGTGCTGGTCCACCCCTGCGCGCAGCAGCTTGTCCTTCAGGATCATCGGTTGGATGGTGTTGAAAGCACTGGAGAAGTCAAAGAACATGATCCTCACCATATTCCCGGGCTTCTCCAGGTGGGACAGAGAACGGTGAAGGAGGAAGATCACCGCATCCTCCACCCCAATGCCATGCTGGTAGGCGAACTGGAGTGGATCCATCGCTGGTTCCACCAGGGGGCGGAGATGAGCAAGGAGCAGTCTCTCCAGGGTCTTCATCAAGTGGGACGTCAAGGCCACCGGTCTGAAGCTGTTCAGGTCTTTGGGGTGGGAAGTTTTTGGTACAGGTACCACACAAGATGTTTTCCACAGCTGTGGTACCCTCCCCAGTTTCAGGCTCATGTTGAAGATATACGTCACAATCCCACACAGCTGGTCTGCACAGGACTTGAGGAGCTTTGCGCTGATGCCGTCCGGTCCCGACGCCTTCCTCGCCTTGATCTTCCTCAGCTCCGTCCTCACCTGGGTCTTGGTCAGGGTCAGGATGGGGGGCTGTGTGTTGGGAGTGGGGGGGGGGGGTGTCGGTGGAGTGGGGAGTGGGTAGCAGGACTTGATTTCTTAGAGGCAGCAGTGGTTGTTGTGCAGACAGGGGGGAGGGCGGTTGGTCAAATCTATTGAAAAACAGATTCAGGTTGTTCGCCCACTCCCTGCCCCCCGTGGCCTGGGGGGAGGTATTCTGGAGCCCCGAGATGGTTTTGAGGTTTCTCCAGATCCCGCTGATGTCGCTCTGTTGCAGCTTGTCCTCCATCTTCTTCCTGAAGCTGTCCTTGCCTTCTCTGATCTTTCTCCTCAGCTCCCTCTGTACGGACTTCAGCATCTCCCTGTTCCCCGACCTGAAGATCCTCTTCTTCTCTCTCAGAAGTGTTTTTATCTCAGGGTTGATCCAGGGTTTGTTGTTTGAGTGACGCCGTATGGTCTTGGTGGGAACGGATTTGTCCACACAGAAGCTGAGGTAGCCCGTGAAGGTGTGAATGAGGCCATCGATGTCCTCACCATGTGGATCGCAGAGCTGCTTCCAGGCAGTGGCTTCAAAACAGTCCTTTAGAGTGTCCATTGTCTCCTCAGACCATAACTCCACAGTGTGCATGGCCGGAGGTTGTCTGTGCACTAGGGGTTTGTACACCGGTCGGAGATGAACCAAGTTGTGATCCGATCTCCCAAGTGGGGGGAGTTGTGATGAGGTGTACGCCTCCTTAGTGTTTGCGTAGAACAAATCCAGTGTTTTATTGTCTCTAGTGTGGCATGTGACATACTGGGTGAAAGTGGGCAGAATGGGAGACAGTGAAACGTGGTTGAAATCGCCTGAGATGAGGAGAAGAGCATCTGGGTGTTCTGTCTGCAGCCTGCTGGTTACTGAATGGATGACGTCACGCGCTGTCCCAGCGTTCGCCGTCGGATTTGCATAAACAACAATGCAGATCACGTGTGAGTGTTCTCTCGGGAGATATGTAGGCCTCATGCTAACAGCTAGCAACTCAATGTCTTTGCTGCAGTGTCGTTGTTTAACAGTGATATGTCCCGGTCTGCACCAGTTGTTTTTAACATACATGATCACTCCACCGCCCCTAGTTTTGCCACTCTCTGGTGTTCGGTCAGCTCGTATCGTGTGAAAACCCTCCAGCTCAATGTTAGCATCTGCTGCTAGTTCAGTTAGCCACGTCTCAGTAAACAAAAGGAGAGAGCACTCCCGGTAAGTGCTATCATAACGGGAGATAGCCGCTAGCTCATCTAACTTTCCCAGTATCGACCGTACATTTCCCATGACAACAGATGGAAGGGAGGGTCTGTACCTTATATTTTTTGTCCTCCGCCTTACTCCAGCCCGGCAGCCGCGGCGTTTTCGCCTCAGTTCTCTCGGTATGTCGAGTTTTTCCAGTGGGACCGGGTGGCGGTTAAATGCTAGCAGCTCTTCCCTGTTATATCGTATCCTGCTATAAACAGTGGCTCCGTCCACCGGCTCAGGAGACATTTGGGATGATCTGTGTGTCCGTGATATAAGTGGGGTGAAAAAAAAAAGTGATCAAAAGAGAGAGGAAGGGAAAAAAAACTCGGAATCGAGCCGCTGTTGCAAAAGGCAGCCGACTGGTGTGGCGCCGAGAGGAGAAAAAAGCACCAAAAACCAAACATTTGCAGCTAGAATAGTCATTTACTACATTAGCAATGTATAGAGTGTATTTCTGATTAGTTTAAAGTTATCTTCATTGAAAAAAAGTGCTTTTCTTTCAAAAATAAGGACATTTCTAAGTGACCCCAAACTTTTGAACAGTAGTGTGTATATACTGTATATACAGTGTATATAGTGTACTTTATTAATCCCCAGAGGGGAAATTCAGGGCATCCACCTGAATGGATGAAGCAGTCACAGTATGGCGCTATCCCTTAACCATTCACACACACATTCACACCTAGGACCACTTTAGAGTCTCCAATTAACCTAACTTGCATGTTTTTGGCCTGTGGGAAGAAACCGGAGAAATCCCAGAGTAAACCCACGCAGACACGGGGAGAACATGCAAACTCCACACAGATGACTGTTGGTCAGGGGCTGGGATTGAACCCAGGATCCCATGGCCAAGGGTGAGTTGCTGTGCTGTCACAGTGCTAACCACTGCACCACCTCACAGCCCTATTTTTATTTTATTTTATTTAATCACGAGACAGCATTAGGCAGTGATCAAACACTGAGATATTAATGGCTTATTATCATCACTGTATAGTGATTTAGCTCATAATATAACAAGATTCATCACCTTAACACCAAACCTTTTGAGTTTGTTGGTGTTAAGGGTCCATTTGCAATAAAAGAGTGCTAAAAAAAATAATTTGATAACTAAAAAGTTGCAATGCTTCTTCCACCATTTTTTTTTTCTTGCAGCACTTGTCATCTCTTCCAGCCTGTTGCTTTTCCAGTATGATCACTTCAGTACTGAATATACTTGTGTATGTATATATATTATATATCAACTAAAAGCATATTATAAACACATTTAAAGTTAGAGCTGTCCTCACTACCAACTTTTGGGGCCGCGAATATTCTGTCCAATCTTTTTTTCTCCTTTAATAAACTTCATCAGTGTTTTATGTAATACTGTGACATTTCTAATGTCACGATTTTGTGTGTGCAACTTTTTTGTCATAGTTTTACAGATTTTCTTGTAAATCAGAGACATTTTTTCTTCTTTTAAATTTGCCTACTTTTTGTATAAAAATGCAATATTTCCCCCAAGTTGTTTTCTGCCAAAATTCACAGTTTTCCAAAAATGTAGCATTTTTCTCAAATCTGCATTTTTTTGTCATGGAAAATAAGCCTCTTTCCTTACATATTTGCAATTTTCATTTACATTTCTGAATTTTTTTAAATATTTTTTTTTCTTACCATCATCAAGTTCCTACTTTCTTCTTGTGAATTTATACTATTTTCTCTTAAATTTGCATGCTTTTTTCTGGTAAATTTGGTAAAGGTAAATTTGTTATTTACCTTTTGGTGGTGATGGTGGGGTGGGGGTGGGGGTGGGGGGGCAAATACCTGAATCCTAAATTTGAAGACTGAATGCCGTTGTAAATGTCTAGATAATGAATCCAGAATAAGTTTTTAATACCAGGATGATTTAGTCACAAATCTACTCACAGATTTGCTATTATTTCATGAATGAAGCAGCACACCTAAGGTGTGGTATACTGTGTTCATAATGTCTCTGCAGGCAGGATAACTGTTACTTTTGTCATAGTCTAGCTGACTAAATCACAGTAGTGACCTTAGTTCATCTGCTTGGTAAGAAATAGACATGTGGTGGCAAGTGGTGACATCATAAATTAATGAAAAAAACAGTCCTGTCAGAATAAATGTATTAATCACCACAACTGACTAATAACAAAATATAATGAGTTAAGAATATTGTGATTAAACCTCATTCAGCAGCTAGATTAACCTCAGTTAATACTGATTGCACTGTTAAGATGCTATTAAGAGGGAAGAAGGGCAAAAATGTAGCATGAACTGCATCTTCCAAAATTGTCCATGAAGTACCTCTTTTCAACCATTTGAACTTTAACTAAGCTTTTTGATATCAGGAGCAAGAATGTGGCAGCAGCAGGGTGAACAAAGATGGAGAGGAGGTACAGGTAACCAGAGAGGCACAGGAGGCACACATTACCAGGTAACAATAGTCAAAACTTGATTTCTGGACTTCCGGTCTGGACGCCATGGCGACTGCAGCTTAACGCTGAAGCTCTCAGACCCAATCCAAGAAAATACCTTGAAAATCAAACTTAACGGATTTTTGGAGGAGTGAAAATCAAAAGACAAAATCATCATGTCTAAAGGAAAACAGAAGAAACTGAAATTTTCCAGGCCAGGACACGTATCGGCCGGAGAATCTGAACTGGAAGATCTCCGTTCAGAAGACGAGGAACTGGTTGTAGCTAACAAAAAGGTTAGCTTGAAATCGCCATTTGAAGAGCTACGACGATTTCGCCGAGAGGTTTCGGCCGAATTTCGTGAATTCAGAGACGAATTAAAAAGGACAAACAGCAGAGTGGACCAGGCCGAGAACCGAATCTTGGAAGCAGAGGAACGAATAAAAGTGCTCGAAGATTCTGTGCTGGACCTACGCAAAAGACAAGCATCTATAGAGGCTAAGCTAACCGACCAAGAAGGAAGACAGAAAAGAGACAATATAAGAATTCATGGTCTGATAGAAGGAGCCGAAAACGGTTTTAACTCAATGGCAGAATGCGTGGAATCTTTACTAAGACAGAAATTGGATATTCCACAAACCACCGACTTGAAGATAGAAAAGGCACATCGTTCATTAGCCGCTAAGCCAGCGGTGGAAGCGCCCCCACGTTCGGTGTTGGTAAGATTTTCCAATTTCAAAATAAAACAAGAGGTTGTAAGACTGGCTTGGCAGAAAAAAGGATTTATGCACCAGGAGAGAAAAGTCTTCGTGGAACACGATTACGCCCCAGAGGTCCTTAAAAAACGCAGGGAATACAATGACACCAAAAAGGTACTACGTGAGAAGAAACTGCACTTTCAGACGCCATTTCCTGCGAAGTTAAGGGTCTTCTACGGTGAAGAAACATGTCTCTATAATTCGGCGGAAGAAGCAACAGCTGACATGGCGAGAAGAGGGCTCCCGGTAACGGTATTTAAACCCGCAGCAGACCCGAGTGAGAAGATCAATGCTCAAACATGGACAACACAGAGACCTTCAAAATCCACGGGCCAGCAGTGGGAAACCCAGCACCAGAGCGTCGCGGATAAACTGGCCATTTTCAGGTTGGAATAGCGACCATTTTTTTTTGAGTCAATCTGCACATCCAACCCCCCTCATACAAGGTAACAAACATTAAAGGAGATGCGTATTCAGCATGTGGTAAAACATTTCATGGAACAGTCATAATATTTGAAACAAATAAGTTTATTAAAAAAAAAAAAAACTTGTTAAAATAGAAATGTGACAATGATCCACATGTTCTCCCCACACTAACAAATACTGTTATTGCGTGAATGTTTGCTGTGATGGGGGTGGGAGGTTGCACCCAATTTCACAGGGTATAGGCATAAAGGGAAAAAAAAAAATCATTACAAGTTCGGATTGGGTTCTGAAACTCACGTTAAAAGCATGGGACAACTTACAGGGGTAAGAGACGGCCCTCAACACGTAACAGAGTTTGAGGAATTTCCCTTAGAGCCTACACTCCATCAAGGCTCTTCCAGGGTCTTTAAAAAGACCTCAGCTCAGGAAGTTCTTTTGACAGTTTTTTGTTTTAAAGTTTTATACACTATGTTCTTAATGTTTTTCTTGTTCTTAATGTTCTTTCAGTTTCTGAGTAGCACAAAAGAGGGCCACCACACAGTTATACTAAACAAAATAACACAATGGAGAAACAGGGTGTAACCAAATAATTTCATATAATGTAAAAGGAATCCTGAATCCAGTTAAAAGATCCAAGATTCTAGGCAAAATGAAAAAAGACAAAGCAGGAATAATATTTTTACAAGAAACCCACCTAACAGACATGGAGCACACTAAACTCAGTAGACAAGGGTTTAAAATGATCTCTTCATCTTCATATAAGTCAGGGAGGAGGAGGAAAGTAGCGACATTGATATCTACCAAAATTACATTTGAAAAAAAATCAGAACACAAAGATAAAGAAGGAAGATACAGTTTGGTAACTGGGCGGCTAGAGGGAGAAGATATCACCCTGCTGAATGTGTATGCACCCCCAGCGGCTAACTGGAAATTTTATAAAAATGTATTTGACCTAATGATAACTAAAGCTCAAGGTTTAGTGATATGTGGTGGGGACTTCAATCTTAGACTGAATCCATACTGGGATGCTTCTGGTAATTCTCCACATCAAAATAACACCCAAAGCAGGAAGACTCAGATGCTACTAAAAGAAATGGTAATCTGTGATGTGTGGAGGGAACTCAACCCCAGTGTAAAAGACTATACATTTTACTCAACTCCACATTCATCTTACTCAAGGATTGACTATTTTTTTATGTTTAATAGAGACATTGGAAGAGTAGAAACATGTAAAATAGGACTGATGGATCTCTCTGACCACAGTCCGATCTACATGGACTTAAATATCCAAAAATACACAAATAATACATTTTCTTGGAGGTTAAATTCAAATGTCCTGAAAGGACCATTGAAAGATGAATTGGAATCAGATATTCTCAGATATTTGGAAGAAAACGATAATGGAGAAGTATCCCCTTTAATACTGTGGGATGCATGCAAAGCTGTAATAAGAGGAAAGATTATTGCAAAACTGGCAACCCAAAAGAAACTAAGACAAGAAAAACTATCCACATTAGAGTCAGAACTTAAGAACCTAGAAAAAGAACACAAAGGCAACACTCATTCTACTGACTCGCTCAAGATTAAGGAAATTAAAAACCAAATAAATGAGATCTACACAATAGAAATCCAGAAGAAACTTACATTTTTGAAACAAAAATACTATGAAGCAGGCAGTAAATCGGCAAAATTGCTAGCCTATAAATTGAGGAAACAACAAACAGAAAGAGCAATCTACAAAATCAGAGACCCAGTATCAAAGGAAATAAAATTCAGAATTCAGGATATTCTTAAAAGCTTCGAGAATTACTATAAGAACTTATACTCCCACAAAAAACATAAAAACGCATCCAAGGCATTCCTAAACACATTAAACCTTCCCCAACTTACGGAGTCACAAAATAAAACACTACAGTCCGAAATACAACCTAAAGAATTGGAAAAAATCAATTATGAAACTTAAAGCTAACAAATCCCCAGGAGCAGATGGCTATACAGCAGAGTGGTACAAAACCTTTAAACAGCAACTATCTCCTCTCCTCCTGAAAACATTTAATTATGTCCTCCACACAGGGGAAATCCCCCCTCCTGGAGAGAAGGGGTCATTGCAGTTATACCTAAACCTGAAATGGATAAACTAGAGTGCTCCAACTACAGACCAATCAGTGTATTAAATCAGGACTATAAGCTTTTTACCATTATCCTTGCCAAAAGGTTAGAAAATATACTGACAGACCTAATTCATTTAGACCAAACAGGTTTTATAAGACAAAGACAGACACAAGACAACATTAGACGCACTTTACACATAATTCATCATATAAAAAAATATAACTTAAATGCAGTCATATTGGGATTAGATGCTGAAAAAGCATTCGATTCGGTTGACTGGTCTTTTCTATATAGAATCTTATCCAGTTTCAATTTTCATAACAACTTCATTAGAACTATACAGGCATTATATAAAAAACCAACAGCTAAAATAAGGATTAACGGTAATTTATCATCATCTTTTGAGCTGGAAAGAGGATGTCGTCAGGGCTGCCCCCTGTCTCCACTGCTCTTTGCAATCTTCATAGAACCTCTGAGCCAATGGATCAGACAAAATCAAGAAATTCAAGGTATTACACTTGGTCAGAAGGAACATAAAATAGCACTCTTTGCTGATGACATTTTAATATACCTAGGGCAGCCGGACACTTCTTTACCAGAACTAACCTCAGTTTTTTCAGAGTATGGAGATTTATCGGGGTACAAATTAAACATGCATAAAACCCAAGTTTTAACATTCAACTATGACCCAAATCATTATTCACTAAGCAAACTCAAAACTAACTGGGAGTCGGAATCTATGAAATATCTGGGGGTCAATATCCCGAAACAACTCAACAAAATTATATCACTAAACTATGATCCACTGGTGACAAAAATAAAATCTGACCTAGCAAGATGGAATATGATACCATTCTTGGGTACTGCACAAAGAATTGAAGCAGTCAAAATGAATATACTTCCACGTCTTCTATACCTTTTCCAAACAATACCGGTAGAACCTCCCAAAAAAACATGGCAGGAGCTGGACAGAAGGATCTCAAGATTCATATGGCAGGGCAAGAGACCTACAGTCAGATATAGAACCTTACAGCTAAACAAAGACAAAGGTGGGCTTGCGCTGCCAAATATCAGGGACTACTTTAAAGCCGCACAAATTAAAACTTTAGTAGAGATATGTAACCCAGTCTACACTGCACAATGGAAGGAGATCGAATGCCAAATAACAAGTGACATCCCCCTACAGGTGATAATAGGGAACAATGCCTTACCTAAACTTTTGAATAACACTAACCCGTGGATAGAGACCCCGCTAAAAATTTGGTTTAAGATAGTCAGAGAGAATCAAACTAAAGAGCCCTATCGACTTCTGCAATGGATTGCCTATGATCAAGACTTTACTCCCAATAAAACAGACACCAGATTTAAAAAGTGGAAGGAGAAAGGGCTGATAAAATATTACGATTTTTTTAAAGGGCAAATTTTAAGAAGTTTTGAAGATCTGAAAAAACAAGATCTAATAAATCAAGACCTTTACAGGTTCTTCCAGCTTAGACACCACATAAACAATATACTTAAAAAGGAGGATTTGGAAAGGGCCCAGTCAGGTGTTCTGAAGGTCTTCTTAATGGCATATAAAGGGATCCCAGGGATCAGATACATTTCTAAAATATACCAAGGTCTTCAAGACTTAAAAGGAGACAACACATCATATATAAAAGAGAGATGGGAAAAAGAGGGGAATTTCACTTTACAACTGGAAATATGGGAAAAGCTAAATAAACAGCAATGGAAAAGTACCTCATCCCTGCAGTGGAGAGAATTTGGATGGAAAAACTTGGTAAGATTTTTCAGAACACCTGCACAAAACAAATTTACCCATAAGGGATTGAACTGTTGGCGCTTGTGTGGTGAAAAGACTGCAAATCATTTTCATGTGTTTTGGTCATGCCCAGTTATCCACCAATATTGGACCAATGTACAGACAATATTGGGGGAAATATTTAAAATAACAGTTCCCTTTTCTTTTGTAACTTTGTATTTGGGCCTACTACCGGACTCACTGGAAAGACGAGGAGAAAAATACTTATTCAATGTTTTAATATTGGCAAGTAAAAAAAGCTCTAACTAAAAAATGGATGTTGAAGGACTGTCCTACACCTGAAGATTGGATTAACGTGATCCAAGACATTTACTCGATGGAAAAGTTGACATTCACACTGAGACAGGACATGGATGGGTTCATGAACTTTTGGCAACCCTGGATCGCATATGTGTCTTCCATTAGATCTAATCTTCGACAAATACCATTTCAATAATGGTTCCGCTCTTTGTTCCAATGCTACTCAGATGCTCTTTTTCCTTTATTTACTTATTTTTCTTTTTGTTTGTTTTTTGCTGTTTGTTTGTTTGTTTGTTTTGTTTTATTCTCTTTAATTTCACTTTTTCTTTCACTTTAAAAAAAAAAGGGGTGTTGTAATAATTATTCTTCCAATGTTATCAGATATCAGAAAATAAGGGAACATGTGATGAAAATGTAAACAATGCATTGCTGTAACGACCTGTATACCCTTTACAAAAACTTAAATTAAAAAAAAAAACAAAAAACAAAACTTGATTTCTGCCAGTGCTGAAATACTTAACACATAATCGGTATTAAGTAGGCCTGCTGCTTCATAGTGGCATAGACTATTACAAGGCTGAATATAGATTTTGTAAATTAGGGAAATATTTTTTACAACTGTTACTAATATGTGAATGCCTAAATAAAGGGGTAAATTAGCCTTGTCCTTTTTGCAAAGTTAATTATTTTTTGCTTTTCCTCCACACTAGGATACATACTGTATACTGTCTATTTTTGCTTAAAAAAAATCCTTTTCCTTTAAAAATGAAAAAGAGAACATTGGAGACAACTACCTGTACTGATGCCCTGACAGTCCTATAATAAAAATATATATATTTTTTAAATCTTTATATGGGCAGAGATCTCAACCCCCACATTGTTTGAAACAAAGTTACGCCATTCCTACATTGCCCCATGGAGCTTCCTCTTTCTTCGTCACACTCCTCCTCCCAAGACTGGTGCAAATTGAACCCGAAAGATGACCAAAGAAATGGAAAAAAAGGTTTTGTTTTTCAGTCACTCCCTTGAAGTCTGCAGCAGCTCTGACCATCCCTGCAGCTACTGCAGAGAAAGACCAGCCTGTCCTGTCAGCGAGGGGCAAACTATGCATCCTGGTTCACCTCGCATATCTTCAGCCCCCTCCGAAATAAAACATATCCCCCTTTGTGTGACGCGAAAGGCGACACATAAACAAAAGTGCAGCCCTCGCAGACAAACACACTTTGGGCTGTATTACAACAACGGGGTTGGTTGATCAGTTGTCACTGACACAGAACACGTTTATGGGCATTTCAAGGTTCATTTCCTTATCACAGTGGCGTAAAAACGGACTTTCTGCCCGCGCATGAATAAATGAATGAATGAATGAATGAATGAATCTTTATTTCGGATAGTACAGGTTAAAAGGAACTGAATAATATAGCAAAAGGGGGAAAGAAAATCCAACAAGGTCAAATTAGACAATAACTCCTCTGATTATACAATTCAACAAAAGTTATCCGAAATGGGTGATGGCTGAAGCCGCAGCTTATATTGCCCACCCATATTCCATCCAAGAATTCAAAAGAAAAACAAAACAAGAGCGATTACAATTCGGAACAAAGCTAAGACAAAATGTGACAAAAAAACAAAAAAACTAAGCAACAACACAACACAGACTGGATATGACAATCCTTATGTGATTTTACATGTCATCTTCTATATATGTTTGGAGTATTTCTTCATTTAGTTTTTGTTTAAATTGTCCAAGCGTTGTACATGATTTTAATTCAGGTCCAAAATCGTTCCATAATCTGACTCCTTGCACTGAAACACAGTGTTGCTTGGTGGTAGTTCTCACTGTAGGTTTTTGATGCATGATGCAAAGAGGCCGGTCTAATCATTCAGAAGTGTGTTTTGGATAATCCAATCCAAAGTTCTCCTGTCCATCCCTTTAATGCAAAGAGACGCATTATCTAAAGTGAACTCTGATCATGATAACTTGTTTAAGACGGGTTTTGCGCTGACCAGAGCCCGTGTGTGTGAGCCAAAATGCACGCGATTGTAATACTGTTTGGTAATAAGGAAGACATCAATCACAGCTGATGCCCAGTTAGTTATGTTAGAAAGAGCAAATGGTGAAGAATGGGCTAAAAAAATCAACTGAATGGTTTAATGTCCACACAGATGCAACACAGACACAAATGGGATTGACACTTTAGGAAAAGAGGATGATGCCTGTACAAACTTTCATAAACTTTCATTAACAATGACGTGAGATGGAGTGCTCCCTCTCCTGTTGCTTTAACCGACTGAGGGTCTCCCCCATCCGTCTTGGGTAGCAGGGAAGGAGGCAATCTGGCCTGAAAAGTAAAACGCTGCACATTCCTTGCACGGAATCCCTGCACGGTGGCGCAGTGGTTTAGCACTGTGACAGCACAGTTTTACCCTCGGCCGGGGGATCGCGGGGATCATGAGATCGTGGGTTCGATCCCAGCCCCCGACCAACAGTGAGCTGTGTGGAGTTTGCATGTTCTCCCCGTGTTGCGCGGGTTTACTCCGGGATTTCTCCGGTTTCCTCCCGCACACCAAAAACATGTAGGTTTAGGGCGCTCGCGCACGCAGCGACCAGCAGCCGGTGGCTTGTCACCAGACTGCAAACCAAGTCTACCTACGGGTACAAATAAGTAACAAAAAAAAAAAAAAAAAAAAAAAAATTCCTTGTTCATTCATTTGTTCCCCTAAAAATAAATACATTAATGCCTAATAAGTCCGTGATGAAAACAACCCCCACCCACTCCCCCATCCACTGCAAATCACATTGGAACACACTGGCACATATGCTCCCTGTTCATTCATTCATTCCACTAAAAGAAATCCTACATTAATGCCTAGTCTACAGACTCCAACGGTAAGTCTGCAATTAAAATGAGGGTGTGGATGAAATTAAAAAAAAACAAAAAACTAGTGTGATCATCATATAGTTAAAATGATGGGTGATTGTGACTGTCACAACTCTCTCTATTACAATAAGATCCCAGCGGGTGCCGCTTCCTGAACTCCGGAGCTGCGCGAGTTCAAAACACGCCACAGAAATGTCATTAAACAATGCACTTCTGATGATAGACCACCTTTTTCCTGATCAAAAGCGGATTCTCATGGAATGCACTATAATAGTAATGCGCATTAAATGCCGTGCCCCACTTTTCTTTGAAATGACTCTCCTCCTCCCAGCGCAGAGCGGGTGCACTGTCTACTGGTAATTTTAATGGTGTGCTGCAAGGCGTAAAAAACAGACAATGTGCTGACAGAAACTAACAAAACCACTAGCGCACAGTGAGAAGTCTGTCCCACCGAAGAAACCCCAAGAAAAGTGCGTGGAACAAATCTACCTACGGGTACAAATAAAGTAACCTGAACCTGAACCTGGGGATGACTGTCAAAATAGGGCCCATTGTCTCCTCCTGTGAATATGAAAGCTATTCAGTGCTGATATGAAAAAAATGTTGGGTGAATTTTGCAATCCTCTCTGTTGTTACGGAGTACAAAGAGCAGCAACCATTGAACTATATGGATCGGTGTATTCCACCAGTGATCTGCGCTGAGTTTGACATGGGGTGACAAAATTTAAAGACATAAAAATGCCGGTGACACATATGGGTCTGTTTGTCATTGCACCAGTGCTACTTCAGTTCATTCCATGGGTAGCGTGAGCACCCCTAAATTCAAACTCAGCACCCCTAAAAACTGGAGTGAGAAAAGTTGTGATTATAAAATTTAACTTTGTTTTTGACAAACTGAAACAACATCCAAAAAATATTCAGTAGTTTCTGGTGTGAACTTTTTAAAAACAAAAATGAAAACACCCTCGCCAAACAAATGGTATGGTCCGTCCTCTCACACTCAAGGCCGCCATAATGCATGGGCTAGGCTGGGCTGAAGCCCTGGGGCCTGTCATAAGCCAATAAACATATCACATTGTTGTAAATTGGTCAAATTCTATGTTCATCACTTAATATTAATGTGTAGCTGCTGATTGGTCCAATTTATAAGTGCCCCACGTGGGTACCATGTAACAATACCCTATCAAAGGAATTGTTTTGACAACGCTTGTTTTGACAACGCTCTACCTCTAGGCGGAAGAGCATCTGCCCCACAATGGGGAGGTGAGGGGTCAAGTCCTGGCTGGGTCATGCCAAAGATCATATAAATGTGAAACTTTCTGCCGTCCAGCTTGGTGCTCAGCAAAAAATGTAATGGTGGTGGGAAATGTGGGCTGGCAGTGGCTCAGGAGGTACAAGCGGGTCATCCAATAACAAGAGCGTTGGCGGTTCGAATCCTGCTCTTCCCAGCCATCCTGCTGTTGTGTCCCTGGGCAAGACACTTTACCCACCTTGCTTCCAGTGTCCATGACACTGAGTATGAATGTGTATAAATGCTTGGTAGTGGTTGGAGAGGCTGTTGGCACTGATTGGCAGCCATGTTTCTGTCAGTCTGCCCCAGGGCAGCTGTGGCTACAGCAATAGCTTACCACTACTATTATTGTCTGTCTGTGGAGTGAATAAATAATGGATTCATTGTAAAGTGCTTTGGGTACCTTGAAAGGTGCTATATACGTAAATGCAATCCATTATTATTATGTGACCATGCAAGCACCAGTGAGAGGTAAGAAGTAATTAGCTCAGTCAGAATGTCCGGAAAAAAGTTTGAGAGTGGTGCTCATAAAATTATTGAGAGGAAAAGAGTTTAGGGAAAATTAATTACACAAAAAATCCTGAAGCGTGAAGGATTTCTCTAAGCTGGAGCATTGACTGGAGGCAGGGCTGCTAATTACTGCACCAAGACAGGTGGGCCGTTAAAGCCCTCACCTGGAGGAGAAGACCAGGTACCACCAGATCCTGCTGAAAGAGAGCACGCCAGTGGAGAATACCAGCTGAGAGATGAAGACCAGCACAAGGAAAGTCAGGTCGCTGGGAAATGCCATGATTGCTTACATCAATCTGTGTGTGGGACAGTGGAATGGAACTTGGTAAAAAGTAGAATGGATTAAGCATGCATTCATGAAGTGTGACGTTATTCATAAGCTGGATTTAAAGGATGTAATGAAGGATTTTTGTTTAAAGAAGGCCAGAAGAAAGAACTTCCAGAAAGATAAGACATGGTCTTTGTAGTGTAGTTTCCAGTAACGTGTGCAGGTTTTTGATTGCTGTTGTTGTGCATTGTTTGAATCAGGAATACTTCATTTCACTAATATAACTTTGTGTTTTGCTGTCATCATTAGACTGTGTCATCCTTCTATACTTGGTTTAGGCTGTGTGTGTGTGTGTGTGTGTGTGTGTGTGTGTGTGTGTGTGTGTGTGTGCGCGCGTGCGCACATATGAGTGAGTGAATGAATGAGTGAGTGAGTGAGATTAGACTAACACTGTGAATATGATGGAAATCTTAATAAGATAAATAAACAATATTACACAAGACAGAGTTACGGTATTGTGATTGTTGTAACTGTGACTGTGATATGCGGAGGGCATTAACAATATCACAGCCACAGTTAGTATAATCATGATACCGTAACGATGTTGAGTGTAATATTGATTCCTGTTTTCATTTATTTATTTTAAATCCACAAAGGAGAATACAGCTTCTCCTGTAAAATTAATTTCTAATTTAAAAATGATTGTGTTCATAAGCCCAACAATATAATGATCATTATAGTGCTGAAATCAGATAGAATAATTATAGTAGGGGATTTTAATATACATGTTGATGTAGAGAGTGACTGTCTTAATAAGGCATTTAATTCAATATTAGACTCAATGGGGTTTTCCCAGAAAGTAGAAAATTCTACCCATTATCTCCACCACACATTGGACCTTGTTTTGACATATGGCATAGAAATAGAAAATCTGGTAGTGTCTGCTCATAATCCTGTACTGTCAGACCATTGTCTGTTAACCTCTAATTTCACTATTCCTGACTATTTGATTCCTAAAGAAAACTATTACTACAGCAGATGTCTTTCAGATGATGTTGTTACCAAATGTATGCAGATTGTCTCCTCTATGCCATGTGTCAACACAACAGAAATAAGCTATAGACAGTTTGCTCCTTCCGTAATGGATAGCATGGGAGATAGTGTTACAGCTTCTCTGCATCAGACTCTAGACTTGTGGCCCCTTTAAAAAAGAAAAAGTCCAGTCAGAGATTCTAACCCCTTGGTTTAACACAGAAACTTGTAGCTTAAAACAGAAGACTTGTCAAATAGAAAGAAAATGGTGCTCCACTAATTTAGATGAAATCTGTTAACTTGGAGAAATCATATTTTAATTTATAAAAAAAAAAAAAATCTCTTAGAAAAGCTAGAACAAGTTATTATTCTGCATTAATAGAAAAGAACAAGAATAACCCCAGGTTTCTTTTCAGCACTGTAGCCAGGCTGACAAAGAGTCAGGACTCTGTCAATCCTCGCATCCCCCTAGAGCTTACTAGTCAGGACTTTATGAACTTTTTCAATCATAAAATTTCATCTATTAGAGATAAAATCAGTCAGATTCTTCCCACCGTAAACTGAAGTACAGTAACTACTACAACTCCTTCAATTGATATCTGTTTGGATTAAGTTTACTCCAATTGACCTTTTAGAGTTAGATAAAATAATTTTCTCATCCAAGCCTTCACCTTGTCTTTTAGACCCTATTCCTACCAGGTTATTTAAAAAAAAGTCTTCCCATTTATCGATAGCCGTATTTTTCAAATAATCAATTCTTCTTTAACATTAGGCCATGTACCGCAGGCTTTTAAAACTGCTGTACTTACTCCCTTACTCAAAAAGCCAACGCTCGATCCAGGAGTTTTAGCTAACTATCGACCAATCTCTAATCTGCCTTTCATTTCAAAAATCTTAGGAAGAGTTGTTGCTACACAATCATTTGACCACTTGCAGGGAAATGGTTTATTTGAAGAGTTTCAATCTGGGTTCAGAATCCATCATAATACTGAAACAGCCTTAGTGAAGGTCACTAATGACCTCCTTATTGCATCTGAAAATGGACTTGTTGTTGTACTTGTCCTTTTAGAACTTAGCGCAGTCTTTGATACTATCGACCATGATCTTCTACTTGATAGATTAGAACACTATGTTGAACTTAATGGAACTTTGCTGCAGTGGTTTAGATCTTATTTGTCTGGTAGGCTTCAGTTTGTTCATGTCAATAATGAGTTTTCTTCCAACTCTAAGATCAGTCATGGAGTTCCACAGGAATCTGTGCTAGGCCCTACTCTTTTTAGTTTGTATATTCTTCCGTTAGGCAACATCATTAGAAAGCACTACATACATTTTCATTGTTATACAGATGACACACAATTATACTTGTCAGTGAAGCCAGATGATAGTAATCAATTAGCCAAGTTAGACGCCTGTCTTAAGGAAATCAAAGCTTGGATGACTTGTAATTTTCTGCTATTAAACTCAGATAAGACTGAAGTCATTCTTGTTGGTCCAAAAAACCTTAGAAATACCTTTCCAAATCAAACTCTTAGTTTGGATGTGGTTACTCTTTCTCTGAATAGTTCTGTGAGGAACCTTGGAGTTATTTTTGATCAAGATCTGTTTTTCAATTCACATATTAAATTTGTTTCTAAGACTGCCTTCTATCATTTGCGTAATATTGCCAAGATTAGGAGCATCTTGTCTCAGAGTGATGCTGAGAAACCAATCCACACTTTTGTTAGCTCTAGATTAGATTATTGTAACTCTTTATTATCAGGTTGTCCTAAAATATCTTTAAAAAGTCTTCAGTTGATCCAAAATGCTGCTGCAAGAGTTTTAACAGGTACTAGAAAGATAGATCATATCTCTCCGGTTCTGGCCTCCCTTCATTGGCTTCTCATAGAGTTTAGAATTAAGTTTAAAATCCTTCTTCTCACTTAGAAAGCTCTTAACAATCAGGCCTTTTTTATTTAAAAGATCTGATAGTACCCTATCATCTTAACACAGCACTACGCTCCCAAAATGCAAGATTTCTTGTAATACCTAGAATCTTCAAAAGTACAATGGGAGGCAGAGCCTTCAGCTATCAAGCTCCTTTCTTTTGGAACCAGTTACCAATCTGGATTCGGGAGTCAGACTTGATCTCTGTTTTTAAGAATAGGGTAAAAACCTTCCTTTTTTCGATATAGCCTACAATTAGGGAGGGATCATGTGTCTCTAAACCCTCCCTTAGTTCTGCTGCTAATAGATTTAGACTGCCAGGGGACTTCCAATAATATACTTGGCTTCACTCCTTTAATGTTTGCTCTCTATATGTCTGTTCTTTTCATCTTCTGTATCCCCTCACCCCCCAGCCAGTCGCAGCAGATGACTGTCCCTCCCTGATCCTGGTTCTGCTAGAGGTTTCTTCCTATTAAAAGGAAGTTTTTCCTCTCCACTGTTGCCAAGCGCTTACTCACAGGGGATCACCTGATTGCTGGGGTCTTTCTGCAATTGTGGGGGTTTCCCCTACATTTGAAAGTGCTATGAGATGACTATTGTTGTGAAATGGCGCTATATAAATGAAGTTGAATTGAATTGAATTGAACTGAATTGAATCGTTCTATCTGCTGAAAAACCTCTTTAAAATGACATGCCTGTGTGTGCCATTAGATCATATCCTTAGAATCTGTAAATGGTCTCCATAACATCACGAAAAGATGATCAGAGTCTGCTTTTAATCTAAATTATTCACATTTTTGTGACAAGACACACTGACAACTCTCCTGCTATGAATTTCACTAATTCTATTCTATTCTATTTATTTTCTGGTTGATCACAATATATTTGTGATTGATTGTCAGTGCAAAGGGGAAGAGAAGAGGATGGAGAGGGAGAGAGAGAGAGAGAGAGAGAGAGAGAGAGAGAGAGAGAGAGATTTTGATTTTTAAAAGATCTTTAATAAACACACTTGTCCATCAGTCAATACAATTTCTATGTCATGCTATACTACACAGAAAAATTATTCCCCCAAAAAACGCCCCAAAAAAAGCTGTCCATCATGAACTGAACAGAGGACATTCTCCAGGGACCAGAGGGTCCTGAAACCTTCCACATCCCCATTCCCCATAAAAAACTGAAAGTCCAGCCTGATTCTGGCTTTAAGTAGCCTCACAAATAAAATTTTGACATCAACATCATTCTCAACATTCTCAAGTTTTCTTCTCCGGCTTACATAGATAGCCAACTTTGCCTGCCCTAAAACAAAGTTCAGTAGTTGACACTTCTGCTTAAAACGACGATTGTACATAAAACCACAAATGAAAACCTGCTTAGAGAAAACTTCCTTAAAAATATGAAAAAGTTCTGTGAGAAGTTCAAAGAGGCCACTCAGGCGCTGACATTCAATAAAACAATGAAAAACAGTCTCCCTAGAGGAACAAAAAACACACTGATCACTGACACTGCTGTTAATCACAGAAACAAAAGCATTGACTGCTATAATACCATGCAGGACCCTCCACTGTAAGTCTCCATGCCTCTTAGGGAGAGGGGCTTTATAAAGAGCCCTCCAGGCAGGCCGATGCCCTTTTCCTAGTTTAAAATAGGCTCTCCAAGGAGTGTCCACACAGGTGTTCAATCTGTCCTTGTTGAGTGCCATCACCACCAGTCTGTAGAGTGCCTTACCACTGGCTCCTTCAAAGTCCACACCAGTGGGAGCACAGAATGCCAGTAAGGAGCAAGGAGCGACGTCAAAGTCCATATAGAGCGTGAGAGAGGGAAAGGGGTCCGTGCTTTCCGGCTGCAGCGTGCCATTGCTAAAGTCCAAGAGTAGGGAGTGCTCAAGTCCATGAAGCTCCTGTTTCCAGTGTGCAAGAAGACCATCGATGAAACGATTCGACCTGACACCAAGATGAGCTGCTAAAGCTGAGGCGTTGTTGAGGCCAGGACCAGCCAGTTCCACCACTTGCTTCAGAGTGAGAACGTTCCTGGAACACAGCCTATCAAGGAAGGTCCTTCCAACTCCCGGCAGGACACCAAGGCGACCACCAAAAACCAGCGGCTCCCTCAACAACCAGTAGAGGGAAACGCATGACCCTCTTTGTTTTTTAAAAAGAGTCCACACTGAAAAGAGACTGCGGTAAAAACTGGGTAAAGACAGTGCATTAGAGTTCTTAAAATCCATTAAAAACACAGGGAGGTCTAGCCCAAGCCCAAGGACTCTCTGTAAAATAACACAGGCCAAAGGCCTCCATACCAGGTCCTGGGGGCCCGTCAGCAGTCTCTGTATGAAAGTCAGTCTAAAAGCAGCACCTCTACTCGCTAAATGAATCACTCCTTGCCCCCCCTCCTCTTTGGGAAGAAATAACAGGGCTTGAGGAACCCAGTGGAGTCCACCCCCCCAAAAAAAGTCCACCAAAACAGACTGAATTTTGGACAACAAAGCAGCAGGGGGGTCCACGCACATGAGGCGGTGCCACAGGGATGAGGAAACAAGATTATTTAAAATGAGCACTCTTCCTCTAAAAGATATTCTTGGCATTAGCCACTTCCACTTGTTTAGTCTCCCGTTAATTTTCTCTATGACCCCATCCCAATTTTTTTGCTCAAACTGCTGATTTCCAATAAAGACACCAAGATACTTAAAACCTCCTTTTTTCCAAATCAACCCACCAGGCAGCGTAAGCTGATTTTCTAGTTTCTCCCCCACCATCAGAGCCTCGGTTTTTCCCCAGTTTATTTTTGCAGAGGAAAGTTGGCCAAAAAGATTGACACTCCTAACCAGAACGTCAATGTCACTCTGCTTATTTAGCAGAATGACTACATCATCTGCATAGGCCGACAGCTTGAACGTGGTGTCACAGCCAGGAAAAGTAACTCCTGATAGATCCCTTCTCAGGCAGTGAAGCAAAGGCTCTATGGCGAGGGAGTACAGCATCCCTGAGAGAGGGCAGCCCTGCCGAACCCCCCTCTGGACTTTTAAAGGGGCAGACAGGCCCCCATTTATCTTCAGCACACTCTCAATGTCACTGTACAAGACCCGTATCCTGGCTATGAAGCCTGGGCTGAACCCAAAAGCTGTTAAAACTGTCCATAAATATTGGTGTTCAACCCGATCAAACGCCTTTTCCTGGTCAATTGAAATCAAACCAGTTTCTACCGCCAATGAACCAGAGACCTCCAAAATATCCCGAATTAAAGTGACGTTGTCACTAATCAGCCTGCCAGGCACACAGTAAGTCTGGTCTACATGAATGAGCTCGCTCATCACCTTTCTCAGTCTTCGGGCCAGAGCTTTTGAGAGAATCTTATAGTCTGTGCAGAGCAGAGAGACTGGCCTCCAGTTCTTTAGGCTCTGGAGGTCCCCCTTTTTCGGCAACAGTGTGATGATGGCCCTCCTGCAGGTCGTGGGTAGGGTCCCCCTTTCCAAGCTATCTTGGAGAACCTCCAGCAGGTCTGGACCAAGCAGGGGCCAGAATTCCTTAAAAAAGTCCACAGAGAGACCATCTATGCCTGGTGATTTTCCATTCTGGAGGCTCATTAGCGCCGTATGCAGCTCAGACAGAGACAGTGGAGCATCCAAGCCGGCAACAAGGTCCTCTGAGAGCACTGGAAGACCATCAAGGAAAACCTGGCCCAGTGACGTGTCCTCCCTCCACTCTGCTCTAAACAATTCACTGTAAAAGCTAGCAGCGTGTTTCCTGATCTCTGCTGCTGTGGAGATTGTTCTCCCGTCATCGCCCAACAAGGAGTGAATGAGCTTTCTCTGTCCATTTTTCCCCTCCAGTCCAAAAAAGTACTGGGAGGGCGAGTCCATCAGAGCTACATCCATGTAGCGTGAGCGGACCAGAGCACCCTGTGCGGTGACCCCTAGCAAGCTAGCCAAGGCTGACCTTTTTGACTTGAGAGCCTCTAAGTGCTCCTGTTTTCCTGTAGAACTGAGCAACTCCTCTAGTTCTACCACCTCAGTCTCCAGAACTTTCAAGGATTGGGTCAAGCTACGAGTGACATTTTGAGTGTACTGTTGGCAGAGTTGTTTTATCTGGGCCTTACCAAAATCCCACCACAATTGGAGAGAACTAAAAGAGGGTTTTTGTTCCCTGTGTGACTTCCATACATCATGAAAAACCTCTTTAAAAAACACATCATTTAAAAGTGTATTGTTAAAATGCCAAAAAGCACTCTTACACTTTACATTTTCAATAAACACAGAACAAAACAGCAGGCAGTGATCAGTGAAACCAACAGGACAGATACAACTATTTTTAAAAACACTCATTTGATGTTTAAAACCATAAAAACGGTCTAACCTAGCCATAGATAAAAGGTTATCTTTGACATGGCTCCAGGTGTACTGCCTCTGGTCCCCATGATGTGATCTCCACACATCAGCCATTTCATGTGTTTTCACCAGTTCTCTCAGCCTATTGGCAGAAGCAGGGTGAGGCTCCTGATGGTTCCTGTCTAGTCTGTGGTTTAATGTACAGTTAAAATCACCCCCCAGAAATAAAAAACTATTTGGATTACAGGACCTAACCGTATCCGAAAGCACGTCAAAGACCCTGATCCTCTCTGCTCGCTGTGTTGGCACATACACGTTTATAAAAACGAAGTTCACGTTTTCAAACTGTACCTTTAATAAGAGGAAATGACCTTTCACCACCTCTTCTACCTCATAAGAGACAGGCACACAACCCCTAGAGAAAAGTACAGCCACCCCCCCACTGCTACTGGATTTGTGGCTAAAAAAAAATGCAGCCATCCCACTCTTTTCTCCAATGGCTCTCAATGTCCACAGTGCTGTGAGTCTCCTGGACCATCAGCACGTCAAGTTTCTTTAAATTAAAAAGCTTGTATAAAGAGGCCCTTTTTACATCATCCCTGGCCCCATTAATATTGAGAGTGCCAATTCTAAGGTGGGGCATTAAAAAGGATAAAAATAGGGTACAGTAAAAAAACACACACATAGCATAAAAGGGAAGAAACAAACTAAGAGTCAACATGACTGTTAGTAATTTGCGATTTCAGTTTAGCAACCAGTTTCTTTAAACGATAAATTTCCTGATCAGTGAAAGTCTCATTCCCATCATTCAGTTTCATAAATTTGCGAGCTGATGCCACGAATAACTCCAGATCTGGAAAGTAATTTTCCACTTTCACAGCTCTGCTCCCCTTAAGGCGCTTTTCCACTAGCCCCACTCAGCCCCGGTTTGAAAACCCGGCTCTACTCACTTCGGTTCGGTTCAGCCTCAGTTGCTTTTCAACTACTGCTGGCGCACCTGCTGGCACACCTGCTGTGGGTGGGATTTGTTGAACAGCAGGCGGCGCCACACCCTCGTGACGTGAAACACACGCGACTGAATCCTCCACAACAAACATGGCTGATGACGAGGAGAGAAGGAGAGAGGAATGACTGTGACATGAAACTGGTTAAATCTATGGTGCTGACTTGTTGTGCTCTGCACAATCTGTGTGAGAGTCATGGAGAGACGTTTGACACTACATTGGATGATGCAGTAGATGAACCAGTGGTGGCAGCGGCACAGAGAGCAGAGGAGCAGGGTGGTGATATTGTAGCGAACTCAATATAAGCACCCTACTTGGCTTGACAAGAGGGTTGACCCTATTGGTGACACAGGTAGAGTGTGGGACTCCGAAGCGGGAGACGTGAGTTCAAACCTCCCGGTGGGACGTCGCCATGTCAAGCTGCACGTTACAATATAATACGTGATGTAATGCTTGTCTATTTTGTCCACATTTATGTGCATACATATTTCAAAAATGTTTTTTGTAAATAAAATGTTGTGCATGGTCCATCTACCTGTCCTCTTGTTCATAACGCTTATCTGTTAAGAAGGTGCGAAGCCATCAGCCTAATGATGAGTCCACACTTCTGTTGTGATAATTGCTCACGCTGCGCGCTCTGACAGCCCCGTACGCTGTGGGGGTCACACACAACGTGTTCCTCCCCACACTCTCAAATTTTTTTCCCGTATATTTTTCTCTTTGGCGTACAGAAATGGCAATACGCCCGTATTTGCTAAAATTGCATTTTCCCCGTATTAAAATACGGCGAAACCGTATCACTTGACAGGTATGTAATTACATGCAGAAACACCGCACAGGCCATCTTCACAAAAATCCAGCTCGACAAGCCACTTTTGCTTAGGTGGAAATGCAAATTGAACTATAAATCATGTGATGATACATGTCATATTTTCCCATGTAAAGGTCTCCCACTTTTACTTACAAATTGATTTTTAATTTTTGGGAAAAGGGAATATAAATTTTGCACTTGTTGGTAACAACAGTTGTGTGCAACAAAAACACAGTTGTGTATCCTTGTCCGATTTGTCTACTGTTATTAGTGCCAAATTTTTGCTAGATTCCTTCTTAATTTATTAAATTTTGACTGGTGATGCAACATTCAACTTACACGTACTTACCTTTATCAGTGTCTACAAGTTCAAGCACACCTGTACAACTGCTTATAACCTAAAAAATGTACCCGTTCAAGAGAAATGGATTCAGCACTGCAAATTTGTTTAAAATAAAAAAAAAAACCTACCAAGACATTACGTTTCGTTGTGTTGTTAAAAATTAAATTACCATTAGAAGGCTATACACCTGACCTGATGAACAGCAGCATGTGGAGTGAACAGAGAAAGGAATGTGTATGTAATTATTGGCTTTTCTCATACGGTGTCATAACAGATAAACCAGACTTTTGATGCAAACAATACAATTTTATTCCAGAAGCAAAATTTACAAACAAAAAAACAGACTGGGCGATGACATCTCTGCGAGCTCTTCCCTTCGTAACGCAGCGTCCTGTTCCAGGGCTTCATGTGCATCTGCCTGCACATCTGCGGCCACCTGTCGCAAATGCTGCATGTACTCCTGATTCTTGCCACTGGTCATGTTGCCGTTCCAAGAGCCGCATCTCTTCGTCATGCACGTTGACCATCGCTAATGTAAGGTCAGCGATGGGAGTTGTCTGTTTTCGTCTTGCCTAGATGGAATCACTACATATATTATGGAATTACACAGGTGAAAGTCTGTGGTGGAATGTCACTATTATATTATGCTTCATTGCTGTATATAAGCTGAACTGTCATGTTGCTGCCCCTCAGTAGAGCAGATTTTGCAACACGCAGTGTGCTGTCTTCGGCTGCAGCCCCCCTGCAAAACTAAAAAGGATTAAGATTAAGAATATGGATGGATGGATGGGTAATGTTTAAACTAGTTGCTTGTAGTGTGGCCGCAGAAATCTGAATGGGTTAATACAGTCAGCTGACGCAAAGCATTTCAATGAAGCATGTTGATTTCAACGGCAGTTCATCAGCTTTGTTTGTCTAAAACAGGAGTTACAACAGCACCAATCACCACACCTAAAAATAGTTGTGGAACACCGATAAGTGAAGACCAAAGAATAACCTTTTTGTACATTTAAAAAGACATTTTCAATTAATTAATATGCAGCTACAGGAAATTGCATTAATCAATTTGGTACATAACTTGTTAGGCTCCAGCCCCCCCCCCCCCCCCGCAACCTGTAAAGGATTAAGCGGTAGAAGATGGATGGATGGATGGATTTTCGACCCTGGTTTCCGCTGCTGGACCTGTTTCAACCCCCCCAAAAAATTGTGGTTATTGTGCCTTACCGGCACTTGAACGTGATCCAGATGGAGCTGGTGATGTGGAGCTGATCCAGCTGGCGCTCAGCCAGACGCACATGCAGACGCAGCGCCAGGAGAGTCCGCTGTGTCAGTCATCTCCACTGAGGTGGACCCCTGTGATATGAAATGCGATTCTAGAAAGAAAATGCACGCAATTTAAAACTTAACACCAAAGTGCAACATGTACACAACACTCTCAAGTTTTTAACCGGAATACAATAAGCGTAATTCAGCGTTTTGTTCGCGCTAATACTTAACACAAAGCAAGCGTGAATCTGCAGTTGGCTGCAAAACAATACGCAAGCCTCAGTAACAACCATTACTCACAATCTAACAACCTTCCTATTTCTTAAAAACAGTGAGCTTGGCACAGAACGGATCAAGTGGCGAACAGATGCGCAATATCAAATAAACACTCACCATCCACGGTTTCCAAGGGCCGTGACCGTGATCATGTGGAGCCCAATGTCTCTCAGCGAACCACTTCCACTCCTTCCATCCGCTGAACTTGGAGCAATGTGGTCCTTCACTGCTCGGTAATCGCTTTTCAGCTTTTTCAGCTTCTCCCGACACTGTTTGGCAGTACGGATGTGCCCTTGGGAAGCCATCTGCTAGGACACCTGCATTTCAAGTAGATCCGTCCAACTCGCGCTGGATGCGATCGTGGCCTAATATAGAAAGAAAATTGCGCACCTCCTAATATATAATATTAGGAGTATATTATTATATAAGTATATTATACAGTATATTAATATAATATACCGTATTAAAGGGGCGCACTGTGTTCACTGCTGAACAATTACAAATGGCGGTTGTGGAGTAAATTCAGCAGAAAAAGTCGCTTTCATGACGTTACAACCTGACCAATCAGAGGCGACCAGTCTCTTAAAGTCATATCACAGCCATACTCAGCCCTACTCGGCCCGGTTAGACCCTGCCCTGGATCAGGTACGAAAAAAGTACCTGCTTAACCGGTGCTGGGGCTAGTAGAAAAGCACCTAAAGCGGGCTGAGTGGTGCGGTGTAGGGCCAAGTGAGGCTAGTGGAAAAGGGCCTTTAGTCACCTGGAGAAATTGCCTAATTTTAGTAAAACAATAGGAGCTTTGCTCCTCCTGCGTCTGCGTCTGCATCAGTTCAGACTCATCTCCACTTTCGTCAGAAGCGCTCTCATTCAGTAAATCTAAATTCCCAACCCTACTAGATTTAGCAGAGCTCTGCAAGTTCTCAGCACTTTTCCTTTTTTGTCCAGCTTTAAAAGGATCCTCTTCAACAAAACTACATTCCTGCATTTCTTCATGAACTGCAACGTTTGTCATGCAGTGTTTGCTCTGTGTGTCCGCTACAGCCTCAAACCGCTCCTCCCCCGCCTGCAAAGTCTGTTCATTCACGTTCCTTCGTTTAACTGCACTTTTACTTACACCCTCCACCTCTTTACCCCGGGCGACAGGCTCGTCACAATGATCAGAGCTGCCGCCAGACAGAAATTCCCCACCATCACTGTTTGGGGGGGCAACTACCGCGCCCGCCGCGGCCACCCCAGCACAAGCGGACGCGGACGCGGACGTGGACGCGGACGCGGACGCGTCAGCGGCATCCGCCGCACCACATGTAGCGCTACCCTCCGGACCACCAGAAACAGCGGCGTCACCTTTCTTACCGCCAGTGCTCTTTGTGTTCGCCTTTTCAGGACATGACCTAATAAGATGGCCTTCTGCACCACACGCAAAACACCTCATGGTTTCAGAAGTTGCAAACACCAAGTAGCTAAAGCTGTCAATCCTGAAATTAAAGGACGCGTTCAGTTCAGCAGAGCTGTCTTTCAACACCATGAAACACTGCCTCCTGTGACATACAACATGCTTCAGCAGGGGTGATTTACTACCCAGAGAGACCATTCTGATAGGGGAAACAACCTGGCCAAAACGGGACAACTCTCTTATCAGCTGATCATTTTTAACGAAAGGAGGAGCGTTTGAGATGGTGATCCTCCTAGACGGGTTAGCCAGCGGTAAAACGGGAGTAAAAGTGTCACTTATGACCACTCCCTGTGCCACCACCTGATCAGCTTTTTCAGTCGAATCCAGAAAGATTACAATTGCGCTGTTCATCCTCGATGCTGATTTTATACCGTCATGCCCAACCACCTGTCCTACAGCGAGGCTGGCCTCCTCCACAGAACAGGGAACTGTCGGGAGGATTCTCACGCCATGACGCCGGGTTAAGCGCTCAAACTCCACACCACCATCAATCACCGGCATGATGGCCGGCCGGGAAAAACAGGCAGCAGAAGCTACCGTTCCCCGACACACTCACACCCCAGCACACACACACACTCAACCCACTATATTAAACACACACACCTCAAACACACACGATAGTTAGAAAAAACAAAGTTTAAAGTACTCACTCGACACCACTCCACACCCCTGCTCCCACAAACGCTCACGCATGCGCACGAGAGAGAGAGAGAGAGAGAGAGAGAGAGAGAGAGAGAGAGAGAGAGACCTTGACCTTTAAAATAAGCCTTTATTGCACACTTCAAAAAAAGTAAGCACACCACCATCATTCCACCAAGTGTGTCACATTGGAAAAAGTGCAAACTGAAATGCCCCCCCCCCCACACCACACACAGCATTTCTTGCAGCCCACCTAGTCAAAGATCCAGTTCTGTGACAGTCAATTACAGTCAATTAAATGTCATATACAAGTCTGTTCAAACAATATCCCAAAAATGTGTGAAACAGGCAGAGGAACGACCGCCATTCATTCCTCCTGTCGGGCGCGCTTGACCGGCGTTCCCCCTGCTGCTTTACGCAGGGCTGTCATGTGTTTCTTGAGGCAATAACGTTTCCTTTCATCCAGGAGGTCCAGACCAACCTGCCTTCTTAGCACATCAACAGACTTAATGAATTTATCAGTGTCACTGAAGTAGTCGGTGACCCTAATGGCTTTGTTATAGGTTTCATCCAGAAAAGCATTGATTTCGTCCAGTGAATACAAACTCGTGTTTGTACTGCATTTTGCCTCAATAGACCCAGTATTAGACACAGCGTCGTTATCAGATTCCATTTCCTCGGCAGCACAACTCAGCTGACTGCTTGGTTCTCCCGGGCCAGTGGATTCATCATGGGCCACATTTTCCTGGACGCCACCCTCAGCAGCTGACTGTCGCTGTTCCATCCCCCGCTGTGTAACGGTAGCAGCCTCCGGAAGCACAGCCGCTGATGTCACACAGCGTGATTCTGACGCACCATCAGGTTGGTGCTCCGTCCCCTCCACCGAAGCGGCAGCAGCTGGCGGAGGCACAGCCGCTGACGTCACACAGCGAGATGATTGTGACGCACCATCAGGTCGGTGCTCCGTCCCCTCCTCCGAAGCGGGAGCAGCGGCCGGTGGCCCAGCCGTTGACGTCACACAGCGAGATGATTGTGATGCACCATCAGTGACCCTTGTGGCGCCATCGCCATCAACGCTCCCGGCTGCAAGCTGGGCCGCGGGCGGCACAGCCGGGCCGTCCACAGACACAGTGGCAGGCTCTGGAGCAGGGGCAGCGGGAGCGGAGGCTGCGCCGCCGTCCGCAGCTGCGGCGTGAGCGGAGGGCTCGCCGCCGGCACCATCCGCGGCCCCATCAGGGCCCTCCGCCCGCTGCCTGTGCGGACAAGCGAACCGTTTATGGCCCACGTCTCCACACTCAAAACACTTCATCTGTCTCAAGCTCGCATACACCATATAAGATCCGTCCCCGTGCTTGACCCTGAAGGAGACTTCCAGAGTCTGAGTGGGCGAGCCGAGAAACATGAACACCTGTCGCCTGAGTGATTTCACATGTTTGAACTTGGTGGCCTTGCATCCCAAAGGCAGAGTTGTAAACGGGCTTGCAAACTTCCCAAATCTGCGGAGCTCTGTCGCCAACTGCTCATCAGTGATGAAAGGTGGAACACCTGAGACGGTGATTCTCGTTGATGGGACAGATAAGGGGGACACCTGTACATACGTTTCCCCGATAACCACACCGCTTACAATCAGGGTGTGGACATCGTCTTCAGCGGCCAGAAACACAACCACAGCTCTATTCATTCGGGAAGCAAAGCAGACCGCGTCAGGGCCCACCTGCTCGGCCACAGCCTCCAGGACCTCCTCCACAGTAACAGCGCTGTCCGGGGGAACGATCCTCACCCCCTGGTGGATAGATGGAGGTGGTGTTCCCAAGGCCGCCATCCTCCACCCAAAAAAACAAAAACTGGAAAAGCGGCCAGCAGTAAAAAACCGAAAAAAGTCCAAAGAGAGAGAGAGTGAAGGAAGAACCAGGTGAATTGATGATATTAATAATAGTAGTAATAATCCCAAACTGTATTAGAATAAACAGGTTGGTTTGTGTGCGTGCATGCATGCGTATGTGCATGTGTGTAAAAAAGGTGGGTGTGTGGAGTGTTGTGGTTTGAGCGCCGATTTCGTCCGCGCTTGGGCCATGCAGTATTTTCCTCCCATCTGGTGTATGTGTTCCCTATATCTCTCCGAGCTTTTATTGTGACAGCGCTCGGAGGGGCTTCCGGCTGTCAGAGCTGAGCCCTCTGACAGATGAACTGCATTATTTGATTGTCTCATCAGCTGTTCCATCCCGAGCCCTATTTAAGGGAGCAGCTGAGGGCTAAACCTTGCTGCAGTCTCATCGGACATTCCTCATCTCATATTTATCGTCAAACATTCCGTCGTCCAACCTCCGTGCTGGTTTCTCCTTTCTCAGTAAGTGTTTTCATTGTGAGTCTGTTCTTCCTTTGCCATAGTCTGACTTATAGTTATAGTGTGTTTTAGCCCCCCCCCCCCCCCGTGGCTCATTATTTTGTCGTTATCTTCCTTTAATAAACTGTGCAAACTCACCGGTGTCCTATAGCGTCTCATTAACAGCTTGTGAGAGCCAACCATGACAGTAGACTGTAGCCAGAATGAGACGCCGGTCACTGTGAGTTCTGCCTAAATTGGACTTGTGTTTTTCCCTGTGTGGGTACCTGTGTGCTGGGAGAGTATGTTGTCACTCAGGGGCCGCGCTCGGAGCCTGGGCTACGAGCTGGTGGAGGCCCTCGACTACATTGATGAACCCTCTTCACCGCTGGCCTCTATGACACTCCCAGCGATGTGCGCCAGCACCTGGACCTCGCTGAGGCTATCATTTACCGCCTTCCTCGCTACTCCAATCACCCTGAAGTCACGGCAAGGAAGGCAGACATCTCTGCGCACCGGGAGACACTCCATGGGCTGGAGGGAAACTCTGGCAGGAAGCCGAAGAGTAGGCACCCTAGCTCCTCACTTCGGGATCCCGTTCCTGTTCCTGTCCCTGTTCCAGTCCAGGAGTTCGCACCACCCAGGGGTGATTTCCTAAGGAGTGAGACATCAGTCAGGATTCCCCCGGAGAAGTTACAGCTGACAGCAGCTTCCATCCGGGACCGAGTGGCTGCAGCTCGTGCCGCCGTCCACCCCATGCAGATCATTAAGCATGTGACGGCGGCAGTCAGGCTGGTGGAGAGGAATCCTGAGCTATGTGATTATCCAGAGTACACTGACCTGCTCGCCTCTGTTTCTGCGCAGGAGCGGCGTTTCCCTAACCTCTCCTTCGCCTCGCCCTCTGCCGGTAAACGTCGTCACACAGCCACCGGTAAGCCTCAGCGAGAACCCCATACAGATCCTGTTCCAGGTCATCGGAGGAACTCTGCTTCCCAGTCAGTTGCTTCTTCTGCGTCTCGTCAGGAGGGAATTCCCGCAGCCTTTTCCCCCGGGTCATCTTTCCCTGCTGTCCCGTCAGCTCCTCGTGCCCGGATCGCCTCGGCTGTCATCCCCTCCTCCTCGATGTCTTCCCCGGCTGCTGTGAGCACCACGAGTTCTGCTTCGGCGAAGCCCGTCATCGGTCCATCGCGAGCAGCTCCTCCTCGTCCTCCCAGGGGGTCCTCTGTCACCATCCAGCGTGGAGAGGGAGGAACCAAGTCCTCTGCAGCGGGTTCTATCGGGCCTCCACGGATCAGACAAGTGACTTTTCATTCTGTTCCCTCATTGAGTGAATTGCCATGCTTGATTCCTGGGGGTGGAGTTCGGGGTTCACAGCCCCCCGAGCTTCCTCCACCTGCTGCAAAAATTAATTATGAACCTGCCACCCGACAGGACACGACACGAGCAGAGGAGGAGGGCAGACTGTAAGTTGGAGCCTGCGCCGACAACGAAGCGTCCCCGGGTCTCCACGGAGGAGTGGTCCGACTCAGCAGGTCGAGGATCTCCTGCCACCACGCCGTGCGGGTCGTCGGCATGGTCATCAGCGTTGGAGGGTCCTCAGGCTGTGGGAACCATCATGCCGGCTGCGGGGCCCGCCGTAGCCGAGTGGGAGCCAGAGGATGTCCTTCTGCCTTCTGAACCCGGATCGTCGAAGTCCTGGACAGCGACAGAACTCGACTTCAGGCAAGTGCTCTATGTTGTCTTCCTCCTATCAGTTCTAGAGCATTTTTGCCTGTCTCTCGGGGAGACGAGCCGGGTGCAGCCGTCCGCTGCATCCGAGCTTGTCTCACTGGGCTCTGTTGCTACCGGTGATCCTGATCCCGGTTCTTGTTCTTCTCCTGAGCCTTCTCCCAGGGCCACCGGTGCGGAGTCAATCCCGGTCGCTGTGCTGGAGGTTCCGGGTTCGGGTTTGGAGGTTGTCCCTGATGCTGCGCCGACCCAGTCGGGGTCCATCGCGGGTGCAGCATTGACCCAATCGGGGTCCATCATGGGTGCTGTCCAGACCCAATTGGGGTCCGTCGTGGGTGCTGCTCCGTCCCAATCGGGGTCCATCGTGGGTGTAGCGCTGACCCGATCAGGGTCCAGCAGGGGCGCAGCGCGGTTCGAGGTCAGTGAGGGAGCTGCAGATCCTCTGCCATCTGACACCGGACTGGTCCTTCATCCTTCCCCCAATCCTTCTCCACCGGATGCCGTTGGGGTTCCCCATATTCGGCTCGGCTCTCCCTCGTTATCCCCCTCTTCAGGAAGGCCGTCTTCGATTTCTCCCCTGCGGTCCTGGTGGCTGAGTGATGCGGGTCGGCCGCCTGGAGGACTGCCTTGCCGGTTTGGCGTTCTGGGTCGGCCACCCGACCAACTAGACTGTCTGCTTGGTGACCTGGTCCGGCCACCAGAGGTCCTGTTTCTCCGGGCCTGGGACTGGGGCAGGCCACCCGAACTCTTCCTTTTTCCTCAGCCAGCTATCTAGATGCTGGACGCAGGTAGACCACCAGAACTGTTCATTGTCTCATTGGACTCTGCCTGCCGTCATCCCCGTGTGTTTTCTTATTTCCAACGAAATATTAAGGTCGCTCTGGTGTGTTGTTATTTGCACTATTGTGGTCTATGTATTCACCGCTGTTTAGCATGCTTTTTTTTTTTCTCTCCCCTTCCCTGTCTGAGGGATGATTTGTGGCTACCACGTTATGTCTTATGGGCCGGTGTATCTTTGTTATAGGCCTTGTTATTTGCATTTTTTGTCCTGTCTGTTGTACCATCCGTGCTTTATGGAGTATTGTGGGGGGGGGGGGGTCCCTCCCAATGCTCTGTAAATGCTTTGTGTTTGTTTATTGTGTTCTCCCTTGTCACTCTTCGTCTGGTTCCTCGTCTTGATTTTTTTTTTTTTTCTGGTTCTCACCCTCCAGGCCTTTCCCCCATCCTCCCACTCTGGGTGGAATGGGGGGGGGGGGGCTTGGGTGTCACACAGCGCTCAGACTGCGCCGTTCGGGGGGGAGTACGGTCGTGGTTTGAGCGCCAATTTCATCCGTGCTTGGGCCAAGCAGTATTTTCCTCCCATCTGGTGTATGTGTTCCCTATAGCTCTCCAAGCTTTTATTGTGACAGCGCTCGAAGGGGCTTCCGGCTGTCAGAGCTGAGCCCTCTGACAGCTGAACTGCATTATTTGATTGCCTCATCAGCTGTTCCATCACGAGACCTATTTAAGGGAGCAGCTGAGGGCTAAACCTTGCTGCAGTCTCGTCGGACATTCCTCGTCTGATATTCATCAAACATTCTGTTGTCCAACCTCCGTGCTGGTTTCTCCTTTCTCAGTAAGTGTCATTGTGAGTCTGTTCTTCCTTTGCCATAGTCTGAGTTATAGTTATAGTGTGTTTTAGCCCCCCGTGGCTCATTATTTTGTCATTATCTTCCTTTAATAAACTGTGCAAACTCACCGGTGTCCTATAGCGTCTCATTAACGGCTCGTGAGAGCCAACCATGACATGGAGATGGTGGAGCCCACTGGGTGCTCAACACGCCTAAAGCTTTGATCCTAGAACCACCCGTTTCGTTCATTCCAACCATAGACCAATTTTCACGTTGCACTGTACAGCCCTGAGAGTAAATCAGAGACTGAGAATTAGAGATTTAGGGTGCTTTCACTCCTAAATTCATGTACTTCTGTCCCAATCAGTTGATAAGTTTGTTACATTGCATCATGTTCTCCTTGGTTGGGTTCCCTTTCACACAGGCAGAAATTCAAGTGGACCAAATTGTGTCACGTTAAATCCCGTGAGGGAGGGAGGCCTGAAATAGGCAAATGTGAGTCAGGTTGTTATATTTGTGTATTTATAATATTTATAATATTTATGTTAAATGTGAATCAGGCTGTTATATTTGTGTATTTATAATATTTATAATATTTATAATTGTGTATTTATAATCTTTTTGCATTGATGTATGTGGTTATTGTGTATTTTTTTTTTTCATCTTTACTTGATTCTCTTTTCTAAAGCCCATCCAGGGACAAGAGTTGCAAATTAGCTAATAGCTATACACTCTATGTGCAACACATCAGATTGATTGTCTTTGATTAATTGTCTATGTTTATTGCACTGTCTCTGTCAAATAAACTAATCTACTACTACTTATGTCAGAACGTTCTCTGTTCTAATTGGTCAGATTTTTTTTTTTTTTGCCACAAGAACAGGAAAAGTAATTATAGGAAGTAGGATGACTGCTGTGCATTTATGCATTTCTGGGGAGAAAATAATTCAAATTGTAGCATAATCTACGAGGGAGTTTTCATCTCCCTGGTTATCGTTTATTACATTACGTGAATAGGGAGTTTTTCCTCTCCACCGTCGCCAAGTGCTTGCTCACTGGGGATCGCCTGATTGCTGGGGTCTTTCTGCAACTGTGGGGGTTCCCCCTACAGTTGATAGTGCTATGAGATGACTGTTGTTGTGAAATGGCGCTATATAAATAAAGTTGAATTGAATTGAATTGAATTGAATATACCACTTTTGGCAAATCATACATTTTGAAAATGAAGCATGGCTACGGAAGGAAAATAAAATGTTAACATTCATTAATCCTTCAGAACCGTGACATGCTCAGCCACAGATATTTTTGAAGATCCATCAGGTATGTACAGTGGCATAAAAAGTTTTACTGTTTGCCGCTGGTCCTGTTTTAGTACAATCCCTTTCTCACCTGCAGGACCCCACCAGAGTTCACCAGTTGATTTGAATCGAGACCACCTCTTTTAGGTCGTTTTGGCATGGTTGTTTTGGTGCACACCTGAGTGCAATTACGGTGTTCTCACCAGACAAAACAAACTGTACTAATGGAGAAAATGAACTTGAGTTCGACTGAAACAAACTAAAGTCTGTAGGTGTGAAAGCACCCTTAGACTGCCACTCACCTGCAGACTGATGGACTGAAACGGAGTATCTGTTGTTTAGTCATGCTAGGATGTGGTAACAAGGGCTAGCAGCTGGCTACCAGTGTAAACAACCCACATCCAGGCGAAGATTTGGAGGAGGCTGTGACAATTATCCAGGTGAGAGCCCCGCAACATAATGTTGTAAACTTAAACATGACGTTTTCCATGGCTGTGATCCAACTTGTTTAACTTCACAATGTCTGGATGGCACGCGAAGCGGCTTTGGTACGGAAAATAGCCAGGCCAAACTGTCTTGTTCGCCCTTGGGATTAACCACAATTACAGTGGGGCAAAAAAGTATTTAGTCAGCCACCAATTGTGCAAGTTCTCCCACTTAAAAGATGAGAGAGGTCTCCAATTTTCATCATAGGTATACCTCAACTATGAGGGACAAAATGAGAAAAAAAAATCCAGAAAATCACATTGAAGGATTTTTAATGAATTAATTGGTAAATTCCTCAGTAAAATAAGTATTTGGTCAGATTTCTGGCTCTCACAGACATGCAACTTCTTCTTTAAGAGGCTCCTCTGTCCTCCACTCGTTACCTGTATTAATGGCACCTGTTTGAACTCGTTATCAGAATAAAAGACACCTGTCCACAACCTCAAACAGTCAGACTCCAAACTCCACTATGGCCAAGACCAAAGAGCTGTCAAAGGACACCAGAAACAAAATTGTAGACCTGCACCAGGCTGGGAAGACTGAATCTGCAATAGGTAAGCAGCTTGGTGTGAAGAAATCAACTGTGGGAGCAATTATTAGAAAATGGAAGACATACAAGACCACTGATAATCTCCCTCGATCTGGGGCTCCACGCAAGATCTCACCCCGTGGGGTCAAAATGATCACGGGAACGGTGAGCAAAAATCCTAGAACCACATGGGGGGACCTAGTGAATGACCTGCAGAGAGCTGGGATCAAAGTAACAAAGGCTACATTAGAAACACACTATGCCGCCAGGGACTCAAATCCTGCAGTGCCAGACGTGTCCCCCTGCTTAAGCCAGTACATGTCCAGGCCCGTCTGAAGTTTGCTAGAGAGCATTTGGATGATCCAGAAGAGGATTGGGAGAATGTCACATGGTCAGATGAAACCAAAATAGAACTTTTTGGTAAAAACTCAACTTGTCGTGTTTGGAGGAGAAAGAACACCATACCTACTGTGAAGCATGGGGTGGAAACATCATACTTTGGGGCTGTTTTTCTGCAAAGGGACCAGGACGACTGATCCGTGTAAAGGAAAGAATGAATGGGGCCATGTATCATGAGATTTTGAGTGAAAATCTCCTTCCACCAGCAAGGGCATTGAAGATGAAACATGGCTGGGTCTTTCAGCATGACAATGATCCCAAACACATCGCTCGGGCAACGAAGGAGTGGCTTTGTAAGAAGCATTTCAAGGTCCTGGAGTGGCCTAGCCAGTCTCCAGATCTCAACCCCATAGAAAATCTTTGGAGGGAGTTGAAAGTCTGTGTTGCCCAGCGACAGCCCCAAAACATCACTGCTCTAGAGGAGATCTGCATGGAGGAATGGGCCAAAATACCAGCAACAGTGTGTGAAAACCTTGTGAAAACTTACAGAAAACATTTGACCTCTGTCATTGCCAACAAAGGGTATATAACAAAGTATTGAGATGAACTTTTGTTATTGACCAAATACTTATTTTACCAAGGAATTTACCAGTTAATTCATTAAAAATCCTTCAATGTGATTTTCTGGATTTTTTTTTTCTTATTTTGTCTCTCATAGTTGAGGTATACCTTTGATGAAAATTGGAGACCTCTCTCATCTTTTAAGTGGGAGAACTTGCACAATTGGTGGCTGACTAAATACTTTTTTACCCCACTGTAACTGTGATCAAAATAACTGACACCGTTAATGGGGGTGAAGCGTTAACCGTGCTATTAACCCGTTAACTCCTTCACCACTAATTATGTATTTCTTTTGCAACTTGCTGTAATGCTTTAATGTTTTACAGTGGAAATCAAAATAACAGAACTATTTAATAATCATTTATTCTGAAATATTGTTTGTCTTCATTGTTCAGAATTTAGCAGAATATCAGCTGTGGCTGTGCCACTGTTGTACTAGCATTTTTGTTTTTTAAATAACCAAGACACTTCAACACAAACATTTATTTTGTTAAAAAAAAAAAAAAACAGTGAGCAAAATTAGAGAACAGTAACCACTGTGTCAGAAGAGAAGATTCAAACAATTTTTTTTAGGACTATAGGGCACTCCGGTTTCCTCCCACATGCCAAAAACATGCAAGTTAGGTTAATTGGCATCAAAACTGGGGATTCTAAATTGTCCTTAGGTATGGATGTGAGAGTGAATGGTTGTCTGTCTCTCTGTGTTGGCCCTGTGATGGACTGGCGATCTGTCCAGGGTGTACCCTGCCTCTCGCCCAAAGATGCTGGGATAGGCTCCAGCCCCCCCGCGACCCGAAAGGATTAAGCGGTAGAAAATGGATGGATGGATGGATGGATTCAAAAATTGATAGGAAGTGTAGAGACCCTTGCTTTGAATGACTTCAGCACTTCTGCGCCCACGGGACATCACTAGTTTCTCACACTGCTCTGGCTTGATCTTGGTCCATTCTTCCACAGTTCAGTCACAGTTCAGTAACTGTAGTGGGTTTCTTAGCCATTACTTTGTCACCAAGGATTTTCCAGAGATTCTCTATGGGGTTTAGATCTGGACTCTGGGCTGGCCATTTCATTGTTTCAGTATTTTTAGATTCAAGGAACTGTTTAACCAATTTTACAGTGTGACGGGGGCGTTGTCTTACATGAAAATTCTGGGCTGATTGGGAGACAATTGCAGTGAAGGAACTGCATGCTGCCGAAGGAAGTTCACATAATTTGCATTCATCCTGCCTTGTTGCTGTAAAAGAGGCTCAACTCCTGCTGCAGAAAACATCCCCCCAAATTGTGACACTTCCTCCTCCAAATTTACGTAACAGACTTCTTTACACACTTTGGTTTCAGACTTTCCCCAGTTTGACACCAAACACAATGTTTAGGACTCTCTCCTCCAGAGACCATCTCATGGCGGGGGCCATGACTGACCTGGCAGATCAAATCTTTCAGGATGGTCACGGCTACGGAAAGGATAAAACAGCTGATGTGACACGTCACAGACATCAGATGACGCTTTCTGAAGGAGACTGCAGGTGACAGTGGAAACATGTCAAAGGTATGAAACATCTCTTTACTTTGTCTTAATAAAAGAACATGATCAGTTTTTCATCAAGACAAAATGAATCTGTTTGAGATATGTTATTTCCCATCAGACCCAAATAAATTGAATTTACTGTCATCACTGAAGTGCACGCTGGACCAGTTCTCCTCTGTCCACACAACATGCCCCTCAGCAAAGGCAAGTCTAGCCTTTTTATTCTTTCTGCTGATGAGAGGTTTGGTCACTGCAAAGTGAGCTTTGAGTTCAGATTGTCTTAAACAGTGAGACATTGTGTGCTGAGACAGATCCTTTCCCCGTTCAGCAGTGAACTGGCGACTAATTCCAGCTGCAGTGTTGAAATGATTCCCCACTGAGTCTTTGCATAAACCTGTCCTCCAAACCAAAGCAATGTGAGAAACCAGTGATGTCCTGTGGACACAGATGGGCTGAAGTCATTCAAAGCAAGGGCCTCTACACTTCCTATTATTTTTTCAATCCTATAACGCTAAAAAAAACATTGTTTAAATCTCCTCTTCTGACACAGTGGTTACTGTTCTCTAATTTTGCTCGTTTTTTTTTTTTTTTTTTACAAAATAAATGTTTAAAACAAACATGCTAGTGCAGCAGCGGCATAGTCACAGCCGATATTCTGTCAAATTCTGAACAACGAAGAACAATTTTTCAGAATAAATTAAGCATTAATATATTATTCTGTAATTTTGATATTCACTGTATGTAAAGCACTTTGAATTGTCTTGTACATGAAATGTGTTATACAAATAAACTTACCTTGCCTACCATGGTCTGTTAACTGCACAAACGTTGTCATGACAACAGGACTTAGGTGTGTCAGGTAAAGTCGTTTGGTTCACTTGGATAAGGAGCAGTGTCAAACCAAATCTAACCAGACCAAACGTAGACAACGTAGCGAAAACACGAACCTTGGTGTGGACTTTCAGGCGTGAAAATGCCCTTAGGTTACAGTCTATTGTTTCTCAGTAATCTTATGAACAATCTTTGTCTAATTTGGTATACACTGTTGAGTTTTTGGGTTCTGACAGAGACTCCAGTTGGATTTTAAATAACCTGATTTAAAACAAACAAACAAACAAACAAACAAACAAGTCCAGAGCTCCAACCTATTAACATGGAGATCCTGGTGTATCTGATGCTGATCTGACAGGAAGCAGAGTTTAATAAACCATGAAACCAAAAACTCTTTTTGACACTAATGACCTGACAGTCCACACACATGTTGAAACTAACGTGGGGGCTGAATTATTTACATACAGTAGGTGTACGGATGTTTTATTCATGCGGTGAGCGCAGGAAGGGAAGTTCAGTGTAATAAATCCCATTAAGTGTGAGTGTCGGTGAGCTCGTTGGCTCGTTACCGATCACTGCAAAGTGCTGCTTAATTATTCCTCGCCACAGGGCCAAATGTTCATTATGCCACAACTAATTACTGCTACACTGCTGTAATCCTTTACAGCCTGACGGACACAGAACAGTGTCAGTATGTGTGGTGGAGGGGTGGAAACTCTTAATTTTCTGTTTGAATAAGTGCAGGCTTTTCTCATGAATTAGGATGTTTTCTTATAAATTATAACATTTTTTTCATGTACAATTCAAACATGCTATCAACCTGACTTTCTTCTATATTTTAAACTTTTTAGCGCATGTTCATTCTTGGGCATTTCTGGCATAAAACTTTTTTCTACGTTTTCTTTTTGGCATGTCAGTACTTTTTTTTAATGTAAAAATTCCATACATTTTTTTCAACATTTTAAAAATCCAACATATATGGTATCCCAATATTAACCCCTTGCACTCTGGTCAATTTCCCTAAAAACGCCAAAAAATAACGTACCCAAAGTAAATCAAAAGCTGTTCTTCAACCCTTTGCAGCATCTTCATGGGGTTGGACTCATTTAAAAGAAAACACTTTGAATTTTTTGGCAAACAGTCATAATCTCTCTAAGTGCTTCTGCCACTGAGTAACAGTCATCTAAACATACTGAACTTGAAGAAAATAAATTTCGCCTGGGTGTTTTTTTGGATACAAATGCTTGCAAATAACACACAGCTGTCAGATACTGGCTGGAAAAAGCAACAGAAATGTAGAACCAAGTGTTATCCAGCTGAGGTCAAAATTTTGTAACAATACCACAAAAAATGAATATATTACACAGCTTTTTTCTTTGGTTGTTCCCAGGCGTTTTTGAACTGTGCCAAATTGTGCCAAATGGCACAGTTTGGAAAAACGTCTGTAACTTTTGAATGATTCAATATAGAAGCTTCATCTTGGGCTCTAATGAAAGGTGAAGGGCTGTGTGTGTGTGTGGGGGGGGGGGGGGGGTTGTTTATTCATTCATGAATGAATGAATGAACAAAAAAGCCCCCACACACAAAGAAGCATGCCACATAAAAAAATGTGTGGCTTTTTTTTACAAGAAAAAATAACCTACAGTGCACTAAAAATTATACTGAAATATTTGTAATGTAGAAGATAACAACTCCCCCCGCCCCCCGCTACAGAGGACGGACATCGCCCATCGCTACATGACGGAAAGCGGTGACGGTGCGCCGCGGTCTACTACGCACAGTTGGACTAAAATATCTGCAATATATCTGCAACCCGCTACAGAAGAGTAGTGGGGGGGGCCTTCACAACATGACGGGGGGGCCGTTCGCAACATGACGGACCCGGACCGGAGCGGTCCGGGTCCGTCATGTTGCAATAACACACAGTTGTAATTTACCGATCGGTCAAAAGTCATTTGGATTACAGTTTTCAGGAGATAAAGAATAATTTAGCTTATAACACTTACCTGTCCACAACAGCAAAGTCGCTGGCAAACTTCTCTTCCTCATTGTCAGACGAACATGACGCTGGTCCGCTTGTTACGGACTCGTGGTTCTGGTCACGCGACCCGGTCAAGCCATAATTCCATTATTGCGGTTTTGCGCTTCCATGATTGCGGTTTTGGCGAACGATTTTTCAAAACAAATAACAACAGTAGTAAGAAAAAAAGACTGGCAAACGCCTGTGTGTCACCCAGCCTTACACAAAACAGCTTTCGAACTTCTGTGCTTCAATAGGCTGGCTGTATTCGCAGCCGTTGGTAGGTGGGTCCTTCTTGCTAGGTTTTCAGTCATTGGTTCTTCAAGATTTCAGAAACCCAATTCAAGGCTCGTATTAGTCGAATGAGAGGTCAATCACATCTAAACCAATCAAAGCACTCCTTTGGCTTCCTGTTCGCGGCTGTGTCTGTAGTGGAAGAACGGAAATGCAGCTTTTTTTTCCAGTGCGCTCTAGGACGCAGCGCCCTCGTGCGCCCTCATGCACCCTCATGCACTCTCGGACGCAGAGACGTGCCCACCTGCGGTACACCAGAGTGCAAGAGGTTAAGGAATCATAGTATCGTGATAGTATTGTGGCGTGACCATATGAGCCTGTAATGATAACAAATTTTGATTGACGATAAATTTTCCCCAAATTATCATGATAAACAATATTGTTGCTGACGTCATGAAGACAATTGTAATATTTTGTACCATTCTATTATTTTAAATCCTCGCAGGGCTTTTTTAATTGATTTTTTTCCTTTGTTTTCCTGTATTTTCCTACAGATACAGTATGTAAATATACTCATGCACACATTAAAACCTGGAAACAATGATATTGATACCAGTGACTGAGTTAGGTGAAAGGGGTAGGAGTACATAAGGTTTTTACTTCTTTCTACTCTTTTTCAAGCATATTATTTATTGTCTGTATTATTTGTTTCTGTGTTTTACCTTCTATCCACCTTATTCCTGGGGGTGCCGCTGTAGGAACGATTATGGGCAGGACTTCCGGTTTCGGCTGACGTAGCGTTAAATCAGTCAGCAAGAGTGGAGTAGCAGGGGCATTTAAAATAGCATTTTTAAAAGTTTTTCAAATTCATTTTAATGTATTGTCCACATACGTGTTTCGCACTCAAGTTGCAGCTAATTTCAGCACTTGTAGTTTTTGTATTTTTTGAATGTTTTGGCGTAGTTCTGGTACTTTTTGCTGGTGTTCATGGTTGTGCCATAGACTGTATAAATGGAGGCTTCTTTGTGGCTCTGACAAGATTCTACGTCTGCTCTGAGGTAAATCTGATTATGTCCAACATCCATCCATCCATCCATCTTCTACCGCTTAATCCTTTCGGGTCGTCGGGGGGCTGGAGCCTATCCCAGCATCTTTGGGCGAGAGGCAGGGTACACCCTGGACAGATTGCCAGTCCATCGCAGGGCCAACACAGAGAGACAGACAACCATTCACTCTCACATCCATACCTAAGGACAATTTAGAATCCACAGTTTTTGATGCCAGTTAACCTAACTTGCATGTTTTTGGCATGTGGGAGGAAACCGGAGTACCCGGAGTAAACCCACGCAGACACGGGGAGAACATTCAAACTCCACACAGAAGGGTCACCGATGGTCTGGGGGTGGGATCGAACCCACGATGGTCAAGGGTGGAATCGATCCCATGACCTTCTTGCTGTGCTGCCACTGTGCTAACCACTGCGCCACCGTGCTGCCCTATGTCCAACATATTTTAGCAAAATGCAGCCAACCTTATTGCAGTGGAGACACTGATATATGTGACTCATGCTGGCAAAATGAGTCGGAATGTGCAGCGTGTCATTACGAGCTACAGGCAGAGAAGTCACAAATCATGATTTAGAGCTTACAAGCTTAGAAATCGTACTTTCTAAAAATACATACGTATGTTTTGGCAGAAGACGTAACTCCTGACCGATTGAACGCGAGTTTTAAACCTAGCCAAAATATAAACAAATTGTTTTTTTTTCTGGGTCCGTTTTTGCGCTCTTCTCTCCTCTCCAGGTTCTCCTCCACCTGCTCCCTACTCTCACTGCAGATCACAATGGCATCTGCAAACATCATGGTCCATGGAGACTCCTGCCTGACCTCGTTTGTCAGCCTGTCCATCACTATGGCAAACAAGAAGGGGCTCAGGGCCGATTCCTGATGTAATCCCACTCCCACCTTGAAACCATCTGTGACTCCTGCAGCACACCTCACCACCGTCTTGCTGTCCTTGTACATGTCCTGCACCACCCTCACATACTTCTCTGCAGCTCCTGACTTCTTCATACAGTACCACACTTCCTCTCTTGGCACCCTATTATATGCTTTCTCTAGATCCGCAAAGACACAGTGCAACTCCTTCTGACCTTCTCTATACTTCTCCATCAGCACTCTTAGAGCAAACATTGCATCTGTAGTACTCTTTCTTGGCATGAAACTGTACTGCTGCTCACTGATTGTCACATCTCCTCTTAACCTGGCTTCAACAACTCTTTCCCATATCTTCATAGTTTGGCGGATCAGCTTTATCCCTCTGTTGTTACTACAGCTCTGAGCATCACCTTTGTTCTTGAAAATTGGCATTAAAACACTTCGCCACTCCTCAGGCATCCTCTCACTCTCCCAGACTGTGTTAAACAATCTGGTTAAAAAGTCCACTGCCATCTCTCCTAAACATCTCCATATCTCCACTGGTATGTCATCTGGACCAACCACCTTTCCATTCTTCATCTTCTTCAAAACTGCCCTCATTTACGCCTTGCTAATCCACGGGACTTCCTTGTTCACTATCTTTCCTTCATCCATCCTCCTCTCTCATTTTCTTTATTCATCAGCTCTTCAAAGTACTCCTTCCACCTTCTCAACACACTCTCGTCATTTGCTAGTACATTACCATTTCTGTCCTTAATCAACCTAACCTGCTGTACATCCTTTCCAGCTTGATACCTCTGTCTAGCCAATCGATACAACTCCTTTTCTCATTCCTAGTGTTTAGCCTCTCATAGAACTTACTATATGCCTTTTCCTTTGCCTTTGCCACCTCTCTCTTTGCCATGTGCCAAGATTCCAAATACTCCTGTCTACTTTCTTCATCTCCCTGACTATCCCACTTTTTCTTTGCTAACCTCCTTTGAATATTTTCCTGGACCTCATCATTCCACCACCAAGTCTCCTTGTCTTCCTTCCTCTGTCCACTGGATACACCACATACCTTTCTACCCATTTCCCTCAATACTTTTGCTGTGCTTTCCCAGTCATCTGGTAGTTCTTCCCTACTACCTAGAGTCTGTATCAACTCCTTCCTGAACTCTATGTGACATTCTTCCTTCTGCAACTTCCCCCACTTAATATTTGGCCCTGCCTTCACTGTTTTCCTCTTCTTGCTTTGCAAAGTCATCCTACAGACTACCATCTGATGCTGTCTAGTTACATTCTCCCCTGCCACCACCTTGCAGTCTCCTATCTCGTTCAGATTTTGCCTTCTGCATAAGATGTAGTCCACCTGTGTGCACTTTCCTCCATTTTTGTAAGACACCCTATGTCCCTCTCTCTTCTTGAAATATGTGTTCACCACAGCCATTTCATCCTTTTAGCAAACTCCACAGTCATCTGTCCTTCCACCTTTCTCTCCTTAAGACCATGCCTTCCCAGGACCTCCTCCTCACCACTGTTCCCTTCACCTACATGTCCATTAAAGTCCGCTCCAATTACCATTCTCTCCCCTCTGGGAACACTCTCTACCACTTCATCCAACTTACTCCAGAATTTCTCTTTCTCTTCTACCTGACATCCAACTTGTGGGGCATATGCACTAACAGCATTCAACATCACACCTTTGACTTCTACCTTCAAACTCATGATTGCCTGACTCCCTCTTTACCTCCTGAACACTCTTCACATACTCTCCCTTCAAGATTACTCCTACTCCATTTCTCTTCCTATCTGCACCATGGTAGAAGAGTTTAAATCCACCTCCAGTGCTTCTAGCCTTGTTTCCGTTCCACCTGGTTTCTTGAACACACAGTATATCTACCTTTCTTCTCTCCATCATATCAGCCAACTCTCTGCCTTTACCAGTCATAGCCCTTACATTTAACATCCCTACTCTCACCTCCACACTTCTACCTTTCCTTTTCTCTCTATCCCTCCCCCTCTCCTCCTCCCTGATCTTCGACCAACAGTAGCCCAATTTCCACTGGCACCCTGTCGGTTAACAGCACCGGTGGTGGTTGTTGTTAACCCGGGCCTCGACCGATCCGATATGAAAGTGTCATTCGTCATGAGCCGCATGTTTGATTTGACAAAGGTTTTACGTCGGATGCCCTTCCTGACACAACCCTCCCCATTTTCACGGGCTTGGGACCGGCATTAGGAGTATACTGGCTTGTACACCCCCTGTAGCTGGGTTAACCAGATATCACTAACAACCCAAGTAATCCGGTTTTTCCGGTTCCGGCTCTGCCGGACCGGCGGCGCCACACGAGTCGGCTGCCTGTTGCAACAGCCTTTTTTTTATCTTCCTTCTTCTTTCTACACCTTTCACTCTGTATATATATCACGGACGCACGGATCGCCCCGGGGATCTCCCGGGTCGGCGGACGGAGCCACGGTTTGCAGCGGGAGACGTTACAGCGGGGAGGAGCTAGTGCTAGCTAGCACTTGGCCGCCGCCCGGTGCTAATGGGAAACTCGACATACCGGGAGCTGTAGCGAAAACGAAGCGGGTGCCGGGCTGGAGTTTAGGCGGCGTGAAAGAAATATAAGACAGAATAATAAAGAGCGATGGCAAGAACCAAGCAGACCGCCCGTAAAATCTACTGGAGGAAGAAGCCCCCCAGGAGACAGCTAGCCACCAGGGCTGCTCGGAGAGGCGCTCTGGCCACCGGCAGAGTGAAGAGGCCTCGCCGTCACAGGTCCGTGGCTCTGAGAGAGATCCGTCGCTACCAGAAATCCACGGAGCTGCTCATCCGTAAGCTGCCTGTCCAGCGCCTGGTGAGGGAGATCGCTCAGGACTTCAAGACCGTCCTGCGTTTCCTGAGTTTCGCCGTCATGGCTCTGCAGGAGACCAGCGAGACCCACCTGGTGGTCTCTTCTTCGCTAAGGGGGTCACCATCATGCCCAAAGACTTCCAGCTGGCCCGCTGCATCCGCGGAGAGAGAGCTTAGACTTTCTGCTGCACATCCACCAGCCATAATGCTCTGCACTGTGTGTCTATATATATACATTTATAGTAATATGGACATATGTTTGCTAGATGTTGCTTTTTCTTGCCTTCTGATTGTTGCTCTGAGTGTTGCTGTCCCTGTGCTGTTGCAATCCTGGAATTTCCCCATTGTGGGACTAATAAAGGCTTATCTTATCTTATCTTATCTTATCTTAATCCATACATACAAAGAAATCAAGGCAACTGTGTTCACATAACAAATTATATTTAATAAAGTGGAATGGCACAGGGAACAAGTATTGAACACAGGAAGAAAAAGAGGTGCAAAAAGGCATAGAAAGCCAAGAAACCTGCTGAAATCCATCAGAATATAGGAAGCCATCCCATCCCCCATCAGTCCAAATTAATTTCAGCTTGTTAAGTCCTGACTAATAGCCTTTAAAAAAGTCTGTGAATATCAGATTGTCACACCACAAAGACCTCAAGATGGGTCGAAGCAAAGAGCTCTCTCTAGACCTTTGCAACCTTATTGTTGCAATACATACTGATGGCATTGGGTACAGATGCATTTCTCAACTGCTGAATGTTCCATTGAGCACTGTTGAAGCCATCATTTGGAAGTAGAAAGAACATCATTTTACTATAAACCGGCCACGATCAGGAGCTCTTCGCAAGATTTCTGACAGAGGAATCAAAAGAATTATCAGAAGAGTTATCCAAGAGCCAAAGAGCACTCATGGAGAGTTCCATAAAGACCTAGAGTTTGCAGGTACTGCTCTTTCAAATAAAGTGATAAGTAATGCACTCAACTGACATGGGCTGTACGCCCGCTCACCTCGCAAGACTCCATTGCTGAAGAAAAAGCATGTTGAAGCTTGTTTAAAGTTTGCAGTAAAATACTGGCAGAATATAGTTTGGTCAGATGAGACCAAAATTGAACTTTTTGGATGCCACAACACACAGCATGTTTGGAGGAAAATGGCACTGCACATCAGCCCCAAAACACCATACCACCAGTGAAGTTTGGAGGTGGGAGCATCATGGTTTGGGAGTGTTGTTCAGCATATTTTACAGGCAGATGTCTTATACTTTAAGGAAGGATGAATCAGTCCATCCAGGTTTTTGTAGGACGTTTTTATGATTGTTGTGGCCCAAAATGCTCGAATTAATGGGAACTTTTTAAAAAAGTTGCGATAAAAGTTGTGATGATTTGAGAGTTTGTTTTTTTTTTTTGCACTAAAAGTTGTAGGAAGAATTATAAATTTTAAAGTAGATGCTTTTTTCCCCAATTTACTGCAGTGATATTTGTTACTGCCCCAACTGGGCCAAGGCCAGAATTGCCTGTATACAGTATATATTAGCCTCAGCCTGGGATCACAAAGTCTGTTTCAACCTTTTTAATGTCAAGGTGGACTGACCTTGTCATTTTCACCCTTAGATAAGGTAGACCACACCTCGTCATTTCCACCCCTAGGCAAGGTAGACCACATCTCACAAGTCACTTTCACCCTTGGGCAAGGTAGACCTCACCTCATCACCCAGGCTGGGAATTGAACTCATGCCATCAGGGTCCCAACCACCTCCTGCTCTACTACTGAGCAAAAGAGGAATTCCTCCCTAGCACCTTGGCTAGGAGTGGAGGTATACCCTAATGGTTCATGACCTGCACCACTGACTAATTCCATTACAACAGCTAAACTGCACTGAATGCATGTTTAAGACTATAGATTTGGAAATTATTTGCAGCACCTTCATTTGAAAACTCTCTACAGTCCCCAACCATTCGGTACTGAGCAGAGATGAAAAAATAAATAATTTATTTTGATGCTCTGTATTATCTATCGGAGTCTGTATTTTTCTGAGAAAAAATTATCGACAATATTCTATCTTTCCATGCCTAACTCCTACCTGTCTGTCTATCTGCTGTGCATCTTGACACACACCTGTCTCATCAGACACTCATCTTTCATTTACGGGAGGTGGGGGGGAGGGGGGGTATCCATGTCCAGACCGAAGATTCACAGTTTTAAAGCTCATTGACAAGATGTAGTCATGATTTTACCTCTAAAGATGAATAAAATGATCAAACACTGGCTGTAGTGTTAGATTTGCTTGTTTGTTTGTGGTTTTACGGTGTCTCTCCTCACACACGCTCCTGTGATGGGATACTTTTGGGGCAGGTGGACGTTTTTCAACACAAACATGGCACTTCGTACACGCGGTCAGGTCAGAGACATGGCGAGACGTCCACTGGCAAGCTGGGGGAGACAGAGGAAGGAATGTGTTGGAAACTTAGCGGGTGAGTGTTTTTTTTTTTAATCACACACTCTGTTTTTGCTGATATGTTCCATTAATACTCACTGTAAACACGGAAGTGAACGTGGTGCAGCAACACATTTGACTGGTTAGACTGATCGTTTGAGTGCCAGTCAGGGACAAATTTGATTGGTGAACTTGGCGGAAGTTGACGAGGATTGGCCGAAATTGCCAGAAAGTCATGGTGATTAGACAAAGTTGCAAGGTTGTGCAATAGTTGTGCTGATTGGCTGATTTCGCGTGAATTGACGCAATCACAACATTGCGAAATCCTGGAGGGACTGATAAATGGACAAATGTACAGAGACATCCTTGATAACAACTTATTGCCATCTACCAAGATGCTGAAGATGAAACGAGGGTGGACATTTCAGCAAGACAATGATCCCAAACACACAGCCAAGGAAACTCTCAGCTGGCTCCAGAGAGGGAAAATAAAGCTGCTAGAATGCTCCAGACGGTCACCCAACCTGAATTCAATTGAAAATGTCTGAAACGAATGGAAGATCAGAGTTCATAGAAGACACCAACGGAACCTTCAAGATTTGAAGACAGTTTGTGTGGGAGAATGGGCTAAAATCACTCCTGAGCAATGCCTGTGCCTAGTTCTCCATACAGGAGGTATCTGGAAGCTGTTATTACCAACAAAAGCTTTTCTACTAAATATTAAATGAATTTCACCGTGTTCAATGCTTATTCCCTGTGTCATTCCACTTTATTAAATATAACTTGTGAACACAGTTGCCTTGATTTCTTTGTTTGTATGGATTACTTGGGTTGTTACTGATATCTGTTTGAAAATCTCAGGTCAATGGCTCCATCAGAAATATGTTTAATGAGAAAAATGTTATGTTCAATACTTTTCCCCGCTGTATGTAGACTTGTATGTCCTAGCATTTGTAATATTGTTTTTTTTTTCCTTTTACATGCGAGAAATAAATTACTACTACTACCAGATATGTACTCTTTGCGTGCCCTCTAGTTATATTTAAACTTTTTTGTCACACATTTGTAGCAGTTTTCTCATAAGAGGGTAGACTTTAAATGTAATGTCAGGTGCCATTCCACATAATCAGATGTTTTCAGGTTGGAGCGACCCAACCAATGGACTATAAATGATGACTGGTCAATGGTCCAAATTTTTTTCAACGTTAGTGTACGATAACAAGAAAATCTGTTATATGATATATTTTAGTTAGCAACATCCAAAAGTAACATGCATATATTCTCATATTATTCTGGTGGAAAAATAAAGAAATCAAACATAAAATTAACAAATCATAAGCTGTCGCTGCTTTTTACTATCATATGTTGTGTCTTTACAACTGCTGTATAAAAGCAGTATTAGTCTCCCTCTTGTGTAATATCGTTTCATTGTAATATAATTTAAGTGGCTCCTTAGTTCTAGGAGTGCTAACGCTTTCTCTTGGCATGTTTGTGCTGTCCAGTCATCTGTCCCACTGTGATTCTGTGACCCAGACAGGCTCGGAGTTGCGAATGTTGGACGCACCTGGTCCCCAAAGTAAGATCACTTTAGTTTTATTTTTTTAATAAATGTTCTTTTGAAATAACACCACACCCGCTCAGTTTGATTTTAACGTGATGTGATTTTTTTTCATATTTATAGGCAGATTAAAATCTCGACCCTAGGGGAATGGTGTCAGTCATCCACTAATGAGCCTCTCATCTCGTCAGAGAAGAGGCATCAATTAAGGGGCGATTAGAGAAGTTTAAGGGTTTATCAAAGCAGCTGTAACTCCAAACTATTGCTTGAAGATTTCTTTGGAAATTATTCACTTTTCAGCATTGGTCTGGGTTTAATTACAGCCTTTATTTATTTTTTATTTATTTTAGTAATCGTTCCCGCTAAAGCAGGAACAATAAGAAGTAACACAAGTAAAGAGAAAGAAAACACTGAGACTTTAGATCATAAGATCAAGCTTATTCTGAATGTTAACATTATCAGTACCAATAAAGAAAAACAAAATAGGAAAAAATACACTAAGTGGGTTTAAAAATGTATCACACAACAAAACAAAAAACAAAAAACAAAATCCCATTTATAATGATTATGTGCTTTTAAATTGTTAATCTTCTTACAATGTTAAAACCCAGTGACTGCCACAGGTGTGCCATTGTGCCATAAGCCCCTAGTGGTCAAGATTGTTTTCAAGAAAATATTCAGTTTAGATGTCAGAGATTTCCAAGGCTATAACTTGAAAGTGGTAAGAGATAATGGTTTACTGTCAATTAGAAAGATGTAGAATATGATCCAAAGTTTGAGATGGGCATAAATGTATGTATTATGGCGGCACATGGGGAGAGCATAATTGTGTAACATCTTAGACAAGAACAAAGAGCAGAGGTTCCCTGGTGAGATAACAGGGAGGTGTGAAGGATGAATGAAGTGAATGCAATGTGACCTTTTGTGTGTTAGAAGCTTCTAGAAGAATGGTGAAGGATGAAGGAAGTGAATGCAATGTGACCTTTTGTGTGTTAGAAGCTTCTAGAGGAATGCCATGTTATTTAAGAGAAAAGTCTCTGCTGAGATGTCATTCTGTCTATGCTTCTTGTGTGAGATGTGTAATAAATCGTCTGAGCCAAATCCGCCTCTTTATTTACACGCTCCACAGTATCTAATTTGCATAATGTGACGCAGCCATAACAAATTACATAACTTTCGGTCAAAAATGGACTTTTGGGCATATTTACACAAAGGATGGTTTTGTTATCTTGTCACCGGTTTTGTTTTTTGTTTTTTTTTCGTTATCTTCTCTTCAAAGTATATGAACCAGAACATTAGTAGAATGTCAACAAAGAAATTCGTCAGACTTACCACTGGACAGGCGGCTCTCACTTCGTCCATTTCTGTCCATCCTGGTCGTAATTTTGCCTTCTGTCGGTCATTTGCGCTTTCTCTCCCACATCCAGAAACTCTTATGATTATCCCACCTCAATTTTGCTTTTATTTTGCCGCGATTTATCTTATATGATGACATGGAACCGACATGATTGTTGTCTAGTCACATGGTGCTGGGGGCAGCAGCAGGTGAACATCAACTAGCTTCACCCACCCTCTGTTATAACAAAATATAAACATTTACCTTCATAAGCTAAATAATCTCTTTTTAGAATCATAGTTGGCAAATTTGGGAACAAATGGCTCCTCCGTCTGCGATCACATATGTCCACAGTGATCGGTAACGTCCACATTTGTTTGTCTAAAACTTTCTTCTTCTCTGGTGTCCAGAAGGATGCTTCTATGGTGGCCATCAGTCTTCCAAGGCAAGAGCAGTAAGTTATATGTGTCTGCCACCTTGTGAGGTGGAATCCTTTGTACAACTTAAATCAACTAGGGAGTTTTTGGCCACGTCATATAACATCACATGACAGGCGCAGCACTGCATGTGTGGCAGTGGGGGCGCTATCTATTCCTTGAAACCTTGCCACAATAAGGGTTAATGCATGGTCAATAAAGCATTCCTCACCATCTCAGTGCATGAAAAGTCATTTTTCACTTGAAAAATTTTCCTAGAAAATTGACATTTTTGTCATAAATTTACTTTTTTCTTGTAAATTTGTACAAGTTTTTGTTTTAAATTAATTTCTTGTTACATTGCACATTTGCAACTTTTTTCTTGTAAATTTGTGCTTTTCCTGGAAAATTTGCAACTTTTTTGTCATAAATTGACTTCTTTTTCCTTGTCAATTTGTAAAAAAAAGTTTTGTAAATTCGCAACCCAGTCTCAGTAAAAAACGTATCTAATAAATGTTTTTCCACCCCTCTAAAAACATGCATTTGCACGTTAAATTAAAAAAAAAAAAAAAACGTGCCTTGGTACGTTTTTACAAGTTCACTCACTGTGCATAGTCCTCACCGTGCATGCGCAGAACAATGCATCGTTTACTTTGGTCTCTCAACGCTCGTTCGGTTGGTGGGATGGTGGACGGTTGCTTACACAGCTCTTTCAGCAAAAACACAAGAGTTCGACTCTTGTCTGTCACTGACATTTTCTTTGTTTTTTTTTCCTTGTTTTTTTTTTTTTTCCTTACTTTGTGTTTCACTCCACAAATGAAAGGTTCCTGTGAGGTTAGGGTTAGGGATTAAAGTATGGGTTAGTTGGTCGATTCTGAAAGTGAAAGTAAAAAGTCAAAGTGAAAAAAGTGAAAAAAAAATGCAGTTACAGACCTTTCTTAAAGCTGTAAACGCCACTGTACTCACTGTACGTCAAAAATCTTTTTCACGTGCTTCTGTTTTCTCTCAGTGACAAAATGTGCAGTTGAATGGTTTTTTTGCTGAGACTGGACTCAAATTCGATACTTTTTACATTGTAAATTTGCACATTTTTCTAGTACATTTTAAACGTTTGTTCTCATAAATTGGGGACTTTTTCTTCTTGTAAATTTACAACTATTTTTTGTAAGTTTGCAACATTCATATGTGTGCTGGTTATACAATGGTTTCACTTTTTTCTGTTCATCTAGTCTAATGTTATTCGGCCTTTTTTGAGCCATTTTTGAGCCTGGCATAAAATGCAAGTTTCATATGCACACACACACACACACACACACACACTATTAATGGCCAATAAAATCACGAGAAATTATTAAGAAAGGATAAAGTTTTGTTGCATAGCTGTACCTCCAGATGATCAGAATAAACATTACAAAGCATATCTTCATATGTGCTTTCTTCAGTGACCACTTACACCACTTTCTGAAATGGATACAATGATGGATTTTTCATGCCTCTCAGTATATTTTCACCAATAACACTAACCACACTTCAGGTTTTTTTTCCAATTTACCAACATATAACAATAAATGTAACAAAAAACCATGTTTGTGTAGACAAGTATATTGCTTATTACCCACGCCGACAGTTGCACGGGGAGAGCGGGCACCTCGGTTTGTCCTTTTGTCTGTCCAGACCAGATCTGGGCATTGTATGGCCCTGGGCTGCATAAGGCCCTTTGGTTGACTCCAACCAGCTGGTGTGAGGTTAATTGTAAATTTCAAAATAAACACATTTTCTAATTTTACCAAATGCATGGGCAGCGCGGTGGCGGAGTGGTTAGCACTGCGGCAGCACAGCAAGTCACCCTTGGCCAGGGGATCCTGGGTTCGATCCCAGCCCCCGACCAACAGTGATCTGTGAGGAGTTTGCATGTTCTCCACGTGTCTGCATGGGTTTACTCCGGGATTTCTCCGGTTTCCTCCCACATGCCAAAAACATGCAAGTTAGGTTAATTGGCATCAAACTGGGGATTCTAAATTGTCCTTAGGTATGACTGTGAGAGTGAATGGTTGTCTGTCTCTCTGTGTTGGCCCTGCGATGGACTGGTGATCTGTCCAGGGTGTACCCTGCCTCTCGCCCAAAGATGCTGGGATAGGCTCCAGCCCCCCCGCGACCCAAAAAGGATTAAGCGGAAGAAGATGGATGGATGGATGCATGGACGAAAGCTGCGCTGCTTTTATTTTGAAGTTGTTTTTGTATTCACCTGCATAATGACAATACGTAACTCAATACTGTGCATGATTGAATCTACCTTGTCACAAGCAGACGACTTTAGCCCTCAAAAATGCCCGCGCACGCTACAAAAAGAAAGGTAGACGCCGAATGTAGGGTTTTCAACAAAACATGGACTGCTAAGTATTTATTTACTTGGCTATGGACGAGAGTTGTGGTGTCCGTGACACAGCCCAATTACTCGTATTTGTCCGTGGGATAATGGACTTCATAATTACGGAGGAGCTGACAGCAATGCGGTCAATGAAAGGGACGACGGCAGGGAGCAATCTGCTCACACAGGTAAATGCATGCATGGACACGCTGGGGCTGAAATGGGACAGACTGGATGGTGTCACAACAGATGGTTGTCCAAATCTGACGGGGAAAAATGTCGGACTTTCAAAACATATGCAGGAGAAAGTGACTGAAATCGATGCAGATCAGAAATTTGTATTTTTGCATTGTATTATGCATCAGCATGTGTTGTGCAAGTCAGCGCTAAAAATTAACCATGTTATTGATGTTGTTTTCCACTAGGGTCAGTTCGGTACGGGACGGGACGGTACAGTTCGGCCCGCTTTGTTTTTCCACTGCACTATAGTTTCCACTGCACTATAGGTCCCATTTGAAGTGGGTGGGAATAGTTACAGGGAGGCGGCGCAACCCTCTCCCTCCCGTTACGTAAAACCAGCGTAACTGGAGTAAAACAAGCGTAACGTTACGCAGCGTCTGCCTTCTCTGTCTTTTTTTGCCTGAGTAAATGCAAAAAATGAGAACAGAAAGCAGAGGCGGTGAAACTACACACTCTGGAAAAGTACTTGAGCGTTTAGGAATCCATAGAGCAGTACAAAGGAGAAGCCATGAGGATACAAACAACATCGCATATCAAGGTAAGCTAATGAATGCTAATGCTACTTTGCTTTTAAGTCCGCCGTACAACATTGTAATGTCGGCAAGTTATCGATATTAGGTACTAAAATATGTATTCTGTGTGTGTGTGTGTGTTTCAGATGGCTCTCTTGTGGCAAAAATATTGCTTCAAACGTTGGGGGTTGTCACTGTTCAACACAGTGATGTGACCCCAACTTCATTAACACGAAGTGGCTATAATGTCTGTAGAAATGTTTAGCTTCTGATCCGTGTCAAAATCATGGAGACTGTTGAGACGTCATGGAATTTATCTGCTCCAGCCAGTGGTGTCGTGGCAAAACATGGATCAGGTGCCATATTGTAGCATATGAGCCGTTAAATATATATTTCAACAAGTAAACAGTACTGAGTTAGGCATAAGATATATTCAACAATTATGATGCATTTTAAGCCAAAATAAATGGATCTAGGATTAAAAGTAATTAAAATAATGCAGTCACAAAGTTACATGGAGAAATACATGGATTAACTGGAAATATATCGTACTGAGTATCGCTGACTACATATAGATACTGTATAAATACATATTCTCTGCATCAGCAGTGAACTATACTTGTATTCATGTAGTATTTCCCTGGGAATTTTGACAATAAACCTTTGTACTTTTGCAGATGTCTCGATTTTGTTTAACAGTCTTCAGCAAATAATTGTTTTGGTTACTTTTCTTAAAAATGAGCCATTTTTTTCAAAGTCACTGATAAATGGTTCGTACTGTTGACTCTTTTCCCACCGGTGTCTTAACAGACAAAATAGAAAATCATGATGCAAACAGATAAATCACTGAATTGTTTATTCCAATCAGCAGCAAATTACAGATTATTTAGAATGTGCAAAATTCAAACTGTAAAAAAAAAAAAAAAGAAACTGGAATGGGTCACACATGGCAGCCACACTGCCTCACTGAGAAGCAACTGGATCGGCCCCTCGTACTGGTCCTGGTTCAGCAGATCTTCAGCCTGCATCTCTGTAAATAGTGAGGCAAGGTCTGGTTTGGGTGGATCGTTTTCCCCTTGCCTAGATGAAAGACAGAAATGGGTGGTGGATAATTAGAGAAAGTTTAAAATATATTTGAGAAATGAATGAATGAATGAATCTTTATTTCAGATAGGTTAAATTAAAAGAAAGGAACAGAATAATAGAACAAAGGGGAAAAAAAAATCCAATAAGGCCAAATTAAACAGCAACTCCTCAGATTATACAATTCAACATAACTTATCCGAAATGGGTGATGGCTGAAGCTGCAGCTTATATTGCCCGCCCATGTTCCATCAAAGAATTTAAAAATAAAATAAAATAAGAGTGATTACATCCATCCATCCATCCATCTTCTACCACTTTTCTAGAGGTCCGGGTAGCGGAGGCAGCAGTTCAAGCAGAGAAGCCCAGACTTCCCTCTCCCCAGCCACCTGCTCCAGCTCTTCAGAGAGGATACCAAGGCGTTCCCAGACCAGCTGGGAGACATAGTCTCTCCACCGAGTCCTGGGTCTGCCCCGGGGTCTCCTCCCAGTGGGACATTCCTGAAACACCTCAAGTGGGAGGCGTCCAGGAGGCATCCTAATCAGATGCCCATACCACCTCAACTGACTCCTTTCAATGTGGAGGAGCTGCGGTTCTACTCTGAGCCTCTCCCGGATGACTAAGCTCCTCACCCTATCTCTGAGGGTGAGTCCAGCAATCCTACAGAGAAAGCTCATTTCAGCCACTTGCATCCGTGATCTTGTTCTTTTGGTCATTACCCAAAGCTCATGACCATAGGTGAGAGTAGGAACGTAGATTGACTGGTAAATCGACAGCTTTGACTTAGGACTAAGCTCCCTCTTCACCACAACAGACTGGTACAACGTCCGCATCACTGCAGATGCTGCTCCAATCTGTCTGTCAGTCTCTCGCTCCATTTTCCCCTCACTCGTGAACAAGACCCCAAGATACTTAAACTCCTCCACTTGGGGCAGGAGCCTGTCCCCAACCCAGAGAGGACAATCCACCTTTTTCCGACTGAGGACCATGGACTCGGACTTGGAGGTGCTGATTCTCATCCCAGCCGCTTCACACTCAGTGGCAAACCGTCCCAGCAAGAGCTGTAGGTCATTGCTGGATGAAGCCAACAGGACAACATCATCTGCAAACAACAGAGATGAGATCCTGTGGTCACCAAGCATGACGCCCTCCATTCCCTGGCTGTGCCTAGAAATCCTGTCCATAAAAATTATGAACAGGATCGGTGATAAAGGGCAGCCCTGGCGGAGTCCAACTCTCACTGGGAATGACTCCGAACGAGTGTTGGCAATACGAACCAAGCTCTCACAACGGTTGAACAGAGACCGAATAGCTTGTAACAACAAGCCCGATACCCCATACTCCCAAAGCACCCCCCACAAAAATCCATGAGGGACGCGGTCATATGCCTTCTCCAAGTCCACAAAACACATGTAAACTGGTTGGGCAAACTCCCGTTTGATTACAAATCAGACCAAAGCCAAGACAAAATGTGACAAAAACTAAGCAACAGCACAACACTGACTGGATATGATAATCCTTATGTGATTTTACATGTCGTTTTGTATATATGTTTGGAGTATTTCTTCCTTTAGTTTTTGTTTAAATTGTCCAAACGTTGTACATGATTTTAATTCAGGTCCAAAAGCGTTCCACAGTCTGATTCCTTGCACTGAGACACAGTGTTGCTTGGTAGTTCTCACTGAAGGTTTTTGAAATATACATGTTCCTCTGAAATGATATTGTTTCTCCCTTATTTGGAACAACTTTTGGATATTTGCGGGCAGTGATAGATTCTTAGCTTTAAACATTATTACTGCAGTTTTAAAGGCAACCAGATCTTTCAACTTGAGAGCGTTTAATTTTAGAAAAAGTGGGTTTGTTGGTTCCCTGTGAGCAGCTTTGTTTATTATTCTAATAGCTCCCTTCTGAAGCATAAAGACTGGATATATGTTTTATATGAGTTTCCCCATACTTCAGTACAATATCTCATGTATGGGAGTATTAATGAATGATACAAAGTATATAGTGTGGGTTGATTCAGCAAATATTTCACTCTGTGCAGTTTTGCGATTGATTTGCATATTTTACCTTTAATATAATTAATATGTGACTTCCAACACGGTTTTTTATCAATTATTACGCCAAGGATTTTAATTTTGGATACCCTTTCAATCTCTACACCATTTACACTGAGTTTAGATACTGAGTTGTTGTGATGGTGTTAAATAACGTTATCATAAAAGTTTAGCCACCGCTGTGTCGCCCTGGTTTCAAGTGTGGGCAGTGTTTTGTGCTTGTATTGCTAAAATATAAAAGGAAGCACTACAATGGGTCTCAAATATTTGTAATGTGTTCTTTTACTGGATGAGTTTAAAGATGAAATACTATAGACTACACATATAAACTAAATTCTAATGGTGACTGAACAACTCCCATTCCCCAAAGTGCAAGATACATTATTATGACTATAACTCATAAAGGACCACAGAAATGACCTGATAAAAATAAATAAATAAATAAAAATAAATAAACAAGCGGTTTACCTATACTTTAACTTAAAAAGCAAAAGATTTAACTATAAATATGATTGATGTGTTGTTTACCTGTCACAATACTGCTGTCAAAACCATTCCGAGCAGATCCTGTTTGGACTCTACAATCAAAATACACACACCTTAAGTCCATACACAGCACGAAATTGCAACATGTAAAAAACACCTTTTTTAACCAGGATTACAACTAGCTTATTTCATCAGATATTGTCAACACAAGGCAACATACAACGTCGGACGTAGCATTGAGCTAGGTCATCGTTTAAACACGATTAAGTTTTCGTCTGTCCACAGTGAACTTTCCACTGCTGGGAAATATAACGTAAAACATGAATATCACATCACTCACCGTCCTGTATATCACAATATCACGGCTTCAACTGCTGAAGTTGGGTGCGTCGCGGCTGTGCATTCAATTCAATTCGGGTGGCTGGGTCTAATTCCTGGTGCATCTCCGTCTATTTTCTAGTGCGTCTGCTTGTGCTCCCCACTGCAAGCTCAGTCTGCTTCCCTCTGCATTCTGTCATCAGCCGAAATGCACAAAAAACTCTGCTGGACCGCAGTGTTGATTTCTGCTGATTTCTGTTAAGCCATTCTATGGTTGTTGTTTATAATATTACTTGTTCGCGGGTTCACGGATGAAAAATTGCAAATGGCGGCCAGCCAGCGATTCTGGAACGTCAGCGTAACACCCACTCTCATGACGCTACGCCCGGACCAATCAGTGGCCAGCAGTGGGTTGACGTAACAGTGCTGGTACGCTTCGGACCTGTTCTGGATCAGTCCTGATAAAATAGGAACAGTTCCAAATAAACAGAACTGTAAGGACTTCCGGTTCCTAATGGAAAAGTGGACAAAGGGTGCCAAACCGTACCGAATCATACCGTACTGATCCTAGTGGAAAAACGCCTATAGTGACATCGGCTACCACACAGCTGTCAGATGGCTCAGCCTGGGCAAAGTGCTAAAGAGTTTGGGACCTGAAAGCAGAGATTCGAGAGTTTTGTGAGAAAGGCAAAGGTGTCCCAGAGCTCTCAGATGAGGACTGGATGGCAGATTTTGCATTTGCTGTTGATGTGACTGCACTGATGAATGAACTGAACACCAAACTGCAAGGCAAGGGCCTTTTTGTTTCTTTTCTTTTGTTTCTTTCAAGCCAACTGGAGAGCAACACTCTCACTCACATGCAAACCCTGAAAGAAGTCACACCATCAGCTGATCACCTCTGCAGGTACTCATCCATGTTAGTAGCACTGCATGGTCAGTTTTCAAGGCGATTTGAAAATCTCAGAACAATCGAGGATGAAATGCATATGATTTCCTCTCTCTTCACCTTCAGTGTGGGTAATGCACCCAGTGATGTTCAGCTGGAACTAATTGACCTGCATTCTGATGCGATACTGGCAGAGCACTTTAAGACAGGATCACTGCTGGATTTTTACTCTTCTCTCAAGGAACAGAACTTTCCAAACATGAGGAGACATGCTCAGAAGATGTTGGTTCTCGTTGGCTCTACCTACATATGTGAACAAACATTCTTAGTGATGAAGTTTACCAAATCCAGGTATAGATCCTCTCTCACTGATGATCATCTGTCAGCTGTGCTTCGCATCTCCACTGCAGACATTCAACCTGACTTTGATGCACTCGCTAAAGCCCAGCAGAGACTAGATTTCTCTCACTGAACAAGAAAAAAGAACTGAAAACAGTGAGGTGGTTAGACTACAAATGTAGGCATATAAATGCACTAACTAGCAGTGAACTGGGCCACTTCCTTTGGAGGCCTTTTTCTCAAAATCACAGTTCAGTGACAATCATGACTATAATATGATGTATCTTGCTTAATATTTGATATAATTTAATATGGCTGCACGGTGGCGCAGTGGTTAGCACCGCGGCAGCACAGTTTACCCTCGGCGGGGGGATCGCGGGGATCATGAGATCGTGGGTTCGATCCCTGCCCCCGGCCAACAGTGATCTGTGTGGAGTTTGCATGTTCTCCCCGTGTTTGCGTGGGTTTACTCCGGGATTTCTCCGGTTTCCTCCCACATGCTAAAAACATGCAGGTTAGGGAGTTAAGGGGCGCTTGCGCACGCAGCGACCCGTAGCTGGTGGCTTGTGGACTGCAGAACAAATCTACCTACGGGTGCAAAATAAGTCCAAAAAAATATATATATATCTGGAGTACAAAGACAATATTGTGATGTCTTTAGAAAGCTAAGAACCTCTTCCCAACAGTATATGAAACTCAAAATGTGTTTTGGGGTGAATGCGACTGAAAATGATCACTAATATAATGACTCTCAATGGTAAAAATGTTCACATTTAGTTTACCATTGTTATGTGAAAATTGATTGAATAAATGACATTTTTTGTAAGGCAACTTCACTTTTTCACTGCTTAATCATAACCTATACTCTTACCAGTCTTACCAGCTTGTCAAAACAATGCTATGTGCTGCTTTTTTATAAAGAAATACAATTAATGTTATGCAGAACTGAGTTCAGCCTTTTGTTCTGGCCCTCCACAATATTTTCTGTTTCTCATGTGGCCCCATGGAAAAAATAATTGCCCACCCCTGGTCCAGACTGTACATAACTTGAAAAAGAATGAAGCTAGGGTCAAATGTGCAACTTATTTTTCCATAAATTTGCAATTTTTTTCGAAAATATGTTCAACTTTTCCCTCATAAATTTGTTACTTTTACTCATAAATTTGTAGCTTTTTTCTCATAAATTTGCAACTTTTTTGTTCAAAAATGTACAGTTTTTTGCATTAATTTATAACTTTTTTCTTGTAAATTTGTAACTTTTTTCTCAAAAATGTGCAACTTTTCTCTCATAAATTTGCAACTTTTTCTTATAAATTTGCAACTTTTTTCTCAAAAATGTACAGTTTTTTTCACATAAATTTACAACTTTTGTCTCATAAATTTGCAACTTTTTCTTATAAATTTGCAACTTTTTTCTCACAAATTGGCAACTTTTTTCCTCAAAAATGTAGTTTTTTTCACATAAATTTATGACTTTTTTTCTTGTAAATTTGTAACTGTTCTCAGAAATTTGCAACTTTTTTCTCAAAAATGTGCAACTTTTTTTGCGTAAATTTGCAACTTTTTCTCATAAATTTGCAACTTTTTTCTTGTAAATGTCTAGCTTTTTTCTAGTAAATTTGCAGCTTTTTCTCTTTCATGTGAAATTTATTTGTTGTAAATTTGTAACTTTTTCTTATAAATTTGTAACTTTTTTCTCTTAAATTTGGAGCTCTTTTCTCAAAATGGGCAACTTTTCTGAAAAATGTGTGGCTTTTTTCTCATAAATTTGCAACTTTTCTCATAAATTTGCAACTTTTTTCTCATAAATTTGCAACCTTTTTTCTCGTAAATGTCCAGCTTTTTTCTCGTAAATTTGTAACTTTTCTCATAAATTTGTCGCTTTTTTCTCAAAAATGTGCAACTCTTTCTCATAAATTTGTAACTTTTTCTCTTAAATTTGCAACTCTTTTCTCACAATGTGCAACTTTTCTCAAAAATGTGCTGCTTTTTTCCTCATAAATTTGCAACTTTTTCCTTGTGAATGTCCACCTTTTTTCTCATAAATGTGCAACTTTTTTCTCTAAAATGTGCAAATCTTCACAAAAATGTGCTACTTTTTTCTCATAAATTTTTTTTCCCTGTAAATTAGTAACTTTTCTCATAACTGCATGTTTTTTCTCAAAATGTTTCAGATTTTTCCTCTTAAATTTGCAACTTTTTTCTTGTAAATTTGCAACTTTTTTCTCAAAAAATTTGAAACTATTTTCTTGTAAATTTGCAACTCTTTTCTCAAAAATGTGCAACTTTTTTTTCTCATAAAACCAAATTAGATAGGGTTGCCAAACTTTGTACATAAGTTGACCTTGGGTCTAGCAGCTATGGCTATACTTTTGGGGCCAATAGGTCAAAAGTCAAGGTCACAGGGTCATAAAAGGTGAAAATCCATCCTGGCCCATAGTGACTTCCATTAACAAAACAAGTGCATGGTGTGGGCTGCACGGTGGCGCAGTGGTTAGCACTGTGGCAGCACAGTTTACCCTCGGCTGGAGGATCGCGGGGATCGTGAGATCGTGGGTTCGATCCCTGCCCCCGACCAACAGATGATCTGTGTGGAGTTTGCATGTTCTCTCCGTGTTGCGTGGGTTTACTCCGGGATTTCTCCGGTTTCCTCCCACATACCAAAAACATGCAGGTTAGGGACACGGGGCGCTTGCGCACGCAGCAACTGGCAGCTGGTGGCTTGTCACCAGACTGCAAAACAATTCTACCTACAGGTACAAAATAAGTAATAAAAAAAAATAAAATAAATATCTGTGGTGAGGAGCTAGGGCTGCATCTCTGTTTAGTAAAATTCTAGTTTTACTCCATAACTTGCCTGTTTTTTTAGCATGAATATGCTTTATGTATTTTTATTGTGTAATTAGGTAATAATTATATAATTACTTGTGATATACAGTATGTACAGTGGGGAAAATAAGGATTGAGCTTGTCAACATTTTTCTCATTAAACATATTTCTGATGGAGCCACTGACTTGAGATTTTCACCAGATATCAGTAACTCTCATTATCAAGGGCATGGCTAGGACGTGCCCATGCTTTATGTTCATTTAGTTTTGTTTTCCACTGTATTATTATTATTTTTTATTATTATTATTATTATTATTATTATTATTATTATTATTATTATTAAATGCACCATGTTCCCTGATCCTTCTCTGTCATGTCATGTCGTCCTCTGTTGTCTGTGTCTTATAATTGTCTTCTGTTTTTGGTTCAAGCCTTGTGATCATTATTATTAGTACTATTGTCTTTATGAGTTCGGTTATGATCCGAGGTCAGTCACACTGTTTGTATTGTGTTATTATGGTCATGTCTCTCCCTGATCCTCTGTCATGTCTGTGTCTCCCTGTCTGTGAGTGTGTGTGCAGCCCTGCCCGTCTTTGTGTTTCACTTGCTGCCCTGATTTGTCTCAGCTGTCTCTTGTCAAGTTCGTTATTGGTTTCCTTGTATATGTGAGTCTCTGTTCTGTGTTTGTCAAGAGGTCATTGCATCATTCCCATGACAAGTTCCCTGTGCCTATGATCCTGCTATGTGAGTTTTGCCTTGCTATAAGTTTGCCAACAGTTTGCCAAGTTTAGTTTAGTGTTCGTTATGTCAAGTTCTGTTCTCAGCCCATGCGCTGCTTTGTTTTGCGTTTGAGTAAAGCTGTGTTAATTAAATCATTATTGCACCTGAGCCTGCCTGTGCCATGAGTCCTTTCTACAAACCCACTTCTATCCAGGGGGCAGCCCATGACAGTATGACCTCTCCAAACTTGGACTCAGCAGGCAGGCCGGTGACTGGTGGTCCCAATGTGGGTGAGCGGTTCGTATGTTTATGTCTCTGGTAGCGAAGGTTCACACCACCCGCACATTGGAGGAGGATCTAAGGCTCCTGGAAGTGGCGATGAAGGTGGTGGAGATGTTCCCCAGCCTGCAGGGCTGCCCCATGGTAAAGGAGCTGCTTACCTCCACCTGCAGCCACCTCGATCGCATCTTTCCGAAGCTGGTGCCGCACCTTCCAGCCCCGGAACTCTCCCCAGCTTTGCAGCCACTGCACGGGCTGGAGGAGAGCTCTCTGCTGACACCACAGCCTGTGTTGACGAGGAAGCGTCTCCTGGCTCTGGTGTCTCAGATTTCCACTCCTCCTGTTCCTGTTCTGCCCAAGGTGCGCACATCATCTCCAGCTGTCCCCGAGGTACGGGTAATAGCTCTTGCTGTCCTCATGGTGCACACAACGGCTCCCACTGTCCTGGAGTTGAGCGAGCCTACTCCAGCTGTCCCAGAAGTGCCCGTTCCTGTCCCTGCTCAGCCCAAAGTGCCCATTCCTGTCTCTGTTCAGCCCGAGGTGCACACTACAGTCCCAGCTCAGCCCAAAGTGTATGTTCCGGTTGCTGCTCAGCTCGAAGTGCTTGTTACTGTGCCTGTCCTGCTTGTCAGTGCTCCTGCTTCCGATTCTGAGGTGGTCACCCCGGCGACAGGTGACCAGGAGTTAAGGCAAGTACCCTTTCAATTATATTCAAACACCAATTTTGAAAAGTCCTGTCTTACTTCTGGTGGGGGGACCACTGTGCAGTTTCAACCAGCTGCCAAGTCCTTTCCACCAGTCTCTGCTGTTAATGACTGTGGTGTCACCTCACTGACCTCCTGCTTCCCTCCATCATCCGAGGTGGCCGTGTCGAGGATGGGGTTGCTAGAAGACCATGTTCCAGTCGATGTTCCTAAGGTCAGGAGACCTCTAGCCAACGTTCCAGAGGTCAGGAGACCTCTAGACGATTTTCCGGCGGTCAGGAGACCTTTAGTCATTGCTCCTGAGGCCAGGAGACCTTCAGCCATTGCTCCTGAGGTCAATGTTACCATGCTTTCACCTCCCGAGGTCAATGTTACCATGTTTTTACTTCCCAAGGTCAGTGTTACCATGTTTTCACCTCCCGAGGTCAAAGTTACCATGTTTTCACCTCCAGGGGGTAAAATGTCTATGTCATCACCTTCAGAAGGTAAAATGTCTATGTTATTACCTCCAGAAGGTAAAGTGTCCATGTTATCATCTCCAGAGGGTAAAATGTTCATGTTATTTTCTTCTGGGTTTGAAAGTTTTGCGTTGCCTGCTCCAGGGCAGGAGGCCCCTGTGTTGTTTTTCTTTTTGAACAAAGAGTTTCTGTGTTGTTGTCCAAGTGGAAGGCTTCATTGTTTTTTGGAAGGCCACCGGATCCACTCTGTTTCGCGATCCGGTGGCCTAGGGACCGGGGCAGGCCACCCGATTTACTTTGTGCTTTGGTTTGGGGCCCTATGGACCTGGATCGGCCCCCTGGCCCACCCTGTTTCACAATCTGATGGGCTTGGGACTTGGGCAGGCCACCAGATCCACCTTGCACTTGGGTTTGGGCTCCTATGGATCTGGATCAGCCCTCTGACTCACTTTGTTCCCCAGTCCAGTTGACCTATGAATTCCTGATGGACATTTTTTTGTTGTTGTTGTTGTTGTTGTTTTGCTAGCTCTGTTTGATTCCTGTATTTTTTTTTTTCCCCCGTCATACCTTGCCCCCCTACCCCCGTCTGTTTAGTTGTTCCTATGTTTCTAGTTTTGGGGTGTCTGGATTCCACCCCTTATGTCATGATCAAGAGCATCCCATCCTATCCATGATGGGATGTACAGTGCCATTTCTCCTCCAAGCATGCTGTGTGTTGCGGCATCCAAAAAGTTTGGCCTCATCTGACCAGACTATATTCTGCCAGTATTTTACTGGCTTACCCAAATGTCGGGCAGCAAACTTTAAACAAGCATCAACATGCTTTTTCTTCAGCAGTGGAGTCTTGCGAAGTGAGTGGGCATAGAGCCCATGTTGGCTGAGTGCATTTTTTATTGTTTTCTTTGAAACAGCATTACCTGCTCCTCGAGTGGTCTTTGGCTCTTGGATAACTCTTCTGGTAGTTGTTTTGACTCCTCTGTCAGAAATCTTGCGAGGAGCTACTGATCGTGGCCGGTTTATGGTAAAATGATGTTCTTTCCACTTCTGAATGATGGCTCCAACAATGCACACTGGAACATTCAGCAGTTTAGAAATGCACCTTTATCCAATGTCATCATTGTGTTTTGCAACAATAAGGTTGCGAAGGTCTAGAGAGAGCTCTTTGCTTCTACCCATCGTGAGTTCTTTGTGGTATGACAATCTGATATTCATAGAACTTTTTAAAGGCTATCAGTTAGGACTTAACCAGCTGAAATTAATTTGCACTGATGTGGGATGGGATGGCTTCCTATAGTCTGATGGATTTCAGCAGCAGGTTTCTTGGCTTTTTATACCTTGTTGCACCTCTTTTTCTTCATTGTTCAATACTTATTCCCTGTGCCATTCCCCTTTATTAAATATAACTCATTTTGTGAACACAGTTGCTTTGATTTCTCTGTATGGTGAACATCCCAGGTCAATGGCTCCATCAGAAATACTGTATGTTTAATGAGAAAAATGTTGACGTGTATAAATTATAGTTTTTTAATTAGATAGTAAAAGATCTCAGATCTACAAAATAATGCAAGCTTTCAACTGCATGTTTAATTTAAGATTAATTTATTAGGTTAATATATTTGTAAATCTGATTCTAAAAGCCTCAGTGCCTCACCAGCCATGAACCTCACTGCATATCACTACTCTGTCTGTATTTCTAAAGTCATCCAGTAGTTTTTTGCATAATCCTGCTAACGGACAGACAAAGAAAGTGCCCCAATCACCTTATCTCCTTGAGGTAATTAGAACAATTGTACTTATACGCTTGAAAAATTTAGAAAAAAAGATCAATAATCGAGAATCATGACTGCAATAAAGTTTACAAATCTACAAACGGTTTTTAAATTTGTGTCAAAGTCATGCAACTACAAGAAAAAAAAAAACATGCAGACAGGCCAGTTCATTCATATAACCTGGCTATTTGATTCATTTTTGTGTTGTGGCCCCATGCAGATTTTGGCCAGAATTACTCTAAAATGACTCCCTGCATAGCAGAGGTTGTTGATCGCTGCTTTAAAATCAATATTTGGCATTTGTATGTAAAGAGTATGCAGGAACACAAATATTCTTCTCTGCATATGAAATCCCTCAGTGATGAAATGAGAACTTTTCCTAAGTTTAAGGTTACCTTTAACTCCACAGAGGTTTTGGAGCACTCTTACAGTTAAACCAGGGTGAACTTTGACTGCTAGTTTACATCAAAAGGAAAATGTAGTTCAGTCTCCTTCTCACTAAATAAAAAAATAACAACACAAGTCTGAATAGCCAGAAAATGTATAGAAAACATTTTATATACATCTAAAATGGCTGGCCATGGGGTGTCTAGCTTTCAGGTCATTAGTCTGTAACCAGTGCCTCCTTGGAACTGTAGATGGATTTAAAAAAAAAACTGCCAAGAAGAAGTTCACCTCAGCATTTTTTGAGGGGGAAAATTAAAATTACCTTCAAATTTGTGATTTTGTTCTCCTAAATTTGCAGCTTTTTCCTCATAAATTTGTTGCTTTTTTCTTGTAAATGTTCAACTTTTTTCTTGTAAATTTATATTTTTTTGCTGTAAATTTGCTATTTTTTTACATTGCAATTTTCCAGATTTTTCTTGAAAATTTTAAACTTTTTCTCATAAATTCCCATCATTTTTCTTGTAAATTTGTTTTTCATACAAAACTTGCAACTTCTTTCAGCATTGTGAAGTTAGCATCGGGCTCAATATTCATATTTGAATATGGGGCTGATGGTGTGGGAGCAGTAGCCGTGCCTGTCAGACCACACGCTGTGCCATCCTAGGCACTAGTCCTCCTGAACCCTAAACCCCATAGAGTCTAGGGTGGCACAGTGTTTATGTAATGTGCCACCCATGTGCCAACATAGCCATGTATTCAAATGCAATTTCAACCAATGAGGCTAAAATGAGTGGTCCATGGCTACCAAACTAAACACTGTTCCACCCTAGACTCCATAGAGTATTGACCATCCATGGGTGATGGTTCTTGACCACTAGGCCGTACGGTGGCACAGTGCATAATTTGGTAACCATGGACCACTCATTTTAGCCTCATTGGTACAAACTGTATTAGAAAATATGGGTATGTTAGCATATGTGTGGCACATTTTCCAAACACCGTTCCACCCAAGACTCCATGGGGTATTTGTTGTGTCCATAATATAGGAATGACGAGTAAGTCTCACCTCGGTTAACAGGAGTTTATTCAGGATAACACAGTAACTATGTACAGAGGCTTACGGCACCCTCCTGCTGGCCAGGTGGCTTCACGAGGAAAGAGGCAGAGCTTCTTCCGCCCACTCTTTTATACCCTGGGCGGCATCACTACCGGAAACCGGTAGTAGCCACCCCGGTCTATCCCATAACCAACCCAGCCGCCATCTTGGTAATACCAGCCCATTTACAGACATAACATTCCACACCCCCCCCCAAAAAAAATGCCAAGCACACAAATAACCCACCCAAATTTATCACTCGAGACACGCACCTATCCAATCACACAACTAAGGCTGAGGGGCCGGATAGACCACCGGCGCCCCCACACGGCTGAGTGGGTTATTCTGCAGCTGGAAAAGGGGAACATACAAACAAAACAACAAAGCCATTTTTCTAACTAAAAATAATCCCTTAACAATGCCAAAAATATACACACACAGAACAAAACACAAGACAAACTCTATTGGCGGCCCCCCACCCCAACTCCCACCCCTCCATGGGTACACAGAGTACAACAAACAAACAAAGAGGTACTCAAATAAAACAATCCGATCAAATCAGGCAGGCTCAAATTAATTAACCAAATCAAAATACACAGAGCCGCCACTAATTTAGCCATAAAATTTAACACATAAATCTCAAATATTCACAGTCTTTTAAACACAGGGGAAAACATGCGTCACACCACCCAGGTTATCAATTTAAACATGCAAACACACAAACTCAGGTTCACAACCACACAACATGCTGTGCCTACCAATTCAACCTTTTCCCTTTTTTTTTTAAACACAATTTACTGGGGCACCAAATAGAAACTAATACAAAACAGGACTGAAGAGGACATCATACACATGCAAAATAAAACCCTCAGTCCCCGGATGGATCCCTCTCAAGGCATCTCCGTCTCTTCACTTCAGGGCTCCTGCTGCGCCATCTCCTCTCCACCTCCGGCAGCTGCAGATCCCTCAGGTGTCTCCAGACATGAAAAGACCTGCGCCCACCTGCCTCCATCCGACTGGGCTCCACCTGGAACCACCTCTGGTTGTCCCGCTGCTCGTGTGGACTGTGATCTAGATGTACTCGAGCCTCAACCTTGGTCTTCGAGGGAGCCCACTTCCTTTTATTCAGATCACGATCCTGCGACAGGCCCCCGACTCCAGTCGCGCCGTCTCGCAGGCCCTCCTGGGTCTCCTCTTGGCAGGTCGTCGCTGGGAGCGCTTTATGATAATCATGCTCCACGGTCTAGCCCCGTTTTCTCCCGGCGTTGGCACCTCATCCTGATAAGCCTCATCGGGGGTCCCGCCGTGCCGTCCGGCACCCTCGTCCAGGGCAGCCTGCGTGACGGCATCATGTCCATCCCGAAACAGCTCTGCGTGGCGTGGTGTGCGCACTCCCAAAGTCACATTGACCATCCAGCCTGAATCCCACACCTCAGCACCCTCCACGGCAGGAACAGGTCGGCCCTACAGTTCACATCCAGACCATTCTTCACTCGAAACATTCATAATGGAGAACCCAAGGCTGTAAAATAGGTTGCAATCCATAACGTTAACACCGGATGCAGAAACGTTAATGCAAACACTGGGCGCTACACTGTTCTTATACTGGGCCTCCATCTCAACATAGCCCAACATAGCCAACCTGTTCCGCCCATAACCATAAAATTCTACCTGTTGCCTTCTTATCTGTCGGTGGGGAAACAGTCTGCCCATGGTTTCCAGATTCTGGACTGAAATCACCACTCCCGTGTCCACTAGGAGCAGAATCTCGACGGCATCTAATGTGACGATGCAGCCGATCCTCCCTGTCGTCTCTGGGGAGACGGTATGCACAACTGTTGGAGTCTTCTGTGCATCACCTGGTTCTCTCCCAAGGCTCCTGCGTACGAAGTTTTGCACACCCTGGCAAAATGATTCAAAATCCCTTATTTGCCACAACGCTTTCCTTTCACCGGGCACACTCTGTACTTATAGCGGTGCTCAGTGGACCCACATCCATAACATTTTGGCATACCAGGGGCAGACCTTATCCTGACCATGGAGGCAAAATCATCCTCTCCGTATTCGCCATCACAAGGGTCTAGGATCAGTGCCTTAGCGCAAGACTCATTCTTCTCCAGAGAGGCCCGTTCAGTAAGGCCCCTTGTGATGGTCTCTGCTGCCTTGAACTGTTGAGCAAGCTCGACAGCCTCAGCTAACGTCATCTCCCTTGGGTGTGTCAACAAGCTGGACCGGGCCGCCGAGCAACAGATGTGCCCTGCCAGCTGGTCCCGAATCATCTCGTTATCAAGGGTCCCGAATCTGCATTCCCTCGCCAGCTGGCGGAGGTCCACCACGAATCTACGCACAGGCTCTCCCGACCACTGGCAGCGCTGTCGAAACTGAATGCACCTCACAGTGACGTTCTCCGGCTCCTTAAAGTACCGTGCCATTAGCTGTACCACTTCATCGAAAATGTCCGCACCTTCAAGGTTCTCTAGAATCCTCTGCCCTTCCATTCCTAAATTATGCACCAACACAGCTTGCGCACAGAGCTTCTCCATCTCACCAAGGTTCAGGACAACAAGATAGTTGGTGAAGGCAGCAAACCAACGAGGCCACAGCACGAGGAGCTCGCCCGGGGCCTCGAAAAACGGCTGAAAGCTGGCAACAGAACGCTCCATTACCGCTTTTACCTCGTCGCCAAATGTTTTGTCCATAATATAATAATGACGAGTAAGTCTCACCTCGGTTAACAGGGGTTTATTCAGGATAACACAGTAACTATGTACAGAGGCTTACAGCACCATCCTGCTGGCCAAGTGGCTTCACAAGGAAAGAGGCAGAGCCTCTTCCGCCCACTCTTTTATACCCTGGGCGGCGTCACCACCGGAAACCGGTAGTAGCCACCCCGGTCTATCCCGTAACCAACCCGGCCGCTATCTTGATAATACCAGCCCATTTATAGACATAACATTATTAACCATACATGGGATAGGGTCCTTGACCACTAATCCGTAGGGTGGCACAGTGCATAGTTTGGTAGCCATGGATCACTCATTTTATTTATTTTTTTTATTTTTAATTTTGAATCCTTTGTTAGTCCCACAATGGGGAAATTACAGGGCATCCACATGAGTGGATGTGGCAGCCACTGGTACGGCGCCCAACCCTTTCACCATTCACACACACATTCACAACTGGGGCCACTTTAGATTCTCCAATTAACCTAACTTGCATGGGGTTTTTTTGCATGTGGGAGGAAACCGGAGAAATCCCGGAGTAATCCCACGCAGACACGGGGAGAACATGCAAACTCCACACAGATCACTGTTGGTCGGGGGCTGGGATCGAACCCAGGATCCCCCAGCCAAGGGTGAGTTGCTGTGCTGCCGCAGTGCTAACCACTCTTCCACCGCGCTGCCATTTTAGCCTCATTGGTAGAAATTGTATTTGAAAACATGGTTATGTTGGCACATGTGTGGCACATTACATAAACACTGTGTCACCCTAGACTCTATTAGGATTTGACCATCCATGGGTGAGGGTCCTCGACCAGTAGTCCGTAGGGTGGCACAGCGCATAGATTGGTAGCCATGGACCACTCATTTTAGCCTCATTGGTACAAACTGTATGAGAAAATATGGGTTTGTTGTCACATGTGTGGCACATTACATAAACACTGTGTCACCCTAGACTCTATTAGGATTTGACCATCCATGGGTGAGGGTCCTCGACCAGTAGTCCGTAGGGTGGCACAGCGCATAGATTGGTAGCCATGGACCACTCATTTTAGCCTCATTGGTACAAACTGTATTAGAAAATATGGGTTTGTTGTCACATGTGTGGCACATTACATAAATACTGTGCCACCCTAGACTCCATGAGGTTGAGGATTCTGGAGGACTAGTGCCTGGGATGGCACAGTGCATGGTCTGACAGGCACTGATACTGCTCCCACACCATCACCCCATATTCGAATATGAATATTGAACCTGATGCCAACTTCACAGTGCTACTTCTTCCTTGTAAATTTGTGTTCTTCCTGGAAAATTTGGAACTTTTTGGTTATGCATTTGCTACTTTTTTTTTATAAATGTTAAACTTTTCCTCGTAAATTTGCAACATTTTTCTCTTTGTGTAATATTTTTCTCAAAAATTTCTGTTTTTTCCCCTGTAAATTATTAACTTTTTTCTCTCATTCTTATAAATGCACATTTTTTTTATTTCAACTTTTTTCTTGTAAATTTGCAACTGTTTTCTCAAACATTTGCAACTTTCTCAAAAATGTGCAACTTTTTTCTCATAAAACTGCATTTTTTTTCCCTGTAAAGTAACAATTTTTCTCTCATAAATTTGCTACTTTTTTCTTGTAAATTTGCAACTCTTCTCAACAATGTGCTTTTTTTTCTCACAAATTTGCAACTTTTTTCTCATAAATCTGCAACTTTTTTCCCGTAACTTTTCAACTTATTTCTTCTAAATTTGCAATGCTCATCTAAATGTTGGTTAATTAAACTGCAATTTTCAACTTTTTAATTTTTAAATTGCCATATTCTTCATATTTTTGCACCTTTATTCTTGCAAATTTGCACCTAATTTACATTTGGACATTTGTACCTTGTGCAGAATTGGTTAATACCCCCATCCCTATTGTAAAAAAAAAAATATCACATCTTGCATATGCCTATATTGTAACCTTTGATGTATCTAATGTTCACTGTGTGTGAGTTTGGTGAGCTTCCAGGCAACTGCTAAGGAGCTGTTGCGTTTCTTCAGAACTGTGAATGTCCTTAGCTTCTTTCTCCTTCATCATAATGATCTAATAATTAGTCAATACAGTCATATGTTGTTTATATTTTTCTTTTGATTAAGATCCACAAATCTGCTTTAGAGTTAAAGTTGAAATGTGACTCATTTTTCATAACTAAAATAAACTCAATCTCCTCCCCCTACAAACACTCCTCACTCTTTTTCAGCCTCTTAAAAATTTTGTGGCAGCCATAGCCAGCGGGCGTCTGACCTCAGACTCAAGGCTGGAGAAACACTGAACGGCCCCAAGGATCGTGGGTAAATCCCAGAGGCCTCTACAAAAGACATCTGACAGAGGAGCCGGAGGGGAGGAGGAGGAGCAGCAAGGAGAAGAGACCCAGAGCGATGGAGGCCAGTACCCCCTGCTCTATGAGAAGAATGATTTTTAGTTTTGCTTGTTTTATTCAGATTCAAGAGTTCATTTAGGGTGCCGGCAGTCAGCACATCCTTTAAAAATTGTTTATTCATAGTTGAGGCCTCATTTATTTGACAAAAATATTTAAAATATTAAATTATATGTAAATTTAAAAGCAGCAAATTTTAAAAAGCCTCAACAGGAAAAAAAATAACTCAAACTTCTAAGAAGCAATAACTTTTCAAGAAACAGGGTTACGCATTCATGAGAAAAATATCATAAAAAGCAGAAAATGAGGAAACCTGAAAATGTTAGCAAGAAAAATCTCACAAATTTAGAGAAAAATGTTGCCATTTTATGAGGAAAAAACATTCCAACGAATTTGCAATAAAAATCAATAACTTCCTGTAAAAAAATTTTATAAGGAAAAATCCTGACATATTTGCAACAAAAAAGTGACACAAGATCTGCTTTTAAAACATCATAAAAAGCTGTAATTTTAATAGAAAACTGTCACAAATTTATTTGAAAAAGGCCACATTTTTACCCGAAAAAGTAATAAATTAACAAAAAGAATTAAAAATCCAAATTTATGAATAAAGCAGAAGATTATTGAAAAAAAAAATTGAAATTTTAATGTGAAAAATTTCAGTAATTTACAGTCCGATGAAAAAATTAGCTCACCCCATTAAATATTCAGTTCTTTATTAAGAAATGTTCACATATCTATGTCTAACCTTGTTTTTGTTTTTATTTGCATTTTTTAACATTTATTTTAGCCATTTCAAGTGGGAATGAATCTGGGGTGTCCAGAAAAAGATGAGGGGGTCCTAATTTATTCCTCACTATTTGTTTAGAATCAAGTTGGGGTTTTGGGGGGGGGGGGGGTTTCTGTTGTTATTGTCTGTAACATGTTGTGATTTAAGATAAGGTAAGAAAAGCCTTTATTAGTCCCATAATGGGTAAATTCCAGGACAGCTGCAGCACAGGGATAGCAGCACTCAGAGCAATAAGATAAAATAATAAGAACAAATGAATGTACATATGTACATAGATATATCCACAGTGCGGGAGCATTGCAGCTAGATGGTATAGACAGCATTACAGTCTGTTAAGTTACCCCACAGAATATGAATATGTACCCATACAGTATATTTTGTATTTGAATCAGCTGTGTTTCATCCTCAGTAATGATTGATACTGTCCAAGTTGTATAATGGAGGGGACCATTTATTATGCAAATTTGTTATGTTTTGTACATTCAGTACGACCTCTATGAACAGCCCTGATTAGGTTATTAGGTTGGTCTGACAGCCGTAGGTAGGAAGGACCTGCAGGACCTCTCCGTCGCGCACCTAGGAAGGTACAACCTACTGCTAAATGAGCTCCTCAGAGCGTTCAGCGTGTCCTGCATGGGGTGGGACTCAAACTCCAGCAGAGATGACAGCTTAGCCACCATTCTCCTCTCTCCTATTCCCTCTACTGGGTCGAGGCGCCGCCCCAGAACAGAGCTAGCTTTTTTGATCAGTCTGTTCAGTCTCTGTCTGTCGGCTGCCGTGATACCGTTACCCCAGCAGACCACTCCAAATGTAATGGCTGATGCCACCACTGAATTGTATAAGGTCTTCAGGAGTGCCCCTTGCACCCCAAAAGACCTGAGCCTCCTCAGAAGGAAAAGGCTGTGCTGTCCCTTCTTGTAGAGCACATTGGTGTTGTGTGACCAGTCCAGTTTATTGTTCAGGTGAACACCCAGATACTTGTAGGATGTCACCATCTCAATGCCTGTTCCCTGGATGTTTACTGGTGCTGTGGGGAGTTGTCCTCACCTGTGGCAGTCCACCACCAGTTCCTTTGTTTTCCTCGCATTGATCTGGAGGCAGCTCCGTTGGCACCAGCCCACGAAGTCCTGGATAAGTCCTCTGTACTCCGCATCAGCTCCATCAGAGATGAGGCCAATGATCGCAGAGTCGTCAGAGAACTTCTGTAGGTGGCAATGTGGTGTGTTGTGTGAAAAGTCCGCAGTATAAAGGGTGAACAGGAAGGGAGCCAGAACTGTTCCCTGGGGGCCCCCGTACGGCAGATGATGGTGTCAGACACACAGGCCTGGGTTCTCACAAGCTGTGGTTGGTCTGTGAGGTAGTCCAGGATTCACGATGACAGGTGCTGGTCCACCCTAGCACACAGTAGTTTCTCCTTCAGGATCATTGGTTGGATGGTGTTGAATGCACTGGAAAAATCAAAGAACATGATCTTCACAGTGCTCACATGCTTCTCCAGGTGGGACAGGGAATGGTGTAGGAGGAAGATCACTGCATCCTCCACCCAGGAGTGGAGGTGGGCAAGGAACAGCCTCTCCAGGGTCTTCATCAGGTGTGATGTGAGGGCCACTGGTCTGTAGCTGTTCAGGTCCTTGGGGTGAGGGATCTTTGGTACGGGTACCACACAGGATATTTTCCACAGCTGTGGTACCCTCCCCAGCTTCAGGCTCAGGTTGAAGATGTGCTCCACAATCCCACACAGCTGGTCTGTGCAGGGCTTGAGGACCTTCGAACTGATGCAGTCCGGACCCGAGGACTTCCTCACCTTGATCTTCCTCAGCTCCGCCCTCACCTGGGTCTTAGTGAGGGTCAGGTTGGGGCAAGGGGGCTGTGTGCTGGGAGTGGGGGGTGTTGGGGGGAGGCAGTGGACAGCGGGACTAGATGGAGGTGGAAGCAGTAGTGGTTGGTGGGCAGGCAGAGAAGAGGGCAGTTGCTTGAACCTGTTCAAAAAAACAGGTTCAGGATGTTCACCCACTCCCTGCCCCCCGTGGCCTTGGAGGTGATATTCTGGTGCCCAGACATGGTTTTGAGGCTTCTCCAGACCCCGCTGATGTCACTCTGTTGCAGCTTTTCCTTCATCTTCTTCCTGTAGCTGTCCTTCCCCTCTCTGATCTTTGTCCGTAGCTCCTTCTGTACGGACTTCAACTCCTCCTTGTTTCCCGACCTGAAGATTCTTTTCTTCTCTTTTAGTAGTGACTTTATCGCAGGGTTGATCCAGGGTTTGCTATTTGAGAAACACCGTATGGTCTTGGTGGGTACGATGTTGTCCACACAGAAGTTGATGTAGTCTGTGATGGTGTGTGTGAGGCCGTCGATGTCCTCACCATGTGGATCACAGAGCTTCTCCCATACAGTGGATTCAAAACAGTCCTTCAGAGCATCCATTGCCTCCTCAGACCATACTTTCACTGTGCGGGTAACAGGAGGTTGTCTGTGTACCAGGAGTTTGTACACAGGCAGGAGGTGAACCAAGTTGTTATCTGATCTCCAGGGGGGAAGGGGGGGGGGGGTTGTGGCGATGAGGTGTAAGCTTTCTTAGTGTTTGCATAAAGTAAGTCCTGTGTTTTATTATCTCTGGTGGGGCACATGACATACTGGGTGAACGTGGGTAGAATGGAGGACAGTGAAGTATGGTTAAAATCACCCAAGATGAGGAGCAGAGCATTTGGTTGCTGTGTTTGCAGCCTGCTAGTGACTGAGTGGATGACATCACGCGCTGCCTCAGCACTCATGGAGGGATTTACATAAATAATGCAGACGACATGTGAAAATTCCCTTTGGAGATAAGCCAGTTTCATGTTAACGGCTAGTGGCTCAATCAGTGATGACATGTTTAGTCGCTCGTCATCCTTGAACCGCTGGCTGTCTGTGTGGTGTCCTAAAAATGACGTGGGCTACATTGACAATTGGAGCTCTTTTTGGGGAAAACCTGGTCTTATGAGATGAGACAGCATTCATCCCACTTTGGATGGTGCTTCTCATTTATCTAACAATCTGGCATCTTTTTTATCCAAATTTCCAAAACCGTGACTACTCAGAGTTGGGACCAGGAAGCAGAGTTGCAGTCTTACACGCCTCTCTGCAGCTCCTCTTCATCCGCCACCCCTCAGCTTAGCCCCTGTCTTCCCCATCAGAGAATCGTTGTCTGCTTCCTCCAAAGTAAATAAAAATATAATGTATAAGCATCCCAAAGTGATAAAGCAAAATATTGGTAAAACTCAAATTAAACATAAAGCCTCTAAATTGAATGATTTGGCCTCTGTTCCTCCTCATAATTTAAAAATTAAATGTGGTTTATTAAATATTAGGTCTCTAACTCCCAAGTCTCTGTTAGTCCATGATCTGTTAATTGATCATCAGATTGATTTAATTTCCCTTACAGAGACTTGGTTAGGGCAAGAGGATTATGTTGGTTTAAATGAATCAACTCCCTCTGGTTATTTAAACTGTCAAAATCCCAGAAGTTCTGGTCGTGGAGGAGGAGTAGCAACAATTTACCATTCCAAATTACTAGTTAATGTAAAGCAAAAAACATGTTATAATTCCTTTGAGGGCCTGGTCCTCAGTGTTGGGCACTTTAGCAATTTCAGGTTAAACCCAATTTTATTTGCCATAGTTTATCGTCCCCCATCAACCTATTCAGAATTTTTATCCGAATTTGCTGATTTCTTAGCTGATTTAGTGCTGAAATCTGATAGAATAATTATAGTAGGGGACTTTAATATACATGTGGATGTAGATAGTGACTGCCTTAATGTGGCTTTTAATTCAATATTAGACTCGATTGGGTTTTCTCAGAAAGTAGGAAATTCTACTCATTACCTCCACCATACATTGGACCTTGTTCTGACATATGGCATAGAAATAGAAAATCTTGTAGTGTCTCCTCATAACCCTGTACTGTCAGACCATTGTCTGTTAACCTTTGATTTTACTATTTCTGACTATTTGGCTCCTAAAGAAAAATATTATCACAGTAGATGCCTCTCAGATGATGCTGTTTCCAAATTTATGCAGATTGTTTCCTCTATGCCATGTGTCAACACAACGGAAATAAGCTATAGACAGCTTGCTCCTTCTGTAATTGATAACATGGTGGATAGTGTTTCAGCTTCTCTGCATCAGGCTCTAGACTTGGTGGCCCCCTTAAAAAAGAAAAAGTCTAATCAGAGATTTTTAACTCCTTGGTTCAACACAGAAACTCGTAGCTTAAAACAGAAGACTCGTCAATTAGAAAGAAAATGGCACTCTACTAATTTAGATGAAATCTATTTAGCTTGGAGAAATCATCTTTTAATTTATAAAAAATCTCTTAGAAAAGCTAGAACGAGTTATTACTCTGCATTAATAGAAGAGAACAAGAATAATCCCAGGTTTCTTTTCAGTACTGTAGCCAGGTTGACAAAGAGTCAGGACTCTGTCAATCCTAGCATCCCCTTAGAGCTTACTAGTCAGGACTTTATGAACTTTTTCAATAATAAAATTTCATCCATCAGAGATAAAATCAATCAGATTCTTCCCACAGTTAACTTAAATACTGTAACTATTACAACTCCTTCTATTGATGTCTGTCTTGATGAGTTTACTCCAATCGACCTTTGTGAGTTAGACAAAATAGTTTCCTCATCCAAACCTTCAACTTGTCTTTTAGACCCTATTCCTACCAGGTTATTTAAAGAAGTCTTCCCACTTATTGGTAGCTTTATTCTTCATATAATCAATTCTTCATTAACTTTAGGCCATGTACCGCAGGCTTTTAAAACGGCTGTAATTAAACCCTTACTCAAAAAGCCAACGCTAGATCCAGGAGCTTTAGCTAACTATAGACCAATCTCTAATCTCCCTTTCATTTCAAAAATCTTAGAAAGAGTTGTTGCTACGCAATTATTTGACCACCTGCAGGGAAATGGTTTACTTGAAGAGTTTCAATCTGGGTTTAGAATCCATCATAGTACTGAAACAGCCTTAGCGAAGGTCACTAACAACCTCCTCATTGCATCTGATAATGGACTAGTTTCTGTACTTGTCCTTTTAGATCTTAGTGCAGCTTTTGATACTATTGATCATAATATTCTACTTGATAGATTAGAACACTATGTTGGACTTAATGGAACTTCGTTGCAGTGGTTTAGATCTTATTTATCTGATAGGTTCCAGTTTGTTCATGTAAATGATGAGTTTTCTTTCAGCTCAAAGCTTAGTCATGGAGTTCCACAGGGATCTGTGCTAGGCCCTACTCTTTTTAGTTTATATATGCTTCCATTAGGCAACATTATTAGAAAGCACTGTATACATTTTCATTGTTATGCAGATGACACACAATTATACCTGTCAATGAAGCCAGATGATACTAATCAATTAGCCAAGTTAGAAGCCTGTCTTAAGGAAATTAAAGCTTGGATGACTTGTAATTTCCTGCTATTAAATTCAGATAAGACTGAAGTCATTCTTGTTGGTCCAAAAAACCTTAGAAATTCCTTTCCAAATCAAACTTTCAGTTTGGATGCAGTTACTCTTTCTCTTAATAGCTCTGTGAGGAACCTTGGAGTTATTTTTGATCAGGATTTGTCCTTCAATTCACATATTAAATTTGTTTCTAAGACTGCCTTCTATCATTTGCGTAATATTGCCAAGATTAGGAGCATCTTGTCTCAGAGTGATGCTGAGAAGCTGATCCACGCTTTTGTTAGCTCGAGATTAGCTTATTGTAATTCTTTTTTATCAGGCTGTCCTAAAACATCTTTAAAAAGTCTTCAGCTGATCCAAAATGCTGCAGCAAGAGTTTTAACAGGTACTAGAAAGAGAGATCATATCTCTCCGGTTCTGGCCTCCCTTCATTGGCTTCCCATAGAGTTTAGAATTAAGTTTAAAATCCTTCTTCTTACTTACAAAGCTTTAAACAATCAGGCTCCTTTTTATTTAAAAGATCTGATACTACCGTATCATCCTAACAGAGCACTACGCTCCCAAAATGCAGGATTACTTGTAATACCTAGAATCTCCAAAAGTACAATGGGAGGCAGAGCCTTCAGTTATCAAGCTCCTCTCCTGTGGAACCAGCTGCCAATCTGGATTCGGGAGTCAGACTCGATCTCTGTTTTTAAGAATAGGGCTAAAACCTACCTTTTTGATATAGCCTACAATTTGGGAGGGATCATGTGTTTCTGAACCCTCCCTTAGTTATGCTGCTAATAGGTTTAGTCAGCCGGGGGACCTCCAGTAATGCACTGGGCCTCACTCCTTTCCTCACTCTCTATGAAATATTTTTTTTTTGCTGGTCATTAACATTTGTTTGTTCTCTCCCATAGATTGAGTCCCCATCGTGCTGTTTGCTCTCTACATGTCTGTTCTTTTCTTCTTCTCTATCCCCTCACCCCCCAGCCAGTCGCAGCAGATGACTGCCCCTCCCTGAGCCTGGTTCTGCTGGAGGTTTCTTCCTGTTAAAAGGGAGTTTTTCCTCTCCACCGTTGCCAAGTGCTTGCTCACAGGGGATCGCCTGATTGCTGGGGTCTTTCTGCAACTGTGGGGGTCCCCCCTACAGTGCACGGTGGCGCAGTGGTTAGCACTGCGGCAGCACAGTTTACCCTTGGCCGGGGGATTGTGGGGATCGTGGGATCGTGGGTTCGATCCCAGCCCCCGACCAACAGTGATCTGTGTGGAGTTTGCATGTTCTCCCCGTGTTGCGTGGGTTTACTCCGGGATTTCTCCGGTTTCCTCCCACATGCCAAAAACATGCATGTTAGGTTAATTGGCTGTTCTAAATTGTCCCTAGATATCTGTTTCCTATAGGCCCTTAGAATAGAGGGTTAGTATTAATGAAAGCGCTTTGAGTGGTCTTTGTGACTAGAAAAGCGCTATATAAGTGCAGGTTAGTTAGTTAGTTAGATAGTGCTATGAGATGACTGTTGTTGTGAAATGGCGCTATATAAATAAAGTTGAATTGAATTGAATTGAATATCCTTGCTGCAATGTTGTTCTTTAATCGTGATGTGCCTAGGATTACACCATCTGTTGTTCACATACATTATCATCCCCCCGCCTCTGCTCTTCAATTCAATTCAATTCAATTCAACTTTATTTATATAGCGCCATTTCACAACAACAGTCATCTCATAGCACTATCAACTGTAGGGAGGACCCCCACAGTTGCAGAAAGACCCCAGCAATCAGGCAATCCCCTGTGAGCAAGCACTTGGCGACGGTGGAGAGGAAAAACTCCCTTTTAACAGGAAGAAACCTCCAGCAGAACCAGGCTCAGGGAGGGGCAGTCATCTGCTGCGACTGGCTGGGGGGTGAGGGGACAGAGAAGAAGAAAAGAACAGACATGTAGAGAGCAAACAGCACAATGGGGACTCAATCTATGGGAGAGAACAAACAAATGTTAATGACCAGCAAAAAAAAAAAATATTTCATAGAGAGTGAGGAAAGGAGTGAGGCCCAGTGCATTACTGAAGGTCCCCCGGCTGACTAAACCTATTAGCAGCATAACTAAGGGAGGGTTCAGAAACACATGATCCCTCCCTAATTGTAGGCTATATCAAAAAGGTAGGTTTTAGCCCTATTCTTAAAAACAGAGATCGAGTCTGACTCCCGAATCCAGATTGGCAGCTGATTCCACAGGAGAGGAGCTTGATCCTTGATCTGGGAAGAGGAGCTCTTCCCACTGTCTGGTGTCCAATCTGCAGGTATTACGTGGAAACCCTCCAGATCGATGTTAGCATCTGTTGCAAGTTCTGTTAGCCATGTCTCAGTAAACAACATGATGCTAATCTCTCTGAAGATGCTCTCATACCGCGACATAGCCGCCAGTTTGTCTGTCTTGTTAAGCAGCGATCTCACATTTCCCATAATAACAGATAGGACAGGTCTGCACCTTGTTTTCCTCACGTGTCGCTTCAGTCCAGCTCGACAGCCACGTCGTTTTTGCCTGATTTCTCTTGGGATGTTGAGTTTTTGTATTAGCACCATGGGGCAGTCTAATCCTAACAGCTGACTCCCACTGTAAACAATGGCTCCTCCCCTTACCGGGTCGGGAGACATTTGTGATATTAGCTGAAAGATGACTAATATCAGCACCAGTGCGGCAATCTGTGTATCCTTGGCATCCATGGTGGATACGGGGTTGCAAGATCATAAAGTTGTGGCAAGGAAAAAGAGATGGTAAATAAAAACTAGAAAGAAACTCAGAATTGACTCGCTGCTGCAAAAAGGCAGCCGACTTGAGTGGCGCCAGAAGATGAATTTACAAGACATATCAAGAGCAAAATCATTCCAAACTCCCAAGAATGTGTTTTTCTGCTGTTAATGTCTACTTAAGCTCCACCCACCCCACCCCACCCCCGAAAAAAGGCAGATTTGGACAGAGTGTTTCTAGCTACGTCAGTATTCCTGCTTAGCCTGATTGGTTAACATTAACCAGTCAGATGGATACTCTTGGCTACCTCAGGGGAAGAGTGAAGAGCCGAGGAGCAACAGGATTGAGGCAGAGGGGGAGGAAGGCGTCCGTTTTGCACATCAAAGCTATGGAGAAGGAGGACCAATCAAGTACAGGGGTAGCAGCAGATAGAGAGCGGAGAAAGGCAAGGGGTGGGGGGGATTTTAATGTGGCTGTGCCAGACCACGATCTCAGCAGACGGGCGCTGTACTGTGAGCTGAGAGCAGCCACATTCAAACACCCCCCACCCCCCCACCCCCCGGCTCAGTCGCAGGCGGATGGGGGAATGGTTGTTGGTAAAAAGTAAACATATATTTGGCAACTACACGTTTATCTCTTGCCTCAACTGTTTTCAGAAAAAATGTTTCGCTTTTTACTTTGAAGATATTGGCAAAAATTTTAATGTCTGCAAGCATCTTGAACAGACTAGCAGCCTCATCCACGAGGCAACCAATCATGTGCAAGCCTGCAAGTCGGGAGCATGGCAACCAATCACGTGCAAGCCCTGCAGGCCACAAATAAGAATATTCATAGATCTGTGCACACTTAAGTAGGTGAAAGATTTAAAATATCTTTCCAAGCAATTCTAAGGCATTTTTTTTTTGGGGGGGGGGGGGGGTGAAATGCCACAATATACTATTTTGGGCTGTACACATTTGTTTTTGAGGTGGTTTTAGAGTCACCAGAGTGCACCTTTAAAAAACATTAGTTTAAGGAGGAAAACATTCACCCAAACTTGCAAAAAAAAAAAGGGGGGGGGGTTGTTTGTTTTTTTGCAAATGATTAGAAAATTTCCCCAGGGAAAAGTTATTTTGTGACAAAAACGGGTACAAAATTTACCGTCAAAAACTCTGCAAGTTTTTGACAAAAACTCTCTTAATCCAGATGTTACAAAAATAATGTTATTGCCAATAACAAGTATGCTGTTACACTGAAACATTCTATCAGCTCAAAAGTATCAGTTACATCACTGCATTACTGCCTTTAAAAAGTATGAAAAAAGTCTGAATGGGCCATTCTCTCCAGCTCCATTGTTGAACCAGCTGTCCAGAGCTGTGGCCACAAGGTTGTTGGTGCATCTCGTGACGGCAACCTCAGAACTAAGTGGTGGAAACCATTGGTAACGGACGCCATCAAGCTGAAGGAGTCCTATTGAGCTTGGTTGGCTTGTGGAACTCCTGAAGCAGCTGAGGTGTGTGCCTGTGTTTGTGTTCATGTTGGATGTAATTGTGGTTTGTAAATATGGATGTCACCTGACTGCAAAACAAATCTACCTGCGGGTACAAATAAAGTAACCTGAACCTGAACCTGAGGTGTACCGGCAGGCCAAGTGGAGTGCAGCTCAGGTGGTTGTTGAAGCAAAAACTTGGGTGTGGGAGGAGTTTGGTGAGGCCATGGAACAAGACTTTCAGTCAGCCTCGAAGAGATTCTGGCAAACTGGCCAGTGACTCAGGAGAGGGAAGCAGCTCCCTGTCCACAATGTGTATGGTGTGGATGGGGCGCTGCTGACTTCAACTGGGGATATCGTTGGGTGGTGGAAGGGATACTTTGAGGATCTCCTCAATCTCACTGACACGCCTGCCACAGAGGAAGCAGGGCTTGAGGACGACGGGGACAACTTGCCCTTCACAGGGACTGAGGCTGCCGAAGTGGTTAAAAAACTCTTTGATAGCTGAGCACCAGGGGTGGACAAGATTCACAGGGACTGAGGCTGCCGAAGTGGTTAAAAAACTCTTTGGTGGCCGGGCCCCAGGGGTGGACGAGATTTGCCCTGAGTACCTCAAGGCCCTGGATGTTTTAGGGCTCTCATGGTTGGCACACCTCAGCAATGTTGTGTGGAGGTCAGGGACAGTGCCTTTGGCATGGTAAACCGGGGTGGTGTTCCTCTTTTTAAAAAGGGTGACCGGAGGGTGTGTTCCAACTTTAGGAGATCACACTCCTCAGTCTCGGTGGAAAGGTCTATGCCAGGATACTGGAGAGGGGAGTCCGACCACTGGTCAAAGCTTGGATTCAGGAGGAGCAATGTGGTTTTCATCCTGGCCATGGCACATTGGACCAACTCTTTACCCTTTCAAGAATCCTTGAAGGATCGTAGGAGTTTGTCCAACCAGTCCACATGTGTTTTGTGGACTTGGAGAAAGCATTTGACCACATCCCTCGTGGTCTCTTGTGGGGGGTGCTGCAGGAATATGGGGTATCAGGCTCATTGTTACGAGCTATCCGGCCCCTATACTACTGTTGCAAGAGTTTGGATCGTATTGCCAACACTCAGTCAAACTCATTTCCAGTGAGAGTTGGACTCTGCCAAGAATGCCCTTTGTCACCAATCCTCTTCATAATTTTTATGCACAGGATTTCTATGCGCAGCCAAGGATCGAAGGATGTCATGCTTGGTGACAACAGGATCTCATCAGAGATGAGGCGCCAAGCTCCTGCCCCAAGTGGAGGAGTTTAAGTATCTCTGGGTCTCATTCACGAATGAGGGGAGAATGGAGCGAGAGACTGACAGATGGATTGGAGCAGCATCTGCAGTGATGTGGACATTGTACCGGTCTGTTTTGGTGAAGAGAGAGCTGAGCTCTAAAGCAAAGCTGTCAATTTAGTGGTCAATCTATGTTCCTACCCTCACCTATGGTCATGAGTAATGACCGAAAGAATGAGATTGCGGCTACAAGTGGCTGAAATTAGCTTTTTTCTGTAGGATTGCTGGACTCACCCTCAAAGATAGGGTGAGGAGTTCAGTCATCAGAGGCTTAGAGTAGAACCGCTGTTCCTCCATATCGAAAGGAGCCAGTTGAGATGGTTTGGGCATCTGATCAGGATGCCTCCTGGACACTTCTCAATTGAGGTGTTTCAGGCAGGTCCCACTGGGAGGAGACCCCGGGGGAGACCCAGCTGGCTTGGGAACGTCTTGGCATCCTCTCTGAAGAACTGGAGCAGGTGGCCGGGGAGAGGGAAGTCTGGGCTTCTCTGCTTGAGCTGCTGCCTCCGTGACCCAGACCTCCAGAAAAGTGGTAGAAAATGGATGGATGGGAAAAAAAAAGTCACAAATTTAGGAGGAAAAAGTCAGTAAGCGAAAAAAGTGGCAAATTTATCAGAAATTTCTTTGAAAATTTACAAGAACAAAAGCTACACGTTGTGTACATTTTTTAAACCATTTTTGTTCTTTTTTTGTCATTTTCTCACTAATATGTGAGTTTTTTTTCTTGTAAAGTTGTGACTTTCATGGTAATTTTTTTAAAAAAAATAAATTTAGTTCTTTTTCCTATAAAGTTGCCATTTTTGGTTATAAATTTGATACCTTTCTTCCCCCTCAAATTTACAAATGTATCCTTATAAATTTACAAGATTTTTTCTTATTTCTTGCAATTTTTTTTCTTTTTCCTCACAAATTTTCTACATTTTTTCTCATAAATGACTTTTTTCTTGTAAATTTGCAAGTTTTTCTGGTAAATTTGTAACTGTTTCCTCTTTAATTGTCTACCCTTTCCTCAAAAGTTTTCACTTTTTTTCTTGTGAATTTGCAACTTTTTTCTCTTTAAGTTTCAACACTTGCACATTTGCAGCTATACTCCCACTGATAGGGACTCTATGGAGGTGGGGGGAATGTCAGGTTAACAAGGAGGATGATTTTGGGTCATTTTGCTAACAAAGGGGAGAGCACCCCTCTTCAAATCACCTACTGGTTATTTCAGAAGATTACGACCATCCTAGTACTGGATTACTGCTCCTGATTAAAGAGAAAAAGACCGAAACCTTAAATGTGAGCTATATAAAACCTTCAGCTTGGTCTTCGTGGTTCAGTACTGATCACATTGTCACGTTGCGAGGCTGCTGTCACACCTGTGAGTTAATTAGCTCCTCATCAATCAACAGTAAGTGGCAGCTCGTTAAGACAAGAGGAAGGCTGCATGTCGGAAAGTTATAATACTGACAGGTTTTTCTGATTTTCAGAAGCTTTACATGGAAAATTGTCAAGAGTTTATGTTAACGCAGATTCATATTAAAAAGTTTTTTGTTTGGCAGATGGTTAATCATTCTGATGAAAATAATAGATGGGGGGCTGAGTTTTATTGGTCTAATCCTACCATAGGTCAGAAATCATTAATGCAATCATTTGTCCAAAATATATGCAAATAACAAAACCTGTTTGAGCTTTAACATGAAGGTAAAACAGTTAATAGCATGGCCTGTTGACATTAATGCAGGAAGTTGTGACTTACTCATGTATATTAGGGCTACGCAATATGACAAAAAATTTCATATCCCAATATACACAATCTTGTATCCCGATAATGATATATATCCCGTTATACATTTTCTGTAAATTATATAGTTTAGATCAGGGGTCTTCAAATGTTTTTGCCAGGGGTCCGCATTTGTTTTTGGTTTTTTTTCCAGTGGGTCGACGGTCTGGAGCAGTGCTAACACGGTGCATCAGTAGATATTTCACTTTGATGTTGGGAGGGACAATAAACAGAAAATTTTCTTCAGGGTAAATATTGAGGGGACACTATAAGTCAAGGGAACCAAAAGTTTTTACACAAGGCCCACATTTATTTAACATAAACCTGACCCGATTACAATAGAGGTGCATTTCAATAAATTGGAATTTTGTGAAAAAGTTAACTTTTTTTTTTACAATATAATTCAAAAGGAAACTTTTATATTTAATATTAATAACATGAACATGGAAATATTTCAAGCCTTTTTTATTTTAATTTTAATGATCATTATATTTTTTTTAATTAAATTATGATATTCTAATTTAATGAGCTGCACCTGTAAAACAAGGTAAATAGTCCATTCACCTCATTCAAAAATGCATATAAAAGGCAGTGCTGAAGAGGATCTCAGGTAGTTCACAAGTTTCAGAATAGTTTCCATCATTTCAGAATATTCTTTTCCAAGACTGGCACACAGCACTGTCTGGTGAATGATGCAGTGATATGACAGCAGGTCTGGATGGTGCTTTTTCATGCGCTGGATAGCTCCCTTCTCTCTCCCATTTATGGCTAGAGCTCCATCAGTTGCAATGGACACCACTAGGGTTGCCACCTTCAATGAAAAAAAATAAAGGGCCCCCTTCCCGCCCCAAGATGATGTGTGGGGCGCTAGTTGTGGTTAATCATAACTTAATCATTGTATAAATAAAGTACTAACATAATATTCGTAGGCCAAAGTTTGAAGTGCTTCTCTGGCAATATTTATAACTTTCACGTTTGAAAGTGAAAATGTTCCTGTTTACTACAAATAAAAGAATCCCTTCAAAAGATCTGTGTGTAAATAACAATTTATTTAACATTACAACTGTGAACCTTGTTTATCAATATTTTTTTTCTATTTGTGTAGAGTGCAACCATAGTAAAACAGTCCACAGCCTTCTTGCTTCCTGTGTTACTTCTCTTTCCATGTGTATTTCTTGTAACATCTTGCAGCCATGAGTAGATGTTAGTCTTTCAAAACACTGCAGTAGAACTCTGAACAGGATATCTGACAAAGACACATACATAACTGTGCATTGTCTGTACAGTCTGTTGATTCGTCCACAGCTAATGAAATGTACTGTGCATTCTTAGGGTGCTTTCACACCTAAATCTGTTTAATCAGGTCTGAATCAGTTGACAAGTTTGTTACTTTGTATCATTTTCCTCTTTTTTGAGTTTGATTGAAACAGACTAAAGCTTGTAGGTGTGAAAGCACCCTTAATATCACCACTTAGCTGGTTTGCAAGACCCAGGCCACTCTGAGTGAGGCCTCAGCTGCTCTTTCTTGCTGGGTCATAGATCTGACAGTCTGTAGCTCAATATGAAGATTTCAGCTGAGCAAGTTTGTCTGACCTCACCTCAGTATTCAACAACCGTGTCGCTGCAAATCAGGTTATTCTTTGAATTCTCGGTTTTCCTGATCATCCTTCCTTTTTTTTTTTGCTAGCGCCAACTTTGAAAGCAACACGCCATTTGGTATTAGCTACTACACGGTGGCAGTTGCAGAGCATTACTGCATGTAATTGCACCGGCTGTGATGGGTGCATATACGAGAGAAACGAGCATGTTCACATACAAGCAATGAGCGTCACACGAGCGATGGCAACTCTGCAAAACAGGGGGCCAACTTTACACAGGTCTCAGCAAGCTGGTAGTAGCGTTCAGCAACCCTGTTATATTTAAAATTCTAACTGTGTATGTCGCCAAACTGCGACATAACCCCTAGTGGTCAACAGTGGTAAAGATTTTTTTCAAGAAAATATTCAGATCAGATGTCACAACTTTCCAAGGCTATAACTTGAAAGTGGTAAGAGAAAATAGCTTACTGTCAATTAGAAAGATGTAGAATATGATCCAAAGTTTCAGATAGGAGTAAATTTACGCATCTAATTTGCATACAAACAATGACATTTGTCACTTACCGGCATCCTTTTGTGGCATTCTGGTCGCTATTTTGTCCTCTCCCAGTCATTTTAGCTTTCTCTCCTACATCCAGAAACTATTATTGATTATTCCACCTTAATTTTGCTTTTATTCCGCGACAGTTTCTCTTATGTGATGACATGTAACCAGCAATTGCTGTACAGTCACATGGCACTCCGGGGGCCGGCAGGTGAACTCAACGAGCTTTGGCTCCCTGTGTTATAAGAACATGTAAACATCTACCTTCATAAGCTAAATAATCTCTTTTTAGAATCATAGCTGGCAAATTCGGGACCAAATTTTCCGAATTTGCTCCATCTGCAACCATGTACGTCCACAACGATGGCTGCCGTCCATTTTGTGTTGTAATATCAAAGACAAAGAAGAAAAGGAAGGATTTCTTAATCTTTGGTGCATTACGTGTCATCCATGAGTCCTCCAATGCATGCCTGCCACCTTGTGAACTGACACGATCAGTACAAATCCTCAGTCCAGCTGGGGAGTGTTTGGCACGTTATTATCAGTTGACAGGCACAGTGCCGCGCTCTGTCACTAGGGGCACACAAAATCACACAGCTTAAGGGTTAAGTGGACTGAACATGCACACGCATACACACATGGACAGGTGCACTCTGTGCAGCGATGTTGTGCAACACGCGTACGCACTCAGGCAGCGCAGCAAAAGTTGGTAAGAAATGCAAACAATGTGACACATGTTCGGGTCTGGACTGACTTGTGATCTGGTCCAGATCCAGTCCGGGGTCCGTCATTTGAGGAGCCCCAGTCTAGATACAATAACCACATAGAAAGGACCATCTCTTCACATTTTAAAAACCAAATTCATACAAATTGTACGAATTCGTACAAATTCATCCGTCATTAATTTTCTCCTTTTATTTAAAAGATTTCATAATATCCAGTTTATATTCCTTGAATCCCCCCGTCCCCTATAGTAATGTGTGGTTGGAAAACATTAAATATCATAACAAGGTTTACTTTGACTGCACACCAACATTTATTGAAACATTTCACATGCTTGTTTAACCAGTACATTAAATCCAACATGGTCTACTATGATTAATTATTAGTAAAATACATTTATATACATTCAGAAACTCACTGATGGCTAGCTGAAGAAATGGCTGCTGTTATCCCTTTCCATCTTTGCAAGTCTTTATTATGCAGCATTCTGCAGGCAAAAACCTGTTTGATTCCAGTATTTAAAGTAGTTTTACCTTCTAATGATTCTGTAGTGCCTCCAATTTGTAAACGCTGTCCGTAGTCTTTCACGTTTGCTTCTTGCAAAGGTCGCCATGTTGGAACATGCGAAGACCAGGACGGGAACACACGCTGTCTGGACTGCGCATGCGTAGACTGCAGACTGTCACCAAAATGACGTAAAAATACTGGCATAAACAGTGCATTTTACGACACCCCGATATAAACGATAGAGTTTTATATGAAACGATAGACATTTTTATGTTGTCATCCGATATGTATCGCCATTGTACAGCCCAAATGTATACACAGTATATATTAGGGCTGGGTATATTAACGCATTAACTTTTTGATTTTTAAAAATTAACACCCTCATATCACTTTCTATTATTTTCCTGCATTATCTCCTGTCCACACTCCAGCCCAGCTGGTGGTGCCAATGTGCCTCGAGGCTGGTTTGCAGTCACAAATACTGCTTCTTGTGGCTATGTGCCAAAGATGGAGAGGGAAAAACAAAGACTTTTAGATGGAGGGTTCTCCTTCAGGGGGGTAGCTGGATGGCTCTTCGGACAAGTCAGGGGATTCTAAGCATGCTCTGCAGGGATGAAATTCATTGTCATCACAGTGGCTCATCTCTGTTTCGTCGCTTTGGACCAGAATACTCAGGCACCATTGTTGAGCCATCCGCCGAGTCTCTTCGGCAGATTTGTGCAGTACTCAAGGTGAGTCACTATGTAAACAAATGTGTGATTAACTGTTAACATGGAACTGTTTGAAACTTGGTTGTGTCAGTAGCTGGCTCAGTGTAAAAGATTTTATTGTGTTCTGACTTTGGGTTTTGTTGTTTTCAGGACTGTGAACTGTTAAAATGGAATTGTTTTTGAAGCTCAGTTGGTGCTTTGTTTCAAAAACTAAGCTCTGCTGGTGCAGATAAGACAGTGGCCCTTTATTTTGCCCTTTGATTGAATCAAATTTGGTTACTCTAGCAGTATTTCTGTTGAGTGTGAGGGTCTCCGGTATATTTTATGAAAAAATACGGTGTGGAACACATGTGGGTTTCATATGCTTCACATGTGTATTACTGTATGCTTATTGTATGCTTCACGTCTCAGAGGAACAAAAGGACTTAGCCTCTTAGGAGATGACAGGAGGATGTGAGAGGTGGCCTTTTGTATGCAAAGAGACGACCTTGAGGGATTTCCTGACCACCAGTGACTTTAGGTGGGGGTGAGAAGACCTGGAAGAAGACACATTGTGACTTGGGATTAAAAGACAATGTGACTGTGTGCTTTGATGTCCTGGAGTATAAAAGAGGCAGATGTTGGGGGATTCTTTCTCTTTCTGTTTGGATGATGTTGGAGAATGAAATAAACCTGACTCGTGAGATAAACTCAGTCTCGTCATTTCCACATCCTCCACACTGGTGACCCTAAGACGTATCATGACCGGAGAGAATTCTCCCAAGCCAGAGTCATCAGGAGCCAGCCAAACGAATGCAGCCACAGTTCAGCTACCGGACTTCTGGCAGAACAAGCAGCGCTCCTGGTTTAACGCGGTCGAGGCGCAGTTCAACCTCCGGAGGATTTCGGTAGACGCCACAAAGTTCTACCATGTGGTTGCAAAACTGGACAGCCACACAGCCCAGCATGTGCAGAGCCTGATCAACCAGCTGCCAGACAGCAACAAATATGACGCGTTAAAGGCTGCACTCATCCGGTACTTCACCCCCTCGGTGGAGGAGCGAGCAGAGGGGCTTCTGGCGCTGACTGAATTTGAAAGCGACAGGCCTGCAGACCTGATGGAGAAGCTGTTGGGGTTGAAAGACTCTGACGATGACCACTTCATCTTCGCCCACCTTTTCCTCAGGACCCTACCGTCAGCGGTGAGAGTGACCCTGGCAGGTTCGCCACTGTTGGCCCGTCGAGACTACTGCGAGCTGGGCCAAGAGGCGCAACGACTCATCAACGCTGCCAAACGGCGCGTGGCCACCGCCGCGGCAGCAGAGCTCGGCACAGCATCCGGAGATGGCAGGGGGCCAGAGGCAGCAGTACCAGACTCACCGACGACGGCGGCGGCAAAGGCCAAGAAACACGAAGCAGACGACGTCCTTTGTTTCTACCATCGCCGCTTTGCAGGGAGGGCACACAAATGTATATCACCGTGCCATTTCAAGCGCTTGGGAAACGCCAAGACCGGGGGTCGGTAGCAGCTGCGGCCCTCGGAGAGGAGAACAAGCTGCTCTACTTGAGGGATGCGCGCTCGGGGAGACATTTCCTCGTGGACACAGGCTCCCAGCTGAGTTTCATCACACCTTCCTCCGCTGACCAGCTGGCGCCTTCCAGTGGTCCCGGGGTGTCAGCAGCGAATGGCTCGGCGATTAAGACCTTTGGTGAGAGGACGTTGCTTCTGTCCCTACACGGCTGTACATTCGAGTGGACTTTCGTCATAGCTGCAGTCAATTTCAACATGTTAGGGGCTGATTTTTTGTGCTCACATGGTTTGTTGGTTGATCTTGTTAACAGACGCCTGGTTAATGCACTCTCTTTTCATTCTATTCCCTGTACAGCTCGAGTGGCCCCGCCAACAGCACAAGCCAACGTCACAGCTGCGAGTGGTAAGTTCCACACACTCCTCACTCAGTTCCCAGCACTCACGGTCCCAACATTTTCGGCGACCGTGGCTAAACACGGGGTGGAACATTTTATTACTACCACCGGACCGCACGTTTTTGCAAAAGCTCGGCGCTTGGATTCAGCTAAACTGACCATAGCGCGCGAGGAGTTTGCCAACCTGGAAAAGTTGGGCATCATCAGGTGTTTGAAAAGCCCATGGGCTTCACCGCTTCACATGGTCCCGAAAGCTGATGGCTCGTGGCGACCTTGCGGTGATTTCCGCAGGTTGAACAACGCTACAGCGCACGACCGCTACCTGATCCCGCACATCCAAGATTTTTCAGTTCATTTGGCGGTGGCGCGCGTTTTTTCTAAGATAGACTTGGTACGCGGTTACCACCAGGTCCCAGTGCGCGCTGAGGACATACCCAAAACAGCGGTAATAACTCCGTTTGGGCTATTTGAGTTTTTACGCATGCTGTTTGGGCTTAAAGGCGCGGCGCAGACGTTCCAACGCATGATGGACGCGGTGTTGCTCGATCTCCCCTTCGTGTTCGTCTACCTGGACGACATATTGGTAGCCAGCGCGTCCAAAGACGAACACGAAAACCACCTCACGGCAGTTTTCCGGAGGTTGGCAGAGCACGGGTTAATAATCAACCCAGTGAAGTGTCAGTTCGGGGTGACGCAGATTGATTTTTTGGGGCATCGCGTCTCTCCAGAAGGAGCGGTTCCTCTGCCTGACAAAGTGCGCGCAGTAACAAATTTTCCCCAGCCACAAACAGTCAAAGCGCTACAGGAGTTTTTGGGAATGGTGAATTTTTATAACCGTTTCCTCCCCCGCGCAGCGCAGCTCATGCAACCATTGTATGCTGCACTAAAAAAACAAAAACCCACAAATAAAATCGAATGGTCTCCGGAGCGGGAGCGCGCATTCTCTGAAGTCAAAACAGCCCTGGCGAACGCTGCGTTGTTAGCACATCCAGTCCCAACGGCCCGCATAGCGCTCACTACTGATGCGTCAGATGTGGCCATAGGGGCGGTCGTGGAATAGTATGTAGCCGGAGCTTGGCAACCGCTCGCCTTTTTCAGCAGGACCTTGTGCGATAGTGAATGAAAATACAACGCATTCGACAGGGAGTTGTTAGCTCTCCACTTGGCCATTCGCCACTTCCAGTTCTGGCTGGAGGGATGCCGTTTCACCGCGTTCGTTGACCACAAGCCGCTAACTTTCGCGATGGCCAAGGTTTCAGAACCGTGGTGGGGCCGGCAGCAGAGACAGCTGGCCGCGATCTCGGAGTTTACTACCGTAATCCAACATGTGGCGGGTAAACTTAATGTAGTGGCAGACTGCCTCTCGCGCGCCGTGGCAGCTCCAGCCCGCATAGGGGTAGATTTTGCAACCATGGCCGCGGATTGGGTTAGCGACGCAGAAGTGCGCGAGGCCCCAGTCCGCGTAGGGATAGATTATGCAGCCATGGCCGTGGATCAGGTTAGCGACGCGGACGTGCGCGCGCTCCAGTCTGGACCAACAGGGTTAAGGCTGGAGGACAGGGTGCTGCAAGACGGTATGCCCTCCTAATCTGCGATGTCTCCACTGGGCAACCGCGTCCTGTGGTACCGGCCGCGTGGCGCCGTCGCGTTTTTGACTCGATCCATTCTCTGGCGCACCCGGGAGTGCGCGCGTCGGTCAAAATGGTGGGAGAGAAATTTGTATGGCCGAGCCTGCGCAAACAAGTTAGAGAGTGGGCGGCAGCCTGCATAGCTTGTCAACGGGCCAAAGTACACAAACACACAAGAGCTCCCTTGGAGCCGTTTCACATTCCGGCTAAAAGGTTTGATCATGTTCACGTGGACCTCGTAGGCCCCCTCCCGAACTCACAGGGGCGCACACATCTTCTGACAATGGTTGACCGCACCACGCGCTGGCCGGAAGTGGTCCCACTGTCATCAACCACAGCCGAGGAGGTTGCGCGCGCATTTTTAACAGCATGGGTAGCGCATTTTGGAGTCCCGTCGGACAGCTCTCAGTTTGTTTCTGAGCTTTGGTCAGCGATGGCCCGCAGCCTGGGGGCAACGATCCACCGCACGACCGCGTACAACCCGCAGGCTAACGGGTTATGCGAACATTTTCACAGGTCATTGAAGGCGGCCCTCAGAGCGTCGCTTATGGATGCAAATTGGGTTGACAGGCTACCATGGGTTTTATTGGGGTTGTGTTCTGCACCTAAAGAGGATTTAGAAGCTTCCCCAGCTGAGCTAGTTTTCGCACAGCCACTTCGGCTGCCCAAGGAATTTCTCCCAGATAATCCTGCGCCAGAGTGCTCCCCAGCTCAGCGGTTACAGAGTAGCACGGACTCGAGCACGCTACCTGGCCCCGTTCACCACAGTTTTCTGCGCGTTTTTGTGCCTAAGGCTTTAAAAAATGCGGAGTTTGTTTTTGTCAGACACGATGCCCATCGCCCACCATTGCGCCCACCTTATGATTGACCATACAGAGTGCTGGAAACAGGGGATAAGCATTTTTTGCTAGATTTGGGGGGCAAAAAAGAAATGATTGGCATAAACAGGCTCAAACCCGCTTTTGTGGTGGCTGACGAAGGTGTGCAGGTGGCCAAGGCTCCTCGGCGCGGCAGACCCCCTAGAGAGCATTCCCCAGAACACCCACAGAGATTGACTAACAGTTCTCATCCCCAGACAGCAGCTCCCCAGCAGGAGGGCGCCGCAGAGGTGGTAAAGCCTGTTTACAGCAGCCGCGGGAGAAGACTGAGGCCCAAGCAGCATGTGGACTGATGTGTAGTGATTTTATTATGACATGCAAACTGTTGTTCCATCTTAGACGTTTGGGGGGGGGGGGGTCATGTGGGACACATATGTGGGTTTCATATGCTTCACATGTGTATTACTGTATGCTTATTGTATGCTTCACGTCTCAGAGGAACAAAAGGACTGAGCCTCCTAGGAGATGACAGGAGGATGTGAAATGTGGCCTTTTGTATGCGAAGAGACGACCTTGAGGGATTTCCTGACCACCAGTGACTTTAGGTGGGGGTGAGAAGACCTGGAAGAAGACGCATTGTGACTTGGGATTAAAAGACAATGTGACTGTGTGCTTTGATGTCCTGGGGTATAAAAGGGGCAGATGTTGGGGGATTCTTTCTCTTTCTGTTTGGATGATATTGGAGAATGAAATAAACCTGACTTGTGAGATAAACTCAGTCTCGTCATTTCCACATCCTCCACAACGGTATGCTTAAACCTTTACAAATACTTATTTTACTTTGTTTCTTTATTGTAATTTGAACAATTAATTACAATTACAGAAAATGTACCATTAATTAGTTAAAATTTTCTAATCAATTCCCAGCCTTAATATATTTTTTTTTCCAATTTGTAACTAATTTCTTATAAATTTACAAAATAAAAATGTTTTCAAGTTGTATTTTCCTGAAAAAAAAAAAAAGTCCCCTTCTGTGTCCTGCCACCTTATTGTAGTGCTGTTTGGACTGCTGACCCCACATCCCGGACCCCGGATAAGCTTTAGAACATGGATGGATGGAAAAAATTAGCAAAACAAGTGGAAAATTTATTTGATTGAAAATTCAAATCCATCGAGAGCATCTTGGCCAACTGCATCCGTGTGTGGTACGGTAGCACTACTGCTTTGGACCACAAACGCCTGCAGAGAGTGGTGAAGACAGCTGAGAAGATCATCAGGACTCCACTCCCCTCTTTGCAGAGCATCTATCACCGCAGAGTCCAAAGGAGAGCTGCCTCCATCCTCCAGGACGCCACCCACCCCCAGCGCAGAATGTTCACACTTCTACCCTCAGGCCGGAGGTACAGAAGTGTGAAATGCAGGACATCCAGAATAAAAAAAAAACCTCCTTTTTCCCCACTGCCATCAGACTCCTGAATAAATAACGCAATTCCGGATACATCTTTGCAAATAAGAATTCACACACTGAATGCTAAATTTGCACATTGTTCATTTGCACACTGTACAAAGTGTCATGATTTATTAAACTGACAGCTCATGTGCATGATGCAACAGCACAGGAAAGTAACCACGCAAAGGGGAATGTTTGACAGTTTATTAAATAGCAAAAATAAGCACACAGTTAAGGAAACAGCCACTCGCCAGAGGAATCCACCTGTGGAGAGAAGACGAGAGCTGTGAGAGGAGGAATGGAGTAAGGGGAAATGGGCGAGCCAAATTGCCACTTACTTGGGATTCCGAGGAAGAACCGAAAGGACTCCAGCGGGGAATAGACGAACCAGTAGGGTGGGGGAATGAGCTGATGGTGCCTGACCGGGTGGAAGTTGGAAGCCGAGAAATTATGGAGATGTGGCAGGAGAGCGCGCACAGTCCTGGAGACACACCCGCACGATGGCAGCAACCTGAAGGAGGGAGGAAAGCGAGGTAAGACAGCGTGGCCAAACTAGCAGAAACAATACTTGCTTGTCCTTGTAGGGGCAGTATACCCAGACGAGCCAGTGTTGAATGCGTGGAGAAAGCCTTGCTAAGTACGCTGGCTGATGAGCAGGTGCAGGTGCGTCTTCTGCCTCAGGTGCAGTGATGGATTACTGAAAGTAAGATGGGACGGGAGAGGCGCGCCCTCACTGCCCATGACGCAAAGTCTCACCCCGTCTCATGTCCACATCCAGAATCAGAGGGGTTGCTGCCATGCAAGGCGCGCCACAAATTTTCCTCCTCCATTCCATTATTGCTGAGCACCAAGCTGGACGGCAGGAAGTTCCGCTTTTATATGGTCTCCAGCATGACCCAGCCGGGATCATGACAGAGAGATCATTACACAGAGGAATTCTCACACTGGGTGCTAATTTGTACATTGCTCATTTCCACATTGTACATCGTCTCATGCCATCTCACGTTCATATCATCTCTGATATTAAAATTACCATTGTACAGTCTATTGGGTATTATCAGAGACAAATCACACTCATTCAGTGAATTTTTATTTTACTCAGGGACAAGTTGTAGTCACCCAGTGAATATTCATTCTTCTTGCTTCCTCTAGTCTTAACTGCTTTAACTGTCCTAATTGCTTTAATGTGTATTTATTACTATTTTTTGTATTAAGGTGTGTTTATTACCTTTATTAGTATTAGTATTGATGTGTATTTATTACCTTTGCATTCATTGCGGACAGCAGAGTAAGAATTTCATTGCTCAGGAAACGTTGCATTTCTTAACTGTGCAGATGATAACAAAGCCTTTGAATCCTTGAATAATCCGAGGTGGGGAGACAATCATGAAATTGTACTGAAATAGAGCTACATTATAACCACAATAATTATTTAATTAAAAGAAGTCACCCAAAAATTAGTTCTCATAAATTTTTCAACTTTTTCCTCAAAAATGACATTTTTCTCAAAACTTTTCATGATCATAGTAATTATTCAATTAAAAGAAGTCACCCAAAAATTACTTGAGTGAGAAAGTATCTGCTAAAAAAAAGTTAAACAATAACTTTGATCAGGTTTATTCATGTTCATGAGGAAAATATAATTGATTATAGCTTCTCCTCATTAATTTGCAACTTTCCCCATAAATTTAACACCTGATTCTCATTACTTTTCATATGTCATTTGCAAATTATTTCTCATCATTTTGCTACTTCCTCATAAATTTGCATAATTTCCATCATAATTTGCAGTTTGTCTTTGCAAATTTGTGTATTTTTCCATTTTAAGTTTGTGATTTCCCTCAATAATTGGTTACTTTTTCTCATAAATTAGCTTTTTCTTCTCTTTAATTTGCAACATCTCCCTCATGGATTTGTGACTTTTCATATTATATTTGCAGTTTTCTCATTTTCTTCTTTGTTAATTTTCAACTTCTTTTTCTTGTTAATTTGCAGCTTGAAAAAAACAATAACTAAAAAAATATGTCTTGAACCAGAATGGAAGAAGATTGGTTTCGATTCTAATTTCACTTAGGAGTTAGCAAATCAAATGATTATTTACAAGATATCGTGAATAGAAATTTGTTAATGTATTTGCACCTGCAAAGTTCACTTTAAAAGTTCCTCTCGATTCCTTTCGCACTAGCATAAATATATGCAATAGCGCCCCTGCTGCTTCCTGATTGGTGTCGGGAGTCTGAAGGAGCTCGTTACCTGGTTCAGGTGTGAGAACGTGGAGGTGTGAGGCTGTAAGGGAGCCAAGATGCATAACTGATGACTGTCAACTTCATGGAAAATAGTTTCTTCAAAAATGATAAAGCCCGACAATTTCACGTGTCAGCTGGAAACTCGTGGGGTCACTGTGCTAATTAGCAGTAGAACGATCATGGAGATTTTAACTAGTGTTTAATTAAAGGTACTGTGACACTTGGAGAGAACGTGAAGACCCCTGGCTGGACCTCGTCATGAATCATTCCTGCTGAGCTCACCCTTCAGATGGTGGCACTCACAGACAAAAGTGATAATTGGAGTCACGACAAGGAGGTAAACATCTCCATCATAACGGCGGCACTTGGTCTGTTGGAAACGTCATTAGAAAGCAGCAGATTAACACTTTTTAACAATGAGCTACATTCTGTATGCAAACATATTTACAGCTGAGCTGAAAAAAAAATGAGTCTGCTGGGAGCTCATTCAATCGGAGGGAGATGACTCGTTTAATTAGCGGACACACAAATGAGTTAAACTGCATCAGACCGAGCGCGGTGATGCCCACGCATTCAATTTAGCAACTTCTCAGTCCCAGCAGAGCACATCAGCATTAAGACTGTCACACTGAAGATAAATGATGGAGCTAAAAGTAGGGATGCACCCATTGTGAAATTTTAGACTGATACAGCATTAGGTGACTTGAGAGGGGGGATGCCATCCCCCCTTGTGAGCAAAATCATCCCCCTTGTTAACCGCCCACACCCTCATCCCTATTCATTGGTGTAAACCACACCTGGGAGGGGACGGGGGGGGGGGGGGGACATTGCACCTCCCATCCTATAAGAAACGCAAAATTCTCCCCAGTATCATCATGAGCCTTTCAATGGCGTGTTGCACAACTGAATCACATGACTTTCAACCACCAATTCTAAGCTGAAATGCAAAAAAGTTATATAATTTTTCAACTTTTAGTCATAGATTTGTGAATTTTTTCATGGAGATTTTCAACTTTTTTTCAAAAATTTGTGATTTTGTTTCTCACAAATTTGAAATTTTTTCTTGTAAATTTTAAACTTTTTTCTCATAAATTTTTGTTTTTCTCAAGAATTTACAACTTTTTTCTCATAAATTTTCATTTTTTTCCTTGTGAATTAGCTTTTTCCCTGTAATTTTTCCAGCTAATTTTGTGTAGATTAGCAACTTTTCTCATAAATTGGCAACTTTTTTCTCTTAAATCTGTGACTTTTTCTCATCAATTTGCATTTTCCCTTGTAAATGATCAACTTTTGTCTTGTAGGACTTCCGGTTATGGCTGCCACGTAGGACGGACGTGTCTCGCTCTGCTCTGCTCCTGGAGAAAAAAAATCGGCAAATAACTCTCTCATTTGGGACAGAACGTATCCCAGCATTTGGGCGAGGATATGTCGGCGAAGCCTAAGGCTGGAAAACCAGGAAAAGGAAAAAGCGAGCCGCCGAAACAGTCCAAATTAACGGACTTTCAGGTCTGTGACGCAGCAAACAAAACTCCATATATGGCGGAGGAGGCTGGCGGCGGTGCGATGTTTGCGGGGAATGGCGCAGATGCGCTGATGGCTGCCATGAGTTCAATGAGAGCGGACTTTTCCTCTAGATTTGATGGGATTATGACAGCGTTGGAAGGAATAAGAAAGGAATTGGGTGACTGTGTAGAACGAACGGCGCAGATGGAGCTCCGTCTCGCTAGTGCTGAAGATGACGTCACCCGTCTTCAATTAAAGGTGCGCACTTTGGAAAAAAAAAATAAATCTCTGGAAGATAATATTTTGGATTTGGAATCTCGGTCGAGACAGAATAATTTGAGGCTGGTGGGTCTTCCAGAGGAATCAGAAGGTCGGGACGTATGTTCCTTTCTGGAAAAGTGGATTCCGGAGGTGCTGGGCAGCGAGGAGTTGCAATCAGCAGTGGTTCTGGAAAAAGCACATCGCATTGGCCCACGGAGAGATAAGGGACCGCCGAGGACCTTAATTATGAAGTTTCTTAGCAACAGAGACAGGATGAAGATCTTCAACGCTGCACGTGCTAAAGGAGAGATTAAACACCAGGACCAGCAGGTGCGGTTCTACCCAGATTTGGCCACAGGAATCCAGCAATTGAGGAAGCAGTTTGATCCCATACGTAAGGAGCTGCGCAACCTTGGGATTCGTCATGGTGTAATCTATCCTGCGAGACTGCTGACCACGTATGAGGGCAGAACCCACATCTTCAAGACCCCAGAGGAGGCGCAGGAGTTCATCAAGAAGATCAAAGAAGAAGAAGAGACTGGTGGGAGCTAAGCATGAACAAAATATAAGGTAGAATAATTAAGCATTTGCACAGGCATCTGACTGACTTGAAGTAAATAGTAAGTTTACAAAATATAGATTGTATTATATATTAAAAAAACAAAACAAAAACAAAACAAACAAAAAAAAAAAACTATGATGTACAAAGTTGTTAAAAATTTTGGAGTTAAGTTGGAAAACTACAGAGGAGAGTTAATGTTACGTCATTAAAAGCAGTAGAGTTGGGGTGATTGGGAGGATGAAGAAGGAGTGGCTTAGGCTGTTCCCCGTGGGTGTGGAGCGGTCGATGGCTATATCGGGAGACAGAATTTTTCTTTTGATTTTGGGGGGTTTGCCACAAGTGTGGGAAGGGGAAATTTGTTTGTGTGTAGTTTGTAGGATGAATGTTCAACCACTCATGTTTTTGCTTCTCTGTATGAGCATGTTTACACTGCAAGGTAATCCTAAACTCTCTATTGATCATGGACCAAAGTGTTAATCTTAATTTAACTTCAGGGAATTGCAGAGGTCTACAAAATTTAAAAAAACTTAAACAAGTTATGAATAAAATAAAGGACATGGGTTCAAGAATTGTGTTTTTACAAGAAACTCATCTGATAGAGGAGGATGTTAAAAGAATTAGGAGTAGATGGCAGGGAAGTGTATTCACCTCTTCATTTTCATCCCGAGCCAGGGGAGTTATGACTCTCATACATAAATCAGTTCCTTTTCAGGTGAAAAATGTAATTGGAGACAGATTTGGAAGATATGTAATCATTCAAGGTTCTTTGCTATTAGAAAATATAAATCTTGTGAACTTATATGGTCCCAATATAGATGATCAGAAGTTCTTTGCTAATTTATTTCTCATCTTATCATCACTTACAGGGCAACATATAATAGCAGGGGATTTTAATTGTACATTGAATCCAGGTGTGGATAGATCAACAGGACTGGATTGTACGCACATTGGATGTAGGATGACTATTAATCATTTTATGAAAGAATTGAGATTGTTAGATATATGGAGAGAAATGAAACCACAAGTTAAAGCCTATTCTTGTTATTCCAGTACCTACAAGACATTCTCACGTATTGATTATTTTTTGATTTCCACAGAATTAAGGTCCAAGATTCAAAACTGCTTTTATGATAACATCGTGATTTCTGATCATGCACCCTGTTGTCTAATATATGTAGATAAAAAATTGACAAAGGAATCAGGTAGATGGCAATTTCAGCATAAATGGCTTCAGGATGAGGAATTTGTCAAGTATATAGAAAAACAGATAGACGAGTTCTTTGACATCAATACTACACAAACATCAGCATGTGTAAAGTGGGAGGCTTTCAAAGCTTTTATTAGGGGACATATTATTAGTTATACAGGATCAAAATCTAAGAAGACTCGAGAGGAGAGAGCTAAATTGGAACATAAAATAAAAAGTCTTCAGGAAAAAGTGTATGCAGGAAGTGACCCAAGGTTGGAGAATGAATTACTGATTTTGAGAGCTGAATACGACAAAAAATCAGCGAATAGAGCTGCCTCGAGTCTTCTAAGATTGAAACAATCTTTTTATGAACAAGGTGAAAAATCAGGAAAATTATTAGCATGGCAGATTAAACAATTGGAAATTAAAACACCAATTACCAGTATTATAAGTAAGGGACAGGTAGTTATAGATCCTTTAGAAATTAATAGAGCCTTTAGAGATTACTATGAAAAATTATATGATACCAAAAATGAACCTGATTTAACAAAACTAAATGGGTTTTTGAACAAACTATCTATACCGTGTATTCCAAATGAAAACAGGGAGATATTGGAGTCTAAAATTAGTCAAGAAGAAGTTGGGCTAGCCATTGATAATATGAAATCAGGAAAAAGTGCAGGACCAGATGGTCTTCCAGTTGACCTTTATAAAAAATTTAAGAATAAATTAATAAAACCTTTTTTGGAAATGGTTTTAGAAGCATTTCAAAATAATAATTTACCATCATACATAAATAATGCCTTAATTATACTGCTGCCAAAACCAGGTAAGCCCTCTAATAAATGTGAAAATATGAGACCAATAAGCCTATTAAACGCCGACCTTAAGATAATCTGTAAAATTTTAGCAAGACGAATACAAGAAATTTTACCAAATATTATTAATCGAGATCAGAATGGTTTTATAAAGGGTAGACAAGGCTTCCATAATGTAAGAAGACTATTTAATATTATTTATTTTAATAAAGAAGCACCGGATACAGCTCTCCTATCATTGGACGCCGAAAAGGCCTTTGATAGAGTTGAATGGCCCTTTCTTTTTGAAGTCCTACAAAGGTTTGGACTTGGAAATAATTTCATAAAATGGGTTCAAATAATATACAATAATGCTACAGCAGAAATCCTAACAAATAACAATATTTCAAAACCAATAAAAATCAATAGAGGATGTCGACAAGGCTGTCCACTTTCACCTTTACTGTTTACTATGGCAATTGAACCTTTAGCGATAGCGATACGTTTACATTCACAAATATATGGAATTAAAGTTGGACCAACAGAACATAAAATCTCCCTGTACGCCGATGATATAATTTTGTTTATGTCGAATCTAAAAAAATCAATTCCAACCTTGTTGAATTTAATAAAGAATTTTGGGGAAATATCAGGATATAAAATAAATAAAACTAAATCTTCAATATTAATGCTAAATGAGACCCAGAGAAATTACCCAGCCCCTGAGGTAAATCAATTCAATGTTGTAAATCAGTTTAAATATTTAGGAATCCAAATTATGCCTAAGCTAGAATCAGTCGCCAGTGTCAACTATGAAGCCTTAATGTCAGATATCAATGAGTTAACTCAGAGATGGATGTCACTACCAATGTCGATGATCGGGAGAATCAATATACTTAAAAGTAATATTTTACCTAAAATACTTTATTTATTTCAATACATTCCCTTATCACCACCTTTAGATCTATTCTCAGGAATAAAAAAAAAGTTAGTGGAATTTATATGGAACAACAGGAGGGCTAGATTACGTTTGTCTTTATTATATTTACCATTTGACCGTGGAGGTCTGAAATGTCCAAATTTTATGTTGTATTATTGGTCGGCACAACTGAGGTCTATGACATATTATTTTTCATCAAATGATCTCCCTCACTGGACTGAAATGGAATCATACAATTTACCTTTACCTCTTCCCATATTCATATACTCAGATTCGGCAAAAAAATTACAAAAACAAGTTAAAAATCCATTTGTAAAGCATATGATCAAAATATGGTGTGAAGCTAAAAACTATTTAAAAGAACCACAGTTATTGTCACAATTTAGTCCAATATGGGGTAATCAATATTTTAAACCAGGGAGAGCGGACGCTGTATTTAAAGTATGGAATTTAAAAGGGATACAAAAGATTCAGGATTTATATTTGCCATGTGCAGACAACATAATGTCTTTTGAAGAGCTGAGGATCAAATTTAATCTCAATAGAACACATTTTTTTAAATATCTTCAACTTAGAAACTTTATTCGATCAAATCAAAATAAAGCTCTCACTCGACCTATTTATTCATCCTTGGAAAAAATGATGATGAAAGATAGTAAAAGAAAGGGTATTATTTCAGAGTTTTATAACTCATTGACACTATCTTCAAGTGAAAATTCACTGAAAAGATTAAACTACTGGAAAGAAGATCTGCAAATTGAAATTTCAGAGGAACAATGGGAATTGGCTTGTACAGAAGCTCAAACCAAATCAATAAATGCACGCCTTAAATTGATACATTTCAAATGGTTAATGCGGATGTATGTTACACCGGAGGAGTTAAATAGATATAACAAAAATATACCAGATACATGCACAAAATGCATGGAAAGTAAAGGAACCCTATTTCATTGTTTATGGGAATGTAGATTAATAAGAATGTTTTGGGAGGAGGTGAGGGTAACAATTGAAAAAATAATCTCAAAACAAATCATATTGAATCCTAAACTGTTTTTGTTGGGTCTGTACCCAGAAAAGCATAATTTCAATAAAAGTGAAAGAACATTCATAGACCTCAGTTTGCTTAATGCCAAAAAATGTATTGCACTATTATGGAAAAAGACTCATAGACCAGATGTGACTCAGTGGTTAAGACAGATGTTAACAAACCTTCCATTAGAAAGAATAACATATATACTGAAATCAAAGGAAATTGTGTTTGAGAATATATGGAGACCTTTTATTGATTATGTAAAAAATTTAAACATAACTCTTGAAGAAGAAGGTGAATGATGTGTGTGGACCTTGTAAATTCCAAACTGGTGAACATAATATGTATACTAATGTATTGGATTGTCTAGACTAAACAGAGGAGCATTGTTGAAGACTTGATTTTGTTGGTGGTTGTTGGTGTTTTTAGGGTATTTTTTTTTTTTGTAGTACTTTAGTGTTAGTGTTTGATTGTTTGTATCATGGTTGTTAAAAAAAAAAAAAGGTTCAATAAAGATATTGTGGAAAAAAAAAAAAAAACTTTTGTCTTGTAGATGTGCAGCTTTTCCTTTTTCCACATTTTTCCTCATAAATTTTCATTTTCTCATAAATTTGCAACTTTTTTCTTATAAATTTACAATTTTTTCTCAAAAAATTGTGACTTTTTTCCTGTAAATTTTGATTTTTTTTTCATAAATCTGCAACTTTTTTATTAGAAATTTCCAGCTTTTTTTCCTCAAAATTTTGCACTTTTTTCCCTTGGAAATTTTCAACTTTTTTTCATGTGCATCACTCATCTGGATGTTGGTTACATTTTTACTCTGTGCAATTAAATTGTAATCTGTGACCTTTTTAACTTTTAAACTGGCATTTTTATCATAGCTTTGCCCCTGCAAATTTGTAACTAATTTATATTCATACTTTTGTACCTCAGGTTAAATTGATGAATATCCCCCATCACCCCTTGTTTAAAAAATAAAGAGTAGTTTTTACTACTACTACTAGTAGTACTATTGACTGTATTGATTACTAGCAATACTTAAGATAGCAGTTTTGATCCTTAAGTCAGCCTGCATATGTATCAAAACCTGGTTTAACGACCATAGCATCACTGTGTTTGATTGGCCAGCAAACTCTCCTGACCTAAACCCCATAGAGAATCTATGGAGTATTGTCAAGAGGAAGATGAGAGACACCAGACCCAACAATGCAGACAAGCTCAAGGTCACTATTAAAGCAACCTGGACCTTCACAGCACCTCAGCAGTGCCACAGGCTGATCACCTCCCTGCCATGCCACATTGATACTGTAATTAATCCAAAAGGAGTCCCGACCAAGTACTGATAGATAGATAGATAGATAGATAGATAGATAGATAGATAGATAGATAGATAGATAGATAGATAGATAGATAGATAGATACTTTATTTCGAACAAAAAAGTAAAACAAAACAAATGACAAGTGCAATAAAGTAACAGTATACAGTGTTCAAAAGGGAGAAAGAAGAAGTGAACACCTATTAATTCCAACTCCTCTTTTCCATAAATACAACCCATGTGAAATATATACAAATTACAACATTTAAGACCCCAAGTAAACAATTAACTATATTTTGTACATATCAACATTAACACCCATCCATCCCAACATACACTACCGTTCAAAAGTTTGGGGTCACTTAGAAATTTCCTTATTTTTGAAAGAAAAGCACTGTTTTTTTCAATGAAGATAACTTTAATCTAATCAGAAATACACTCTAATATCTAATATACATTGCTAATGTGGTAAATGACTATTCTAGCTGCAAATGTCTGGTTTTTGGTGCAATATCTACATAGGTGTATAGAGGCCCATTTCCAGCAACTATCACTCCAGTGTTCTAATGGTACAATGTGTTTGCTCATTGCGTCAGAAGGCTAATGGATGATTAGAAAACCCTTGTGCAAGGGTGCAAGCATGTTAGCACAGCTGAAAACAGTTTAGCTGGTTAGAGAAGCTATAAAACTGACCTTCCTTTGAGCAGGTTGAGTATCTGGAAAAAATTATTATTTCAAATACAAATCATTACTTCTAACCTTGTCAATGTCTTGACTATATTTTCTATTCATTTTACAACTCATGGTGGTAAATAAGTGTGACTTTTCATGGAAAACACAAAATAATTGTCTGGGTGACCCCAAACTTTTGAACGGTAGTGTACATACAGTCCATACATCAAAACCAGCCCCAAACAACACAGATATACACAGTACTGTCCCACCTACCATTCCATAGTGTCCCAGAGTGAGCATAGTGAATCGTACATATAAATACTACTCTTCTAACATATATTCTTTCAGCAAATATTGTTTATACCTATTTTTGAATTGATTTCTGTTTGTACATAGTTTCAGTTCCGGCTCCAGACTGTTCCACAAATCCACCCCACAGACAGATATGCACATACAGTGGGGCAAAAAAGTATTTAGTCAGCCACCAATTGTGCAAGTTCTCCCACTTAAAAGATGAGAGAGGTCTCCAATTTTCATCATAGGTATACCTCAACTATGAGAGACAAAATGAGAAAAAAAATCCAGAAAATCACATTGAAGGATTTTTAAAGAATTTATTTGCAAATTATGGTGGAAAATAAGTATCTGGTCACCTACAAACAAACAAGATTTCTGGCTCTCACAGACCTGTAACTTCTTCTTTAAGAGGCTCCTCTGTCCTCCACTCGTTACCTGTATTAATGGCACCTGTTTGAACTCGTTATCAGTATAAAAGACACCTGTCCACAACCTCAAACAGTCAGACTCCAAACTCCACTATGGCCAAGATCAAAGAGTTGTCAAAGGACACCAGAAACAAAATTGTAGACCTGCACCAGGCTGGGAAGACTGAATCTGCAATAGGTAAGCAGCTTGGTGTGAAGAAATCAACTGTGGGAGCAATTATTAGAAAATGGAAGACATACAAGACCACTGATAATCTCCCTCGATCTGGGGATCCACACAAGATTTCACCCCGTGGGGTCAAAATGATCACGAGAACGGTGAGCAAAAATCCCAGAACCACACGGGGGGGCCTAGTGAATGACCTGCAGAAAGCTGGGACCAAAGTAACAAAGGCTACCATCAGTAACACACTATGCCGCCAGGGACTCAAATCCTGCAGTGCCAGACGTGTCCCCCTGCTTAAGCCAGTACATGTCCAGGCCCATCTGAAGTTTGCTAGAGAGCATTTGGATGATCCAGAAGAGGACTGGGAGAATGTCATATAGTCAGATGAAACCAAAATAGAACTTTTTGGTAAAAACTCAACTTGTCGTGTTTGGAGGAGAAAGAACACCATACCTACTGTGAAGCATGGGGGTGGAAACATCATGCTTTGGGGCTGGTTTTCTGCAAAGGGACCAGGACGACTGATCCGTGTAAAGGAAAGAATGAATGGGGCCATGTATCGTGAGATTTTGAGTGAAAACCTCCTTCCATCAGCAAGGGCATTGAAGATGAAATGGGGCTGGGTCTTTCAGCATGACAATGATCCCAAACACACCGCCCGGGCAATGAAGGAGTGGCTTCGTAAGAAGCATTTCAAGGTCCTGGAGTGGCCTAGCCAGTCTCCAGATCTCAACCCCATAGAAAATCTTTGGAGGGAGTTGAAAGTCCGTGTTGCCCAGCGACAGCCCCAAAACATCACTGCTCTAGAGGAGATCTGCCTGGAGGAATGGGCCAAAATACCAGCAACAGTGTGTGAAAACCTTGTGAAGACTTACAGAAAACGTTTGACCTCTGTCATTGCCAACAAAGGGTATATAACAAAGTATTGAGATGAACTTTTGTTATTGACCAAATACTTATTTTCCACCATAATTTGCAAATAAATTCTTTAAAAATCAGACAATGTGATTTTCTGGATTTTTTTTTTCTCATTTTGTCTCTCATAGTTGAGGTATACCTATGATGAAAATTGGAGACCTCTCTCATCTTTTAAGTGGGAGAACTTGCACAATTGGTGGCTGACTAAATACTTTTTTACCCCACTGTACTTTTCTTAGTTGTTCATATCTTGGGTTTTGTAAAGTTTAAGTCTCCTCTCAAATTATAATCATTGTCTCTTTTTTTTAAATATTTTTTGTATATTAGTTGGGAGTTGATTATTAATTGCCCTGTACATGACTTGTGCTGTCTTAAATTTAACTAAATCGATGAACTTTATGACATGTGACTTTAAAAACAATGAATTGGTATGGTCTCTATATCCTACATTATTTATTATCCTTATAGCTCTTTTTTTGTAATGTGCATATTGACTGTAGGTTGGTCTTGTAGGTGTTTCCCCAGACTTCTACCCAGTAGTTAAGATAAGGTAGAAACAGTGAATTGTACAGTAAGAACAATGATTTATAGTCCAAGATGTGTCTTGTCTTCCCCAGTATCCCTATACATTTTGCCAACTTGGCCTGGATGTGACTGATGTGAGGTTTCCAGCAGATTTTATTGTCTAGCGTCACCCCCAGAAACTTATTTTCCTGTACTGTTTCCATTCTGGTATCATCAATCATTACCATTATTTCATGATTTATTTTATAACTTCCAAACAACATAATCTTTGTTTTTTTTTCAGATTTAGAGATAATTTATTTTTGTTGAACCACTGCGTTAACATTTCATTTCAGTTGTGACCACCTCTAAAACCTGCTGCAAATTCTCACCAGTGCAAAGGATATTTGTGTCATCCACAAACAAAATAAATTTCAGAATTTTTGATACTTGGCATATGTCATTTATATATACAACATAAAGAGTTTGGGTCCCAAAACTGACCCCTGGGGCACACCACAAGTGATGTCCATGAAGGGTGATTTGTGCTCACCAATTTGTACAAATTGTTGTCTGTTACTTAAGTAACTTTCCACCTAACTCAGTCCGACCCTCTTATCCCATACCTTTCCAGTTTCCTTAGTAGAATTCTGTGGTCAATGGTGTCAAAAGCTTTCTTTAAATCTATAAATACTCCTACAGCAAACTTTTTTTTATCTATACAACTAGTAATTTCTTCACTAAGTTTGATCAGTGCCAAAGATGTAGATTTATCTGCTCTAAAACCATACTGGCTGTCTGTAAGGAGGTTGTGTTTTTCAATGAAATCATCCAGTCTCTTAGTGAAGATTTTTTCCAAGTATTTTGGAGAATTGTCAGAGTAAAGAGACCGGCCTGTAATTTGTGAAATAATGACTGTCTCCTGTTTTGTATAGTGGTATTACTTTTGCTATTTTCATTTTGTTTGGAAATTTACCAGTTTGAAATGACAGGTTACAGATGTGGATGAGTGGCTTAACAATTCCTTCAATTACTTTTTTCACTATTGTCATGTCAATTTCATTCCAGTCCGTTGATTTTTTTGTTCTTAAATTTACTCACAGTCTCAATAATTTCCTTTTCAGTAACTGCACCCAAAAAGATTGTGTTTGAATTTCTATCTTCTATTTCATTTACAGAACCACTGTTGTTTGTTTCTGGTGTCACTGTTGATTTTGCTAATTCAGGACCAACGTTTACAAAAAATTTATTGAAACCACTGACCACATCCTCCATATTATTTATCAAATTGCCATTTTGAATAAAATATTCTGGATAATTAGCATTCTTAGGTCGATTACTAATAATCCCATTGAGTACTTGCCATATTCCTCTTAAGTTGTTTTTATTATCCTCTAATATTCTGTTGTAGTATTCTTTCTTACAAGTCCTCATTATATTAATAAGCTTATTTTTATATTTGATCTCAGCCTCCACCATTCTGCACTTAATGAATTGTTTATATAATGTATTCTTCTTTTTACATGCATTTAGTAACCCCTTGGTGACCCAAGGAATATTTTTGTTTTGTTGTCTGTCACTGTATTGTTTTATAGGACCGTTTTTATTGTACAATGATTGAAATATTTGTAAAAATTTATCATATGCTTTATTTATATCATTTTCATCATAAACTATCTTTCAGTCTTGTATTAATAATTCCTTTGCCAGTAAATACATAGATTATTCAGTTCTTATTCTTTTATATTTAACATTTTTGGTATACTTTTTCTTCCTATAATCACATTGATAGACAACAAAAATCGACAGGTGGTCACTGATATCATTCAATAAAAGCTCACTCCTGATATTATTTTCCATAATGTTTGTGAATATGTTATCTATTAGTGTGGCACTGTGTGACGTGATTCTGCTAGGTCCGGTAATTGTTGGATGTAAGCCCATACTGTACATTGTGTTGATAAATTCTTCTGTCAAACCATGTTGTTTTGAATTCATAAGATCTATATTGAAATCCCCACAGATGAACATAACTTTATGAGTTAGTTTTGCATACATTTTTTTTTCCATCCAGTCCCTAAATAAGTCAATGTTTGATCCAGGTGTTCTATATACAAAACTCACTACTATATTCTTCACATTGTCCAGACAGATTTCTATTGTAATACATTCAAATAAATCATCCATAGTTACCGACAGATTTTCAACAACCTTATATTGCAAGCTCTTGTCAACATAAATTGCAACTCCTCCTCCTTTTTTCACTTTTCTATTTATATAATTCAATTCATAGCCATCCATGGTAAAATCCACTCCTTTGTCTTCACTGAGCCATGTCTCTGATATTGCCACAATATTGAATGGCTCTTTAAACTGATGTAAATGATCTTTAATGTTATTAAAGTTTGCATAGAGACTTCTGCTGTTGAAGTGGATCATAGAAATATTGAAATCAGATGTGACCATTGTGTTAAACTGTTCATCCGTGTAGTAACTACAGTAATTATTGATGGAGCTAAATAAATTATTATCAGGGTCTATGTTATATTCTACGTCCTGTGGGTTGTGATCCGTATATTCAAAAACGTTCAGCTCCTGTTGTTCCTGTTTGTTAATCTTTTGTTTCATGTTGTTAAATGTCCAGTTGCAGATGAGTATAATCCTTCAGTGTCCTACAGTTGTCTCTTGTTGCTGTCAACTCCAGTTCATAATACTCATTGATATTTGTCCAGTTCCATAATATTTCAGATGTTAATGACCTTGGCTTCTTCAGGTGATCCATTTAATTTTATGTATATTTTACAGTTTGATGTCCAGGTGTTTTGAATCTTTTTCTGCTTTCTCAGGTATCTTGCTTTTCTGGCTATTTCTGCGTTTTCTTTTGTGAGGTGCTCATTTATATAGATGTTCATTCCTTTCAGTTTCCTACCTTGTTTTAGCAGTGCAGTCTTGAGTGTGCACATGGACATACTTTTCAGTCGGTCCATATTTGTATTAAAAAACTATTTTTTTAATTAATTTTATGTAATATTCCATTTTTTTGAGAAACTGAATTTGGAGTTTTCATGGGCTGTAAGCCATAATCATGAAAATTAAAATAAAATAAATAAACACTTGAAATGTATCACTCTCTGTGTAATGAATCTATATAATGTTTGGGTTTCACTTTCTGAAATGAGTGACAAAAAAATATTGAATTTTTTCATGATATTCTAATTTTTTGAGATGTACCTGTGTATCCCATAATGCAATGCACAGCCAATAACACAGTGAGAGGAGAGCTTCACATCACAACATAAACAACCTTAAGGTATTTATATTAATTAATTCTGCAAAAATGATTTGATTTAATACAAATTGACTACAAATTACATGCAGGTATTCATTTTTTCCGCCGTTAGTCTGTTACATTTTACTGTCTCACCAGACGGGGCTCCAGCACACTGCAGGTACAAAGGAGAGAAAGTGTAAGAGAAGGAATCACATCATTTGCGTGGCGGGGGTGTTTTTATTTTCATTTTCAAAAAGTTTAAATCAGAAACTACTTTCAGCTTGTCGAAAGACAAACTAAAATTTATAATCACAGCTCTTCTCACTCCAGTTTATACGGATGCTGAGTTTAAATTTAAGGGTGCTACAGCACCCCTAAAAAAGGCCTAATGCCGCCCATGATCATGAGCAGGGTGTGGCTTGAAGGCATAGTTGCCAAGTCTGCTTATTATAAGCGACTTTGGGTTTGTTTTTCTCTCAAGTTACTTGCAAATATCGTCAGTCACGGATTGCAGGTTTTTGGGCTTGTTTTTTTAACGTGTAGTTGCTTATTTGGACTTGCTTTGCCGATTCCACTGTACTGTACTTGCTAATGGTGCATGAGTGATAGTTTTTTTTAATGCAAATCAGTGCATATGGGACCTTAAATCGAAAAAAAATTCTCCATTGAAATGAATGGCAAGAGAAAAACTATCTTTTGATCCTGATCAAATTTTGCCATGAGTTACACATATGATGTTTGGCAATTTTGAAAGATAATTTTACACATAATTAAAGTTGCTGGCTGTCGTATAATAACAGACTATTATTTAGTTTTTGATTAAACGACTAGCGTACACCAACTCCCATCATCCCACATCACTGAACTGTAATCGTGTTTAGTGCTGTTACTTATTGTTGTGAATTGCCCCTTCGAGGCAGAGAGAAAGACCCAAGCACTGAACTGCAGTTTGTGGTATTTAAAAAGAACAAACATGAAGTCCAAACAGTGCTCAACATAAACTTACAAATAGACGAAACAAGGAGAAGGCGAGGCAGGTGTTAGAACAGGGACTGGGTTCTAACAGACATGGATTTCTGATGAGACTCCAACAAAGTGGATAAAGCAGGCAGTCTTAAGTAAGGCAAGCAATTAATTATACCAAGTGTCATCAGTTGTGAATCACATGAGTGGACAGGAGGTGGAAGTGATTACAATCAGCTGTGAGTCATGAGGAGAGGAGACAGGGCTGACAGCTTGACAGCGGCACTGCCCACAACCAGGGTAAAACCTGGAAGTGCCACTGACAGCTGCAACCCCAAAGAGAGAGAGAGAGAGAGAGAGAGAGAGAGAGATTTTGATTTTTAAAAGATCTTTAATAAACACACTTGTCCATCAGTCAATACAATTTCTATATCATGCTATGTTACACAGAAAATTAATCCCCCAAAAAACGCCCAAAAAAAAGCTGTCCATCATGAACTGAACAGAGGACATTCTCCAGGGACCAGAGGGTCCTGAAACCTTCCACATCCCCATTCCCCATAAAAAACTGAAAGTCCAGCCTGATTCTGGCTTTAAGTAGCCTCACAAATAAAATTTTGACATCAACATCACTCTCAACATTCTCAAGTTTTCTTCTCCGGCTTACATAGATAGCCAACTTTGCCTGCCCTAAAACAAAGTTCAGTAGTTGACACTTCTGCTTAAAACGACGATTGTACATAAAACCACAAATGAAAACCTGCTTAGAGAAAACTTCCTTAAAAATATGAAAAAGTTCTGTGAGAAGTTCAAAGAGGCCACTCAGGCGCTGACATTCAATAAAACAATGAAAAACAGTCTCCCTAGAGGAACAAAAAACACACTGATCACTGACACTGCTGTTAATCACAGAAACAAAAGCATTGACTGCTATAATACCATGCAAGACCCTCCACTGTAAGTCTCCATGCCTCTTAGGGAGAGGGGCTTTATAAAGAGCCCTCCAGGCAGGCCGATGCCCTTTTCCTAGTTTAAAATAGGCTCTCCAAGGAGTGTCCACACAGGTGTTCAATCTGTCCTTGTTGAGTGCCATCACCACCAGTCTGTAGAGAGCCTTACCACTGGCTCCTCCAAAGTCCACACCAGTGGGAGCACAGAATGCCAGTAAGGAGCAAGGAGCGACGTCAAAGTCCATATAGAGCGTGAGAGAGGGAAAGGGGTCAGTGCTTTCCGGCTGCAGCGTGCCATTGCTAAAGTCCAAGAGTAGGGAGTGCTCAAGTCCATGAAGCTCCTGTTTCCAGTGTGCAAGAAGACCATCGATGAAACGATTCGACCTGACACCAAGATGAGCTGCTAAAGCTGAGGCGTTGTTGAGGCCAGGACCAGCCAGTTCCACCACTTGCTTCAGAGTGAGAACGTTCCTGGAACACAGCCTATCAAGGAAGGTCCTTCCAACTCCCGGCAGGACACCAAGGCGACCACCAAAAACCAGCGGCTCCCTCAACAACCAGTAGAGGGAATCGCATGGCCCTCTTTGTTTTTTAAAAAGAGTCCACACTGAAAAGAGACTGCGGTAAAAACTGGGTAAAGACAGTGCATTAGAGTTCTTAAAATCCATTAAAAACACAGGGAGGTCTAGCCCAAGCCCAAGGACTCTCTGTAAAATAACACAGGCCAAAGGCCTCCATACCAGGTCCTGGGGGCCCGTCAGCAGTCTCTGTATGAAAGTCAGTCTAAAAGCAGCACCTCTACTAGCTAAATGAATCACTCCTTGCCCCCCCCTCCTCTTTGGGAAGAAATAACAGGGCTTGAGGAACCCAGTGGAGTCCACCCCCCCAAAAAAAGTCCACCAAAACAGACTGAATTTTGGACAACAAACCAGCAGGGGGGTCCATGCACATGAGGCGGTGCCACAGGGATGAGGAAACAAGATTATTTAAAATGAGCACTCTTCCTCTAAAAGATATTCTTGGCATTAGCCACTTCCATTTGTTTAGTCTCCCGTTAATTTTCTCTATGACCCCATCCCAATTTTTTTGCTCAAACTGCTGATTTCCAATAAAGACACCAAGATACTTAAAACCTCCTTTTTTCCAAATCAACCCACCAGGCAGCGTAAGCTGATTTTCTAGTTTCTCCCCCACCATCAGAGCCTCGCTTTTTCCCCAGTTTATTTTTGCAGAGGAAAGTTGGCCAAAAAGATTGACACTCCTAACCAGAACGTCAATGTCACTCTGCTTATTTAGCAGAATGACTACATCATCTGCATAGGCCGACAGCTTGAACGTGGTGTCACAGCCAGGAAAAGTGACTCCTGATAGGTCCCTTCTCAGGCAGTGAAGCAAAGGCTCTATGGCGAGGGAGTACAGCATCCCTGAGAGAGGGCAGCCCTGCCGAACCCCCCTCTGGACTTTTAAAGGGGCAGACAGGCCCCCATTTATCTTCAGTACACTCTCAATGTCACTGTACAAGACCCGTATCCTGGCTATGAAGCCTGGGCTGAACCCAAAAGCTGTTAAAACTGTCCATAAATATTGGTGTTCAACCCGATCAAACGCCTTTTCCTGGTCAATTGAAATCAAACCAGTTTCTACCGCCAATGAACCAGAGACCTCCAAAATATCCCGAATTAAAGTGACGTTGTCACTAATCAGCCTGCCAGGCACACAGTAAGTCTGGTCTACATGAATGAGCTCGCTCATCACCTTTCTCAGTCTTCGGGCCAGAGCTTTTGAGAGAATCTTATAGTCTGTGCAGAGCAGAGAGACTGGCCTCCAGTTCTTTAGGCTCTGGAGGTCCCCCTTTTTCGGCAACAGTGTGATGATGGCCCTCCTGCAGGTCGTGGGTAGGGTCCCCCTTTCCAAGCTATCTTGGAGAACCTCCAGCAGGTCTGGACCAAGCAGGGGCCAGAATTCCTTAAAAAAGTCCACAGAGAGACCATCTATGCCTGGTGATTTTCCATTCTGGAGGCTCATTAGCGCCATATGCAGCTCAGACAGAGACAGTGGAGCATCCAAGCCGGCAACAAGGTCCTCTGAGAGCACTGGAAGACCATCAAGGAAAACCTGGCCCAGTGACGTGTCCTCCCTCCACTCTGCTCTAAACAATTCACTGTAAAAGCTAGCAGCTTGTTTCCTGATCTCTGCTGCTGTGGAGATTGTTCTCCCGTCATCGCCCAACAAGGAGTGAATGAGCTTTCTCTGTCCATTTTTCCCCTCCAGTCCAAAAAAGTACTGGGAGGGCGAGTCCATCAGAGCTACATCCATGTAGCGCGAGCGGACCAGAGCACCCTGTGCGGTGACCCCTAGCAAGCTAGCCAAGGCTGACCTTTTTGACTTAAGAGCCTCTAAGTGCTCCTGTTTTCCGGTAGAACTGAGTAACTCCTCTAGCTCTACCACCTCAGTCTCCAGAACTTTCAAGGATTGGGTCAAGCTACGAGTGACATTTTGAGTGTACTGTTGGCAGAATTGTTTTATCTGTGCCTTACCAAAATCCCACCACATTTGGAGAGAACTAAAAGAAGATTTTTGTTCCCTGTGTGACTTCCATACATCATGAAAAACTCCCTTAAAAAACACATCATTTAAAAGTGTATTATTAAAATGCCAAAAAGCACTCTTACACTTTACATTTTCAATGAAAACAGAACAAATCAGCAGGCAGTGATCAGTGAAACCAACAGGACAGATACAACTATTTTTAAAAACACTCATTTGGTGTTTAAAACCATAGAAACGGTCTAACCTGGCCATAGATAAGAGGTTATCTTTAGCATGGCTCCAGGTGTACTGCCTCTGGTCCCCATGATGTGATCTCCACACATCGGCCATTTCATGTGCCTTCACTAGTTCCCTCAGCCTATTGGCAGAAGCAGGGTGAGGTTCCTGATGGTTCCTGTCCAGTCTGTGGTTTAATGTACAGTTAAAATCACCCCCCAGAAATAAAAAACTATTTGGATTACAGGATCTAACCGTATCTGATAGCATATTAAAGACCCTGATCCTTTCTGCTCTCTGGGTTGGCACATACACGTTTATAAGAACCAAGTTTACGTTTTCAAGCTGTACCTTTAGCAAGAGTACATGTCCTTTCACCACCTCTTCTACCTCATAAGAGACAGGCACACAACCCCGAGAGAAAAGTACAGCCACCCCTCCACTATTATTGGATTTGTGGCTAAAAAAAATGCAGCCATCCCACTCTTTTCTCCACTGGCACTCAACGTCTACAGTGCTGTGAGTCTCCTGGACCATCAGCACGTCAAGTGCCTTTAAATTAAAAAGCTTGTATAAAGAGGCCCTTTTTACATCATCCCTGGCCCCGTTTATATTAAGAGTGCCAATTCTAAGGTGGGGCATTAAAAAGGATAAAAATAAGGTACAGTAAAAAAACACACACATAGCATAAAAGGGAAGAAACAAACTAAGAGTCAACATGACTGTTAGAAATTTGTGATTTCAGTTTGACAACCAGTTTCTTTAAACGAAAAATTTCCTGATCAGTAAAAGTCTCATTCCCATCATTCGGTTTCATCAGCTTGCGAGCTGATGCCACAAATAACTCCAGATCTGGAAAGTAATTTTCCACTTTCACAGCTCTGCTCCCCTTAGTCACCTGGAGAAATTGTCTAATTTTAGTAAAACAATAGGAGCTTTGCTCCTCCTGCGTCTGCGTCTGCATCAGTTCAGACTCATCTCCACTTTCGTCAGAAGCGCTCTCATTCACTAAATCTAAATTCCCAACCCTACTAGATTTAGCAGAGCTCTGCAAGTTTTCCGCACTTTTCCTTTTTTGTGCAGCTTTAAAAGGATCCTCTTCAACAAAACTACATTCCTGCATTTCTTCATGAAACGCAACGTTTGTCATGCAGTGTTTGCTCTGTGTGTCCGCTACAGCGTCAAACCGCTCCTCCCCCGCCTGCAAAGTCTGTTCATTCACGTTCCTTTGTTTAACTGCACTTTTACTTACACCCTCCACCTGTTTACCCCGGGCGACAGGCTCGTCACAATGATCAGAGCTGCCGCCAGACAGAAATTCCCCACCATCACTGTTTGGGGGGACAACTACCGCGCCCGCCGCGGCCACCCCAGCAGAGGCGGCCGCGGCCGCCCCAGCACAAGCGGACGCGGACGCGGACGCGGACGCCCCCGCAGAAGTAGAAGCGGACGCGGCCGCGGACGCGGATGCGGCCGCAGTCGCGGCCACGACCGCCCCAGCAGAAGCGGGCGCCGCAGCGGCATTCGCCGCACCACATGTAGCGCTACCCTCCGGACCACCAGAAACAGCGGCGTCACCTTTCTTACCGCCAGTGCTCTTTGTGTTCGCCTTTTCAGGACATGACCTAATAAGATGGCCTTCTGCGCCACACGCAAAACACTTCATGGTTTCAGATGTTGCAAACACCAAGTAGCTAAAGCCGTCAATCCTGAAATTAAAAGACGCATTCAGTTCAGCAGAGCTGTCTTTCAACACCATGAAACACTGCCTCCTATGACATACAACATGCTTCAGCAGGGGTGATTTACTACCCAGAGAGACCATTCTGATAGGGGACACAACCTGGCCAAAACGGGACAACTCTCTAATCAGCTGATCATTTTTAATGAAAGGAGGAGCGTTTGAGATGGTGATCCTCCTAGACGGATTCGCCAGCGGTAAAACGGGAGTAAAAGTGTCACCTATGACCACTCCCTGTGCCACCACCTGATCAGCTTTCTCAGTCGAATCCAGAAAGATCACAATTGCGCTGTTCATCCTCGATGCTGATTTTATGCTGCCATGCCCAACCACCTGTCCTACAGCGAGGCTGGCCTCCTCCACAGAACAGGGAACTGTCGGGAGGATTCTCACACCATGACGCCGGGTTAAGCGCTCAAACTCCACACCACCATCAATCACCGGCATGATGCCGGCTGGGAAAAACCGGCAGCAGAAGCTACCGTTCCCCAACACACTCACTCCAACACTCACACCCCAGCACACACACACTCAACCCACTATATTAAACACACACACCTCAAACACACAAGATAGAGAAAAAGTTAGAAAATACAAAGTTTAAAGTACTCACTCGACACCACTCCACACCCCTGCTCCCACAAACGCCCACGCATGCGCACGAGAGAGAGAGAGAGAGAGAGAGAGAGAGAGAGAGAGAGAGAGAGAGAGATTTTTGATTTTTAAAAGATCTTTAATAAACACACTTGTCCATCAGTCAATACAATTTCTATATCATGCTATGTTACACAGAAAATTAATCCCCCAAAAAACGCCCCAAAAAAAGCTGTCCATCATGAACTGAACAGAGGACATTCTCCAGGGACCAGAGGGTCCTGAAACCTTCCACATCCCCATTCCCCATAAAAAACTGAAAGTCCAGCCTGATTCTGGCTTTAAGTAGCCTCACAAATAAAATTTTGACATCAACATCATTCTCAACATTTTCAAGTTTTCTTCTCCGGCTTACATAGATAGCCAACTTTGCCTGCCCTAAAACAAAGTTCAGTAGTTGACACTTCTGCTTAAAACGACGATTGTACATAAAACCACAAATGAAAACCTGCTTAGAGAAAACTTCCTTAAAAATATGAAAAAGTTTTGTGAGAAGTTCAAAGAGGCCACTCAGGCGCTGACATTCAATAAAACAATGAAAAACAGTCTCCCTAGAGGAACAAAAAACACACTGATCACTGACACTGCTGTTAATCACAGAAACAAAAGCATTGACAGCTATAATACCATGCAGGACCCTCCACTGTAAGTCTCCATGCCTCTTAGGGAGAGGGGCTTTGTAAAGAGCCCTCCAGGCAGGCCGATGCCCTTTTCCTAGTTTAAAATAGGCTCTCCAAGGAGTGTCCACACAGGTGTTCAATCGGTCCTTGTTGAGTGCCATCACCACCAGTCTGTAGAGTGCCTTACCACTGGCTCCTCCAAAGTCCACACCAGTGGGAGCACAGAATGCCAGTAAGGAGCAAGGAGCGACGTCAAAGTCCATATAGAGCGTGAGAGAGGGAAAGGGGTCAGTGCTTTCTGGCTGCAGCGTGCCATTGCTAAAGTCCAAGAGTAGGGAGTGCTCAAGTCCATGAAGCTCCTGTTTCCAGTGTGCAAGAAGACCATCGATGAAACGATTCGACCTGACACCAAGATGAGCTGCTAAAGCTGAGGCGTTGTTGAGGCCAGGACCAGCCAGTTCCACCACTTGCTTCAGAGTGAGAATGTTCCTGGAACACAGCCTATCAAGGAAGGTCCTTCCAACTCCCGGCAGGACACCAAGGCGACCACCAAAAACCAGCGGCTCCCTCAACAACCAGTAGAGGGAATCGCATGGCCCTCTTTGTTTTTTAAAAAGAGTCCACACTGAAAAGAGACTGCGGTAAAAACTGGGTAAAGACAGTGCATTAGAGTTCTTAAAATCCATTAAAAACACAGGGAGGTCTAGCCCAAGCCCAAGGACTCTCTGTAAAATAACACAGGCCAAAGGCCTCCATACCAGGTCCTGGGGGCCCGTCAGCAGTCTCTGTATGAAAGTCAGTCTAAAAGCAGCACCTCTACTAGCTAAATGAATCACTCCTTGCCCCCCCTCCTCTTTGGGAAGAAATAACAGGGCTTGAGGAACCCAGTGGAGTCCACCCCCCCAAAAAAAGTCCACCAAAACAGACTGAATTTTGGACAACAAACCAGCAGGGGGGTCCATGCACATGAGGCGGTGCCACAGGGATGAGGAAACAAGATTATTTAAAATGAGCACTCTTCCTCTAAAAGATATTCTTGGCATTAGCCACTTCCACTTGTTTAGTCTCCCGTTAATCTTCTCTATGACCCCATCCCAATTGTTTTGCTCAAACTGCTGATTTCCAATAAAGACACCAAGATACTTAAAACCTCCTTTTTTCCAAATCAACCCACCCGGCAGCGTAAGCTGATTTTCTAGTTTCTCCCCCACCATCAGAGCCTCGCTTTTTCCCCAGTTTATCTTTGCAGAGGAAAGTTGGCCAACAAGATTGACACTCCTAACCAGAACGTCAATGTCACTCTGCTTGTTTAGCAGAATGACTACATCATCTGCATAGGCCGACAGCTTGAACGTGGTGTCACAGCCAGGAAAAGTAACTCCTGATAGATCCCTTCTCAGGCAGTGAAGCAAAGGCTCTATGGCGAGGGAGTACAGCATCCCTGAGAGAGGGCAGCCCTGCCGAACCCCCCTCTGGACTTTTAAAGGGGCAGACAGGCCCCCATTTATCTTCAGCACACTCTCAATGTCACTGTACAAGACCCGTATCCTGGCTATGAAGCCTGGGCTGAACCCAAAAGCTGTTAAAACTGTCCATAAATATTGGTGTTCAACCCGATCAAACGCCTTTTCCTGGTCAATTGAAATCAAACCAGTTTCTACCGCCAATGAACCAGAGACCTCCAAAATATCCCGAATTAAAGTGACGTTGTCACTAATCAGCCTGCCAGGCACACAGTAAGTCTGGTCTACATGAATGAGCTCGCTCATCACCTTTCTCAGTCTTCGGGCCAGAGCTTTTGAGAGAATCTTGTAGTCTGTGCAGAGCAGAGAGACTGGCCTCCAGTTCTTTAGGCTCTGGAGGTCCCCCTTTTTCGGCAACAGTGTGATGATGGCCCTCCTGCAGGTCGTGGGTAGGGTCCCCCTTTCCAAGCTATCTTGGAGAACCTCCAGCAGGTCTGGACCAAGCAGGGGCCAGAATTCCTTAAAAAAGTCCACAGAGAGACCATCTATGCCTGGTGATTTTCCATTCTGGAGGCTCATTAGCGCCGTATGCAGCTCAGACAGAGACAGTGGAGCATCCAAGCCGGCAACAAGGTCCTCTGAGAGCACTGGAAGACCATCAAGGAAAACCTGGCCCAGTGACGTGTCCTCCCTCCACTCTGCTCTAAACAATTCACTGTAAAAGCTAGCAGCGTGTTTCCTGATCTCTGCTGCTGTGGAGATTGTTCTCCCGTCATCGCCCAACAAGGAGTGAATGAGCTTTCTCTGTCCATTTTTCCCCTCCAGTCCAAAAAAGTACTGGGAGGGCGAGTCCATCAGAGCTACATCCATGTAGCGTGAGCGGACCAGAGCACCCTGTGCGGTGACCCCTAGCAAGCTAGCCAAGGCTGACCTTTTTGACTTGAGAGCCTCTAAGTGCTCCTGTTTTCCTGTAGAACTGAGCAACTCCTCTAGGTCTACCACCTCAGTCTCCAGAACTTTCAAGGATTGGGTCAAGCTACGAGTGACATTTTGAGTGTACTGTTGGCAGAGTTGTTTTATCTGGGCCTTACCAAAATCCCACCACAATTGGAGAGAACTAAAAGAGGGTTTTTGTTCCCTGTGTGACTTCCAAACATCATGAAAAACCTCTTTAAAAAACACATCATTTAAAAGTGTATTGTTAAAATGCCAAAAAGCACTCTTACACTTTACATTTTCAATAAACACAGAACAAAACAGCAGGCAGTGATCAGTGAAACCAACAGGACAGATACAACTATTTTTAAAAACACTCATTTGATGTTTAAAACCATAAAAACGGTCTAACCTAGCCATAGATAAAAGGTTATCTTTGACATGGCTCCAGGTGTACTGCCTCTGGTCCCCATGATGTGATCTCCACACATCGGCCATTTCATGTGTTTTCACCAGTTCTCTCAGCCTATTGGCAGAAGCAGGGTGAGGCTCCTGATGGTTCCTGTCTAGTCTGTGGTTTAATGTACAGTTAAAATCACCCCCCAGAAATAAAAAACTATTTGGATCACAGGACTTAACCGTATCCGAAAGCACGTCAAAGACCCTGATCCTCTCTGCTCTCTGTGTTGGCACATACACGTTTATAAAAACGAAGTTCACGTTTTCAAACTGTACCTTTAATAAGAGGAAATGACCTCTCACCACCTCTTCTACCTCATAAGAGACAGGCACACAACCCCTAGAGAAAAGTACAGCCACCCCCCCACTGCTACTGGATTTGTGGCTAAAAAAAATGCAGCCATCCCACTCTTTTCTCCAATGGCTCTCAATGTCCACAGTGCTGTGAGTCTCCTGGACCATCAGCACGTCAAGTTTCTTTAAATTAAAAAGCTTGTATAAAGAGGCCCTTTTTACATCATCCCTGGCCCCATTAATATTGAGAGTGCCAATTCTAAGGTGGGGCATTAAAAAGGATAAAAATAGGGTACAGTAAAAAAACACACACATAGCATAAAAGGGAAGAAACAAACTAAGAGTCAACATGACTATTAGTAATTTGCAATTTCAGTTTAGCAACCAGTTTCTTTAAACGATAAATTTCCTGATCAGTGAAAGTCTCATTCCCATCATTCAGTTTCATAAATTTGCGAGCTGATGCCACGAATAACTCCAGATCTGGAAAGTAATTTTCCACTTTCACAGCTCTGCTCCCCTTAGTCACCTGGAGAAATTGCCTAATTTTAGTAAAACAATAGGAGCTTTGCTCCTCCTGCGTCTGCGTCTGCATCAGTTCAGACTCATCTCCACTTTCGTCAGAAGCGCTCTCATTCAGTAAATCTAAATTCCCAACCCTACTAGATTTAGCAGAGCTCTGCAAGTTTTCCGCACTTTTCCTTTTTTGTGCAGCTTTAAAAGGATCCTCTTCAACAAAACTACATTCCTGCATTTCTTCATGAAACGCAACGTTTGTCATGCAGTGTTTGCTCTGTGTGTCCGCTACAGCCTCAAACCGCTCCTCCCCCGCCTGCAAAGTCTGTTCATTCACGTTCCTTCGTTTAACTGCACTTTTACTTACACCCTCCACCTGTTTACCCCGGGCGACAGGCTCGTCACAATGATCAGAGCTGCCGCCAGACAGAAATTCCCCACCATCACTGTTTGGGGGGGCAACTACCGCGCCCGCCGCGGCCACCCCAGCAGAGGCGGCCGCGGCCGCCCCAGCACAAGCGGACGCGGACGCCCCCGCAGAAGTAGAAGCGGACGCGGATGCGGACGCGGACGCGGACGCGGCCGCGATAGCGGCCGCGACCGCCCCAGCAGAAGCGGGCACCGCAGCGGCATCCGCCGCACCACATGTAGCGCTACCCTCCGGACCACCAGAAACAGCGGCGTCACCTTTCTTACCGCCAGTGCTCTTTGTGTTCGCCTTTTCAGGACATGACCTAATAAGATGGCCTTCTGCGCCACACGCAAAACACTTCATGGTTTCAGATGTTGCAAACACCAAGTAGCTAAAGCCGTCAATCCTGAAATTAAAAGACGCGTTCAGTTCAGCAGAGCTGTCTTTCAACACCATGAAACACTGCCTCCTATGACATACAACATGCTTCAGCAGGGGTGATTTACTACCCAGAGAGACCATTCTGATAGGGGACACAACCTGGCCAAAACGGGACAACTCTCTAATCAGCTGATCATTTTTAACGAAAGGAGGAGCGTTTGAGATGGTGATCCTCCTAGACGGATTCGCCAGCGGTAAAACGGGAGTAAAAGTGTCACCTATGACCACTCCCTGTGCCACCACCTGATCAGCTTTTTCAGTCGAATCCAGAAAGATCACAATTGCGCTGTTCATCCTCGATGCTGATTTTATGCTGCCATGCCCAACCACCTGTCCTACAGCGAGGCTGGCCTCCTCCACAGAACAGGGAACTGTCGGGAGGATTCTCACACCATGACGCCGGGTTAAGCGCTCAAACTCCACACCACCATCAATCACCGGCATGATGCCGGCCGGGAAAAAACCGGCAGCAGAAGCTACCGTTCCCCAACGCACCCACTCCAACACTCACACCCCAGCACACACACACTCAACCCACTATATTAAACACACACACCTCAAACACACAAGATAGAGAAAAAGTTAGAAAATACAAAGTTTAAAGTACTCACTCGACACCACTCCACACCCCTGCTCCCACAAACGCCCACGCATGCGCACGAGAGAGAGAGAGAGAGAGAGAGAGAGAGAGAGAGAGAGAGAGACTTTGACTTTTAAAAAATGCCTTTATTTCACAATTCAAGAAAATGTAAGAGCACCAATATCATTCCACCAAGTGTCTCACATTGGAAAAAGTGCAAACATAAGTCTCCCCCCCCCCCACACAACACAGAGTATGCCTTGCAGTCTACCTATTCCACATTGCCAGTGGCAGGAGTGCGAGTCTTCCTCGTAGTCCGTGCAAAGACGAGCCAGAAGCCCCCAGTTCTTAAGCAAGGCCAAGTCCCCTTCCTCCGGCAGCAGAGATAGCGCTGTGCAGCCGCAGCCAGTTCCGTTGCACGTCCCAGAGACATTTTCCTCATCCCAGATGGATTGTAGTCCTTAGACCATGTGGGATTTTCAAGCAAGTCATCTTCGCAGCAGGCTCATCCAGATTGTCGAAAGAATGAAAACGTTGGGACATCCATGCCCTGCAGGTAAAGATCCAGTTCCGTGACAGTCAATTACAGTCAATTAGAAACATCATATAAAAGTCTGATCAAACAATATTCCAAAAATGTGTAAAACAGGCAAAGGAACGACCGCCATTTATTCCTCCTGTCGGGCGCGCTTGACCCCTGTTCTCCCCGCTGCTTTACGCAGGGCTGTCAGGTGTTTCTTGAGGCAAAAACGTTTCCTTTCATCCAGGAGGTCAAGACCAACCTGCCTTCTTAGCACATCAACAGACTTAATGAATTTATCAGTGTCACTGAAGTAGTCAGTGACTTTAATGGCCTTGTTATAGGTTTCATCCAGAAAAGCATTTATTTCTTCCAGTGAATACAAACTCGTGTTTGTACTGCATTTTGCCTCAATGGACTCAGTATTAGACACAGTGTGGGGATCAGATTCCATTTCCTCATCAGCACAACTCAGCTGACCGTTTGGTTCTCCTGGGCCAGTGGATTCATCATGGGCCACATTTTCCTGGACGCCACCCACAGCAGCTAACTGTCGCTGTTCCATCCCCTGCTGTGAAACGGTAGCAGCCTCCAGAAGCACAGCCGCTGATGTCACACAGCGAGATTCTGACGCACCATCAGTTCGCTGCTCCGTCTCCTGCTCCGAAACAGTAGCAGCTTCCGGAGGTACAGCCGCTGATGTCACACAGCGAGATGATTGTGACGCACCATCAGTGACATTTTGGACGCCATCACCAGCGACGCTCCTGGCCGTAAGCTGGGCCGCGGGCGCCACAGCCGGGCTGTCCACAGACACAGCGGCAGGCTCCGGAGCAGGGCCGGCGGAAGGCCCCGCAACGTCGTCCGCAGTAGCAGCGGGAGCGGAGGCCGCGCCGCCGTCCGCAGCTGCGGCGTGAGAGGAGGGCTCGCCGCCGGCACCATCCGCGGCTCCATCAGGGCCCTCCGCCCGCTGCCTGTGCGGACAAGCGAACCGTTTATGGCCCACGTCTCCACATTCAAAACACTTCATCTGTTCTGAGCTCGCATACACCATATAGGAGCCGTCCCCGTGTTTGACTCGGAAGGACATTTCCAGAGTCGCAGTTGGCGAGTCCAAAAACATGAACACCTGTTGCCTGAGTGATTTCACATGTTTTAACTTGGTCTCCTTGCATCCCAAAGTCAGAGTTGTAAACGGGCCCACAAACTTCCCAAATCTGCGGAGCTCCGTCGCCAACTGCTCGTCAGTGATGAAAGGTGGAACACCTGAGACGGTGATTCGCGTTGATGGGACAGATAAGGGGGACACCTGTACATACGTTTCCCCGATAACAACACCACTTGCAACCAGTGTGTGGACATCCTCTTCAGCAGCCAGAAACGCAACTATAGCTCTATTCATTCGGGACGCAAAGCAGATCGCATCATGGCCCACCTGCTCGGTCACGGCCAGAAGCACCTCCTCCACAGTAACGCTGCTGTCCGGGGGAACGATCCTCACCCCCTGGTGGATAGCTGGAGGTGGCATTTCCCAGGTCGCCATCCTCCACACAATAAAACAAAAACTGAAAATGCGGCCAGTAGTGGAAAACCGAAAAAAAGTCCAAACAAACCACGGAGTTCCCTGAGAGAGAGAGAGAGACAACTGAAAAAATACAAATATAATGCAATAACTAGAATGGAGACAAATCAAGACTGAAGGAAAAATACAAGTAACCCCAAAAATATAAATAACAAAACTACAATGAACATCCATCCATCTTCTACCGCTTTTCCGGAGGTCCAGGTTGCGGAGGCAGCAGTTCAAGCAGAGAAACCCAGACTTCCCTCTCCCTAGCCACCTGTTCCAGCTCCTCAGAGAGGATACCAAGGCATTCCCAGACCAGCTGGGAGACATAGTCTCTCCACCGAGTCCTGGGTCTGCCCCGGGGTCTTCTCCCAGTGGGACATGCCCAAAACACCTCAAGTGGGAGGCGTCCAGGAGGCATCCTAATCAGATGCCCATACCACCTCAACTGACTCTTTTCAATGTGGAGGAGCAGTGGTTCTACTCTGAGCCTCTCCCGGATGACTGAGCTCCTCACCCTATCTCTGAGGGTGAGTCCAGCAATCCTACGAAGAAAGCTCATTTCAGCCGCTTGTATCCACAATCTCGTTCTTTCGGTCATTACCCAAAGCTCGTGACCATAGGTGAGAGTAGGAACGTAGATTGACTGGTAAATCGACAGCTTTGCCTTAGAACTCATCTCCCTCTTCACCACAACGGACCGGTACAACGTCTGCATCACTGCAGATGCTGCTCCAATACATCTGTCAATCTCTCACTCCATTCTCCCCTCACTCGTGAATAAGACCCCAAGATACTTGAACTCCTCCACTTGGGGCAGGAGCCTGTCCCCAACTCGGAGAGGACAATCCACCTTTTTCCGGCTGAGGACCATGGACTCGGACTTGGAGGAGCTGATTCTCATCCCAGCCACTTCACACTCAGCAGCAAACTGTCCCAGCAAGAACCGTAGGTCATTGCTGGATGAAGCCAGCAGGACAACATCATCTGCAAACAACAGAGATGAGATCCTGTGGTCACCAAGCATGACACCCTCCATTCCCTGGCTGCGCCTAGAAATCCTGTCCATAAAAATTATGAACAGGATCGGTGACAAAGGGCAGCCCTGGCGGAGTCCAACTCTCAATGGGAATGACTCCGACCGCGTGTTGGCAATACGAACCAAACTCTCACAGCGGTCGTACAGAGACCGAATAGCTCGTAACAACAAGCCCGATACCCCATACTCCCGAAGCACCCCCAACAAAAAAACACGAGGGACGTGGTTCAATGCCTTCTCCAAGTCCACAAAACACATGTAAACTGGTTGGGCAAACTCCCACAAACCCTCGAGAGTTCTTGAGAGGGTAAAGAGCTGGTCCGATGTGCCATGGCCAGGACGAAAACCACATTGCTCCTCCTGAATCTGAGGTTCGACCAACGGCCGGACTCTCCTCTCCAGTACCTTGGCATAGACCTTCCCAGGGAGGCTGAGGAGTGTGATCCCTCTAAAGTTGGAGCACACCCTCCGGTCCCCTTTTTTGAAAAGAGGAACCACCACCCCGGTTTGCCATGCCAAAGGCACTGCCCCCGACCTCCACGCAATGTTGCAGAGGCGTGTCAACCATGACAGCCCTACAACATCCAGGGCCTTGAGGTACTCAGGGCGAATCTCATCCACCCCCGGGGCCCGGCCACCAAGGAGATTTTTAACCACCTTGGCGACCTCAGCCCCTGTGATAGGCGAGTTATCCCCCTCGTCCACAAGCCCTTCCTCCTCTGTGGAAGGCGTGTCAGTGGGATTGAGGAGATCCTCAAAGTATTCCTTCCACCACCCAATGATATCCCCAGTCAAAGTCAACAGCGCCCCAGCCGTACCATACACAGCGTGGACAGGGAGCTGCTTCCCCTTCCTGAGCCACCGGACAGTTTGCCAGAATCTCTTCGAGGCTGACCGAAAGTCTTGTTCCATGGCCTCACCGAACTCCTCCCATACCTGGATTTTTGCTTCAGCAACCAACCGAGCTGCACTCCGCTTGGCCTGCCGGTACACCTCAGCTGCTTCGGGAGTTCCACAACCCAACCAAGCCTGATAGGACTCCTCCTTCAGCTTAATGGCCCCCCTCACCACTGGTGTCCACCACTTGGTTCGGTGGTTGCCACCACGAGATGCACCGACCACTTTGCGGCCACAGCTCTGGGCCGTTGCTTCAACAATAGAGGTGGAGAACATGGCCCATTCAGACTCCATGTCTCCAGACTCCCTCAGGATGTGGTTGAAGTTCTTCCGGAGGTGGGAGTTGAAGACCTCCCAGATAGGGGCCTCAGCCAGACGTTCCCAGCACACCCTCACTATACTTTTGGGTCTACCAGGTCTGAATGGCATCCTCCCCTGCCATCGGATCCAACTCACCACCAGGTGGGGATCAGTTGACAGCTCTGCACCTCTCTTTACCCGAGTGTCCAAGACATACAGTCGCAGGTCTGATGACACGATAACAAAAATGATCATCGACCTGCGACCTAGGGTGTCCTGGTGCCAGGTGCACATATGGACACCCATATGCTTGAACATGGTGTTAGTTATGGACAAACTGTGGTTAGCACAGAAGTCCAATAACTGAACACCACTTGGGTTCAGATCGGGCAGGCCGTTCCTCCCAATCACCTCCTTCCAGGTTTCACTGTCATTGCCCACGTGTGCATTGAAGTCCCCCAGTAGGACAATGGAGTCTCCAAGAGGAGCACCCTCCAACACCCCAGTCACAGACTCCAAAAAGGGTGGGTACTCTGAAACATCATTTGGTTCATAGGCACAAATGATGGTCAGGACCCATTTCCCAACCCGAAGGTGCAGGGAAGCAACCCTTTCGTCCACCGGAGAAAACTTCAATATAGAGGCAGCAAGGAGGGGGGATACAAGAATACCCACCCCTGCTCATCGCCTCTCGCCTGGGGCAACTCCAGAAAAGGCCAAGCTCCAGCCCCTCTCCAGGAGACTGGTTCCAGAACCAGAACTGTGTGTTGAGGTGAGGCCGACTATATCTAGCCGGTATCTCTCAACCTCGTACACCAGCTCAGGCTCCTTCCCCACCAGAGAGGGGACATTCCACGTACCAAAAGCCAGTTTATAAAGCTTGGGATCAGTCCGCCAAGGTCTCCGCCTTTGACCGCCACCTAATCTACATAGCACCGGACCCCCATGATCCGTCCTGCAGGTGGTGAGCCCACTGGAGGGCGGACCCATGTAACTCCTTCGGGCTGAGCCTGGCCGGGTCCCATGGGTGGAAACCCGGCCACCAGACACTAGCCATCGAGCCCCTCCCCCAGTCATAGCTCCAGGGTGGGGCCCCAGTAACCCCATACCGGGCGGGGTACACTGAATCCTTGATCTAGAATTTATCATGAGAGTCTGTTGGATCGTTCTTACTCTGGCCCTTCACCCAGGACCAGTTTGTCTTGGGTGACCCTATCAGAGGAAAATTTCCCCGGACAACATACTAGCTCCTGGGATCACTGGGGCACACAAACCCCCCACCACGATAAGGTGATGATCCATGAGGGGATCATGGATCGTCAATGAACATAAAGAGGAAAATAAGTCACACTTAAGAAACAATTCAAGATATGTGAAAACCAACCAAGGATAAAAAAAAAAAAAAATAAAATAAAACAGGAACTAGAACTCAGGAAATACAACAACTCTACAAATATAGAAAACAGCAATGACACTAAGCATGGTGGAATTCCACGTGCTCAGATCGTGAAAGAGCCCCCCCCCCCCTCCCCAGGGGTTGATTCCAGACACCCAGGGTAACATCGAAAAGAAAAGAAAAACAAAATATAACCCACCCACACAGAAAACCCACCCTACAAAATCAAGAAAACAACCCCACCCTAGGCGGTAGAAGGGGGACCCAGGCACGGAGGGACTGAAACAAACCAGAGAAAATAAGAAAAACCCTCATGACTCACACCCCAGCAAAACGCAGGCGAGGAGTTAACAAAAAAAACAAAAAACAAAAACACTCAAGATCCACACCAGGCAAAACCCAGGCACCTAGGCCCCCTGGACCGGAGAGCTGGACAGTTCAGGTGGTCAAATGAAGTCCCAAAGCTGGCAGACGACATGATGGAAAGAGTCAGGTGGCCTGCCGGAAAACGTGGGCCACCCAACCCAGTGGCACAGTCTGTCCGGCGGCCTTCCAGGGTCCTTCAGCCACCTCAACAGATGAGAAAGTCCAGGAGGCGGTTGCCCAGCGAGGATGAATGATGGTTGATTAAGTTGGATAATTGGGGAAGAGAATGGAACAGATGGCCGGCCAGCGGGAACCTCAGGGACAGGAACAGGAGCCCCGGTGGCGACAGGGAAAGGGGAACCCCTGATGACCCCAGGCAAAGGAGAGGGGGCCACGATGGCTCCAGGCAGAAGAGGGGAAACCCAGATGGCGTCAGGCAGAGGAGAGGGACCCCGACGCTTCAGGACTGGCCTGCAGTACCCTCGGTGGCCCCAGACTGGGACCTAGCAGCACCCACGGTGACCCCAGACTGGGACCTAGCAGCACCCGTGGTGACCCCGGACTGGGACGAAGCAGCACCCACAGCTGCTCCAGGCTGGAGCAAAGCTGCACCTATGGCTTCTCTGGGCTGGAGCAAAGCTGCACCCACGGTGGCTCCGGGCTGGAACAAAGCAGCACCCGTGGTGGACCTGGACTGGACCAAAGCTGCACCCACGATGGACCTGGACTTGGCCAAAGCTGCACCTGCAGTGGCCCCCGGGCTGGGGCATGACAACCACAGTGGGCCCAAGCTGGAGCGCAGCACCCACATTGAACTGAGGCTGGGACGCAGCACCCACGACGGCCCCCAACTGGGACACAACACCCACCTAGACCAAGACTGAGGAGGAGCTGCACCCACGGAGGTCCCAGGCTGGAACGGAGCACCCGTGGAGACCTCAGCTGAAAAAGAAGTGGCACCCACTGAGGTCCCGGGCTGGGAAGGCGCACCCACGATGACCTCAGCTAGAGGAGGAGCAGCACCTATGGAGGTCCCAGGCTGGGACAGAGCATCCATGATGACCACTGCTAGAGGGGGAGCAGCACCCACCGAGGTCCCGGGCTGGGACGGAGCACCCGCAAAGACCTCAGTTGAAGGAGCTGGACCCATGGAGATCTCAGGTGGTGAGGCTGGACCCACAGAGACCTCTGGCGAAGTTGGATGAACCTCGGCGACCCTGGGAAAGACTCCAGTAGGAGGGACAACGAGACCGGGTCAGGATCACCAGCGGCAGTGGAGCCCAGCGAGGTGAGCTCAGGTGTAACTAACGGCTGGACTTGGCTCTCCCCACCAAGAGCCAGGCAAGATCTCTCCAACACAGAGACAGTAAAAACAAAGAAGAACACTTGCCTGAGCTCAAGCTCCTCCGCCATCCAGGTCCAGGGAGCGACGTCTCAGGCCCAGCCCTCTGGAAGTCCAGCTTCGGCTCTGCTGCGGTGGCCCCTGCAGCAGGTATGGTGGCAGATACAGTCCCGGGACACCCCCCCCCCCCCAGTGAAGTGGTCCATGCAGATGGCTTGCCCGGCTTTGACACAGGATGTTGGCTCCCTGCTGGTAATAGATCCTGAACTGCTGAGGCCAGGGGACATGCCATTGTCGGCGCAGGCTTCAGCTCTGTAACAATGCTCTCCCTTTGTCCGGACCATGGCTGCGGGGCTGGAACCAGGTCCTCCAGGGCCGCAGGCTCGTCCATCATCCGGTGGCTTGAACCTGGGACCGACGGACACTCGGGGGGCAAAGGAGGAGACGGGGAGAGAGCAGGTGAACAGTCTATAGCTGTAGCAGGTGGTGAGGATTCAGAGGACTGCAAAGTCTGAGCCTCACCACCGGGAGTCAGGCAAGATAATTCATATTTTGGTAAATGACAATGGAAAAAACACTTGCCTGAGTTCCCGGGGCACGATGTTCTCTGTCGCAGCTGGTGTAGTTTCAGCCCTCTCCGTGACTTCAGTGGCTGAGGGGCCCCCCCAGAGGAAACTAGAGAAGCCACCCCTGCAGACACGGCGAGGGGCGGAGCCATGAAGGAGGTGATGGACCTTCAGAAGGAAATGCCTAGGTGACGGGAGTCACAGCCGCAAAGGAGGAGGAGGAGGCTGACGGGACAGCTGGCGATGAAGAACAGAAGAGAGGAAATGTTGCAGGGATTGTCTGGCTCAGCACAGGGGAAACTGCTGGCTGAAAGGTGGAGGCGTTCCTCTGGCGGTGTGTCACTGGGCAGCGGCGAGAAATGGGAGGCGGCTGACCAGGTGGCTCTCCTCCAGGCAGTCCAGTCCCGTCGCGACCCAAGAAGGAGCGGAGGCAGACCCCGAAGAGCGGTGTCTCAGAGCAGGCAAAGCAGACACGGGAGCGGATGAGCAGAGGGAGGAGGAAGACGCCTCTCACGGGGAGCGCTTCCTTGTTGGCTTTGGACCCACCAAGCGCTGCCCCATCATCAGCCCGGGGAAAGACAGCTGGAGCGCTGAGACAGTGGACAACAAATCCGCATACTGGTGATACTTCTTCAATCTGGGATGTGCCTCAATGATGCCAACTGCTGCCTCCACATTCTCACAGACTCTTTTTGGGCTGCGGGAGGCGAGAGCTTGAGTCACGAATTCCTGGATAAATTCGGCGGCCCATTCCTCCTCTAGGCTCGGGGTCCTGGTCGCCTTTCCCTCTCTGTTGGCTGACGGCTGGCAGGCTGGGGATATGGTGAGTGCTCCAGACAACACAGGTGAGTGAAAGCAAAAAGAACCACAAACTGCAGCAGCTGGGTCTCAGAGGGGTTGGAGTCTACTGTCGTGAATTGACCCTTTGAGGCAGAGAGAGTGACCAGAGCGCTGAACTGCAGTTTGTGGTATTTAATAAGAACAAACACAAAGTCCAAACAGTGCTCAACATAAACTTACAAACAGACAAAATAAGGAGAAGGTGAGGCAGGTGTTAGAACAGGAGCTGGGTTCTAACAGACATGGATTCCTGATGAGACTCTGACAAGGAGTGGATGAAGCAGGCAGTCTTAAGTAAGGGAAGCAATTAATTATACCAAGTGCCATCAGTTGTGAATCACATGAGTGGACAGGAGGTGGAAGTGATTACAATCAGCTGTGAGTCTTGAGGAGAGGAGACGGGGCTGACATTTTGACAGTGGCACCGCCCACAACCAGGGTAAAACCTGGAAGTACCACTGACAGCTGCAACCCCAAAGAGAGAGAGAGTGAGAGAGAGAGAGAGAGAGAGAGAGAGAGAGAGAGAGAGAGACAATAAAATACAAATATAATGTAAATATAATAACTACAATGCAGACAAATAAAGACTGAAGGAAAAATACAAGTAACCCCAAAAATATAAATAACAAAACTGCAATGAACGTAAACAGGAAAATAAGTCACACTTAAGAAACAATATAAGATACGTGAAAACCAACCAAGGATAAAAAAAAAAAACAGGAACTAGAACTCAGGAAATACAACTATACAAGTATGGAAAAGGGCAATGAGACTGAGCACAACGGAATCCCCCAGGCTCAGATCATGACACTTACGCAGAATGCACACGTCTTTTCTTTAGATCAGAGTTTAAAAATTTTATTTATTCATAGTTTTTATGTTGATTGTGTTTATTATAAATTTGCTCTTGCTTATGCAGAATGACTATGTATTTTCCTTAAGAGTTTATAAAATTTAGTTATTCAATGCTGACTGTGTTTACAAGTCAATTCACTGCAAAAAAAAAAAAAATCTATATTTCGATATGTTATCAAGCAGCCTCTCTTTTACGCAATGTGGTAGGTTGCCTGTTGGGCTTTTTTGGGCTTGTTTCCATCGAGCTTGTTGCCTGTTTCTCGCATGAAACCTGGCAACACTGTTTGAAGGCTTCACTGGAGTGAAAGCAACAGGAAGACACATAGAGCTATGCTGTAGAAAATGTATATTTCAGTAATATTTCTGGGAGAATAAGGTTTAATAGAAAGCTAGCACTGGATTATTTACTATAGTCCTCAACTGTGTCGCTGTAGGCTGTCAAAATTACAGGAGAAAGAATGAGGGCTGCCATTTACAGGTTCCTGCTGATACTGATCAGATGGGAGAAATGAATCTCAGCAATGAAAAGAGCTGCCCCCTTCAACAAGCAGAAACCAGCAAAAAACAGTTGAATATACAATGAACATTTTGTGGGAGGTAAGGATGTTTCTAGTTCCTAATATTCCAGTCCTAGCTTGATATTAAACATGCGCTTGGGTATTTACTACCTGCTTTTGCAGACATCAATAAAATTTTTAATAAAAGTTAAGTTGTGAACAAACAAGCTACCATGATAAGAATCACGTTTTAGACCGTCCATGGATAATTTCTCAACATACCAACGTTTGCACAGTTGTCATATGTTCCAACAAAGTCACACAACCCAATTTCAAGAAGCTCTGCTGGCTGGATTGTGCAAAAATGTTGTTTTAGTGATGCATTGGTGTGTAAGGCATAGCCATAGCAACGTGAAAGTTCGCACTCCAGAGGATCCAGATCACTGCCGGAGGTCACGTGACTGCAAAACCTCAATTGGTGTATATGTTTGCAACATCACTAATTGTATTTCTCTCATCCGACTTAGCTAATGACAGTTAATTTGTTTCCTGACATCTTCTTGTTTATCCGACTTTATTAAATAAAGCCTCTAATGAAACAGTACACAATGACACTGCGGAGCGATGGATAAAAAAGCTCCAAATATAAACAAGTTTAACACAGTGAGAAAAAAAATTAAATCAAACTCTAAAAAACAGTAATTACATTAAAGCAGGGAGCAGTTGTTTCCTCGTTATCTCCCTCGCTCAGACTGAGAGCTGCCAAATCATTAAAACACACAGCAATCAATATAGGTGACTGATGGACAGAGACGTCCAATCAGGAAACTCCCTGTTGTCCAGGTGAAGTGACAGGAAGCTGCCAAATCAATCACAGACTCACAGGAGGGTTACTCTCTGTTTTATGAACTGATGATGAGGAGGGAGCATTAGCGCGTGCTCCCTGCTTCACTGTTAATAATTAAAGTCCATCAGCACACAGAGAGATTCACAGAGAGGCCGTTACCCTGACGATATCGTATGATGGATTGAGTCAATAACATGGGCAAGGTGACGCTCACGCCGACATCACCCTCCTCCTCTGACATCAGTTTCTTGAAAAGCTGGACAAAAGAAGCTTCAACATCTAAAGGTGAACGTTACAATATTCATCGTCAACATTTTTGATTTTTCGTTTGTGTTTAGTGCTGGGAGCTGTTATGAAGCCCCAGCTTCCTCCTATAAATGTAACAAGTTTTTTTCTTTCTTTTTGTTGTTTTTCTTTATAATTAAAACCATTTTAAGGGATTGGAAAATTATTGTTTTGCTTGAAAGGTAATTTGTCAAAGCAAGGGTAGATTGATTCTTTGTAAGGGGTTAATTGCTGCATTTGACAATTATGTTTAAATCCTGTAAAATGGTTACATGTATGGAACAACTGAAATTGTTGCATGGGTGAGAAGAGAATGTGTTTTCTGTTAATTTAGTTGCTGTCATGAATGCCCAAAGCCATCAATTTTGGCATGCATTGGTTAGCCTAATTGGTTCTACGCATGGTGATGGCTAAAAGCCCTCACCCCTCAGGAGTAAGTAGTAGGTCATGAATTGTTTGTTTGAAGTAGGATTTTTTTTTTTTGTTAATTATATCGGGGTTTTTTGTTTGTTTGTTTGTTTGTTTTTCAGGAAACACACTGACATTTAATTAGAGAAGGTGGGGCGTAAGGTAATAAAGCTGAGTGTGTGCAGTGGGTAGGGAGGCTCAGAATTGTTTGTTCAGGCTCTGGAGCTGGGAGGTTTGGAATCTCTCTCACATGGAGATGATTTTTTTTTTTTTCACTTTTGTGGAAGATAATAAATGGATGCTTCCTTTTGCTATATGGAGGGTTTTGGTGTTTTTTTGATGCATCTTGCACCCAAGCTAGAAGTTTTGTGACAGGAGTGATCTTATCTGATTGACCGACTGGACTGCTGATTGGTTAAACAGGATCAGGAAGACAAAGGGACACAAAAGAAACTGAGAGACCCAAAACCATCAGAAAGAGACTTGAAACCACTGCAAAACACAGAAAACTTAAAGATACTCAAGAACAATGCAAAGATGATTGAATGCACCACAAAGAGACGGAAAACATCAAGAGAAGTGAAACTAACACAAAGATAACACCAACACAAAGAAAATTTAAAGGTCACATATTATGTAAAATCACTTTTCTGTGGTTTTCTAACAATTTCTTTCTCCAATACGGCTGCACAGTTTTAAAAAAAAAAAATGTGTGATTGCAATTCATCATCATCATCATCATCATAGCAGTCTGCCGTGGGCAACAATGACTGTTTCATATGGGTCTGATTAGATTCCTCCACACAGCTCTGTCCTTAGCCTTCCGCTGCCTGGAACTCCTGTCTATATCCAGCTTCTTCAAGTTTCTTTTTACAGTGTCTTTGAATCTGAGCCTTGATCTACCCCAATTGCACTTGCCCTCACATAACTGTGAGTAGAGTAACTGCCGAGGGAGACGCTGGTGAGTCCATTCTCTCAATATGTCCGAGCCATCTCAGGTTTGTCTGTATTAGCATATCCTTCATTGATGGTAGACCAGCTTGTTTCAACACTTCTATGTTGTTATCTTGTCTTTCCATGAGATGCTCATTATGGCTCGAAGGTGTCTCATCATGTACATGTGGAGTTTCTTTACCTGCACTCTGTAGACAGTCCAAGTTTCAGCACCGTACAATAGAGTAGCCAGTACTGTCGCTCTGTACACTTTGCATTTCACGTGGATAGACACATGTCGATTGTTCCACAGTCTCTACCTCAAGTTTCCAAACGCAGCGCTTGCTCTTCCCTTTCTGGAAGATAGTTCATCCTCCAGCCTAGCATTCTCTGAAACAGTACTCCCTAGATACTTGAAAGTCTTGCACTTGACTAGTGGCTCTGTACCAATGCTGATCTCTTCTGGTAGTGATGTTGATAACTGGAACTTTGGTGGCTGATAAAGGCACTCTGTCTTCTTGATGTTGATTTGGAGGCTGAATTGGCTAGCTGCTCTTGCAAATCTCTCCACTAAAGATTGCATATCTTCCACACTGTGTGCAACTAGAGCACTGTCGTCTGCAAAGAGCATTTCTCTTACTACCTTTATCAATGTCTTACTCTTGGCTTTAAACTGTGCCACACTGAGCAAGTCTGCTTCTTTCCTTGTTTGAATGCATACTCCTTCGGAAGTGTCTTTGAAGGCCACCTCAAGCATGGCTGCCAGATATAGCGAGAAGAGTGTAGGCGCCAGCACACACCCTTGTTTCACCCTGTTGCTTACTGAAAAGTCTTTAGATACTGAACCACTCATTGCCATGTTTGCTTGCATACCTGTATGGAGTGCCTTAATCAGGCTGACAAACTTCTCTGTACAGCCATATTTCTTGAGTACCAGCCAAAGTCCTTGTCGCAAAACAGTATTGAAGGCTTTACTGAAGTCTGTGAAGACTACATAAAGTGGCATGTTCTGTACGATACACTTTTCTTGAACCTGTTTCAAGCAGAAAAATCATGTCCATTGTGCTTCTTCTACTTCTAAAGCTGCACTGGGTTTCCGGTAGTACATTCTGTGAGATATTTTCATTGAGTCTGTTCAGTAGTACACGTGAGAATCTTACCAACAGTGGCTAGCAGTGATATACCTCAGTAATTTCCACAATCTTTCCTGTCACCTTTCTTGAACAAAGGCGCAATGCTTGCATCCTTCCTGTCTTGAGGTACTTTCTGGGCATCCCATATCTCTTGGAGGAGCTTGTGCAGGCAGTTGGTCAGCTGAACACCACCAAATTTCCACACTTCTGCTGGAATTCCATCCCTTCCTGGAGCTTTACTATCCTTTGTTGTTGTGATAGCTGCCATTAGTTCATCAAGATTTAGTGGTTCATCCAGACTTAATACAGCTGGTCGCTGCACTAGAGCTTCTTTAGCTTCTTCAGTGAGATCTCCAGGGTTGTTTAGTAGTTGGTCAAAGCGGTCTGCAAATCTGTCCAGGAATTTGTCTTTCTCCTGCAAAACTGTTTCACCATTCATAGCCTTTAGTTGGATCAGTCGTCTTGGTTTAGGGCTGTAGATTTCTCTCAAACCTGTGAAGAATGTTTTCATGTCCTTCCTGTCTGCTGCAGTTTGAAGTTCCTCCACTTTTTTATCCCACCAGTTGGATTTCATCTCTCTGGTGTACTTCTGTAGCTCACTCTGAGCCTTTGAGTATTTCTTCTTCTTTGACCTTGTGTTACACTGTAGATTTTCCTGCCAAGCTGTATTCCTTGCTTCTAGTAGTTTTTTCAGATGTTCATCATGCTCATCAAACCAATCTTGAAGTTTCCTCTCAGGGTGGCCTAAAACATCATTCGCAGTCTGATACAACATATCCTTCAGTGTTGCCCATTTCTCTTCTATGTCATTCTCTGAGTTGTTGCTGTCCCCGTCTTTCAAGTTTTCATCCATTTCCTGTGTAAGTTCTTCCTGCTTCTTTTCGCCTTTCAGTGCACTAGTGTTTAGCTTCCGTGGTGGCTTCCACCCATCCTGCAGTGCTGTTTTCATCTCCAAATCCTTAATCTAGATCTCAGCATAACATGATCAATACCACAGTCTGCACCTCTCATTGCTCTGGTTTCCAATACATCCCTTATGTCGCTCTGCCTGACTATGATGTAGTCTAATAAGTGCCAGTGCTTGGATCTTGGGTGCATCCATGTCTTCTTGTGTGTGTCCTTGTGCTTAAATAGAGTGTTGGTTATCACAAGGTTGTACTCTGAACATAGTGCAAGTAGAAGTTCTCCATTAGCATTGCACTTGCCTACTCCATGACTGCCAAGCACTCCTTTCCATTTCTCAGTGTCCGAACCAACTCTGGCATTAAAATCTCCAACGAGTATCAGCCTGTCATCAGTCGGTACACGCCTGATACTCTCATGTAAATCACTGTAGATCCTTCGCCTCCTCTGTGTTGGTCATTGGTGGGGCATATACACTGATGAGCGTGGCATACATCTTCCGCTGTAGTGGGAGTCTCATAGTCATTATCCTGTCGTTGATTGTCACCAGTTCCTCATCAAGCATTGCTGCTATCTCCTTTGTAACTGCAAAGCCCACTCCTGCTTCTCTCCTTTCTTAAGTTGATTTCCCACTCCTAAAGAAGATGTACCCATGGTCTTCCAAGCTGTCATATCAAGGCAATCTTGTTTCACTAAATGCAGCTATGTCTACATTGTACCTGTTCATTTCCAGGGCCACAAGCGTGGTCTGTCTTTCTGGGCGCTGTGATGTTGTTCTGTCCAACAGAGTGTGTACATTCCAGTCTGCTACACACAAGGTTGCCGTTTTGCTCTTCTTTTGTCTTCCTGCTCCTAGCTTACTTTTCGCTGCCTGTCGGAGTGTGAACAGATCAGTGCGGACCTTGTTTGTCCGGGCAACGTCCGAGCCGGTATGAGTTGCTTTCTGATTGACCATTTCATGAAACTGCTTGCAAAGTACTTGAGCACTGCTAGCTTTTGCTGGACTAGCAGCACATTCTTGGCAGATAAAGGTATTATCAGTGGCAAGGACAAGCCAAGACAAACGGACTCCAGTATCTGTTGCAGTGACTGACCAGATGATAGGTTTGTTTATCTCTGCTCTTTGTGTAGTGCATGTCACGATGCACCGACTGGCACTGTCCACCACAGACCTTGCGACAGATGTGTTTATCTGGCAGGATGTCCAGTCTCACCCCTTGTAACTGGGAGTGGTCCACCACAGACCTGTGGTAGATATTGTTTTTAGTTCTGCCGGGATGCTCAGTTTCACACTCCATGCCCCCGGAAGGGTGAGGATGCCGGTTGAGTCACCGACAGCCCGACCCATGAGACAGGTAGTACCGGTTTTCATGGTTATCCAGTAGCAAGCAAGCCAGTGGCCCCAAATATTGTGATTTGCGATGCGGTTTTGATTATTTACCCAACAGCGCACATATGTCGGGCCAATGTCAGCAAGTCTACATTGAGAATATGGCTTATAGAGGTTGTTTACACATTGGCAAGACATTTGCTAGATATTAGCCGATGTCTTGCCAATGTGCAAACACCCTCTGTATTCCCAATGTAAACTTTGTACATCAGCCCCAAGTTGGCATGACATATGTGTGCTGTTGGGGTTGTATACAACAATTAGTTCCGACCAAGCAATCTGATTGGACAATGGAGATTTCAGGAATTACTATACTCTCTAATAATCTCACGCAGACATTTCACCAAATATGTATAACTCTGCTTTAGCTGTGTAATAGTCTTTAAATTACTGTCTAGGTAATATCAGTGGCTTCTCATAATGCTGTGTTGGATACCTTAGTTTCCACAGTGAGGCGCTGTTTGAAAAGAGATGGTCCAAAAATAAACCATTTTTCCATGACTCCTAAAGTCCCGCCCTTGTAAATAGCCAGCAAGATATTTACTGCCTGTTTACAACAAAATAGGCATGCCAGAGTTGGATTTATAGTCCTGATTAGCCAACCATAGTACCTCTGTGGTGATGGACTTTTCGTTTAATCTGAAAATGCCAAGAAAAAAGTGAGCGACGTACACAAAAACTAACACGGAAATTCACCGAACCTAAATCACTAATGGGCTAACCAGTCGCTGGCACAAGGCAGGTGACCAACAAAACCTACTCAACATAAACATTGACTTCTACACTGGACAATATTTGGTTCCTTGTGTGTGAGTTTAAGTTTAATGTTTATTTGAAAGGAACATTGCATACTAATAAACATTAATACAAATGTTAGTATGCCACATTTAGCAATATTGCTAATTTGCATCTGTAGTCCCCCAGCGGGTCATAAAAACAAAGACACAGTCATAAACGAGAAGAACATCTGCAATAAAACTGTACAAAGTGGATATGCAAAAGTGCAAGAGCTAAGGTGCTACAAAACAAAACATTCAAATATTACACAAGTGAAGTGCTGTGTATGCATGCACATACACATGCAACCAAGCACCTCACAACAAGAACAAACAACAGCAACAAACAAGAGGCGGGCATATGTGTGTGATGCATGGGTACATACACATGTGCATGCCGCAGAGCATCACTAGTTGTGCGTACAGTTTTGGTTTTTTATGTTAAGGTCTGGACATGGCTGTGCTCATGTCCTCGCTTTATGTTGTTTTCTGTGATCTTAAGGACATGAGCTCACCCACGGCCTCACCCTCAGTTCATTGTGTTTTCCTGCCTTAGCCTTAGTTTAGTCATTGTGTTTATTTTCATTATCATGTCTCCTATTATGCTCTGTAGTCCTGGTTTCTGCCCTGCTTCCTGTGTTTATTATTTTCACACAAATTATCAGAAGAGTTATCCAAGAGCCAAAGACGACTCATGGAGAGCTCCACAAAGACCTGGAGATAGCAGGTACTGCTTTTTCGAAGAAAGCAATAAGTAATGCACTCAACCGACATGGGCTCTATGCCTGCTCACCTCACAAGACTCCATTGCTGAAGAAAAAGCAAGTCAAAGCTCATTTAAAATTTGCTGCACAACATTTGGGCACCTCCAGTGGGCTCACCACCTGCAGGAGGGATCATGGGGGTCCGGTGCTATGTGGATTAGGTGGCGTCAAAGGCGGAGACCTTGGCGGACTGATCCCAAGCTTTCTAAACTGGCTTTTGGTACATGGAATGTCACCTCTCTTGTGGGGAAGGAGCCTGGGCTGGGGTACGAGGTTGAGAGATACCAGCTAGATATAGTCGGCCTCACCTCAACACACAGCTCCGGTTCCGGAACCAGTCTCCTGGAGAGGGGCTGGGGCTTGGCCTTTTCTGGAGTTGCCCCGGGCGAGAGGCGACGAGCAGGGTTGGGTATTCTTGTACCCCCCCCCACCTTGCTGCCTCTATATTGGAGTTTTCCCCGGTGGACGAAAAGGTTGCTTCCCTGCGCCTTCGAGTTGGGAAACAGGTCCTGACCATCATTTGTGCCTATGCATCAAATAATGTTTCAGAGTACCCACCCTTTTTGGAGTCAGTGACTGGGGTGCTGGAGGGTGCTCCTCTTGGAGACTCCATTGTCCTACTGGGGGACTTCAATGTGCATGTGGGCAATGACAGTGAAACCTGGAGGGGGGTGATTGGGAGGAACGGCCTGCATGATCTGAACCCGAGTGGTGTTCAGTTACTGGACTTCAATGCTAACCACAGTTTGTCCATAATTAACACCATGTTCAAGCATAAGGGTGTCCATATGTGCACCTGACACCAGGACACCCTAGGTCGCAAGTCGATGATCGATTTTGTTATTGTGTCATCAGACCTGCGACCGTATGTCTTGGACACCCAGGTAAAGAGAGGTGTAGAGCTGTCAACTGATCACCACCTGGTGGAGAGTTGGATCCGATGGCAGGGGAGGAAGTCATTCAGACCTGGTAGACCCAAACGTATAGTGAGAGTGTGCTGGGAACGTCTGGCTGAGGCCCCTATCTGGGAGGTCTTCAATTCCCACCTCCGGAAGAACTTCAACCACATTCCGAGGGAGTCTGGAGACATGGAGTCTGAATGGGCCATGTTCTCCACCTCTGTTGTTGAAGCAGCGGCCCAGAGCTGCGGCCGCAAGGTGGTCATTGCATCTTGTGGTGGCAACCCCCGAACCAAGTGGTGGACACCAGTGGTGAGGGGGGCCATTAAGATGAAGAAGGAGTCCTATCAAGCTTGGTTGGGTTGTGGGACTCCCGAAGCAGCTGAGGTGTACCAGCAGGCCAAGCGGAGTGCAGCTCGGTTGGTTGCTGAAGCAAAAACCCGAGTATGGGAGGAGTTCGGTGAGACCATGGAACAAGACTTTCGGTCGGCCTCAAAGAGATTCTGGCAAACTGTCCGGTGGCTCAGGAGGGGAAAGCAGCTCCCTGTCCACACTGTGTATGGTGCGGATGGGACACTGTTGACTTCGACTGGGGATATCGTCGGGCGGTAGAAGGAATACTTCGAGGATCTCCTCAATCCCACTGATACACCTTCCACAGAGGAAGCAGGGTTTGGGGACGAGGGGGACGACTCGCCTATCACAGGGGCTGAGGTCGCCAAGGTGGTTAAATATCTCCTTGGTGGCCGGGCCCCAGGGGTGGACGAGATTCGCCCTGAGTACCTTAAGGCCCTGGATGTCGTTGGGCTGTCATGGTTGACACGCCTCTGCAACATTGCGTGGAGGTCGGGGGCAGTGCCTTTGGCATGGCAAACCGGGGTAGTGGTTCCTCTCTTCAAAAAAGGGGACCGGAGGGTGTGCTCCAACTTTAGAGGGATCACACTCCTCAGCCTCCCTGGGAAGGTCTATGCCAAGGTACTGGAGAGGAGAGTCCGGCCGTTGGTCGAACCTCGGATTCAGGAGGAGCAATGTGGTTTTCGTCCTGGCCGTGGCACACCGGACCAGCTCTTTACCCTCTCGAGAATTCTTGAGGGTTCGTGGGAGTTTGCCCAACCAGTTTAAATGTGTTTTGTGGACTTGGAGAAGGCATTTGACCGCATCCCTTGTGGTTTTTTGTGGGGGGTGCTTCGGGAGTATGGGGTATCAGGCTTGTTGTTACAAGCTATACGGTCTCTGTACGGCCGTTGTGAGAGTTTGGTTCGTATTGCCAACACTCGGTCGGAGTCATTCCCAGTGAGAGTTGGACTCCGTCAGGGCTGCCCTTTGTCACTGATCCTGTTCATAATTTTTATGGACAGGATTTCTAGGCGCAGCCAGGGAATGGAGGGTGTCATGCTTGGTGACCACAGGATCTCATCTCTGTTGTTTGCAGATGATGTAGTCCTGTTGGCTTCATCCAGCAATGACCTACAGCTCTTGCTGGGACGGTTTGCCGCTGAGTGTGAAGCGGCTGGGATGAGAATCAGCACCTCCAAGTCCGAGTCCATGGTCCTCAGCCGGAAAAAGGTGGATTGTCCTCTCTGGGTTGGGGACAGGCTCCTGCCCCAAGTGGAGGAGTTTAAGTATCTTGGGGTCTTGTTCACGAGTGAGGGGAAAATGGAGCGAGAGATTGACAGACGTATTGGAGCAGCATCTGCAGTGATGCGGACGTTGTACCGGTCTGTTGTGGTGAAGAGGGAGCTTAGTTCTAAGGCAAAGCTGTCAATTTACCAGTCAATCTACATTCCTACTCTCACCTATGGTCACGAGCTTTGGGTAGTGACCAAAAGAACAAGTTTGCGGATACAAGCGGCTGAAATGAGCTTTCTCCGTAGGATTGCTGGACTCACCCTCAGAGATAGGGTGAGGAGCTCAGTCATCCGGGAGAGGCTCAGAGTAGAACCGCTGCTCCTCCACATTGAAAGGAGTCAGTTGAGGTGGTATGGGCATCTGATTAGGATGCCTCCTGGACGCCTCCCCCTTGAGGTGTTTCAGGCACGTCCCACTGGGAGGAGACCCCGGGGCAGACCCAGGACTCGGTGGAGAGACTATGTCTCCCAGCTGGTCTGGGAACGCCTTGGTATCCTCTCTGAAGAGCTGGAGCAGGTGGCTGGGGAGAGGGAAGTCTGGGCTTCTCCGCTTGAACTGCTGCCTTCGCGACCCAGACCTCCGGAAAAGCGGTAGAAGATGGATGGATGGATGGAACATTTGGGCAAGGCAGGAAAATACCAAAAGAATATAGTCTGGTCAGATGAGACCAAAATTGAACTTTGTGGATGCCACAGCCATGTGGCATGTGCCATGTTTGGAGCAGAAATGCTACTACACATCCCATCTTGGTTTGGGGGTGTTTTTTCAGCACATGGTACAGGCAGACTTTATATAATTGAAGGAAAGCTGAATCAACAAATGTACAGAGACATCTTGATAAGAGCCTGTTGCCATCTGCCAAGATGCTGAAAATGAAATGAAGGTGGACATTCCAACAAGACAATGATCCCAAACACACAGCCAAGGAAACTCTCAACTGGCTCCAGATAAGGAAAATAAAGCTGGTAGAATGGCCCAGTCAGTCACCTGGCCTGAATCCAATTGAAAATCTATGGGACGAATTGAAGATCAGAGTTCATAGGAGACACCCACGGAACCTTCAAGATTTGAAGACAGTTTGTGTGGAAGAATGGGCTAAAATCACGCCTGAGCAATACCTGCACCTAGTTTCTCCATACAGGAGGTGTCTGGAAACTATTAAACGGACGGACGGACGGACTTTATTGATCCCAAACTGGGAAATTACAGTGTAACAACAGCATGACACAGTAGACTGTCATGATTAACTAGCCAGAGGCTCAAACGCAAGACAACAATCACCAGGAGAACACACAGACACAAGTGAGAATGTTTAATATAGTTTACTGGTGTATAAACAAGGTCATGCACGCTGGAGGCAGCACACCACCTGTAAATAAGAAAGACAAGAGAGATATTTAGTGAATGATAATAGAGAAGAGTAGACTAAGAGAGGAGACAAGCATCTTACTGCAATGAGCAGAGGACCCGGCAGCAAAAATTCAGCATGTTGCGGCGTTGAAGCTGGCAGATGTTAGACCAGCGGGATGGACAGGTGCAGGGAATGATGATGGGAAGGAGCAGAACAGAAGACTGACCGGGTAGAGTAGGCGAAGTCCAGGTAGGATGGTGGAAGGGCAGGTGAACATGTGCAGCCCCGGAGACACACCACTGTGATGGCAGCAACCTGAGGAGGAGAGGAGAAAGGGATTAACCAAAGGTTAAATAAGGCATTTAATCATTTGACCTAGATTTATGCAGCAATACTCAACGGTCCAGCCAAGAAGCGCTCGCAGACTGGCTCCTTTATAGCTTGCAGATGAGGAAGCAGCAGGTGCACACAATCACGCAGGTGAGCGTGATCAGCTCCAGAGCCGGGAAACAGGCAGAGGGAACAGAACACAAGAGGGGAGGGGGGCATGCTCGCCTGATCACCACAGTCTCCCCCCCCCCCAAGGGGCTCCTCCTGGCACCCCTTTGGGCTTGTTGGGATGCGCCCGGTGGAAAGCCCGGACCATCCCCCTGTCATGGAAATATGAACCGGGAATCCACGACCTCTTCTCCGGTCCATAACCCTTCCAATCAACCAGATATTGTAATCCCCGACCCCGACGACGAATGTCCAGAATCCTCTGAACAGTGTAGGTGGTATGGCCGTCGAGAACCCGGGGAGGAGAAGGAGGCTTCGGGGGAGGACAGAGAGTGTTGGCAGAGAGGGGTTTTATCCGGGCGACGTGAAATGTAGGATTGATGTGGAGTGCCAGAGGTAACTTGAGCCGAACAGTCACATCATTAATGATCCTTGAGATGGGAAATGGACCCAGGAAATGGGGTGACAGTTTCCTGGACTCAGTCTTCAGTGGTGATCGGCTGACAACCACAACATCTTACCGACAGTGTATCTGGGTGCTGGCACGCCTCTGTAGTTGGTGTACTGATGGTTCCACTCAGATGAGCGGAGAAGGGCAGCCTGGATTAACCTCCACAAATGGTGGCAGCAGTGAACGTGGGACTCTCCACGGATGGAACAGCTACCTCCCTCTACACCATGGGCAAAGGGGGGGTAGCCCACAGATGCCTTGAAAGGCATCAGTCCGGTGGCAGAGGAGACAGCAGTGTTGTGCGCATACTCTACCCAGGTCAGATGGGAGCTCCAGGTGGTGGGATTGCAGGAAGCTACACATCTCAGGGTGGCCTCCAGGGACTGTTTGGCATGCTTGGCCTGCCCGTTGCTCTGCGGAAGGTACCCAGAGGTGAAGCTGATGGTGATGCCGAGGGAACGGCAGAAAACCTTCCAAACTTGGGATGTAAACTGTGAACCTCGGTCAGATACAGTGTCCATAGGAATCCTGTGTAGGCAGATGACATGAAGGGTGAGGAGATTGGCGGTTTTGGCGGCTGAGGACAACTTGGGTAAGGGTACTAAATGGATGTCTTTTGAGAAATGATCAATAATAATGAGAATAACAGTATTGCCCTGAGATAGAGGAAGACCCGTAATGAAGTCCATAGCTATGTGTGACCAGGGGCGACTTGGAACAGGCAGGGGATGAAGAAGGTCGGCAGGGGGTGAGGTGTCCGACTTGCTAGTGGCACAAACCTGGCATGCTTTCAGAAAGTCTCGAACGTTTGTCTGCAGGGTTGGCCACCACTGGGCCGCAGACAGGCCCAGTGGGACCCAGGCCGGTAAGTGATGGAAAGATTGAACCTTACGAAAAACAGGGCCCAACGGGCCTGCCTGGAATTTAATCTTCTGGAAGATCTTAAATACTCTAAATTGCTGTGATCAGTCCAGACAGTGATGGGTTGAGTTGCTCCCTCTAGCCAGTGCTTCCATTCCTCTAAAACCAGTTTTGAGGCCAACAGCTCACGGTCCCCTACGTTGTATCTCCTCTCAGCCAGAGTCAACCGCCAAGAGAAATATGCACATAGATGTAACTTCTGATTGGAGCCGGAGTGTTGCGAGAAGACAGCGCTTACCCCCGAATCAGAAGCGTCTACCTCAACCACAAACTGCAATCACAGGTCGACCTGCGCCACGATGGGCATGTCGGAAAATAGGGCTTTCATTTTGGCGAAGGCCTGCTCCACTGCCTCAGACCATTTGAATGGAATCTTAGTTAAGGTCAGCTGGGTTAATGGCTGGGATACTTTGCTGTAGTCCTGAATGAATCGGCGATAAAAATCTGCAAAGCCCAGGAAACGCTGGAGATGTTTCCTGGACTAGGGGGTTGGCCAATCTAATAGCGCCTTCACATTGGCTGGGTCGGCCCTCAATTCACCTTTGGCTATAATGAAACCCAGGAAGGAATTGGAGTGGGAGGAGAACTCACACTTTTCGGCCTTCACATAGAGCTGATTCTCCAGTAGCCGTTGTAACACAGCCCGGACGTGGACTGTGTGCTTCTCCAGTGTGCGGGAAAAAATCAGTATGTCATCCAGGTAGATGAAAACGAATTGATTCACCATGTCACGGAAAACGTTGTTGATCATGCTTTGGAAGACAGTGGGGGTGTTGGTCAGCCCAAAGGGCATCACTAGGTACTCAAATTGCCCCAAGTGTGTCTTAAACGCGGCCGCCATGGTGTATCGCTGCCCTTTAATTTTTATAATTTGCCTGTTTTTGTTCACTGATTGTGCATCTGCCGGTTCATACACCCGTGAAGAACTACTAAATATCAGGACTCTCACCCCCATGGACCTTCTTCCAGTTTTTTTAGCTCCTGCCGCTGATCTGATCCATTGTTTGGCCAAAAAAGCAAGACGGCGGAAAAGAGGGAAGAGAGGAGGGATTCTCGCTCGGCTACGAAAAAGAGGCTCGCGAACAGCCTTGCCTGGCATATTTCTATCCAATGCCAATTCTCTCCTGAACAAGGTAGAAGAATTAAGACTGCTGATGCGTTTCAAGGACCTCGCTTCCTCGTCTGTCATCTGCTTCTCTGAGACCTGGCTTAATGAGAACATTCCAGATAGCGCGATCAGCCTCGAGGGTTTCCAGCTGATTCGTGCAGATCGCGTCACAGAGCTCTCCGGTAAGTCTATCGGAGGAGGAGTGTGCTTCTATATTAACAACAGCTGGTGCTCTGATGTAACGGTGATTTCCAAACACTGTTCTCCCGCCCTGGAATTTCTTTTCATTAACTGCAAGCCATTTTATTCCCCGCGGGAGTTTGCCTCATTCATTCTCGTCGCTGTGTACGCCCCTCCTGACGCGGACACGCGCGAAGCTCAGCGCGTGCTCACAGATCACATCCAACTTACGGAGCGGAACTTTCCAGACTCCCTGGTTATCGTGGTGGGCGATTTTAACCAGAGCAATCTGAGTCACGAGCTCCCCCGCTACAAACAGTGTATTAAATGTCCAACCAGAGGAAATAACACGCTAGATCACTGTTATACTTCAGTAAAGGACGCATATCGCGCTGTTCCCCGCGCAGCGCTGGGACTATCTGATCACGTGATGGTTCACCTCATCCCCACATACAAACAAAGACTGAAACTCACTAAACCTGTTGTGACCACCACAAAGAAATTGACCAGTGAAGCTGGAGAGAAACTGAACACATGCATGGAAATAACTGACTGGGACATGTTTAAAAGAGCCACACATGATCTTAATGAGTACACATACACTGTGAACTCATATATCAACTTCTGTGAAGAGCACATTCTCCCATCGCGCACCAGGATAAGATATTCTAATGACAAGCCTTGGTTCACAGCTAAGCTCAGACGGATCAGGAAGGAGAAGGAAGCAGCGTTGAAAAGTGGAGACAGGGACTGCTACAGGGAGGTCAAATATCGGTTTAACAGAGAGCTGAGGAGAGCTAAATCTGTATATTCTGAGAGACTCCAGCAGCAGTTCACTGCTAATGACTCGGCTTCTGTGTGGAGAGGACTGAGGCAAATCACCAACTATCGGCCTCAGGCTTCTAAAGGTCAGGATGACAAAGCCCTTAGTCAAAGACTGTCCCAACACTATGCCCGTTTTGACACCTCGTCAGCTGTGTCCAACTCACCCACTCCACCCAGCTCCTCTGCCTCCTCAGCCCCTAATTCATCAAGAGCGGTCCCCCCCTCCTCCTCCTCCTCCTCCCCCCCTCCCCTTGTCATCAGTGAGCAGGACGTGCACAGACAGTTCTCCAGACTGAACCCGCGCAAGGCCCCCGGGCCGGACGGTGTGTCTCCCTCCACCCTGAGACACTGTGCGAAAGAGCTGGCTCCTGTCTTCACAGACATTTTTAACACCTCCCTTAAGCAATGTCACGTGCCGACCTGCCTCAAACCTCCACCATCATCCCTGTCCCCAAGAAGCCACGGATTACTGGACTTAACGACTACAGACCTGTAGCGCTCACCTCTGTAGTCATGAAGTCCTTTGAGCGCCTGGTCCTGTCTCACCTCAAGTCCATCACCACACCCCTCCTAGACCCGCTGCAGTTTGCCTACCGTGCTAACAGGTCTGTGGACGACGCAGTCAACCTGGCCCTCCACTCCATCCTGCAGCACCTGGACTCCCCGGGAACCTACGCCAGGATTCTGTTTGTGGACTTCAGCTCCGCATTCAACACCATCCGCCCCGATCTGCTCCAGGACAAGCTGTCCCTGCTCAACGTGCCTGACTCCCTCTGCAGGTGGATCACCGACTTCCTGACGGACCGGAGACAGCATGTGCGGCTGGGGAAGTCTGTCTCAGACTCTGTTAGCATCAGCATTGGATCACCCCAGGGCTGTGTACTTTCCCCCCTACTCTTCTCCCTTTATACCAACTCCTGCACCTCCTCCCACCAGTCTGTTAAGCTGATTAAGTTTGCGGACGACACCACCCTCATCGGGCTCATCTCCAACGGTGACGAGTCCGCCTACAGGGAAGAGGTGGCCCAGCTGGTGTCCTGGTGCAGCCACAACAACCTGCAGCTGAATGCTCTGAAGACAGCGGAGATGATTGTGGACTTCAGGAAAGTCACATCCCCCCTGCCCCCCCTCACCATCACAGGCTCTCCCATCACCTTTGCAGATTCCTTCCGCTTCTTGGGCACCACCATCACCCGAGACCTCAAATGGGAGCCAACCATCAGCTCCCTCATCAAAAAGGCCCAGCAGAGGATGTTCTTTCTGCGGCAGCTGAGGAAGCTCAAGCTACCCACCATGATGTTAGTGCAGTTCTACACGGCCATCATCGAGTCCATCCTCACCTCCTCCATAACTGTGTGGTACGCAGGAGCCACTGCCAGGGACAGACTAAGGCTGCAGCGCGTCGTGCGCACTGCTGAGAAGGTGATAGGCTGCAAGCTCCCATCTCTCCAGGACCTGTACATCTCCAGGACCCGGAGGCGTGCTGGCCGGATCATAGCCGATCCTTCACATCCTGGTCACGTGCTGTTTGCCCCCCTCCCCTCAGGTAGAAGGCTTCGGTCCATTCGGACTAAAACCTCCCGGCACATGAACAGCTTTTTCCCCTCTGCCATCAGACTGCTGAACACTAAGTGACTTTTGACTCTCGTGCACTATGTACAGCAGCTCAACCAGACTCATGTCAATCATCACTGTTTTTCTGTTGCATTATTGACTGCACTATGTGGTACTTCACATTATCCGCTACATGCTAATTTTTTAAAACTGCCTTGACTAGTACTACTCATTATTACTAGTATTATTATTATTACTTATTATTACTTATTTTTCTACACTTATTGCACGTTTCTAGTCCTTTAGTTTTTTAGTTTATCCCTTTTTCTCATTATGTTTTTAATGTTGCAGCATGGCACCGAGACAAATTCCTAGTTTGTGTATCACATGAACAATGGCAATAAACCTGATTCTGATTCTGATTCTGATTCTGATTCTGATTCCATTCATCCCCCTCACATATACGAACCAGATGGTAAGCGTTACGGAGATCAACCTTAGTGAAAACCCGAGCATGCTGAAGAAGCTCAAATGCCGAATTGATCAGTGGTAATGGATATTTATCCTTGATAGTAATGGGGTTCAATTCCCGGTAGTCGATGCAGGGCTGCAAGGACCCGCCTTTTTTCCCCACAAAAAAGAACCCGGCGCCAAGAGGAGCCGAGGAAGGACGAATAAGACCGGCATTAAGGGAATCTTTAATATAGCTCTCCATCACCTCCTTCTCTGGCCCAGACAAACTGTAGAGCCAGCTGGATGGCAGTTGCGCACCCAAGAGGAGATCTATAGCACAGTCGTAGCACCAATGAGGTGGTAACAAGAGGGCCCTCGACTTGCTATAAAGCTCCCCAAGGTCATGATAGACCTCGGGCACGAAACTGAGGTTTGGCGACTCGGCCAGAGGGGAGGAGATAGGGAGAGTAGGCGAGCAAGTGGCTGAGCGACGGCAAGAAGAAGGGCAGAAAGGATTCTAAGAAGAGATGAAATTTTGACCCCAACTGATGATAGGGTTGTGTTTACGGAGCCAGGGATAACCAAAGACTACAGGGGAAGACGAGCTGGGCAGAATGAAAAATGAACGGAATTCCCGATGGTTACTTAACAAAAGAACGGACACTGGCTTGGTCTGATGAGTTACAGCAGCCAATCTGCAGCTGGAAAGGGCTGAGACATTTAACGGAGCCGGTAAGCTCTTAGTGGGAATCCCTAGCTCCTGCGCTAGCCTCTGAGAAATAAAATTTTGCTCAGCTTCCGAATCAATTAATGCCAAAACCTTAAGCTCGGCCCCCGGTAATTGAATGAGGGCCGGCAGAGAAAAATTACTGGGGGGATTAGCTGAAGATCTGCCCGCCAGACCCCCCATGGGTACTGATGGGCCAAATCTTTTGGCTTTATGGAGCAATTTGACAGCATGTGTTCTATGGAACCGCAGTACATGCAGGGCCCTTCTTTCTTTGATGTTGGTGTTCCTCCGGAGTCAAGCAAGCCTGGCTCAGGACCATTGGCTCCGGAGATGAAGTCGACTTGTTGGAATGAGCAGACAGAGGGGACAACTGTGACGTGGATAGAGAGGTGGAGGCCTTCTGCTCCTTCGCACGCTAACGGTACCGGTAATCCAGGCTGGTAGCCTGCTCAATCAACTCATCCAGAGAGGAGGGGTTGGCGCGGATTGCCAGGTTGTCGCGGAGGTTGGCATTAAGACTCCAGAGGAAGGCGCTGTGCAGTGCAACGTCATTCCATCCGGACTCCGCCGCGACGACCTGGAACTCGACTGCAAAATTGGGGACCGACCGATTTCCCTGCCGAAGCACCATCAGATGACTCGCAATATTCCCCTCACTCTCCGTACGATTAAACGCCCGGGAGAGCTCCTGAACAAACCACTCAAACGTATAGTGGGGCTCCTCCGGACTGCTCAAAACAGACAGGACCCAATTAAGTGACCGGTCCATGAGCAGCAGGGTCATAAAATGTATTTTAGACGTGTTGTCCGGGTACCCCCCTCCCCCCACACCTGCTGAAAATAAAGCCCGCAGTGAAGCAGGAACCCTTTACATACCCCCACCCCCACCCCGCATACGGGGCAGGAGACGAGATAGTAATGGTCCAGCGAATGGTGGAGACTGCTGGGGCAGCAAGAGGAGGAGGAGACGAATGAGACAGATGACACAGGTGATCAGTGGCGGTAGCCAGTTGTTGAGTAATGGTTTGCAGCTGTTCAGTGAGAACGGCGACCTGACGCTTCATGGCGTCTAATCGGGACAGAGCTGAATGCTCCTCTGATGATGCGCCTGCTGAGCTTTGATCCTGGCTGGACCGTTCTGTCATGATTAATTAGCCGGAGGTTCAAACGCAAGACAACAATCAACAGGAGAACACACAGACACAGGTGAGAACGTTTAGATTTAGATTTTTTAGATTTAGTATACTTTATTGATCCCCAGAGGGGAAATTGAGGGTCATCCACCACCTGGATGGATGAAGCAGCCAAGATACTGCGCTATCCCTTAACCATTCACACACACATTCACACCTAGGGCCACTTTAGAGTCTCCAATTAACCTAACCTGCATGTTTTTGGCATGTGGGAGGAAACCGGAGAAATCCCGGGGTAAACCCATGCATACACGGGGAGAACATGCAAACTCCACACAGATCACTGTTGGTCGGGGGCTGGGATCGAACCCATGATCCCACGATCCCCCGGCCAAGGGTAAACTGTGCTGTCGCAGTGCTAACCACTGCGTCACCGTGCAGCCCAGTTTAATATAGTTTATTGGTGCATAAACAAGGTGATGCACGCTGGAGGCAGCACACCACCTGTAAATAAGAAAGACAAGAGAGATAGTGAACAATAATAGAATAGGAGAATAGAATAAGAGAGGAGAGGAGCATCTTGCTGCAATGAACAGAGGACCCAACAGTGAAAGCCCAGTGTGTGGCAGCTTTGAAGCTGGCAGGTGTTAGACCAGCGGGATGGACAGGTACGGGGAATGATAATGACAAGGATCAGGGCAGAAGACTGACCGGGTGGAGTAGGCGAAGTCTAGGTAGGATGGTGGAAGGGCAGGTGAGTGTGCATAGCCCCAGAAACACACCACTGTGATGGCAGCAACCTGAGGAGGAGAGGAGAAAGGGATTAACCACAGATTAAATAAGATGTTTAATCACTTGGCCTAGATTTAGGCAACAATACCCAATGGTCCAGTGAAGAAGTACTCACAGACTGGCTCCTTTATAGCCGGCAGATGAGGAAGCAGCAGGTGCACACAATCACGCAGGTGAGCGTGATCAGCTGCGGAGCCGGGAAACAGGCAGAGGGAAAAGGACACAGGAAGGGGGGGGGGGGGTGCTCACCTGATCATCACAGTAGACAACCCAAACCAACAGAAATACACACAGCATAATAGAACACGAGTTACCCAAGGAAGTAAAAATGCTTCCCTTCTTAATGAGGAATCTAAAATCATAAAATTCCTCAACTAATTGCAGCTCCCCTTTTAAGAAAATGTTTGAGTTTGTGATATTTGATGGTTGTTTGGTAAACATCATGCAAACAGTATTTTTACTGTTTTGTAGAAGACATGAATTATTAAGCCAGTCATGAATTTGGGTCATCGCTGTTGTAAGAATACAGGCGGCTTCTTGTGTGTTCTTTGTAGGTGTCAATATTACCGTGTCATCTGCATACATTTGTATATGAATGTTTCTGCATGCATTTGGTAAATCATTTATGTATAAGGAGAATAATATTGGTCCAAGTATGCAGCGTTGTGGGACTCCCATTTGACATTTCAAATATGGTAATTTGACACTGTTGACCATTACACACTGCTGTCTGGCAGTTAAATTGGATTTCATCCATTTGATAGCATGTTCTGAAAAATTAAACTGAGTAAGTTTGGTTAATAGGATATTGTGGTCAGCGGTGTCAAATGCCTTCTTCAGATCTAAAAATACAGCACCTACACAATTGTACTTATCGAAAAAAGATTTAGTTTTCTCTAAAAATGAGCTTATTGCAGACTCTGAATGGTGGGCACAGAACCCAAAGTGTGTCTGATGCAGGGGGGTGTTCCCATTATTCAGATGTTCGCATAATAATGTAGCCACCCATTTTTCAGTTATTTTGGAGATACCTGGTAAAATGCTGATTGGTCTGTAGTTGTTTATATTAGTTTAAATCCATTTTGAAAGTTGGTTTAACCACTCCTACCTTCCAAGCAGTTTGGATGACAGAATCAGAATCAGAATGAACTTTATTGCCAAGCATGCTTTTACACATACAAGGAATTTTACTTGACATTAAGGTGTGCTCATGTTAAGCGCTCCCTAATGACGCGGCAGCCGACAGGTGCCTCATACAGTGGGGGTAAAGAGGGGGAGGGGGAGACACATTGGGCAGAGAGAAAAAAGCATAGTTATCAAAATAGAGCTCAAGTGAGCAAGTTTATGATCACATAGAAAAAAACCCTCTAATTGCACACTTAGCAGACAAGTTACAGTTCCACACATTAACAGAGCATTGAGAGAGACAGTGTGTGTGTGTCAGTCATGTGATAATGATGCAGTGTGAAGTGTCAGTTACTGGTGAACAACAAAATTCCTCCCCTAAGCAATGACTAGATGTTATGTCCATGGTATCCTAAACATAGATAACATGTCCACAAGAGTTCCTCTCTCTTCAGTGCATGTCAGATGGTAAAATTCCATGCTAGTCACATGATGACGCTGTCCATAGAGAGTTCAGATTGCTGCACATCAGAATGTTTGGGTTAGAGAACATAGACAGCATGTTTGATTGACAGATTGATTAAATTAGTAATTGGGCAGATGAGAGTTTCTTTATGTTCTGCTTTTGAGCTATTCAATGAGCTGATGCGACTTCATTTACAGTTATTTCTAATATATTAAAAACTGATTGTGTGGGGTTAATAGAACTCAGGTGGATTAAATGAATGAGATATTTCTAGCACAGAGTTTATGAAAAAGTTTTTAAACTCCGTCACAACGACCATGGGATTCTGTACCAATTTGTTTATTAATATTAAGTTCCATGTCTCCATCATCTTTTGTTGTTCTGTTTATTAGTCAATTTGTTAATATTATTCCAGATTTTTTTTGCAATCTCCTTTTGTGTTTTCGACAAAGGTTATAAAAAAGTTTGCCTTAGTCTTCCTCAGAGTTTGTTACCTTATTTCTAGCATAGAAATAAGGTAACACAATGTACTGTATATATACTGTATGTATGTATGTGTGTGTATATGTGTATGTATGTATATACGTATATATATATTTAAACAGATGGTTTTGTTAGTGTACTTGCTTTGTTGTTAAGGAGAAGGGGGAGTAACATTTTAGTTGTGAAATGTTTCTCACCACAGTTTTTAAACAATTTAAATTTAGACAAGACATTTTGTGCAAATATATAATCACAGACACTTTTATTGCAATTGCGATTTGATTAATTGTACAGCCCTAATCACTAACCTGTCTACAAACACCCCAGGAGGGAGACATTTTCATCCTGTCTCTTTTGCTTGCTCCACTTTTCTTAAAAGGTCTTCTAAGCCAGAGATTATTCCTTCTTGGTGTCACCAAGCGAGAAAGCACCTCCACCTGGTTGGATGCCACTACCACCGCTCATTTGATGCATTCATTCAACACTAAGTTTTCCTTCCAAACCACCTGTAAAAAATAAATGTGTTGACATTATGAACAAAGCACATGAATTCCTCTGTAGTTGGCTGCACAAGCCAACACAGGCGGCTATTTTTACCTCCACACCAGAGGATCCTAAGACTTGGTAGATCAGCTCTGGTTGTTTTGTTTTTTTTTGTTTGTTTTTTTTTGTTTTTTGACCTAGAAAAGGATGAAAATCTGGATGCCGAATTTGAAAACTGACATGTAACTAAGCCAAATCTCTTCTCTTCAAATTCTTCTTTTTTGCAATATTTCATTTCTGAAACAAAACCAGAACAACTGGAAATAGCCGTTGTGTGGTTGGCCTTGTCAAAATAAAATCAGACTTGAGCCAAAACGGGATGACAGATCTTATTGTGACCACAAGAATAAAATGAAAAAAAAAAAAAAAAAAAAAAACGACTAATGAGATCAAATCTGTTTTGGCTCAATTCTTATTTTATTTTGACAAGGGCAGGGGCCTCATGTACAAAGGGTACTTGCGCACAAAAACATGGCATACGTCCTTTTCCGTGGAAAATTTCAGATGTATCAAGAATGAAATGACCGTGGAAATATGTGCAGCCCCACACCAACTTCATGACTGGCGTACATATGTTTCTACTGTTATTGGTTTGTTGGCGACACGTAGAGGTGATGTTGGGAGACTGATAATGACGTGAAAATTATTGTGCACACCAGAGACACATGATGAACAAACATCCAAGTGTGCGCAATTAGATGAGTGGATATAAAAGCAAGTGCAAAAAAGTGCAGAAAATGCTTCTAACAACTGAGGATTAGAGGATATTGCAAATTGTACAGTGAGAAGAGAAAGGGTATTTTAGAGACAGAAGATTTTCTGGCTCAGGATGATGACTGGCTTGTCAGCTGGTTTAAGTTTCCACAGGCAGTTCTTGTGGAACACGCCCGTGCGCCCCAAATATTACCCTGTCTTCAAGGCTTCTTTACAATTCAGTGATTTGAGTAAGTGACTCTTTTTTTGCTGATTAAACTACAGTTTCACAGCATTCAAACTAGAAAAGCACTCGGAGAGCGCAGACCTCCGCCAAGCGCCACAGTTCCCCCCATACAGTGTTTGTGTGTACGTTTTCAGATTCCTTGACCATGAAAACATATGACTAGCAATTGGATTCACAATGATAGGATTAGTGGTTCAGTAGTTATTGACGAAAATGGCATTTTCCGTAATGGCGGTTTAGCGCCACAGTTCCCCCCATACAGTGTTTGTGTGTACGTTTTCAGATTCCTTGACCATGAAAACATATGACAAGCAATTGGATTGACAATGATAGGATTAGTGGTTTAGTAGTTATTCACGAAAATGGCATTTTGCGTAATGGCGGTTTTCTTGTGGACGGTGATCCAGATCACCACCAAAATCTAATCATCTGTAGGATACCCCATTTCTGACAATCTGTGAAAATTTCATGAAAATCCGTCCATAACTTTTTGAGTTATCTTGCTAAAAGACAGACAGACAAACCAACGCCGATGAAAACATAACCTGCTTGGCGGAGGTAACAAGCCCCCAATTGCCTCTGTGTGTACAATAGTTATGTCAATAAACACATGCGTAAAGTTTGAAATGCAACAGTCTCACCCCGTTCCCTGGCGCACTTCATTCATTTACAATAGTAGTGTGTGTAATCCATGTAAGTTGTATACAGTATAACTATAAAGGATGAGATTTGCATTTTGGACATAAAATATGTACTTGCCAAGTCTAATATGATCTGCTTTCAACTGACAGGTGACTGTGGCTACCTGTTATGTATGAGGAAAGGGAGTCAGAGTCTCTCCTCATGCAGGGAACCAACAACACTTCATTATGGAGAACAGAACTATACACACAGTGGGTTGTGCCCGCCTGATGGGTGCACCTACGTCCAGAGCAGCCTAAGCTCCAACATTGAGACACTGCCCGACCTCCGTGGTGCACGGCTACTGTGCTCACTCCCGGAGCTCACAGCACCACTTTCGTCAGTGTCACTCTCCAACCCAGGCGCTTCATCACTGCTCCCAGCACCCTGGTCCAAGGCGCTCCGCTGCATTGTCTCTGCGCCTGACTGCCACTGCTGCCTCCCGGGGTTCTCAGCCATCATGGTCCTGCTCTCCTGCTGCCCAGCCTCCAGCTGCGGGGGTGACTCCTGATGCTGCTCTCCCTCTCTGTTGTCATCGCACACCGCGCCATCAAACTCACCAGCACTACGGTCCTGTACCTTTCTGCACTTCTTGGCTGGCCCACTGTCTTCAGTGACCGGGGACTCCCCCACTCCTGGCCCCGGTCCCACCTCAATACCTAGCTGGTAGCCTGGAGTCCGCTTTTGGCTAACTTCTCCATAGACACTGAATGTGCCATTAGCTTCTCCAAGCTTACTAGCCTAGCCCCATTTGGTACCAACACTCCTGCCACCCACAGCTTCATGGTCCTTGTCTGCCCAGCGAAGAATTCAGCCAGCCACTCGACAGCATCCTCATAGCGCTCCATCTCACCCAACGTACCGAGAATTCTTCAGTCATCCGTGCCGAGATGGTGGGCCAGAAGCGCTCTTCGTCACCTCCCGTCGAGTCTACTTAGACCCAGCGCCCCGATGTAATCCTCAAACATGGCCCACCACTTCGGCCACAGGACCACCGGCTCTCCCGTGAACTCCAGAAATGTTATCAGGGGTTGAGGTAGCCCATACGCTCCCATAATTTTCTTCTCATCACCAAATGTTATGTATGAGGAAAGGGAGTCGGAGTTGTAGGGAGCTTGGAATGATGAAGCGATGTGATTTTATAAATCAAAGTTTAATATCAGCTTCACTTCCCTAACAAGTCTCATCTCGGTGCAGAAGCAGAATAAGAGGTCGAGCGCAGTCAGACCTTCATACTTATACCCACACTCAACAAAAGACATTGCATATCAAAGCCGACATCCCGCATTAACATAATCCCCCCTCCATTGTCCTCCGTCTCCTCCACCTGACCCTGGGTGGTCAGGGAGATCGATCCGGTCTCCACCGCTGCGTTGAGGTCATTCCACATACTGTATGTAATCACTAAACATTCTAATATGTCTATACATATGTAGGTATGGAATATATGATTAATATAAGCCACAGCCCCCCCCCCCCCAAACGACTAAGAAAAGGACAATCAAATTAAGTTTACAGTTTAAGATAATCTCTATGACATATTATACTGTTAAACCTCTTGACAAGGAAAACAAAGAAAAATCTTTCCAGCAGTCATGCTCCTGTAGAAAATTCAGTGGTAACCACAACAGTATAGTAATATCACAAATCAGCCTTAAAACTGTCACGGCACAATCTGATAACATAGTTAACAACTCTTGGTCAATTTGCATCAGTCCCTGTGCCGTCTGGGTTTTAATCTTCTCCCGAATCTGCTGTAGGTCCGCTTTGGCGTCCTGGTGGGACCCTCCTGTAAGGAATCTGCAGCTTGGGGAAGAGAGTGGTTATTTGTTCCCTGCAGGGGGGTTGAGTTTTTTTTCTTGGGGGTCTACCCCGCCGAGGTGCTCTCGCCACCCGTGCAGGTTCGTCTCTCAACAAGAAGGCAGGTTTAAGTCTGTCAATGCTGACTGTTTCTTTTCTGTCCCCTAAATCAAGCACAAAATGCTTATCACCAGGTTCCAGCACTCCGAATGGTCCGTCGTATGGTGGACGGAGGGTTGATTTTAAAGCTTCGTATCTAATAAAAACGAACTCGGCGTTTTTTAAAGCTTGGGGGACAAAAACCCGTGGAAAAGAGTGATGTGCCGGTCCGGGGAGCGTGTCCGGTCCGGTGCTGCCTAAAGGCCTCAGGGCTGGAAGATGCCCAGGCTCTGGATGCTCTGGTAAAAACTCGCCTGGGAGTCTGAGAGGTTGTGCAAAAACTAATTCTGCTGGGGAGGCATCTAGATCCTCTTTAGGCGCAGAATGCAACCCCAATAAAACCCAGGGAAGTTTATTCACCCAATCTGTATCCGTTAGTGAGGCCCTGAGGGCGGCCTTTAAAGATCTGTGAAAACGCTCGCATAACCCATTAGCCTGAGGGTGATATGCGGTGGTGTGGTGAATTGTCGCCCCTAAGCTGCTGGCCATGGCTGACCAAAGCTCTGAGACAAATTGAGGCCCCCTATCGGATGTGATGTCCGATGGGACGCCGAAACGTGCCACCCAGTTTGTTAAAAAAAACGCGAGCGACTTCTGCAGCTGTGGTTGACGCCAAAGGGACCGCCTCCGGCCAGCGCGTACTACAGTCTATCATTGTTAACAGGTGTGTGAAACCCTGAGACGAAGGTAGTGGTCCCACGAGGTCGACATGAACGTGGTCAAACCTTCTGGCTGGGATTCGAAAAGGCTCTAGAGGAGCTTTTGTGTGTTTGTGTATTTTGGCGCGCTGACAAGACATGCAAGTTTTTGCCCATTCCTTTACATTTTTGTGCAGGCCCGGCCAAACAAACTTTTCCGTGACCATTTTAACCGAGGGAGTGAACCGAGTCGAAAATGCGGCGGCGCCATGCGGCTGGGACTACCGGGCAAGGTCGGCCGGTTGACACGTTGCAGATTAGGGGGGGTACACCGTCACGTAAACCCCTTTCCTCCAGTCTTAACCCTGTTGGTCCAGACAGGAGCGCGCGCACGTCCGCGTCACTGCTTTGTTCCTCTGCCATGGCTGCGTAATCTATCCCTACGTGAATTGGGGCCACGTACGCGTCTGCGTTGGCGAAGAGTTCTGCGGCTGAGGTAGTATAATCTGTCTCCTCGTGCTCTGGCGATGTCACAGCACGAGAGAGGCAGTCTGCTACCACGTTAAGTTTGCCTGCCACATGTCGAATGTCTGTGGTGAACTCTGAAATTGCAGCTAGCTGTCTTTGTTGCCTGCCTGACCATGGTTCTGAAATTTTAGCCATCGCAAAAGTGAGCGGTTTGTGGTCTACAAAAGCCGTGAAACGTCGCCCTTCTAACCAGAACTGGAAGCGGCGGATGGATAAATGAAGCGCTAGCAGCTCCCTGTCAAAAGTGCTGTATTTACGTTCGGTTTGGTTTAAAGATTTGCTAAAAAATGCTAAAGGTTGCCAGGTTCCGCCAACATGTTGTTCCACAACTGCCCCTATGGCCAGGTCTGAAGCGTCTGTGGTTAACGCTATGCGGGCCGAGGGACCGGGGTGAACCAACAATGTGGCATTCGCTAGAGCACTTTTTACTTCCGCGAAGGCGCGTTCGTGCTCCGGGGTCCATTCGACCGCGTTGGAAGGCTTTTGTTTTCTGAGCGTGGCATACAGGGGGCTGCATGAGTTGAGCTGCGCGGGGGAGGAAACGGTTGTAAAAATTCACCATTCCCAAAAATTCTTGCAGCGATCTGACCGTTTGTGGTCGTGGAAAATTTTTTACCGCGCGGACTTTGTCTGGCAATGGGACTGCCCCCTTCGGTGAAACTCTGTGTCCCAAAAAATCAATTTGTGACACACGGAATTTGCATTTGGCTGGGTTGATTATTAACCCGTGCTCTTCTAGTCTCTGAAAAACTGTAGTGAGGTGTTGTTCGTGTTCTTCCTCTGACGGGCTGGCTACCAGCATATCGTCAAGGTAGACGAACACGAAGGGGAGGTCGCGTAATACCGCGTCCATCATACGCTGAAAGGTTTGAGCAGCGCCTTTGAGGCCGAACGGCATCCGCAAAAATTCAAAAAGACCGAAAGGGGTTATTACAGCCGTTTTAGGAATGTCTTCCGCTCGAACGGGGACTTGGTGATAGCCGCGGACCAGGTCTATTTTAGAAAAAATGCGTGCACCCGCCAGATGTAGTGAAAAATCTTGGATGTGAGGAACTGGGTAGCGGTCATGCGCTGTTGCATTGTTTAATCTGCGCAAGGTCTCCAAGAACCGTCAGTTTTCGGGACCATGTGGAATGGCGATGCCCAGGGGCTTTTCGAGCGCCTAATAATGCCTAATTTTTCCAGGGTGGTAAACTTGTCCCGTGCTATGGTGAGCTTGGTCGCGTCTAAGCGGCGAGCTTTGGCAAACACGGGTGGGCCTGCTGTGGGGATGAAGTGTTCAACCCCGTGTTTCGCTACTGATGCTGAAAATTTGGGAACTGTGAGTGCTGGAAATTGGGTGAGGAGTTGGTCAAACTTACCTCCTGCTGTTGTGACGCTGGTCTGCACGGGTGGTGGAGAAACTCGAGCTGAGCAGGGGATAGAAGAAAATTACAGTGCATTAACCAAGCGTCTATTTGCTAGATCGACTAACAATCCATGTGCACACAAAAAATCAGTGCCCAACAAGTTAAAACTCACCGCCGCTACAATAAATGTCCATCTATAGTTGCGGCCGTGGATGCAAAGAGGCAGGTTCCTTTCACCGAAAGTGTCGATGATCGAGCCGTTGGCTGCCATCGCTCCATTTCCCCGGGGACCCATGGCCCGGTCTGCGTGGGAAGGGGTGATAAAACTCAGCTGAGCTCCGGTGTCGATAAGGAACTGTCTCCCGGTGTGTCCGTCAGTCACATAAAGCAGCTTATTTGTCTCGCCGAGAGCCGCAGCTGTTAAAGGTTCTCTGCTTTGGCATTTCCCGAATTTTTGAATTTGCAGGGGGGCACGCATTTGTACGCCCTCTCGGCGAAACAGTGGTGGTAAAAGCAGAGGTCGTTCCGCCTGCTGCGCCTTGGTCATGTTGCCGCCATGGTGGGCGGGCTCTGCTCGGTTGTCTGTGGTTCTCCGCTGCTCTGGGCTTCCGCGCTGAGATCTGCGGATGCTGCTGTGGCCATCTGTTCGCCGCAGGCATTGATGAGCCGCTGCGCTTCTCGGGCCAGCGCGCGGAAGTCCTGCTGGGTGCTGCACCGCATGTTGACCAGTGTTCCTCTCATGTGTGGCGGCAGAGTGCTGAGGAAGATATGTTGGAAGAGGAAGTTGTCGTTGTCCTCTTCCTTAAGCTGCAGCATGTCCTCCATGAGGGCCTTGGGTCTGCATCCTCTGTGGCCGTAGATCACCAGGATCTTCTCTCCTCTCTCCTCGGCTGAGGGGACGAAGTTCTCAACGATGGTCAACGATGGTCGCCTTAAGTTCTCTGTATTTGTCATGGGCGGGCGGTTGTTGGATTATGCTCCGCGCACATCTTGACGTGGCAGCGTCGAGTTTGGCGACGATGTGATAAAATTTCGTCTCGTCCGCCATTATGCCCGCCAGTGCAAACTGAGCCTCAGCTTGCTGGAACCACGAGCTCGGGTCTTCTTGCCAGAATTCTGGCAGCTTGATGGTGACGGCGCTTGTGTGGGCCGTCCCTGATGTGTCCGCCGGGTGAGAGCGCCTTTCTTCTGCTCTCACGGCGGAGCTGGGGATGGTGCTCGGTTGAGCCCTCTCTGTAGATTCTGCCGTGGGGGAACGTCTTCCATCCGTTCCCCTGTCTGCATGGGAGCCGGCGCTTGCCTGGGTCGCCTCTGATGAGTTAATCGCGGGAGAACGTCTCTGTTCCATCCTCACGTCTGGTCACCAGTGTAGGGAGCTTGGAATAATGAAGCGATGTGATTTTATAAAGTTTAATATCAGCTTCACTTCCCTAACAAGTCCTTTCATCTCGGTGCAGAAGCAGAATAAGAGGTCGAGCGCAGTCAGACCTTCATACTTATACCCACACTCAACAAAAGACATTGCATATCAAAGCCGACATCCCGCATTAACATAATCCCCCCTCCATTGTCCTCCGTCTCCTCCACCTGACCCTGGGTGGTCAGGGAGATCGATCCGGTCTCCACCGCTGCGACTCCGTCTGCTCTTTGATCCTCGCTGGTGGTTGAGACCTCTTGTCCTGTTCTGAGGCGTGAGGTCATTCCACATATGTAATCACTAAACATTCTAATATGTCTATACATATGTAGGTATGGAATATATGATTAATATAAGCCACAGGAGTCTCTCTTTCAACAACACTTTATTATGGAGAACAGAACTATATACACAGTGGACCGTGCCTGCCTGACATCACGCCAGGGGTGGGTACCGCAACACACACATATACCACACTCACTACACCACACTACCAACTAAATAGGTTCATAGGGTCTTCTTTTCGTGACTGTTTTCCTTTAATTCAACCAGCTGATCAACCCAGCAGGTCACAGATTGATTGATCATTTAAAACTAGTGCACACCCGTGCATACCCGTCCATGCCCATAGTGCATCCCTTGTCTGTCATACCCTATGCTGGTGAAGGGTCTCCTCCTGTGTCAGACGGGTGTGTTGTCACAGTCATGCCTGCGACGTACTGCTTGAACCTCAGGTGTTTCATCTTCATGACATCTTTTCTGACATGTAACACAGTCATGCCTGCGATGTACTGCTCGAACCTCAGGTGTTTCATCTTCTCGGCGTCTTTTCTCACATGCAGCACGGTCATGCCTGGGAGGTACTGTTCGAACCTCAGCTGTGTCATCTTCACGGGATCTTTCCTGACGGGCAGCAGTTCTCCTCTTCTTCTTCTTCTTTTAGATTTGATTGGCAGTTGGCAAACAGCTTACAGGTGCATTACTGCCACTTTAGAAAAGCGCTATATAAGACTGATGTATTATTATTATTATTATTATTATTATTATTATTATTATTATTATCATCACTCTATATCTTTGTATAAGGAGCTCTTACAAGGAGTTTTGAACAACTCCGTATGTGTGAAAAAATTATCTGTCCTTGGACTGTGTCCTCGGCGGCCCCAATAGCTGTGCCAGCCGGCCAGCAGTTCTCCTCGCTCTATTGCTGTCCATTCTTCTTCTTCTTTTAGATTTGATTGGCGGTTGGCAACCAGCTTACAGATGCATTACCGCCACTGACTTGATTATCATCACTCTATATCTTTGTATAAGGAGTTCTGAACAACTCCTTATGCGTGAAAAAATTATCCGTCCTTGGACTGTGTCCTCGGGGGCATCAATAGCTGTGCCAGCCAGCCAGCCAGCCAGCCTATTGCTGTCCATTTATGTAGCCTGTGGTTTAAATTCGTGTGTCCTGTTCTTAATCGGGTGATGAGTATCTCTTCTTTCCTGTTTCTGGCAACTCCCATTCGGTTTAAAGTGCTGTGTCCTATTGGTAATCGGGTGATGAGTATCTCTTCTTTGGTGAGTGATAGTCTATATGACATCATAAAGACATCAAGCCAGGCATCATAGGACATGATGCCTACATCATAGGTAGCCAGTCTTATTGTCTATATGACGGCATTGCAAGTCCTATGTTGCCTGATATCATAGGATCATCATAGGACATCATGCAGACATCATAGGCACCTCAGGTGTTTCATCTTCACGGCATCTTTTCTGATGTGCAACACAGTCATGGCTGGGAGGTACTGCTTTAACCTCAGCTGTGGCATCTTCACGAGATCTTTCCTGACGTGCAGCAGTTCTCCTCACTTTGTTGCTCTCCATTTATGTAGCGTCTGGTTTAAATTCCATCCATCCATCCATCTTCCACTTAATCCTTTTCGGTCATGGGGGGGCTGGAGCCTATCCCAGCATCTTTGGGCGAGAGGCAGGGTACACCCTGGACAGATGGCCAGTCCATCGCAAATTAGTGTGTCCTATTTTTAATAGAGTGATGAGTATCTCTTCTTTCCTGTTTCTGGCAACTCCCATCGTGAGTGATGGTCTATATGACATATAGACAACAAGGCAGGCATGACTCACATAGGAACATTATAGGAAATCATGGTCTATATGACTTCATATAGACATCAAGGCAGGCATCACTGTATATGACATCATAAAGACATCAAGGCAGGCATGATGTCCTATGATGCAGACATCATAGGAACATCATAGGACAGCCTGTGATGTTCCTATGATCGTGACACACTGACAAGAGGTTTCTTGAATTTATAGAGTGATGATAACATTGTATAAAAAATACAACATACATTTAAAAAGCAATGGGATGACACAAGAAAGTGTGCACACTTAATTTCCATTGTGGTCCCTAAAAGAGGTTGCTGCTGGTCTTGTACCTGCAATCTTCCACTTTGAAATGTGGCACTGTAACCACTGGGTCATATACACTCCAGATTACAACGATCAGCTGACACTTCTGAGGATGACTGCAGAAGTCAGTCTAAATATATCAACATTAAATAAACATCTTATCCCTGTCTGAATAAAGGAAACAATAAACTAATCTTACAGGGCAGTGAGCATGCTATTGAATTACCTGTATCCGGCGCTAATGCCAGAGGACAGCGTGCCAAACAAAATGTTTTTTCATGCCCCTCCCTCATTCAGGAGCACCTCTAACTCACAGTCCATGAAATTCCATTAAATCCATTATTTTTGATCATGGATACAGGAGAATCAAATGTGCAGCGCTTGTATATATCTATTTGCATACCTATTTGCATCTAAGTGTCTATTCAAATGGAGGTGTGTCAAGGGAGGAGTCTGGTATTTCCTCAAGTACGTTCCATTTCAGGCAGATTGGTATGTACAAAGGAAATGTGCTTGGATTCCTGCCTACAGACGGTTTCATACATCTGGATTATTTTTTATTTTTTTTTGCTTACAGTGTTTTCTTGATTTAAACGTACGTCATCTTTCAGTAGGAAATCTACACAAGTCTTTGTACATGAGGCCCCTGAATTCGGTTTATAATTCAGAAGTGAAATATTGAAAGAACGAAAAGTACACAGAGCTGTTACATGGTTTTGGCTTTGTCAAAATAAAATCAGCCCTGCGTTCAGTTGGCAAAACCATTTGTAACCGTTCAGAATTGTTCGTTAGTTTCTGTAACTGAACAACGTGGTTGCCGCAAACCATTTTCTCACTGACAGAACTCCTCGGGGAGGTGACTCGCGAACAATAACAAACAAAGATGGCGACTATGTAAGACAGTTTGCGATGTCCTTTTTGTTTTATTTTCTTTTCGGAGCGTTTCCATCAAGTTAACAGTAGAGGTTATGTCAGTTTTGTAAGTTAAACAATACCCCGCATAAAATATTGTTTTTGGTCGGGGTACAACAGAGATTTCTTAGGCAATATGAAGTTGAAGTAGACTACAGTCTATACGGTAACTATGGCGTAGAGTCTACGCCATAGTTACCGTATAAATATGGTCCTCTAACCGGCTGACAGAGGACCATAATAGATCTACACAACTACAGAATGCGCTAGCCGAACATAAAAACCATTTGCCGAGAACTGCCTGTTCATTTATGTTAGTTTGCCTTGCAAACTATGTTTGGTGACCTGTTTCGTGAACTGAACTCGCATCAGAATTGAGCCAAAACGGGATAACGGATCTGATTTTGTTAACTGTTTTTTTTTTTTTTTTCGTTTTGTTGTTTTGGTCACAGCGGGAAGTGCATTTAACTTTTTTTTTATTTTTTTTTTTAACATCTAAACCTACTTATCCCTTTTTTTTTAAAAAAAAATAAAGTACCAGATTTATCTGTTGCTTTGCAAGTAGTTTGTCTTATAAAAATTATCACACTGACTTTTAATAAATTAACATTTTTTTCGTAGCTTCAGACTCAACCAACTGTGACCAGTAGATGATTTGAAGGATGATGACGGGGGGATACCATCCCCCTTGTTAGCAAAATGACGAGACAGTTGTGATCTCAGTATCACCATAACCCTTTTTTAACTGCATTACATAACTGAATTACTATGAAATGAATTTGAAGCACCGTTTCTAAGCAGAAATGCAAGAAAAAAGTTATATATTTTCAACTTTTTAAGATAAGATAAGATAAGCCTTTATTAGTCCCACAATGGGGAAATTCCAGGATTGCAACAGCACAGGGATAGCAACACTCAGAGCAACAATCAGAAGGCAAGAAAAAACAACATCTAGTAAACATATGTCCATATTACTATAAATGTATATATATAGACACACAGTGCAGAGCATTATGGTTGGTAGGTGAATGTGCAGCAGAAAGTCTAAGCTCTCTCTCCGCAGATGCGGCGGGCCAGCTGGAAGTCTTTGGGCATGATGGTGACCCCCTTAGCGAAGAAGAGACCACCAGGTGGGCCTCGTTGGTCTCCTGCAGAGCCATGACGGCGAAGCTCAGGAAACGCAGGACGGTCTTGAAGTCCTGAGCGATCTCTCTCACCAGGCGCTGGACGGGCAGCTTACGGATGAGCAGCTCCATGGATTTCTGGTAGCGACGGATCTCTCTCGGAGCCACGGGCCTGTGACGGCGAGGCCTCTTCACTCTGCTGGTGGCCGGAGCGCCTCTCCGAGCAGCCCTGGTGGCTAGCTGTCTCCTGGGGGGCTTCTTCCTCCAGTAGATTTTACGGGCGGTCTGCTTGGTTCTTCCCATCGCTCTTTATTATTCTGTCTTATATTTCTTGCACGCCGCCTAAACTCCAGCCCGGCACCCGCGTTGTTTTCGCTACAGCTCCCGGTATGTCGAGTTTCCCATTAGCACCGGGCGGCGGCCAAGTGCTAGCTAGCACTAGCTCCTCCCCGCTGTAGCGTCTCCCGCTGCAAACCGTGGCTCCGTCCGCCGACCCGGGAGACCCCCGGGGCGATCCGTGCGTCCGTGATATATATACAGAGTGAAAGGTGTAGAAAGAAGAAGGAAGATAAAAAAAAAGGCTGTTGCAACAGGCAGCCTACTCGTGTGGCGCCACCGGTCCGGCGGAACCGGAACCGGAAAAAAATCTAAATTTTAAATTTTTATTTTATTTGCAACATTTTTCTGTAAATCTGCAACTTTTCTCTCATAATTTTTTTTTCTCATAAATTTATTTTTTTCCTGTAAATTTTTTCTCATAGATTTGCATCTTTTTCTCAAAAATTGCAACTTTTTTCCTATAAATTTGCAACTTTTTCTGATAAATCTGCAACTTTTTGTCACAAAGCACCTGTTCCATGGGCAAAGCAGGGACACAACATGCTCTCTGTGAGTTTGCACATTTATTGAAGTAAAAACACATGAACAAGAAACACAGTGCTAACAACAAAACAGGAAAGTACACGTACCAGAGGAAGGCGGAGCTCACGACCAGGGGAGAGAGAACAGACTGGGGATACCATGGCTGAGGCGCACTTAGGACGCCAAGGAATATGAGACAAATACAGCCGAAGCCCACCCGGGAAGCACTGGAGATCACTGCTGAGGGAATTGGGGAAAAGGATGATACCTGGTTGGAGCTCAACGCACTCTCGTCGACGGCGACGGCAGACCAAACACTCTGACAGTAGCTGAACCTCAGAGGACGTCTCAGTAGGGCGTGACAACGAAGAAAGTTGTTGTGCCCTTTAAATACCCTTCGCATGATGGCAAACAGGTGTGGATGCATGAGTGGAGAAAATAACACAATGAATAACAAGTGTGCTGCTCCGACCAGTTTGATAGCTGGAAGCTGCATAGCGCTGTCAAAATAAAACATAACCGGAAACCATAAAGATACAAACACAAGAGAACACAAAAAGTACGGTACATAATAATACTACAGATGCAAAAATAACAAGAATAAAAACAGGAATCAAATACAGCAGGCATGAAAATGAGGAACAAACGGACAGAAAAACACTAAACTGGACTGGAAACTGGGCACCCCCCCCCCCCCCCGTGCCCCAAGATCATGACAGTTTTTCTAAAAAATTATCATTATTTACCTAAAAAATTGCAAATTTTTTCTCCTAGATTTGCAACTTTTTTCTAAAAAAAAAAAATCTGAAACTTTCTTAAAAATTTGCAACTTTTTACTTTTTTCTTGTAAATTTGTAAATTTTCTTGCAAATTTGCAACATTTTTCCTCATAAATTTGTGATTTTTCTCATAAATTTTCAATTTTCTTTTGTAAAATTGCAATGGTTATCTGGATGCTGGTTAAATGTTTATTCAATACACTTAAATTGTAATTTATGATTTTTTAAACTTTTCACTTGACACCTTTTACCATATTTTTTGCACCTTTATGCATGCAAATTTTCCCCTAATTTACATTTACCTGTTTGTACCTTATGCTAAATTTGTGGATATCAACCGTCCAGCTTATTGAAAATAAAAACTCGTCCACTGGCTGTGAACAAAAACAATAAAATGAAAACACCAACTTATGAAATCAGATCCGTTATTCCATTAGGCAATCCTGGTAGAGCATCCGCCCCTCAGCCTGGAGGTTATGGGTTCAAGCCCCAGCTGGGTCATAACAAAAACCATATAAAAATCATACTTCCCACCTTCTAGCTTGGTGCTCAGCATAACAGAAAGAGGGAAGGAAAAGCTGTAACCCATAGACATCAGATAGAAATTGGCTACAATGTGGCAAGTTTACAATGATATCAGTGTTCATCAACTGTCCTTAAAAAGACCAATTTTTATTTTGACAAGGCCAAAACCATATAACGGCTATTTATGATTCTGTTTTTGTTTTACAAACAAAATATCGACAGAACGAAGAAGTAAATATCTGAATAATCTGATTAAATCGTTTAAAAAATATTTTTGGTTTGCATATACAGTAATGAATCAGTTTCTGTTCCTCAGGTGAGGGGTCCTGGCATTGGAGAAAAGCAACGAGGGTTGCTCAGAAAAAAGAAAAAAAAGGTTTGGAACCTCTGGTCTGGTGGAAAGCAGAGGAACTGCAGCAGTTCAGACTTTTATTTTGGAAGTTGTTGCAGAGTTTCTTCGTGTACAGACAACAGCAATGCTGCATCCTGCTTTAGATTTCTCTTTCACGATCTCCCTTTCATCCCCCCAGGGTCACAGGAATAAAAGCCTCGTTCATTTTCTCATAAACTCTGAGCTCTTTAAAGGACACCAAACTCTCCTGGTTGAATAACCTGCATAAAGGAGGGAAAAGTACTGAAAGTTTTCTTTTTTAAAAAAAAATCCGATAAAAGGGAGTCGAGGTCGCGCTCAGACATCGCATTTATGAGTCTAAATGGAAAAGTTTGGATGTTTACTGTAGGTCTGCCTCAGCCGGGTTGAGATGTGCTGATGAATGTGTAACAGCTTCCGAGAGTTTCATGGAGTCTGCATGTGCAGCTGTGAGCGACTGATGGAGGCACCCGAGAGTTGAAGCGCTGTCGGCGAGAAAACTGACCCCTCCGAATCTCTGATGGACTCACAAACCTGAAACTCATGTCTGATGAGTCAGGACGGCAGAGGAGGTGGGTAGAGGAGCCAGAGAGTGTGCTTCAGTAAAAGTTGCCTTACGTTATACCAGTGGCGTCAAATTAGATCTTATTGAGGGCTAACAAAACAAATAAAGCCAGTGTTTATCGTTTAAATGCTTAATTCAGAAAGTATTGTAATATTTAAAAAATTTTGCGAATGCACGCAGAAAAAAGTTAATGATGTACAAGGGGGAAAAATGTACAAGACATCATAGACATCTGTCTATGATGTCATCATAGTCTTGTACTGACATCAGTCAGTACAAGACTGAAAAAAGTTGCAAATTTAGGAAACTGGCAGGGGAAAGAAAATGCTAATGCTAAGATCCCTTTTGCTGTGCTTTTCCCACATTTTGATAGCTCCCACAGGTCTTACTAATGAAATGTGACATTTTGATCAAATTGCCCTTGATTATTTAATTATTGCAGCATCATTGTGAATCATCTTTTGCAGCCTTCATCAGAATAGCATGTCTCTTTAAACCCATAAGACCAGATTTAATGCCGCCCTGCCTCTTACTTCAATACTTCAATATTGCTAATCTTAATTGGCTAGTTCCTAGCTCAGGTCGAGCCTGTTATGACCCGAGCGCTGGGTTCTGTTCGCGCTCGGGCTAAGCTCAACTCGCTGCCGGCCTTGACAGCTGTGGGCTGTATTCTGGCCTCACCGGACTCTTATTGTGAAGGTGCTCGTTGGGGCTTCCGCCTGTCAAGGCTGGTCAGCTGTGTGTCATTACTGCTCGTTAGTGTTCGCCTTCATAAAGCGGGCACTAGCGGCAGTAAGGTGGCAGGAGTATTGTCAGACATTGTCAACATCTTGTCAACACTTTGTCAGATACTGTCAGACATTGTCAACACCTTGTCAAGACCTCGTCAACGTTCCTTGTCAGAGCGTCGTTTGGCCTTCTCGTCAGGTTCGTGCTTTTGCCATGTCACAGTTTAGCTCGTAGTGGCTGGGGTTAGCCCTGCGAGCCCTTGTATTGATTTATGTGTGTTTTTGCCCAGAGTGGCTCACAGTCTTGTCCTGTCTTGTTGTGTTAATAAACCATCATCGCAAAACTCACTGGTGGACTCTTGGCGTCTTATGGTGATCCGTGAGGGTCACCGCGTGACAGAGCATGAGGCACCTAACATAAATTTGACTCAAAGTATGAATGAAATAAGGCCATCTCCAGTGTACAGGTGTGTGTGTGCTTTCAGTGGTCGATAGGATCTGACCGGTCCCTGGAGTACAATAAGCACAGAAACATTTGTGAATTTGTGGCTAAACTGCTAGCTGCAAGGTGGGTAGCTGGCATTAGCACTGAGCTGTTGTTAGCTAGCTGCACAAAATAATGTCTAAGAATGACGTATATGGTAAAGTATTGGTAGATGGACAAGGATTCCAGTGGGGTGAACAGAATTTATAGAAACTAGTGATCCAAACTGACTGGCTAAACAGTTAAGATAATGCTAGACTAATTTAGGGTTGCCACCTTCAATACAGGAAAATAAAGGACCCCCCACCCCCTTCCCGCCCCGCCTTTGGACCAATGATATCTTTTAAGCCCCTGTCACACCTTGACAATTTAGGCAGCGTATGCCAACATTTAAAAAAATTGGCGAATATGCTGGCGTACGTCGAATAAGTTAAGGGTAAGTTTTGTATAAGTTAAGAGCACATTGCTGGTATACATCATAGTATGGTGAGGCCGTCTAAAAATTTTGTATGTGCACAAAATTTTTTTGACATATCCAGTGTATGGCTCAAACATCCCGCATACATGGGCCATAAGTTGTAGGTAAGTTACTCATGAGTTGAAATATGTCAAAATAATGTCTAGCATACCCAAAGATTATTTCAAACCTATGAGTAACTTGCTTTGAACCTATGTGTAACTTACTGATCGGGTTTCTAACTTACAGCTACCGTATAATGGCGTATTGGCAGTGTTGGTTCACAGGAGGAAATCGTCAAGACTCCATGGTGAGTAGATGTCCATGTCAAACTGGTCTTGTTCTTCTATTCAGACAAAATAAAGAGATGTTTCATACCTTGACATGTTTCAACTGTCATCTGATGTTAGTGCCATTTCACATCAGCTGTTTTATCCTTTCTGTAGGTGTGACCAACCTGACAGATTTGACAGATCTGCCAGTCAGTCACACCCCCTACCGTGCGATGGTCTTTGGAGGACAGAATCATCTCCATGGAGCCTTCATGCTCTCGCACACCTAGGATTCATGTATCGGGAGGTGACAGCAGTTTGGCATGACTGCAGTATGCATAAGTTAGGATAAGCTATTCATAAGTTATGCATAAGTTAGACTATCATTGGGCATTAAGTTCTGAATGCCTGCAACATGCAAAGCATTTGTTGGTATAAGTTTTTTATAAGTTATTGAAACGTTCTGTATAAGTTACTAGTATGTTATGTATACGTCCAACTGAATATGCGATGCATACGTCCAAAACTGAAAATTTTGCCAGTATGCCAGCATTTTAGAGAAATTTTGATTTGTCGGTCTATGCTGCCTAAATCTTCAAGGTATGACAGGGGCTTTACCAATGCTTGTGCCTTTGTTCTCCCTAAAGACATCTTATTTCCAATTTTGGAATTATGCAAAATTTTTAGATTGAGTTTGTGTCCACAGTCAGCGCTGTTAGAGCTGAGGTTGTGTTTGAGCATGTGGTATACCTGCAGAAGTGGGCACAAATAGCATCCCTGAAAAAAATATGTAATTTAATTAGCCTACAGTAATTAAGAACAGTAAGTTGCAATTTGAAAATATAAATACATATTATTACATACATATACATATCAATCAACAACTACTGAGTAGGAGGGCAACAACAGAATGCGGATGAGATGATACTGTGTTACAGGAACCTAGTAAATAGCGTCCTGTATCACTCTATAAATTCAAGAAACTAGTACATATCCGTGCATACCCATCCATGCCCATAGAAACTAAGTATAAGCAAATATTTCTGCATGCCCGTTGCTGAAGGGTCTCCTCCTGTCTCAGACGGCTGTGTGGTTCACAGTCCTGCCTGCGGCATACTGCTTGAACCTGAGGTGTTTCATGCTCACGGCATCTTTTCGATAGGTACGTCATAATACCAGTTCATGGGCAGGATCATGAAAATAGATCTGAGCAAAAAGTGGCTTTCAACCCTGTTCAGGAAGGCCCGTGCATGCCCGTAGAAACCAAGAAACTGGAGCACCAGGAGAAAATCAGCGCTTTGCTTGGCATTTTACACATTTGTAGTGTAGACTGGCATCCTTCAAGGTTACACATTTTTATCGTGTCAGCACCTCTTTAAAAATGACATTGCTGAGAAAGCGATGCTTTTGCTTAGTTTCTTCATCTGATCTGGCAACTCTGCTCGCGGCAATGTAGAATTGGCCATGGCTGCAGAAATGTGTTGTGCAGAAAACACGAATGCGCTATAAAGACTGGCCCTGTGACTTATTCACCTTACCAATTTTGAGCCATATTACATCATAAAGACACATTAGTCTAGGCATTGTGAGTTATGGTCTATATGACATCATAAAGACACATTTGTCTATGTGCCATCATATAGACATATCTTTATGATGGCATCGCAAGTCCTATGATGCCTGAGCTCAGAGGACGTCCTATGATGATCAGGCAGAGATCATAGGCCGTCCTATGATGTCCTACAAACATGACAGATACACAGAGGTTTACTTTAATAGTGATAGTGATATGTGTGTTTGTCACGATCATAGGACATCATAGGACGGCCTATGATGTCTGCAGGATGTCCTATGATGATCCTATGATCTCAGGGGTACATACGACTCACGATGATGTCATATAGGCGGATGTCATATAGATCATCACTCACCAGAGACTGCATGATGTCCTATGATGCCTGCCTGTATGACTTATGATGTCATAGAGACCATCATGTTTATGATGTCATATAGACCATCACTCACCAAACAAGAGATGCTCAAATGCCTGCCTGGATGTCTTTATGATGTCATAAAGACCATCACTCATGATGCCTGCCTTGATGTCTTTATGCCCAATTAACAATAGGATACACTACTTGAAACCAGACCCATTCATAGTCGAAAAGTGGCAAGAATGTTGGGACTCAATAGATACAGGAAGACATCTTTAGGACATTCAAAAGCACGAGAACTGTAGAATGGGAGTTGCCAGAAACAGGAAAGAAGAGATACTCATCACCCAATTAAGAATACCACACACTAATTTAAACCAGACGCTACATAAATGGAGCGCAATAGAGTGAGAAGTGCCCTGTCCGTCTGTCACGATCATAGGACATCATAAGATGGCGTATGAGCAATGTCGTTTTTAAAGAGGCGTTGACCCAGTAAAAATGTGTAACCTTGAAGAATGGCAGTCTACAATCAAGCAAAGCGTTGATTTTCTCTGGGTGCTCCGGTTTCTTGGTTTCTACGGGCATGTACACGTCTTCCTGAACAGGGTCAAAAGCCACTTTTTGCTCAGATCTATTTTCGTGATCCTCTCCATGAACTGGAATTACGACGCACCTATCCCTCAACCAGTGGTCTGAATGAAAAAGAAGAAGACCCACCAGATGGAAAGCAATAGAGTGAGGAGAACTGCTGCACATCAGAAAAGATGCCGTGAAGATGAAACACCTCAGGTTCCAGCAGTACGCCGCAGGCATGACTGTGAACAACACAGCTGTCTCTTCAGCAACGGGCATGCAGAAATACTTGTGTAGACTTGGTTTCTACGGGTATGCACGAGTATGTACTAGTTGATTCAATACAGGACACATTATTTTAGTGTGAAAAAACAGGATGATATTGTATTTTACAGGATGGGTGGCAACCCTAGACAGACTGTCTAGCCAAGTAAATACTAACAGAGCTCAAATGTAGTGTCATGGTGAAAATATAACAAAATAAACCAGAATGGCGTGAGATATATTATCAACTGTGGTTTACTGAACCAGGTGGAAAAAATTATGTCTTTTTGGGTGACTGAAATCTAAAAAAAATAAATAAATAAAATAACATAAACCATCCTTGGTCAACTAACTTGTTTGCTTACTGTTGTCCACATGATTGACAGTGGCCAATAATAGAGCAGCGGGCAGGTCACAAGGATGTGCTAGCAGGGTTTACTATGGAAGTGACATTCCGTGGCATATCCAGAATAGTTAATTTTGCTTTTTGAAATGAAAAACGATATAAAGGCTGTGGGTTTTTTTTAATGCAAGTGAGCGTTTAGGGTTTTTTTTTTTTTTTCCAATAATCCCGTGGCCATTAGACACTTTTCAGAAGGTTAAAACCTACAAAAACGCAATTTTTCAGTCAATGACCCCTTTAACAGGAAAAAACAGTTAAGACGTTATTGTCAGTATCTGCAGTCCTTCATGTTTAGGAGTCTGAATGGATGGAAGGACATACCCAAAGCCCTGGTAATTATTTTGAGAAATTTCAGAAAAAAGCAGAGAGATGCAAAGACAGTATATCATCAAATGAACACACGAGGAAAAGTGAAGAAAAACAAACCAGAAACAGAAATTTAATTGTGAGCTGTGTGAATAGTTGAAATAGTTGACGAAGGCTTGAATAGCGACAAAGACAGACCAAAGACATTTTTTTTTTTGCTGTTGAATGAGGCAGAGAAGTGGGCAGAGGAAGACAGAGCTTTTCTGTTTTATTCTTTTCTGTCAGCACCACTCAAGAAAGAAGGCGTCAAGTGCTCAATGTCAACGAGTTTTTAACAGACATAATTTTAACCTTCAGAGCTTTGAAACTTGATTTATGCTTCAGATTCTAATGTGCAGGGAAATCAATGTGATTATGAAACACCTACCTTGGACATCACATTTGGATAAATTAAAAACTAAAAAGTCATTTATGGTGAAAAAAGTCACAAATTTATGAGGGAAAAAAATCAGAAATGAATGAGGGCAACAAAGAACAAGATGTCTGGCCCTCTCCCCAAACTGCAAGAACATCCCAGAACATGCAGACCACCACAGGGGCCACCAGGCAACAGTTAATCCCAGAGCTCAGCTGCCAGGCATAACGATAGGGGTACAGAAAGGGGTGGCCAACCCAGCACACCTACCACCCACTACACCCATCACCACCATTCCATCAAGCACCCAAAGTTGGTGCCACAGCCCAGCATACCAGATACAGGAACTGGACACCAATCTGATCATGACAACATCACGGACACAGAACAGTGAAGGCAACATGCAAGCAGGAAGTTGTCCCGAATATGTTCATGCCCCACATAGACATTTCAGAGCCACAAAGTTTCATGTCCCAAGTAAAATTAGTAAATTATGCAACAAAAGTCACAAATTTAAGGGAAAAAAACTCACAAACTGGTGAGAGTAATGATATTACTCTGCTACCAATAGGGGTGGTGAAGATCATCGAGTGGCGTCTAAAGGGGCATAAAACTCACATCCTCCCACCCTCTGTACATCTGTCTGTCCCTACATTACGAGAGAGGCTTGTTGGAGGTATTCACTCATGGATCACCTCCAAAATCTAATAGGTTCACCCGTAGCCCAAGGGCCACCTCTTGTTAAAATGTCATCCATATTTGTTCAGTGGTTTTTCTATAATTCTGCTATCACATTGCAAGAAGATGGGACCTTGTGAGAAGATTGGGCCTTGGCACATTTGTACTGCTCTTAGATCACCTCTAAAATCAAATAGGATCATCCTAAAGGTGCGTTCAGACAAAATGTGAAAGCATGAATTTTTCACATGGTGCGATTACATGTTAACTCAATGTAAACATGTGAATAGACATGAGTTAACTATCTGAGCGAGTTGCAGACGGGCGGAGTTGCCTTTATAACTGCTGCAGCTGTGTTCTACCTGCTGTGGAAATCCCCAAAACACTGGCATGTTTAGGTTTACATTATCCGACAGGGCTCTCACCTGCCTCCAGAACTTCACCTGGATGATGGTTGTTTACACTGCTAGCCTGCTAAACCTCGTTAGCACACCCGTGACAGGAGTCCATGGGTGGATAACTACGACACTCTGATTCAGCTGCAGAGCTCCCGGTCCATTCTGCAGGCAAGTGGTAGTCTCAGTGAGACTGGCTGATGTTCTCACCTCCATTTTCAACCTTTCCCTCAGCCAGAGCACCGTTCCCTCCTGCTACAAGACCACAACCATCGTCCCCATTCCCAAGAAGAGTCCACCTATCTGTCTGAATGATTACAGGCCAGTAGGACTCACTCCAATCATTATGAAGTGTTTTGAGAGAGTGGTGCTGGTCCACATTCAGAGCAGCATACTGGACCCCCTGCAGTATGCCTACCAGCCAACCGGTCCACCTTGGATGCCATCGCTGCTGCAGTCCAGTACCCTTTCTCCCACCTGGAAAACAAAGACTCCTACATCAGGATACTTTTTGTTGATTACACTTCTGCTTTCAATACAGTCATCCCACATAAACTCACTCATAAACCTGGCTTGCACCCCACCCTCTGTGACTGGCTTTTAGACTTCCTAACTGGTAGACCCTTCTGTCCGGATTGCAAACAGAACCTCCGCCAGCTTCATTACAAGCACAGGCACCCCACAGGGATGCATCCTCAGCCCCATCCTTTACACCCTCTTCACTCACAACTGTGTCATCTCTCACAAGGACAACATCATCCTGAAGTTCACGGATGACACCACAATGATCGGAAAAATGACTGGTGGGGACGAAGCGGCCTCCAGTAGGGAGGTGGCTGGTCTGGTGTCAAGGTGTGAGGACAACAACCTTACCCTCAACACAGACAAGACAAAGTGAATGATAGTGGACATGAGGAAGGAGAGGAGACCTCATCGGCCACTGTTCATCAGGGAGCTCGAAGTGGAGAGGGTGAGAAACTTTAAGTACTTGGGCGTCCACATCACTGAGGACCTCACCTGGACAATGAACACCACACAGCTAGTCAAGAAGGCTCAACAGCGGCTGTACTTTTTGAGGAGGCTGAGGAAGTTTGGGATGTCGCCCAGGATCCTCTGCAACTTCTACAGCTGCATTGTTGAAAGCATGTTGACCAGCTGTTTCAATGTGTGGTACGGCAGCACTACTGTCTTAGACCGTAGATGCCTGCAGAGAGTAGTGAAGACTGCGGAGAGGATCATCAGGACTCCACTGCCCTCTCTGTAGAGCATCTCCAACCGGAAAGTCCACAGGAGAGCTGCCTCCATTCTTAAGAACCCCACCCACCCCCAGTATGGACTGTTCACACTTCTACCCTTTGGTCGGAGGTACAGAAGTGTGAAATATAGGACTTCAAACCTTAAGAACTCCTTCTTTCCCACTGGCATCAGATTCCTAAACAGCTGATAGGAGTCTGTAATCATATGACTACCTTATGCAACTGCATTCAACTGTTTACTTTTGTCACTTTGCATACGTGCAACTGTACTCATTGCTGAAATTGTTTACATTCTCGTGCACATAAGCTGATGTTGCATTAATTTGCACAATGTATATAGTATTTGCAGCTCCAATTCTGTAGGTTTTTTTATTGTTTATATTTTTACTCCTCACTGTGTATGTTGTGTATTTTTTATTTATCTTATTCATTGACTTATATTTTATATTGTGTGGCATTCACGGTAAAAAGCAAAGGAAGATTTTCATTGTACAGGGAAACGAGTTTCCTTACTGTGCATATGACAAACTTGATTTGATTTTGATTTACTTGTTATATTTTTTACTTGTTTTAAATTGACACTCTACCAGAATATTTTTTCTTGTTAACATGTTTGTAACATGTTTAGTAACATGACATTAAAGACATATCAAGAGCAAAATCATTCAAATGTCTCATGTCTCTGGTTTTTTTTTTTTTTTGCTTTAAAGTTTCACTTAAGCCCCGCCCCCTAAAAAAGGCAAGTTGAGGCGGAACGTTTTTGGTGACACAATTATGCATGGTGCCGGTGTTCTGACATTTTAGTCTACTTTGTCAGAAGAGCATACCTATGTTATCATGCTCCGGTAGGTGAATTTAAGCTAGCAGAAAAGAATACTAGTTTAATACAGTGATATTGTGGGCGACCCCCCACAGCCTACGGACAAGCAGAGCGCTCAGCTGGAGCAATTAGCAGAACAGTGAGATGTATGGACTGATATCAATAGGCAGCCTCTCTTTGTCTAATCCCGGCGCCAGTAATCTTGCTATTGATATGTGTGACTCTAATGCAAATGTCCATGCCTTCCTGCAGTTTACTGTGATGCTAATGTGCCATGCATGCATTGTCTAGCTGGGTATATAAGTCAACCATATCGCTTGCTCTCTCTCTTATTCTCTCTTGCTGATCACACGCATTACTTGCTGCTACTAGAGACAGAGGGCTCGCTCCAGCGCGCTCCCACAGCGCTGGAGTGACCCTCGTGCTGGAGGATGAAATAAACACCCTTTTAAACTTCAGTTCGCCGTGTCCTGCCTGCACTTATTCCGTGCCTCCACACCGGGTTCCCTTATTTCATCCGCCACACTGGTGACCCCGAAAGAAAGAACACGCTGACAGTGAACGAACGCAGCCCCCGGCGGTGACTCCGACGACAAGCGAACGCAGCTGCCTGACACAAATAGACTGCCCTCCCTTCTGCCACACGGGAGACCTCGACGCAGAACCGACACCAGGCGAACTCCCTCGGAGATCATCCACTACTGGGAAAGCTGCAGAAAGCATCATTGTGCAACCCTCGCCTGAGATCTGGACATCCACGCTGGGACCGGCCGAGGGACACAGAACGTCTACTCCCTCTCACCGCTCCTCCGCATCCACACGAGCCCGAGGGACAAAGAACGTCTACTCCCTCTCACCGCTCCTCCGCATCCACATGAGCGCGCACGCACCTCATCCTCTCTCCCCGATGGTGACCTCCAGGGCTAGACGGAGAACGCAGCACGTGGACCAGAACGCACCATGACCCGGCATGAGCGAACGACAGCAACAGCCCGAACAGGGAAGACCATCGACGCCGACGACGCTGATCTCCATCAAGCTCCCTGACCCTGACTCGCCTCGCGACAGCGGACCTGCCATGCACCGAACCCCCGCACGCACATTGGGGGGTTACGAGGACAGCGCACCACGCACGGGACAATACTGGCTCCACAGACCGCCATCGTCCTCCGTCGCTGCACATGCCCGAGAAACACGGCCGACCGCCATCCTCGGAACCTTCAGGGCTGCTCACACAACTGAAGCACACACGCAGCCCGCACACACGATTTTGTATGGGTCTCAGCCATGGCGCACAATGGGAATCCAGCCGTCAGCTGTCCCCGAGGGCTTTAGGGCCTCGCGCACACCTAAAGCCAACACGCCAAGTCCCTCACACAGCTCCAGCTCCTGTTTTTTCTTCATGGCTGCTACGCGTCCTCACAGTACTGAACCGCAAGAAGAGTCAGAGACAAATTTTTCTTCTCACAGCCGCTGTGGATCTCTGCCACGTTCAACGGGACAGCCCCTCAACATCGTGGATCCACATGCAATTTTTGCGCGGCCCAGACAACTTCGCCGTCCCGGACCGGCACTTGCTACCTCCACCCCCCCTCCCTCCACCTCCGCCTGCACAGAGCTTTTCCCACAGCTCGCTACCAAAGCCGGACGATTGAGGCCTCAGCCCCTTGCTGAGCCCTCTGGGGGGGAGTAGTGTGGGCGCTGGAGTGACCCTCGTGCTGGAGGATGAAATAAACACCCTTTTAAACTTCAGTTCGCCGTGTCCTGCCTGCATTTATTCCGTGCCTCCACACTGGGTACCCCTTATTTCATCCGCCACAATATGATGTTCTGATAGGTGAATTTACACTGACAGAATGGCATACCTATTAACCATTTGCCAGTGACGTCCCGCGTCATGTGATTTTTGTTGATACCGCCATATTGGACGTCAACTCGGGCGCTGTGTGAGTGCGTTTCAACATGGCGTCCGCTTAGTCAGATGTGCCGGCTTTGTCCGATGTAGCGCAACTACTAGATAAAAAACATCGTGACCGGTACACGGAAAAGAACAGTGTTATCGGCGTGGACCCTTACAACTTGTCGCTTGAAAAATTCACCAGTTTCATAGATTTTTGCCCCAAACCTGACGTACACTATATGGACATCTACAACTACCTGGTCAACACACCGTCTAGGTACACTGGAGAGTCTCTGAAAGCCTACAAAAGTTTGGACGCTTATAGTTATTTTGTTGCTGGGCTTGTGAGAAATGTGCTGATATCCCCAGTCATCACTTCAATGGTCCACTATGTCGTGAAGGCTCAGGTATTTTTATTTTATTTTTTCCCAAATTCAGACTCTAGTCTCTAGTCTCTCCCCTACTGTATAGATTTGTCATGTTATATAGAATCTATTAAGTGATAAATTATTAAAATTTTATAAAATATTCAATTATTATTATTATTATTATTATTATTATTATTATTAGCTGTATATATAGTATCTCAAATTAATTAAAAAATAATTAAATATTTTTATAGATCTATATATTCTGTAAAAGGATTTTTAAATATTTGTCTTATCAATAGAATACTATTAGATATATTACAAATTTTATTGTTCAGTCTATACAAGAAAGACTTATATCCAGATAAAAAGTCATCATACCCACAAACTAATTATAAGAATATTTATCCACTACAGGTACATCACTCCCAGAAGATGTCGGACCCCCCACTGAAACCCAGGGTGATCATGAATCAAGATGGTGTCATATTGTCTTCACACTGTACTTGTATGGCAGGGTTAGGAGAGACTTGTTTGCATGTTGCAGCTGTGTTGTTTGCTGTCCGCCTGTCCCAAGGCCAGACTTGCACTGATGTTCCCTGCGCCTGGAATACACCAACAGCAAACTTGAAGCTTCCTTTTGCTGCATTGTGTGATATCGATTTTAAAATTTATTTCTAAAAATAACTTTTAAAGTGCTTTACAGTCTATTAAATGCTATATAATCATTATGTGGGACGTCATAATATCTATGCAGGAAAATTTAGGTTAGTTATATCAGACATTGTTTCTTCTGCTGGTAAAATTTGTTGAAGAAACTACCAGATCGCAGAACAAGTGTGTATTGTGGCATCAGCAGCGAGTTGGCAGAATAACGGCATCCATCCTCAAAGAAGCTGCACAGACGCATCTTGACGTTCCTTCGAGAAGCCTGCTGAACAAGATATGCTACCCAGTTAGTTTTACCAGTAAAGCATCAAAGTAAGAGACTAGAAAAGCACTCGGAGAGCGCAAACCTCCGCCAAGCCTGCATGCAATTCCTGAATTGTTTTTTTACCGGTAATCATCTCTTTTTAGCCTGCTATGCTTAGCTACTTACTGTAAGCTACTTTTGGTGCTCAATTGAATCAATGAGTACTAAGTGGGTTGACCATGGAAACTGACAACATTTAAATTGTAAAGAAGACATATAATTCTAAAAAAATTGTCATTTCATTGTGCTATCTAAGATATTCAGATTTCTTACAGAAAATAGTTCTATATTGTTTTTAAGGAATACTGGTACATTTTTTTTTGTACTCTGTCAATAATTTTGCCGATTTGTTTACAGATGGGGATGCGACCATGAGAAAGTGGCCCGTGATCAGTATGAAGAAATCAGGTCTTCTCAGCACCAGGATCTACTAGTGTGTGATGCTGGACTAGTCCTCAGTCAGCGCTTCCCCTTCATGGGTGCCTCTCCGGATGGATTTGTCTCCTGTAGCTGCTGTGGGGAGGGTCTGGTGGAGGTGAAATGTCCTTTCTGTAAGAGGAATCAGGCTTTAGAGGAAGCGGTGGAAGACCCTCAGTTTTGTGCAAGCAACATTGATGGCGACATCAAGCTGAAACCATCTCATAAATATTTCTACCAAATCCAAGCTCAACCGGGTGTCACAGAACTTTCTTACTGTGACTTTGTTCTCTGGACTCAAAAAGGTTGTAATGTTCAAAGAATTGAGTTTGATGACCTCTTTTTTAATGAGAAAGTTCAACTTGTTGGTAAATATCACAGGTCTGTCATTTTACCAGAACTACTCGCCAAATGGTATACCAAAAATCCAAATTTGTTTCATATATCTTGTAAGACAAAAGAAACCCCAAAAGGTGATAATACTAGTGTCATTTGCTACTGCAGAAAAACCTGTGGTGATGCATCTATTGTAACCTGTGAGTCTGGCTTTTGTCAAATTGGTCAGTTCCATGTACAGTGTCTCAGGTTGAAAAATGTTCCAAAGAAAAAGTGGTGCTGTCCAGATTGTAGAGCAATTTCAAGGAGTCAGAAAAATCTGAAGAACTAAGTGTGTGTGGCATGTAGATTGTGGTTGTATCATCACCTGAGGTTTACTAAAAATAATAAAATGTATTGGCCAAATAGAATATAATATTTCTTTGTTGTACAACTAGCTTAGCTATTGCATGTAAATATATATCATGACTTAAGTAATAAATTCAAATTTAATTGTTATAAATAATTTTCAGGTTATTTCATTGCGTGCATCATATAAAATGTTGATTGCATAGCCGCGAGTAAGGCGGCTATGCAATCTTTCCTCTTCAGCGCTGCCACCCACCTCCTGCGCCTGTCTTCGTCAGCTGGGAACCGGTAAAACTTCAAGTTGGATCCCTTTTTCTGGCGATTTGTACACCCAAAGGCACAGCAGTGAAACAACATAGTCTAATTCAATGCCAACATAAAATAAACAAAGACGTAGGTTGAAATCAGGTAAATATATCGAGATCTGGTACACCGCTGAACAGCTGCTGAATGCGCCGTCCACTCACTTCCGCCGTCCAATATGGCGGCGTAAGCAAAAGGTGTGACGTCACAGCAAGTGGTCAATAGTTTAATCAGTCCCTCCAGGATTTCACAATGTTGCGATTGTGTCAGTTCACATGAAATCAGATTGGCCGCGTCTTTTGTGTGACCTTGCAACTTTGTCCAATCACTGCAACTTTCCCGCAAATTTGACCAATCCTTGTCAACGTCCACCAATTTCACCAATCAAATTTGTCTCTGAGTAGCGCGCAAACGCTCAGTCTAACCAGTCAAATGTGTTGCTGTGCCGCACTCACTTCCGTGTTTACACTGAGTATTAAAAACAATGTGTGTGATTTAAAAAAAAAAAAAAAAAAAACTCACCTGCGAGGTTTCCCCACACTGCCCCTTCCTCTATCTCCTCCGGCCCACCGGTGGAGGTCTCGCCACTTCTCTGTCCTGACCGCGTGTATGAAGAGCTGGGTTTGTGTTGAAAAATGTCCACCTGTCTGAAAATCACCCCTTGCGGGTGCGTGCGTAAGAAGAGACACTGTAAAGCTACAAACAAGATAGATAGATGGATAGATAAATAGATAGATTTTTACTGAGCCCAAACTGGAAAATTACAGTGTAACAGCAGCATGACAGTAGACGACCAAAACGACAGAAACACACACAGCATAATAGACAAAGGGATTACCCATGGAAAGTAAAACTGATAAATAACTAACTTATGTACATTGTAGATGAATAGATGTTTACCTGTATAGATACATGAATCACACCTGCTGTATAATGCAGGATTATCAGGTGCAGGGTAAAATGTGAGGCACCAATTAGACTGTAAGGTGCAGTATGACAGCATAGTTATGATCAGAATTCAACATTAGAGTGAGTTATTGTACAGTGAAATGGCATGTGGCAGGAAAGATTTCCTGTACCTAACCATTCGACAGCAAAGTTGTACCAGTTTGCTGGAGAAAGTGCTCCGCTGTCTGTCCAGTGTGTGGTGGAGGGGGTGATTATGATTGTCCATGATGGATAACAGTTTGTTTAGTGTCCTCCTCTCCACCACAGTTTCAAAAGTCTCGAGCCTGAAACCAATTACAAAGCCAGCCCTTTTGATAATCTTGTCAAGTCTGTTGGTGTCATTGGCTTTGATACTGCTACCCCAACAGACAGCAGCAAAGAAGATGGCACTGGTGACAATGGCGTGGTAGAAAAGCCCCAGCATTCTGTTGCACACGTTGAAGGATCTCAGCTTCCTCAGCAAGTTGAGTCTGTGCATCCCCTTCTTGTACTCAGCATCGTGTTGGATTTCCAGTCCAGTCCTTTGCTGATCATGACACTCAGGTATTTGTAATTCTCAACTACCTCCACATCCTCCCACCTAATCTGCAATGGCTGTGAAGGCGTCCTTTTCTTCTTGAAGTCAATCACCATCTCTCTGGTCTTGCTGACGTTCAGCCTCAGATGATTCTACTAGGTCCACTCCACAAATCTCTCTACCAGTGCCATGTACTCCCCCTCCTCTCCCCCTCTTATACACACAACAACAGCTGAGTCAACAGAATTTCTGCAGGTGGCATGACTCAGGGTTGTACTGAAAGTCAGTGGTGTATAAGGTGAAGAGAAAAGGAGAAAGCACAGTCCCCTGTGGAGCTCCCTATCACTAACCACCACATCAGACAAGACACTGCCCAGCCGGACAAACTGTGCCCTGCCTGTCAGGTAGTCAGTAATCCAGGAGATCACAGAGCTGTCGACCACCATCACCCACAGCTTCTCAGCCAGCAGCAATGGCTGGATGGTGTTAAAGGGACTGGAGAAATCAAAGAATGTGATTCTCAAACTGTCTCCTCTGCCATCCAGGAGTAAATGGGCTCGTTGCAGCAGGTAAATGACAGCATCTTCAACTCCTAAATGGGGCTGATATGCAAACTTCAGAGGGTCCAGCCACGTCTTCATCTGCTGCCTCAAGTGGGCTAAGACCAGTCTCTCCAGGACCTTCATCACATGAAGTGAGGGCAACTGGTCGACGGTCATTCAGGTCAGATGGAGACAACTTCTTGGAGACAGGAACCAAGCAGGACGTCTTCCACAGCACCAGTACACTCTCTAGACTCAGACTCAGGTTGTATGGGTGTGTCAGTACCGGAGCGAGCTGGTTGGCACAGGTCCTCAGGATCCTGGCGGAGATGCCATCAGGGCCTGCAGCCTTCAGCTGACGGAGTCTCTCCAGCTGTTTCTTAACTTGGTCTGTAGTCACAGTGATGCGAGGGGGGAGCTGCTACTGGTGTCCCCAGAGGAGGGGGAGGGGGATGAAGGGGGAGATGGAGAGAGGTACTGCACAGGAGGGGGAGGGGGGGGTGTCTGGGGGTCTGGCTGTGTTGTGGGGGTGACAGATGAGTTGAACCTATTAAAAAACAGATTCTGCTCATCAGCTCTCTCAATCCAAATTCTACACAAAATTTTTGTAACTTTTTTTTTTTTTTTTTTTAGAATTGCGTAAATTTTCTTTAACTACAGGGTGACTGCAGAGATCAAAGCTTTAAGTACCAGAACTTAATCATGATAATAATATGGTGATCTTAAGTGTATGCATACCTGTCAAGTGATACAGTTTCGCCGTATTTTAATACGGGGAAAATGCAATTTTAGCAAATACGGGCGTATTGCGATTTCTGAACGGCAAAAAGAAAAATATACGGGGAAAAAAAATTATTGAGAGTGTGGAGGAACACCTCGTGTGTGACCCCCATAGCGTACAGGGCTGGCAGTGCGCTCAGCGTCCGCCTGCACTTATTTCGATCCTCCACAAGCGCACCTAAGCAGTGTTTTTGTGAGTTTCAAAATGGCTTCTTGCAGCGCGCCACCGGCGAAGTAAACAAAGCTTGAAGAAAAGGGATATCGAGGGACTGGACGTCACCGTTCTCCTTCACCGTCACCATTTATTTATTTATTTTAGATTGCACAATATTCCATGGCAGAATGTTGTGGGCTTTGGTTCGGACAATTGCAACACGATGGTGGGTCGAGACCTTTCCAGACTGAAGGAGAAATCTCCAAATGTTTTCAGGTATGGGCAGTATTATTCACCTTCAAATATTACCTAAATATAACAAAAAAAAATGCTTTAAAATCTTAACAAACATCCTTAGAGGTAGCCCAAATCCCCTATAGTGTACTGTTATTTTGTATCTTGGAACTTTGCTTTACATTCAATTCAATTCAACTTTATTTATATAGCGCCATTTCACAACGACAGTCATCTCATAGCACTATCAACTGTAGGGGGAACCCCCACAGTTGCAGAAAGACCCCAGCAATCAGGCGATCCCCTGTGACCAAGCACTTGGTGATGGTGGAGAGGGAAAACTCCCTTTTAACAGGAAGAAACCCCCAGCAGAATGTACATCTGAATGTATAGCATTATATTGAAAGGGCTGAATAAGATTGATATTTTCATTGTTATTATTATTAACACAATTTCAAAGAGAATTATTTCTGATACTTAACTTATGAAACAAAAATCCATTCTGCTTTTGTTTCAGCATTGGCAGCATAAATGAATGAATTTGAAGTAGTTCATGTTGCAGTTGCTGTTTGTTTGGTTTTTGTTTGTTTTGTTTTTTTGTTTTTTGCTTCAGTTTTCTTCCATCTGCCGATAAATACAGTTTTTAAGTACTCAGTACAGGCGTGAAAGCCCCCCCAATAAGGGAGGCATGAGGTCAGTACAGGTGTGAAGGCCCCCCCAATAAGGGAGGCATGAGGTATGCCTTGACAGGTATGTGTATGGTATGTTCATATTTCATGCAATCAAGTAACCCCAATTATTGCCATGTTTTATTCTGCTGATCTTAAATGCCTTATGTTTGTGCCACTCCATTGAGTTTAATAAAGCGGGGTTACTAAAGCTAGAAGGTGTGATTTCTCCTTTTCCATTATCGTAACAACTCAATGTCAAGAATTTTGCCTCCAGACTGTGAGACTGATCAAACATTTCTAATTAAATTATTAATTAATGCTTAACCCTTTGAGTGTGAGAATTTGCATGCCTCTAGTGGCAGAGTGCGGCACTGCGCCTGCCTTCTCACTGACATTGTCAAAATTAAGGGAGATATTGCTGTTTTTTTTTAAATGTACTGATTTCTTGTTCATATACTTTGAAGATATGATGATGAGGTACCTCTGTACAAAAAACGGTGTCAAAAGACTGAACCGTTTTTTTGTGTAAATACGTCCAAAGTCCAGTTTTGACTGAGTTATGGAATTTAAAGAGGTGCCGCGACATTATGCAAATTACATGTGTAACTTTATTCCTATCTGAAACTTTGGATCATATTTTACATCTTTCTAATTGAGAGTAAGGCATTATCTCTTACCACTTTCAAGTTATAGCTGTGGAAATCTTAACGATTTTATTGACAAAAAATATTTACCACTCTTGACCACTAGGGGGTATGTCGCAGTTCTGCACCATACACACTCAAAGGGTTAACTTATTAATTGCCAAATTCCTAAGTTAAGTTGGTTCTTAACAGAGTTCTCACGACTCAACCCTTTGAGTGTGAGAATTTGTGTGCCCCTAGTGGCAGAGCGCGGCACTGCGCCTGCCTTCTCACTCTGACTTTGTCAAAAGTAAGTGAGAAATTTCTGGGGGGGGGGGGGGGGTTAAATGTACTGATTTCTTGTTCATGTACTTTGAAGATAAGATGATGAGGTACATCTGTACAAAAAACGGTGTCAAAAGACTGAACCATTTTTTGTGTAAATACGACCAAAGTCCAGTTTTGACTGAGTTATGGAATTTAAAGAGGTGCCGTGACATTATGCAAATTACATGTGTAAATTTATTCCTATCTGAAACTTTGGATCATATTTTATATCTTTCTAATTGACAGTAAGGCATTATCTCTTACCACTTTCAAGTTATAGCCTTGGAAATCTGAACTATTTCATTGACAAAAAATATTTACCACTTTTGACCACTAGGGGGTATGTTGCAGTTCTGCACCATACACACTCAAAGGGTTAAAATAATCGTGAGTGGCGCCCCCGCCTAGTGTTACAAATGAGGTATTACAAGTATTATTAATAAGCTTTAAACTTAGTTCAGTAATTATCTTTACAAATTGTAGGACTCAGCGCTACATTTATTCATTAATAAATGAGCAAATCGAACACTACAGCCAGTGTCTTAACATTTTATATATCTTTTTCTTTTATATAGGCATGGAAAGAGAGAATACTGTCTGTATTTTTTTTTTCAGAAAAACACAGACTCTGACAGACAATACAGAGAAACTGAATAAATTATTTCTTTTTTCTCTGTGCTTGGTACCAAGTGGGTGGGGACTGCTGCAGTTAAGGAGTTTTCAAGGTGCTGCCAATAATTTCCAAATCTATACTCTTTAACTTGCTTTCAATGCAATTTAGCTGTTGTAATGGATATTATGTTATAGTCTGTATTTGCTGTTGCATAAAAGAGTTTTTCTGTATAGCAGAAGTTTCTGCTTAATTTACAAATCACTGTTTAATAGGAAATTTTTGACAATCCTGTGCTTTTCTTGTGGTGTTATAATATCATTACAGCAAACTATAGAAAAAAGCATCTGCTTTGTAATTCTTACCATAACTTTTAGTGAAAAAAAACTCTCAAAATGTCACAACTTTTAAAGCAAAATTTAATTTAAAAAACAAACAAACTGCGAATTCAGGCTTTTGGGGCCACAACAATCAAAAAAACATCCCGCGAAATCCTGGAGGGACTGTTTAATACAGTGGTAGAACTAAACAAGACAATCAATCATATATTCACAATCAAAAAAAAACCAAAACCTTAGACATTAATAAAATTATAGTTACACAAAAACAATATACCACCAATTTTCCCTAGTACAATGGCATCTTTTACATTTTTTTTTTATTTTAAGTTAACTGCACTCTAACTACCGTTATATATAACAGAGTACAACAATAGAATTAACAATATGCAACTCTATACAGTTATAACATTACATAATTGTTTAACTTCGACCAGCTATGTGAGGTCTCTGGTGGTATGCTGAAATAATGGACTTCTGCTCAGTACCATGTATTTCTGTTGTACGCATGTGTGTGCATGCGCAGTAACCCAGAGTATGCCAAAATGTCAGAACAGTGGCACGTCTGTAGTGTTGAGAGAATCAGGTCTCTCTGGCCTAACTGAAGTTATCCTCCAGGCTAGTTAGCATTTTTGGACAGATGTTTTGAAAATTTGACCCAAATTAAGATGGGTTTTAAAACTAAACTGCTTTTAATTACCAATGCAGTTTTAGTCATGATCCTGGGGCAATGTGCATACAACTGGGCACATCCTTCAACTGGTAAGTCTCTTTTTTTATCCCAAGATTTATTCTAATAGTGTAGTGCTAGCCACTGTTAACCTTGTGGGATGTGAGTGGGCCTAGTAATCACAGATTCTGGTGTTTGAAGGAGGCAGGAAAGTCAAAAGATTTTGACACAAAACTAAGACAATGATGGGTTTTGTTTGTAGAAAAAAAGGGCATAATGTGGGACAACCCCCACAGACTAAGGACAGACAGCTCGCTACTCCTGGTTATTTTCCGCAGCACTAGTGTGATGTTAATGTGCCACGTCCTGTCCTCACTGTGACCTAGAGACAGATCAATATGTAGATGTGACTTGTCACCTCTTTGTCCTGCAAGCTGAAGCAGGGGCTGGCAATCTGCCTATTTGATATGTATGTCTCTCTCATATGCAAATGCACATGCTCTTTCATGCATTGTCTGTAACTGGTATAAATACCGCACATATCCTGTAACTCATCCTCTCTGCTACTGCTCAACTGACTGCATTTGTCTCCACGCTACTGAGAGCCCTTAGGGCTCACTCTGGGCCGCTCTGCACAGCACCAGAGTGAGCTCGTGTTGGCGATGTGATTTAATAAAGGCACTTTAAACTCCTCAGTTCGCCGCTTATTATCTTATGTCGTCACACTGGTGACCCCGAACATGCACACGTTTTGTGCAAAGCAACCTTCTGGTCTGGACCGCCACACTGGTGGCCGCTTCACCCTTCACGGTGAGATCTGCACGCCTGAGATCTGCACATCCACGCTGGACCGGCCGCTCTCACAGCTCCTCCACATGAGAGCGCACGCACCTCGTCCTCTCTCCAGGACGGCAACCTCCAGGGCCGACGGAGAGCGCAGGGCGTGGACCTGAACGCACCATGGCCGCACGAGCGACAACGATCGTCTCCTTCCTCTCACCGCTCCAACACAGCTGCACGAGCCCGGGGCACAAAGATTGTCTACTGCCTCGCAACGCATCTCCACGAGCCCGAGGCACAAAGATCATCTACTGCCTCGCACCGCTCCAACGCATCTCCACAAGCCCGAGGCACAAAGATCGTCTACTTCCTCGCACCGCTCCAACGCACCACGACCGAACGACGCAACAGACAACAGGGATGATCTCCAGCAAGCTCCCTGACCCTGGTTCTCCTCTCCAGCGGCCCACCCACGCACGGGACCCCGGCACACGCACTGGGGAGTCACGGGGATGGCGCACCACGCACGGGACACATACGGCTCCACAGACTGCCTTCCTCCCTCGCCGCTGCCCTTCAGGGTTGCTCGCTCACCTGAGGCACGCATGCAGCATGCTCGAAGGATTTGTTAATGGTCTCAGCCACGACACACATAGGGAATTCAGCTGTTTTGCGATTCCCGAGGACTTTAGGGCTGCGCCCGCACCTAAAGAGACACGCCACGTCCCTCTGCTGTTGTTTTTTCCCTCACAGCCGCCCCTGCTTTTCTTCATGGCCACGAGAGGAGCCAGAGAATAATTTTTCTTCTTGTTATCTCCGCACGCTCAACGGGACAGCCCCTCGACATTGCGGATCAACAAGTAATTTTTGCGCGGCCTGGACGATTTCACTGTCCCCAGCAACCCCCACCCCCCCTCTACCTTCACCGGCACAGAGCCTTCCCTGCTCGCTGCCATGCTGCACTATCGAGGTCTCTGCCCCCAGCCGAGCCCTCTGGGGGGGAGCAGTGTGGGACAACCCCCACAGACTAAGGACAGACAGCTCGCTACTCCTGGTTATTTTCCGCAGCACTAGTGTGATGTTAATGTGCCATTCATGCTTTGTGTTCACACGTCCTGTCCTCACTGTGACCTAGAGACAGATCAATATGTAGATGTGACTTGTCACCTCTTTGTCCTGCAAGCTGGAGCAGGGGCTGGCAATCTGCCTATTTGATATGTATGTCTCTCTCATATGCAAATGCACATGCTCTTTCATGCATTGTCTGTAACTGGTATAAATACCGCACATATCCTGTAACTCATCCTCTCTGCTACTGCTCAACTGACTGCATTTGTCTCCACGCTACTGAGAGCCCTCAGGGCTCGCTCTGGGCCGCTCTGCACAGCACCAGAGTGAGCTCGTGTTGGCGATGTGATTTAATAAAGGCACTTTAAACTCCTCAGTTCGCCGCTTATTATCTTATGTCGCCACAATAAGATACCACTTTAAATAATGTAGATTTGTTTTATAGGAAATTTACCGGAGTGCATCTTTAAGCAATTTAATCCGGTTTCAAGTAAAAAATTTCTGCCAATGGAGTTTAGCATGCAGCACCCCTTGTAGTTCCTAGCCAGCCCCACTTCAGAAGCACTAGACGCTTCTCTAGGTTCGGTTAGCAGTTACTCTAGTAACTCGTGGAGAGTTGCTATAGGTTGAACAGGCAACATTTTTATATACCAGTTGCTCAGACATAAACAAAACAAACAAAACAACAAAATCAGTATTCACATCTTGTCAGTTTCTTTTTAACGTGTGCAGTGCTGCAGTTTTCATAAATAAACCAAAGAAAATTGAGCTCCCCAAAATAAATGAAAGAAAACCAAAATAGTTCACATTCTTTACTTCAAAGGTGCGGAACACAATTGTTCTTGATACCAAGGAAAAGAGTTCAGTTCTGTGCGCAACAGCTCTGTCTGGTGTTCTGTGTCCTGGGGGAAATTTCGTGTGTGGGAATTCCTACAACTGTGGGCAGTGTTGTAATGTGTTCAGAGCTTATCTGGTGTCGACTGAATAGGAAAATCAGATGATCCGGTGTCCTCTTGAGGGTAGGTCCTACAGCTGGCCAGACCGCATCCACAACTGTCCACAAGCTCGTTGGGCTGGGCTTGCCATCTCAGAATCCAGGTTGTCTCAGGGTATCAAAACAACCAGTCGGAGTCTCTAACGACAAACTGCTCAGCAGTTATCGTTTCCCAGTGCTCACAGTTCAGCCTCAGTTTAGTAGAGCGTGTCTGATCCCGGTGGCAGAACCAGGGAAAAAGGAAGTCATGCCGCTCGCTACCCCGGTTTTAATCTTAATGGTCACAGCGTCTCCTAAAGGGACAGACAGTGTACTACAGGTCTAAATAACATACATAGATCTAGAAACCATATTTTCCACATGGGTTCCACCCTCCCCCCCGATTCAGCATGAGTCCCTTCATGCACCTCCCTATGGTATTTAAAAATAAATTTCATAATCAACAATGATGTCAAGTACATGATCAAAGCTCTCTTAAGAGACTTCATGCAAAGGAGATAAAGGGTTTTCCCATCTGAATGTAGTGAAAACGATCTGGGGGTCGTTTTGGTCTCTCGGATTTATGAGTAGATTAAATTCATGCTCAAATCACTTGTTTTATTGTCCTTTTTACTTTCACTTGTCACAGTTGTTGATTCATTCAGTTCCATATCTTGCTGGATTTCCTCAACAGCATCTTTATCACAAGTTTCCTCTGGATCGGCAGATGATTCAGTTTGTTCCTCCACCATATCTGTGGAAAAGTCATTTGTCAAGTCTGGTGAAGTTTTATCCTCTCCAACAGTTTTACTGCGTGTTGCAACAGATTCAACTGGTAAGGCTGTAGACCTGCTTTTTCACGTTTCACCTTAATGTTGACTGATGAGTGGAATTATTGTCACATCATGGTCAGATTGATCCTTCACCACTGAAGTTATAGTGGGCTGTGTTTCCATTGGAATTTCTATGACTTCAACAAACCTTTTCTCAGGAATGACTGATAACTGAGGAGGGCTAAATAGTAAATAGTCCTCAGATTCTGAATGTTCCTCCAAAGATTGAGGTTTATGGCTCCTAGGCTTTGGTCTGCAGCATTTGGACTCAGTCGGTTCAGTTTCCTCCTCTTCACAGAGATCACCACAAGGGAGAAAAAAATCCCTGTGCAAGCTTCGGACAGGTCCTTCTCCACTGATGGGTTGTACCCTGTACACAGGTAGGTTTTTCATTTCCTCAATGACTTTGTACATGGTAGACTGCCATTTATCTGCAAGTTTGTGCTTGTTTCTGAGTCGCAAGTTTCTTACGAGAACTTGGTCACCTGCTTCTGGTGTTGATTCTCAGACATTCTTGTCAAATTGGCGTTTGTTGCATTTAGCTACCTTTTGTGAATTTCTGATAGCGATTTCATGGCTCTCCTCAAGATACTACTAATACTTGATATTGTGATATTGTTTAAGCGTGATCGGATTGTATTGCAACCCAAGTATCGCGATCCATATGAAATCGCCACCCCTACCGCCTATGCAGTGTACGAGTCCTGCCCGCTCCGTTCAGCTGACTCTCAGTTCAGTGAGTTGTAGGCAGGTAGTTGGGAGCTCCAGTACAGTGCTGAGTGATTTGGTGTACGAATCTTTCAAATGGCTTTTTTAGCAAATGACTCAGTACGTTTTAGTGAACTGTGGTTCCCAGCAATACTACTCCAGAGACCCAGTGTCTCGGTAGTTCAGACAATAGGGCTGTCTATGCTTACGTGACAGATTGAGGTTTTAAGTTCAGGATCAGGTTACTTTATTTGTACCCATAGGTAGATTTGTTTTGCAGTCAGGTGTCATCCATATTTACAAACCACAATTACATTCAACATGAACACAAACACAGGCACACATGAAGCTGACTATAAACACGATAAAAGTACTCAACGGCTCCACCAATTAGGACATAGGACAAAGAGATAAGAGAAAAAACAAAGAGATAAGAGAGAAGGGGCATATTAAAAAGTTAAAGACTAGTCAAAGAGATTAAAAACTCAAAGTCCAAAACCCAATAAAAGATTCAGAACCCAAATAAAAAACCTACAAAAATAAGTAAATATACAATGAAAATTAATAAATAGATAACTGAATTATGTGCAATATATTGCTACATCTTGTTCAACTCTGACAGCAGCAGGAGCAAAGCTGTTTTTGTAGTGCTGAATTTTACTTTTTGGGACAACAAACCTGTCTGCCCCAACAACAACAACAACCTCCTGCCCCAAGTTGAGGAGTTTAAGTATCTTGGGGTCTTGTTCACGAGTGAGGGGAGAATGGAGCGAGAGATCGACAGACGGATTGGAGCAGCATCTGCAGTGATGCGAACGTTGTACCGGTCTGTTGTGGTGAAGAGGGAGCTTAGTTCTAAGGCAAAGCTGTCGATTTATCAGTCAATCTACGTTCCTACTCTCACCTATGGTCACGAGCTTTGGGTAATGACTGAAAGAACAAGATCGCGGATACAAGCGGCTGAAATGAGCTTTCTCCGTAGGATTGCTGGACTCACCCTCAGAGATAGGGTGAGGAGCTCAGTCATCCGGGAGAGGCTCAGAGTAGAACCGCTGCTCCTCCACATTGAAAGGAGTCAGTTGAGGTGGTATGGGCATCTGATTAGGATGCCTCCTGGACGCCTCCCACTTGAGGTGTTTCAGGCACGTCCCACTGGGAGGAGACCCCGGGGCAGACCCAGGACTCGGTGGAGAGACTATGTCTCCCAGCTGGTCTGGGAACGCCTTGGTATCCCCTCTGAAGAGCTGGAGCAGGTGGCTGGGGAGAGGGAAGTCTGGGCTTCTCTGCTTGAACTGCTGCCTCCGCGACCCGGACCTCCGGAAAAGCGGTAGAAGATGGATGGATGGATGGATGGGACAACAAACCTCCATCTGGAGGGAAGAAGCTGAAAGTGGCAGTGCAAAGGGTGGAAGTCATCATTTAAAATGGAGGTAGCAATCCTCTGTACCTGTCTGGCGTACAGGGATGTCAGGCTCAGCTGTGATTCACCAAGCAAACGACTGGACCATCCAACTACCTGATCCAAGGATTTCCTCTGTTTCAGTTTTATCTGACCAAACCATGACACTAAAGAAAAGGATAAAACAGATTCAATAAAAGCCCAATAAAACAATGTCATTATGGTTCGGTCAATTTGGAAGTGTGCAAGTTTCCTTAAACTCTTTTTGCACACCCTTTCACAGTTCTCTTCAAAGTTTAAATTTCTATCAGTAATTGTCCCGATATCTGTAAGATTGCACACATTCAGTGGTCTGGCATTTTAGTACAGTGACTTTGTGCCTGGGAGTTTTCCTCCTAAAGTCAATAATCATATCTTTAGTTTTTGTCGTATTCAGCTGCAGGTAGGAATCCTCACACCAGTGAACAAAATCATCAGCTACTGGGCCGTGGCCACTCTCACCATCCTGAAGGAGACTGACAACAACTGAATCATCAGCATACTTTGTAATGTGTCTGTTGTCATGTCTGCTCCGACACATAATTGTGTACAGGACGAAGAGTAGTGGTGACAACACACACCCCTGAGGAAAGCCAGTAGAAGAACACTTTTGGTCAGACAATGTACCATTGACCCTAACTCTGTGTCCTGTTGGTTAAAAAAATCCAGAATCCAACCCACCAGATTATTACTCAAATCAAATTGTTGCAGGATCCTTTCAACTAATATATGAGGTTGGATTGTATTAAAAGTAGAAGAAAAGTCCTCAAATAAAAGCCCGGCATGTGTCCCATTAAAATCCAGATGTTTAAAAAGCATGTTAAACAGTGTGACAGTGGCATCCTCCACTCCTCTGTGAGGCCTATAGGCAAACTGCAAAGGATCCAATGCATGCTCAGTCTGCTTTAGGATCTCAAATCTGACCAGTTTTTCAAAAATTTTCATTAAAATTGAAGTCAAAGCAGCTGGTCTAAAATCATTTACCGTTTTTGGACAGCTGGATTTTGGAACGGGGACGACCACAGCATCTTTCCAGATCTTAGGCACATGTTGTGTCTGTAAGGACTTATTAAAAATGTAGTGAAACACAGGACTCAATTCATGTGCACAGGACTTTACCAAGTGTCCACATACTGTATATTACCAGGACCCTGACTTTTGTTCAGTTTTACAGCACAGAATTCCTTTTTAACATCCTGCACCTCAATATTAAAGTGCTGATTGTCTTTGAGTTTCTGTTTCAAATCTTGGGTTTCTGTGCTAAAATCAAAGGAATCAAAACGACCATAAAAATAATTAAGAGCATTAGCCAGTTCTGAGTCTGAATTAAAACCATCTAAAAACACACTCTGCGCTCTGTAGGCCTGCAATAGTTTTCATACTAGCCCAGGCTGAACCAAGCTTTTTTGCTGCAATCTTGCTTTCCAATTCTGATTTATAATTCTGTTTTGCTCTTCAAATTTCGGACTTCAGCTCTTTTGTGGAAACCTGCAGCTCAGAAACAACCCCCTGTTTAAAGGCAAGTGCTTTCCTTTGTAAGCAGGATTTAACTGATTTAGTGACCCATGGCTTGTTGTTGGAATATATTTTGACACGTTTACATGGAACGATCATATCCCTGCAGAAAGCCATGTATGAGCATGTCAAGTCTACTAAAGAGTCCAAATCTTCTCCACAGGCCAGCGTGAACACCTCCCAGTCCGTACGGTTAAAGCATTCCTGGAGGCAGTGCACTGAATCTTCTGTCCACACGTCTATGTCTCTGGTCCTCGCCTTCTCTCTTCTGAGAGCAGTTTTATATGTGGGCAGCAAATGCACACAGTTGTGATCTGAGGATCCTAAAGGACGAAGGGGAAGAGATTTATAGGCCCTCTCTATGGATCCGTAGCACAGGTCCAATGTCTTTTCTCGCCTGGTTGGGCAGGAGACGTACTGATAAAAGTTTTTAAGTGTCTTCTTTAGAGACACATGGTTAAAATCCCCAAGGATAAAATTTGGAGCCTCTGGGGAAATCGACTGCAACCACTGGACCACATCAAAGACGGTGCTGGAGGCGGAGGCAGCGTCCGCCCTTGGGTGAATGTACACAGTGAGCTTAGCCTTAAGCAGCAGAGCAAGGTATAAACAAGCTCTGTTCTCGATGTATTTCAAGGGAAATGTTAGCTACATTTAAACAAGGAATATGCTGAAATAGTGTGCACTTGGCACATGTAGCCATCACCTGTCATAATCATTGATTATAGGATCAAGCCCACACTTTGTTAATTTATTGTTTCTCTGGGTTAATTTACAGTATGATCATCATTCACATTTATTGCCCTCTGTTTTCCCCTGAATCCTCTGTCTTTGTCTTCTGTGCCATCCTCTGTCTGGTCCTGAAGGCGTTGTGTGTACCTGTTTACCTATTGTTCCAGCTCCTCATGTTTTCTGTACCCCTAGCCCCCTGCCTTCTCTGTATTACTCCTTTATTGTGATCCTGTATGTTCATTGTTATATTTCATGTGTATGCCCTGTACATGATTGTCTGTACTGCCCCACCCATCCTGTTTCCCTCACCTCTGCCACTTCCCTGCTACCCTTGATTGTTTTCCAAGCTGTCTCATTTCTGATTATCTGTTCCCATATATATATGTGAATGTTCAGTGTCTGTCTGGTGTGGGGTCGTAATCTAATTTCTCTACCGGCATTCTTGTATCCTGAGTTTTCCCAGTGAGTTTATTTATCATTCGTGTCTTGAGTTATTTTCTAGCCCATGTGCTGTATTTTGTTTCTTTGTGTTTATTAATAAAACCATGTCACGCTGGAGTTCTGCCTGCTGCATGAGTCCTTCTTACCTGCCTGCCGGAGGTGCCCATGACATCACCATCATATGATAGAGTACAATGACAAACAGAAAAATGTTTCAGTTTTTTTAGATTCCCATTGGCCAGCAAAGATTATGAAGGAGGATGTTGTGGGCTAATACCTGCAGAAGGAGAATGCCTTTTCATAATGGGATGCGGAGGCTGAATGATGATATGACCCATGTCTCTGTCTGTTCTGACCACTTTATAACAGGTATGTCTCTTTACCAAAACTATAGACTTATTTAGCATTTAAAGTCATTTGCCTACACGTAAAGTTAATGCAAACATGCAAAAAACACCCAAATTTACATCCAAGGGAATTGATAGCTAGAATAGATGTCATGAGGCTGATAGCGGTGTTCCACCAGTGTTCCAGCCAGAGTTGGAGCTGCGGCAGGGGGAGCATGAGCACGCTGAGAGCCCCGAAGCACAACAGCGGCAGCCGGGCACAGACACAATGCACAACGCGGCACTGCAGAGCACTTCAGACGGCAAAGAGGAGGAACCGGACTGCCCTTGTTCCCTTGCTCAACAGGCTACGGAGGTTATGGCTGAGCTGACGGGTGGAGAGTCCGCTTCAAAGAGTGACACCGGTGAGGCACCGGACACCTTCCGTACCCACGACGAGCCTTGACCGACAGCGGAGACAGCGGGTGAAGGGTCTGCAATGTACACGGTGACTACGGAGCTGCCGCAGCACAACAGAGACTCCAGGCCGAATGAGCACACAAAGACACAGGGAGCGCAACAACAATGCATGAAAACAAGTAAGACACCACTCCATGTCATGGATTGGTTCGAGTTCACAATGGCAGGAGACCAGGATGGCGACTGACCGGGCCGCAGCCGGAAAAACAACAGATGCCGCTGAGGATCGTGGCGAAGCTGACAACAGCGTGCTTTTGGCTGATAGACGGTTTGGTTTGGCACACAAACGAACTACGGTGTGTCCGGGTGGCTGCTCCAGGCGGCAGAGCTCCACGGGAGTCAGCTGCCGCAGTGTGGGACCCAGGCCTCAGCGTCATGAAGATTGACCCCAGGGGTCCAACAGCTACAGGGAGGCGGCTGCCACGGACCCATTTCAAAGCTCCAGGGAGGAGGCCGCCACGGGGCCGCCACAAACCCCCCCAAGTTGAACTGTTCTTCCCATGGAAGACTGTAAAAAAGAAATGAAAGACTGTTTAGTTAGGAGCACGGCTGGACCAATACAAAGTGGCAGAATACACCAGTTACCCGTGCAGGGTCTCATGGTGGTCCACCCACGGGCCCTAGTTTAGTTGATGTTTACTGTTTGTTGTTTAGAGTGTTTGCTGTTTCATTATTTAGTGCGCTTATTGGGGTTTCTGTTTTACCAAACTAGTGCATACCCGTGCATGCCCATAGAGGGGACGCATTGGAACAGAATTCTTGCTAGTTACAGGACAGTTGGTATAGCAACACAGCACTAAGCGGCAGTCACATGTGATGGCTTTTGTATGCAGCAAAACATAAAAATCACACAAAATATGCCCTGCCATCTGGGGTTGTTTGCCCCTGCTTGTTACTTCTTCTCCTGCCTGTCACTGTTCTGTGTTATGTTGCTTACCTGTGTCTATATATGTATCTTGTAGGGAGTCTTATGTGCTCTGTGTGTCGTCATATAGACATCTGGTGGGTCTTCTTCGTTCAGACCACTGAAGGGTCTCTTCCTGTCTCAGACGGCTGTGTTGTTCACAGCCATGCCTGCGGCGTACTGGTGGAACCTGAGGTGTTTCATGTTCACGGCATCCTTTCTGACGTGCAGCAGTTCTCCTCATTCTATTGCCCTCCATCTGGTGGGTCTTCTTCTTCTTTGTTCAGACCACTGGTTGAGGGATAGGTGCGTCGTAATTCCAGCTCATGGGCGTGATCCTGAAAAAGTGGCTTTCGACCCTGTTCAGGAAGGCCTGTGCGTGCCCGTAGAAACCAAGAAACCAGAGCACCCGGAGAAAATCAGCACTTTTCTTGGCATTTTACACATTTGTAGTGTAGACTGGCATTCGTCAAGGTTACACATTTTCCGTCATGTAGGCATGGTGAGTCGTCCTATGATGCCTGAGTTCATAGGACGCGCTATGATGATGAGGCAGTGATTATAGGCCGTCCTATGATGTCCTAGAAATGTGCTTTAAAGTCTGTCGTACCCTATGCTGGTGAAGGGTGTCCTCCTGTCTCAGACGGGTGTGATGTACTGCTGGAACCTCAGGTGTTTCATCTTCATGGCATCTTTTCTGACGTGCAGCAGTTGTCGTCATTCTATTGCTCTCCATCTGGTGGGTCTTCTTCTTCTTCTTCAATGAGACCACTGGTTGAGGGATAGATGTGTCGTAATTCCAGTTCATGGACAGGATCATGAAAATCATAAAGGCACATGGTCTATATGACATCATAAAGACACATTTGTCTATGTGTCCTATGATGCCTGAGTTCAAAGACTTTTTCTATTTGTCTATGTGACATCATAAAGACACATTTATTGTCCTATTATGCCTGAGTCCATAGGAGGTCCTATGATGTTCAGGCAGAGATCATAGGCCATCCTGTGATGTCCTATGAAGCGTGATACACACACACACACACACACACACACACAGACACAAGGCATTGGGGGCCCGGCGGAGGGCCTGGAGCCTGTCATGTTGTCAAAATCCTTGGGTGCTGCTGAATAAAGAGAAAGAAGGAAAGAGAGAGAGAGAGAGATTTTGATTTTTAAAAGATCTTTAATAAACACACTTGTCCATCATTCAATACAATTTCTATGCCATGCTATATTACACAGAAAATTATTCCCCCAAAAAACATCCAAACAAAAGCTGCCCATCACGAACTAAACAGAGGACATCCTCCAGGGACCAGAGGGTCCTGAAACCTTCCACATCCCCATTCCCCATAAAAAACTGAAAGTCCAGCCTGATTCTGGCTTTAAGTAGCCTCACAAATAAAATTTTGACATCAACATCACTCTCAACATTCTCAAGTTTTCTTCTCCGGCTTACATAAATAGCCAACTTTGCCTGCCCTAAAACAAAGTTCAGTAGTTGACACCTGCTTAAAACGACGATTGTACATAAAACCACAAATGAAAACCTGCTTAGAGAAAACTTCCTTAAAAATGTGAAAAAGTTCTGTGAGAAGTTCAAAGAGACCACTCAGGCACTGACATTCAGTAAAACAATGAAAAACTGTCTCCCTAGAGGAACAAAAAACACACTGATCACTGACACTGCTGTTAATCACAGAAACAAAAGCATTGACAGCTATAATGCCATGCAGGACCCTCCACTGTAAGTCTCCATGCCTCTTAGGGAGAGGGGCTTTATAAAGAGCCCTCCAGGCAGGCCGATGCCCTTTTCCTAGTCTAAAATAGGCTCTCCATGGAGTGTCCACACAGGTGTTCAATCTGTCTTTGTTGAGTGCCATCACCACCAGTCTGTAGAGTGCCTTACCACTGGCTCCTCCAAAGTCCACACCAGTGGGAGCACAGAATGCCAGTAAGGAGCAAGGAGAGAAGTCAAAGTCCATACAAAGCGTGAGAGAAGGAAACGGGTCCTTGCTTTCTGGCTGCAGCGTGCCATTGCCAAAGTCCATGAGTAGGGAGCGCTCAAGTCCATGAAGCTTCTGTTTCCAGTGTGCAAGAAGACCATTGATAAAACGATTTGATCTAACACCAAGATGAGCTGCTAAAGCTGAGGCGTTGTTGAGGCCAGGACCAGCCAGTTCCACCACTTGCTTCAGAGTGAGAACATTCCTGGAACACAGCCTATCAAGGAAGGTCCTTCCAACTCCCGGCAGGACACCAAGGCGACCACCAAAAACCACCGGCTCCCTCAACAACCAGTGGAGGGAATCGCATGGCCCTCTTTGTTTTTTAGAAAGAGTCCATACTGAAAAAAGACTGCGGTAAAAACTGGGCAAAGACAGTGCATTAGAGTTCTTAAAATCCATTAAAAACACAGGGAGGTCTAGCCCAAGCCCAAGGACTCTCTGTAAAATAACACAGGCCAAAGGCCTCCATACCAGGTCCTGGGGGCCCGTCAGCAGCCTCTGTATAAAAGTCAGTCTAAAAGCAGCACCTCTACTAGCTAAATGAACCACTCCTTGCCCCCCTTCCTCTTTGGGAAGAAATAACAGGGCTTGAGGGACCCAGTGGAGTCCACCCCCCCAAAAAAAGTCCACCATAACAGACTGAATTTTTGACAACAAACCAGCAGGGGGGTCCATGCACATGAGGCGGTGCCACAGGGATGAGGAAACAAGATTATTTAAAATGAGCACTCTTCTTCTAAAAGATATTCTTGGCATTAGCCACTTCCACTTATTTAGTCTCCCCTTGATTTTCTCTATGACGCCGTCCCAATTTTTTTGCTCAAACTGTTGATTTCCAATAAAGACACCAAGATACTTAAACCCTCCTTTTTTCCAAATCAGCCCACCAGGCAGCGTAAGCTGATTTTCTAGTTTCTCCCCCACCATCAGAGCCTTACTTTTTCCCCAGTTTATTTTTGCAGAGGAAAGTTGGCCAAAAAGATTGACACTCCTAATCAAAACGTCAATGTCACTCTGCTTGTTTAGCAGAATGACTACATCATCTGCATAGGCCGACAGCTTGAACGTGGTGACACAGCCAGGAAAAGTAACTCCTGATAGGTTCCTTCTCAAGTAGTGAAGCAAAGGCTCTATGGCGAGGGAGTACAGCATCCCTGAGAGAGGGCAGCCCTGCCGAACCCCCCTCTGGACTTTTAAAGGGGCAGACAGGCCCCCATTTATCTTCAGCACACTCTCAATGTCACTGTACAAGACCCGTATCCTGGCTATGAAGCCTGGGCTGAACCCAAAAGCTGCTAAAACTGTCCATAAATATTGGTGTTCAACCCGGTCAAACGCCTTTTCCTGGTCAATTGAAATCAAACCAGTTTCCACCGCCAATGAACCAGAGACCTCCAAAACATCCCGAATTAAAGTGACGTTGTCACTAATCAGCCTGCCAGGCACACAGTAAGTCTGGTCTACATGAATGAGCTCACTCATCACCTTTCTCAGTCTTCGGGCCAGAGCTTTTGAAAGAATCTTATAGTCCGTGCAGAGCAGAGAGACTGGCCTCCAGTTCTTTAGGCTCTGGAGGTCCCCTTTTTTCGGCAACAGTGTGATGATGGCCCTCCTGCAGGTCATGGGTAGGGTCCCCCTTTTCAAGCTATCTTGGAGAACCTCCAGCAGGTCTGGACCAAGCAGGGGCCAGAATTCCTTAAAAAAGTCCACAGAGAGACCATCTATGCCTGGTGATTTTCCATTCTGGAGGCTCATTAGCGCCGTATGCAGCTCAGACAGAGACAGTGGAGCATCCAAGCCAGCAACAAGGTCTTCTGAGAGCACTGGAAGACCATCAAGGAAAACCTGGCCCAGTGACGTGTCCTCCCTCCACTCTGCTCTAAACAATTCACTGTAAAAGCTAGCAGTGTATTTCCTGATCTCTGCTGCTGTGGAGATTGTTCTCCCGTCATCGTCCAACAAGGAGTGAATGAGTTTCCTCTGTCCATTCTTCCCCTCCAGTCCAAAAAAGTACTGGGAGGGCGAGTCCATCAGAGCTACATCCATGTAGCGTGAGCGGACCAGAGCACCCTGTGCGGTGACCCCTAGCAAGCTAGCCAAGGCTGACCTTTTTGACTTGAGAGCCTCTAAGTGCTCTTGTTTTCCTGTAGAACTGAGCAACTCCTCTAGCTCTACCACCTCAGTCTCCAGAACTTTCAAGGATTAGGTCAAGCTATGAGTGACATTTTGAGTGTACTGTTGGCAGAGTTGTTTTATCTGTGCCTTACCAAAATCCCACCACATTTGGAGAGAACTAAAAGAGGGTTTTTGTTCCCTGTGTGACTTCCATACATCATGAAAAACTCCTTTAAAAAACACATCATTTAAAAGTGTATTATTAAAATGCCAAAAAGCACTCTTACACTTTACATTTTCAATAAACACAGAACAAAACAGCAGGCAGTGATCAGTGAAACCAACAGGACAGATACAACTATTTTTAAAAACACTCATTTGATGTTTAAAACCATAAAAACGGTCTAACCTAGCCATAGATAAAAGGTTATCTTTAACATGGCTCCAGGTGTACTGCCTCTGGTCCCCATGATGTGATCTCCACACATCAGCCATTTCATGTGTCTTCACCAGTTCCCTCAGCCTTTTGGCAGAAGCAGGGTGAGGCTCCTGATGGTTCCTGTCTAGTCTGTGGTTTAATGTACAGTTAAAATCACCCCTCAGAAATAAAAAACTATTTGGATTACAGGACCTAACCGTATCCGATAGCACGTCAAAGACCTTGATCCTCTCTGTGTTGGCACATACACGTTTATAAAAACGAAGTTCACGTTTTCAAACTGTACCTTTAATAAGAGGAAATGACCTTTCACCACCTCTTCTACCTCATAAGAGACAGGCACACAACCCCTAGAGAAAAGTACAGCCACCCCCCCCACTGCTATTGGATTTGTGGCTAAAAAAAATGCAGCCATCCCACTCTTTTCTCCAATGGCTCTCAATGTCTACAGTGCTGTGAGTCTCCTGGAGCATCAGCACGTCAAGTTTCTTTAAATTAAAAAGCTTGTATAAAGAGGCCCTTTTTACATCATCCCTGGCCCCATTAATATTGAGAGTGCCAATTCTAAGGTGGGGCATTAAAAAGGATAAAAATAAGGTACAGTAAAAAAACACACACATAGCATAAAAGGGAAGAAACAAACTAAGAGTCAACATGACTGTTAGTAATTTGCGATTTCAGTTTAACAACCAGTTTCTTTAAACGATATATTTCCTGATCAGTGAAAGTCTCATTCCCATCATTCAGTTTCATAAACTTGCGAGCTGATGCCACGAATAACTCCAGATCTGGAAAGTAATTTTCCACTTTCACAGCTCTGCTCCCCTTAGTCACCTGAAGAAATTTCCTAATCTTGGTAAAACAATAGGAGCTTTGCTCCTCCTGCGTCTGCATCAGTTCAGACTCAGTTCCACTTTCCTCAGAAGCGCTCTCATCCAGTATTTCTAAATTCCCAACCCTACTAGATTTAGCAGAGCTCTGCAAGTTTTCAGCACTTTTTCTTTTTTGTGCAGCTTTAAAAGGATCCTCTTCAACAAAACTACATTCCTGCATTTCTTCGTGAACTGCAACGTTTGTCATGCAGTGTTTACTCTGTGTGTCCGCTACAGCCTCAATCTGCTCCTCCCCCGCCTGCAAAGTCTGTTCATTCACGTTCCTTCGTTTAACTGCACTCATTTCGCCCTCCACCTCTTTACTCCGGGTGACAGGCTCGTCACAATGATCAGAGCTGCCGCCAGACAGAAACTCCCCACCATCACTGTTTGAAGGGGCAACTACCGTGCCCGCCGCGGCTGCCCCAGCAGAAGCAGACGCGGCCATGGCCGCGAACGCCCCAGCAGAAGCGGACGCCGCAGCGGCATCCGCCGCACCACATGTAGCGCTACCCTCCGGACCACCAGAAACAGCGGCGTCACCTTTCTTACTGCCAGTGTTCTTTGTGTTCGCCTTTTCAGGACATGATCTAATGAGATGGCCTTCTGCACCACACGCAAAACACCTCATGGTTTCAGATGTTGCAAACACCAAGTAGCTAAAGCCATCAATCCTGAAGTTAAAAGACGCGTTCAGTTCAGCAGAGCTGTCTTTTAACACCATGAAACACTGCCTCCTGTGACACACGACATGCTTCAGCAGGGGTGATTTACTACCCAGAGAGACCATTCTGATGGGGGAAACAACTTGGCCAAAACGGGACAACTCTCTGATCAGCTGATCATTTTTAATGAAAGGAGGAGCGTTTGAGATGGTGATCCTCCTAGAAGGGTTCACCAGTGGTAGAACAGGAGTAAAAGTGTCATTTATGACCACTCCCTGTTCCACCACCTGATCAGCTTTTTCAGTTGAATCCAGAAAGATGACAATTGCACTGTTCATCCTCGATGCTGATTTTATGCTGTCATGCCCAACCACCTGTCCTACAGCGAGGCCGGCCTCCTCCACAGAACAGGGAACTGTCGGGAGGATTCTCACGCCATGCCGCCGGGTCAAGCGCTCAAACTCTACACCACCATCAAACACCGGCATGATGCCGGCCGGGAAAAACAGGCAGCAGAAGCTACCGTTCCCCGACACACTCACTCCAACACTCACACCCCAGCACACACACACTCAACCCACTATATACTAAACACACACACCTCAAACACACACGATAGAGAAAAGTTAGAAAAAAACAAAGTTTAGAGTACTCACTCAATGCCACTCCACACCCCTGCTCCCACAAACGCTCATGCATGCGCACGAGAGAGAGAGAGAGAGAGAGAGAGAGAGAGAGAGAGAGAGAGAGAGAGAGAGATTGTGTGACATCATAAAGACAAATCGTCCTATGATCTCTGTGGTCTATGTAACATCATAAAGACACATTTGTATCTATATTGCTGTGAAGAATTTTCTTTGACACGTTTTAATTTTATTTTATTGTTCAGGTTTTTCATAAGTGAAATGAATATATAATTTTAAAAAAATGTAAGCAAAACCAAATTTTAAAGGACATTCAGTACACGAAATGCATATCGTGATATGTATCGTGCATCGTGATATAGAGAAAAAATATTGCAAAACAGTTTTTTTAGCTATATCGCCCAGCCCTCGTCTCAAATGTACATGAAGAGTCACAATTTTTCAAAAGGAAATTACAAATTTATGAGGAAAATAGTTGCAAATTTAGGTAAAAACAAATTTACAGAGAAAAAAGTAGAAAACAGTGGAAGTAGAAAATGATTTTAAATTTAGGAAAAAAAAACCTCAGACTAAGACTAAAGGGGCCTTCACACCAAACATGAACGGGCAAATTTTTCACGCAGCACGATTACATTATAACTCAAACACGCGAAGAGACATGAATTCACCATCTGGGTGAGATGCAGACAGGCAACGTTGCCTTTATAACTTCTGCAGCAGTGTTCAACCTGCTGTTGAAATCCCCAAAATAACGTCATGCTTAGGTTTACATTATCCGACGGGGGGTTCACCTGAAAAAGCTGTCCCTGCCTCAAAAACCTGACTGGTGTTTATGTTGCTAGCTTGCTAGCCTTGTTAGCACATCCGTGGCAGGAATCTGTGGGTAAATAACTCCGACATCCTGATTCAGCTGAAGAGCTCCCAGCCCTTCTGTCTCCAGGTGAGTGTTAGTCTCATTTTCAAACTGTTTTACTCTCCAATGTTGATATTTTACTCCAATGATGGCAGAATCTCAAAGCTAGCACTATCGCTCGGACATGGACACATGAATGCATGATTTTGCATGTGCTTGCTTGACTTGGTATGCATTTGTGCCACCCATTTGTGTTTGGTGTGAAGGTACCGGAAGTCATTACTCTTGGGCTGGGTGATATACCTATTCGTTGTATCAGTACTTTTGGCTGCCCGTGATACATATTTCATAATATCACCCATACTCGAATATTTATCACGTTAATATGAGCTTCTGCTGCAAGATAGGTTTGTCTGCAGCGTGGCCACTGAAGTCTGAAAGCGGAAGCTCTAGGTCAGCGCGGCTGCCCCGCCTCCTTGCATGCTCACAGAAAAATCTAAACTGCAGCAAGCAGAGATGAAAAGGAAGATAACAGAATAAATGTAGGCTCACCTTAAGCTGAGAAAATGGGGGGAGCCAGGAGAAGATAAACATTTCAAGTCTGAACTCTGCACATTCCTTTGCTAAGTGAACAAATTTTCAAAATAAGAGCTCCTAGCCGGTCTTGCAACCCTTCAAAATAAGAGCAAGTGTCTCGCCAAATAAACAACTGATGTAGAGACATAAAAAAAAAAAATAAGCAATAAATTATACTTCTGTCACTTATGAAACTGCCAAGTATTAACTATGTGTGGTACACTGAAATATTTCTGTCCATGTGGATAAATTTGATTACTTGATAATGTGAGTTCTGGTAAGCAAAGGAAAAAAGACACTTTGCTCAGTTACATGTTGTTGTGAAGAATTTTCTCTGACATAAGTTTTCATTTTATTTTATTATTCATTTTTTTCAAAAGTGAAATGAATATCCATCCATCCATTTTCTACTGCTTTTCCGGAGGTCCGGGTCGGGGAGGCAGAAGCTCAAGCAGAGAAGCCGAAACTTCCCTCTTCCCAGCCATCTGCTCCAGCTCTTCAGAGAGGATACCAAGACATTCCCAGGCCAGCTGGGAGACGTAGTTTCTCCAGCATGTCCTGGGTCTGCCCCGAGGTCTCTTCCTCATTGGACGTGCCCGAAACACCTCAAGTGGGAGGTGTCCAAACCACCTCAGATGCCCAAACCACCTCAACTGGCACCTTTCAATGTGAAGGAGCAGCGATTCTACTCTGAGCCTCTCCCAGATGACTGAGCTCCTCACCCTATCTCGAAGGGTGAGTCCAGCAATCCTAACGAGAAAGCTCATTTCAGCCGCTTATATCAGCCCCCCCGTGACCCAAAAAAGGATTAAGCGGAAGAAGATCGAGATGGAGATATCCACAATATCATTCTTTTGGTCATTAACCAAAGCTCATGATCATAAGTGAGAGCAGGAACATAGATTGACCGGTAAATCAGCAGCTTTGCTTTAGAGCTCAGCTCCCTCTTCACCACAATGGTCCAACCTCTGCATAACTGCAGAGGCTGTTCCAGTGCATCTGTCAATCTCGTGCTCCATTTTTCCCTCACTCGTGAACGAGACCCCAACAAACTTAAACTCCTCCACTTTGGGGAGGAGCTTGTCTCCAACCCGGAGAGGACAATTCACCTTTTCCGGCTGAGGACCATGGACTCGTACTTGGAGGTGCTGATTCTGATTCCAGCCGCTTCACACTCTGTAGCAATCCATTCCAGCAAGGCCTGTAGGTTATTGCTTGATGAAGCCAACAGCCAACAACATCATCCGCAAACAGCAGAGATGAAATCCTATGGTCACCGAGCATGACACCCTCCAATCCTTGGCTGCGCCTAGATATCCTGTCCATAAAAATTATGAACAGGATTGGTGACAAAGAGCAGCCCTGGCAGAGCCCAACTCTCACTGGAAATGTGTTTGACTGGGTGTTGGCAATATGAACCAAACTCTTGCAACAGTTGTGTAGGGACGGAATAGCTCGTAACAATGAGCCCGATACACCATACTCCTGCAGCACCCCTCACAAGAGACCACAAGGGACGCGGTCGAATGCTTTCTTCAAGTCCATAAAACACGTGGACTGGTTGGGCAAACTCCCACAAACCCTCAAGGTACTTGGCGAATCTTGTCCACTCCGGGGGCCCGGCCATGAAAGAGTTTTTTAACCACTTCGGCAACCTCAGTCCCTGTGGTGGGGGAGTTATCACCCTCGTCCTCAAGCCCTGCTTCGTCTATGGAAGGCTTGTCAGTGGGATTGAGAAGATCTTCAAAGTATTCCTTCCACCGCTCGAGGATATCCCCAGTCAAAGTCAGCAGCACCCCATCCACACCATACACAGTGTGGACATGGAGCTGCTTCCCTCTCCTGAGTCTCCGGACAGTTTGTCAGAATCTCTTTGAGGCCAACTGAATGTCTTATTCCATGGGCTCACCAACTTCCTCTCGCACCCGAGTTTTTGCTTCCGCAACCACCTGAGCTGTACTCCACTTGGCCTGCCAGTACACTTCAGCTGCTTCAGGAATTCCACAAGCCAGCCAAGCTGGATAGGACTCCTTCTTCAGCTTGATGGCGTCCCTCACCACTGGCGTCCACCACTTGGTTCAGGGGTTACCACCACGAGATGCACCAACAACCTTGCAGCCACAGCCCTGGGCAGCTGTTTCAACAATGGAGGTGGAGAACATGGCCCATTCAGACTCCATGTCTCCAAACTCCTTCAGAATGTGGCTGAAGTTCTTCCGGAGGTTGGAGTTGAAGACCTCCTGGACAGTGGCCTCAGCCAGATGTTCCCAGCACACCCTCATTATACATTTAGGTCTATCAGGTCTGAGTGGTGTCCGCCCCTGCCATTAGATCCAACTCACCACCAGGTGGTGATCAGTTGACAGCTCTGCACCTCTCTTTACCTGATTGTCCAAGATATGTTGTCACAAGTCTGATGACATGATAACAAAATCAATCATAGACCTGCCACCTAGGGTGTCCTGGTGCCAGGTGCACATATGGACACCCTTATGCTTGAACATGGTGTTTGTTATGGACAAACTGTGGTTAGCACAGAAGTTCAATAACTGAACACCACTTGGGTTCAGATCGGGCAGGCCGTTCCTCCCTATCACGCCCTTCCAGGTTTCACTGTTGTTGTCCACGTGCGCGTTGAAGTCCCCCAGTAGGTCAATGGAGTCTCCAAGAGGAGCACTCTCCAGCGCCCCAGTCAGAGACTCCAAAAAGGGTGGGGACTCTGAACCATCATTTGGTGCATAGGCACAAATGATGGTCAGGAACAGCTTCCCAACCCGAAGGCAAAGGGAAACTACCCTGGAGAAACACCGGGGAGAACTCCAATGTCGAGGCAGCAAAGCGGGGGGATATAAGAATACCCACCCCTGCCTGTCGCCTCTCACCCAGGGCAACTCCAGAGTAGGCCAAGCTCCAGCCCATCTCCAATGTCTCCAATGTCGAGGCAGCAAGGCGGGGGGATATAAGAATACCCACTCCTGCCCTTTGCCTCTCACCCGGAGCAACTCCAGAGTAGGCCAAGCTCCAGCCCCTCTCCAGGAAACTGATTCCAGAACCTGAGCTGTACGTTGAGGTGAGCTCAACTATATCTAGCCGGTATCTCTCAACCTCGTGCACCAGCTCCAGCTCATTCCCCACCAGAGAGTAGATGTTCCATGTCTGTGTGAATGGGTGGATAGCAGGATCTGTAAAGGACTTTGGTCATCAAGAGATAAGAATAAAAGTGTTATATAAGTGAATGCCATTTACCATTTCACATGAGTGCAATTTCTGGCTACTATACGTACCTCTGATCACATAATTTAAGTATGCGCGAGTTAATTACTACAGTATTATGAAGGTTTTTTTTTCCCCTTTGGGTGTCATGTGTTTTCTCATATTCACATACACCCCCTCCCAAAAAAATGATATACACATTGCAACCACACCAAAGTCTTTAAGCCAGGGGAGTAGGGAGTTAGAAATGAAGAAGCGATATGGCTTTATAAATCAAAGTTTAATATCAGCTTCACCTCCCTAACATCTCATCTCGGTACAGAAGCAGAATAAGAGGTCGATCGCAGTCAGACCTTCATACTTATACCCACACTCAACAAAACTAACTAACTAACTAACCTGCACTTATATAGCGCTTTTCTAGTCACAAAGACCACTCAAAGCGCTTTAATTAATACTAACCCTCTATTCTAAGGGCCTATAGGAAACAGATATCTAGGGACAATTTAGAACAGCCAATTAACCTAACATGCATGTTTTTGGCATGTGGGAGGAAACCGGAGAAATCCCGGAGTAAACCCACGCAACACGGGGAGAACATGCAAACTCCACACAGATCACTGTTGGTCGGGGGCTGGGATCGAACCCACGATCCCACGATCCCCACAATCCCCCGGCCAAGGGTAAACTGTGCTGCCGCAGTGCTAACCACTGCGCCACTGTGCAGAAGACATTGCATATCAAAGCTGACATCCCACATTAACATAATCCCCCCTCATTGTCCTCCGTCTCCTCCACCTGACCCTGGGTGGTCAGGGAGATCGATCCGGTCTCCACCGCTGCGACTCTGTCTGCTCTTTGATCCTTGCTGGCGGTTGAGACCTCTTGTCCTGTTCATAGGCGTTAGGTCATTCCACATATGTAATCACTAAACATTCTAATATGTCTATACATATGTAGGTATGGAATATATGATTAATATAAGCCACAGCCCCCCCCCCCAAATGACTAAGAAAAGGACAATCAAATTAATTTTACAGTTTAAGATAATCTCTATGACATATTATACTGTTAACCTCTTGACAGGAAAAACGAGGAAAAATCTTTCCAGCAGTCATGCTCCTGTAGGGAATTCAGTGTTAACAACAACTGCATAGTAATATCACAAATCATCCTTAGAACTGTCACAGCACAATCTGATAACACAGTTAACAACTCTTAGTTAATTTGTATCAGTCCCTGTGCCGTCTGGGTTTTAATCTTCTCCCGAATCTGCTGTGGGTCCGCTTTGGCGTCGTGGTGGGACCCTCCTGTAAGGAATCTGCAGCTTGGGGAGGAGAGTGGTTATTTGTTCCCTGCAGGGGGACTGAGTTTTTTTTCTTGGGGGGTCTACCCCGTCGAGGTGCTCTCGCCACCCGTGCAGGTTCGTCTCTCAACAAGAAGGCAGTTTTAAGTCTGTCATTGCTGACTGTTTCTTTTCTGTCCCCTAAATCAAGCACAAAATGCTTATCACCAGGTTCCAGCACTCCGAATGGTCCGTCGTATGGTGGACGGAGGGTTGATTTTAAAGCTTCGTATCTAATAAAAACGAACTCGGCGTTTTTTAAAGCTTGGGGGACAAAAACCCGTGGAAAAGAGTGATGTGCCGGTCCGGGGAGAGTGTCCGGTCCGGTGCTGCCTAAAGGCCTCAGGGCTGGAAGATGCCCGGGCTCTGGGTTCTCTGGTAAAAACTCACCTGGGAGTCTGAGAGGTTGTGCAAAAACTAATTCTGCTGGGGAGGCGTCTAGATCCTCTTTAGGCGCAGAACGCAACCCTAATAAAACCCAGGGAAGTTTATTCACCCAATCTGTATCCGTTAGTGAGGCCCTGAGGGCGGCCTTTAAAGATCTGTGAAAACGCTCACATAACCCATTAGCCTGAGGGTGATATGCGGTGGTGCGGTGAATTGTCGCCCCTAAGCTGCTAGCCATGGCTGACCAAAGCTCTGAGACAAATTGGGGCCCCCTATCGGACGTGATGTCCGATGGGACGCCGAAACGTGCCACCCAGTTTGTTAAAAAAAACGCGAGCGACTTCCGCAGCTGTGGTTGACGCCAAAGGGACCGCCTCAGGCCAGCGCGTAGTACGGTCTATCATCGTTAACAGGTGTGTGAAACCCTGAGACGAAGGTAGTGGTCCCACGAGGTCGACATGAACGTGGTCGAACCTTCTGGCTGGGATTCGAAAAGGCTCTAGAGGAGCTTTTGTGTGTTTGTGTATTTTGGCGCGCTGACAAGACTTGCAAGTTTTTGCCCATTCCTTTACATTTTTGCGCAGGCCCGGCCAAACAAACTTTTCTGCGACCATTTTAACCGAGGCGCGCACCCCTGGGTGCGCGAGGGAGTGAACCGAGTCGAAAATGCGGCGCCGCCATGCGACTGGGACTACCGGGCGAGGTCGGCCGGTTGACACGTCGCAGATTAGGGGGGGTACACCGTCACGTAAACCCCTTTCCTCCAGTCTTAACCCTGTTGGTCCAGACAGGAGCGCGCGTACGTCCGCATCGCTGCTTTGTTCCTCTGCCATGGCTGCGTAATCTATCCCTACGTGAATTGGGGCCGCGTACGCGTCCACGTTGGCGAAGAGTTCTGCGGCTGAGGTAGTATAATCTGTCTCCTCGTGCTCTGGCGATGTCACAGCGCGAGAGAGGCAGTCTGCTACCACGTTAAGTTTGCCTGCCACATGTCGAATGTCTGTGGTGAACTCTGAAATTGCAGCTAGCTGTCTTTGTTGCCTGCCTGACCATGGTTCTGAAATTTTAGCCATTGCAAAAGTGAGCGGTTTGTGGTCTACAAAAGCCGTGAAGCGCCGCCCTTCTAACCAGAACTGGAAGTGGCGGATGGATAAATGAAGCGCTAGCAGCTCCCTGTCAAAAGTGCTGTATTTACGCTCGGTTTGGTTTAAGGATTTGCTAAAAAATGCTAAAGGTTGCCAGGTTCCGCCAACATGTTGCTCCACAACTGCCCCTATGGCCAGGTTTGAAGCGTCTGTGGTTAACGCTATGCGGGCCGAGGGATCGGGGTGAACCAACAATGTGGCATTCGCTAGAGCACTTTTTACTTCCGCGAAGGCGTGTTCGCGCTCCGGGGTCCATTCGACCGCGTTGGAAGGCTTTTGTTTTCTGAGCGCGGCATACAGGGGTTGCATGAGTTGAGCTGCGCGGGGGAGGAAACGGTTGTAAAAATTCACCATTCCCAAAAATTCTTGCAGCGATTTGACCGTTTGTGGTCGTGGAAAATTTTTTACCGCGCGGACTTTGTCTGGCAATGGGACTGCCCCCTTCGGCGAAACTCTGTGTCCCAAAAAATCAATTTGTGACACGCCGAATTTGCATTTGGCTGGGTTGATTATTAACCCGTGCTCTTCAAGTCTCTGAAAAACTGTAGTGAGGTGTTGTTCGTGTTCTTCCTCTGACGGGCTGGCTACCAGCATATCGTCGAGGTAGACGAACACGAAGGGGAGGTCGCGTAATATCGCGTCCATCATACGCTGAAAGGTTTGAGCAGCGCCTTTGAGGCCGAACGGCATCCGCAAAAATTCAAAAAGACCGAACGGGGTTATTACAGCCATTTTAGGAATGTCTTCTGCTCGAACGGGGACTTGGTGGTAGCCGCGGACCAGGTCTATTTTAGAAAAAATGCGCGCACCCGCCAGATGTAGTGAAAAATCTTGGATTTGAGGAATTGGGTAGCGGTCATGCGCTGTTGCATTGTTTAGTCTGCGGTAATCGCCGCAAGGTCTCCACGAACCGTCGGTTTTCGGGACCATGTGGAGTGGCGATGCCCAGGGGCTCTTTGAGCGTCTAATAATGCCTAATTTTTCAAGGGTTGCAAACTCGTCCCGTGCTATGGCGAGCTTGGTCGCGTCTAAGCGCCAAGCTTTGGCGAACACGGGTGGGCCTGTTGTGGGGATGAAGTGTCCATGTTTCGCTACTGTCGCTGAAAATTTTGGAACTGTGAGTGCTGGAAATTGGGTGAGGAGTTGGTCAAACTTACCTCCTGCTGTTGTGACGCTGGCCTGCACGGATGGTGGAGAAACTCGAGCTGAGCAGGGAATAGAAGAAAATGACAGTGCATTAACCAAGCGCCTATTTGCTAGATCGACTAACAACCCATGTGCACACAAAAAAATCAGCGCCCAACAAGTTAAAACTCACCGCCGCTACAATAAATGTCCATCTATAGTTGCGGCTGTGGATGTAAAGAGGCAGGTTCCTTTCACTGAAGGTGTCAATGATCGAGCCGTTGGCTGCCATCGCTCCATTTCCCCGGGGACCCATGGCCCGGTCTGCGTGGGAAGGGGTGATAAAACTCAGCTGAGCTCCGGGGTCGATCAGGAACTGTCTCCCGGTGTGTCCGTCAGTCACATAAAGCAGCTTATTTTTTTCGCCGAGAACCGCAGCTGTTAACGGTTGTCGGCTTTGGCGTTTCCCGAACTTTTAAATTTGCAGGGGGGCACGCATTTGTATGCCTTCTCGGCGAAACGGTGGTGGTAATAGCAGATGTCGTTCCGCTTGCTGCGCCTTGGTCGTGTTGCCGCCATGGTGGGCGGGCTCTGCTCGGTTGTCTGTGGTTCTCTGCTGCTCTGGGCTTCCGCACTGAGATCTGCGGATGCTGCTGTGGCCATCTGTTCCCCGCAGGCGTTGATGAGCCGCTGCGCTTCTCGGGCCAGCGCGCGGAAGTCCTGCTGGGTGCTGCACCGCATGTTGACCAGCGTCCCTCTCATGTGTGGCGGCAGAGTGCTGAGGAAGATGTGTTGGAAGAGGAAGTTGTTGTCCTCTTCCTTGAGCTGCAGCATGTCCTCCATGAGGGCCTTGGGTCTGCATCCTCTGTGGCCGTAGATCGCCAGGATTCTCTCTGCTCTCTCCTCGGCTGAGGGGACGAAGTTCTCGACGATGGTTGCTTTAAGCTCTCTGTATTTGTCATGGGCGAGCGGCTGTTGGATTATGCTCCGCGCACATCTTGACGTGGCAGCGTCGAGTTTGGCGAAGATGTGATAAAACTTCGTCTCGTCCGCCGTTATGCCCGCCAGTGCAAACTGAGCCTCAGCTTGCTGGAACCACGAGCTCGGGTCTTCTTGCCAGAATTCTGGCAGCTTGACGGTGACAGCGCTTGTGTGGGCCGTCCCTGATGTGCCCACCGGGTGAGAGCGCCTTTCTTCTGCTCTCATGCCGGGGCTGGGGATGGTGCTCGGTTGAGCCCTCTCTGTAGCTTCTGCCGTGGGGGAATGTCTTCCATCCGTTCCCCTGTCTGCATGGGTGCCGGCGCTTGCCTGGGTCGCCTCTGATGAGTTACTCGCGGGAGAACGTCTCTGTTCCATCCTCACGTCTGGTCACCAGTGTAGGGAGTTAGAAATGAAGAAGCGATATGGCTTTATAAATCAAAGTTTAATATCAGCTTCACCTCCCTAACAAGTCTCATCTCGGTGCAGAAGCAGAATAAGAGGTCGATCGCAGTCAGACCTTCATACTTATACCCACACTCAACAAAAGACATTGCATATCAAAGCTGACATCCCGCATTAACATAATCCCCCCTCATTGTCCTCCGTCTCCTCCACCTGACCCTGGGTGGTCAGGGAGATCAATCCGGTCTCCACCGCTGCGACTCTGTCTGCTCTTTGATCCTCGCTGGCGGTTGAGACCTCTTCTCCTGTTCATAGGCGTGAGGTCATTCCACATATGTAATCACTAAACATTCTAATATGTCTATACATATGTAGGTATGGAATATATGATTAATATAAGCCACAAGGGGAAACTTAACGTTGATAAAGTGTGTCATGATCATTTTCTCTTATGGCACATTTTCCAACATGTTTTATAATGGAAAGCTTGTCTGCATGTTAAGGTGTCAGTTAACATACAGTGGGGCAAAAAAGTATTTAGTCAGCCACCAATTGTGCAAGTTCTCCCACTTAAAAGATGAGAGAGGTCTCCAATTTTCATCATAGGTATACCTCAACTATGAGAGACAAAATGAGAAAAAAAAATCCAGAAAATCACATTGAAGGATTTTTAATGAATTAATTGGTAAATTCCTTGGTAAAATAAGTATTTGGTCACCTACAAACAAGCAAGATTTCTGGCTCTCACAGACCTGTAACTTCTTCTTTAAGAGGCTCCTCTGTCCTCCACTCATTACCTGTATTAATGGCACCTGTTTGAACTCATTATCAGTATAAAAGACACCTGTCCACAACCTCAAACAGTCAGACTCCAAACTCCACTATGGACAAGACCAAAGAGCTGTCAAAGGACACCAGAAACAAAATTGTAGACCTGCACCAGGCTGGGAAGACTGAATCTGCAATAGGTAAGCAGCTTGGTGTGAAGAAATCAGCTGTGGGAGCAATTATTAGAAAATGGAAGACATACAAGACCACTGATAATCTCCCTCGATCTGGGGCTCCACGCAAGATCTCACCCCGTGAGGTCAAAAGGATCACGAGAACGGTGAGCAAAAATCCCAGAACCACACGGGGGGACCTAGTGAATGACCTGCAGAGAGCTGGGACCAAAGTAACAAAGGCTACATCAGTAACACACTACGCCGGCAGGGACTCAAATCCTGCAGTGCCAGACGTGTCCCCCTGCTTAATCCAGTACATGTCCAGGCCCGTCTAAAGTTTGCTAGAGAGCATTTGGATGATCCAGAAGAGGATTGGGAGAATGTCATATGGTCAGATGAAACCAAAATAGAACTTTTTGGTAAAAACTCAACCTGTCGTGTTTGGAGGACAAAGAACACCATACCTACTGTGAAGCATGGGGGTGGAAACATCATACTCTGGGGCTGTTTTTCTGCAAAGGGACCAGGACGACTGATCCGTGTAAAGGAAAGAATGAATGGGGCCATGTATCGCAAGATTTTGAGTTAAAACCTCCTTCCATCAGCAAGGGCATTGAAGATGAAACGTGGCTGGGTCTTTCAGCATGACAATGATCCCAAACGCACTGCCCGGGCAATGAAGGAGTGGCTTCATAAGAAGCATTTCAAGAGTGGCCTAGCCAGTCTCCAGATCTCAACCCCACAGAAAATCTTTGGAGGGAGTTGAAAGTCCGTGTTGCCCAGCGACAGCCCCAAAACATCACTGCTCTAGAGGAGATCTGCATGGAGGAATGGGCCAAAATACCAGCAACAGTGTGTGAAAACCTTGTGAAGACTTACAGAAAACGTTTGACCTCTGTCATTGCCAACAAAGGGTATATAACGAAGTATTGAGATGAACTTTTGTTATTGACCAAATACTTATTTTACCGAGGAATTTACCAATTAATTCATTAAAAATCCTTCAATGTGATTTTCTGGATTTTTTTTTTTTCTCATTTTGTCTCTCATAGTTGAGGTATACCTATGATGAAAATTGGAGACCTCTCTCATCTTTTAAGTGGGAGAACTTGCACAATCGGTGGCTGACTAAATACTTTTTTCCCCACTGTACGTGAATTGTGTGTTAACGTTGGCCTCCAATATCACTTAATTCAAAGTGAATCATTTTGGGAAGGGTTGAGTCAGGGCAGAGATGCAGGTGGAGCTGGGCCTGGTTAAGGCTTGAGGTTAAAACAGAAGTCAAAGGAGTTCATCACATTTTCCCACTGTCACAATTTAAAAAAAAAAAATGACAAGGCGGGGTATGCAAAATGCAGCCTTTGTTCAAAGGAAATCAATTATGGCAACGAGGGCTCTCATGCTGTTTTGGCACATTGCCAAACTGAGGCACATAGACAAAAAATGTGTACTATACTGACCACAGCCAGCCAAAATATAACCCATGTTCCCCATTCAAAACTTGAGTTACATAAGTATGTAAGTATTTTCAACCAAATGACTTTAAGTATGAAATATAAAAAAAAGTTTATTCTTACTTCATGCAAAAAAACTTAAAGTAAAAGTAGTCATTGTGTAAAATGGCATTTCATTATTTTATAGACTATTTATAGATTAATTTTACTGTTACATTAATGTGTAGCATTGAAAGGTTGAAAAAAAATTTAAGTGTCAAGTGTGTTAAACGCTGTTAATAAATGCGCTTTGTTATCTGAAGCAAATATTGTCTTTTCCATTTATATTCTTCTTAGAGTACACCAGAATGCTTAATTTATGTGTTAAAATTGCAAAATTTTTCTGGGAGACGATGCCCCCAGACCCCTCTACAGGGGTTTAGTTTGTTCCCTTTTTCATCTCTTCTGAGTTTACAGGTTTGAAACCTAAACATGATGGCTTTTGGGGGATTTTCACAGCAGGTAGAATTTATTTTCTATTATTAGAGTGTTTTGCCAATGCACAGCAAAGCTGCCGCATCTATCAGGTAGTTACAATATCAATAAATGTTTCAGGCCACTCTGCTGGATTGTTCTTCCACACACTGGCTGGTAAACGGTAAGTGTTATGTCCACAAACCGGGCACCGAATGAGATGGACGAGGAGGTTGCACTGGAACTTAGCTTTATTGAGGAACTATATACAGTACAGTACATGTTATGCAGCACTTGATGGAGCCATCCAGGCAAGAGGAAGCTGGAATAGCGGACGCCCCTTATTATAGGGCGATGTGATAGCGCAACCTGAAGGCGGTGTCATCACACCACATTTCATAATAAAACCCCACACAACACCCCCCCCCCCCTTAACAAAATAGAAAAAACACACCTAATTAAAACCCACCCAACTTTGGAAACACAAACCCCCACATAAACACCCTAAAATAAAAGCAGGCATTAAAAAAATCATAAAACTCAAAGACAAACTAAAATGGGACCAGTGAGTAGACTGCCACACGGCCCGCATGGCAAAGTAGGTTATTCTGCCACTTAATTTCGGAACAGCCATGCTCCCAACTAAACAGTTCTAAGGCTTTTATTTACAGTCCCCCACGGTAATGGTTGGGGAAAACAGTCCAGTCTGAGGGCTTTTGAGGTGGCCCCATGGTGGCCTCCTCCCTGGAACATTGAAGCAGGCTCGTGGCGCCTTTCCCCTTCCCCAGGGCTTTTATAATGGGCTTGTGGCGGCCTCCCCCCTGGAGCTTTGAAATGGGCTCGTGGCAGCCTCCCCCCTGGAGCTTTGAAATGGGCTCGTGGCGGCCTCCTTCCTGGAGCTTAGAAGCACACTCGTGGCGGCTGTCCCTCTGGAGCTGTCGGACCCCCGTGGTCAATCTTTATGATGCCGGGGCCCGGGTCCCACACTGCGGCAGCCGACTCATGCGGAGCTTCGCCGTCTGGAGCCACCACCCGGACATGCCGCAGTCTGTTTGCGTGCCGAACCGAATCATCCATCAGCTGAAAGCACACTATTCCCAGCTTCGCCACGATCCTCAGCAGCACCAGTTATTTCGCTGGCTGCGGCCCGGTCATTCGCCGTCCCAGTCTCCCGCCGGTGCAAACCCTAGCCCAGTCCATAACTTGGAGTAGCACCTTACTTGGTTTTACGCGCCGTTGTACTGCTTTTGGTGGCTCTACATGCTCTTTCGGCTCAGGATCTCTGGTAGGCTGCAGCGGTTTCATTGTCACCATGTTCGCTGCGGACCCTTCACCCCTCGTCTCCATCGTGGGCCAAAACTAAACATGAGCACTGAAGGTGTTCAATGCCTCCCCGGCATCACTCTTTGAAATGGACCCTCCACCCCCCAACTTGGTTGCTCCAACTACAGCCGGCCGAGCGTGGACACTGAAGCTGTTTGGTTCCTCTACTGAACTGCTCTCCTCCCGAGAGCATGAAGTGTGCACTTCAGTGTGGGTTGTTGAAACGGACTCGTCACCCGTCCACTCGGTCGCAACCTCTGCAGCTTACTGAGCGAGGGTACAGAAGCAGTCCGGCTTTTCCCTTCCGCCGTCTGAAGTGTTCTGCTGTGCCGCGTTGTGCGTCGCATTGTCTCTGCACCCTGGTGCTCCTGCTGTGCTTTGGGGCTCTCAGCATGCTCGGGCACCTCCTCCAGCGGCTCCGACTCTGGCTGTGAGGAAAACGGGGGCGAGTTTGGTCAATGCTATCTCTCCATGCCATTTTCCTTGTCCGCGCCACGCTCGCCCACAGTGCTGCCGTCACTCTCTGTGCTCTGCTCTTTGGCTGGCTTGTCATTCTTGATGGGTAGAGGCTCCCTCTCCTGTGGCTCTGATTCCACCGTGTCAGCTAGCATCAACTGTCTGGGTAGCTTCTGTGTTTGGTGTCCATTTAGCCCCGTGGCTAATTTTTCCACTGCTACTAGCTGGGACGTTAGCTCCCCCATGCTAGCTAGCTTCATGCCTTTTGGCGCCATTAGCATCTCAACCCACAGCTTTGTGCTACGTGTGTGTTCAGCAAAGTAGCTAGCAAGAAGTTCGACAGCATCTGTATATCACTCCGTCACTCATAACATGTGGAAAATTCTCTAACCTTCTACACCGAGTTTGCGAACCAGAAGTGCTTGTTTCCTTACCTTGTCATGTTTACCCAGTCTCAACGCTGCAATATGCGTCTTGAATGCGGCCAGCCAACGAGGCCACATGACTGCTGGTTCCCCTAGGTGCTCAAGAAATGGCCGTAGTGGCATCCCGCATGCCTCCATGAGTTAATCCTCAGTTGCCAAATGTTATGTCCACAAATCTGGCATTGAATGAAATGGACGAGGAGGTTGTACAGGAACTCGGCGTTACTGAGGAACTATATACAGTACATGTTTTGCAGCACTTGGCAGAGCCGTCTGGGCAAGAGGAAGCCCGAATCGCGGACGCCCTTATTATAGGGCGGTTTGATGGTGCAACCGGAAGGCGGCGGCATCACACCGCACTTCATAATAAAACCCCACACAACAGTAGGGACACTTTTTAAGATCACAAATTTAAAGTTTTTGATCATATCCAATCCGATCTTGCAGTGGAAACTCGTCATAATATTGATATGACATATTATTTCTATGGTAAGCTGCCGGTTTGTAGTACCTTCACGTTTTTCCCGCGGGAGTGTGCCCACAAAGTACCCGGATATGTCGACAGCCCTATGGTAGTGTTGGAAGTGGATCAAAAGTATTTCACTCTGGGGCCCAGTTATACACACGTAACCGTTCAACACCCAGAACCCCAAGCGATATATGAAGGAAAACTGTAACCAGGACTTGAGACTGCCAAAAACACACCAGGTCAGACCAGCCACCCATCCCCCGACCAGCCCCCTGTTCCCACTGGCATCTAAAAAAAACCCACACGCAGCAGACAAATGGCTGGACTACCTCAACGTCCAGAACAAAACCCAGCAGTAGCAATTGATCATCGTTACATGTGAATGAATACCGGCCCCGATAAATAAAAACAATATAAAGTGAGCACGGAAACAAATGACAAGGCTGATAGTCTGAAAGTAAATCAGTAACGAGGAAATTAAAGCGGTAGTGGTGGTGTGGTGGTGGAGGGGTCTTAATGGCGGCAGCAGCATATGTCTGCTGTAATCTGATTTGGATGATTGACTGCAAAGATAAAAGGAGCAGAAATAGAGGAGAAGGTTTTATGGATGAGAGGATGATGATGATGATGAAGAGGGGGGTTTAAAGGCAGATTGACACACTGACAAAGTGCAATGTGGGTCAGGATTGCAACACAAATACACACACAGAGACACACACTGGAGTTTTAGAGCCAGGATCAGTCGCCTCTGCCTGGGAAAGAGACGTTTAGTTTTAATACTTGGAGTTTAAAAAAATGTGCATGGAGCCACAGGATATGTGCCATGTAAACTGAAGGTGAAACAGAATTAAAGTGAATTATAGGAATAAACTGGCCTGTTTAGTAAGCGCAAAATGTTTTTCCCATAAATTTACGACTTTACTGCAGTTTTTTCTATGAAATTCAAGACTTTGTTGCAAATTTATCAAAAAAAAAAAATACAAGGCAACACCTTGTAATTTTTTTGGGGGGGATAAATTTGCTACTTGTCATAAATTTTTTCATGCATGTTGATGACTTTTATCATAAATATAGATGTAAAACTTTTCACTCTTAAATTTGTGCTTTTTCTTTTTTTGGAGAATTTTTCTTTATCTTTTTAAAACTATTTCTATATATTTGTCACTTTTTTATTGTTTTTCTCTTAACCACTCTAGCTCTGCTGACATGTCATTTAATGTTTTGTTTTATTTATTGATAATGTTTGCATTTTCTATGTGACATGGATTTTTTTCTTTTTTTCAGCTGTTTTAGGGCACTTTCAGACTTCCTGGTTTGGTTCAGACTAAAACTAGGAACTAATGATCCGGACCAAAGAGCCAAAATTTGGTCTGGCAAAAAGAGGTGGTCTTCATCTGGATGAAACTAAACCTTGGTCCAGTTCCCTTAGAGCAGTGGTCCCCAACCTTGCCGTGTGTATTTTAGTTTAGTCTTTGTATGTAGCTCAATATGTTTACTTAGTCTAGTGTTTATATTGTCTTGTTTTTAATTAAATTTAATTTTGTTTTATAGCCCCTTTTTTCCATGTCCCCTAAAAGGCCATGCCACTTGCCAGGCCACAGTTGTAAATAAGAAATTGTTCATAGTCTGTTTTGTCTGGTTAAATAAAGGTTAAATAAATAAATTAAAAAAAAAAAACTTTGGGTGCACAGACCAGTAACACACAGAAAAATTATTTTCGCCACCTGGTGGGAGCACCGTGGGATGCACTGCCCCAGGCTTACTTTTTGGTCCACTGTCACTTGCAGTCCCAGGCCACGAGTCTTCCTGCACATTCACCTGTTAGTGATCTCACTTTTTTCTGGTAGGGTGCATGCTCCTTCATGTAGAAAGCTAAGGCTAACTCCTGTGTGAGACTCATCAACCAGTGTCACTGCGAGGCACATAGTTGTACTTTGTTTATTCATTTATACATCTCAGTAAATCTTTGTTGTTATTTGGAATGATTCTGATTCCTTTCTTTAATTCAATTCAATTTTATTTATATAGCGCCAAATCACAACACAGGTCGTCTCAAGGCACTTTACAGAAAAGAGTGGGTTTAAGCCACACTCTTAGTTTGTAGAACCCAGCAGAGACCCCTAAGAGCAAGCACTGCAGCGACACAGGCGAGGAAAAACTTCCCTTTAACAGGCAGAAACCTCGGGCAGAACCATAGCTCATAGAGGACGGCTATCCGCCTCGACCGGCTGGGTTGAGTAGCTACATTTAAAACAAACATAAAAATACAAAATTCAAAGCCAAACAGTCCAGTACCAAGCCTGGCCAGGCAGCACATGTGAGTGAAGGCCTGGCAGGGGCAACATTTCTAACTAAAGGCCTTATCAAAGAGAAAACATTTCAACTTGCTCTTGAATAAAGAGAGAGTGTCTGCCTCCCGAACTGAAATGGGAAGATGGTTCCACAGGAAGGGAGCTTGATAGCTGAAAGCTCTACCTCCCAATCTACTTCTAGATACCTTGGGGACCACTAGTAGTTTGGATTTTTGGGAGTGCAGAGCTTTTGTTGGATGATAGGGAACTAAGAGTTCTTGCAGGTAAGAAGGAGCCATACCATTAAGAGCAATATCTTGAATTCAATTCTATATTTTATTGGGAGCCAATGTAAAGAAGATAAGACTGGAGAAATGTGATCTCTTCTCCCTGTTCTCATAAGGATACGTGCAGCGGCATTCTGAATGAGTTGGAGAAACTTTATGGACTTATTTGGGCAACCTGATAAAAGTGTGTTACAATAGTCAAGTCTAGAGGTGATAAAGGCGTGGACAAGTTTATCTGCATCTTTATGAGACAGGATGGACCTAATTTTAGAAATATTATGCAGATGGAAGAAGGCGGTCTTAATGGTTTGCTGTATATGAGAGATGAAAGACACATCTTGGTCAATGACAACTCCAAGATTCCTAACAGAAGACGTAGAAGCCAGTGCAATGCCATCTAGTGTTATCTTGCTAAAAAGAGTACTTCTAACATGTTTGGGGCCAAGAACAATGACTTCAGTTTTATCTGAATTCAGCAATAAAAAGTTATAGTTCATCCAGGTTTTGAAATCCTTAAGACACTCCTGGAGTAAACCCAACTGGCTGGGATCATCTGGATTGATGGATAAATACAATTGAGTGTTGTCAGGGTAACAATGACAATGAATAGAATGTTTCCTCATAATGTTTCCCAAAGGCAGCATGTATAATGTAAACAATACTGGTCCAAGTACTGATCCCTGCGGAACTCCATAGCTAACAGTGGTCTGAATAAAGGACTTGTTATGGACATGAACAAACTGGGAACGGTCTGATAGATAAGATTGGAGCCATCTTAGCGTTGTTCCATTCAAGCCAATTTGCTGTTCAAGTCTCTCTAGCAGAATATGGTGATCAATGGTATCAAAGGCAGCGCTGAGGTCCAATAAAACAAGGGCCGAGACAAGTCCTTTGTCAAATGCCGTAAGGATGTCATCAGTAACTTTCACTAAGGCTGTGTCTGTGCTGTAATGTTTCTTAAAATCTGACTGAAATTTCTCAAATATAGAATTTTTTTTCTAAAAAGGTGCATAGTTGATTAGGGGAGGTTAGATATTGTCTATAATTGGCCAAAATCCCAGAATCAAGCCAAGGTTTTTTAAGTAGAGATTTAATTACTGCCACTTTAAATGACTCCAGTACATGTCCTGTCAATAAGGACATATTAATTATGTTCAAAAGAGATGGACTAATCAGAGATAGCGATTCCTTCACTAGTCTAGCAGGGATTGGGTCTAAAAGACAGGTAGTTGATTTAGATGCTGACACTATTAGGGCTAGATCAGAATGATTAATATGAGAAAATTTAGAAAAGTGGAGTTCTGAGCCTGTGGGCACAGCAGTGTTAGGTAGAGGCTTGGTATTTTTAGGGGAAAAATATTAGGAGGAATATTATTCCTATATATTAAAATATTATATTAATTAATATTAATTAATTGATATTGATATTAATTGATATATTAAAATATTAGGATTCTGTCAGTATTAGGAATTAGTATTCCTAATACTGACAATTTTATCATTAAAAAATTCAAAAAGTCGTCAGCACTAAGAGTTGGAGGGATGTAGGGATCTATGGCATTTTGGCTCTTGGTTAGCTGAGCCACAGTGTTAAAGAGAAATCTGTGGTTGTTTTTATTTTCTTTTATTAAGGATGAATAGTACTGTTGCCTAGCATTACAGAGAGATTTCTTATAGGTGGTAAGGCTGGCATTCCAGGCTGAACAAGATTCTTCTGTCTTATTTGCCCACCAGAGCCTTTCACAGGATCTAACTTTCTGTTTAACTTACGGGTGTGGGAGTTGTACAATGGAGCTAGTCTCCTATTTTTAATAGTTTTCATTTTAAGAGGGGCTATGGAGTCAAGTGTTGACTGCAGTGAGGCTGTAGTACTACCAACTAAAAGGTCTAATTCTAATGGATTCAAATAGTCAGTGCTGTCTGCAATATTGAGACATGGTAATAGACTAAGTGTTGAAGGGATTAATTCTTTAAAGCGAGCCATGGCACGCTTTAAAGAATGGTAAAAAGCTCTCAGTGGAATTTTGGACACAGCAGACTCCATCATATTAGTCGGTGAACTAGTTTAGTGTGTAGTGGTCTGGACAGGCCTGCAGCCCCTGTCCACGCTTTGTGTTCCCTTTTGAGTCATTTGTCATGTTTGGTTTGTATCCCCTCTGTGTTTGTCCAGCCCCACCTGTCCTGTGCTGCCTGATTGGCCTTGATAGTGCTCACTTGTCCTGTATTGTCTCAATTGCTCTCCTGTCTATATATGTGCATTTTCAGTCTGTGTCCTTTGTGGTGTCCTTATGTTAACCTCACCATCATCTGCATCACAAAGTGTGATTTATTGCTGCTATTCTGTCCACGCTGTCTGGATTGTTATTTCATATAATTTCTGCCCACGTGCAGTGTTTATTTTCTGTTTGTGGAATAAAATGGTTTAACAGACTCGCCTGGCGATTGGGTCCTCTCCTTTGCCCCGAAGGGGCAGTCATGACATAGTAAGGCTAGAATATTATGCAGGTTTTCGTTAAAAAGAACGTCCCTCCTAAAATCCAATCCAACTTTATTTATAAAGCACTTTAAAAGGGACAGCTGACACAAAGTGCTGTACATCAACAAAAAATATAAAATCATAAAAACAATAAAAATAATAAAATACAGCTAAAAAAGTACAAAACAGCACAAATAAAACAATAGTCATACAATAGGGGCAATAAAAACAAATAAAACCATTGTCTGAAACTGAGTCAAAAGCCAGAGAATAAAAATGGGTTTTAAGATGACTTTTGAAAATGGACAGTGAAGAGGCCTGTCTGATGGACAAAGGCATATTATTCAAAAATTTAGGAACCACAATAGAAGAAGCTCTGTCCCCTCCGAGTTTCCTCTTTGACTTCAGTATCTCCAGGAGCAGCTGATCAGCTGACCTGAGAGACCGAGCAGGAGTGTAAGGATGGTGCAGCTCAGAGAGGTAAGGTGGGGCAAGGCCATTTAATTATTTAAAATCAAGTAAAAGAATTTTAAAATGAACCCTAAAGTGCACAGGTAACCAGTGAAGGGAGGCTAAAATGGGTGTAATGTGGTCCCGCTTACATTTTCCAGTTAAAAGACGTGCAGCAGCATTTTGAACCGGCTGGAGACGTGAGAGGGAAGACTGGCTGACTCCAAAATAAAGTGCATTACAGTAATCCAGCTGAGACGTGATGAAGGCATGGCTTCAGGGCTTGACATTAACTTTTTTGCTCACCAGCCACTGTGGCTAATGATTTTCCAAAGTTACTAGCACTCAGTCTTTTCACTAGCCACTATTTTGTGGTTAGAATATTATGTTTAATATGATCAAATTGGACTATGGCATGCTAAAATTTACTTGAACTAAATTTAAAACCTTTTCAATGTAAATTACTTTCTGTTTAATTAGAGGTGAAGAGCAGTAAATACTGTAAAACGATAGAGAAAAATATTTGTAATGTGAGAGTGACGTGCAGATAGATTTGGGTCCCCCCCAATTCTCATTTGTAGCTTCGTCTACCCCTATGAATTGGGACACCCCTTCATGGCTGCACGACGTCATTAGTAGTTGTTGATGGATTTAACCTAAATGGACACTATCTGTTTTCACCAGAAAAAAAGAAAAGAAAGAAAAAGAAAACTGATTAAAAAAAAAAAAGCACAGTACTTATGGGAGTTGTAGTTTCATAGACTCATATTGCAATAGGTTTATTATTTTAGATGCCGTTTGAGAAACCCACAGCCGGACAAAGTGGTTAGTGGGTTTGGCTGTCTTACCAGCCACTGCTGAAATCCACTAGCCATTGGCCAGTTGGCCGGTGTTAATGTCAAGCCCTGCGTGGGTTACTGTTTGAAAGTGCTGCTTTGAAAGGATTGGTTTAACCTTTGCCACCAGCCTTAGATGAAAAAAGCTGGATTTCACTACTGTACTGATTTGAGGATCTAATTTAAAATCACTGTCCAACTTAAAACCCAAATTAGTAACGGTTGGCTTAACAAACCATGCCAAGGGGCCCAAGTCAACAGGTAGGGACTCACTAGAGCCACTGGGTCTGAACACCATCACTTCAGTCTTATTTTCATTAAAATTTAGAAAGTTTAAAGCCATCCAATCTCTAATGTCATCAAGACATGCAAGGAGTGATTTTATTAAGATGGCCTCCTTCCACTTTCATGGTACATATATCTGAGTGTCATCAGCGTAACAGTGGAAGGAGATACCTAGCTTTCTAAGAATGGAACCCAGTGGAAGTAAATAAAGGGAGAAAAGCAGGGGCCCTAAAACTGAGCCCTGTAGGACCCCACATGACAGGGAAACAGAGGAAGATTCAAAACAAGCAAGGCTTACACACATGGTTCTATCTGTCAAGTAGGACCTGAACCATTCCAGAGCAGTACCATAAATTCCCACAAGACGCTGTAGACGAGATATTAAAATGTCATGGTCCACTGTATCAAAGGTGGCGGTTAGGAGAAGCAGGACGAGAATCACAAAATCACCAGAATCAGATGCCAGGAAGATGTCATTAAAGACCCTTAACAAAGCCGACTCTGTGCAGTGAAGGGTTTTAAATCCAGATTTGAACACCTCCAGGACACCATTCTCATCCAGAAAGGCCTTGAACTGAAAATAAACTATTTTTTCAAGTAGTTTTGAGAGAAAATGGAGCTTTGAAATAGGCCTAAAATTAGCCAACACAGTCTGATCAATACCAGGTTTCTTTATCGAAGGTTTCACACCTGCATGTTTAAAATTTGTAGGAACCACACCAGAAGACAAACTGTTGTTTAAAATTGTTAAAGTCGACTAACCTATACTAGATAAAACCTCTTTAAAAAATATCTGGTAAGTTTGCACATTTTTATGATTTTGGGGACTACTGGTTTAGAGTGTGATAGTAATTTTCAGAACCATTCTGGACTAAACACAAGAAGTTATGGCATCCATTAAAAGGGATAATGAGCCATGATAGCACTCAGAGACAGGAAATATGGCTGTTAGTGGCATAAGTAGTCACTTGAAAAAAATTGTGAAAATCATCACGGCAATTGTGAAGGACAAATGTCCTTTTCAATGAAGACCAGGATAATATTCTAGTATGACTAAACTAGTTCACCGACTAATATGATGGAATAAATGTGGTTACGGATACGTCCAGAGCTGCAGAAAGCACTTTGGAGAGTGAGTAGCATGTTTGCTAACTGCCGGTCTGTGCTAGCAACACAAACATCATGACAACAAGACCTCAGAAAGGCACATCACGTAAAGTTGAATAGTTTCTTGGAAAAGGAGCACTGTGAATCCAAACCTAACCAGACAAAATGTAGACAATGTAACACAAATGAGAACCTTGATGAGGACTGTGAAAATGCCATTAGCCTTAACCTCTTGTGCTCCGTTGTCCCATGGGTGGGCAAGTCTCTGCATCCTAGAGCGCACGAGAGCGCACAAGGGCGCTCTCGTGCACTCTAGGACACATGATGGAGATTGTGATGTAGGTGGTGTATGGCGTCCAAGCGCGCACTGAAAATAAAAGCTGCAGACACAGCCGCAAACAGATTAGTTCATCTGATTGACCTCTCATTCGACTAATAAGAGCCTTGAATTGGGTTTCTGAAACCTTGAAGAACCAATGACTGAAAACTTGGCAAGAAGGACCCGCCTACCAATGCAACGAGCCAATTGAAGCACAGAAGTTCGCTGAGCTGTTTTGTCTACAAAGGCTGGGTGATGAGAGACTGCTTCAGCAGCCACAGGCAGTGCTTTATTATTATTATTTTTTTTTTAATTCCAGCAGAGTGTTTAGGATTCTCTTATATGGTCATCATAGACCGACGGAGGCCGACGACGAAGGTCGTAAATCATTCGCCAAAACCGCAATCATGGAATTATGTTTTGACCGGGTCACGAGACCAGAACCACGAGCGGACCAGCGTCACGTTCGTCTGACAATGAGGAAGAGAAGTTGGCCAGGACAATGTGGCTGTGAAGAGGTAAGGTGTTATAAGCCAAATTATTTTTTATCCCCGAAAATTGTAATGAAAAATGACTTTTGACCGATCGGTAAATTACAACTGTGCGGCGCACGATGTCCGAAGTGCGTGCGCCGCGTTACACGGTTCGTTCGTCGCCTCCGGACCGTGAACGCCCCCCCCCCCGCCGCCGCTACGATTCTGTAGCGGGGGGGGGGCCGCGGTCACAGCGTTGCTGTGGCCACATCGCCACATCCGAGTGTAATCCGTCATGTAGCGATGACCGATCTCCGTCCTCTGTAGCGAGGGGGGGGACAACCCCCCCCACACACACACACACAGACACAGCTCTGAGTGTCACCTTTCATTAGAGCCCAAAATGAAGATTCTACATTGAATCATTCAAAAGTTACAGACGTTTTTCCAAACTGTGCCATTTGGCACAATTTGGCACAGTTCCAAAATGCCTGGGAACAGCCTGAGAACAAAGCTGTGTAATATATTCATTTTTTGTGGTATTGTTACAAAATTTTGACCTCAGCTGGATAACACTTGGTTCTACATTTCTGTTGCATTTTCCAGCCCGGATCTGAAGCTGTGTGTTATTTGCAAGCATTTGTATCCAAAAAAAACACCCAGGCCAAATTTATTTTTTTCAAGTTCACTATGTTTAGATGACTGTAACTCAGTGGTCGGAGCACTTAGAGAGATCATGTTTTTTTTGCCAAAAAATTCAAAGTGTTTTCTTTTAAATGAGATCAACCCCATGAAGATGCTGCAAAGGGTTGAAGAACAGCGTTCGATTTACTTTGGGCACATTATTTTTTGGCGTTTTTAGGAAAATTGACCGGAGTGCAAGGGGTTAAATATTTTTGCTATTTTCCTTGTCTGTATTTTTCATGTTTAAAAAAGTTTTCACTTTTAAAAATGTAAAAACTGTAAAAACATGTCATTCCTCTGCATAGTCTGCGTGGCATTTAGAAGATTAACGGTAAAGTTAAACCTAAATAACGTACTGCTGTTTCTTACTGACTTTTTTTGGACTTTATTCTTGGAAATTTGCTTCTGTTTCCTGTTAAAGTAGTGATTTTTGAGGTAAGCTTAAAACTTCATGTGAATTTGAGAATTTTTTCACGTAATTTTTTTTTTTTTAAGCATAGATTTGCAACCTTTTTTGCTAATGCATTTTTTAATAATGAATTTGGTCTTTTTTTTCTTGTAAACCTTTTTTTTATTTTACATTTTGTAAAGGTTTGTGTCATGCATTAGGATTTGTTTTGCATAAATTTTGGATTTTTTTCCCTCTCTTTTCTCATGTAGTTTATCCTCAAATTCTGAACGGTTTTTGTAAAAAAAAAAAAAAAAAAAAGGCAAATAATGAAATGTGACTATGTCTTTGTTTTGGTTGGAACTTATTTTCACCAATTTTCATTTCATTTCCCCGACCGCTCCACCGCCTTCCTCGACCTCTGACCCCGCACAAAACAAGCAGCTGGATTAATCAGTGGTGGCAGTGGGGCACTAAAGGGCCACTAAAGCCGCTGTAATCCACCACATTAGATACCCACACACTTTTTCCTGCCTCCTGCGACATGACCATCCCGCTGTAATGACCGCGGTGAGATTAAGTGAGAGCGTTAAGCTAGTTCCCGCTGTTGGGACGCCACCGCTAGCGTGAACAACATCAACTTAAGAGCTCAGCGGGCGGTGGCAGAGAAAATACATTTCGATTTAATGTGTGTGTGGGGTGGGGGGCAGGCGGTGTTTACAGCTGGAGATAGTGGAGGGGTTTTTTTTTGGGGGGGGGGGGGGGTGTTACACAGCGTAATCTCACCGCAACAATACAGTGTCCGCAATTAAACCAACAACAAAACGTCTGTCAATATTAGCACGAAGACAGATAGCAGCCGTCATGTCGCTTTAATCCCTGATAAACCTGCCTGAGTTAATCCTTCGTTTACCGCCGCGCGCACACATACAAATGCACACACACACACACACACACACACACACACAATGTATTGTTCTCACAAAGTTCACAAAGCTTTACGTTTAAATGCTTTGTGTTTTTGCTCAAGAATTCATCCTCGAATCCAGCCAATCAGGTGGATTTTCCTTCACTTCCTCCCTCTGTTTTCAACTTTTTTCTACACGTTCAAAGAGTTTTAGTTTTTAAACATTAATGCATTAAATACGAATAAATCAACATGTTTAATCAGAGATGACCTATGAAATAACTGCTTTGACTTTTTTCTTCCTCATTTCAGCCTGTAAAAGGGGATTAACATGATAAGAAATCAGTAAATCCAAAGATTTCATTTTTACTCTTAATAAAATATTAATTATTTCAAAGGTTCCTAAACACTTTTAATGACAGTTTAGTGATGAGGATTTGTTTATTTTCCTTTTGTTCTTATTAAAGACAAAAATAGAAAGGAGATGTTTTTACCTTCTTTACATGTTTCGACTGTTCACTGCAGCCTTCGTCAGAAGTGTCAGCTGATTGCTGCCAGGTGTCATTTTATCAGCTGACTTTCATAGGCGGGGCCAGCCCAGCAGACCTGTCAGATCCACCGAGTCTGCCCCGCTTTCTGTCGTCCGATGGTCTCTGAAGAATGTGGTCCCAGGTATGGGAAAGTATAAAGGCCCCCTCATCCCGGTTCATGCTATCTTTTCCCCGCTTCCTGATCTCTATGGCCTCCTTGTTCCAGTGTTTGTGTCTGTTGCTCTCCGATCCAATAATTTTTGCGTTGTCCCAGTCCATGATGTGATTATTTCTTTTGCAGTGATCTGATATTGTTGATTTTATTGTTTCTTGTTCTGCCTTTTCTTTTTGTGATCTTGTGAGTCATCCTTGTGTTTCCTTCTCACATTCCTTCTGGTGTTCTTTTTTCCTTGTAGTGAATGATCTTCCGGTTTCTCCAATGTAGGTTTTGTTGCATGATCTGCATGATAGTTCATATATTACATTGCATTTTTTGTCTTGTTCTATTTTGTCCTTGGGGTGTACTAATAACTGTCTTAATTTTTTGTGTGGTTTTACTGCTGTGTTTATTTTGTATTTTTTCATGATCCTTTGAATTGGTTCCGTTATCCCCCGGATGTATGGTATAGTTATGGTGTCCTTGTTTTTGATTTTGGCTTTTGATCTGTGTCTTGTTTCTTGTTTGTTTTCTTTGTTTTTGACTTGCTGTTTCCCTTTGTTTATGGCCCATACTGGATATTGGCAGCGTATGAGTGCATGTTTTATGTGGTTTTCTTCCTCCTGTCTGTCTTCTTGGTCTGTGATGATGGTGGCCCGTTCAGATAACGTTCTGACAACCGATAGTTTGTGTACTGTGGGGTGTTCTGATGTCCATAGTAGGTATTGATCTGTGTGGGTTGGTTTCCTGTAGACTGTGATTTTTATACTGCCGTCATCGTTGTGGTGGATTTTCATGTCCAGAAAGGCTATGGTGCCATTTTCTTCCTCTTCGTATATGAATTTTATATTCCCAGTGCTGTCCATGCTATTCAGATGGTCAGTGAGTTCTTGCGTGGGTCCTTTCCTTATTTTCTCCAGAATGTCGTCCACATATCTCTTCCAGAGGGTGGGTTTACATTGTGTAGGTGCTGTGTTGATGGCTTTGTTTTCCAGATCCTCCATGAAAAAACTGCTCATGATGGCTGATAGTGGGTCTCCCATTGCAAATCCTTCTTTTTGTCTGTAGATTTTTTCTCTGTATTGAAAATAGGTGGATTTTGCAACAAATTGTAATAGTTCAGATATGTTGTGAACTGTGAGACTGGTGTGTCTTTTTAGGGTTCTGTCATTTCTGAGGCGTTCTTGCACTATGTGTAGTGTGACATCAACGGGGGTCTTTGTGAATAATGAAATGGCATCATGTGAAAAGAGGATCTCATCCGATTCTAGTTTCATATTTTTGAGTTCTTGTGCCAGCTCTATTGAGTTTTTGCAGTGAAATTCTGATAGTCCAAGGAGGGGTTTGATGATTTCAACCAGGGCTTTTGATAAGTTGTATGTAACTGATCCGATACTGTCTATTATTGGCCGCGGTGGGATATCCTTCTTAGGTATTTTTGGAGTTCCATAGATCTGGGGGGTGATGCTGGCTGTGGTTATCAGGTGATCATACGTATGCGTCCTTTGTGATTTTTTTGCTTTCTAATGGGGGTTTAAGAAGGGCTTTTAGCATTTTTTTTTCTTTTCTTCTGTGGGGTTTGTTTTAATGATTTCATATGTGCTGTTGTCTGCCAACATGGTTTCCATCTGTTTTTCATATGTTTCCATGCCCATTACTACTGTTGTCCTGCCTTTATCTGATGGGAGGATTGTGATTGTTTTATCTTTCTTGAGTGAGGTTAATGCTTTTTCTTCTTCTTCTGTAACGTTGCTTTGTGGTAATTTGGCCGTTTTGAGGATTCCTGCAACTGCGTTCCGGAGTGATGCTTTTTGCCCTTGGTCCTGGATTTTTTCACATGCGAGTTCGTAGTTTTGTAGGCGGGAAAGTCATCTGACAAAATGACACCTGGCAGCAATCAGCTGACACTTATGACGAAGGCTGCAGTGAACAGTCGAAACATGTAAAGAAGGTAAAAACATCTCCTTTCTATTTTTGTCTTTAATAAGAACAAAAGGTAAATAATTAAAAGAAGACAAAATGAACCTACTTGAGCTAGGATTTGTTGGTGTTCACTGTGTTTTACATTCACTTGATTATTAGTGTTGGGCCAGTTTTATTTACAGGAAACTTTGCAATTCAAATGTGTTATTTTAACATTTTCTCTTTAAAAAGCATGAAAATTTAAAAAAATAAATCATCATCATCATTATAGCAGTCTGTCGTGGGCGACAATGACTGTTTCATTTAGGTCTGATCAGATTCCTCCACACAGCTCTGTCCTTAGCCTTCTGCTGCCAGGAACTCCTGTCTATGTCCAACTTCTCCAAGTTTCTTTATACAGTGTCTCTACCCTGATTGCGTTTGCCCTCGCATAACTGTGAGTAGAGTAACTGCCGAGGGAGACGCTGGTGGTCCATCCTCTCAACATGTCCGAGCCATCTCAGGTTCATCTGTATTAGCATGGCCTCAATTGATGGTAGACCAGCTCGTTTCAACACTTCTATGTTGGTTATCTTGTCTTTCCATGAGATGTTCATTATGGCTTGAAGGTGTCTCATGTACGCGTGGAGTTTCTTCACCTGCACTCTGTAGACAGTCCAAGTTTCAGCACCATACAATAGAGTAGCCAGTACTGTCGCTCTGTACACTTTGCATTTCACATGGATAGGCACATGTCGATTGTTCCACAGTCTCTCCCTCAAGTTTCCAAACACAGCACTCGCTCCTCCCATTCTGAGAGATAGTTCATCCTCCAGCCTAGCATCTTCTGAAACAGTACTCCCTAGGTACTTGAAAGTTTTGCACTTGACTAGTGGCTCTGTACCAATGCTGATCTCTTCTGGTAGTGATGTTGATAATTGGAACTTTGGTGGTTGATAAAGGCACTCTGTCTTCTTGATGTTGATTTGGAGGCTGAATTGGCTAGCTGCTCTTGCAAATTTCTCTACTAAAGATTGCATATCGTTATGCTCTTTGCCACTGTCGTCGGCAAAGAGCATTTCTCTTACTATCTTTATCGACGTCTTACTCTTGGCTTTAAACTGTGCCACACTGAACAAGTCTGCTTCTTTCCTTGTTTGAATGTATACTCCTTCTGAAGTGTCTTTGAAGGCCACCTCAAGCATGGCTGCCAGATATAGCGAGAAGAGTGAAGGTGCCAGCACACACCCTTGTTTCACCTCGTTGCTTACTGAAAAGTCTTTAGATACTGAACCACTCATTGCCACGTTTGCTTGCATACCTGTATGGAGTGCCTTGATCAGGCTGACAAACTTTCTGTACAACCATATTTCTTCAGTACCTGCCAAAGTCCTTGTCGCGAAACGGTATCAAAGGCTTTACTGAAGTCTATGAAGACTACATAAAGTGGCATGTTCTGTTCGATACACTTTTCTTGAACCTGTTTCAAGCAGAAAATCATGTCCATTGTGGTTCTTCTACTTCTAAAGCCGCACTGGGTTTCCGGTAGTACATTCTGCGAGATGTGTTCATTGAGTCTGTTAAGTAGTACACGTGAGAGAATCTTACCAACAGTGGCTAGTAGTGATATACCTCGGTAATTTCCACAATCCTCACAATACTTGCATCCTTCCAGTCTTGAGGTACTTTCTGGGCATCCCATATCTCTTGGAGGAGCTTGTGCAGGCAGTTGGTCAGCTGAACACCACCAAATTTCCACACTTCTGCTGGAATTCCATCACTTCCTGGAGCTTTACCATCCTGTGTTGTCCTGGTAGCTGCCGTTAGTTCATCAAAATTTGGTGGTTCATCCAGACTTGATACAGCTGGTCGCTGCACTAGAGCTTCTTTAGCCTCTTCAGTGAGATCTCCAGGGTTGTTTAGTAGTTGGTCAAAGTGGTCTGCAAATCTGTCCAGGATCTTGTCTTTCTCCTGCAAAACCGTTTCACCATCCATAGCCTTTAGTTGGATCAATCCTCTTGGTTTAAAATTAAATTAAAAATTAAATCATCCTTATTGTCATTCAACTGTACAACCAATCATGTACAGTAGAACGAGATTGTGTTTTACCTATCTACTGTGTTAATCACACACACCCCAAGTGCAGAATCAGAGGGCCGCTGCCATGCAAGGCGCTGCCACAAATTTCCCTCCTCCATTCCATTATTGCTGAGCACCAAGCTGGACGGCAGGAAGTTCCACTTTTATATGGTCTTCGGCATGACCCGGCCGGGATTTGAACCCCTGCCTCCCGGGTGTGGGGCGGATGCTCTACCAATTGAGCCACCACTCCGGTAGGAGAGTGGATAGATTAGGGCCGTAGATTTCTCTCAAACCTGTGAAGAATGTTTTCATGTCCTTCCTGTCTGCTGCAGTTTGAAGTTTCTCCGCTTTTTCATACCACCAGTTGGACTTCATCTCGCTGGTGTACTTCTGTAGCTCACTCTGAGCCTTTGAGTATTTCTTCTTCTTCGACCTTGTGTTACACTGTAGGTTTTCCTGCCAAGCTGTATTCCTCGCTTCTAGTAGTTTCTTCAGGTGTTCATCATGCTCATCAAACCAATCTTGATGTTTCCTCTCAGGGTAGCCTAATACATCATTCGCAGTCTGATACAACGTATCCTTCAGTGTTGCCCATTTCTCTTCTGTGTCATTCTCTGAGTTGTTGCTGTCCCTGTCTTTCAAGTTTTCAACCATTTCCTGTGTAAGTTCTTCCTGCTTCTTTTGGCCTTTCAGTGCACTAGTGTTTAGCTTCCGTGGTGGCTTCGCACCCGTCCTGCAGTGCTGTTTTCATCTGCAAATCCTTAATCTAGATCTCAGCATAACATGATCAGTGCCACAGTCCGTGCCTCCCATTGCTCTGGTGTCCAATACATCCCTTATGTCTCTCTGCCTGACTATGATGTAGTCTAATAAGTGCCAGTGCTTGGATCTTGGGTGCATCCATGTCTTCTTGTGTGTGTCCTTGTTCTTAAATAGAGTGTTGGTTATCACAAGGTTGTACTCTGAACATAGTGCAAGTAGAAGTTCTCCATTAGCATTGCACTTGCCTACTCCATGACTGCCTAGCATTCCTTTCCATTTCTCGGTGTCCGAACAAACCCTGACATTAAAATCTCCAACGAGTATCAGCCTGTCATCAGTTGGTACACACCTGATAGTCTCACGTAAATCACTGTAGAACTCTTCCTTCACCTCCTCTGTGTTGGTCATTGGTGGGGCATATACACTGATGAGTGTGGCATACATCTTCCGCTGTAGTGGGAGTCTCATAGTCATTATCCTGTCGTTGATTGTCACTGGTTCCTCATCAAGCATTGCTGCTATCTCCTTTCTAACTGCAAAGCCCACTCCTGCTTCTCTCCTTTCTTGAGTTGATCTCCCACTCCAAAAGAAGATGTACCCATGGTCTTCCAAGCTGTCATATCCAGGCAATCTTGTTTCACTAAGTGCAGCTATGTCTACATTGTACCTTTTCATTTCCAGGGCCACAAGCGCAGTCTGTCTTTCTGAGCGCTGTGATGTTGTTCTGTCCAACAGAGTGCGTACATTCCATTCTGCTACACACAAGATTGCTGTTTTCCCCTTCTTTTGTCTTCCTGCTCCTAGCTTACTTTTCGCTGCCTGTCGGAGTGTGAACAGATTAGCACGGGCCTTGTAAGCCCGGGCGGCGTCCGAGCCGGTATGAGTTGCTTTCTGATTGACCATTTCATGAAACTGCTTGCAAAGTATTTGAGTACTGCTAGCTTTTGCTGGACTAGCAACACATTCTTGGCAGATAAAGGTAATATCAGTGGCAAGGACAAGCCAAGACAAACTGACTCCAGTATCTGTTGCAGTGACTGACCAGATGATAGGTTTGTTAATCTCTGCTCTTTGTGTAGTGCATGTCACAATGCACCGACTGGCACAGTCCACCACAGACCTTGTGACAGATGTGGTTATCTGCCAGGATGTCCAGTCTCACCCTGTGTAACTGGGAGTGGTAAACCACAGACCTGTGGCAGTATTGTTTTTAGTTCTGCCAGGATGCCCTGTTTCACCCTCCACGCCCTTGGAAGGGTGGGGATGCCGGTTGAGTCGCCAACGATCTGACCCATGAGACAGGTAGTACCGGTTTTCATGGTTATCCGGTAGCAAGCAAGCTAATGCCTGACCTGACAAAAAAAAAAAGGGTGTGTGTGTAAGTCTCAGTTAAAAGCTGCCAATTTCTGACCAAAAAAGTGCAATTTTATGGGTAAAAAGCTGCAACTTTAGCAAAAAGACAAAAAAAGGTGTAAATTTCCAACTGTTTACAACCTAAAAATGCTGCAGATCTAAGATTTGAGTAAAATTCTGCAAGTTTAAGCTTTTTTTATTATTATTAAACTGCAAATTCAAAAGTAAGAAAAGTTCTAAATTCATGAGGACAAAGCTGCAAAATTATGAATAATAAAAAGCTGTAAATTTTCAAGTAAGAAGCTGCACATTTCTGAGTAAAATGGCTGTAACTCTGCAGGAAAATCCTGCAAATTTATGAGAAAAATCCTCACATTTACAAAAGAATGTTTCTAATTTACATGAAAAAGGATGTGATAAATTGGCATGTGTTGGCCATTTTTTTTTATTTATTTATTTTTTTTTTTAAAGTGAGGAGGAACTTAGCGGTTGTGTTCAGAGGTGCTAAATTCTGCAAATCTGCGTTAATCAGCATGGAAAAGGAGAAGAAGAGGAATAGGTGATCCCCAGCAGCAGAAATAATCCAGTTAACCCAGGAAAAGTAAACACATGACACCCCATGACACCCAACAGATCACCCCCCCCCCATGACATCAGTGGGAACAGCTGGGACAAACTTCACACCTCTGTTGATTTACATGTTCCCTTCTGAGGACAATTCAAACAGAGCTGCTGCTGAGATGGAAACCAAAGGGTTAAAGGGTGAAGCGGCTTTCAGTTCTGCATTTAATATGAACCCTGAGTTTGAAATAAATGTTTGAATTTGAATTTGAATATCCCCAAAGCCGCTGCACATCCGGGTACTCGAGGCTCAGCCAATACTGATCCAGATCGCGGTAGCCACGAAATTACGTCACAGGAAGCGTCCTGGAAGGCCATGTAGCCGCTAGTATGGCTGTACCCTTGTTTTGCTGACATAGCTGAACCAGCACATCAGCAATGGATTTATATCAAATTGCTTTGAACGTGAATTTCAACTTAAACTTGAAACTAGAACGTGAGACAGGGGCTCAATATAATATCTTTTTTTTCACAACCACCATAGGTACACTTGAAGTTTCATGGCATTTACATCACACACAACATGACATTTGCATCACACTGCATTCATCCTTGACTCCTTCCTACTATCTCACCAGGAATCCCCTGCTCTTTGTTCTCCCAAGCTTATCCACTGTCTCCTGTCTGAGATGCTAGACAATCTGGCTCTCCCTAGGTGCTATACATCGCTACAACACATTGTTTTAAATTTTGCTGATTTTTCTTTTTTTTCCCGCTTCTCTTCCAGTCCTTATGGCCACTTTCTGATTGCTTTGAGTTTTTAAAACATCATTTTAAGAATAATGTTAACTGACTTAAAGTACATTTCTAACTACACTATATCAAACAATATGCCATTTAACATACAACTTCATTTGATCGCATTTAGTTCTTAATTCAAACAAGCAGAGTATTTGCAACCAATGTGGAAATGTGAAAATGACGAGGCAGAGTTTATCTCATGAGTCAGGTTTATTCACATCTTCCAACATCAGCAAAGCAGAAAGAGAGATCAAACACAGACATCCGTCCTTTATATATCCAGGACCTTCAAAGCTCACAGTCACATTGCATTTAATGACAAGTAACAATGCATCTTTACTTAAATCCCATCACATCCTCCTCATAGCCTCTGGCAGACCAGGAAATCCCCCAAGGCCGTCTCTTGCATACCAAAGACTAAATTTTCACATCCTCCTGTTATCTCACAGGAGGCCCAGTCCTTTGTTCAACTCTGAGATGTGAAGCTTAAAGTCATACATATGTGGCCCACACCAACTTAATTAAGACTTGAACAAAAACAATCAATCTGAATACAACTGGGAGCGTTTAAGAATAAAAATCTTTGGATTCCTTAATGAAGTTCTGCCTGCAGATCACCTGCACTCAAACATTCCAAGTACCACTCATGGGACGGACCAGATTCCATACAAAATGTTAAAAATTTTACTTTGGCTTCGTCTTTAAGGGGTTGCTGTTCCAGTTAAAAGTCTCAAGTGTTGATCGAAACACTTGAAACATCGAAAAACAATCAATCTGAATACAACTGGAAGCGTTTAAGAATAAAAATCTTTGGATTCCTTAATGAAGTTCTGCCTGCAGATCACCTGCACTCAAACATTCCAAGTACCACTCATGGGACGGACCAGATTCCATACAAAATGTTAAAAATTTTACTTTGGCTTCGTCTTTAAGGGGTTGCTATTCCAGTTAAAAGTCTCAAATGTTGAAGAGTCCAGCTTTGTATAAAACGGCCAAGTCAGTATACCACTAAAGGCTCAAAGTCGCGAAGATAATCCAGAGGTTAGACCGGCTGTTAATGTCATTTAAGCCCTTCATGGCGTCGACAACGTGGAACCAGCATTTCACTATGAAACGGATGGCAGCGAGTTATTGCAAATGAGCAGGTTTAAAACACACATAACACTAAAGTTAAGAGTATTGCAAGAAGGAAAATATAAAACACAGCTGTCTTACCTTGGAATGCTCTTTACAAATGAAGATATTGTGGGACACATATGCACAGATGTATATTACTTTATGCTTCATATGTATACCACTTTAGGCTTCACATCTTAGATTGAACAAAGGACTGAGTCTCTTTGGAGATGACAGGAGGATGTGAAAGTTTAGGCTTTGGTATGCAGAGAGACGGCCTTGAGGGATTTTCCTGGCTGCCAGAGATTATGGGTGGAGGTGTTAAGATCCGGAAGAAGATGCATTGTTACTTGGGATTAAATACAATGTGACTGTGAGCTTTGATGTCCTGGGGTATAAAAAGGACGAATGTCTGGAATTCATTCTCTTTCTGTTTTTGCTGATGTTGGAGAATGTGAATAAACCTGACTCGTGAGATAAACTCTGCCTCATCACTTTCACATTTCCACACTGGTGACCCTAAGACGTATCATGAGTGAAAGAAATTCCCCCAAGCCAGATTCGTCAGGAGCCAGCCAAGCGAATGCAGCCACAGTCCAGCTACCGGACTTCTGGCAGAACAATCCGCGCTCCTGGTTTAATGCTGTTGAAGCGCAGTTCAACCTCCGGGGGATTTCGGTAGACGCCACGAAGTTCTACCATGTGGTTGCAAAGCTGGACAACCACACAGCCCAGCATGTGGAGAGCCTGATCGACCAGCCGCCAGACAGCGACAAGTACGGCGCGTTGAAGGCTGCACTCATCCGGTACTTCACCCCCTCGGCAGAGGAGCGAGCAGAGGGGCTCCTGGCGCTGACTGAATTTGAAAGCGACAGGCCCGCGGACCTGATGCAGAAGCTGTTGAGGTTGAAGGACTCGGACGATGATTACTTCATCTTCACCCACCTCTTCCTCAGGACCCTACCGTCAGCGGTGAGAGCGACCCTGGCAAGTTCGCCACTGTTGGACCAACGAGACTACCAATCGCTGGGCCAGGAGGCGCAACGAATCGTCAATGCCACCAAACGGTGCGCGGCCACGGCCGCTGCAGCGGAGCTCAGCGCGGCGCAGCACAGCTCATACAACCATTGTATGCCGCACTAAAAAAACAAAAACCCGCAAATAAGATCGAATGGTCTCCGGAGCGAGAGCGAGCATTCTCGGAAGTCAAAACGGCCCTGGCAAACGCTGCGTTGTTAGCACATCCAGACCCAACGGACCACATAGCGCTCACTAATGACGCGTCAGATGTGGCCATAGGGGCCGTCGTGGAGCAGCATGTAGCCGGGGCTTGGCAACTGTTCGCCTTTTTCAGCAGGACTTTGCGCGATAGTGAGCGAAAATACAGCGCATTCGACAGGGAGTTGTTAGCTCTCCACTTGGCCATTCGCCACTTCCAGTTCTGGCTGGAGGGACGCAGTTTCACCGCGTTCGTTGACCACAAGCCGCTGACATTCGCGATGGCCAAGGTTTCAGAACCGTGGTCAGGCTGGCAGCAGAGGCAGCTGGCCGCAATTTCAGAGTTTACTACCGATATTCAGCACGTGGCGGGTAAACTGAATGTAGTGGCAGACTGTCTCTCGCATGCCGTGGCGGCCCCAGTCCGCGTAGGAATAGATTATGCAGCCATGGCCGCGGATCAGGGTAGCGATGCGGACGTGCGCGTGCTCCAGTCTGGACCAACAAGGTTAAGGCTGGAGAACAGGGTGCTGCAAGAAGGCATGCCCCCCCTAATCTAACTAACTAACTACTAACTAACCTGCACTTATATAGCGCTTTTCTAGTCACAAAGACCACTCAAAGCGCTTTCATTAATACTAACCCTCTATTCTAAGGGCCTATAGGAAACAGATATCTAGGGACAATTTAGAACAGCCAATTAACCTAACATGCATGTTTTTGGCATGTGGGAGGAAACCGGAGAAATCCCGGAGTAAACCCACGCAACACGGGGAGAACATGCAAACTCCACACAGATCACTGTTGGTCGGGGGCTGGGATCGAACCCACGATCCCACGATCCCCACAATCCCCCGGCCAAGGGTAAACTGTGCTGCCGCAGTGCTAACCACTGCGCCACCGTGCAGCCCAAATCTGCGATGTCTCCACGGGGCAACCGCGTCCTGTGGTACCGGCCGCGTGGCGCCGCCGCGTTTTTGACCCGATTCATTCTCTGGTGCACCCGAGAGTGCGCGCGTCGGTCAAAATGGTGGGAGAGAAATTTGTATGGCCAAGCCTGCGCAAACAAGTTAGAGAGCGGGCAGCAGCCTGCATTGCTTGTCAGCGAGCCAAAGTACACAGACACACGAGAGCTCCATTGGAGCCGTTTCACATCCCGGCTAAGAGGTTTGATCATGTTCACGTGGACCTCGTAGGCCCCCTCCCGCCGTCACAGGGGTGCACACACCTTCTGACAATGGTAGACCGCACCACGCGCTGGCCGGAAGTGGTCCCACTGTCATCAACCACAGCCGAGGAGGTGGCGCGCGCGTTTTTAACGGCATGGGTAGCGCGCTTTGGAGTCCCGTCGGACATTACGTCCGACAGAGGTCCTCAATTTGTTTCCGAACTTTGGTCAGCAATGGCCCGCAGCCTTGGGGTAATGATCCACCGCACAACCGCGTACAATCCGCAGGCTAATGGGTTATGCGAACGTTTTCATAGGTCATTGAAAGCGGCCCTCAGAGCGTCGCTTATGGATGCAAATTGGGTGGACAGGCTACCGTGGGTTTTATTGGGGTTGCGTTCTGCACCTAAAGAGGATTTGGAAGCCTCCCCGGCTGAGCTAGTTTTTGCGCAACCACTTCGGCTGCCTGGGGAATTTCTCCCAGATAATCCTGCACCGGATTGCTCCCCGGCTCAGTGGTTACAGAGTGGCACAGAATCGGGCACGCTGCCTGGCCCCGTTCACCACAGTTTTCCGCACGTTTTTGTGCCTAAGGCTTTAAAAAATGCGGAGTTTGTTTTTGTCAGACACGATGCCCATCGCCCGCCACTACGACCACCTTATGATAGACCATTTAGAGTGCTGGAAACAGGGGATAAGCATTTTTTGCTAGATTTGGGGGGCAGGAAAGAAAAGATTGGCATAAACAGGCTCAAACCCGCCTTTGTGCTGGCAGACGAGAATGTGCTGTTGGCCAGGGCTCCTCGGCGCGGCAGATCCCCTAAGGAACATTCCCCAGAACACCCATAGGGATTGACTAACAGTTCTCATCCCCAGACAGCAGCTCCCCAGCAGGATGGTGCCGCGGAAGTGGCAAAGCCCGCTTACAGCAGATACAGGAGGAGACTGAGGCCCAAGCAGCACGTGGGCTGATGTGTAATGATGTTATCATGACATGCAGACTGTTATTCCGTTGTTCCATCTTAGACGTTTGAGGGGGTCATGTGGGACACATATGCACAGATGTATATTACTTTATGCTTCATATGTATACCACTTTAGGCTTCACATCTTAGATTGAACAAAGGACTGAGTTTCTTTGGAGATGACAGGAGGATGTGAAAGTTTAGGCTTTGGTATGCAGAGAGACGGCCTTGAGGGATTTTCCTGGCTGCCAGAGATTATGGGTGGAGGTGTTAAGATCCGGAAGAAGATGCATTGTTACTTGGGATTAAATACAATGTGACTGTGAGCTTTGATGTCTTGGGGTATAAAAAGGACGAATGTCTGGAATTCATTCTCTTTCTGTTTTTGCTGATGTTGGAGAATGTGAATAAACTTGACTCGTGAGATAAACTCTGCCTCGTCACTTTCACATTTCCACAATATTCAAATTGAAGTACGGAGGAAAAATGTAAAAATTGTCCAAAATATTCAGTAGATTCTCCAGAGGTGTTACAATATATATGTATATATTGTGAAGGAATGAAAGGATGAGACATGAGAAGCCCAAATTGTGCACCAGGAGTGCGCCAGAGGAAAAGTGGAAAAATGCAGATCGTACTGCTTATGCAAAGGGCTGCAAACTAACAAAAAAGTTACATGAAAATGGCACAAAATCACCAAAAAAAAAAAAAGACCTGTTTAAGTACAGAAGGTCTGAAATCATGTGAAAATGTTAGAAATGTAAAATATAAATAAATAAATAAATAAAATTAGTGTAACACTTGATTCCCTGTTTAAAAAATGGGGCATATACATCCATTTATTCCACATGTTGACACAGTTACCACAGGTCTTAATGAAATGTTTGTGACATATTTTGGTCAAACCTACTTTAATTATTGCAGAATAATTGTGAATCATCTTTTGCAGCTTTCCTTTCAATGGCTGGTTTTTGTGCATATCTCTTCAAATCCCTAAGACTGCATTTGACTCCGCCTTTCCTCTTGTAGTTTCAGGTTTGTGCACATTTCACTGCTGATTACCTGACGTTGTGCCGCTGTCTTGATTAACCACCTGTCTCTCATCAGCTACAGCCTTTATAAGGGGACTGTTTCTTCTCTGCCTCAAATATTCCAGGACTTTAACCAAAACTCAGTATTTTCAGGGAGATTTGGCCCAACTCTGTGCCTAAGCCGTAAACCCTGAAATTCTCTCACCCACCAAGTAAGCCCAGTCCGCAATAGTCATATCCCCCTAACCTGTCCTCAGGCCCGGCACCTCTCCAACCCTCTCCAGATCACCGTACTCACCATATGCAAACTGGTCCAGTCCCTACCAGACGAAGCCACAGTCCACCTGTTCATAGTCACCATTCCACATAACTATACCACCGGTAAAAAGGTATCAGCTCACGTTCATTGTCTGACATGATTCACGTATTTGACCAAGAGAAACACAGAGCAGACTCAGAGACCCAAGGCAAGTGACAATAATAGTTTTATTTACAGTAGGGAAAATAAGTATTGAACACTTCAACATTTTTCTCATTACACATTTTTGATGGTGCCATTGACCTGAGATCTTCACCAGATATCAGTAACAACCCAAGTAAAATACAAAGAAATCAAGGCAATTGTGTTCACAAAACAAGTTATATTTAAGAAAGTGGAATGACACAGGGAATAAGTATTAAACACGCTTGATGAAATCCATTTAATATTTAGAAGAGAAGGCTTTGTTGGTATTGACAGCTTCCAGGTGCTTCCTGTATGGAGAAACTAGGCACAGGCATTGCTCAAGAATGATTTTAGCCCATTCTTCAACACAAACTGTTTTCAAATCTTGAAGGTTCTGTGGGTGTCTTCTATGAACTCTGATCTTTAGTTTGTTCCATAGATTTTCAGTTGGATTCAGGTCTGGTGACTGGCTGGGCCATTCTAGCAGCTTTATTTTCCTTCTCTGGAAAGAACTTCCTTGGCTGTGTGTTTGGGATCATTTTCTTTCTGAAATGTCCACCCTAGTTTCATCTTCGGCATCTTGGCAGATGACAACAGGTTCTTATCAAGGATGTCTCTGTACATTTGCCCATTCACCTTTCCCTCAATTATATGAAGTCTCCCTGTACCATGTGCTGAAACACATCCCTACACCATGATGCTCCCACCTCCAAACTTCACTGTTGGTATGGTGTTTTGGGGATGATGTGCAGTGCCATTTCTCCTCCAAACATGCTGTGTGTTGTGGCATCCAAAAAGTTCAATTTTGGTCTCATCTTACTAGACTGTATTCTCCCAGTATTTTACTGACTTGCCCAAATGTTGTGCAGCAAAATTTAGCCAAGCTTCAACATGCGTTTGCTTCAGCAATGGAGTCTTGCGAGGTGAGCGGTCATACAGCCCATGTCGGTTGAGTACATTACTTATTGTTTTGTTTGAAACAGTCATACCTGCTAACTCCAGGTCGTTCTGGAGCTTACCATAAATGGTCTTTGGCTCTTGGATAACTCTTCTGATAATTCTTTTGACTCTGTCAGTAATCTTGCGAGGAGCTCCTGGTCATGGCCAGTTCATGGAAAAATTATGTTCTTTTTATTTCCGAATGATGTCTCCAACAGTGCTCACTGGAACATTCAGCAGTTTAGAAATGCGTCTGTAACCAATGCCATCATTGTGTTTTGCAACATAAAGGTTGCGGAGGTCTGGAGAGAGCGCTTTTCTTCTACCCATCATGAGTTCTTTGTGGTGTGACAATCTGATATTCACAGACCTTTTTAAAGGCTATCAGTCAGAACTTAACCAGCTGAAATTAATTTACACTGATAGGGGATGGGATGGCTTTCTTCTGATGGATTTCAGCTGGTTTCTTGGCTTTCTTTGCCTTTTTGCACCTCTTTTTGTTCATGTGTTGAATACTTATTCCCTGTGTCATTCCACTTTGTTAAATATAACTTGTTTTCCCATTGTATGTAGGTGCTCGTGCAGTGAGTGCACTGGCAGCCATGTGGGGAGAAGGGAGATTAGATAAGTTTGGGCACAAGGAATGATTCAACTGTTTGGCTAGATTGATTGCTTAATAGTACTCTTACACCGGCAGGGGAGATCATGAGCTAGGGCAAAATCTCTCCAGACACCTGCAGGTAACTGTAGATAGCAGATAGCCGGTGCCAACGGAGAGACTGGAGCAATTGGGAGGTCACTGCAGTGAAGAAGAGGGAAAGGACTGTATGACGATGAAAAGGGGTTATAATTATGTGTCCTTCCAGGGACATCCGCCAGAGGAGAGGTCCAATTCTGCCAGGAGATTCCAGAGGGGAGACCTGTGCACAGGTGAGTAGAAACAAAATTATTTGATGAGAGTTCCTTACGTGGTCCAAGGGGGCAGACTGAGGTAGGAAAGCAATGAGGTAGGAAAGCTAGGAATGCCTAGTCCTGGCTGAAGAGCCCTCAGTTAAACAGATTGAGAGGTGAACTGCTGTGCTTTCGACCTGAAGACAGAGCAAGTACCCAAACAGACTTTGGAGCAAAACAGACTTTGCTTGGCTTTCTTCTGGTGGTGACATGAGAGGAGAAAAGGTAACTGATGGTGACCGTGATAAGATGCTGAGTTGTTGCTGCTGAACCGGTCCTGTGACTGTTGAAGGAGAGACATACCAAGAACATACGGTACCGCACGTTTTATTTTTTGCTTACCGAGAAGCGAAGCGACCATTAAGTTTTGGGCCTCCACGAACACAAGCACTGACCCAGGCCTGCAACTTTAGGTTTTGCTTTAAGCAATTTTGATTTTGCCGGCTTTAGGGGATAATATAGTCTGATGTGTGTGTGGGCCTACAAGTTATGTTTGAGTTTTAAATGAGTTTAAGTGAGGTTTTCAACCTTTATCCATTTAGAAGTTAAAGGAGTGTGTTTTCATTTATTATTTAATTATTTATTATTAAAGCTTTACAGAATTAATGTCATAGTGAAAAGTTGTAAGTGTGCATTGTAAAAAAAAGAGAGATCTAAGATAATAATTAAAACTGAGTTAAATGGGTTAACACAACAGAGTTTAAAAGAACCCCAAAACCCTCCCTTATTAATATGACTACTGAAGGGAGCGCTACATAAACTGGAGGCACCACTGGGATCTTCTTGGACTTCTCAGTAAAATGTACTTAGTATTAGGTAAACTAAGTTAAAGTAAAATCAAAAAAGTAAAATTCAAGCAAAGCTAAATTAAAAACATTGTTAAAATGGAAAAAGCAGAATTAATGTTGGCGCTAAAGAGCTGGTGCCATGGTGAGGGTTTAGATGAGACCCATGCATTGATGGTCATCATCCCAGAAGAGGTGGAGATCAGTGAAAGAAACCCTTCAAACTATCAAGCCTTTAGGACGTGTGCATGTGCATGGAAGGAATTTCAGCCCAAGACTAAACAGACGAATGGTCTTTTGCAAAAGTACAGAGACTGTCAAGGAAGAGAGCTGTGTCCTCAAGTTGTGTCCAGTGATGGCGGAGAGGCATGGCCTATTATCATCATAGGAGGTTCCCCGGCAGCTACTGAAGAGTTTAATAGTAAACTGGAAGGGCCGCTGCAAGCCGAAGGGAAAACAATGGAGGACGTTAAATCCTTATTCCCCAGTGCACCTCCTCCCACTAACTCAACTGAATCCATCCTTCGTGCCATCGGAGAGTTGTTGGACAAGACAATAAAACCAGCTGATGGTGCAAGTTATTATTGGCTGTGCAAATTCTCAGGAACCTTACCAACCCCATCAGGTGAAGAACCACTTGACCAATGGCTAGAGCAAGGATGGCTTACGGTGGAAGAGACTGAGTACTCTGACAGAGAGAAGAGACACAGGCTAATAGGAAGCCTAAAGGGGCCCACACTAGGGATCATAAAAGCAGTGCAATGCAGCAACCCTGATGCTAACCCCAAGGAGTGCCTGGAAGCCCTCAAAAGTGCTTTCGGAAGTGCTGAGTGAGGAGATGATCCCTACTTTGCATTTGGATTGATGCAACAGCAAAAAGGACAGAAGTTAGCTTTAGTTAGAATTTAGTTAGAAGTTAGTAAGTTAGAATTAGTTTTCTCATATGGCTAGAGCAGTCTCTGACTAAGGTAATTCAAAAAGGTGGCCTCCCTGCTCACTGCATGAATGAAGTCCAACGGGAGCAACTGCTCAGGGGTGCTGTTGTCTCAGATCTGATGCTGATCCAGCTACACTTAATTGAAAGAAGGACTGCGCCCCCAACTTTTCTGCAGCTTTTGGCTGAGATTCATGCTGAGGAACAATATGAAGCTTCTAGGAAGAAGCTCAGTGCCTCAGTACACCCAGTGCATGCTAACCCAGAAGTGGATCCAAGGCAAGCTGCTATCAGATCTTAAAAGCTGAACTTAAAGAGCTAAAGACAATGATTGCCTCAGTAGTAACAAAGTCAACTGATGTCAAAGAGGATTACATAGAAGTTACACCCAAAAGTGCACTGTCTGGCCCAAAGAACCAGCAAGAGGCTGAACTGGCTGCCTTGAAAAAACAACTGAAACGTCTAAGGCAGAAAACTAACAACAAGATGTCTGAGCAAGGTGCTGCAGTTGCAGTTTCAACCATGGAAGCTACTAAAGCAGTTTCCAACTCCCCCAAACAAGCACCAAAAAAGTCAGAGGAGAATTTCTGCTATTGGTGTGCCAACAATGGACATTCTGCTACAAAGTGCCATAACCCCGAGAATCAGGCCAAAATTATAAAGAAGCTAATTCAAGCTTTAAAGGTCTCAAATGATAAAGAGCAGTCTGGTGGTGCCACAACCAGTGAAGTTAATTGTAGGGTCAAGAAAGGTGTGTCTACCACAGCAGAGCTTGCTGGTATTCCTGAAGGCTTGATTGGCCCACCCAGTATTGTTCCTGTGAAAGTAAATGGACATTGCTGTGATGCCTTGTTGGACAGTGGCTCGCAAGATACCATCATCTTTGAGTCTTGGTATCAAGCTCATCTGTCTGTGGTACCAATATGCCCAGTGTCTGGTCTAGCCCTGTAGGGGCTAAGTGAATCTGAGATCAGCTACCCCTACCGTGGGTATGTAGTGGTTGACTTCGAATATCCAGCAAAAGTCACAGGTGCCATCCAGGCTATGACAGTCTTTGCAGCAATGCAAAGAAAATGGTATTGACATCACTCAGACACTTGGGAAACAAGTATGCATAACCTAGCTCTGCCTTAACTCTTGAAGAGGAGGATGACATTGGCTGTGTGACCTGGAAAGGCCCTAGCCCACTGACTCTATCTCCTAGTGGTGACTGTAGTGCAGTCTGCAAAGTTGAGTACAAACACCAAGTGGACAAAGAAATCCTGATGGTTGACTCCTCTCCTATAGCTCCACTTCCAGCTGGTGTACTACTTCAGCCCATGGTAGTGCCCAGTGAAGAAGTGAACATCACCAACTTCAAAGTCCTAGTCCAGAATGAGTCATTGGCAGAGACAGTCATACCGAAAGGAGCAGTTATAGGACATGTGTAGCTCACTGGCAGTCACATCCCTAACTCCTTCTGAGACAACTGCGCCAGAGTTTGACACTAATCTGATCAACTCTGGAGACTCTCCCATCTTGGAGGAGTGGAAACAAAGACTCTGCCAAAAGTTAGCCACAAGGTCACAGGTGTCCTCTCTACATGAGTGGGATGTCGGATTGGCAAAGGGAGTAGAGCACACAATCCGGATGTCAGATCCACATCCATTTCAGGAGCGCTCTTGTCACCTGGCTCCAGCTGACCTGCAAGATGTGAGAAGGCACCTCCAAGAACTGTTGCATGCAGGGATAATCAAGGAATCTCGTAGCCCCTATATATCTCCAATTGTAATTGTTCACAAAAAGAATGGAAGCATAAGGATGTGCGTCAACTACAGATTGTTGAAGAGCTGAACCATCCCTGATCAGTACATGACACCCTGTATTGATGATGTGCTGAACTCAATGACAGGAGGCAAGTGGTTCTCTGTACTTGACTTGCAAAGTGGCTACTATCAAATTGCCATGGCCAAGGAAGATAAGGAGAAGATAGTATTCATTTGCCCACTGGGGTTGTTCCAGTTTGAGAGGATGCCGCAGGGGATAACTGGTGCCCTAGCCACATTCCAAAGATTAATGAAGAAGGCTGTGGGAGACATGAATCTCCTTGAGGTCCTTGTCTATGTTGATGACCTGATTATATTTGGCCGAATTTTGGAAGAGCATGAAGAGAGACTTCTCAAAGTCCTTGATTGTCTGGCAGAGGTTGGACTAAAGATCTCATTCGACAAGTGTCAGTTCTGCCTGCCACAAGTAAAATACCTTGGGCTGATGGAACATCTCCTGATCCAGAAAAAAATAGAGGTTGTAACAAATTGACCACAGCCTGCACACCTGAAGGCTCTACAGTCCTTCTTGGGATTCTATGGCTACTTCCGCCATTTTATAGCCAACTATGCTGTGATTGTCAGGCCGTAGATCAAACTCACAAAAGGCTATGCCCCAACAGCGTGGTAAGAAGCATGACAAAGACAGGACAAAGACTTACCTTAACAAATCTGATTCCTTTGGTGAGAGATGTGACCAATCCTGCACTAAGGCATTCCACCAGATCATCTATTGCCTCACGCATGCACCTGTATTGGCTTTTGCAGATCCCAACAAGCCATATGTCCTGCATATGGATGCCAGCTTAAAGGGCCTTGGTGCCGTCTTGTACCAAGAGTACAATGAGAGTCTGAGGTTCTGTTGCCTTCACAAGCAGGAAGTTGAAAGCATCAGAGAAGAATGACCCCATCCACCAGTTGGCGTTTTTGTTTCTTAAGTGGGCCATCGTGGACAAATTTCATGATTATTTGTATGGGGTCAGATTCACCGTACGTACAGACAATAACCAACTGACATACGTGCTCTCAACTGTAAAGCTCAGTGCTGTAGGGCACAATGGCTGTCTGCCTTATCCACCTACAACTTTGATGTCCAGTACCAACCTGGCAGACACAGTATAGATGCAGACCTGCTCTCGAGAAATATGCCTGATGAAGGTCCAGATGAATGGGAGACCTTACCACAGACTAGTGTGAGACCATCTGCAAACGAATCTGCATCTCTGGATCCATAAGCAGTCTCAGATATGTGGACCAGGTGGGAGCCTCACCTGACTGCATGTGTACCTGATGTTTGTGCTGTCCCAACACACTTAGAGTTAAAGTCACTGGGACAAATGTCAAAGCAAGAACTAATTAAAGGTGAACTGAACTCACCTTTTTGCCAAAAAAGTAGAATAGCAGATCAATTCCTTATTACCTATTGTATTTTTCAACACATAAAAGAAATTTTTAGGCCGTGCGATGGCCAAGCTATAAGCCGATAAACTTTTGCCTCTGGCTGGCAGTGCCAAACAAACCGGAAGTAGTGCAGACGACGCTGCGTGACGTCACGAGTGTGAGCCTTATCAAAACAACAATGGCAGATGATAGCAGTTCCAGCAGTCAAGAACACCAGAGTTTTCAGAGTGAAGAGGCATTCAGGATCGGTGACAAGACAGAGGAGGATGCAGGAGTGTCAAGTGAACAGGAAGAGAGTGAGGGAGGCATCGAACCGTACAGATTAGAGCCAGAATTTTCGGGGGATTCCGGCACCGACTCAGACTGCAGCAGTGATGGGGAGGAGAGTCGCTTATTGAATACAGAATGGTGAGTCTTTACTTTGGCATGTTTGGGGTGTCAGGATAAGGAAAATTAACAATAAAAAAGAAAGGGGAAAAAAAACATCAGCATTTTTCCAACTTATTACAGTTATCCCTCACTTATCGCGTTTAATGCGGTCTTCCTTCGCTGGGTATAGGCGCTCGGCAGGGAGCGAAGCTGGGTAAAACGTCTCCGCCAATCAGCTTGCGAGATAAAACGTCTCGGCCAATCAGCTTGCGAGGTAAAACGTCTCGGCCAATCAGCTTGCGAGATTCCCGAGCGGGCTGGGGAGCCGGGGAGAGCGGGCTCTCCGTGTTGATACCTGATGTTCTAATGTAGTCTCCCTGCCTTCTCATTAGAACATCAGGTATCAACACGGAGAGCCCGCACAGCTCAAAATCTACCTCTCTGACCACCGCTCCACTCCTCTCCGCCCACCTCTTCACCGCTCGGGAATCTCGCAAGCTGATTGGCCGAGACGTTTCACCTCGCAAGCTGATTGGCCGAGACGTTTTACCCAGCTTCTCTTCCTGCAGAGCGCCTTCTTTATTGCTCGTGTTGCTTAGTGGCACTTTTCGCTGTTTTCTTGTGCCTTTTTGTGCAAAATAGTGCTTGTGACGCCCTTGGGGGGGGTGACGCTACTTCGCGGTTTTTCACTTTTCGCGGTCGGTTCTGGTCCCCATTAAACGCGATAAGTGATGGATCACTGTATATCTAGAAACGCATCGCTTCCCGGTCACTTTTCCTCCCCCTTTCTTTTCTTTTGTCGCCATGACAGCTTTCCTTGGCCACTGAACAGATCTTCCCAGGTGTTGGAAGTGTTTTGTAGTCGACTATCACGACAAAATGCACCAAAAACAGCCAGTGTCGACGTGCTCGCAATGGTAAACATGAGGACTGGGTCACACTCGTGACGTCACGCGGAACTCCGGCTGCGCTTCGGCGGATTTGTCTGATTTTTCAGGGCGGGAAATTCTAAATCGCGATTTTCTCCAAGATTCCGGGATTTGTGGAGGGGGTGCCAATGATAAATTATCTTTATAATTGTATGTACTATCACCCAGTGCCGTTCAATGCCGTTCAGTTCAGTTCACCTTTAAAGCTCAAGAAGATGATGCAGTCATCAGATCTGCCATACAAGCAGTAAAACATGGCAGATGGCCTGAGGAGAATGGATCCAGCCCAGAACTGTTTCGCCTCAAAAAAGAGATGGGGAAACTGATTATGAAAGATGGGCTGCTCCATCACTTAAGCAAGCGGCCCTCTGGAGAAGGACTCACTCAACTCATCTTATCAAGGGAGTTCAGAGAGGTTGTGCTGAAGGCCATACATGATAACCTGGGACACCTTGGTATTAAGAGAACGACAGACTTGTTGAGGAACAGATTCTTCTGGCCCAAACTTGCATGTGATGTAGAACAGTACATAAAGAACTGTGGAGCGTGTGTCGTTCAAAAAAACCCTTGCCATAGAGCAGCACCCTTACACCATATTATGAGCAATGGACCGATGGCTATTGTATGCATTTACTTTCTGTCCATGGAGCCAGACTCTGCAGACATTAGCAATGTGTTGGTAGTGATGGATCACTTCACACGCTATGCTCAGGCTTTTCCAAGCAGAAACCAAAAAGCGCAGACAGTGGCTAAGATCCTGGTGGACAAATATTTCATATATTATGGCATGCCTTCAAGAATCCATTCCGATCAAGGGAGAGACTTCGAGAGCCACCTAATCAAAGAACTCCTGAAGATGTTGGGAATCAGAAAATCATGGACCACTCCATATCACCCACAGGGAGATCCCAGCTGGAAAGATTTAACAAGACTGTACTTTCCATGCTAGGAACCCTGGGCTGTGAGGAGAAACAGCAGTGGAGCAAACACATTGGATACATAGTTCATGCCTACAACAGTACCAAGTGTGATGCTACAGGGTACTCACCCTATTTCTTAATGTTCGGAAGAGAGGCAAGGCTTCCCATAGACTTGTGCTTTGGAACTTCTCCTGATAGCAAAGCTGGTAGTTGTCATTCACGTTATGTAGCCAAGTTGAAAGATGACTTGCAAAGGGCTTACAAGTTTGCCTCTGAAGCTGCTTTTAAGACACACCAGAGAAACAACAGGTCCTAAGATAAAAGAGTGGGATTCCAGACTCTGGATATCAGTGACAGAGTGTTGCTAAGGAACTTAGGATTGAAAGATAAACACAAGGTGGAGAGTCGTTGGAGTCCTATCCCTTACATGGTAATGGGAATTATGCCAAACCTTCCAGTGTACAAAGTAAGACAAGAAGATGGAGGAGGAGGAGACAAAACTCTTCACTGCGATCATCTAATGCCAGTTGGTCAGCTAGTGAGAATGCCAACAGAGTTTGTTTGTGTGTTTTTGTGACCTGCCGGGGGACTACAGATGCAAATTGGCAGTATTGCTAAATGTGGCATACTTATATTTGTATTAATGGTCATTAGTATATAATGTCTCTTTCAAATAAACATTAAACTTAAACCTTCTTCTGGTGGCATGAGAGGAGAAAAAATAACTGATGGTGACCGTGATAAGATGCTGAGTTGTTGCTGCTGAACCGGTCCTGTGACTGCTGGAAGGAGAGACATACCAAGAGCATACGGTACCGCGCATTTTATTTTTTGCTTACTGAGAAGCAAAGCGGCTATTACGTTTTGGGCCTCCACGAACACAAGCACCGAACCGAACCGAACCAAATCTATTTTGAAGTTAAAGAAGTGCGTTTTCATTTATGTATTTGCACTATTAAGAGTGTTTTTCCTGAAAAGAGGTCAATTTAATTTTGTATGGTTAAAGAACATTCCAATTTTTATTTATTTGCTGTTTGAATCAAAACTCATTATTTTTCTAAGTAAATAATTGAGATTATTTTTATATAAACCTTAGTTGTATGACTTAATTGCATTTGTTGAGAGTAAATAATTTAAGGCTAAAGAGACAATTTTCGTTAAAAGCCTTTTATTAAAAACCTTACAGAATTAATCTCATAGTGAAAACTTGTAAGTGAACACTGTAAAAAAAAGAGAGATCCCAGATAATAATTAAAACTGAGTTAAACAGGATTAACACAACAGAGTTTAAAAGAACCCAAAAACACTCCCTTATTAACATGACTACTGAAGGGAGAGCTACAAACGTGTTTCAATAAAATCATTGTTAAAGGTGCACTCCGGCGGCTCTTAAAACCAGCTAAAACAACCTCAGAAACAAATATGTATTACCCAAAATAGAATATTGTGGCTTTTTTGCCCACAAAAAAAAACATTGCCTTAGAATTGCTTCGAAAGAGATTTTTAAATCTTGCACCTACTTAAGTATGCGTGGATCTATGAATACTCTAATTAGCGGCCTGCAGGGCTTGTACATGATTGGTCGCTATGACTCCTGGTGGGTGGGCTGCTAGTCTGTTCAAGATTTTTTTTTTTTTTGTTACTTATTTGTACCCATAGGTAGATTTGGTTTGCAGTTTGGTGACAAGCCACCGGCTGCCGGTCGTTGCGTGCGCGAGCGCCCTAAACCTACATGTTTTTGGTATGCGGGAGGAAACCGGAGAAATCCCGGAGTAAACCCACGCAACACGGGGAGAACATGCAAACTCCACACAGCTCACTGTTGGTCGGGGGCTGGGATCGAACCCACGATCTCATGATCCCGATCGCGGAGATGCTTAAAGTTGCTTAAAGTTGCTTAAAAGATGCTTAAAGTTTTGCCTATATCTTCAAAAGTAAAAAGCCAAACATTTTTCTGAAAACAGTTGAAGTGAGAGATAAATATGTAGTTGCCAAATATGTGTTTACTTTTTATGAACAGCCAGTCACTCGTCCACCGGTGACTGAGCAGGGAGGGGAGGGGGGACCCGATTTGAATGTGGCTGTTCTCAGCTCACAGTGCAGTGCCCCGTCCACTGGCGAAGTGAGTCGAGAGCAGCTCGATTTGAATCTGGCTGTGCGAGAGCCACATTCAAATCACCCCCTGCCTCTCTGCCTCTCTCCGCTCTCTCACTCTGCTACTACCCCAACCCAATCCTGCTGCTTTTCGGCTCCTCCCTCTTCCCCTGAGGTAGCCAAGAGTATCCGTCTGATTGGTTAATGTTATAACCAACCAGACTAAGCAGGAATAGTTACGTAGCTACTAACAATCTGTCCAAATCTGCCTTTTTTCTGGAGGGGTGGAGCTTAAGCAGACATTTACAGTCGAAAAACACATACTTGGGAGTTTGGAATGATTTTGTTCCTGATATGTCTTGTAAATCACAAGAAACATGTTACAGACATGTTAAGATAAGGGTGTGGGGGAGTTAGGTGTTAGACTCTCCACCCAGAGAGTAATGTCCCAGGAGAAGAGAGGCTGACGGGGGGTCCAGACAGAGCAGCAGAGGTGGAATACCCCCCGGGGAGAAGTGGAGACGCTGGCTGCCGGGAGAAGGAAGTGGTGCGGCACCAGCGTACTGTTATGTTAATGCACCGTACGGGCTTTGTCTTGTAACATGTATGATGTCTGAGCCCCAGGCCACTATGCAAATGATTAAAGGTATAAAAGGGAGATGCACTGTGGCCTGGGAGCTCTTCTTGTGAATTCAACTTGTTAGAGAGAATAAAGTCTGTGCTGATTCAGCTTGTTGCCTCGTCTGGTTCATTCTCTCTACACTGGTGACCCTTGACATGCAATGGAAGACAAGGCGAGCACCCAGGAGACAAGCCGGAGAGAAAGCGCCAGCACCGCGTGCACTGTTTCAGTCAAGATCCCGGACTTTTGGCTGCATGACCCGACAGCATGGTTGGTACACACAGAGGCCCAGTTCGCTCTCCGTGGGGTAACGGCAGATGAGACCAGATATTACTATGTGGTTGCCGCGCTGGATGCACGCACAATACAGCAGGTGGCAAGCCTGCTCCAAGAGCCACCGGCCCACGGTAAATACGAGGTGCTCAAGAGGATGCTGACCCAGCGCTACACGCTGTCGGTGTCATGTTTGCCCCTTTCAGGGCATGAATGAGGCACCAAATGCCGACAGTGAGTTTGCTTGTTTATTAACAGAAAACACAAAGTAATGAGCCACGTGGAGCAAAACACATACACTAAACGTGACACACAAATAAAGAGCATAAACACCTACATAAGAGAGTAGCGAGGGCGAAACCTGACGCTATAGAATAAACACTTACAAATGATTGAAGCGAGGGCGAAACCTGATGCTGAAACGAGACTGGAGCCAGATGTAGGACTTCAGTCTAAGGTAGACGAGATCGCAGCCCCAATTACGTCTAGCTGGCGATCTTAAATGGGGAACAAAACTCAAAACTACAAACAGGTGTGGAGTAAATGTAATTACAAAGTGCTGACAGCCGTGACAGGTCATGAACAGATCTGACAGCAGGAAGTCCTGCCACGGTGCTGTCAAAATAAAAGCACAGACATAATAATGAAAACAGAATTAAATACACACATGGAAGAAAGGAAAACTAAACAGGAGACCCAAGCCCGGTGCGGAACCAAACTCGGGATCACCACAGTACCCCTCTCTCAAGGGGTGGACCCACAGACACCCATGGTAACATCAAAAAAGAGAAGAGAATACCCCCCCCCCCCAAATGGCAACAACTACAAAAATTGACCCGGGGGGGGGGGGGCTGTGGGGAAATCCAGGCTCGGAGGGAGAGACACAAAACACAAAAACCCAATAACCAACATCAAAGACAAAATGAAGGAAACTGGATCATAAATAACAAATAGAGAAATAGTTCCAGTGGCCTCCCGGTGTCCTGGCTCCACCCAACCGACCAGTGAAAAAGGCCGGGCGGTCAACCAACACCCCAGAGACCCTGACTACCAGAAGAGAGTCCGGGGGTCCCACTGAAATCCAAGACGTGACGAACAGTCCGATGAAATGAGTCGGGTGGTCTGCCAGAGAATCGAGACTACCTGACCCGGCAGCCCAGTCTTTCAGGTGGCTGGCCAATGTTCTTCAGCCACCAGGACCAGAGGGGGAAACCGGGAGGCGGCTTACCCATCAGGAGGCTCACTGACAGGAAGCCGGGCCAGGGGCGAGGAACCTCAATGGCGTCTGGTGGTGGAGAGAGGAGGGGGACCACGACGGTGTCAGGCCGGGGACCAGCAGCACTTGCGGTGGAGCCCAGCTGGGCCAACATATCGTCCACGGTGGCTCCAGGCTGGAGCTCAGAAGCACCTGCGGCGGGCCCTGACCGGGCCAATGCTGCACCAGTGATGGACCCCGGCCGGGCCAACGCTGCACCCATGATGGACCCCGACTGGGCTAATGCTGCACCCATGATGGACCCAACCCAAAGAGGGACCCAAACAATGGCCTCGGGCAGGGATGGAGCAGCAACCTGAACGACCTCCAGAGAGGAACCCGAACCCTTGGGGACATCTGACAAAGCTGGAACGTCTCCGGTGACCCTGAAGAGGACTCCAGCACATTAGAGAAACAAAAGGGGTCAGGGTCACCGGCAGCGGCAGAGCCCAGCAAGGTGAGCTCGAATGCAGCGGGTGGCTGCACCCGGCTCTCCTCCCCAAGAGACAGGCAAGATTGCTCCAGTATAGAAAAGAGAAAGACAAAATAGAGCACTTGCCTGATCTCAATCTCAGCTGCCATCCAGGACTCCAGCGATCCAGGCAACGAAGTAGACACGGGTTCGGTCATCAGGAGGTCGAAAGCAGGTTCCCACTCAGCTGCAGAGGCCACTGCAGCCGGCATGATGGTCTCGGCAGTCCTGGAACCCCCCGGTACAGTAATCCACACCAATGGCTTCGTCGGTGTGGTGGCAGGAAGTCCGTCACTCGCTAGGGCTGAGTTTTGCTCACTGGAGACCTGGGGATGCTTCGCCATCGGTGCAGACTCCAAATAGCTGGCAGCCCTCCTCCTCTGTCCATGGCGTAGCTGTGGGGCTGGGACCTGGCTCACCAGGGCCACGGGCTCCTCCCTCATCCGACGGTTTAACCCAGGCCCCGGCGGACACTCAGGGGGTAAAGAAGGAGACACAGAGGCAGCGAGATCAATTTTAGTGGCTGCAGCAGGTGGTGGGGGCTCAGTGGACTGCATAACCTGAGAGCCCCCCTCAGGAATCAGACAAGGTAATTCATCACATTGTGGAAAATAATGAAAAAACACTTGCCATTTTTCCTGAGGTTCAATGGTTCCTGCTGCAGCAGGCTCAGTTCCTCCCTCTCCCGTAGGAATGGTGATGGCGGACCCCTCGGGAAGACAAGGAGGAGCCACCCCAACAAGGTTGGTGACGGGCGGAGCCGGACAAGGAACCACGGGTCTCGCAGCAGCTGAAGAAAATGCTGAGGAGGATGGAGGAGCAGCCGAGGCACTCCGGGGAAGGGGAGTTGGCGAAACAGCAGAAAAAAACAACTCGGAGGCTGAGGCTGCTGTCTTCACTCTCTACCGAGGCGAGGGAGAGACAGCTGGCTGGGAAACAGAAGAGTTCTTCTGGCGGCCCATAGCAGGATCCAGATGGGAGCCCCACGGAGGATTAACATGGTCAGTAAATGCCCTCCCCTTCGGAACGATTGTGTCCCGGGGAGGAGATAGATTACGAGCAGGGTGGCGACGTCTTCTAGCTGCAGGCGAGGCTAAATTTAAATTAAGAAAGTGCTGCTGCTGCTCTGAAACTGAAGCCAGCAGCTCAGCGAACTCAGGAAAATTGTGAAGCACAGTATTAGCCTCTACCAGTCTGATAGCATCCACCATGCTCTTAAGAATCTCGCTGGGATGGAAGACAGAGCATGCTTCAGCCACACAGCCCCTGATGAGTTCAGCCACCCACTGAACCTCTTCACTGGGACCCTTGGCTGCCCTTCTCCTCCACTGCGTAGGACGGCAATCTGCCGGCGGCGCAGAAACTGGAGCTGGAACCAAGGTAGAACCTTCATAGAGAGCCAAGGAATGAGAGTGCTTTCCTGTCGGCCCCGTCTTGGGCTTCCTGGAGGATTTCTTGTCCAACTCCCGGTTCTTCTGGAGAAGCGCCGAAACTTCAGCCATCCTCTCCCTGCCCTCAGTGTGATCAGTAAGGCAAGGATGGCATTTGACAGTCACCTCCGCGAAGCCCAGGTACCACAAAGCGCTTTCGGGGTGGGGTTGGCGAGCGATGGATAGGAGGTCATCAATCTCCATTAAAGCCCAGACGAGCTCAAAGCCCAGGCTCATAGGATACCATGTTCTAAATGATGCCATACCTCCTCCCCGAAAAAAAAAAAAAATGCAGGCACCCGGTAAAAGGGAAAAACAGAGCTAAAAACAAAACTCACTGTGGCTGGCACCTCACTTGGCTGCAATCTACTGTCATGTTTCCCCCTTTCAGGGCATGAATGAGGCACCAAATGCTGACAGTGAGTTTGCTTGTTTATTAACAGAAAACACAAAGTAATGAGCCACGTGTGGCAAAACACATACACTAAACGTGACACACAAATAAAGAGCACAAACACCTACATAAGAGAGTAGCGAGGGTGAAACCTGACGCTATAGAATAAACACTTACAAATGATTGAAGCGAGGGCAAAATCTGATGCTGAAACAAGACTGGAGCCGGACGTAGGGACTCCAGTCTAAGGTAGATGAGATCGCAGCCCCGATTACGTCTAGCTGGCGATTTTAAATGGGGAACAGAACTGAAAACTACAAACAGGTGTGGAGTAAATGTAATTACAAAGTGCTGACAGCCATGACAGGTCGTGAACAGATCTGACAGCAGGAAGTTCTGCCACGGTGCTGTCAAAATAAAAGCACAGACATAATAACAAAAATGGAATTAAATACACACATGAAAGAAAGGAAAAATAAACAGGGGACCCGAGCCCAGTGCGAAACCGAACTCGGGATCACCACACTCAGACTGCGAGAGAGCAGAAAGGCTCCTGACGTGCTCTGAGTTAGGGGACAGGTCAGCAGTCGAGGTGATGGAGAACATGTTGGCGTTAATAGGCAAAGATGGTGAGCCATTCCTGTTTGCCCACCTGTTCCTCAGAAACCTCACGGCAGCGGTAAGAGCGATCCTGGCAAACTCACCACTGCTGGCGACAAAGAACTATCGCGCACTAGCGCAAGAAGTGGACCAGATCATCCTGGCGACCAGAACCTTCGGCGTGAACGCAGCGGCGCCGGAGCCCAGAGAGATGACCAGCAAGGGCGAGGAGCCGCTGACGGTGGCCAGAGCATATGCCAGGAAGCACGGGAAGGACACGATCTGCTTCTACCACCGCCGTTTCGGAGCAGACGCACGGCGGTGCGTGCCACCGTGCCAGTTCAAGTGGTCGGGAAATGCCAAGACCGGCAGTCGGTAGCAGCTGCGACTGCTGGTGAGAGAGATAAGCTGCTCTACATCACAGACTCACATTGGGGGAAACGGTTCCTGGTGGACTCTGGCTCCCAGAAGAGCGTCATCCTGCTGTTCAACTCGGACAGGGTGGGTGGAAGTAGCTGTCCCAAGCTGGCAGCTGCCAACGGCTCTGACATTAAGACATTTGGTGAGAGGACACTAACTATATGCTTGCATGGGCGTAACTTCCAGTGGACCTTCATCACAGCGGTATGTAGCTCCCCCATTTTGGGTGCAGACTTTCTATGTGTGCACGGTTTATTAGTTGATGTTGCTAATAGACGACTGGTTGATGCTGTGTCTCTTGATTCTCTGCCCTGTACAGCTCGAGGAGCCAGGTCGACAACACTTGCCAACGTCAGCTCCAGGGGGTAAGTTCCAACAGTTACTCACCCAGTTCCCAGCACTCATGGTTCCAACATTTTAAGGGGCCATAACCAAGCATGGGGTCGAGCACTTTATTACCACCAAGGGAACCACCCGTTTTCACACGACCTCAGCGCCTGGACGCAACTAAACTGGCCAGTGCATGAGGAGTTCGCCAACTTGGAGAGGTTAGGCATCATCAGGCGTTCAAACAGCCCGTGAGCATCCCCGCTGCACATGGTGCCTAAAGCCTACGGGTCGTGGTGACCATAAGATAAGCTAAGATAAGATAAGTCTTTATTAGTCCCACAATGGGGAAAGTCTATGCGGCGATTTCTGCCGATTAAACAATGCTACGGCACATGATCGCTACCTGATCGGCCATATCCAGGATTTTTCCGTCCACTTGGCCGGGGCACGCATTTTTTCCAAGGTGGACCTGGTCCGCGGTTACCACCAGGTCCCGGTGTGTGCAGAAGACGTACCCAAAACAGCGGTGATAACTCCGTTTGGACTTTTCGAATTTCTGCGCATGCCATTTGAGTTAAAAGGTGTGGCGCAAACCTTCCAGCGGATGATGGAGGCGGTGCTGCACGATATGCCTTTTGTTTTTGTCTACCTGGATGACATCCTGGTGGCCAGCGTGTCCGAGGACGAGCACATCGCCCACCTCAGGACGGTTTTCCAGCAGTTGGAAGCGCACGGTTTAATAATCAACCCATCGAAGTGCCAGTTCGGGGCGACAGCGATCAACTTTTTGGGCCACCGCATCTCGCCGCAGGGCGTGATCCCATTACCAGAAAAGATGCATGCGGTGGCAGATTTTCCGTGTCCTTAGATGGTAAGGGCACTTCAGGAGTTTTGAGGGATGGTTAATTTTTACAACCGTTTCCTCCCCCGCACAGCTCAGCTGATGCAGCCGTTGTCCACCACGCTTAAAAAAAAAGAGACCCGCAGACAGCATCGACTGGACTCCCGAGCAGGGTCAGGCTTTTTTGGATGCCAAAACAGCGCTGGCGAAGGCCATATTACTGGCGCACCCAGATCCGTCGGCACGGATAGCACTCACTACAGACACATTGGACATGGCCATAGGGGTCGTAGTGGAGCAGTGTGTCGCAGGTTCTTGGCAGCCGCTCGCGTTTTTCAGCAGGTTTTTGCGCGACGAGCTCAAATACAGCACATTCATCAGAGAGTTGCTGGCTCTCCACCTGGCAATACGCCATTTCCAGTTCTGGCTGGAAGGGGGCAACTTCACCGCGTTTGTGGACCACAAGCCCCTAACGTACACCATGGCCAAGATTTCATAACCATGGCTGGCCCAGCAGCAACAACAACTGGCTGCAATCTTGGAGTTTGCAACCGACTTTCCGCATGTGGCCGGTAAACTCAACGTGGTGGCAGACTGCCTCTCGCTTGCATTGGTGGCCCCGGTCTGCGTGGGAATAAATTACACCACCATGGCCGTGGAGCAAGCCAGGGATGGGGAAATTTGCACGCTCCAGTCTGGACCAACGGGGTAAGGCTGGAGAGCAGGGTACTGCAAGAAGGGGGCTACTATTCTACTCTACCGTACTCTGTGACGTCTCCACAGGCCGTCCACTCCCGGTGGTTCCGCATACTTGGTGCCATCGAGTTTTCGAGTTGGTCCACTCCCTTGCGCACCCAGGAGTGCGCGCTTCAGTCAAACTGGTGGGGGCAAAGTTCATCTGGCCGCGTTTGCATAAAGAGGTAAAGAGTGGGAAGCAGCTTGCATCGCGTGCCAATGAGCCAAGGTACACAGGCACACAAAGGCTCCCCTCGAACCGTTCCACATCCTGGCTAAGAGGTTCGACCACATCCACGTGGACCTGGTGGGGCCCCTTCTGCCATCGCAGGGGTTTAGGCATCTCTTGGCAGTCGGGGACCGCACCACGCTCTGGCCTGAAGCTTTGCCGCTAGCTTCTACCACGTCTGGAGAAGTAGCACGTGCTTTTTTGTCAACTTGGGTGGAACACTTCGGAGTTCCCGTCAGACATCACATCCGACAGGGGCCCACAGTTTGTTTCCGACCTCTGGTCCGCGATGGCCCAGAGCCTGGGGGTCAACATTCACTGCACTACCGCGTACAACCCTCAGGCCAACGAGTTATGCGAGCGTTTTCACAGGTCACTTAAGGCAGCGCTCAGGGCTTTGCTTACAGATGCAAATTGGGTAGACCATCTGCCGTGGGTTCTTTTAGGGTTGCGTTCTGCACCAAAGGAGGATTTGGCAGCCTCCCCGGCAGAACTCATCTTTTCTCAACCGCTGTGGATCCCCGGAGAATTTTTACCCAACAACCCCGCGCCCGAGGCTGAGCCGTCCCCGTATTCTCAACGTGGCGCAGAGGTAGGGAGTGTACCGGGCCCGGCCCACCACTGTTTTCCCCACACATTTGTCCCAAAAAGCTTGCGGAATACATTGTTCATGTTCGTCAGACACGATGCACACCAGACCCCGTTGCGCCCATCATATGACGGGCCGTTCAGAGTCTTGGAACCTGGGGTGAAACATTTCGTGTTAAACTTGGGGGAACGCAGAGAAACCATCTGTATTGACAACCTCAAGCCCACTTTTGTGTTGGCAGACGAACCGGTGATGTTGGCCCGAGCTCCCCGGCGTGGACGCCCCCCGTTGGGGGCTCCGCAAGTTAGTGACTCATCAGCAGGGACAGGGATTCTTGTTGAGGATGTATTTTGTCCCCCTCCCCTTTTCCCCCCACAGACAGACATGCCTCCCGGAGTACCCCATCAGCAGAGCAGTGCCACAGAGCCGGCGACCCCCCATTATAGCCGCTATGGACGTCGGCTGAAGTCCAAAGGACGGGGTGTTAAGGCCTATTCTGGGTGTTCGGGGGGGGGAGCTTGGTGTTACACTCTCCACCCAGAGAGTAATGGCCCAGGAGAAGAGAGGCTGACAGGGGGTCCAGACAGAGCAGTGGAGGTGGAATAACCCCCTGGGGAGAAGTGGAAACGCTGGCTGCCGGGAGAAGGAAGTGGTGCAGCACCAGCATACTGTCATGTTAATGCACCATACGGACTTTGTCTTGTAACATGTATGATATCTGAGCCCCAGGCCACTATGCAAATGATTAAAGGTATAAAAGGGAGAGGCACTGTGGCCTGGGAGCTCTTCTTGTGAATTCAACTTCCATCCATCCATCCATCCATCTTCTACCGCTTTTTCGGAGGTCCGGGTCGCAGGAGGCAGCAGTTCAAGTAGAGAAGCCCAGGCTTCCCTCTCCCCAGCCACCTGCTCCAGTTCTTCAGAGAGGATGCCAAGGCATTCCCAGACCAGCTGGGAGGCATAGTCTGGCCAGTGAGTGCTGGGTGAGTGCCTGGTGAATTCAACTTGTTAGAGAGAAAAAAGTCTGTGCTGATTCAGCTTGTTGCCTCGTCTGGTTCATTCTCTCTACAAGATAAGATAAGATAAGCTTTAATTAGTCCCACAATGGGGAAATTCCAGGATTGCAGCAACAAAGGGATAGCGGCACTCAGAGCAATAGTAAATCAGATAATAAGATAAAAACTGGTTAGGCAAAGCAGGAAATAAATATACATATATACACAGTTATATACACAGTGCAGGAGCATTGCAGCTAGATGGTATAAACAGCATTACAGTTTGTTAAATTGCCCGGCAGAATATGAATATTTACCCAGACAGTATATTTTGCATTTAAATCAATGTTGTTGCCACCCTCAATAATAATTGTTATTGTCTTAGTTGTGTTGTAGGGTAAAATAGAAATATTAATAAATAATAAATATGATCAGGTATGAATTATTTAATTTATATTGATGTATTGGAATCTGAGCTCAAATCTCATTTCATATACATCAGAAAAGTTAATAACACTCGTAAGGGGCACCAGCTTCTATCTTTAAGAAGCAATTTGATCTTTAATTTCACTTTACGAACACGAACACTTTACTCTACGAAAATCAGCTGATAAATGTCACCTGGCAGCAATCAGCTGACTCTTCTGATGAAGGCTGCAGTGCAGTTGAAACATGTAAAGAAGGTAAAGACATCTTTCTATTTTACTTTTGTCTTTCAAAGGAAAAAAAAAAAAAAAAGGAAAAATCACTTTATACCTGTTTAATCACTCAATAAATTAATCAATAATCAGTCTCAAAAATTTTCCGTGAATTCGATACCTGGGCTTGAAACAGACTCAGAATGAAATAAATTCCCAACAACTTCTCTCATTTTTAAATATTTATTAAACGAAATGATTAACAGACATTGCAGTAATTTCCTTAATCATAAAATCAATCTTGTAAATGATAGATTAACAATGTCAATATTTTCGGAACCAGGGTTAAACTCAGTTTGAGTTAACAGATTATTAAAAAAAAACGCAAATTTATGGAGAAAGTTTACTAATTATATGAAAAGTCCTTGATTGATCTTAAGAAAATAAAAACGGAATTTTAATGAAAAGAAGAGTTATGTTAAGGGCTTCTTAATTTGCATCTGATTAGATATACAAATTATTACCGAACCTCAAAAGTTTAATTGAGCAGAGGAATTAAAGTTTTTGCAGCTCACGTGATCCTCGGTCGATGATGGTTCTGTCGTCGTCCTCATGAAGTTTTGAAGCGTTGTTCAGGGGCAAAACCCAGAATATTTGTCCCGCAAATATTCTCTTGACGATGAATGATATTCATGAGATCGTAAGTTGGATCTCGATGGTTGAAATCCTGCAGAAGCGCGCTGATTCCTCAGCTGCGTGATGTGGGAGCTGCGTCTTCTCAAGAGGTCTTCGATAATAATTAAAAGATATCCAATCCGATCTCAAATTAAAAGGCTTCTGACTTTAGATAAAAATAGTAGCTTCTGGTGGGTGCTTGGTCAAGAAAAATATTATAAAATAAAGTCAAGATTAAGTTTACATTAAAATCGAACAAACGGTGGTTTTACAGAAAGTTTAACAAAGAAAAAGTGATGAATAAAAATTGGAGTTTAACTCCGATTAAGAATTGAGCTCAAAGAAATAGGAATTCCTAGGTATTTAAGAGAAAAAGAAAATACAAAGTTACATAAACAAATTACGAGTTATCTGCTCTGTGTTCAGAAAAGTGACACGTGGTCGAGTCTTTGTTCAGACGGTCCTTTGTTCTTCCTTGCTGTGTGTAGACAATGGAGAAGATCAGAGAAAGGGGGGGCCGGACAGAGGATCTGCAAAAGAGTCCAGCCGAAAGACAAATCCGGGAAAAAGAGGCTGAAGCAGGGGTCTCTCTGCTATTTAAGTTCCGCGGGCTTCCGGGATCTCAGCCAATGAGAGTCCTTCGTGGGAGGCACAATGAACTTTCAATCCAATGACAAAAAGTCTATTGTTTGGAGCTCTTTGGGATGAAGAGTTGTCATGCAGAGATTGGCTGTTGGAGTCACATGTGATATCGAGGCAAAACTTTGATACATACTGGAAGTTAATATTTCCCTTTATGTATTAAACTAAGATAACTTTAGTGATTAGTATAAATTATAAGCAGTGCTTCTAAATCAACATGCAGGAGTAAACATTCATTTAAACATTAACATGCATATATATAAAATCACAGATTAATGCATTTCACACATATTATTGATTTTCCACATCAAAAACATCAGAGTCCATCTGCATTTTCATAGTTCTGAAAAGAATGAAGGTTTAGAATTGAGTTTGTAATAATGTACTTTAAAGTTCACTGGTTAAATCCAGCATGTCCAGAGTTTAAGGAAATTAGCTGAGTTGTGGGTCTGTGTAGGTTTTATGGGGGCAATAAAAGTGAAGCCGGATATTGGGGACATTCCTTAGGTTGGTTTTAACAAAAGAAGGGGGATTTCAGCTGTGGCCTGGAGGAAGAAAATCCATTTTTTTGTGTTATTCCTGGATGAAACAAAATGTCTTTAAGCAGAAGAATAATTGTTGCTGAGCCAAAGTGAGATGATGCTACAGTCCCCCCTCTGGTATCAATGGTGACGTTGATTCAGCGTTGATAGCAATCCTAGGCATCAAATCCCAATTTGGCGAGGCTTGATCCAAATGCTGAACTAAAGTTCTGATGTCGATAAGTCTTAAGCTTGTAAACAGTATCTATTCCAAAGTGTAGGTCCTTAAATTTGGTTTTCTGAAAAACTTCAGGAAATTTCAAAAATAATTTTGGCATGACCAAATATAAACATTGTATAATTGTCTAGGATATACTAAAGTTCTGTATAAGCCTGTAAAGACTTAAAAATTCTGGGTACAAAAAAAAAGTGAACTAGAAGTATGTGGGTTTTGACATACTTGATATAAATGTTTTGGGTTTGCTGAAAAATATCTAGTCAAAATTTCAAAAACAGTTTAAATGTGCATAAAATCTAATGCATGTATCCAAAAATCTTAGTCAAAAGCAAAAATAAAATTCTTTCATATTTGAGGTAGATTCAGACTAATCAATATTGAGGTGACTCAAGGAGGTTCAAATTGAATTTGTTTAGTTAGACTAAACCATGGTTCCACAGATGTCCAAATCATAGGGTGTTTGAGGCTTTTGTTCGGAAAAACTGAGTGGGCATAGGATGTCGTTATCATTCTTTGGATGGCAATGAGAAGTAAATTTGGATTTACTGCAAAAAGGATATGATGAGAGAGCATATTCATTGCTAAAGCGTTAACTGAAAAGCTAATGTTTCTAGCTACTTCTGAGAGTAACATATACATGGGCTGTGTGTGAGCATAGTCAACCTTTAACACAAAGAGCAAAGAGTTCAAGACCTTGTTGAGTTTGACTGAAGCTTCTGAGCAAGCATTCAAAACCAACACAGTGTCTTGTAAGATTTTGGTAACCATTTGTGGTTCGACAACCTGACGTTTCGGTTTAGCGGTGTTGACAGAGTTAATAGTGGGCATGCTAAGGTTAACAAGAGGCTCTAACAATGAGGCTGTTATTAAGAGTCCACCCAAGGATCTTTGACCTTTCGTTTTGGCTTGGCCCAATTCTGACTGGGTAACAGTGGGTGTTATTGCTAGGCAGATGGCTAAACTGATAAACAGGAGGGCCATCATCTTGGCAAACATAAAAGTGAGTGGTTTTGGATCTTAATCTTCTTGTTGATCTTTCTTTAGATACCTGGTTGGCAAATGAAAATTCCTCTTAGAGGTGGAATGATTTATTTTAGATGGATGTACTTTATTGATCCCAAAACTGGGAAATTACAGAGTAGAGATAGAGATTGAACTCTAAACCTTGTGCTTGTTTTTCACCTTTGATGGGAGTTTTAAGATTATTAGCTCAAGCTAATGGTGTTGAATGTCTTGTGTATACTATTTGGTAATAGTAAGTTGATTGAAGTTTATTAGATTTTACAGAGGTCTTTGAAATTAGTGTAAGGGATAATTTGGTTTTAATATACCCTTTCCTTCTGGAAGTTTGATGCAGTTAACTAATTGTTTGGAGAGATTTGACTGAGTGTACCTGAGGCTAGTAGTTAGCTACAGTTATTTCTCAGACGTAGGTTTGATTTTAATCTTATTTATGGACTTACTTTGACAGTGTTGTACCCGACAAGTCCCATGGGGTTTTGGTAAAGGTTACACTGATTTTGGTGAGCCCATTTGAAAATGGGGTCCTGGATTTGGCTCTTGAGTGGCCAAAGTTTGTTGTTGACAATGTGTGGATTCATCCACTCGGGCAGGAATTTAGGAGTGATTTTCCTTTCCTGTAAATTTATTTCAGGTGTCTGTGGTAAAAATGTGGGGTGGAAGATCTTGTCCCCCCTTCGCAGTTTGTCATGCGAGAGTTTTTGATCGTTGTACGCTTTCTGTTGTTTAGCAACTCGGTCCGAATGGTTTTGAAATACAGCCTTGGGAGCTTTGTATGTCGTTTTGACGCTTTTGTGCTCTGCAGCTGGAATGTTATAGGCATTGGCAGTCATCACCCCCCTCTGGTTTCGAGGAACTCTGAGCGGTGGCGATGATGGTTCGTCGGAAGCATGAACAGGAGTGCCATTGCATAGCTGCAGAGAAGATTGTGTCGCATGAAGTGGTTTCAGGTTTGGTATGTCATAGGGTTTAGATGCGGGCAGCGCATGTATCGTTTTATCCAACCGGTGTTTGACGGTTTTATGGATCATTTGGTTACAAGGTTGAGTGACTGTGCGCCTTGCGTTTGCAAAAGTTGGGTTCGTTGTCGCAAAAAGTTGAGGTTTTAGAGGGTCTAGAGAGCAGGTAGGTGTGGCTCTTGTGACCATGCAGGCCTCATGGGTGGGTGGGTGGGTTTCAAAATGTGACACCACCATTGAATCATGGGTATCGAGGGTTTCAAGGGGGCCGTTTGGGGTTTTCTGCTCGGCCGTTGAGTTTTCAAGGTCATTTGAGTGTTTGGCTTGACCTTGTATTTGAAGGTGACTTTTGACTTCTCGTGGACAGTACTCACCTTGGTCTTGGCGGTCGCTTTCACTCGGTTGCAGTTGTTCCAACAGTGCTAGTTGTGTGAGACTTGGGGTGTCCAAAGTGTTCAGAACAAAGCACTGTGATTCAATTGTTCTTGTTGGGTCAAATGGGTGAGGGTGTTGCGTTTGAGCCCATAGTTTGAGGTTCTTGAAATCAATCAGTGGCTCAAAACGGTTCAGTAGGTCTTTGCCAACAAGCAATGGAATGGCGTCAAGTTTGGACACGTAGACCGGATGTGTCAAGGTCATGGGTCCAATGGACATGTTTAGTAGTGATACGCCCAACAGGGTTGTTTTAGTGAGCACATATGGTCGCACAGCTAATGAACAGGGTTCCAGTTTCAAATGTTTGTTAGCGCGGTTCGCGGCTACACGTAGTTTGTCAAAAAGGGTGTGTGACATGAGAGTGATGTCAGCAGCGGTGTCTAAAACAGCGTCCTGACACACCATGTCTTCAAGGGTCAGTGGAAGGTAGAATTTCCGTGCCACCCCCCTCTCGTTTAAATCGCATAGAAATTGTGGAACTGGCGGTTCGACACAGAGTTGCGACATGTTAGAGGAGTGGTCTGTGACCTGTGGTTGGGCTGCCATGACAGCACTGGACTGTGTTGAGTCCTTTGGTCCTTCCTCATTTGCATGAGGGATTTTCTTCTTGCGTTTCCTTCATTTGGAACGCTTGTCTTGAGTTGGCACAGCTGATATAGCTAGAATGTTAGCAGTTTTATTCTCTTTGTAGTTTTGAATCTCTGCTAGGAGGTGTTGGGCAATTTCAATAGCTTCTCTAGTGAATGTAGGAGTTTCTTCTTCCTTCCAAGGTTTGTGATAGGTCTCTGTTTCTGAGCTTCTGTGATGGGATGGAGACCATTTGTCGCGGTTACGCGTGTCTTCGTATCAGTATCTGTCATCATGGTAGTCCGTATCGCGTTCTCGTGACCTATCCCGTGGATATGGTCTACGACGGTAGTCGGGTTTTCGCAAAGTTGGTCCAAAGTGGTATCCAGAGGACCTAGTGTGGTTTGGACGTTGATGAGGTCGCTTGGGAAAATGCTTCGGCTGTTGATGTACTCGCGGTGTAAGAGGTGGAGAAGAGCGAGGAGCTCCTTCCAACTCCAAGGTGTTAGATGCATCGCTAATAGCTAGCACTGTGGCAGGCTCAGTGTGCTTGTTGCGACTTTGTTGCCGTTTTTGGAACGCATAGTGTGCAAACTCTCTCAGCTGACTTATTGAGTTTGACCTTGGGTTAGCTGTAACTCCCAGGTAATGACTCACAGTGGGATGGAGGTTTTGGATGAAGAGGGTCTTGAAATTGTGGTCTTCTTCCATCCCTGGTGTTTTTTGAGATCCAAAATATGCAAGTAGGAGTCTCTGGTAGTAGGCTTGTGTTGGCTCTGAGCGTCCTTGCTTCACGGCTAGGGCTGCGGTTAGCCCTGCCTGTAGGCAGTCGTCGGAGAACTCCTTTTCGATGGCTTCGTGGAGCAGCGTGTAATCTGCTTTGATGTTTGTCGGCTGTCTGTCTATGAATTTTGATACTGACCTGTTAGATGTTAGTTTGATCAGATAGATGCGATCGTCAGTCGTAGCATCGGGGTACTTACGCAGGTAGTAATCAATGTCCTGTAAATAGACTTTGGCATCAGGTGAACCCGTAGGTCCTGGATCAAATTTGGTGATATTTCGCGCGATCTTGTCAAGGTCGCGGTCTGAAGGGGCACACACACGCTGTCCACGCGGTCGTCCGTATTCGAAACGGGAATCGGGCGAGGGAGCACGGTGGATGTCCCGGTGTTCATGTCTTTCCTTTAGGAGCAGTTGACATTCCTTGTAGTCCTTCTTCACATTTTCAAGTTGACCTTCAACTCTTCTGAGTTCCTTCTTTGTGTCTTGAAGGGCATCTTCAAGTTCATTGTTGTCTTGGTGAAGCACGTCATTGTTATGCATCAACTGTTTCTTTTCTGACTCTGCACGGTCCAAATCTTGTAATGCTTCATCCAGTTGGTTTTGAGTTTTGTCATTCTCCTCTTGAGATTGTTCCAAATTTTCCTTCAGTGTTTCATTCTCTTCTTGGAGAGATAAGATCGTTGTTTGTTGATTTGTTAGCTCGTTCTCGGCTACTTTTAATCTTGCGACTAATGTTAGCGCAAACTTACCTAACACACTGGTGAGGTCCTTGCCTTCTGGTGGTTTCTCAGTGTGTCCATTCAAAAGTTCTTCAGTGAGTTGCTCCAATTCTTCGGGCTGTGTTTCCTTGACCCGTGTTGTGAAGCTAGAAATTAAATTAGAAGTCCATGCTTCCAATGTTGTTTGAAGGTCATCCAGTTTGGTAAATTGGTCGGTTGTCTGATGACTCATCATGTTTAACCGTTGTTGTTATTTAGCCCCTTTTTTTTTTAAATTCAACTGGTTGATTATTCTTAAATTTGTTCAACAAGGTTTAACCTTGAGTGTTTTATTTTACAACCGTGATAGTTGAAAGTTCCTTTAGAATTTGTTTCAACTTGTAGGCTTGCAAGACGGGAAATAGAATTTTGAAATTATTTAGAAATGTAGAGATGCTTCAAGTAATTTGTTCGTTGAAACTGTATGTTGATAAATAAAGTTGAATTGAAATTGGATTGAATTTGTTTCACAAAACGAAACAGGAATTTCAATTGTGTGGATTGACTTCTTTCCTTTGATTTTCAAGTCTAGTATTGGAATTTGTCATCAATAACTAGCTTTGGGATTTTGCAAAATGTCACTTTGAAAGTGAGGATTTTATTTACAAAAGAAATACAAAAACAAAAGAGGCTAAATGCTTTAAAGATTTAAGATTATAAGTTTCCACTTTCTTTTAAAGTTAAGGCTTTCCTTTGGTTTTATTTGTTAAAGCCTATCTTCCTTTGAATCATTAAATGTTTAAAATATTTACAAATTAGAAACAAGTGAATTGTTTGAGTATTTGATATCCAAGGATTTCTTAGGATTGAAGCCAATAGTGATCTTTCTTGATTGTGATCTATAAATTTCTTATTTACAGAATAATCAATGTTTGCACCTTTTTGACTTTTCTTTTAAATCCTGGGAAAAATTTGAAAATTATGCAGGTTGGTTAAATGTTTTTCTTTTCCTGTAGAGAAAGCATGAATCAGAAATGACACAATGAGTTTAAGTAACACCTAGCTTTGCTTAAGTGTTAATTGCTTAATGTGGTTTCCTAAATTTGAGAAAGAGGAAAAATTATAAATATTCAGTAAGTCTGTAAATTTGTCAAAATGCACAGATTAATCCTACTTTAATGTTACTCTTGAGTAAACATCAGCATTAGAATCCTTAAGCTAAAACTGGGTTTCTGTGGGAAGGGAATCACACCATATCACATTTAAACAGTAAAATAAGCACACATAGCTTCAAAGTTTGCAACTTTTTGCTTAAAAGTGTGTAAATATGTTTGCTTTTAGCTTAAAAGATTATAATATGTGGTTATATAAGTGATTAAATACAATAGGGGTGTTTGTAAATGTTCCTGCTATAGGTATCTATGCAATGAGTGGGATTTCACCACTGAGAAAAAACTTTCAGAAGCCAACAGGTCCTTTTCTTTTTATTCTTGGCATAAAAGTTTGGATTAGTGTTAAATTTAGTTTATTCCGACTAATATGAATGGCTTTGAAGTTACTTTGAAGACTCAATTTGGTTATAAATCGTCTTTAAAGATTAGAAGTTTAAATAAAAATTGCAGTCCCTATATTTCACCACAAGATGGAGGCAGTTTTCGTCTGCACTTCCAGAAGAGGAAACCCAATGACGTCACAAGGAGTCAAGGATCTCTACTCAAAATGGCGGCTACAGGGAACTCTACCTAGACTTAAGATGGCGTCACTGAGCCGATCTACACATGCGCAGTTTTTTCATGCACAGCTTGACGGTTGCGTGCGTGACTGAGCGTGCACGTGCCACGTGGATGCAGCTCAAGCTTCAGTCCATAAAACCACGCCTTGCTTTCCAAAGGCGGGAAAACTTTGGTCTCCCTAAACTTTATTCAAAAAGTTTATACAATGGTTAATTCAATTAAATCCCCCAAGGGTTTGCTTCGCCTGCGGGGTTTTGAAATAACGGGGAAAACAAATAGGATTTCTTCGCTATTTTGTTCCCAGGCCTATTTTAATTATTCAGCGTGTAATCACGCTTAAGCATGCATTGAAAAAACTAAACTGACTAGGGTGCAGTGGGGTCTCTTCACCCCCACCTTCTCTTGGACAGCAGACACACACACACACACACACACAGCAGTAATCAGGGGGGCGAATTCACCCCCTCCCCCTCGTGACAAAGAGACAGAGACAATAGACTGGCTGCAGACAATGAAGCACCTTTGTGAGTTAAAATTGACCAAAATCCCACGCAGCTTATGTATTAATTTTTTTTCAATTCTGAGTCGTGTCAAGTTCAACCAGGCCTTCACACGGGACGCCAATAAATCTTGTAGCATAAAATAGAAATATTAATAAATAATAAATATGATCAGGTATGAATTATTTAATTTATATTGATGTATTGGAATCTGAGCTCAAATCTCATTTCATATACATCAGAAAAGTTAATAACACTCGTAAGGGGCACCAGCTTCTATCTTTAAGAAGCAATTTGATCTTTAATTTCACTTTATACCTGTTTAATCACTCAATAAATTAATCAATAATCAGTCTCAAAAATTTTCCGTGAATTCGATACCTGGGCTTGAAGCAGACTCAGAATGAAATAAATTCCCAACAACTTCTCTCATTTTTAAATATTTATTAAACGAAATGATTAACAGACATTGCAGTAATTTCCTTAATCATAAAATCAATCTTGTAAATGATAGATTAACAATGTCAATATTTTCGGAACCAGGGTTAAACTGAGAAATGAATTTCTATCAGTTTGAGTTAACAGATTATTAAAAAAAAAACGCAAATTTATGGAGAAAGTTTACTAATTATATGAAAAGTCCTTGATTGATCTTAAGAAAATAAAAACGGAATTTTAATGAAAAGAAGAGTTATGTTAAGGGCTTCTTAATTTGCATCTGATTAGATATACAAATTATTACCGAACCTCAAAAGTTTAATTGAGCAGAGGAATTAAAGTTTTTGCAGCTCACGTGATCCTCGGTCGATGATGGTTCTGTCGTCGTCCTCATGAAGTTTTGAAGCGTTGTTCAGGGGCAAAACCCAGAATATTTGTCCCGCAAATATTCTCTTGACGATGAATGATATTCATGAGATCGTAAGTTGGATCTCGATGGTTGAAATCCTGCAGAAGAGCGCTGATTCTTCAGCTGCGTGATATGGGAGCTGCGTCTTCTCAAGAGGTCTTCGATAATAATTAAAAGATATCCAATCCGATCTCAAATTAAAAGGCTTCTGACTTTAGATAAAAATAGTAGCTTCTGGTGGGTGCTTGGTCAAGAAAAATATTATAAAATAAAGTCAAGATTAAGTTTACATTAAAATCGAACAAACGGTGGTTTTACAGAAAGTTTAACAAAGAAAAAGTGATGAATAAAAATTGGAGTTTAACTCCGATTAAGAATTGAGCTCAAAGAAATAGGAATTCCTAGGTATTTAAGAGAAAAAGAAAATACAAAGTTACATAAACAAATTACGAGTTATCTGCTCTGTGTTCAGAAAAGCGACACGTGGTCGAGTCTTTGTTCAGACGGTCCTTTGTTCTTTCTTGCTGTGTGTAGACAATGGAGAAGATCAGAGAAAGGGGGGGCCGGACAGAGGATCTGCAAAAGAGTCCAGCCGAAAGACAAATCCGGGAAAAAGAGGCTGAAGCAGGGGTCTCTCTGCTATTTAAGTTCCGCGGGCTTCCGGGATCTCAGCCAATGAGAGTTCTTCGTGGGAGGCACAATGAACTTTCAATCCAATGACAAACAGTCTATTGTTTGGAGCTCTTTGGGATGAAGAGTTGTCATGCAGAGATTGGCTGTTGGAGTCACATAAGATATCGAGGCAAAACTTTGATACATACTGGAAGTTAATATTTCCCTTTATGTATTAAACTAAGATAACTTTAGTGATTAGTATAAATTATAAGCAGTGCTTCTAAATCAACATGCAGGAGTAAACATTCATTTAAACATTAACATGCATATATATAAAATCACAGATTAATGCATTTCACACATATTATTGATTTTCCACATCAGAAACATCAGAGTCCATCTGCATTGTCATAGTTCTGAAAAGAATGAAGGTTTAAAATTGAGTTTGTAATAATGTACTTTAAAGTTCACTGGTTAAATCCAGCATGTCCAGAGTTTAAGGAAATTAGCTGAGTTGTGGGTCTGTGTAGGTTTTATGGGGGCAATAAAAGTGAAGCCGGATATTGGGGACATTCCTTAGGTTGGTTTTAACAAAAGAAGGGGGATTTCAGCTGTGGCCTGGAGGAAGAAAATCCATTTTTTTTGTGTTATTCCTGGATGAAACAAAATGTCTTTAAGCAGAAGAATAATTGTTGCTGAGCCAAAGTGAGATGATGCTACAGTGTATTGGAGGGGACATTCTCTATTGTGCTAAGTTGTTATGTCTAGTACATTTAATACGACCTCTACGAGCAGCCCTGGTTAGGTTCTAAAGTCTGACAGCTGTAGGTAGGAAGGACCTGCAGAACCTCTCCGTCGTGCACCTAGGATGGCACAGCCTACTGCAAAAGAAGCTCCTCAGTACATTCAAAGTGTCCCGCATGGGGTGGGCTGCAGACTCCAGCAGAGATGACAACTTTAGCCACCATCCTCTCTCCTATCTCCTCTATTGGGTCGAGGTGTCGCCCCAGAACAGAGCTAGCTTTTTTGATCAGCCTGTTCAGTCTCTTCCTGTCAGCTGCAATGATGCCACTGCCCTAGCAGACCACTCCAAATGTGATGGCTGATGCCACCATCAAATCGTAGAAAGTCTTCAGGAGTTCTCCAAAAGACCTGAGTCTCCTCAGGAGGTACAGCCTGCGCTGTAACCTTCTTGTAGAGTGCATTGGTGTTGTGTAACCAGACCAGTTTATTGTTCAGTTGAACACCCAGGTACTTGTAAGATGTCACCAACTCAATGTCTGTTCCCTGGATGTTTAACAGTGCTGTGGGGGGTTGTGCTCACCTGTGCCAGTCCACCACCAGTTCCTTGGTTTTCCTCGCATTTATCTGGAGGCAGTTCCACAGGCATCAGTCCACAAAGTCCTGGCTAAGTCCTCTGTACTCCACATCATCCCCATCAGAGATGAGGCTGACAATCGCAGAGTCGTCAGAGAACTTCTGTAGATGGCAGTGCAGTGTGTTGTGTGTAAAGTCAGCAGTGTAGAGGATAAACAGAAAGGGAGCCAGAACTGTTCCCTGGGGGGTCCCCATACTGCAGATGATGGTGTCAGACACACAATCCTGGGTTCTCATAAACTGTGGTCAGTCTGTGAGGTAGTCCAGGATCCATGATGCAGGTGCTGGTCCACCCCTGCACACAGCAGCTTGTCCCTCAGGATCATTTGTTGGATGGTGTTGAAAGCACTGGATAAATCAAAGAACAGTGCTCCCAAGCTTCTCCAGGTGGGACAAAGAACGATGTAGGAGGAAGATCACTGCATCCTCCACCCTGATGCCATGCTGATAGGCAAACTGAAGTGGATCCATCGCTGGTCCCACCAGGGGGTGGAGGTGGGCAAGGAGCAGCCTCTCCAGGGTCTTCATTAGGTGTGATGTAAGGGCCACTGGTCTGTAGCTGTTCAGGCCCTTGGGGTGCAGAGTCTTCGGTATGGGTACCACACAGGATGTTTTCCACAGCTGTGGTGCCCTCCCCAGCTTCAGGCTCAGACTGAAGATGTGCTCCACGATCCCGCACAGCTGGTCTGCACAGGACTTGAGGACCCTCGAGCTCATGCCGTCCGGACCTGCCGTCCGGACCTTGATGTTCTTCAGCTCAGCTCTCACCTGGGTCTTAGTGAGAGTCAGGTCGGGGCAGGGGAGCTGTGTGCTGGAAGGGGGAGATGTTGGGTCTTTCAGGGGAAAAACATTGGGGGATGTACGAGGGGGGTGGGGGGAGGGCCGTGGACAGCAGGACTAGATAAAGGTGGAGGCAGCAGTGGTTGGTGGGCAGGCGGAAAAGAGGATGGTTGGTCAAACCTGTTAAAAAACAGGTTTAGGTTGTTCACCCACTCCCTACCCCCCGTGGCCTGGTAGGAGGAATTCTGGTGCCCAGAGATGGTTTTGAGGGTTCTCCAGACACCGCTGATGTCACTCTGCTGCAGCTTGTCCTCCACCTTCTTCCTGTAGCTGTCCTTCCCCTCTCTGATCTTCCTCCTTAGCTCCCTCTGTACAGACTTCAGCTCCTCATTGTTTCCCGACTTGAAGATCCTTTTTTCTCCTTCAGCAGTGAGCTTTATCTCAGGGTTGATCCAGGGTTTGTTGTTTGAGAAACACTGTATGGTCTTGGTGGATATGGTGTTCTCTACACAGAAGTTGATGTAGTCTGTGATGGTGTGTGTGAGGCCGTCGATGTCCTCACCATGTGGATCACAGAGCTGCTCCCACACAGTGGATTCAAAGCAATCCTTCAGAGCATCCTCCACCTCCTCAGACCATATCTTCACTGTGCAGGTAACAGGAGGTTTTCTGTGTACCAGGAATTTGTACACAGACAGGAGGTGAACCAGGTTGTGATCAGATCTTCTGGGGGGAAGGCAAGCTGTAACCAGTGTCTTCAACAGCAAATTTCACTGAATTTCTTCCCACTGATTGCTGATAAGTGAAAACACCTGCTGAAGAGACTGGGTAGAAGAAAAAACTTTCAGGGTCTTGGCTCTCCATGGCACATGATTGGACACCCCTGCTTTAAACCTTTCTCAAACTGTTTCCTCTCGGTGTCTGTACATTGGGTCAATTTTACTAAACATGGCAGCTCTATGTCAGCTCTTATGACACTATTGCTAATCATAGCTGGCTAGCTCCTAGCCCGGATAGCAAGCTTGAGCCAACAAACATAAATTTGTTGGTAAAAATGAATGAAATAAATCATCATAGGTGGACAAGAGTGTGTGGTTTCTGTGGTCGATAGGATATGACCGGTCCCTGCAGTACAATATGCACAGAAACATTTGCAAATGAGTGGCTCAACTGATAGCTTTAGCTAGCATGGCAGTAAGAGTCTCCCCACTAAGGCAAGCTGTAATGTCACTAGAAAGATTGACTCCTGCCGTTTAGTCAATGGAGTGGGAATTGAAAACCGGTTCTTAATTTTTTGATCACCTGGAATCATACATCTCTGATGTTATCAATTCTTCTTATTGATACTGCAGGTTTAAACAATTATGTGTTGTTTGGTTTAAAAACTTATGTGTTGTTGTTTTTTTAAATGTCATGACATCATGGAGCGCCTTGATGCTGTCACTATGGTCTGTACTACTGGCAGAAGCATAAACACTATGGTAAACACGAGCAACATGTTGAAACATTTCTCAACACAGCAGCATGGGATAAAATTACAAGACTGCAATGTGTTTGACAGTGTACGAAGTGCACCCACACTTTCTTTCCCGCTGCTTTCAAACAACAGCACCTCCATCTGTGATGGTAATATTATTATCATTAGCAGTATATTAGTACAATGCTAGCAGCCTTAAAGGCTGTTTAATCTTTTTTTTTTAACTAAGAAAACCCAGCTAAAAATGTGTGATATTCAAATGTGATCTCATTCTTTTTAGACAATGACAGGAACAGGTAAGCTCTGAGGTTTTACCAATCTGCTCGCCGTTCATTCTTTGCCAGGGAAACCTGTTGGCAGCAGCTGCACACGGAGCTGTAACAAAGTTCCTGGTGAAAGGTTTGCATACATTCATAACCACAGAGCATGGGCAGCATTAGTGTTATGTCTGGAAATAGGAGAGCGGAAGCAGGAGTTATACTGAACACAAACTTTATTACAGAACACACAAGGTGGTACACGTGTGTATCAAATATAGCTATAAGCTAACACTAACTAATATGGGCTGTTGCTGTGGCAGAGGTGGAGCACCAAAGACCCTGGCTCCTGCCAACAGTTTCCTAATATAGGCACGGCGTGCTGATGTCACCCGTGCACTGGCCGTCACATCCGTGCTGCCCATTAACAACATATTCATATCCAACATCTACCTCCCCCTTGGAAAAGCCCAAAACATTCACAGCATTATGAACTTTTAATTCACAACACCTCTTGTTTTTTTTGTTTTGTTTTTTTCATTACAGTGACAACAGCAGCTTTTTGCAAAAGGCAGAGAAAGACAACCTAGATCACCGGCTGACCCTGCACGACTGGATGGATTATTCTGCCACCGTGACCCAGCTGTGCTTCTACCAAACAATGGCCATGTTTACATGGACACAAGTAAATGGATTAAAAGCCTGACTGGAATAAAAATGCTTCATGAAAACACGCCAATCTGAATATTCTGACCCGATCATGCTCATTCGGATCAAAATTTCATTCCGATTGAGACGGGTGAGTTATGCCGATTGTTAATCCGAATGATGCACATGAAAACACTTATTCTGAATGTTGGGTAGAAAATATGTTTACTGCGCATGTCTGTACACCAGCCCCACATTGACGTGACGTATTTCTGCCTTTAACAGCAGCTAGTGGAAAACATAGCGGGAGTAAAACAAAACTGGTCTGTATCGTCCTGCTGTCTCCTTCTGTTCATCATATGCAGAAGTATGTACTTGTAGCTTCATTATGGAGACCAGCAGAAGCAAAAGTACAGTCTAAATAACACAATACAGGTCCATTTCGACACGAAGCGGGGCTTGCTAACACAGGGAGTTGCTTCTTCTACTATTTTCGGAATGTCGAAATGTCAGCATGTACATGTCAAAATGATTTATTCCGTTCAAACGTGTGACACATGGAAACGCACGTCCTAATCGGATCAGCTTTTTCAGGATCCATGTAAACAGTAAAATTCTGATCTGAATTGTAATCAGATTGAAGAAATTTTGCCCATGTAATCGTGGCCAGTGTTGCCAGGTTTCATGAGAGAAACAAACAAGCAGCTCTATGAAAACAAGCCCCAAAAAAGCCCAACAGGCAACCTACCACACTGTGTAAAAGAGAGGCTGCTTGATAACATATATCAATATATAGATTTATTTTTGTTTGCAGTTAATTGACTGTAAACACAGTCAGCATTGAATAACGGAATTTTATCCACCTTATTCCTGGGGGTGCCGCTGTAATAATGATTATGGGCGAAGCTTCTGGTTTCGGCTGAAGTCATGTTAAATCAGTCAGTAAGAGTGGAGTTGCAGGGACATTTAAATAGCGTTTTTAAACGTTTTTCAAAGTCATTTTAATGTATAGTCCACATATGTGGTTTGCAGCTAATTTCAGTACTTGTAGTTTTTGTATTTTTTGAATGTTTTGGCATAGTTCTAGTACTTGTTGCTGGTGTTCGTGGTTGTGCCATAGACTGTATAAATGGAGGCTTCTCACCATCAATGCATCGATCATGCACTGAACGAAAAAGTACTGCTGGTGTGATCGGTGGTACAGACACAACAGCACCAGGCATGTTTTCACTTATATGAATGTCACAGATCTGATGTTTATGTGTTATGTATGTCACCAGAATGAAGGCTGCATGAAGTAAAATAATAGATTAAAAAATAGTAACAATTTGCTTCCTTAGGCTTAATGATTTAAGAAAGATAGCAAACAGTTTTTGGGGGGGGGTTTGCATTCGTTACACTGCTTTGGAACAATATGGACTTCAGCATGCATTAATTTTAAAATTATCACAAAATATAAGTCAGTAAAATTCTGAACAATGGTCAGAAAATGTCTGTATGTGTTAAGTTAAATAACAAGTATTCACAGCATGACAGCAGCATGAGCATTTTAATTTCGGGGTAGAACAAACAGCTGCAGCCGTCTGTATTTGCCCCCGACATTAAAACAGCCAAGCATGGTGTTGTGGTTCTTTGTGGCTCTGACTAGATTCTACATCTGCTCTGAGGTAAATTTGATTATGTCCAACATATTTTAACAAAATGCAGCCTGTAGTGTTGTACTTAGGACATATTATGGTGTGACATGGGTGGTGACTTCACCTTCCAGTTCCGCCGCCACCCGGAGTATAAAAGGGCTGTGCAGAAGAGGGGCGGTCTCTTTGACCACCTCTCAGCCTAACGGGAGTGCCTCTATATAAACTGTGAGTCTATAATAAAGTACTTTCTAGTTCACCATTCGGTCTCGTCATTAGTTCACCATTTACATACATAACATTTGGCGATGAGGATAGAAGTATGGATGCTGGTGTGTCTACAATTTGGCCATTTTTGGAGTTTCCGGGAGAGCCTCCGGTCCCTTGAACGAGATGGTTCACTGCATTACAAAATTGCTTGGTGGCTCTGAACCTTGGTGAACTGAAGAAGATACGGGCTCGGGCAATTCTAGTCCATAATTTAGGTATGGAGGGACAGCGTATCCTTGCTACCTTGGGTGCTAGCGATAGCTTCGAGGACATTGTTGAGCTAATAGCGCAACATTTCGCGCCCCTGTAAACGTCATCATCTGGAGGATTCAGTTTCAGCAGTGCTACCAGCAGGCCGGCGAGTCGGTGCAACAATATGTTGTGGACCTTCGCCAGCTGACCAGGGACTGCCAGTTTGGGGCATTGGAAGAAGAGATGGTCCGCGACCAGTTGGCAGAGCACACGCTTTGCTTGACGGCATGGTCGAGGCTCCTCACGCACTCCACCGAATTGACATTAGCCATGGCTGTCGAGATAGCTCAGCAGTGTGAAGCAGTGGACAAACTGTCACGTGACCTTGGTGTGAGAGCTACGCTGCACCACTCTGTATCACAATCAACGGCGCAGGCTGTGGACCCGGACAGCGATGATAGTGAGCAGGAAAAGAAGGAATGCGCTATGGCTGTGAAGATAAGGTCCGCCCCGGGATCACCCAGGTGTTTGGGTTGTGGGTCCACTAAGCACCAATACAAGGCTAGAGAGTGTCCGGCAAGAGGTAAACACTGCGGAAAGTGTAGATTCCTGCACCATTTTGCCAGGGCCTGTAATAGGTTCGAGCAAGGGGAACGGCGACGCAAAGTGGACACCCCTGCTCCAACTCCTACAGTTATTCACACCGCCTCTGTGAGCACCAATGGCCGTACGTACTGTATGGTGAAATTAGACGGAGTGGAGGTGCCGTTACTGATTGACATGGGCACAGTGAGGTCTGTGTTGAATTTGCCTACTGTGAGGAGTTTTTTCCCATACTACCAAGTGAGTGGTCATTCAGCACCATTGTTTGGGTATGGGGGACAAAGACTAGCCACTGTGGGTTCGGTGGAACTAGCGGCTAGGTACAAGTCGGCGGAGGTCTCCAACCTGAAGTTTGTGGTGACCACCAATGGCGAGAATGTTATGGGCTGACCTTTTTTTAATGGACTGGGCTTTACGATCACCAGCGGTGTTGGAGAAGAGTGGTTGGGCCGTGGTTTGTGGGACCAGCCGGTTCCGCGAGTGGTGGACGATGCTGTATGGGATGAACTTTGGCCTAGTATTCTGGAAAATGAGCAGGACCAACCCCACCCAGGGCCATCGTGGGAAGGTTCCTGCACCAGAGCCCAAGTTGCCCTAGCTGAGGGAACGCACGAGGATGCTCATGCTGCGCGGGGACCAGCTCTGGGTCCTGCATGACTGTAGACTGGGACTTTTGAGACTGCTCCGGTTCTGCTGGGTTCTTTTCGGCGTGCGGTGCAAGGCAGTGGGTGGTTGCGGCCATGTCTGCATGTAGCGGATTCAAGTCGTCGTCTCCCAAGCTGAGTTTGTCGCTGAGTTGTTGCTCTGTGGTGCCCTGTAGTCCCGCGATGTCTATGTCAGTGCCCTCCAAAGAAGGTGCGAGGTCGGTGGGCTCAGCAACCTTGGCCACTGTCTGCACTGGTGGAGCTGACTGTGGGGAACGCAGGCAGAGGTCCGCCAGCCACTATGCTACCTGGGCCATCATCTCCAGTTGGGTCACCACCTCCATCGCGATCGTCTCCGATACCCCTGCTACTGTCTGGACATCCGGACGCCACCGCAACATGTCCTGTATCCACGGATCCACGGTGTACTGCTCCAACTGAGATTGTATCAGCCTATCCTCCACGTGCCCAAACTTGCACGTGCTAGCCAAACGGTGAAGGGCGTCAACATACTGTATGAACGACTCCTCTTCTTGCTGTTGGCACTGGTACAGCATGAACCTCTGGGCCCTCATGTCCTGTGGGACCGCGAAGTGTTCAGTCAGCAACTCAACGCAATCGTCATACGTGTCCACCTGTTCCAAAAAGTTGAAAATCCTCTGCCCCTCGGCACCCAGCCTCCAGATCAGGATTGCGTGCATCCTCTGCTGTCCGTGTCTGCCCAGGTTTGCATCCTCCGCCTAACTGCTGAACCACTTGAATCAACAGGGCCGTGATATGGGCAGCTCACCTGGGTCTTTGAGGAACGGCGGCGGTGGCTCTGTGCACGCTTTCATAACAGAGCTGTCAGGCTCTATTCTCAGAAGGCCAATTTTTTCTCCTCGTTGCCATTTGTTATATCTGGAAATAGGACAGTGGAGGCAGGAGTTACAGTGGTGTAAAGAAGTGTTTGCCCCCCTCCTGATTTCTCTTTTTTTGTTTGTTTGTCACACTTAAATGTTTCAGATCATCAAATACATTTAAATATTAGACAAAGATAACACAAGTAAACCAAAATGCAGTTTTTAAATGAATGTGTTTATTATTAAGGGTAAAAAATCCAAACCTACATGGCTCTGTGTGAGAAAGTTATCCCCCCCTCGTCCCGTTAAAACATAAATTAACAGTGGTTTATCACATCTTTGGAAAGCTGAGTTCAATTTCTCTAGCCACACCCAGGCCTGATTACTGCCACACCTGTTCTCGATCAAGAAATCACTTAAATAGGACCTGCCTGAAAAAGTGAAGTAGACCAAAAAATCCTCAAAAGCTAGACATCATGCTGCGATCCAAAGAAATTCAGGAACAAATGAGAAACAAAGTAATTGGGATCTATCAGTCTGGAAAAGGTTATAAAGCCATTTCTAAAGCTTTGGGACTCCAGGGAACCACAGTGAGAGCCACTATCCACAAATGGTGAAAACATGGAACAGGGTGAACCTTCCCAGGAGTGGCTAGCCGACCAAAATTACCCCAAGAGCGCAGCAACGACTCATCCAAGAGGTCACAAAAGACCCCACAACAACATCAAAAGAACTGCAGGCCTCACTTGCCTCAGTTAAGGTCAGTATTCATGACTCCACCATAAAAAAGAGACTGGGCAAAAATGGCCTGCATGGCAGAGTTCCAAGACGAAAACCACTGCTGAGAAAAAAAGAACATAAAGTCTTGTCTCAATTTTACCAGAAAACATCTTGATGTTCCCCAAGATTTTGGGGAAAATACTCTGTGGACTGACGAGACAGAAGTTGAACTTTTTGGAAGGTGTGTGTCCCATTACATCCGGCGAAAAAGTAACACAGCATTCTTTTCAGAAAAGGAACATCATGCCAACAGTAAAATATGATGGTGGTAGTGTAATGGTCTGGGGCTGTTTTGCTGCTTCAGGACCTGGAAGACTTGCTGTGGTGAATGAAACCATGAGTTCTGCTGTCTACCAAAAAATCCTGAAAGAGAATGTCCCGCCATTTGTTTGTGACCTCAAGCTGAAGTGCACTTGGGTTCTGCAGCAGGACAATGATCCAAAACACACCAGCAAGTCCACCTCTGAATGGCTTAAGAAAAGCAAAATGAAGACTCTGGAGTGGCCTAGTCAAAGTCCTGACCTGAATCTGACTGAGATGCTGTGGCATGAATTTAAAAAGGTGGATCATGGTTGAAAACCCTGCAATGTGGCTGAATTACAATTCTGCAAAGATGAGTGGGCCAAAATTCCTCCACAGCACTGTTGAAGACATTGCCAGTTATCACAAACGCTTGATTGCAGTTGTTGCTGCTAAGAGTGGCCCAACCAGTTATTAGGCTTAGGGGGCAATCACTTTTTCACACAGGGCCATGTAGGCTTGGATTTTTTTCCCCTTAGCAATAAACACCTTCATTTAAAAACTGCATTTTGTGTTTACTTGTGTAATCTTTGTCTAATATTTAAATTTGTTTGATGATCTGAACCATTTAAGTGTGACAAACATACAAAAAATGAGAAACCAGGAAGGAGGCAAAGACTTTTTCACATCACTGTATACTGAACACAAACTTTATTACAGAACACACAAGGTGGTACATGTGTGTATCAAATGTAGCTATAAGCTAACACTAACTAATATGGACTGTTGCTGTGGCAGAGGTGACGCGCAAAGACCCTGGCTCCCGCCAACAGTTTCCTAATATAGGCGCGGCGTGCTGATGTCACCCATGTGCTGGGCGTCATGTCCATCCTCCCATTAACAACATATTCATATCCAACATTTAGGCCTTTTATAGGGGTGCTGTAGCACCCTTAAATTTAAACTTAGCTCCCCCTAAAAATTGGATTGAGAAAAGTTGTGATTACAAAAGTTTAGTTTGTCTTTGACAAGCTGAAATAACATCCAAAAAATATTCAGTAGTTTGTTGTTTAAACTTTTTAAAAATGAAAATGAAAGCACCTCCCTTCCCCCACCACGCAAATGGTAGAGCAACTGGAGTCTTGTTAGGTGGTATGAGAAATGTCGGTTACAAATTAATACTGACCTAGACTCCTAACTATACTGAGTGAAGTCTCGACTCTTGAGGTTTTACCAGAATATTAATATACAATTGAGCATTTTATGCATGTGTGAGTGTGCATACTGTATATACTGTACGTACACACACACACACACACATATATATATACAGTATATATATATATATAACTGCAAAAATTACACCCAAGTCACACATGCATATTTTTCTGATTGTTAAAATGTTGTAATGGTGCAGATTTTTTTTTTCCTAATCACTTGAGTATTCCAGTTATACTTCATCCCATTTATTGCTTTTCAGCATTTAAATGTTTCAAACGTTAGAAGGCAAACTTGCCCATTTTTCTAAAGAAAGTTTAACAGTCTTTTATACATGATTTTATGATACTTTTTTAAGAGAAGAAGCACTGTTTAAAGTCAGAAAACTAATAAAACTCCTGCATTGATCCTGAAATCCTGTGGGGGGGTTTAAACACAGAAAACTGATCAAGAACTGTTAAGGGAATTGATAAAGAATTGGATTGATGAGCAAAATCGACAATGCCACTGATTTTGATAAAATTTAGTCAAGCTAGTGCTTACAGTTCTATGTAGCATCACAGTGGAAATATAAAATAAGCCAGAATGACCTTCGATATATTATTGACTGGATTAGTGAAACAGGGATGTCTAGTAGAGTGACTGAAATCTAAAGAAAGCAACAATATAAACCACGCTTGGTCCCTAGTAGCACTGTTAGCTCTAACGCCCAGTTGGCTCGCTGCCCATCTACATGACTTCACAAAAAAAAAAAAAAAATGTGTTTTCATATTAAACTGAGGTAGTTCTCTTATTTTCCTTGGGGAATGTGCCTTTATATTCCAGTTAATCACTGGTCAACACCAAATTTATTGTCTAAGTTTTTTTTAGCTGATTTATGTCAGTTTTTATGTGCTGAATCCAAAAACCACATTGGTTTTGCGCAATCAGGTCAACTTTTTGAATTATGGCCACATGTTGTTTTATACATTTTTGTTTACATGTACTCGTATTTTTGCTTTGTATTATGCAAAATTGTTTTTTATGTCTTGAAATTCTCTGAATTTTGAACAATGATGATGTAACATTCAATTTACATGTACTTACCCTTAAATAAAGGTAAGTACATGCACAGTACTAAGTACTAAGTAAGTACAGGTTTTTACTTGGCACCTGATCGAGAGAAACGGATGTCATTTTCAGATTCAGCGGTGCAAAATTGTCTTAAATCATTTGAAAAAACACAGACAACTTACAAAAAAATTATTTTTGTAACCCTGTGTATTCACTGTAAGACAAAGGAGATGTAAATAGTTTTTTTGTTTTTTTTTTAATCTTATTACAAGACCTGATGTTGCCATCATTTCTGATGGAAGGCTGGAAAAGTATGTGCATATATTGGCAAAAACTATTTTCAAAATAACGGCTTATTGGCAAAAAATCTATTTTTGTGGATCCCTACAAGAAAGGTTTATGAATTTAGACTGAAAGATAATAATGTTATATTTGACCAACACACCACGGACATTCAGAAACGAAGTCACCAGAGGCTATCAGTCATCTGTAAGCTCAGAGGACTCTATGTTGCTCCAAACCTCCTTCTGTTATTTTACCAAAGCATCATCCAACCCATTCTACTGTACTGTTCCACCTGTTTTTATAACTGTTAAAAACCCAACAAAACTCACACACATAACCAGTACTGCTGTAGAAGAGCTTGGAAGAACGAGGCGATGTGATATATAAACCAAAGTTTATTATCAGCTCCTCTAACAAGTCTCATCCTAGTGCAGCAGCAGAAGAAGGAAAAAGAGACCGAACACCTCCGGCTCTAAGAACTTATACTTGCACATAACAAAAGACATGCAAATCCAAAACTGACATCCCTCCTTATCTTAATCCCCCCATTGTCTTTGTACCCCTCCTCATGGCCCCGGGGGGTCAGGGCAGCTCCTCCAGCCTCCACTGCAGTGCCTGGGAAACTCTTTAATCCTCACTGGCGGTTGAGATCTCTTTGTCCTGTTCTGAGGTGTGAAGTCGCCTTACATATGTAATCACCAAACATTCTCACATGCTTCAACATATGTAGGTTATGGAATATATGATAAATGTAGACCACAGCCCCCCCCCCAAACGACTAAGAAAAGGACAATAGAAAAATTCACAGTTTAAGATAATTATTATGACATACTAACTGCTACACTTCTTGCCACAGAAGAAACTTTCCAGCAGCCATGCTCCTAAGAGAGTTCAGTGGTAATCATAACAGCATAGTAAAATCACAAGTCAGTCCTAAACTGTTACAGCACAATTAGTGAACAACTGTTGAGTAGTTTGTATCAGTCTCTGTGCCGTCTGGGTTTTAATCTTCTCCCGAATCTGCTGTGGGTCCGCTTAGGCGTCCTGCTGGGACCTTCCTGTAAGGAATCTGCAGCTTGGGGAGGAGAGTGATTATTTGTTCCCTGCAGGGGGGCTGAGTCTTTTCTCTTGGGGGGTCTACCCCGCCGAAGTGCTCTCGCCAACCGTGCAGGCTCGTCTCTCAACAAGAAGGCAGGTTTAAGTCTGTCAATGCTGACCGTTTCTTTTCTGTCCCCAAAATCAAGCACAAAGTGTTTATCACCAGGTTCCAGCACTCTGAATGGCCCATCGTATGGTGGGCGGAAAGTTGGTTTTAAAGCTTCATGCCTAACAAAAACGAATTCAGCGTTCTTTAAAGCTTGTGGGACAAAAACCCGTGGAAAAGAGTGATGTGCCGGTCCGGGGAGAGAGTCCGGTCCGTTGCTGCCTAAAAACCTTGGGGCTGGAAGATACCCTGGCTCTGGGTTCTCTGGTAAAAATTCACCTGGGAGCCTGAGAGGTTGTGCAAAAACTAATTCTGCTGGAGAGGCGTCTAGATCCTCTTTGGGCGCAGCACGCAACCCCAGTAAAACCCAGGGAAGTTTATTTACCCAATTTGTATCCGTTAGTGAGGCTCTGAGGGCGGCCTTTAAAGATATGTGAAAACGCTCGCATAACCCATTAGCCTGAGGGTGATAAGCGGTGGTGTGGTGAATTGTTGCCCCTAAGCTGCTGGACATGGCTGACCAAAGCTCCGAGACAAATTGAGGCCCCTTATCGGACGTGATGTCCGATGGGATGCCGAAACGTGCCACCCAGTTTGTCAAAAAAACGCGAGCGACTTCCTCCGCTGTGGTTGACACCAGAGGGACTGCCTCTGGCCAGCGCGTGGTGCGGTCTATCATTGTTAACAGGTGTGTGAAACCTTGGGAGGAAGGTAGTGGTCCCACGAGGTCGACATGAACGTGGTCGAACCTTCTAGCAGGGATTGGAAAAGGCTCCAGAGGGGCTTTTGTGTGTTTGTGTATTTTGGCGCGCTGACAAGAAATGCAAGTTTTTGCCCATTCTTTTACGTTTTTGCGCAGGCCAGGCCACACAAACTTTTCGGCGACCATTTTAACCGAGGCGTGCACACCTGGGTGCGCGAGGGAGTGAATTGAGTCGAAAATATGGCAGCGCCATGTAGCTGGGACTAACGGGCGAGGTCGGCCGGTTGAGATATCGCATATTAGGGGGGGCACGCCGTCGCGCAAACCCCTTTCCTCCAGCCTTAACCCTGTCGGTCCAGACAAGAGTGCGCGCACGTCCGCGTCACTACTTTGCTCCTCTGCCATGGCTGCATAATCTATCCCTGCATGGATTGGGGCCACGTATGTGTCCGCGTTGGTGAAGAGTTCCGCGGCTGAGGTAGTATAATCTGTCTCCTCGCGCTCTGGCGATGTCACAGCGCGAGAGAGGCAGTCTGCTACCACGTTAAGTTTGCCTGCCACATGTCGAATGTCTGTGGTGAACTCTGAAATCGCAGCCAGCTGTCTTTGTTGCCTGCCTGACCACGGTTCGGAAATGTTAGCCATAGCAAAGGTGAGCGGTTTGTGGTCTACAAAAGCCGTGAAACTCCGCCCTTCTAACCAGAACTGGAAGTGGCGGATGGATAAATGAAGCGCTAGCAGCTCCCTGTCAAAAGTGCTGTATTTACGCTTGGTTTGGTTTAGCGATTTGCTGAAGAATGCCAAAGGTTGCCAGATTCCGCTGACATGTTGTTCCACAACTGCCCCTATAGCTAGGTCCGAAGCGTCTGTGGTTAGCGCAATGCGGGCCGAGGGATCGGGGTGAACCAACAATGTGGCATTAGCTAGGGCGCTTTTTACTTCCGCGAAGGCGTGTTCGCGCTCCAGGGTCCATTCGACCGCGTTGGAAGCTTTTTGTTTTCTGAGCGCGTCATATAGGGGCTGCATGAGCTGAGCTGCGTGGGGGAGGAAACGGTTGTAAAAATTAACCATTCCTAAAAATTCTTGCAGCGATTTGACCGTTTGTTGCCGTGGGAAACTTTTTATCGCGTGAACTTTGTCTGGAAGTGGGACTGCCCCCTTCGGAGAAACTCTGTGTCCTAAAAAATCAATTTGTGACACGCCGAATTTGCATTTGGCTGGATTGATTATTAACCCGTGCTCTTCTAGCCTCTGAAAAACCATAGTGAGATGCCGCTCGTGTTCTTCCTCAGACGGGCTGGCTACCAGCATATCGTCGAGGTAGACGAAAACAAAAGGGAGGTCGCGTAATACTGCGTCCATCATCCGCTGAAAGGTTTGAGCCGCGCCTTTGAGGCCGAAAGGCATTCGCAAAAATTCAAAAAGACCGAAAGGGGTTATTACAGCTGTTTTAGGAATGTCCTCTGCTCGAACTGGGACTTGATGATAACCGCGGACCAGGTCTATTTTTGAAAAAATGCGCGCACCCGCCAGATGCAGTGAAAAATCCTGAATGTGAGGAATTGGGTAGCGGTCATGCGCTGTCGCATTGTTTAATCTGCGGTAATCGCCACACGGTCTCCAAGAACCGTCGGATTTCGGAACCATGTGAAGTGGTGAGGCCCAGGGGCTTTTCGAGCGTCTAATAATGCCTAATTTTTCAAGGGTGGTAAATTCGTCCCGAGCTATGGCGAGCTTGGCCGCGTCTAAGCGCTGAGCTTTGGCAAATACGGGTGGGCCCGTTGTGGGAATAAAATGTTCAACCCCGTGTTTAGCCACTGTGGCTGAGAATTTGGGAATTGTGAGTGCTGGAAATTGGGTGAGGAGTTGATCAAACTTACCTCCTGCTGTGGTGATGCTAGCCTGCACGGGTGGTGGAGAAAGTCGGGCTGAGCAGGGAATAGAAGCAAAGGACAGTGCATTAACCAAGCGCCTGTTCGCTAGATCAACTAATAACCCATGTGCACACAAAAAATCTGCGCCCAACAAGTTAAAACTCACCGCCGCTACAACAAATGTCCATCTGTAGTTGCAGCCGTGGATGCAGAGGTGCAGGCTCTTTTCGCCAAAAGTGTCGATGGTGGAGCCGTTGGCTGCCACCGCTCCATTGCCCCGGGGGCCCATGGCCCGGTCTGCTTGGGAGGGCATGACAAAACTTAGTTGAGCTCCGGTGTCGATAAGGAACCGCTTGCCGGTGTGTCCGTCCGTCACATATAAAAGTTTGCTTTTTTCGCCGAGAACCGCCGCTGTTAACGGCTCTCGGCTTCGGCGTTTTCCGGAAATTGTGAATTTGCAGGGGGGAACGCATTTGTAAGCCTTCTCGGCGAAGCGGTGGTGGTAATAACAAACGTCGCTCCGTCTGTTGCGTCCTGGCCGTGTCGCTGTCACCGCGGGCTGGCTCTGCTCAGTGATTTGTGGCTCCTCGTGGCTCCGGACATCAGCGTTGAGGTCTGCGGATGCTGCTGTGGGTGTCTGCTCCTTGCAGGCGTTGACGAGCCATTGAGCTTCGTGAGCTAGCGTGCGGAAGTCTTGCTGGGTGCTGCATCGCATGTTGGCCAGCGTCCCTCTCATGTGTGGCGGCAGCGTACTGAGGAATATGAAATGGAAGAGGAAGTTGTCATTGTCCTCTTCTTTAAGTTGCAGCAAGTCCTCCATGAGGGCCTTGGGTCTGCCTCCTCTGTGGCCGTAAACCGCCAGGATCCTCTCGGCTCTCTCCTCGGCTGAGGGGACGTAATTTGCCACGATGGTCGCTTTCAGTTCTTCATATTTGTCCTGGGCCGGCGGCCGCTGGATTATGCTCCGCGCACATCTCGAAGTGGCGGCGTTGAGTTTGGCGACGATGTGATAGAACTTTGTATCGTCAGCCGTGATGCCCGCAAGTGCAAACTGGGTTTCAGCTTGCAGAAACCACGAGGCGGGGTCTTCCTGCCAGAAGTCCGGCAGGTTGACAGTGACGGCGTTTGTGTAGACCGTCACTGCTGTGTCCGCAGGGTGAGAGTGCCTTGCTTCGGCTCTCTCCGTGGCGCTGGTGCTCGGTTGAGCCCTCTCTATCACTTCTGCCGTGGGGGAACATCGTCCATCTGTTCCCCTGTCTGCATGGGCGCCGGCGTCTGCCTGGGTCGCCACAGATGAGTCGATCGCGGGGGAATGCCTCTGGTCCATCCTCGCATCAGGGTCACCAGTGTAGAAGAGCTTGGAAGAACGAGGCGATGTGATATATAAACCAAAGTTTATTATCAGCTCCTCTAACAAGTCTCATCCTAGTGCAGCAGCAGAAGAAGGAAAAAGAGACCGAACACCTCCGGCTCTAAGAACTTATACTTGCACATAACAAAAGACATGCAAATCCAAAACTGACATCCCTCCTTATCTTAATCCCCCCATTGTCTTTGTACCCCTCCTCATGGCCCTGGGGGGTCAGGGCAGCTCCTCCGGTCTCCACCGCAGTGCCTGGGAAACTCTTTAATCCTCACTGGCGGTTGAGATCTCTTTGTCCTGTTCTGAGGTGTGAAGTCGCCTTACATATGTAATCACCAAACATTCTCACATGCTTCAACATATGTAGGTTATGGAATATATGATAAATATAGACCACAACTGCTATGAAAATCATTGGTCTGCCCACACCTAACCTCACTGAGCTCAATAACAAGGCTATCACACATATTGCAACCTCAATAGAACAGGACTCTACACACCCACTACATGAATATCTCACACCATTGCCCTCAGGATACAAGTACCGAACATTAAGATACAGAAGGGTTCGCTTGGGGAAAAGCCCGATTCCTGCAGCCGTAGCTGTCCTAAACAAGAGGCTTCACTGAGTGTGTCATGTTTTACTCTGTTTTGTCTTGTATAGTGTTGTTTACCTTTGTTATTTGTTGTTACTGATTGTCTATTATGTGGCGTCTGAATGTACAGGTCTGTGAAAAAGAATTTTCCCTTGGGGACAATAAAGTCTAAAGTCTATATTTCGGAAGGAAAAGTTCCCTAATATTTTTTAGTAATGTTAATGTTGACAGGTCACTTTATTTTCATAATGTGTCTATTTTTACTTTATTTTCTATCTGAAAACTTTGTTTTTTTGTGGCTTCATGTTTTATTTATTTACTTATTTATACATGTACTGTTAAAATGACACTTTCCGTAGTAGAAATTGGCTATTCCTCCTTTAGCTGGATGAACTTCAGTTGAAAAACTCTCCACCTGTGGGTCGCAGTTCGATTCTCAGACTTTTAACATGACAGCCACTTTGAAATAAGTCAGCGGATTAATAAATTAGGGCTTTCATGTCCTTCAGGAATTGCTCATTCAGACATGAGGAGATTAACACTGGCTGATGAAAAGGAATTTTAGTTCAGACCAACGTTATCAAGGCTAAAAAAAAAAATGAAAATGTCCACAGTGCATTTGAAGCCTTTGGAGAATGGGGGTAAATTATTTCTTTGTGGACGAGCAAATTAAATTATAGAGCCCAGAGCCAGCAGCCCTTAGCCCAGGGGTCTGCATCCCGCAACATGTGGCTCTTTTGCCCATAGACAGTGGCTCCTTAAGGCCTTAACAAAAACCCACACATTTCAAAGCTGCAATGCATTTCCAAGAAAAAGGCTTGCACATTCATGAGAAAAATATCATTTAAAAAAAATACAATTCCTGAAATTTTATGCAGAATATCTTGCAAATTTTTTTGAGAAAATGTTGCAGTTTTATGAAGAAAGCATACTCGGAAGGAAGAAGTAACAAAATAACTGGAAAAGTTGGAGTTTCATGTGTAAAAGTGTTTTTAAAATGCTGTGATTTTAATCATGAAGGGTAATAAATTTACAAAAAAATAAATAGATTTGCTAGAACAGCTGAAAATTTGTGCAAAAATATTCATAATTTAATGAAAAAGTTGTAAATTTCCAAGAAAAAACTCAAATTTGCAATAAAAATTAACAAATTTACCAGAAAAAGCTGAAATTGTTTCAACTTTATGTGTAAAGGGTAGCATTTTTATATGAAAAAGCAACCAATTTAGAAGAACAGACTATCTTATGAGAAAAACAGGCAATCATGCCAAAAATATCAAAATTTATTAAAAAGTCTTCAATTTTACTCATCAAAGGTATTAAACACCAAATTCTGGGGAAAAAAATACAGTTTGGTGAGGAAAACATACACAAATTTTTTAAAAAAAAAGTCAGATTTTTTTTGAATAGATAATCAAAAATTTACCAAAAGAAGACATTTTTGTGGCTCCATGCACACTTTTTAGACAAAAAGTCAGTCAGAGTGGCTCTTTGTGAATTTCAGGTTGCTGACCCCTACCTTAGCCCCATCATAGCGGCAAATCAGGTCAGCAACCTTTGGCTCCAGAGCCAAATGCAGCTACTTTGTGATAAGTTTGACCTAAAATCTTCTTCTTTTAGATTTTATTGGTGGTTGGCAACCAGCTTACAGGTGCATTACCGCCACGTACTTCACTCTATATCATCACTCTAGCTTATCACTCTATATATAATTCAAGAAATCCTTTAACCTAAAATGACGATATCCCCAGTTGACAAAAATCCGGGTTGCAATCCGGACCTCCATCCCCATCAGTGCAAATTAATTTCAGCTGGTTAAGTCCTGACTGATAGCCTTTATAAAGGTCTGTGAATATCAGATTGTCAATTGTCACACCACAAAGAACTCATGATTGGTAGAAGCAAAGAGCTCTCTCTAGACCTTCACAGCCTTATTGTTGCAAAACATAATGATGGCATTAGTTACAGGCACATTTCTAAGCTGCCGAATGTTCCAGTGAGCACTGTTGGAACATCATTCGGAAGTGGAAAGAACACCATTTTACCATAAACCGGCCCCGACTAGGAGCTTCTTGTCTTGCAAGATTTCTGACAGAGTCAAAAGAATTATCAGAAGAGTTATCCAAGAGCCAAAGACCATTTGTGGTGAGCTCCAGAAAGACTTGGAGTTAGTAGGTACTGTTGTTTCAAAGAAAACAATAAGTAATGCACTCAACCAATGCGGGCTCTATGCCTGCTCACCTCGCAAGACTCCATTGCTGAAGAAGAAGCATGTCGAAGCTCATTTAAAGTTTGCTGCACAACATTTGGGCAAGCCAGTAAAATACTGGGAGAATATAGTCTGGTCAGATGAGACCAAAATTGAACTTTTTGGATGCCACAATGCATTGCATGCTTGGAGGAAAAATGGCACTGCACATCCCATCATGGTGTGAGGGTGTTTTTCAGCACATGGTACAGCCAGACTTCAGACTTCTACTGAAGGAAAGATGAATGGACAAATGTACAGAGACATCCTTGTGAAGAACCTATTGCAATCTACCAAGATGCTGAAGATGAAACGAGGGTGGACATTTCAGCAAGACAATGATCCCAAACACACAGCCAAGGAAACTCTCATCTGGCTCCAGAGAAGGAAAATAAAGCTGCTAGAATGGCCCAGCCAGTCACCTGACCTGAATCCAATTGAAAATCTATGGAACGAACTGAAGATCAGAGTTCATAGAAGACACCCACAGAACTTTCAAGATTTGACAGTTTGTGTGGAAGAATGGACTAAAATCACTCCAGAGCAATGCCTGTGCCTAGTTTCTCCATACAGGAGGCCTCTGGAAGCTGTTATTACCAACAAAGGCTTTTCTACTAAATATTAAATGAATTTCACGAAGCATGTTTGTAACCTACATAATAGAATGTGTTCATATATAGAATAATCACACACACAAAAAAAAAAAAAAAACACTCAACTTGAGCACAAAGATTGGAGAAAAAGTGACTAATTATAATTGGTTAATGTTCTCTCTTAAGATTTGTTTTTAATGAAAACATGGGAAATACTGAGAAGTAATTTATTTTATTCAGTGTTATACATTCTTATCTGATAGATTTTGAGTTAAACTTCATGGCTCTTTTAGCCAATTGGAGTTGCTCACGGCAGCTTGCCCCACCCACCTGTTCAGGGTGTGGCAGCAAGGTAGCTGTGGCACAGAAGGTTGACTGCAGCAGCAGTGGTTTGTCACGTGGGCCGTTCTTGCCGGCCCAGCTCTTATTGTGACAGCGTCTCAGCGGGCTCCCAGCTGTCAAGCTTCGGGACAGCTGGAGCCCAATTACCTCATCAGCTGAGACGCTGTCAACCATTATAAAAGGGAGAAGCTCTGATCATTCGGGGCTGTGACCTCGCACATGATTATCCACGCTCTTCTCTGGCATGGGTAAGGCTGGAACCCCTACGTCCGGCGCCAGCCACCCTTCTGTCATCCTGCATCATGTGTAAGTGTTACCCTTGTCATCGTTTGTGTTTTGGCCCCACGAGGCCCTGTTCCTTTGTTCTTTTCCCCTTATCACAATAAAATATGCAGACTCACTGGTCTGCCCTCGGCTCTCATTGTATGGCTCGCGAGAGCCATACGTAACAGTAGGTCACAGCCAAGTGAGTTGCCGGCGGCCGTGAGTTTGCTGTTTTTGGACTTTGTTCTTCCCGGTCTGGGTGTCAATGCTGGGAGTATGCCAACTCCCAGGAACCGTGCTCGGGGCTTGGGCAACGAGCTAGCTAGCGCCTTGGAGTATGTCGACGGGATGCTCTTCACCGCTAGCCTCGACGACGACCCAAACCTGATTTGCTGGCACCTAGACTACGCTGAGGTCCTTCTTAATAATCTTCCTCGCTACGCCGACCACCCCGAAGTCAGCGTGAGGAGGGCAGAACTCGCCGCGCAGCGCAAGACTCTCTGTGGGCTGGAGGGAAATCCCGGCAGGAAGCCGAAGAGGAGGCATCCCCGCTCCTCACGCCCAGATCCCATTCCTGCCTCCACTCCGGTCCACGACTTCGCTCCACCCAGGGGTGATTCCCACTGGAGAGCTTCGTCATTCAGGTATCCCCTGGAGAAGCTCCAGCGCGCAGCTGCTTCCATCTGGGATCACGTGGCGGTGGTTTGTTCAGCAACAAGTCCCTCTCTGGCTTTTAATCATATGACGGCGGCAGTCAGACTGGTGGAGAGGAATCCCGGGCTAAGGGACTTCCCGGAGTTTGCCGACCTCCTCGCCTCGGTCTCGGCACAGGAGCAACGAATCCCAAACCTTACCTTCGCCTCATCCTCTGCAAGTAGCCGTCGTCACACTGGTCGACCTCAGCAAGAATCCCGTCCGGATCCAGTTCCGGGCCGCCGCAAGGTCTCAACTCCCCACACAGCTGTCACTCCTGCGCCTCATCAGAGGGGAAATCCTGCAGCCTCGTCTCCAGAGCCAGCTTCCCCCGCTGTTACGTCAGGGTCCCGGGCCCGGCTCATCTCAGCTGTCACCCCCTCCTCCTCGACGCATTTCCCGGCTGCTGTGTGCATCCAGAGTCCTGTCTCGGTGAGCTCCGTCCCAGAACCATCGCGAGCAGCTCCCCGATGTCTTCCCAGGGGGTCCTCCGTTACTGGCGGGAGAAGGAAGGAGCAATGTCTGCCACAGCGGTCACCACCCAGCCTTCAGGAGACAGGCAAGTCCCAGTTAATTCATCCACTTATTGTGATTTGCTCTGTCAGACTCCTGGAGGTGGAGTTCGGGGTTCGCAGCTCCCCAAACTCCCACCACCTGCTGTGGCTGTAATTATTAATCCCGCATCCTCTGTGTCTCCCTCCGCTGAGCGGTCCTCAACGCCAGGCCGATGTCGTGGGATTAGGAGGGGGCCTGCGGTTCTGAAGAGCCTGGTTCCGGTTCCGCAGCTACATCGTGGGCGGAGGAGGAGAGCAGACTGCTACGAAGCATCACCGGGTCTCCACGGAGGAGCGGTCCAGTCCAGCGGGACAGGGTTCTCCTGCCACCACGCCGTGTGGGCCATCGGCGTGGGCACCGGTGTCGGAGGACTCGCAAACTGCACGTACCATCATGCCAGCTGCGGAGCCCGACGCAGCTGAGTGGGAGCCTGAGGACAACCTCCTGACGCTTGAACCTGGATCTTCGCAGTCCTGGACGGCGTCAGAACCTGAGATCAGGCAAGTGCTCTACTTTATCTTTCTCCTTCTCATTTTAGAGCATTTTAGCCTGTCTCTAGGGGAGATGACCCGGGTTCAGCCGTCCGCTGCGTCCGAGCTTGTCTCGCCAGGTTCGGGCGCTGCCGGTGATCCTGATCCCGGTTCTTCTCTCTCTCCTGAGCCTTCTTCCAGGGTCGCTGGCGAGGAGCTGCTATTACCCGCGGTGCCAGAGGTTCCTGGTTCGGGATTGGAGGTCGGCTCTGGTGCGGCGCCGACCCAATCGGGGTCCGACGAGGGTTCTACCAATACCCAATCGGGGTCCGTCACGGGAGCAGCTGCGATCCTATTGGAGTGCGATGTGGGTACTTCAGAGACCCAATCGGGGTCCAACGTGGGTGCAGCACCAATGATATCCAGGTCCGGTGAGGGAGCTGCAGGCCCCCTGCCATCGGACATTGGACCGGCTCATCATCATCTTCTTCCCCTTCTTCGTCATCATCATCTGATTCCCCCTCATCTTTCCCCCAAGCTTCCTCCACCAGGGCCCATATGGACCTCTCACTTTAGGCCCGGTTCGCCCTCATTATCTTCGTCCACAGGGAAGCCGTTGCCCCTCTCTCCCCTACGGGCCTGGTGGCTGAGTGATGTGGGTCGGCTGCCCGAGGGTTTGGCTCTTTGGTGCGGCCGCCCGACCCATTGGACTTCCTGTTCGGCGATCTGGTTCGGCCGCCCGAGAGACTGTGTTTTCTGGCCTGGGATTCGGTTAGGCCGCCGGAACTTTTCCCTTCACCCCTGTTGGCTGTTTGGACGCTGGGTGCGGGGAGACCCCCCGAACTGAATTTTCTCTGCTGTGCTTAGTCTTGTGTTTTTGGGTGGGTGCAGCTATGTAATCCCTTGCTTCGCGTTCAGCGTGCTTTTTTTTCTGGCAACCATGACTACTCAGAGTTGGGACCAGGAAGCAGAGTCGCAGTCTTACACGCCTCTCTGCAGCTCCTCTTCATCCGCCACCCCTCAGCTTAGCCCCTGTCTTCCCCATCAGAGAATCGTTGTCTGCTCCCTCCAAAGTGAATAAAAATATAATGCATAAGCATCCCAAAGTGATAAAGCAAAATATTGGTAAAACTCAAATTAAACATAAAGCCTCTAAATTGAATGATTTGGCCTCTGTTCCTCCTCATCATCTAAAAATTAAATGTGGTTTATTAAATATTAGATCTCTAACTCCCAAGTCTCTGTTAGTCCATGATTTGTTAATTGATCATCAGATTGATTTAATATCCCTTACAGAGACTTGGTTAGGACAAGAGGATTATGTTGGTTTAAATGAATCAACTCCCTCTGGTTATTTAAACTGTCAAAATCCCAGAAGTTCTGGTCATGGAGGAGGAGTAGCAACAATTTACCATTCCAAATTACTAGTTAATGTAAAGCAAAAAACATGTTATAATTCCTTTGAGGGCCTGGTTCTCAGTATTGGGCACTTTAGCAATTTTAGGTTAAACCCAATTTTATTTGCCATAGTTTATCGTCCCCCATCAACCTACTCAGAATTTTTATCCGAATTTGCTGATTTCTTAGCTGATTTAGTGCTGAAATCTGATAGAATAATTATAGTAGGGGACTTTAATATACATGTGGATGTAGATAGTGACTGCCTTAATGTGGCTTTTAATTCAATATTAGACTCGATTGGGTTTTCTCAGAAAGTAGGAAATTCTACTCATTACCTCCACCATACATTGGACCTTGTTCTGACATATGGCATAGAAATAGAAAATCTTATAGTGTCTCCTCATAACCCTGTACTGTCAGACCATTGTCTGTTAACCTTTGATTTTACTATTTCTGACTATTTGGCTCCTAAAGAAAAATATTATTACAGTAGATGCCTCTCAGATGATGCTGTTTCCAAATTTATGCAGATTGTTTCCTCTATGCCATGTGTCAACACAACGGAAATAAGCTATAGACAGCTTGCTCCTTCTGTAATTGATAACATGGTGGATAGTGTTTCAGCTTCTCTGCATCAGGCTCTAGACTTGGTGGCCCCCTTAAAAAAGAAAAAGTCTAATCAGAGATTTCTAACTCCTTGGTTCAACACAGAAACTCATAGCTTAAAACAGAAGACTCGTCAATTAGAAAGAAAATGGCGCTCTACTAATTTAGATGAAATCTATTTAGCTTGGAGAAATCATCTTTTAATTTATAAAAAATCTCTTAGAAAAGCTAGAACAAGTTATTACTCTGCATTAATAGAAGAGAACAAGAATAATCCCAGGTTTCTTTTCAGTACTGTAGCCAGGTTGACAAAGAGTCAGGACTCTGTTAATCCTAGCATTCCCTTAGAGCTTACTAGTCAGGACTTTATGAACTTTTTCAATAATAAAATTTCATCCATCAGAGATAAAATCAATCAGATTCTTCCCACAGTTAACTTAAATACTGTAACTACTACAACTCCTTCTTTTGATGTCTGTCTTGATGAGTTTACTCCAATCGACCTTTGTGAGTTAGACAAAATAGTTTCCTCATCCAAACCTTCAACTTGTCTTTTAGACCCTATTCCTACCAGGTTATTTAAAGAAGTCTTCCCACTTATTGGTAGCTTTATTCTTCATATAATCAATTCTTCATTAACTTTAGGCCATGTACCGCAGGCTTTTAAAACGGCTGTAATTAAACCCTTACTCAAAAAGCCAACGCTAGATCCAGGAGCTTTAGCTAACTATAGACCAATCTCTAATCTCCCTTTCATTTCAAAAATCTTAGAAAGAGTTGTTGCTACGCAATTATTTGACCACCTGCAGGGAAATGGTTTACTTGAAGAGTTTCAATCTGGGTTTAGAATCCATCATAGTACTGAAACAGCCTTAGCGAAGGTCACTAACGACCTCCTCATTGCATCTGATAATGGACTAGTTTCTGTACTTGTCCTTTTAGACCTTAGTGCAGCTTTTGATACTATCGATCATAATATTCTACTTGATAGATTAGAACACTATGTTGGACTTAATGGAACTTCGTTGCAGTGGTTTAGATCTTATTTATCTGATAGGTTCCAGTTTGTTCATGTAAATAATGAGTTTTCTTTCAACTCAAAGATTAGTCATGGAGTTCCACAGGGATCTGTGCTAGGCCCTACTCTTTTTAGTTTATGTATGCTTCCGTTAGGCAACATTATTAGAAAGCACTGTATACATTTTCATTGTTATGCAGATGACACAATTATACCTGTCAATGAAGCCAGATGATAGTAATCAATTAACCAAGTTAGAAGCCTGTCTTAAGGAAATCAAAGCTTGGATGACTTGTAATTTCCTGCTATTAAATTCAGATAAGACTGAAGTCATTCTTGTTGGTCCAAAAAACCTTAGAAATTCCTTTCCAAATCAAACTTTCAGTTTGGATGCAGTTACTCTTTCTCTTAATAGCTCTGTGAGGAACCTTGGAGTTATTTTTGATCAGGATTTGTCCTTCAATTCACATATTAAATTTGTTTCTAAGACTGCCTTCTATCATTTGCGTAATATTGCCAAGATTAGGAGCATCTTGTCTCAGAGTGATGCTGAGAAACTGATCCACGCTTTTGTTAGCTCGAGATTAGATTATTGTAATTCTTTATTATCAGGCTGTCCTAAAACATCTTTAAAAAGTCTTCAGCTGATCCAAAATGCTGCAGCAAGACTTTTAACAGGTACTAGAAAGAGAGATCATATCTCTCCGGTTCTGGCCTCCCTTCATTGGCTTCCCATAGAGTTTAGAATTAAGTTTAAAATCCTTCTTCTTACTTACAAAGCTCTAAACAATCAGGCTCCTTTTTATTTAAAAGATCTGATACTACCGTATTATCCTAACAGAGCACTACACTCCCAAAATGCAGGATTACTTGTAATACCTAGAATCTCCAAAAGTACAATGGGAGGCAGAGCCTTCAGTTATCAAGCTCCTCTCCTGTGGAATCAGCTGCCAATCTGGATTCGGGAGTCAGACTCGATCTCTGTTTTTAAGAATAGGGCTAAAACCTACCTTTTTGATATAGCCTACAATTAGGGAGGGATCATGTGTTTCTGAACCCTCCCTTAGTTATGCTGCTAATAGGTTTAGTCAGTCGGGGGACCTCCAGTAATGCACTGGGCCTCACTCCTTTCCTCACTCTCTATGAAATATTTTTTTTGCTGGTCATTAACATTTGTTTGTTCTCTCCCATAGATTGAGTCCCCATCGTGCTGTTTGCTCTCTACATGTCTGTTCTTTTCTTCTTCTCTATCCCCTCACCCCCCAGCCAGTCGCAGCAGATGACTGCCCCTCCCTGAGCCTGGTTCTGCTGGAGGTTTCTTCCTGTTAAAAGGGAGTTTTTCCTCTCCACCGTCGCCAAGTGCTTACTCACAGGGGATCGCCTGATTGCTGGGGTCTTTCTGCAACTTTCTGCAACTGTGGGGGTTCCCCCCTACAGTTGATAGTGCTATGAGATGACTGTTGTTGTGAAATGGCGCTATATAAATAAAGTTGAATTGAATTGAATTGAATTCTCTCTTCCCTTCCTGTTTGAGGGATGCCTGTACTTATTAGATTTCGTCCTTAGGAGTCTTTCCTCTCATTTTATGGTCTCCTGGGTTGTCTTCCTTTGAATTTGACATAACGCACGGCTCAGGAGACGCACACACACAGGCTTAGAGTAGTTCAAAGAGTTTATTAACAACAGGAGTGAATGAGTGCGTGTCTGCGGGATGTAAATGTGTTGGTGATGGTGTCTGCTCCAGGCACAGAGGCAGGTGACCGTACAGCCGAGCAACCCTATGGAGAGAGCACAGGGAGAGGGTGACGGGCATACACCAACACAGGAGGAATTTATGGCGAGAGAAGGACTTACTTGGTGGGTCAGGACAGCTGGCACAACAAGGGGGTGAAGCCCGGAAGACAGCCACCTGGAGAGCTCCGTGCAGCAGCGAGGATTGGGCGATGGAGAGGAGATGTCCGCCGCTGGGAAATCCACCTGTGCACAGGGGAGAAGACTGAAGAGAAAAGGTAAGCGATCTTCTTACCAAAATGGTTACGCTGAAGGGAAGTATGCTCACAACGGTGAGGGACGAAGTCTGACGGCTTCAGGCCGAGCCTCCGGGCGAGACGGCCTTTATCCCTCGCCGCTGATGATTGGCAGGTGCGTGAGCAGGTGGCGCCGCTGATGAATGGCGCGGCGTGACAGAATTTGTCTGTGCTTTATTGTTGTTGTCTATGGAGTATTGTGGTTTATTCCTGTGCCTCAGTCTCTGTTTTTGCCACGTTTATCCTTTGCCTAGTAGTGTTTTTTTTTTCTGTCCGTCCTCATATTGTTACTTATAAAGTATTGTGTTTTTTTTCCCTGTACCTCATTCTCTGTTATTGCCACATTTATCCTCTGCCTAGTAGCGTTTTTTTCTATCTGTCCGCATATTGTTACCTATGGAGTATTGTGGTTTTTTTTTCTTGTACCTCATTCTCCGTTATTGCCACGTTTATCCTCTACCTAATTAGTGGGGTTTTTTTTCTTTCCGTCCGTATATTGTTGTCTATGGAGTATTGTGGTTTTTTCCTGTACCTCATTCTCCGTTTTTGCCACGTTATCCTCTGCCTAAGTAGTGGGTTTTTTTCCTTCCTCATGTTGTTGCCTTTGGAGTATTGTGTGTTTTTTTGTTTTTTTTTTCCCCTCATACTCTGTATTGTTTCATTGTTGATTGCTGATGTTTTTCCTTTTTCTGATTCTCTCCCTCCTGGCCTGCGCCCCATCCGCCCATCCTAGGTGGTGTGTGTGTGGGGGGGAGGGGGGCTTGGGTGTTACTGGCCATTCTGAGCCCAGCATGGAGGGGGAGGTACTGTCACGTGGGCCGTTCTTGCCGGCCCAGCTCTTATTGTGACAGCGTCTCAGCGGGCTCCCAGCTGTCAAGCTTCAGGACAGCTGGAGCCCAATTACCTCATCAGCTGAGACGCTGTCAACCATTATAAAAGGGAGCAGCTCCGGTCATTCGGGGCTGTGACCTCGCACATGATTATCCACGCTCTTCTCTGGCGTGGGTAAGGCTGGAACCCCTACGTTCGGCGCCAACCACCCTTCTGTCATCCTGTATCATGTGTAAGTGTTACCCTTGTCATCGTTTGTGTTTTGGCCCCACGAGGCCCTGTTCCTTTGTTCTTTTCCTCTTATCACAATAAAATACGCAAACTCACTGGTCTGCCCTCGGCTCTCATTGTATGGCTCGCGAGAGCCATACGTAACATGGTTACCACGGCATTGTGCGAGCAGGAGCTCGTCTGCAGCTACGGTGTTGTGCGAACTGGAGCTTGTATGAGAAAACCGAATGGGAATAACGGAGATAAAATAAGACTGTTGAAGATAAATTAACTTTTGCTCAGAGGGTAGCTTGCAAAAAGTAACCATATGTGCATTAATTCAGCTCAGTAAATGCTGATTAGCTGTTGGACGGTTTTCTATACAAGCTACTGCCTCAGGAAAGAAGGTAATGCATGTGATAGTCAAGTAATGCAGTTTATTATTGTAATTTAGTTGTCAGTGTAAGCTAATTTGTTCAGAAAGTAAAAGTTGTACTATTGTCTGTTTAGAGACCTCGTGTTGGTATAGCTGGGTGTCATCATTTTGAGCTGTGTCCAACCCCCCAAGAGAGCTCGGTGAGCATGAGTTTTCTTTTTCTATTCATAGAGGGATTTTATTCTTATTTATTTCATTTATTTTATTTCATTTATTCAATTATTTGAATTGTTCGTTGCACTGTTTTGCATTTCTGTTAAATCTAGTTGTCTAATAAGGTTTATTTCTTGTGATGTTCAGTGAATATAAATTATTATATTTTTGAATGTGTGAAGAAAGTATTTCATGGCAATTAAATTGCCATGTGCACTACTTTTTTCATGATTAAATTGTTTATAAGAATGTAAAGACAAATGTTTCATGTTGTTTAATTCAGTTTATTGTTAAAAGAAGTCACTACAGATTTCATGATATGATAATTACTGTTAAAGGAAAGAAACATTCATATTTGAATTGTTGGTAATTTTCTGACCCTGTCTGTTGACAGGTCAGCGCCCCCACCCCCATTCCTTTGCTGTCCTCTGGTCGACTGTCCTGTGGATCCCACCCTGTGAATTTGATGGCGAGCCTTCCCACTAGAATCTAGAGTGAACAAGAGACTTCCTGGACACTGGATAAAATCTGATGCACTCCTCGGTGTGGTAGATCCAGTGTCAGCAGATGCCTTCACACTCAGCCCATTACACAATTTCTTCCCCCCAACCATCACACTCACATTACCCCTTTTTTCCCCTCTTTGGACTATGGACACTAGACATTCTATTTCGATTTGATACCCTGGGACCTTATGGTTTTGACTTTTTTTAATATTTTGGACTTGATCAATGTATTATCATTTCCTCAGTTTGTATTTTGGTGCTGAAGTGCTGGGAACTTTCCCTAATTGAATTGTGTGCTACTGGAATTGATACTGGTTTTTACCTGTGAACTGAGAATCTAGAATTGACGTATACACCTTGAAATTGATAAGGTTACACTTTGAATCCAGGTAAAAAAAAAGGGTGCACCCGAAATTTAAATTGAAACCCGAGTTAAAACTGAGATTGAAACAATGGCACCAATTTTGTTGATTTGGCGTTAAATATTCATTTTGTGAATATTGTGTGACTGTCATTACCTCCACCAAGGAGGTTATGTTTTCATCAGCGTTGGTTTGTCTGTCTGTCTGTCTGTCTGTTTGTTAGCAAGATAACTCAAAAAGTTATGGACTGATTTTCATGAAATTTTCAGAGATTGTCAGAAATGGGGTATCCTACAGATGGTTAGATTTTGGTGGTGATCCGGATCACCGTCTGCATCCAGGAATTTTTTAAAGGATTCTTTTTTTTTTTTATTGGAATTTTCATCACTGTAAGGTAACAAATTCAGATATAAACATACAACAAACACCAAAATATAGCCAACACACTGAGGAATCAGTAGTGTGCCAATGGATTTGTTATATCTTCAAAAGCTATGGAGCTATAGCTAGAAGAAAACCGCCATTACCGAAAAAGTGATTTTTCTCAATAACTACTGAACTAATAAAGATATCAATGTGAATCCAATTGCTAAAGGTATGTTTTGATGGTCAAGGAATCTGAAAATCTAGATAAAATACATGTAGTGTGGGGGGTTGAATCAACCCGCCGTTGGATTTTTAAGTAGCTTTATTATCACCCGCCTTCTTCAGAACTCGGCTCCAGCCCATAGTGTGAGCAGGCTGAAGCCGAATTCCTCAGGCTCTCAAAGAGGAGACAGTGTGTGTGTCTCGCAGCAGATGCAGAACCAGAATGAGAGAATGAGAGAGGGTTTGCGTTACAGAGTTGCAGCATATATACTCGACCACAACAATACATCAAGGGCATACCCCAGCAGTTGGTATGATCAAAGAGATAACAGAACAGGCATAAGACATTTGCATTTGAGAGACATATTGATCTCAGTCCCTAGGTCACAGTGAGGACAGGACGCATGAGCACAATGCATGAAAGGCAATATTAACATCACAGAAGTGAGCCAGACGAAACGAGTCTGCCTGTAGATATTAATACACATTTCACTGTTCTGTTATTTGCTCTAGCCGAGCGCTGTGTTTGACCAGTCTGTTTGTGGGGGTTACACCAAAGCACGTCTACATATTGATCTCAACCTCCAGGTCACAGTAAGGACAGGGCGCACGAACACTATACATGCATGGCACATTGCATCACAATACATGCGTGGCACATTGCATCACGATACATGAATGGCACATTACATCTCAGTAGTGCAGCGGAAAAAAACAAGGAGTGCGAGCTGACTGTCTAGTGTTCTGTCTCTGTGTTGTGGGGGGTTGAATCAACCCGCTACACTAGGACTATTATATTTGGGGAAAATCCCAATATTAGGGGGAACTGAGGTACTTGGCGGAGGTCTGCGCTCTCCGAGTGCTTTTCTGGTTTTATTTTGTTTTCATTTTTTCACTAAAGCCGGCAATTATTCAACTTAATAATTCTGTCTCTGTGTCTCACTTAAATGCTCCAGCAGCCAAACCTATGGGTCCAATTGAATTACTTGTGCCTATCAATTCATTCCTTTTGACGAGTCACAGCAAAGTGTGTATTATACGTTATATGTAACCCTTGCCTTATGTTAATTAGGTAAGGGAATTGATTAAGTGTAGACCAGTTGCTAGGTTCGTAAGGGTTACAATAGGGAATTAAAGTGAGTGTGGAATGAAATAGCTGGAGGCAAAAAATGAGCAATAATGGTTGTTATTTACAGTGATAAAGTGAACAAAATATACAGATAATTTACAACTGTACAAATATAACAACGGCCGGCATGGAATAAAACCCCAAAGATGTCCCACTGAGCTCAGTGTTTGATTTCCCGTTCGGGTTAGTCGTTTGACCAGTCAGGATATCTCGTATCTCCAGACTCAGGTTTCCAATCCTGGGCACTGGAGAGAGGAAAGATGCTCTTCACTCGAGATCTTGGTTAGATCTCAGTCCAATCTTGGTTCAGTCTCGGGTCAGGCTCGCCATCTCCATTTGGAGAGAATCCAGGTTCCAGAAGGTTCTTGATCGGCAACCAAAAAAACCTAGCCTGCACAACAATAATAGTATTATTGTTTACAGCTAGAGTAATTCGTTTTCCAATCCCTTCTTATATAACACCATAGCTTAGTGTTTAAATTCTTCTCTCATATTACTATTATCACAATCCAGCAATATAGTAATATCTTACATTTCACATCTTACATCTTACATGCATGTGTTCTTTTTTCTCACAATCTCTCTGGTAGCACATGAAATACCCCTTTTTTCATGTAACCAATTAAATGAATTCCTCTGTTCATCTCTATATCATTTAACCATGAAATTATGATTAATCCCTTTCAACCTTGTCTGAGCTACTGGGTTTAGCATATCCTATGGATTTACATAGTAGACCAACACCATGTGCTTTTAGCATCAAACTACACATTGCATTCGGCAGAAATAGTGCATATGAACTAAAATTACTTCAGCATACTGTTGGGAACTGAAATCACATTTAGGGAAACCATACAGACACAAAGACAGCCTTTTCCATTGCTTTTAAACAGAAAAAAAATCCACTCGCGACTAGCATTAGCATAGCGCTAACGTTAGCATGTATCTCACTCACCAAGATGAGATTCAGGTTGAACACAGCAGAAGTCACCGCTTCACGGCCTCTCAAGCTCGTGCCCCCATCAACTTAGGACAATAAAGGTTGCAAATTAGCGTTGGGAGAGTGTTTAGATCCATTTATAGTATTTATCTGAATTAGCTTACCAAGAAGAGGTGTCAGCGTGAGGACAGATCATCCTACAGCTCCTCTCCTCCGCTTGCAGATCGTGAAAAGAACGAGCCTCGTGTGCACACCTCGGCACTCTGCTCGGAATGCGGGGCTAATATCGCTCTTAACGAATGGGAAAACCCAGATCACCCAATGTGACCATAAAACGGAAGTTTTAAAGTTGGATCACGAGGATCACACTTCCTCTTCCCCAAGATAATTGGTTTTCAAAATAAAATCACACAATTGTATTAATACAATTTACATCTGAGAAAAAGGGTCATTTTCTCAGCTGGGTTACATATACATGCTACATGTTCAATACTTATTCCCTGTGTCATTCCACTTTATTAAATATAACTTGTTTTGTGAACACAGTTGCCTTGGTTTCTTTGTATGTATCGATTTCTTGGGTTGTTACTGATATCTAGTGAAAATCTCAGGTCAATGGCTCCATCAGAAATATGTTTAATGAGAAAGAAGTTGACGTGTTCAGTACTTATTTTCCCTGCTGTATTTTGTTCACTTTTTTTTAAATTTTTAATTACTGAAGCAAATTTTTTTTTTTAATTTTCTTGGCTTTCTTCAAATGCTCTAATTTATAGCCTGTCACTTTAGAAACAGACTTCAGCTGTTCAACTCCACCCTCCCTCTTACGTCAGTTAGCCATTAGCTGAGTAGCTTCTAGCCAGCTCCTTCCAGCTTGGATGATCAGCGCTGGTTCACCTACCCGCAGTCATCTGTGCATCTCGTGTCATCCCCGCCCATCCCCCAACAACCCCAGCGAGATGCCACACTAAATCGCCGCAAACTGAGGCCGGTGGCCGAGCCACAGGATCTCAAAGGGCAATATCTCACTCTGCAGTACTCCGCTCCTCTCCCACGGCCAGCCGGGAGATGGCCCGTCACGAAGCAGCTCCCCCACACTACCCGTGAGAGTATGCCCGGAGGATGGTGGGGGAGATGAGCCAGCAGCTCCAGGCAGCATTCCCGGGTTGCGACAACTGCCTGCGCCGCGGGTGCCAGCGTAGCCAGTTACCACAAGCCGGGGATGCTGCCTGGAACTGCTGGCTTACAGCTTCCCGTGACCCATGTTACCTCACTGTGGAACCATGGCGAAACCACTGGGAGATGGGCCAGAGTGACACAAGGCAGATTGTGGACTGATGAACCAAGTGGTAACAGGGATGATTATTAGGGTGACTAAGATCTGTAGAAAAATAACAACATAAGCTGCGCTTTGATTAAGCATCCCGTTACCAGTGTTAGCTTTGGGGCTAATAGGCTAACTTTAGCACCACTTGCATATACATGACAGACAGCTAGGTGGGGCAATAACAGAGCAGTTGGCTGGTCTCAAACACGGCGGGGAACTGAGTTTTTCTAAACGTGACATGAACAATTTCCACAAAAAAGTCAAAAATGTTTCTGCTGTGTCTGGGAGAGAAAAACAAGATAATGGCCGTGGGTTTTTGTTTGTTTGTTTGTTTGTTTGTTTGTTTGTTTTAAGAGAACTGACCATTTTGAATTTTTTGGGATAATTAGGTGACCAGTAGATTCATTTCAGACAGTTAAAACCTACAAACACACCATTTTTCAGTCAATGACCCCTTTAAAGAAAAGCCTGCAGAAATTTACATGAAAATATTTAAAAAGCTGATTAAAAAAGTTCAGACCAAACGGAAAATAGCACGACCGATTGTCCTGACTATGCAAATGAGCTGTAAGGGACCCACGGGAGATTCTGCACACCACAGTCCGGTTTTCACTGGTCCACACCCAAATCCTTTCTGCTGCATTTCCAATACACAATGAATGGGAAGCGGAAAAACAATGGAACCAGTGAACATGTACCTTGACAATCCCACACTCAGGGTTGCCTGTCCAACTCTTAAGTAGGCAGCCTCTAGATAAGCTGCAGGTGTGGCACAATGGGCAGCTGCACCAAAATAAAGGAGAAAGCTGCAGGTAGAGTAAGAGAGTAGAGCCAACCCCAGATCATGACCATCCATCCATCCATCTTCTACCGCTTTTCCAGAGGTCCGGGTAGCGGAGGCAGCAGTTCAAGCAGAGAAGCCCAGACTTCCCTCTCCCCAGCCACCTGCTCCAGCTCTTCAGAGAGGATACCAAAGCGTTCCCAGACCAGCTGGGAGATGTAGTCTCTCCATCAAGTCCTGGGTCTGCCCCGGGGTCTCCTCCCAGTGGGAAATGCCCGAAACACCTCAAGTGGGAGGCGTCCAGGAGGCATCCTGATCAGATGCCCAAACCACCTCAACTGGCTTCTTCCAATGTGGAGGAGCAGCGGTTCTACTCTGAGCCTCTCCCGGATGACTGAGCTCCTCACCCTGTCTCTAAGGTTGAGTCCAGCAATCCTACGAAGAAAGCTCATTTCAGCCACTTGTATCTGCAATCTCCTTCTTTCAGTCATTACCCAAAGCTCATGACCATAGGTGAGAGTAGGAATGTAGATTGACTGGTAAATCGACAGCTTTGCCTTAGAGCTTAGCTCCCTCTTTACCACAACAGACTGGTACAATGTCTGCATCACTGCAGATGCTGCTCCGATCCGTCTGTCAATCTCTTGCCCCATTTTCCCCTCCCTTGTGAATAAGACCCTGAGATACTTAAACTCCTCCACTTGGAGCAGGAGCTTGTCCCCAACCCAGAGAGGTCAATCCACCTTTTTCCGGATGAGGACCATGGACTCGGACTTGGAGGTGCTGATTCTCATCCCAGCCTCTTCACACTCAGCAGTAAACCATCCCAGTAAGACCTGTAGGTCATTGCTGGATGAAGCTAACAGGACAACATCATCTGCAAACAACAGAGATGAGATCCTGCGGTCACCAAGCATGAGATCCTCCATTCCCTGGCTGCGCCTACAAATCCTGTCCATAAAAATTATGAACAGGATCGGTGACAAAGGGAAGCCCTGGCGGAGTCCAACTCTCACTGGGAATGAGTCCGACTGAGGGTTAGCAATAGTGTCTTCAAGTGTCATCACCTTATCGTGGTGGGGGGTTTGCGTGCCCTCGTGATCCCAGGAGCTATGTTGTCTGGGGCAATTTGCCTCTGGTAGGGTTACCCAAGATAAACTGGTCCTGGGTGAAGGGCCAAACTAAGAACGAGCCAACAGACTGTCATGATGAATGCTAGAACAAAGATTCAGTGTACCCCACCCAGTATGGGGTTACCGTGGCCCCACCCTGGAGCCAGGCCTGGGGGGGGGGGGGGCGGGGGGGGCTCAATGGCTAGTGCCTGGTGGCCGGGTTTCCCTGCATGGGACCCAGCTGGGCTCAGCCCGAAGGAGTTACATGGGTCCGCCCTCCAGTGGGCTCACCACTTGCAGGAGGGACCATGAGGGTCCAGTGCTATGTAGATCAGGTGGCGGTCGAAGGCGGAGATCTTGGCGGTCTAAACCCAAGCTTCCTTCCCGGATCATGACATAAAATATATTTATGAGAATAGATTCTGTTTTAAAGGGCAAATTTTCTGGCAAAGAATCTCATATTTAAAATGAGAAAAAAATAATTTCCAGTACAAGAATTGCAAATTTTTTAGAGAAATGCTGCATATAAGCGAGGGGAAAGAAGCCTTTTCCTATTACTAATCCTGATGGGCCAGTTTATTATAACTTGCCTGTTTCACCTTCATTTTAAGGCTCAAATATAATTTGCAACTAGTTGTTTTGTTTTTTTTCCTCTTTTCATAGTCGTGGTTGCAGATGGACAAGTCGATTGGAGGCAGCAGCAGCTGAAGTTTTTCCTCCTCCAGGTGATTGATGGACGGAACAAACAAACTGACTTCAATTAAAAACTAATGGAAATATCTCATTTCCCCGTTCACAGATTGGATTTCTATTGCCCCAGTTTGTTGCCTGGTTACCTTTCATCGCCCCACTCATTTCCAAACGTTGATTAGTTCAGAGACGTGGATGGCAGCAAGTCGGTGCCTGATTGTTTCTCTGGGAAAAGGGAGGCAAAGGTGGACCAACATGTGAACACCACTGGAAGCATGGGCAGTCAATTATTTAATTGTATATAAATATATATTTATAATTTTTTAAATTCCAAATTACTCAGCTTCAATCCATAAACAGGTCAGTAACAAACTGAAGATTTAATCAGAAGAAAATGTATAAATTTGTGACAAAAAGCAACCTATTCCTGAGATTAAAGTAAAAAATTTCATGATTTTTTACACAACTGCTTAAGTCCTAAATAATGATTATTTTTTATCTTGCAGTCACAAGTTATCTCCTTCACAGAAGAAAAATCATGTTTACACAAGATTTTAATGTCCCATTCACTGAAAAATTGTGTTTTTGCAGGTTTTATCCTTCTGACATGCATCTGTTAGTCATGTGATTATTTGAAAAAACATCAAAACGCTCACTTCTCTTTAAAAAAACAAAACAGTCTTTATATCATTTTTGTGTCCGATTAGCTATTTTAACTCTTCCAGGTTTGTTCCTCTGTATGTCAAGAAAAGGCAAGCCTAGCTTTGATGCTCTGTTACTGGCCAAAGTAGCTAGCTGGCTGTCTGTAAACAGAGATGAGCTGGGAGCCCACCTTCAGAGCTAGGGAGTTCGCTTACCAAGTGTGGTTTATTTTGTTATTTTCAATTTGACTTTAAATCAGCATCACAGTTAAATGACCCTTTCATGTTTTCGTGTATTTTTTTCTCCCTTATTACCGAGAAGCCTCGTAATTAAGCATTATTACACAAGACTGTATCATACCACAGATGTGTGGTGGTAAATGAGCATAATATAATAAAGAACAGACCTATTGTCATTTCACACACAAAATAAACACTGTTCAGTGTTTACAGCACATACCTCTTGTGGTTTTTGGGTCACATCACGTGTGCTGTGGCTAATTACCTTGTTAGCTGCATTGGGAAAGTCCTTTAAGTGCCTGTGATTGTGTTACTACCACAAAGTGATTATGAGTCTCTTGTCAGGTTCTTAAATACAGCCTTAGCTTGTCCATTCCCTCTGTAAAACAGTTGAGATGACACATATAGCCGTCAGAGGATAACAGCACTTACCTTCTGCTCTGTTTATCATTAGCATCTGTGCACTTCACTCTCTTTTTCTTGGCACCTTCAGGCGAAATAACGAGTCAGTCATCACATACAATATAGATGGAGAGACCGTGTTTGTTTTCATTTCATTAATTGTTCTGCTGCACCTAAACAGCGTTGACTCCAGTGCTTGCAGAGTTACATACCCATGCCTGTGACTCTGTTAGCAGGTCTTAAAGGGGACGTACATAAAAAAAAAAAGTCACATACACGCCCTCAGCAGGGAGAGGGGAATAGCAAAAAAAACAAAAAAAAAACAAAACACATGTTGTTATATTTTCACTGTGATCCTGCATTGATACATTTTACAAAAAAAATCTCAGTTTAACAAAAACCATCTATGGTAGGCTATTTAAAAATTTTTGCTCACAATTTTGTTTTTTGTTTTTTCCTACAAAATATGCCATTATGGTCTTGGTACTTGTAATAGTTCCACATTTTACGCCATGGACAGTTATTATGAATATTATTACCTCTGCTAAGGAGGTAATGTAATCGGGATGGTTTGTCTGTCTGTTTGTTAGCAGAATTACTGGATGAATTTTGATGAAATTTTCACCAGCGGTAGCCCTTGGCCCAAGGATGAACCCATTAAATTTTGGTGATGATCTGAGAGTGCATACCTCCACCAAGGACCTTGTTTGTATCTGTACAGCAGGATTACACAAAAAAAAAAAAAACTACTTGATGGATTTGGATAAAATTTTCACCAGAGGTGGTTCTTGGCCTAGCGAGGAACCCATAACATTTTGGTGATGATCAGAGAGCGCATACCTCCGCCAAGGCTCTTATCTTCTCACAGTGTGTTTGCAAGAATCCTCCAAAACTACTGGATTGATTTTGATGTAATTTTCAGTAGAAATGGCTTGTGGCCTATGCACGAACCCATTACATTTTGGAGGTGATCCATGAGGGATGAAAGGAGCCTTGGTGGAGGAATGTGCTCTCTGAGTGCTTTTCTAGTATTATTATGAATAACTGCTTTTGCACCACTGTGTCATTATGCTTACTGCAGCAGTAAAGCTGGACATTCAAATATGGGAGTCTGGTTAAGCCAAGCCCAGTTGTGTCTTTTTTTTTAAGCTAAATTTGGACCACATGGAACAGGCAAAACTATTTTTGCTCACACGTATTCTACTTACCTGCATATGGGTCTAATGCAGGTAAGTAGAATACGTGAGTGAGTGTGTTTTAGTAACATTAGTGCCAAAAATACGGGAAAAAAGTCAAAAATATATGAGAAAAAGATGCAAATTTATGAGAAAAAAAAATGTGAAAAGTTCAGAAAAAGTCACAAATTTTACAAAAAAAAGTCAAATTTTTGAGGAAAAAAGTGAAAATTTTTGAGAAAAAAGTTGTAAATTTACAAGAAAAAAATAGTAAAATTGCTTCAAAAAAGTTACAAACTTACAGGAAACATTTAGCAAATTTACAAAAAAGTCAAACTTATGAGGAAAAAATTTTAAAAAGTTGCAAATTAACATAAAAAGTAGCAAACATATGAGTAAATAAATTTAAAAGTTACAAGAAAAAAGTCAAGAAAAAGTTGCAAGTATACAGTAAAAAAAGTTTAAAATTTTTAAAAAGTTCCAGAAAAATGTTGCAAATTTATGGGGGAAAGTCACAAATTTACAAGGAAAAAAAAATTGCAAGATTACAGTAAAAAAGCGACAAATTCATTAGAAAGTCCAAAAATTACAAGAAAAAGTCACAATTTTAAAAGGAAAAATTTTTTTGACAACAAAGTTGCAAACTTACAGAAAAATCACAAATTAAGAGAAAAAGTTGCAAGTTTACTGTAAAAAAAAGATGAAAATGTATGAGAAAGTTTCAGATTTTCAAGAAAAATGTATCAAATCTATGGGGAAAAATCACAAATTTACAAGAAAATCACAAATTTATGACAAAATAAGTTGAAAATAGGTAAACAGGCATCTGCAGACAAACCCACATGGGACTCATAAGACAGCCCAGATAAACCTGTGGTGGGGCCCACATGGGCATGCTGGCTGGGTTGGGGCCGACTTTATATCCATATAACATTTTTTGGACTAAATTTTGATGAAACCAAATTCATTTTTCAACTTTATGATTACATTTTGAACCATGTTGGATGAATTTTTAACCTCTTAAAGTGACACTGGCAAAAATCAAGTTTTTTTTCTGTTGTTAACATGTTTTTTTGTGACTTACAAGACATATCAAGCACACAATCTCACCACAGTCCCAAGTCTGTGGTTTTTTGCTGTGAATTTCCAGTTTGGTAACTGTTATGTCCATAGCTTGGGTTGACAATGAACCAGGCTGGCGGTGCAGTGAACGTAACTTTATTATAACAAACACAAACCACAAGGTGCTTCGTACAGGCCAAGGGGTCGACGGCGAAAGAGACTGATCTCTTTCGTTTCAGCCCTTTATATCCTGGAGTGACGACGGAACCGGAAAGGCGGGACCATCACCCCAACTACATCCAGAGTACACCCAGCACCATGTTACTACACTACATTTCGCCCCCCCCCCCCCCGGTAGAAAAACGCAAGACACAAATCAAACCCTTCCAAATTTAAACCCAATTCACACACTAATAATATAATATATACAGGCTTATCCATTCACACAACACAACTACTTAGAGGGGGACAGGTAGACTGCTGACCCCCCCTACACGGCTAGACGGGTTATTCTGCCATCTGTGAAATTAGGGTAAATGAAAATAAAATGACTGTGTTCCTAAAAACTAAAGTAATCCCAGAATATATATATATATACATAATCAAAACTCTCGTAAGACTAAGAACCAGTAACATCAACAGTTAATATGTACTGTCATAATTTGCTGCCAGCCCCCACCCCAACACACCCAACCCACAACTTGGGTAATTCACACCAACAAAACATATACTACATACAATACAAATAGTGTTGAGGATTTTTTTTTTTTTTTAAACACAGGGCAAAATGCAACAAGTACATATTAACTTTGTGGCTTTCGGGTGAATTGGCATATTAGCAACTCCATAACACCATACCAATAGCCCCCCCTCCCACGGTCACCTTACAGTTCCGATGGGAGACCCACCCCATGGATTTCCATCTGGCGGATCCCTCCCAGAGCGCCTTTGCCTCTTGGCCTCTGGGAATGAGCCACATTGGGGTTTCCTCTCGTCCACCCGCCACAGCTCGTTGGGGTGTCTCCACGAGTCATCAGAAAGTCCAAGATAACCGTCTTCCTGAGCAGCCACCACCTGCAGTCACCCCTGTTCATCTAGTAGTCTTCTTTTTTCATGAAGTCCCCTCAGCCGAGCCTCCCCTTTGGGCTGGACCTTGTCATCGATCCGTAGGGGAGCTCGACTCGGCTTCAGATGTCCACCATGTCGTGACCGGGCTTCCTTCCTGGGTCGAACCATTCCACCGACCCGGTCCGAAGCCCTCCTTGAGTGTTGTTGATTGGTGCTTCGTGAAATCGCGCCCGCTGATCCTGCCCTGCTCTCCTTCTTTCCAAACGCCGGCACAGCCCCTGCAGCTCCTCACTTCTCAGTATCACCAGGACAAACTCTGGAAGTCGAGGGAGCTAGTGTTTTGGCTTCATCAGTCATCCCGGGCATTCCGCCATGCCGTCCAGTTCCCACATTCAGGGTAACTTAGACACTGGCATCGGAACCCTCCCGAGATGGCGCTCCACGGTGCTGGTCTTGCACACCTCCCAGAATACCAGGCCAGTCGCTGTCCAAAACCGCATTGTCCTCCAAGTGCGGAGCAGGTCGGTCCCACAATCCACAGCTCGACCACTCTTCTCCGACGCCGCTGGTGATCGTGAACCCCAGGCCGTAGAACACATCACATCCCATGATGTTCAACCCAGTGGCAGTCACCACGAATTGGACGTTTGACATCATTGCCAACTTGTTCCTCGCCGTCAATTCCAGCGAACCCACGATTGCCACCTTGTTTCCTCCGTGGCCATAGTAAAGCGTCGACAGGTCACGCAGGCGGTAATGCGGGAACAGACTCCTCACAGTGAACCGATTCAACCCCGAAGCTGCTGCTCCCGTGTCTACCATCAACAGCACATCCACGCCATCCAGCGAAACATAGCAGTAGATCTCTCCATCTGTGCTCGGGGAGACGGTATGAACAACTGTAGGAGTTGCCGCCAGGGAGCCCGCCTTATGTCTTCGGTCCCCTCGCTCAAAATTTTTGCAGGCCCTGGCGAAATGATGCAGAAGACCACACTTGCCACAGCGTTTGCCCTTCGCCGGACACTCTCTTGCCTTACACCGGTGCCTGGTGGACCCACATTCAAATCATCTTGGTGTACCTGGGGCAGACCTAATTTTAATAGTGGCAGCATATCCATGCTGTCTTCGCTATTGGGGTCCACAGCCAGTGCCTTCAAACGTGGTTCGTGTGTCCCAGCACAGTTTTCTCACCGAGATCCTTCGCTATTTTCTCTGCTGCCTCAATCTGCTGCGCTATCTCAAAAGCCGTGACTAACGTCAGTTCACTCGAGAATGTCAGGAGCTTCGACCGTGCCGCCGAACAGAGTGTGTGTTCCGCCAGTTGATCACGGATCATTTCTTCCTCCAGGGCTCCAAATTGGCACTCCCCCACCAACTAACGAAGGTCAGCAACATAACGCTGCACCGACTCTCCTGTCCGCTGGTGGCGCTGCTGAAACTGAATTCTCCAGATTATGACGTTTTCCAGAGCGCAAAAGTAGCGTGCCATTAGCCCAAATCTTCAAAGCTATCAGCCCCTCCTAATGTGCCAAGGATTCGTTGACCCTCCATGCCAAGATTATGGCCCAATATAGCTCTCGCATGCAGTTTTTCAAGCTCTCCGAAGTTAAGGGCCACCAGCTAATTCTGGAAAGCCGCGTACCACCTATTCCAGGGGACCGGCGGCTCGCCTGGAACCTCCAAAAATGTCCGAAAAGCAGAAACAGCTCTCTTCGTACCTTTCTCCTCCTCGCCAAATGTTATGTACATAACTTGGGTTGACAATGAACCAGGCTGGAGGTGCAGTGAACGTAACTTTATTATAACAAACACAAACCACAAGGTGCTCCGTACAAGGGGAAGGGGTTGACGGCGAAAGAGACTGATCTCTTCCGTCTCAGCCCTTTATACCCCGGAGTGATGGCGGAACCGGAAAGGTGGAGCCGTCACCCCCTCTACACCCAGAGTACACCCAGCGCATGTTTCTACACTACAGTAACGCCCCCATGAAACAGGGGAGTTTGGACACTGTTAGTAGCTAATAGGTTGGTTATAACATTAACCAATCAGACAGATATTCTTGGCTACCTCGGGGGGAGAGGGAGGAGCTGAGGAGCAGCAGGATTGAGGCAGAGGGGATTGGGGTAGCAGCAGAGAGAGAGAGCCAGAGAGGAGGGGGGCAATTTGATTGTGGCTGTGCGAGACTGTGGTAACATTCAAATCGAGCTGCTCTCGGCTCACTTCGCTAGCGGGATGAGAGCTGAGAGCAGCCACATTCAAATTGGGTCGTTAGTGGATGTTAGTGGTCATTAGTAAAAAGTAAACACATATTTGGCAACTACACATTTATCTCTATCGACCATTTTCAGAAAAAATGCTTCGCTTTTTACTTTTGAAGCTATAGGCAAAACTTTAACATCCGGAAGCATCTTGAACAGACTAGCAGCCCACCCGCCAGGAGTCGCGGCAACCAATCACGTGCAAGCCCTGCAGGTTGGGAGCGCGGAGACCAATCAGGTGCAAGCCCTGCAGGCCGCTACGTAGCATATTCATAGATCAACACATACTTAAGTAGGTGCAAGATTTAAAATCTCTTTCCAAGCAATTCTAAGGCAGTGAAAGTTTTTTGTGGGTAAAAAAGCCACAATATATCATTTTTGGCAATACATATTTGTTTTTGAGGTGGTTTTAGGTGGTTTTACAGCCGCCGGAGTGCACTTTTAAAATTCCAGTGTTCCGCTGGTGGGACATTTCAAATTTTCTACTGCCACTCAGAGAAGAAAGAAATTGAATTTCTTCAAGTATGTCAAATTTAGGCATTTTTAGGAAAATTGGCTGAAATGATAAGGAGTTAATTAATTTTATGAAGTTTTTCATGTGAATTTGAGACTTTTTTCATAGAAATTTGGGACTTTTTTCAATTATTGTGGTGAAATTTTTCATGTATATTTGGGATTTTTTTATCCTCTTATAATTCCATTGTTCCTCTGGTGGGATGTTTCAAATTTTCTGCTGCCACTCAGTGAAAAAAGAATTTGATTTTCTTTGTGTATGCTAAATTTAGGCATTTTTAGGAAAATATTCTGGAATGCTAAGGGGTTAAACTTTTTTTGCTGAGGGGTTAAGCATTCGAGGGGCTAAACAATCCAGTTTGCAGCATTTCTTAAAAACAAAAAACAATTTACAGCATCATTTTATTTGTTTGTTTTGTGTTTTCCTTTTTTTGGGGTGGGGGCGCAAATTTAAATAACATCAAACAACTTTTTTCGGGGCCTAAATTTGAACCACACTGGTTGATTTGGGCCTAAAAAAGATGTGGCCTTTGGTTGGTGGGAATTGACTCACTGTTGGATACCGACTCCAGTGGGCAGATGAGGCACTGCAGGTTCGTGGGTACTTCAGTAATGGATGCATTTAACAGGTAAAAATTAAAATAGATAGATAGATAGATAGATAGATAGATAGATAGATAGATAGATACTTCAGGCTAAATGTACTCTGCCTGCTGAAGTGCACAAAGAAACACATTTAAAGTCCACATTTCCATTTCCATTAGCTGACACTCTCATCCAGGGCGAGCTCGCTCTTCATTTTCACATCTGATGGAAGGAAAATGTCATCAGGGTGCAAAAATAAAAACCTCTTCATCCAAACGTTTCTGTGGGGCTGCTTTCAGGGGAGAGTCGGGAGGCTGTTAACGTTATAATACGTGATCTGTGGGAGGGCGCGTGTCCTAATCTGACCCGCACTATAACTCTGTTATTTTTAAACTTTATTTTGGTCGCCGTTTACAGTATTGGAAAGCAATCCCCTGCCAAAGAAATTAATGTTGCCTGAACAATGCTGCAGTATTGCAAGTTGGATGCAGTAATGTTGCTTTGTAATGTTGCAGCTAAGTGTAGACTCCCTACTGTGTTTCTGCAGTGTTGAAGCAACCCTGTTGAGGAATGCTGCAGCAACGTTGAGGTAAAATTTAAAGGTACATTGTTGCAGTTTGCCGTAAAGGGGAAATTTATTGATTTTTAATTAGGCTGAATTTGGTATGTTTACTTAGGAAATGCTATAATTTCCTCAAATATCACAATTTTTTTTAATAAATTGTGATCCAGAGAGAGAAGAAACTCAGCAAAAGTGACAGTTCAGATGATTGAAATTTGCTGGGAATGTCGGCCTTAAATGCCTGATGTTAGGAGCTGAACAATCAATTAATTACTAGTCTTGTTACAATCTGAAAATGACAAGATCACATTTATATTTTGAAGAAAACAACTTCTCAGCCGAAATTATTCCTCAGATTTTAGAGAAACTAAAGTCTTTCTTATTTTAATACCAAATTATGTTTTTAGCAAGGGTAGACCTTATTCTTGTAATATATGTGCTTTATTGATCAGGATGATTTTTAGACAAGTCTTGATCATCATTTTTGCTTCATATCTTCACCCTCTTCTTGCAAGTTGCATGCTAGCAGTGACAATAGTGATCTCGCTACCAAGTGACCGAGCAATCAAAAGCTTCACAAGGTCTGTTGTCTGCAATATTTGTTTATTTCTACAATTTAGATGCATAAACAAGAGTGTGGATTGGATTCACTGGAGCCACTGAGCTTTCTTTATTCAACTTGTGACATCACCAAACTCAGTGGGCAAATAGTCAGAGCCTTGACATGGGTACACAGAATGAATGGGGGAAAAATCAATTTCTTTTCTTTCTAGACAAAATTAAGGCTACAAAAGTACTAAATTCATGTTTATTATGTTCTCAGCTTTCGGTAGAGGTAAAATATGCTTATTTTAGGATTCTCAACAAGTATTCCCTTTAAAGGGGTTATTTGCTGCAAATTTGAAAACATTATCAGTCTGACAGTCTCTGTATATCCTTTTTAATTTCAAGTTTTTGTAATGGAGAAATAAAATTTTCAAGCAAGACAAGAAAATGTCCAAGTAATTCCAAAATTTTGATTTACAGTAATTGTTATTTTGCAAACAGTACTGTATAAGATAAGATAAGATAAGATAAGCCTTTATTAGTCCCACAACGGGGAAATTCCAGGATTGCAACAGCACAGGGATAGCAACACTCAGAGCAACAATCAGAAGGCAAGAAAAAAAAAAAAAAAAAAAAAACAAGCAAGCAAGAGCAGCTAATAAACATATGTACGTATTACTATAAAATATATATATATACACACACACACAGACACACAGTGCAGAGCATTGTAGCTGGATGGAATAATATATGAATATATGAACACACAGTGCAGAGCATTGTAGCTAGATGGAATAAATATGTAAATATATAAACACCCACAGTACGGAGCATTGCAGCTAGGTGGAATAAATATGCAAGTATATAAACACACACAGTGCGGAGCAATGTAGCTAGATGGAATAACATGTAGATATATAAATATATAAACACCCACAGTACGGAGCATTGCAGCTAGACGGAACAAATATGCAAATATATAAACACACACAGTGCAGAGCATTGCCGCTAGATGGAATGAAACAGCATAACCGTCTACCCAGCTATCCTGCATGGTATGATTATGTGCCCATACACACTCTCACCCTCCATAGCGACCGGCATGCTCCTAGTTGTATGCCGGAGAGGACCACTGTGTAAGTCTATTGCATCTTCTGCATTCAAAAAACTATTAGTTTGTTACGTCTTTTTTGCTATCTCTGCGAGCAGCCCTGCTTAGGTTGTACAGTCTGACAGCCGTTGGTAGGAAGGACCTACGAAACCTCTCGGTTGTGCACCTGGGATGATGTAGTCTGCTGCTAAATGAGCTCCTCAGTGCATTCAGTATGTCCTGCATAGGGTGGAACTCGGACTCCAGCAGAGATGACAGTTTAGCCACCGTCCTTCTCTCTCCTATCTCCTCCATCGGATCAAGGCGCTGCCCCAGGACAGAGCTAGCTTTCTTAATCAGTTTGTTCAGTCTCTTCCTATCGGCTGCAGTAATGCCACTGCCCCAGCAGACCACTCCAAAAGTGATGGCTGATGCCACCACCGTGTCATAGAATGACTTCAGCAGCGCCCCTTGTACACCAAAAGACCTGAGTCTCCTCAGCAGGAACAGCCTGCGCTGTCCCTTCTTGTAGAGTGCATCAGTATTGTGTGACCAGTCTAGTTTATTGTTCAGATGAATACCCAGGTACTTATAGGATGTCACCATCTCGATGTCTGTTCCCTGTATATTTACTGGTACTGTGAGGGGCTGCCCATGCCTGCGGCAGTCCACCACCAGCTCCTTAGTTTTCCTCGCGTTGATCTGGAGGCAGTTCCGATGGCACCAGTCCACGAAGTCCTGGATAAGCCCTCTGTACTCAGCTTCATCTCCATTGGAGATGAGGCCAACGATCGCAGAGTCATCAGAGAACTTCTGTAGATGGCAGTGTGTTGTGTTGTGTGAGAAGTCCGCAGTATAAAGAGTGAACAGGAAGGGAGCCAGCACCGTTCCCTGGGGGGCCCCCGTGCTACTGATGATCGTGTCGGACACACAGTCCCGGGTTCTCACAAACTGAGGCCGGTTCGTGAGGTAGTCCAGGATCCATGATGACAGGTGCTGGTCCACCCCTGCGCGCAGCAGCTTGTCCTTCAGGATCATCGGTTGGATGGTGTTGAAAGCACTGGAGAAGTCAAAGAACATGATCCTCACCATATTCCCGGGCTTCTCCAGGTGGGACAGAGAACGGTGAAGGAGGAAGATCACCGCATCCTCCACCCCAATGCCATGCTGGTAGGCGAACTGGAGTGGATCCATCGCTGGTTCCACCAGGGGGCGGAGGTGAGCAAGGAGCAGTCTCTCCAGGGTCTTCATCAAGTGGGACGTCAAGGCCACCGGTCTGTAGCTGTTCAGGTCTTTGGGGTGGGAAGTTTTTGGTACAGGTACCACACAAGATGTTTTCCACAGCTGTGGTACCCTCCCCAGTTTCAGGCTCATGTTGAAGATATACGTCACAATCCCACACAGCTGGTCTGCACAGGACTTGAGGAGCTTTGCGCTGATGCCGTCCGGTCCCGGCGCCTTCCTCGCCTTGATCTTCCTCAGCTCCGTCCTCACCTGGGTCCTGGTCAGGGTCAGGATGGGGGGCTGTGTGTTGGGAGTGGGGGGGTGTTGGTAGAGTGGGGAGTGGGCAGCAGGACTTGATTTCTTTAGAGGCAGCAGTGGTTGTTGTGCAGTCAGGGGGGAGGGCGGTTGGTCAAATCTATTGAAAAACAGATTCAGGTTGTTCGCCCACTCCCTGCCCCCTGTGGCCTGGGGGGAGGTATTCTGGAGCCCCGAGATGGTTTTGAGGTTTCTCCAGACCCCGCCGATGTCGCTCTGTTGCAGCTTGTCCTCCATCTTCTTCCTGAAGCTGTCCTTGCCTTCTCTGATCTTTCTCCTCAGCTCCCTCTGTACGGACTTCAGCATCTCCCTGTTCCCTGACCTGAAGATCCTCTTCTTCTCTCTCAGAAGTGTTTTAATCTCAGGGTTGATCCAGGGTTTGTTGTTTGAGTGACGCCGTATGGTCTTGGTGGGAACGGATTTGTCCACACAGAAGCTGAGGTAGCCCGTGAAGGTGTGAATGAGGCCATCGATGTCCTCACCATGTGGATCGCAGAGCTGCTTCCAGGCGGTGGCTTCAAAACAGCCCTTTAGGGTGTCCATTGTCTCCTCAGACCATAACTCCACAGTGTGCATGGCCGGAGGTTGTCTGTGCACTAGGGGTTTGTACACCGGCCGGAGATGAACCAAGTTGTGATCCGATCTCCCGAGTGGGGGTAGTTGTGATGAGGTGTACGCCTCCTTAGTGTTTGCGTAGAATAAATCCAGTGTTTTATTGTCTCTAGTGTGGCATGTGACATACTGGGTGAACGTGGGTAGAATGGGAGACAGTGAAACATGGTTGAAATCGCCTGAGATGAGGAGAAGAGCATCTGGGTGTTCTGTCTGCAGCCTGCTGGTTACTGAATGGATGACGTCACGTGCTGTCCCAGCGTTCGCCGTCGGATTTGCATAAACAACAATGCAGATCACGTGTGAGTGTTCTCTCGGGAGATATGTAGGCCTCATGCTAACAGCTAGCAACTCAATGTCTTTGCTGCAGTGTCGTTGTTTAACAGTGATATGTCCCGGTCTGCACCAGTTGTTGTTAACATACATGATCACTCCACCGCCCCTAGCCTTGCCACTGTCTGGTGTTCGGTCAGCTCGTATCATGTGAAAACCCTCCAGCTCAATGTTAGCATCTGCTGCTAGTTCAGTTAGCCACGTCTCAGTAAACAAAAGGAGAGAGCACTCCCGGTATGTGCTATCATAACGGGAGATAGCCGCTAGCTCATCTAACTTTCCCAGTATCGACCGTACATTTCCCATGACAACAGATGGAAGGGAGGGTCTGTACCTTATATTTTTTGTCCTCCGCCTTACTCCAGCCCGGCAGCCGCGGCGTTTTCGCCTCAGTTCTCTCGGTATGTCGAGTATTTCCAATGGGACCGGGTGGCGGTTGAATGCTAGCAGCTGTTCTCTGCTGTATCGTATCCTGCTATAGACAGTGGCTCCGTCCACCGGCTCAGGAGACATTTAGGACGATCTGTGTGTCCGTGATATAAGTGGGGTGAAAAAAAAAGACGGATCAAAAGAGAGAGGAAGGGAAAAAGACTCGGAATCGAGCCGCTGTTGCAAAAGGCAGCCGACTCGTGTGGCGCCCCTATAAATGTATTTTATGCTAATTATTTGAGTGAGAAATTACCAGTTTACTCTGCATTCCTTGATAACAAACCAAGTAGATTTATGAAGCCATCTGTTTAAAACCCTCTGAGGTCTGAAATGTCAATGAACAGTTTTATTTTTTTACATTCTGCATTCACAAATTTTCATTTTTTTGTCAATAAAGTGACACTCTGGCAAAAATCCCATTTTTTTCTGTTGTTAACGTGTCTGTAACATGTTTTTTGTGACTTACAAGACATATCAAGAGCAAAATATTACTGCAGTCCCAAGTCTATGTTTTTCTGCTGTGAATGTCCAGTTTAGGAATGCCCTCCTCCAATGAGCAAGTTTGGACAGACTGTTTTTAGCTACGTTGTGGGGGCATGGTGTAGGGGTTTTCTCCACCCAGAGAAGGCAGGGGGAAGGGGAGAATAAAGGGCTTTTTCCATTAGCCCCGCTTAGCCCAACACGGGACAGCTCAGCATGCTTTGTAACTCTTTCCACTAGCCCCAACACGGTTTAACAGCCGCGATTTTCATCCCCGCTTGAGGGCAGGGTACAACCGTGCTGAGTCGTGCCGTGTTGTGACGTCAAAAGACTGGTCGCCGCTGATTGGTCAGGTCGTAACGTCACAAAAGCGACCGTCTTCTGATGAATCTACACACGACCGCCATTTGCAATATTTCACGGACTAACTCGGTCACGGAGTAAATACGATATTAATACAGACAGCGTTGTAGGTTTTGCGGAACTCTACACCGTGGTCCAACGAAGAGGTGCAGAGTTTTCTCTGCTTGGTGGCAGATCCACAGTGAGGAGTGACCCGGACCGATACAGATGGCAGCCCAGCATAGAACCGGACTACCGACAAGCTGAAGACGAACGTGAGAGAACCATCGATGGTGAATGATTTGTAATAATGTGCATCTGTTCGCTTATTTATCCTGTTGGTGGTAAGCTCACTTTTTTTGAGCCATACAGCGCTGTTCTGTGCTGGCTAACGAGTTTTAGCTAATGAGTTTTAGCTAGTAGCTAGCTAGTACCAACTGCTGATTCGCGCTTGTTTTCTCCTAAATATTCGCTTGTGAGAGCAAAACGATGAAATATGTTAATCCTGGTTAAAGTCCTGGTTTGTGTACGTATTGCACTTTGATGCTGCACATTAAATTGTGTGCAATTTAATGCTAGAATGTGTTTCCACATGCCAGGGGTTAGCCTCCCTGTTTATATTGTGGATACTGGTGAAATGGACCACAGGAGCCGAAATCTCGTCATATTAAAATTGCTTTTTCAAACCAGGGATTTATAAAGTCATTCATATAATTTTCTAAAGCGTCAGAATAGACCCACACACCTATTCTGTGGATCCTGCAGTGCTTGTCAGGGAAACGAAGCATTTTTGTCACATCCCACCACTGACTTTCACAGGTGTATTTCCCTAATACAGTTAGATCTCCAAAAATTAGAATGTCATGAAAAACTTAAATATTTTTTGTCACTCATTTCAGAAAGAGAAATCCGTATATTATAACGATTCATTACACAGACAGTGATATATTTCAAGCATTTATTTATTTTAATTTTGATGATTATGGCTTACAGCCCCTGAAAACCCCAAATTCAATTTGGCAAAAAATTAGAATATTACATAAAATTAACTTTAAAAAATAGTTTTTAAATATAAATGTTGGCCGCTGAGGTGTTGGTTAATATGGGCTGTAGCCGTAATCATCAATATTAAAATAAACACTTGCAATATATAACTGTCCCTGTAATGAATCTATATATGGGTTTCACTTTCTGAAATGAGTGAAAAAAATACTGAATTTTTTCATGGTATTCTAATTTTTGAGATGTGCCTGTATATGTGTTGAACTTGCTTGAAACTAACCACCATCCATTTCTGTCGTTCATCTAGGCAAGAGGAAATCAGCCACCCCACAACCTACCTTGCTACTGTGGAACATACTGAAATCCTTTGCTTTTATAGGTAAAGTGTCAAAACCAAAGTAGCACAATTTCCACTTAATATAAAAGGGACTGAACTGAGATTTATTTGATTGTGTGAATATGGCACATCAACTGTAAAATAAACCGATTGTTAATGTTTTGTTTTGTTTTTTTTGTCAGATCACTTGTGTGATCCTTTGTGAGTTATGTTCATAACTGTATGTTTTGGCGAATGTGAGATGTTCAGTCGTCAATATAATTTACTTTATATGTGTAGTTTATAGTCTATCATCAATAAACTCATGCAGTAACAGGACACATTACAAATATTTGAGACCCATTGTAGTGCTTCCTTTTATATTTTAGCAATGCTAGTACAAAACACCGCCCACACATGAAGCAAGGGCAACAAGAGACACTTTTACAGACAAGACAAACTTTTATTGATAAAAACTTCATATTTTGACTGAGCGACTCCATACTCGGTGATGCACACCTTCAGTTAAAGTACTAGATTCCATTCAAGTGAATGTTTTAATTCATTCTGATTGCTGTAGTAAAAACAGATGATTTTAAATGTAACACAGCCCTTGTAAAATCTACCGAAGCGCAGCTACATGAAAATTGTGGTTAAATACAACAACAAAGTACTTATTGTCACATTCAAATTGTAATCCCTCCTGTTTTGTTTTTCTTATGAATTCTTGGATGAAATATGGTGGGCAATATAAGCTGCAGCTTCAGCCATCACCCATTTCAGATAACCTATGTTGAACTGTATAATCAGAGGAGTTATTGTTTAATTTGACCTTGTTAGAATAATATAACAAAGGAGAAAAAATCGATTTTCTTTTAATCTTTACTTTTAATCAATCCGAAATAAAGATTCATTCATTAATTCACATTCCACCACTGGCTTTTAGCAACAAGTGTATTTCCCAAATATGTTTTAAACTTGCTTTAATTAACCACCACCCATTTGTCTTTTGTCTAGGCAAGAGGGAAACTGTCCACCCCAACTGGACCTTGCCTCACTATTTACAGAGATGCAGGCTGAAGATCTGCTGAACCAGGACCAGTACGAGGGGCCGATCCAGTTGCTTCTCAGTGAGGCAGCGTGGCTGCCATGTGTGACCATTCCAGTTTTTTTTTTACAGTTTGAATTTTGCACATTCTGAATAATCTGGAATTTGCTGCTGATTGTAATAAACAATTTAGTGACTTATGTGTTTGCATCATGATTTTCTATTTTGTCTGTTAAGACACCAGTGGGAAAAGAGTCAACTGTACAAAGGATTTATCGTGACCTTGAAAATAATGGCTCATTTTTAAGAAAAAAGTAACCAAAACAATTATTTTATTAACTGAAGACTGTATTGTTGGATGTGCCACCGCAGAAGACCCTGCATACTTTAGTGACAGTACCAGTATATGGAGGAAATCTGGGTCATATTAGCATCTGCTCTTCATCATAATGGGTTTGGGCAGGGGTGTCTAATCATGTGCCATGGAGGGCCAAGACCCTGCAGGCTTTACCTCCAACCAGTGTCTTCAACAGCAGATTCCACTGAACTTCTTCCACTGACTGATCAGTGAGAACACCTGCTGAAGAGACTGGGTAGATGAGAGAACCTGCAGGGTCTTGGCCCCCATGACACATGATTGGAAGCCCCCGGATTAGGTTTAATGGGATTTAACATTTTAACACAAACTGCTTTATGGTTCATAATTCTGTTGACAGACTTACACCAAACCAAAAGTGATTTCTCAAACTGCTGGATTATTCTTAGCTTTTCCAATCTTTCAGTATTTAATTTATGCCACATGGTGGTAACCTTCACATATAAAAAAAGAGACATCTGCAAAAACTTCAGAGGTTTATTGTCAGTGCAATTCCCAGTGCAATACTACATGAATGCATGTCTAGTACATTGTTGATGCAGAGAATATATATTTCTACAGTACATGTATCTAGTAAATCAAGTATTTTCCATGTAACCTTGTGACTGCATTATTTTAATTGCTTTTAATCCTAGATCAAGTTTGTTTTGGCCTAAAATGCATGATAACTGTCAACTATATCTTATTATACCTAACTCAGTACTGTTTACTTTTTGAATATATATTTTGTGGCTAATATAGTTATTAACATGGCGATCAAGTTGTGTCAGCTGATCATTTTTTTCTATAACACCACCTCAGACTCAATTCTGCAGAAGCAGGTACGTCCATGATGTCTCAACAGTCTCTCCATGATTTTCAAGCAGATCAGAGCAATTTGTTGTACAGGAAATAAACGTTTCTACAGACATTCTTAAGCTCTATAACCACTGATCGTTTGTGAAGCTGTGCTGACATCAGTGACAGGCTGTGTTGAACGCCCAGACCGACTGAAGCAGTAATTTCCCCACAACAGAGCCATCTGAAACACACACAGCATACATATTTTAGTACCTAACAGCGATACTGTCGTACTACAGTGTAGTACGACGTACTTATAGCAAACTAGCATTAGCAACATTAGCTTACATATTACATTAGCTTACTTATATATGACCTAGTTTGTATCCTCATGTCTTTGGCTCTCTCAGAAGCTGCAGAACTATTCCAGAGTGTTTCATCTCGCTGCCTGTACCCTTGTCTGGCGGTCCTTTTTTGGCATTTACGGTGAAAAAAGCCACAGACCGAGGAGTCGCCTTATACAGCCGCATGTGTTTATGTTTTGCTTGGGTCGCGTGTTTTACGTCATGGGAGTGTGGCGCCGCCTCGCTGTTATAGAAATCCCACCCACCCCAGCTTAACACAGTTGTAATGGAGACAAAAGCGAGCCAAACCGTGTCGAAGTGAATCGAGACGTGCCGAGGTGTGCTGGGCTAGTGGAAAAGTGCCTTAATGGACCAAAGGAGGAGGTGTCACCTGAGTGTATCAGATGGGACAGTTAGGTCTTTGCACCCCCTGGGGAGAGTAACAGATGCCGGTGCCACTAAGAGAAGAAGGTTGTTGGAGCGGCGCCGGTGCTATGTCATGTTAATGTGCCACACAGTGCTTTGTGCAAATAACAATGCATTATGGTCGGAAGTTCCGGGTCTCAATGCATGGGAATAAAGAGATAAAAGAGGAATGCACAGAGACCCGGGATTCTTGTTTGCTATAAATTATGTTGGAGAAGGGATAAAGTTTCTGTGTCGTCCAGGTTGTTGCCTCGACTTCCTCCTTTCTCCACACTGGTGACCCGAAGATGTGCCATGGAAAATGAGCAGAGCACCACCCCGGAGACTGCCTGGAGGGAGAGCACCAGCGCCGCGTGCGTGGTCTCAGTTGAGCTCCCAGACTTATGGCTTCACAACCCGACCGCGTGGTTCTTGCACATAGAAGCCCAGTTCGCACTCCGCGGGATAACAACGGACAATACCAGATATTACTACGTGGTTGCTGCGCTGGATGCGCGCGCCACGTAACAGGTGACGAGCCTGCTCCAGGAGCCGCCAGCCCAAGGAAAATATGAAGCGCTCAAGAGGATGCTTCTCCAGCGCTATACCCTTTCTGACAATGAGAGGACAGAGATGTGCCTAACACGTTCGGAGTTAGGGGACAAGTCAGCAGTGGAGTTTATGGAGAGTATGTTGGCGCTGAGGGGGAAGGATGACGAATCTTTCCTGTTGGCCCACTTGTTCCTCAGGAACCTACCGGCTACAGCGAGGGCCATCCTGGTCAACTCGCCACAGCTGGTTGCTAAGGACTACTGTGCAATGGCGCAGGAAGCAGACCACATCATCTTGGCGACCAGAGCTCCCAGCGTGCAGACAGTGGCACCGGCATCCATGAAGGACTCCAGCGAGGCCAAGGAGCCGTTCATGGTAGCCAGGACAGACACCAGAAGACGAAGGACGATCTGTTTTTATCATTGCCGTTTTGGCTTGAATGCCCAGTGCTCCCTGTTGCCATGCCAATTCAAGTAGCTGGGAAGCTGGCACGTTTGGAATTTGGTGGCAGCTGCAACCGATGATGACAGGAACAGACTGCTTTATGTCACGTACACACATTCGGGGAGATATTTTTTGGTGGACTCTGGCTCCTAGAAGAGCCTCATCCTGCCGGTCAATGCAGACAGGGTGGCAGGACGCAGCGGTCCCAAGATCACGGCTATCAAGGGATCCACCATCAGGACATTTGGCGAACGGACACTGACGATATGCTTACACGGACGCAACTTTCAGTGGGACTTTGTGATAGCTGCATGTTCCAACCCCATTTTAGGCCCAGATTTTTTATGTGCTTATGGGTTGTTAGCCGATGTTGCTAATAGGAAATTAGTGGATGCTGTCTCTTTTACTTCACTACCCTGCACAGCTCGGGGAGCTGGGTCGACAACACTGGCTAACATTATAGCTCCAGGGAGTAAGTACCAACATTTGCTGGCTCAGTTCCCACCACTCACGGTCCCAACTTTTTCAGCTACAGTAACAAAACACGGTGTCGGGCACTTTGTAACAACAAAAGGTCCGCCGGTGTTCGTGCGTCCTCGGCGTTTGGACGCAGCTAAACTGGCCAGCGAGCAAGAGGAGTTTGCCAATTTAGAGCAGTTGGGCATCGACAGGCGCTCCAACAGCATGGGCATCCCCACCACCCATGGTGCCTAAAGTCGACGGTTTGTGGTGACCGTGCAATGATTTCCAGCGCCTGAATAACACCATGGAACACGATTGTTATCCCATTCCGCTCATCTAGGATTTGTCCGTGCACCTGGCCGGTGTGCATGTTTTTTCGAAAGTGGATCTGGTCTGCAGATACCATCAGTTCCCAGTGCACACGGAAGACATTCCAAAAACAGCGGAAATAACTCCTTTCGGCCTTTTTGAGTTTTTAACGCATGCCATTCACATTAAAAGGCGCGGCACAGACTTTCCAGAGGATGATGGATGCAGTGCTTCGCGACTTGTCTTTAATTTTTGTCTACTTAGACGACATTCTGTAGCTAGCGCGTCCGAGGAGGAGCACATCACCCATCTCAAGACGGTTTTCCAGAGGGTGGAAGCACACGGACTGATAGTTAACCCGGCACAGTGCCAGTTCGCCATACCAGAGATTGATTGTTTGGCCCACCACATTTCACTGGAGGGGGCAATTTTGTTACCAGATAAGGTACACGCTGTGGCGGACTTTCCTCCCCCGCAGACTGTGAGCACTACAGGAGTTTTTGAGAATGGTTCATTTTTATAACCATTTCCTTCCCCGAGCAGCCCAGCTGATGCAGCCGTTGTATGCCGCACTTAAAAAAAGGAGCCTGCGGAAGCCATCAACTGGACTCCCGGGCAAGTCCAGGCTTTTACTAATGCCAAAACAGTGCTTGCGGATGCCGCATTGTTAGCCCACCTGGATCCGTCTGTACAGATAGCGCTCACAACAGATGCATCTGATGTTGCCATAGTGGCAGTGGTGGAGCAGTGCATTTCAGGTTTGTGGCAGCCGCTCACATTTTTTGCTGGCAACGAACGCAAGTAAAGCACATTCGATAGAGAATTGCTGCCTCTCCACCTGGCGACACGCCATTTCCAGTTCTGGCTGGAAGGGTGTGAGTTCACCGCGTTCGTGGACCATAAGCCGCTGACACACGCGATGTCCAAGACCTCGGAACCGTGGTTGGCCCAGCAGCAACGGCATTTGGCCTCAATTTCGGAGTTTACGACCGACATTCAACACGTTGCCGGTAAACTCAACATCGTGGCCGATTGCCTGTTGCGCACATTAATCACCCCAGTCTACATGGGAATAGATTTCCCCGCCATGGCCACGGAACAAGCCGGGGATGCGGACATTTGCATGCTCCAGTCTGCGCCAACTGGGTTAAGGCTGGAGAACAGTCTATTGCAAGAAGGGTGCCCCCCCTTTGCTCTGCGACTTCTCCACCGGCCGCCCGCACCTGGTGGTTCCAAGCTCTTGGTGCTGTCGCGTTTTTGAGTTGGTCCACTCCCTTTCGCATCCGGGAGTGCGCGCTTCATTGAAGGTAGTGGGGCGAAATTCGTCTGGACACGCTTGCACAAAGACGTGAAAGAGTGGGCTGCAGCTTGCGCCGCGTGCCAGCGGGCCAAAGTGCACAAGCACACCAGAGCCCCCCTCGAGGCAAGGATTTGTAACACTTTTTGTGGGTGACACCGTGACATTTGGTGCGATGTGATTGGGTGTTGGTGGGCTGATGGTTACATCAGGGGCTTGCTTCTCATGGGCTGTCTCACACTGCTTGTAGGTTGTCGTGCTGACCTCCATTGGGAGGATGAAAACGATGAGGAAGCACAAGTACCAGGCTAGCAGAGTGTCAGACAGCACCATGCACTGCTTCTTCTTGAAATCTCCATATTGGTGCAGCAGGAACAGTGCCAAGAAAAACACCACAACAATCTCAATGCCAAGAGCTGCCCCGCTCATCATCTCAGCAGGTCTACAATAACTGGGCTCAGTCTCGCTAATCCCACTCCAAATCCCGGCTAGGAGGTTAAACCACATCCATGTGGATTTGGTGGAACCCCTCCCGCTGTCGCAGGGTTTCACGCACCTTTTGACAGTCATGGACCGTACCATGCGCTGGCCTGAAGTGGTCCCACTGGCTTCTACCACGTCCGCGGAAGTGACACGTGCTTTTTTGTCTGCTGGGGTGGCACGTTTCAGATCTCCATCGGACATCACGTCTGACAGGGGTCCACAATTTGTTTCAGAACTCTGCTCCGCGATGGCCCAGAGCCTGGGGGTCAAAATTCACCTCACTACCACGTACATCCCCCAGGCTAATGAGTTATGCCAGTGTTTTCGTTGGTCGTTTAAAGCAGCGCTGAAAGCTTCGCTCACGGACACAAATTAGGTCAACCGCATGCCCTGGGTTCTTTTAGGGTTGCGTGCCACACCTAAAGAAGATTTGGCAGCCTTCCTGGCAGAACTCATTTTTTCTCAGCCGCTGCGGATTCCCAGAGAGTTTTTACCAAAAAAAAAAAAAAAACCACGCCTGAGGCTGATCCGCCCATGCAGTTTTTACACAGTACGGAGGTTGGGACTGTACTGGGCCCAGCCCACCATTGTTTTCCCTGCACATTCATCCCAAAAAGCTTGCAGAACGCCTGTTTTATTTTTGACAGGCATGATGTGCACCAGAACCCGCTGCGCCCACCGTACGACGGACCGTTCAGGGTGTTGGAACCTGGAGCGAAGCATTTTGTGTTAGACTTGGGGGGACGAAGGGAGACCGTCTGCATCAACAGGCTTAAGCCCGCTTTTGTGTTGGCAGACGAGCAGGTGGTGTTGGCTCAAGCTCCCCGGCACGGGCGCCCACTGTTGGTGGCTGCCCAAGTTGGTGATCCCTCGGCAGGGACCTGCACTCGCGCTAATGTGTTTTCTCCCCCTCCCTTTTTCCCACCACAGACTGACGTGCCTTCCTGTACACCCCGCCAGCAGGGCTGTTCAAATGGATTGGCGACCCCCCACTACAGCCACTATGGGTGCCAGCTCAAGCCCAAAGGACGGGGGGTTAGTGCCCTTTCTGGGTGTTCGGGGGGGGGGGGCTGTGTGGGGGCATGGTGTGGGGGTTTTCTCCACCCAGAGAAGGCAGGGGGAAGGGGAGGAATGAAGGACCGACAGAAGAGGTGTCACCAAGGAGTATCAGATGGGACAGTTAGGTTTATGCACCTCCGGGGAGAGTAACAAATGCCGGTGCCACTAAGAGAAGAAGGTTGTTGAAGCAGCGCTGGCGCTATGTCATGTTAATGTGCCACACAGTGCTTTGTGCAAATAACAATGTGTTATGGTCGGAAGTTCTGGGTCTCGATGCATGGGATTAAAGAGATAAAAGAGGAATGCACAGAGACCCGGGATTCTTGTTTGCTATAAATTATGTTGGAGAAGGAATAAAGTTTCTGTGTCATCCAGGTTGTTGCCTCGCCTGCCTCCTTTCTCCACAATGTAAGTATTCCTGCTTAGCCTGATTGGTTATAATATTAACCAATCAGATGGCACTCTTGGCTACCACAGGAGTTGAGGGAGCTAAAAGCATCCATTTTGCATAGGTAGCGAAGCAGCGGAGAAGGAGGGGAGGGGGGACCCGTCTTGGATGTGGCTCGGCGAGACCACTGCTCTCAGCTCACTTTGCCAGTGGAATGTGAACTGCCCGCATGTGTGATAGTGAGTGTGCGTGTATGTGTGCACATGAGGGTGTGTGTGTATGTGTGTGTGTGTGTATGTGGGTGGATGTCTGGGAGTGGAGGATGTGTGTATGGGTAGGAAAACTTTGTTGGGTGGCGGGGTGGGGCAGTCCATCTAGTGGCATGGGGTTGGCGAGTCAGGGCCTGCTTGTCCCGGCTGTCCTGCTGTTGTGTCGCGGGGCGGGGCGCTTTGTCGTATTGCCCCTGGTGTCATTGGTGGCAGTGGGTGTGTGTGGGTGCTCGGGGGTGGTTGGGGGGGTGGGGGGCGTTGGTTTGGAATGGTGGCTATGTTGCCGTCAGGCTGCCCTGGGGTGGCTGTGGCTGTGGGGTGGCCTGCCACTGTCGGTGTGCATCTGGGGTGGGTGGTCAGTGGGCTTGCGTGGGTGCTCGTGGGTGTCACTTGGCATGTGGGGCGCCGTGTGGGTCCGGCCCATTGTTCACTATTGTGACTATTGTTGTTGTGCATGTTCATGTGTGCAAGATGAGTGGGAATGGGTATGGCTGCCCCATCATGTTTGTAGTACTGGGAGCGCCAGGGTGCGATGCTGGTGGGTCCTGGGCTGCTCGGCCTGGCAGCCCTCACCCTGGATTGGATTTGGGGGCAGTGGGTGGCTTCATGAACTAGTTTGTGAGCTGGCTTCTGGGTGGGGGATGGCCTCGCTTTTGGACCGCCTTCGTCCCAATCTTAACCCCCCCCCCCCCCCGATTCTGGTTGGAATATGGATCTTCTTGGATACGTTTAGGGCTTTGGGATGGGGGTGTGCTGCATTGTGTCGGCGAAGGGGATACCTCTGCTGCACGGTGGGGCTGCCCTCACCTCAATTTTAATTGCATTTTAGACACTGAGTGCTTGGGGGGATGGGGGCCCCGCTGCCTATCGCAGTGGCTAGGGGTGCGCCAACCACCATCCCCCCAATTTTAACTGCACTATGATAGTCCACACATTTACACACAATCACATCATACAACCGACAGACACTTACCATGTTTTGTGCAAGTGGGTGGGGGGTGGGGGTCTTCTCCCAACCCTGTTATCCTCCTCCTGCTGGGGGCGTGGGGGCCCTGTGGGGAGCCTGGGACCCGTCCTGTTGTCAAAATCCCTGGGTGCTGCTGAATGTATAGATACAACCAAGGGAGTGAGAGCGGGACTGAGGGAGAGTGAGGGAGTGATGAATGGAGGTGGTGATGGTGGGTCAGTTTTGTGTGGCACTTTGCATGTCGGGTGGCATCTCGGGGCACCTGCAGTGATCTGCTGATCAGTCGCTCGGGTGGGCACTGGGGGTGGGGGTCTGCTTCTGTGGCCGTGGCCGCGGCCGCCCTGGGGTGGGTCGGCAGGGGGGCTGGCCGCTGGCCTTGGCCGGGTACAGGAGTGAGAGAGAATGGGTGGATCCGAGTGAGTGAGTGAGAGTGAGGGAGTGCATTTGGGTGCGTATGGGAGCATGAGGGTGTGAAGGTGTGGGGATGGGTGTGTCTGCGAGTCGGGAGGTGCTGGATTGAGGGGGGTAGTGCCTCTCAGCTATGTGGGCTCCCCTGGGCGGAGGGGACTTCTTTGGACATAAGGGTCCCCGGGGTGTGTGGCGGTGGCACGGGGGGGGGGGGGTGCAGTCCCACTGTGGGGGTGCCTGGGGGGGCTCGCGCCAGGGGGCGCGGGCCAGTCTCTGGCCCAGGGGATGGGGTTGCTGGCGTCCTGGCGCCTGGGGATCGGGGGCTGGCGTTGGCCCCACTGGGGGAGGCGGTACCGGGCCTGGGGGTGTGGGCCCACCGCACCGGCCTCCTGGTGGCCTGGCCTCGCTCGATCATCCCTCCAGGGGCGGATGCCTGGCTTTCCTGGGGCTTGTTGACCTCAGGCATTTGTGCCCTGTGGGGGTTGGTGGCGCTTCCTTGCCTGCTCTAGGTTCCCGGGGGGAGAGTTGCTGCAACCGGCCCCCCTCTTCGTATGTTTCCTGACAAACCACTCACATGCACACACTTATTTGGAGTGCGCTCCCATATATATGCACACAGACGCACACGCACAAATTTCTCTCCTTTAACAGGTGTGGAAACCAGACTCATGTTGAGACGTCTCCGGTGGAAGAAGCAGTTTGTCCTCTATTTGTTTTAGTTGTTGGTTTGTTTGTCTTTTTTTCTGTTCCCCTCCCTTTTCTCTCCCTCTCCACACACTTCCTTTCCCTATTCCTCATCCTGTTGGGTCTTCCATGGGTAAAATAATTTAAATAAAGTAGTAAAAGTTATTACATAAGGAGTGTACAACAATATACAGTACATAGTTACAGTTACAGTACATAGTTACAGTACATAGTGGGTGCATGTGCACGCAGCGACCGGCAGCGGATGAAAAAAGTTTGACATCTGTGTCTCTGTTTTATGCACTTTAAGGTGTTTTAACGTAATTCTCTGTGCCGTTTTTGTCTTTGAATGTTTGTGGACTACAGTGAGGCAAAAAAGTATTTAGTCAGCCACCAATTGTGCAAGTTCTCCCGCTTAAAAGATGAGAAAGGTCTCCAATTTTCATCATAGGTATACCTCAACTATGAGAGACAAAATGAGAATAAAAAAAATCCAGAAAATCACATTGAAGGGCTCCATGCAAGATCTCACCCCATGGGGTCAAAATTACCACGAGAACGGTGAGCAAAAATCCCAGAACCACATGGGGGGACCTAGTGAATGACCTGCAGAGAGCTGGGACCAAAGTAACAAAGGCTACCATCAGTAACACACTACACCGCCAGGGACTCAAATCCTGCAGTGCCAGACGTGTCCCCCTGATTAAGCCAGTACATGTCCAGGCCCGTCTGAAGTTTGCTAGAGAGCATTTGGATGATCCAGAAGAGGATTGGGAGAATGTCATATGGTCAGATGAAACCAAAATAGAACTTTTTGGTAAAAACTCAACTTGTCGTGTTTGGAGGAGAAAGAACACCATACCTACTGTGAAGCATGGGGGTGGAAACATCATACTTTGGGGCTGTTTTTCTGCAAAGGGACCAGGACGACTGATCCGTGTAAAGGAAAGAATGAATGGGGCCATGTATCGTGAGATTTTGAGTGAAAACCTCCTTCCACCAGCAAGGGCATTGAAGATGAAACGTGGCTGGGTCTTTCAGCATGACAATGATCCCAAACACACCGCCCGGGCAACGAAGGAGTGGCTTCGTAAGAAGCATTTCAAGGTCCTGGAGTGGCCTAGCCAGTCTCCAGATCTCAACCCCATAGAAAATCTTTGGAGGGAGTTGAAAGTCCGTGTTGCCCAGCGACAGCCCCAAAACATCACTGCTCTAGAGGAGATCTGCATGGATGAATGGGCCAAAATACCAGCAACAGTGTGTGAAAACCTTGTGAAAACTTACAGAAAATGTTTGACCTCTGTCATTGCCAACAAAGGGTATTTAACAAAGTATTGAGATGAACTTTTGTTATTGACCAAATACTTATTTTACCGAGGAATTTACCAATTAATTCATTAAAAATCCTTCAATGTGATTTTCTGGATTTTTTTTTTTTTTCCTTATTTTGTCTCTCGTAGTTGAGGTATACCTATGATGAAAATTGGAGACCTCGCTCATCTTTTAAGTGGGAGAACTTGCACAATTGGTGGCTGACTAAATACTTTTTTACCCCACTGTATATAACGAAGAGCTCCTTGGTTCCATCAGTATGGATTTCCTTCTTGTTTTTGTTGTTTCTTTCTTACCGGCTCTTTGTCTTGGAGGTAAGCGTGATCGCGATCACACCGGCAAGAACGCAGTATTCCAGAGACATGTTACTGCATTTAAACATGGATAATGCAGCATCTGTGTTTGAATCTGTGCCACAACTGCCGGGTTTTATTTTAAGAGATTTCCATGGACAAAGCGATGAAAAGAGAGACAAGAGGAGGAAACGTGGAAAGCGTGGAGGCGTAAGATTAAACCTGAGGAGGCATCAGCTTAACTGCATCCCTCTTCCTTCCATTATTATGGGGAATGTACAATCCCTGAGAAATAAAGTGGATGAAATTCAAGGAAATGTACAATATCAGAAGGATTTCAAGAACTGCTGTGTCATGGCTTACACGGAGACGTGGTTTACGGCGCATGACCGGGACTCGGACCTGTGTATTGATGGCTTTGGAGCCCCACTTCGCTTGGATCGGCAGGAAGAGGTAACGGAGAAATGTCAGGGTGGTGGCGTATGTTTATATATTAATAAACAGTACTGTACATCTGTCACGGTCAGAGAGTGCATCTGTACACCAGATGTGGAGCTTCTGTCCATGTCACTACGCCCTTTTTATCTGCCCCGCGAGTTCCCCCAACTTTTCATAAGGACTGTGTACATTCACCCGAGAGCGGATGCTGCATCCGCCTCCAGCACCGTCTTTGATGTGGTCCAGCGGTTGCAGTCGATTTCCCCAGAGGCTCCAAATTTTATCCTTGGGGATTTTAACCATGTGTCTCTAAAGAAGACACTTAAAAACTTTTATCAGTATGTCTCCTGCCCAACCAGGCGAAAAAAGACATTGGACCTGTGCTACGGATCCATAGAGAGGGCCTATAAATCTCTTCCCCTTCCTCCTTTAGGATCCTCAGATCACAACTGTGTACATTTGCTGCCCACATATAAAACTGCTCTCAGAAGAGACAAGGCGAAGACCAGAGACATAAACGTGTGGACAGAAGATTCAGTGCACTGCCTCCAGGAATGCTTTAACTGTACGGACTGGGACAGTTAAAGCATCTGCAGTTCACTGGCCTGCAGAGAAGATTTGGACTCTTTAGTGGACGTGACATGCTCATACATGGCTTTCTGCAGGGACATGATCGTTCCACGTAAACGTGTCAAAATATATCCCAACAACAAGCCATGGGTTACAAAATCAGTTAAATCCTGCTTACAGAGGAAAGCACTTGCCTTTGAACAAGGGGTTGTTTCTGAGCTGCAGGTTTCCACAAAAGAGCTGAAGTCCAAAATTTTAAGAGCAAAACAGAATTATAAATCAGAGTTGGAAAGCAAGATGACAACAAAGAAGCTTGGTTCAGCCTGGGCTAGTATGAAAACTATTGCAGGCCTTCAGAGCACAGAGTGCAGTAATCGTGTGTTTTTAGATGGTTTTAATTCAGACACAGAGCTGGCTAATGCTCTTAATTGTTTTTATGGTTGTTTTGACTCCTTTGATTTTAGCACAGAAACCCAAGATTTGAAACAGAAACTCAAAGACAATCAGCACTTTAATATTGAGGTGCAGGATGTTAAAAGGGAGTTCTGCGCTGTAAAAGTGAACAAAAGTCAGGGCCCTGATAATATATGTGGGCGCTTGGTAAAGTCCTGTGCACATGAACTGAGTCCTATATTTCATTACATTTTCAATAAGTCCTTACAGACACAACATGTGCCTAAGATCTGGAAAGAAGCCGTAGTTGTCCCCGTTCCAAAATCCAGCTGTCCTAAAGCGGTAAACAACTTTAGACCAGTTGCTTTGACTTCAATTTTAATGAAAAATTTTGAAAAACTGGTCAGATGTGAGGTCCTAAGGCAGACTGAACATGCATTGGACCCCCTGCAGTTTGCCTATAGGCCTCACAGAGGAGTGGAGGATGCCACTGTCACTATGTTTGGCATGCTTTTTAAACATCTGGATTTTAATGGGACACATGCCAGACTTTTATTTGTGGACTTTTCCTCCCCCTTTAATACAATCCAACCTCATATCTTAGTTGAAAGGCTCCTGCAACAATTTGATTTGAGCAATAATCTGGTGGGTTGGATTCTGGATTTCTTAACCAACAGGACGCAGAGAGTAAGGGTCAATGGTACATTGTCTGACCTAAAGTGCTCTTCTACTGGCTCTCCTCAGGGGTGTGTGTTGTCACCACTACTCTTCATCCTGTACAAAACATGTGTCGGAGCAGACATGACAACAGACACATTATAAAGTATGCTGATGACTCAGTTATTGTCAGTCTCCTCCAGGATGGTGAGAGTGGCCACGGCCCAGTAGTTGATGATTTTGTTCACTGGTGTGAGGATTCCTATCTGCAGCTGAATACGACAAAAACTAAAGACATGATTATTGACTTTAGGAGGAAAACTCCCAGGCACAAAGTCACCGTACTAAAAGGCCAGACCACCGAATGTGTACAATCCTACAAATATCTTGGGACGATTATTGATAGTAATTTAAACTTTGAAGAGAACTGTGAAAGGGTGTGCAAAAAGGGTCAGCAACATTCGCATTGCTTGAGAAAACTTGCACGCTTCCAAACTGACCGAACCATAATGACAATGTTTTATCGGGCTTTTATTGAATCTGTTTTATCCTTTTCTTTAGTGTCATGGTTTGGTCAGATAAAACTGAAACAGAGGAAATCCTTGGATCAGGTAGTTAGATGGTCCAGTCGTTTGCTTGGTGAGCCACAGATGAGCCTGACATCCTTGTACACCAGACAAGTACAGAGGATGGCTACCTCCATTTTAAATGATGACTCCCACCCTTTGCACTGCCACTTTCAGCTTCTTCCCTCAAGACGGAGGTTTGCTGTCCCAAAAAGTAGAACCCAGCGCTACAAAAACAGCTTTGTCCCTGCTGCTGTCAAAGAGTTGAACAAGCTGTAAAAATATATTGCACATAATTTAGGTACCTATTTATTAACTCCATTTTATATTTACTTATTTTTGTAGGATGTTACTTGGGTTCTAAATATTTTATTGGGTTTTAGACCTTTGAGTTTTTAACCTCTTTGACTAGTTTTTAACTTTTAATACGACCCTTCTCTCTTACCTCTGGTTTTTCTCCCATCTCTTTGTCTTTTTATACCCTGATTGATGGAGCCTTGAGTATTCTTATCATGTTTACAGTCAGCTTCATATGTGCCTGTGTTTGTGTCTATGTTGAATGTAATTTGTGGCTTGTAAATATGGATGTCACCAGACTGCAAAACAAATCTACCTACGGGTACAAATAAAGTAACCTGAACCTGAACCTGCATGAGAATAAGGACAGAGGTGAATGTACTGGGAAAGACAAAGTGTCTACCCTACACTGTACAAACTTGCAGTAGCCTTCCTTTGCACGCCTGCATCCGCTGTGCTCTGTCAGAGAGTATTCTCCAAAGCTGGCGAAATAATAAAAAAAGAAACTGCCTTAGTCCAAAGACTGTTGAAAAGTTATCATTTCTTAAAAAAAAAAAAAATGGATAAGTACCACAAGCACATTCACTGCAGTCATCTGAGTTGTATTATTTATTTTTCCCCTTATGATCATTGATATTTCTTCAAAGACAGTGCATTTATTGAAATGGAGGGGGGGGAATCCACACTAAACCAATAATGCCCTTGTAAAAATCTGCATTTTGTATACTTTTTGTCCACTAGATGGCCTAGTAGAGCAAATGAAGTTTCACATGAGGCTTCATCTATATGAACTATTTTGATGAAAAGCCTCAAGCCTTCAAGAAAGCCTCATCTGGCCATCACTAGATACACCTCTCTCATTCAGACACGTGTGTTTTGACTTTCATTCCTCTTCTCTCCACCTGTCTAGGCTCTCTTCCACCTGCTCCCTATTCTCACTAAAGATCACAACGTCGTCTGCAATCATAGTCCACAGAGATTCCTGCCTGCCATCTGTCACCAACAGCACACGTCACCATCTCACTGTCCTCATACAGTACGTCCTGCACAGTGGGTGATTCTTATTTTTTAACAAGGGTGATGAGGTTATTCACAAGTTTAAAATAATGTACAAATGTATAAGTGTAAATTAGGTACAAATTTGGAAAAATAAAGGCATGAAAAAAAACAAAAGGTGCTAATTTAATTTTTTTTTTAAAAAGTCAAAAATCAAAATAGATGAGAAAGTAGATGCAAATTTTTGAGGAAAAAAGTTGCAAATTTACAAGAGAAAAATCATAAACTTATGAGGAAAAACATTGCAAATTTGACAAAAAAGTTGAAAATTTGCAAGGAAAATTTGCAAAATTATGAGGAAAAAAAGTTGCAAATTTATGATTTTTTTATGTATTTCTTTTTAGAATTAGTGGCTCAAAGTCATTTTATCCAGTTCTCAGTCCCTCCAGGATTTCGCAATGTTGCCATTGCATGAATTCACGCAAAATCAGGCCAACGTCGCGTCTTTTGCACGACCTTGAAACTTTGTCCAATCACAGCAACTTTCCAACAATTTTGGCCAATCTTCGTCAACTTCTGCCAATTTCACCAGTCAGATTTGTCCCTGAGTAGCTCTCAAATGCTCAGTCTAACTAATCCGATGCGTCGCTGCACTGCACTCACTTCCGTGTTTACAGTGAGTATTAAATCACCCTTTATTGTCATTCAACCATACAACCAATCATCTACTGTAGATAAATTGTATCTACAGTGTCAATCACATACACCCCATGTGTAGAATCAGATGGGCTGCTGCCATGCAAGGCGCCGCCACAGATTTCCCTCCTCGCTGAGCACCAAGCTGGACGGCAGGAAGTTCTGCTTTTATATGGTCTTCAGCATGACCCGGCCGGGATTTGAACCCCTGCCTCCCAGGTGTGGGGCGAATGCTCTGCCAACTGAGCCACCACTCCAGTGGCTTAGCAGGTAAATTAGCAGAACACATCAGCAAAAAACAGAGTGTGATTTTAAAAAAACACTCACCCTTGAGTTTTCCCACACCGTCCCTTCCTCTGTCTCCCCCAGCCCACTGGTGAACGTCTCCTCGAGTCTCTGTGCTGAGCACACGTACAAAGTGCCGGGTTTGTGTTGAAAAATATCTGCCTGCCTGAAAGCACCCCATCGCCGGAGTGCACGTGAGGAGAGATGCCATAAAACCACACATGGATAGTGTTGAGCCAATCAGAACTCTCTGCCCTAATTGATATTATCCTCCAGGCTAGTTAGCATTTTTAATAAACTGTTTTGAAAACTTGACCCAAATTAAGATGGGTTTTGCCATTAAACTGCTTTTAAGGACCGATGCAGTTTCAGTCATTATCCTGGGCTACTGTGCATACAGCTGGGCATGTCCTTCAACTGGTAAGTCTTTTTATCACAGGATTTATTCAGATAATGTAGTGCTAGCTACTATTAGCCTTGTGGTATGTGGTTGGGCCTAGTAATCACCAATTCTGGTGTGTGTGTGTGGGGGGGGGGGGGGGGGTTTGACATGAAACTAAGACAATGAAAGGTTTTTTGTAGAAAAAAATAGCATAAAATATCATTTTAGTCAATGTAGATTTGTTTTTATACAGGATTTATATCCACCGGAGTGCATCTTTAAGGGCTTACATTGTTTTCATAATTCATACCTTATCTGTACTGTATTTATTTCTCAAAATGCGGAATTGAAATAGGTGCCTGTGCCAAAAATTTTTTTAAAAAAAAATCAAGTTCTTTATTGCAAAAAGGAAAAAAATGCAACATGTGGGCTGAAAAGTACTACTGAAAATCATAAAGTTTTAATGTTTGCCATTTTAACTGATAAATAAGGTTCAGCATGTGAGACTTTAACTCTAGATTTTGCCACCACTACCGTCATCAGCTTCTTTATCATCTTTTTCAGAGGTGAAGGCGTTTGATGGCTGCGAGGTTTTGATGGGTGAAATTACATTTATTATTTCACTCACCTGCAGATATTAATTAAAACTGCTTTTTTTTTTATTCTATTACTAAAAAGCCCCACCTGCAGCTCCTCTGTGTCGGTGCCACATTGCGGGAGCTTCTTTGAATAAACTTCCCGTTTTCAAAAACACCCAGAAAGGAAATCAGAGCAGGTGTCACTAAAAGCATTAATGACAGCTTGGCTTCTTTTTAGTGGAATCAATAAGTAAAAGGGTTCAGTTTCTTTACTTTTACAGATTTGTTGCATGTGCCTGGGAAGTCTTTTTTACCTGCTCTGATTACCCACTTAAATCACTGTTAATGAGCGCTAGGGAATGTTTACTTGCTCCTCATCTTAATAATGATGAAGAACCTTCATGGGTTCATGAGTCTATGAATCTATTCCTTTGAACCATTACAAAAATATCTAAAATGCACACAGAAATGTCTGGAAACCACTACAAAGAGACCCATCGATAACAAAAATCGTTTGAAAACTGATTTAAAACTTCACAGTGTTGCCAACTTGGTGACTTTCTCATTAAATATGGCAACTTTTCAAAGCCTCTTGGTGACTTTTTTTGTCACCAAAAGAGTCAAATTATTAAAATTTCAATTAATGAGCTCTCCAGTTTATGTGATAACCATGACATTGTGTTGCTGCAGGAACACTGGTTGTTTAAACATGAATTGTCTATTCTGAGCAGAATACATGGTGATTTTATAGGTCAAGGTGTTTCTTTTATGGATACAGAAGAACGTGTCATTTTAGGTCGCCCCTATGGCGGCGTTGGTATCCTATGGCGGAAGTCACTTGCTGACCGTTGTGTTGTGAAAACTTATGAGTGTGAAAGAGTTACAGGTATTGAAGTTAACCTGAGTGACTTTCACTGTCTTATATTGTGTGTATATTTCCCTTGTGGTAGTGTTGAAAACTTGGATGAATATTTGCATTGCATGAGTCTTGTTAAACAAATCACTGAGGATTTTCCAACTCCATATGTGTATATACTTGGTGACTTCATTGCTAATATATTACGTTCAAGTAGCTTTGGAAATGAACTGTTGTCTTTTTGTGAGAGATATTCTTTATATATCTCGGACAGGATTATTTTACCAGGTGATACTTTTACTCATGTTAGCATGGCCCACGGCTCTACATCATGGCTTGATCACTGTGTGACTACTTCCTGGGGTCATGATAATGTGTCCAACATCAGAGTTCTGTATGGTTATGTGAGGTATGTGAGTTCCGATCATTTACCTTTATCTGTGGATATTGAGGTATCAAGTGTTGTAAGTGGCTCTCGGGGAGCTTCCTCGGCCACAAAAGAAGAACAGAAGGCAGTCTATGGTTGTTAGGTGTGGCAATGTAACCTCATCTAAATTGTGTGTGACCAATGGTGTTAAACAAGGTGGTATACTGTCACCCTTGTTGTTTAATGTCTATGTTGGTGATCTCAGTGTACTGTTGAACAGTACTAATGTTGATGGCTCCATCGATGGTGCATTGTTAAATCACATTTTCTACGCTGATGATCTTTGTTTGTTAAGTTTGTCTACTGCAGCCATGCAACATCTCCTCTCAGTATGTGAGAAATTTGGTGAAAAAAAATGACATCTTGTTCAACTGTACTAAATCTATGTGTATGGCATTCAAACCGAAGGGTGTCAAAACTTCGGATTCTGTTATGCCACTTTGTGGTAATAGTTTGAACTTTGTTGAAAAAGCCAAATACCTAGGTGTGTGGATTGAATGTGATAAGACCAATGTTGATTGTAATAGGCAACTCAGGAAACTCTATGCTCAAACAAATTTACTGTTGCGGAATTTCCATAGGTGTTCTCCTGCTGTTAAAGGTATGTTGTTCAAGACTTTCTGTACCTCAATGTATTGCTTGCCTCTATGGTTTAATAGCAATGTTGCTGTTAGGAACAAAATCCGCATTGCATATAATAATTCCCTAAGAAGGATGTTAGCTATACCTCGTAGGTCGAGTGCAAGCAAGATGTTTGTGTCCTTGAATATTCCATCTTTTGGCGAGTTGTTACGAAAGAATGTTTATAGTTTTATGAGAAGGTTGCTGGCATGTAACAACCATTTTATATCCGTAATTGTTAATTCGTCACTCACACTTCACTCCAGTATTTGGAAGTGGTGGCGTTCTATTTTATATTGAGTTCATTATTGTATTCTATTGTTGTTATATGAGCGCTGTGTGATTGCTGAATCTTATACACTTTTATTTTTTTTTTACACATGTTTTGTATATACTATGAACCCTGAGTTCGAAATAAACGTTTGAATTTGAATTTGAATTTGTCAAAAGCGACTAGTGACAAATCTAGCGACTTTTTCTGGTGTTATTGGAGAGTTTTCTGGTGTTTTGGAGACTCTTGACATGAAAGCACGATTGCAATGTGTCCTCAACAAGCAGCAGGAGCTAACATGAGCCTCTCCCCATCCCGTGTCACGTTCAAGGAACATGGGAACTCAGATGTTTTACTGCTACAGGTACTTATCCATGTATGAACAATAAAATAACCAGTGTTTCCAATTTAGCGACTATGTTACTATATTTAGTGAGTATTCAGACCCTGCAAGCAACTTTTTTTTCCAAAAATTGACCAGCAACAAATCTAGCAACTTTTTCTGATGTAATTGGAGACTTTTGGAGACTCTGACATGAAAGTACATATCGTTCTTACACGTCTCAACGAGCAGCGAGTGCTGCTGTGGGCCCCCGCTCTGTCCCAAAGCACTCACGGGTGGCCCAGTCCTCAAGCAGCAGTCTCTCTCAGCTGCAGTCAGAGCAGGAGGTGTTTACTGTGGCGGGTTGGTGTAACCCCCACAACAGACTGGACAGACACACGCTCGGCTAGAGCAATTAACAGAACAGTGAAATGTGTGTATTAATGTCTACAGGCAGCCCCGCTTCTTCTGGCTCACTACTGGGATGTTAATGTGCCTTTCATGCATTGTGTTCATGCATCCTGTCCTTACTGTGACCTAGAGACTGAGATCAATATGTAGATGTGCCTTGTAACCTCTTTGTCTTGCAGCTGGAGCAAAGGCCAGCAATCTGCCTATTGTGATGTATGTCTCTCAAATGCAAATGTCTTATGCCTGTTCTGCAATCTCTTTGATCATACCAACTGCTGGGGAATGCTCTTTTATGTATTGTTGTAGTTGGGTATATATACTGCACTGTAATCCATGCTCATCCTCTCATTCTCACTTCTGCAACTGCTGCTGCTGGACACGCACATTGTGTCTCTCTGCTGAGAGCCTCTGGGCTCGCTCCCGGCGCGTATGCACGGTGCCGGGAGTGGAGCTCGTGATGGCGGTATGATTCAATAAACTCTACTTAAAACCTTCACATCGCTGCATTTATTTTATCATGCCGCTTCACTGGTGACCCCGAGGACACACACGTTTTGTGCGATGCAACCTTCTGGCTTGGACAGCCACGCTGCCGGTGAACGCAGCACCCGGCTGTGATGCTCCGATGACAAGTGAACGCAGCAGCTCCCTTGTGCTTCAGGGAACTCTCCAGACATCACTCACGACCGGGAAAGCCGCATCAACTTCATGGTGAGATCTGCACGCCTAGACCGGCACATCCACGCTTGGACCGGCCGCTCACACAGCTTCTGACACGATTCTGTGTCTCCTTACGAGAGCGCATGCACCTCGTCCTTTCTCCACAACGGCGACCTCCACGGCCAACGGAGCACACGTGGACCTGAACGCACCATGACCCATCTGCTGCAACTACAACAGGGATGATTAAGCTCCCTGACCCTGGCTTTTCCTCTCCAGCTGGCCCACCCACGCACGGAGCCCCGGCACACGCACCGGGGAGTTACGAAGACGGCGCACCACGCACGGGACACATACGGCTCCACTGACCGCCTTCCTTCTGCTGCACACTGGCCCTTCAGGCTTGCTCGTACACCTGAGGCACGCAGCTTGCTCACTGGATTTTATGGTCTTAGCCACGGCACACAAGGGGAATTCAGCTGTCTGCGGTTACCGAGGCTTTAGGGTTGCGCCCGCACCTAAAAGTCAAACACGCCAAGTCCCTTTGCTTCCTTTTTTTCTTACAGCCGCTCCTGCTTTTCTTCATGGCCACGAGAGGAGTCAGAGACTAATTTTTCTTCTTGTGATCTCCGCAAGTTCAACGGGACAGCCCCTCGACGTCGCGGACCAACAAGCAATTTTTGCGCGGCTCGGACGATTTCACCGCTCGCGGCTGGCACTTACCACCCCACCCCACCCGCCTGCACAGAGCTTCTCCTGCTTGCTGCCCAAGCTGCATGATCGAGACCTCGGCCGCCTGCCGAGCCCTCTGGGAGGGAGTGTGTGGCGGGTTGGTGTAACCCCCACAACAGACTGGACAGACACAGCGCTCGGCTAGAGCAATTAACAGAACAGTGAAATGTGTGTATTAATGTCTACAGGCAGCCCCGCTTCTTCTGGCTCACTACTGGGATGTTAATGTGCCTTTCATGCATTGTGTTCATGCGTCCTGTCCTTACTGTGACCTAGAGACTGAGATCAATATGTAGATGTGCCTTGTAACCTCTTTGTCTTGCAGCTGGAGCAAAGGCCAGCAATCTGCCTATTGTGATGTATGTCTCTCAAATGCAAATGTCTCATGCCTGTTCTGCAATCTCTTTGATCATACCAACTGCTGGGGAATGCTCTTTTATGTATTGTTGTAGTTGGGTATATATACTGCACTGTAATCCATGCTCATCCTCTCATTCTCACTTCTGCAACTGCTGCTGCTGGACACGCACATTGTGTCTCTCTGCTGAGAGCCTCTGGGCTCGCTCCCGGCGCCGTGGCGGTATGATTCAATAAACTCTACTTAAAACCTTCACATCGCTGCATTTATTTTATCATGCCGTTTCATTTACCACCGATCTGTATCCACTTTATTACTGGGGGTGCCGCTGTAGGAACGATGATGGGCGGAGCTTCCGGTTTCAGCTGACGTTGTGTTAAATCAGTCAGTAAGAGTGGAGTAGCAGGGGCATTTAAAATAGCTTTTTTAACAGTTTTTCAAATTCATTTTAATGTATAATGTACATGCATGTTTTGCACTCAAGTGGCAGCTAATTTCAGCACTTGTAGTTTTTGTATTTTTGAATGATTTTGCGTAGTTCTGGGACTTGCTGCTGTTCGTGGTGTGAGGCTTCTCACAGATAAGCACAGCTAAATCTGTGGGTTCAACAGCAATGAGTAGATCATGCAGTGAAAACTAAAGGACTGTTCGTGTGGTCGGTGGTACAGACACAGCAGCACCAGGTATGTTTTCATTTGTATGAATGTCACAAATGTGACATTTTACCTCAAATTTAAAACAGCCAAGCATGGTTTTGTGGTTCTTTGTGGCTCTGAGTAGACTCTTCATCTGCTCTGAGGTAAATTTGATTATGTCCAACATATTTTAACAAAATGCAACTGACTTTATTGTGGTGGAGACATTGATATATCTCAGAGCTTTTATTTGTTTACAGCGTTAGCATATTAGCAGCGGCACTAACAAATGGAGCTACTATCTGCCCGGCCACTTTTTAAGGTCACCTTCCTATCCCTAGATAGTCGTGGGAAGTGGTATGGTTATATTGTAGAGGGTAAAAGGGAAGGATGTGGAGGTGAGGCATGAGCGTAGGACAACACAGATTCTTTACTGACTCTCCAACATAAACGTACAGCATATGGCCCCCAGCGTGGCCACTGGGGCCCAGTTCTGTAGAAGAGCCTGAAGCCTAGAAGTCTGGAAGCCTCCCCAGTCTCTCTGCATTCTCCTTATATAACTTTATTACGTAGCATAGAGACTGGGGCTGGCGCATATTGCATGGGGTTTGACAGAGGCAATGTGTGGCACGATTATCATAACACATGTTATATTTCATCACAATACATTCGCTTCCCTGCGCTGCAGCTTAGAGCAGCAGATGGCGAAGGCGCCTCATAGTCTGGTCTAATTATCCCGCTGGGGGGCTACCCCCTTCAGTCCATTGTTCAGCCCCTCTTCCTTGTTCTGGATGTGAGAGAATGTCCACCCACTGTGTCAGGTGTCCACCACCCCCCCCCCCCCACTGAACACCCAGAAGAGGCTGTGACCCCCTGGTCCTTTGGGCTCAAGACGGCACCCATGGTGTCTGCAGCGAGGGTTTGCCGCTCTGGTCAAACTGTCCTGCTGGTGAGGAGTGTAGGACAGCATGTCAGTCCATGGGGGGAAAGGGGGAGGGGTGAAAAGCACTTTCTGCTCTGCTCCAAGCTCAAACACGTAGAACGGCTGTGGTTCGTGGGTGCACGGGGTCCAGTGCGCGTTGTGCGTAATGGAACAAAACCGGCAATCGGCAGGCTTTAGGGATGGAGGTGCAGGAAGAATGATGTGGAGGATGAGGGGGAGATGGGGGGAAACAATGGAGTGCCGGCCCGGGAACATTAAAAGCGTCTGGGCCGCGCAAAAATGCGTGCAGATCAGCCTCGGATGAGGGACTTTTCCAGTAAACGCTCCCGTGATCCACAACGGCTGTGAAAAAAAATTAAGTCTCCGTCAACTCCTCATGCGGGCCCGATCCTGCGAGGATGTGGGGAAGGCAGTGAAAAAAAAACTTAAGCTGCGTCAGGGAACATGGCAATCTTGCTTTAGATGCGGGGGCAGGCCTAAAGGCATCGGGGAAAGCAATCGGCTTAATTCCTCGTTGGTGCACAGTGGCTGAGAAACAAATACATGACATGTGTGCGAGGCTGCCCGGCTGCTTTAGGTGCGATACCCAAAGCCTAAAGGATCCGAGGATGGCAATCTGCCATGTTCCCCAGGGATGTGCAGCGGCTGAGGACGATGTATAAGTCTCTGGAGCCGGTTTGTCTCTGGTGCATGGCACGTGCTCAGGCGCAGTGACCACATAGCTTTAAGATGTGCTGTCCTCATAATCCTACGGTGTGCGCACGGGGCTTCTGTGCACCGAAACTCCGTCAGGGTCAGGGAGCTTGATTCAATCATGCAGACAGTGCCAATCTTCCCCTTTCAGGCTGTTTCTGTGCGGTGCTTGTCTCGCTGATCCTGGTGCGTCTCGGTCCCTGTGTCGCACTCTCTCTCTGGCCATTGAGGTCGCGATCGTGGAGAGGGTAACAGGCGCGCACGCTCCAGTGTGGATGAGAAGGATGCAGGCGATCCCTGGTACTCCGGGGTCCACAGCGCAGTGAAAGGGAGAGACAGTCCATCTCACGTCAGGTCATCATTGTGGAGAAAAAGGAGTCCACAGCGCGGCAAAAGGGAGAGACAGTCCATTTCACGTCAGGTCACCAATGTAGAGGGTAAAAGGGAAGAATGTGGAGATGAGGCACGAGCGTAGGAGGACACAGATTCTTTATTGATCCTCTACCATAAATGTACAGCATATGGCCCCCAGCGTGGCCGCTGGGGCCCAGTTCTGTAGAAAAGCCTGAAGCCTAGAAGCCTCCCCAATCTCTCTGCATTCTCCTTATATAACTTTATTACCTCGCATAGAGACTGGGGCTGGCGCATATTGCATGGGGTTTGACAAAGGCAATGTGTGGCACAATTATCATAACACATGTTTCATTTTATCACAATGCATTCGCCTCCCTGCGCTGCAGCTTAGAGCAGCAGGTGGCGAAGGCGTCTCATAGTCTGGTCTAATTACCCCGCTGGGGGGCTATCCCCTTCAGTCCATTGTTCAGCCCCTCTTCCTGGTTCTGGGTGTGAGAGAATGTCCACCCACTGTGTCAAGTGTCCACCACAATATTAGTGTTTTTGAGGCGCAAAAGGCTGTGTTCCCGCATTTTTGATGCCAAAGTCATTGTTTTTTAAAAAGGAAAAGTGTCCCGTTTCAGTGACAACCATACATTCTAAACTAGTACCGGAAGTTGCTACCATAAGTCACGCAAGGCATCATGGGGCCTAGGAACAAGGTGGATAGAAAACACCGGATAAGGCACTGGCCGGCAGAAGTGAAGCCACTGGAAACTTTCTGGCAGCCATTTTAGTACACTCAAAACACTCATCGAGTCAATGGAGAATGAATTGGTTTAGTAGTAAAGGGTGCCACTTTTACCTCAATAACTTCCCAAAAAATTAACAGATTATAACAGATTATTAACTTCTTGGTATGGAGACAAATCTTATAATCTTACGTAACCGCTTAATTACAGAAATTAAGTTGACGTTATGTTTAACGACCGTGGGACAGGTGGATAATTGGAGAAGTCAAGCCAAGGCAAGTAGCTGTGTGAGTAATGCATGCAGTAAGTGTGTTTAGGTATGTCGTCATAATAACAGTCCTAATGATGGTCCTATATGAGTAAACTAAAACATCATGCAGTTCTTTAATATTTCTATTAAGTGCCTAGGCCTAATCCAATTAGCAAAATATGGGATCACAACCTTTTCACAAAAGTCCTATTTCAATTGAGGTAAAAAATTTGAGAAAAAAGGCCTCACATATTTTCTGTGATGAAGTAGATCTAGGCCTTGCTATACATAGCCTACTTAACTAGTATAGACTAACCATATTGAAATAATTTGTCACACTGTGCTGAATAGGCCCAAACGGAATAAAAGTTAAGGCCTAATGCTAATTCTTATATAATTATCTTCATCAATTTTAAGATAAGATAAGCCTTTATTAGTCCCACAGTGGGGAAATTCCAGGATTGCAACAGCACAGGGATAGCAACACTCAGAGCAACAATCAGAAGGCAAGAAAAAACAAGAGCAGCTAGTATACATATGTACATATTAATATATATATATATATATATATATATATATATATATATATATATATATATATAGACACACAGTGCGGAGCATTGTGGTTGGTGGATGTGCAGCAGAAAGTCTAAGCTCTCTCTCCGCGGATGCGGCGGGCCAGCTGGATGTCTTTGGGCATGATGGTGACCCTCTTGGCGTGGATGGCGCACAGGTTGGTGTCCTCGAAGAGACCCACCAGGTAGGCCTCGCTGGCCTCCTGCAGAGCCATGACAGCGGAGCTCTGGAAGCACAGGTCGGTCTTTGAAGTCCTGAGCGATCCCCCTCACCAGGCGCTGGAAGGGCAGCTTACGGATGAGCAGCTCTGTGGATTTCTGGTAGCGACGGATCTCTCTCAGAGCCACGGTACCGGGCCTGTAACGGTGAGGCTTCTGCACTCCGCCGGTGGCCGGAACGCTTTTTTGAGCAGCCTTGGTGGCCAGCTGCTTCCTGGGGGCTTTTCCTCCAGTAGATTTACGGGCGGTCTGCTTGGTTCTTGCCATCGCTCTTTATTATTCTGTCTTATATTTCTTGCACGCCGCCTAAACTCCAGCCCGGCACCCGCGTCGTTTTCGCTTCAGTTCTCCCGGTATGTCGAGTTTCTCCGTTAGCACCGGGTGGCGGTTGAGTGCTAGCTAGCTCTTCCCTGCTGTATCGTCTCCTGCTGTAAACAGAGGCGCCGTCCGCCGACTCGGGAGACCTTTGGGGCGATCTGTGTGTCCGTGATATATATAGAGTGAAAGGTGTGCCGGATCAGAAAGTTATCACCGTATCCGAAAGAAGAAGGAAGATAAAAAGACTCAGAATTGAGCCGCTGTTGCAAAAGGCAGCCAACTCGTGTGGCGCCGGAATCGGAAGATTAACATTAGATTTAGCATTCTGATCCAAAACATGACACCTTCCCTCCTGCTTACACATCCTGGACGTGGGACCAGGCAATGATGCAGTTAAAGGTGATTGGTAATCAACAAAAATCAGCATGTAGAATTGATCCAGTGTTGATTAATAATCAGTAGTTGACAACCAGCATCAGGAATAATTTAGCACAGATATAAACACTGTCAGATGATCAGGAATCAGAAGTTCTCCTTAGGTGTCCTTGGTGATCACTATTCCTGGTAAGTATATTATAAGTAATTCAGTCATCATACTGTATGTGTACCACCATCATGACAATTATGCATTGATGACCAGCATCACAAGTAAATTAAGAGTCGACAGATATTTACACTGTATGCTGACCAGCATCCTGATAAAATTAATTTATTCAGCATGCTGATCATCATATTTTGCAAATTAGATTAGGCCTATGTGTAGAAGAGCTTGAAAGAACGAGGCGATGTGATATATAAACCAAAGTTTATTATCAACTCCTCTAACAAGTCTCATCTAAGTGCAGCAGCAGAAGAAGGAAAGAGACCGAACACCTTCGGCTCTATGAACTTATACTCGCACATAACAAAAGACATGCATATCCAAAGCTGACATCCCTCATTATCTTAATCCCCCCATTGTCTTCGTACTCCTCCTCTTGGCCCTGGGGGGTCAGGGCAACCCATCCGGTCTCCACCGCAGTGCCTGGGAAGCTCTTTGATCTTCACTGGCGGTTGAGACTCTTTGTCCTGTTCTGAGTTGTGAAGTCGCCTTACATATGTAATCACCAAACATTCTCACATGCTTCAACATATGTAGGTTATGGAATATATGATTAATATAGACCACAGCCCCCCCCCCCAAACGACTAAGAAAAGGACAATAGAAAAATTCACAGTTTAAGATAATTACTATGACATACTAATTGCTACACCTCTTGCCACAGAAGAAACTTTCCAGCAGCCATGCTCCTAAGAGAGTTCAGTGGTAATCATAACAGCATAGTAAAATCACAAGTCAGTCCTAAACTGTTACAGCACAATTAGTGAACAACTGTTGAGTAGTTTGCATCAGTCTCTGTGCCGTCTGGGTTTTAATCTTCTCCCGAATCTGCTGTCCGCTTGGGCGTCCTGCTGGGACCTTCCTGTAAGGAATCTGCAGCCGGGGAAGGAGAGTGATTAATTGTTCCCTGCAGAGGGGCTGAGTCTTTTCTCTTGGGGGGTCTACCCCGCCGAGGTGCTCTCGCCAACCGTGCAGGCTCGTCTCTCAACAAGAAGGCAGGTTTAAGTCTGTCAATGCTGACTGTTTCTTTTCTATCCCCAAAATCAAGTACAAAGTGTTTATCACCAGGTTCCAGCACTCTGAATGGCCCATCGTATGGTGGGCGGAAAGTTGGTTTTAAAGCTTCATGCCTAACAAAAACGAATTCAGCGTTCTTTAAAGCTTGTGGGACAAAAACCCGTGGAAAAGAGTGATGTGCCGGTCCGGGGAGAGAGTCCGGTCCGTTGCTGCCTAAAAACCTCGGGGCTGGAAAATGCCCTGGCTCTGGGTTCTCTGGTAAAAATTCACCTGGGAGCCTGAGAGGCTGTGCAAAAACTAATTCTGCTGGAGAGGCGTCTAGATCCTCTTTGGGTGCAGCACGCAACCCCAATAAAACCCAGGGAAGTTTATTTACCCAATTTGTATCCGTTAGTGAGGCTCTGAGGGCGGCCTTTAAAGATCTGTGAAAACGCTCGCATAACCCATTAGCCTGAGGGTGATAAGCGGTGGTGCGGTGAATTGTTGCCCCTAAGCTGCTGGACGTGGCTGACCAAAGCTCCGAGACAAATTGAGGCCCCCTATCGGACGTGATGTCCGATGGGAAGCCGAAACGTGCCACCCAGTTTGTCAAAAAAACGCGAGCAACTTCCTCCGCTGTGGTTGACGCCAGAGGGACTGCCTCTTGCCAGCGCGTGGTGCGGTCTATCATTGTTAACAAGTGTGTGAAACCTTGGGAGGAAGGTAGTGGCCCCACGAGGTCGACATGAACGTGGTCGAACCTTCTAGCAGGGATTGGAAAAGGCTCCAGAGGGGCTTTTGTGTGTTTGTGTATTTTGGCACGCTGACAAGAAATGCAAGTTTTTGCCCATTCTTTTACGTTTTTGCGCAGGCCAGGCCACACAAACTTTTCGGCGACCATTTTAACCGAGGCGCGCACACCTGGGTGCGCGAGGGAGTGAATTGAGTCGAAAATACGGCGGCGCCATGTAGCTGGGACTAACGGGCGCAGTCGGCCGGTTGAGATATCGCATATTAGGGGGGGCACGCCGTCGCGTAAACCCCTTTCCTCCAGCCTTAACCCTGTTGGTCCAGACAAGAGTGCGCGCACGTCCGCGTCACTACTTTGCTCCTCTGCCATGGCTGCATAATCTATCCCTGCATGGATTGGTGCTGCGTATGTGTCCGCGTTGGCGAAGAGTTCTGCGGCTGAGGTAGTATAATCTGTCTCCTCGCGCTCTAACGATGTCACAGCGCGAGAGAGGCAGTCTGCTACCACGTTAAGTTTGCCTGCCACATGTCGAATGTCTGTGGTGAACTCTGAAATCGCAGCCAGCTGTCTTTGTTGCCTGCCTGACCACGGTTCGGAAATTTTAGCCATGGCAAAGGTGAGTGGTTTGTGGTCTACAAAAGCCGTGAAACTCCGCCCTTCTAACCAGAACTGGAAGTGGCGGATGGATAAATGAAGCGCTAGCAGCTCCCTGTCAAAAGTGCTGTGTTTACGCTCGGTTTGGTTTAGCGATTTGCTGAAGAATGCCAAAGGTTGCCAGATTCCGCTGACATGTTGTTCTACAACTGCCCCTATAGCTAGGTCCGAAGCGTCTGTGGTTAGCGCAATGCGGGCCGAGGGATCGGGGTGAACCAACAATGTGGCATTAGCTAGGGCGCTTTTTACTTCTGCGAAGGCGTGTTCACGCTCCGGGGTCCATTCGACCGCGTTGGAAGCTTTTTGTTTTCTGAGCACGTCATATAGGGGCTGCATGAGCTGAGCTGCGTGGGGGAGGAAACGGTTGTAAAAATTAACCATTCCTAAAAATTCTTGCAGCGATTTGACCGTTTGTGGCCGTGGGAAACTTTTTATCGCGTGAACTTTGTCTGGAAGTGGGACTGCCCCCTTCGGAGAAACTCTGTGTCCTAAAAAATCAATTTGTGACACGCCGAATTTGCATTTGGCTGGATTGATTATTAACCCGTGCTCTTCTAGCCACTGAAAAACCATAGTGAGATGCTGCTCGTGTTCTTCCTCAGACGGGCTGGCTACCAGCATATCGTCGAGGTAGACGAAAACAAAAGGGAGGTCGCGTAATACTGCGTCCATCATCCGCTGAAAGGTTTGAGCCGCGCCTTTGAGGCCGAAAGGCATTCGCAAAAATTCAAAAAGGCTGAAAGGGGTTATTACAGCTGTTTTAGGAATGTCCTCTGCTCAAACTGGGACTTGATGATAACCGCGGACCAGGTCTATTTTTGAAAAAATGCACGCACCCGCCAGATGCAGTGAAAAATCTTGAATGTGAGGAATTGGGTAGCGGTCATGCGCTGTCGCATTGTTTAATCTGCGGTAATCACCGCACGGTCTCCAAGAACCGTCGGATTTCGGAACCATGTGAAGTGGTGAGGCCCAGGGGCTTTTCGAGCGTCTGATAATGCCTAATTTTTCGAGGGTGGTAAACTCGTCCCGAGCTATGGCGAGCTTGGCCGCGTCTAAGCACCGAGCTTTGGCAGATACGGGTGGGCCCGTTGTGGGAATAAAATGTTCAACCCCGTGTTTAGCCACTGTGGCTGAGAATTTGGGAATTGTGAGTGCTGGAAATTGGGTGAGGAGTTGATCAAACTTACCTCCTGCTGTGGTGACGCTAGCCTGCACGGGTGGTGGAGAAAGTCGAGCTGAGCAGGGAATAGAAGCAAAGGACAGTGCATTAACCAAGCGCCTGTTTGCTAGATCAACTAATAACCCATGTGCACACAAAAAATCTGCGCCCAACAAGTTAAAACTCACCGCCGCTACAACAAATGTCCATCTGTAGTTGCGGCCGTGGATGCAGAGGTGCAGGCTCTTTTCGCCAAAAGTGTCGATGGTGGAGCCGTTGGCTGCCACCGCTCCATTGCCCCGGGGGCCCATGGCCCAGTCTGCTTGGGAGGGCATGACAAAACTTTGTTGAGCTCCCGTGTCGATAAGGAACCGCTTGCCGGTGTGTCCGTCCGTCACATATAAAAGCTTGCTTTTTTCGCCGAGAACCGCCGCTGTTAACGGCTCTCGGCTTCGGCGTTTTCCCGATATTGTGAATTTGCAGGGGGGAACGCATTTGTAAGCCTTCTCGGCGAAGCGGTGGTGGTAATAACAAACGTCGCTCCGTCTGTTGCGTCCTGGCCGTGTCGCTGTCACCGCGGGCTGGCTCTGCTCAGTGATTTGTGGCTCCTCGTGGCTCCGGACATCAGCGTTGAGGTCTGCGGATGCTGCTGTGGGTGTCTGCTCCTTGCAGGCGTTGACGAGCCGTTGAGCTTCGTGAGCTAGCGTGCGGAAGTCTTGCTGGGTGCTGCATCGCATGTTGGCCAGCGTCCCTCTCATGTGTGGTGGCAGCGTACTGAGGAATATGAAATGGAGGAGGAAGTTGCCATTGTCCTCTTCTTTAAGTTGCAGCAAGTCCTCCATGAGGGCCTTGGGTCTGCCTCCTCTGTGGCCGTAAACCGCCAGGATCCTCTCGGCTCTCTCCTCGGCTGAGGGGACGTAATTTGCCACGATGGTCGCTTTCAGTTCTTCATATTTGTCCTGGGCCGGCGGCCGTTGGATTATGCTCCGCGCACATCTCGAAGTGGCGGCGGTGAGTTTGGCGACAATGTGATAGAACTTTGTATCGTCAGCCGTGATGCCCGCAAGTGCAAACTGGGCTTCAGCTTGCTGAAACCACGAGGCGGGGTCTTCCTGCCAGAAGTCCGGCAGGTTGACGGTGACGGCGTTTGTGTGGACCATCACTGCTGTGTCCGCAGGGTGAGAGTGCCTTGCTTCGGCTCTCTCCGCGGCGCTGGTGCTCGGTTGAGCCCTCTCTATCACTTCTGCCGTGGGGGAACGTCGTCCATCTGTTCCCCTGTCTGCATGGGCGCCGGCGTCTGCCTGGGTCGCCACAGATGAGTCGATCGCGGGGGAACGCCTCTGGTCCATCCTCGCGTCAGGGTCACCAGTGTAGAAGAGCTTGAAAGAACGAGGCGATGTGATATATAAACCAAAGTTTATTATCAGCTCCTCTAACAAGTCTCATCTAAGTGCAGCAGCAGAAGAAGGAAAGAGACCGAACACCTTCGGCTCTATGAACTTATACTCGCACATAACAAAAGACATGCATATCCAAAGCTGACATCCCTCATTATCTTAATCCCCCCATTGTCTTCGTACTCCTCCTCTTGGCCCTGGGGGGTCAGGGCAACCCATCCGGTCTCCACCGCAGTGCCTGGGAAGCTCTTTGATCTTCACTGGCGGTTGAGACTCTTTGTCCTGTTCTGAGGCGTGAAGTCGCCTTACATATGTAATCACCAAACATTCTCACATGCTTCAACATATGTAGGTTATGGAATATATGATTAATATAGACCACACTAGGCACTGAATAGTAAGATTAAAGCAATGCATAAGATTTTAATTTATTCAAACAGGTCTATCATTAGGACTATTATTATGATGGCACGCCTAAGCACACTATGTATTACTCACAGAACTACTCTCCTTGGCTTCATTTTTCCTAATTTCCAGTCATGCCACGGCCACTAAACATAACGTCAACTCGATTTCTGTAATTAAGCAGTTGTGCAAGATTATAAGCTGTGTCTCCATACCAAGAAGTTCATAATCTGTTAATTCTTTGGGAAGTTATTGAGGTAAAGGTGGCACCGTTTACTACTAAACCCATTAATTCTCCATTGACTCGCTGAATGTTTTGAATGTACTAATATGGTGGCCAGGTGGCTTCACTTGGCTCTGTACTCGCTAATGGGGCGTGCTCAATCCAGTGTTTTCTATACAAATCAGTGGTGTTCACCCATCTGCATCCAGACTGCAAATCAGTGGCACATGTGCAAAGCCACCACTGGCTGATCATGAATGTTGTAAAATTTTCTTTAAAAAATCTAAGTAGGACTTCCGGTCTGGACGCCATGGTGATAGCAACCTAACGCTGAAACTCCCAGACTCAATCCAAGGAAAACATCCTCAAAATCAGACCTAACGGATTTTTGGAAGATTAAAAATCAAAAGACAATAACACCATGCCTAACCACAAGCAGAAGAAACTAACATTCCCCAGGTCAGGACGCACAGCGGCTGCAGAATCTGAACCAGAGGACCTCCGTTCAGAAGACGAGGACCTGGGCCTAGCTAACAAAAGGATTAGCTTGAAATCGCTATTTGACGAAATACGACGATTTCGGGCCGAATTTCTTGAATTCAGAGAGGATCTAAAAAAGGCGAACAGCAGAATGGACCAGGCCGAAAACCGAATCTTGGAAGCTGAAGAAAGAGTAAAAGTGCTTGAAGATTCTGTGCTGGATTTACACAGAAAACAGTCAAGGCTGGAGGCTAAGCTAACCGACCAAGAAGGAAGACAGAGACGAGATAACATCAGAATTCACGGTCTGAAAGAAGGAGCTGAAGATGGTTTCAACACAGTGGCAGAATGCGTGGAATCCTTATTGAGAGAGAAGTTGGATATTCCACAAACCACCGATTTGAAGATAGAAAAAGCCCAACGTACATTAGCCGCAAAGCCAGCCCCGTAAGCGCCCCCACGTTCTGTGGTGGTAAGATTCGCCAATTTCAAAATAAAACAAGAGGTTGTAAGACGGGCTTGGCAGAAAAAAGGATTTATGCATCATGAGAGAAAAGTCTTCGTGGAGCACGATTACGCCCCTGAGGTTCTTAAAAAACGACGGGAATATAACGACGCCAAAAAGGTTTTACGGGAACAGAATCTACGCTTTCAGACGCCATTTCCGGTGAAGCTAAGGGTCTTTTACGGGGAAGAGTCATGTCTCTATAATTCAGCGGAAGAAGCAACAACTGACATGGCAAGGAGAGGACTCCCGATAACGTTGTTTAAACCCGCAGCGGATCTGAGCGAGAAAATCAGAGCTCAAACGTGGTCCACTCAGAGACCTTCAAAATCCACGGGCCAGCAGCGGGAAGCCCAGCCCCAGAGCTACAAAGATAAGCTTTCCAGTTCCAGGAAGGAATAGCAACCTTTTTGTTTGTTTTTTTTTTCTTTTCAGTCACTCTGCACTTCCACCCCCCCTCCTACAAGGTAACAAACATTAAAGGAGATGCAGAATCAGCATGTGGTAAAACCTTTCATGGAGCAGTTATAGCATTAGAAACAAATGTCTTCTTAATTTAAAGGGGTAAAAAAAAAAAATCATGTTAAAATAGAAATGTAACAATGACCCACATGTTCTCTCCATACTAACAAATACTGTATTAGAGTGAATGTTTGCTGTGATGGGGGTGGGAGGGTGCACACAATCTCATAGGGTATAGGCATTAAAAAAAAAAAAAAAAAAAAAAATCATTACAAATTTGGATTGGGATCTGAAATTCACGTTAAAAACATGGGACAACTTACAGGGGTAAGAGAGGGCCCTCAACACGTAACAGAGTTTGAGGAATTTCCCTCAGAGCCTACACTCCATCAGGGCTCGTACAGGGTCTTTAAAGAGACCCCAGCTCAGGAAGTTTTTTTTGACAGTTTTTTGTTTTAAAGTTTCGTACACTATGTTCTTAATGTTTTTTATGTTCTTAATGTTCTTTCAGTTTCTGAGTAGCAAAAAAGAGGGCCACCACACTGTTATACTAAATAAGAACATACAATGGAGAAACAGGGTGTAACCAAAATAGCCTCATATAATGTAAAAGGGATCCTGAATCCAGTTAAAAGATCCAAGATTCTACGCAAAATGAAAAAAGACAAAGCAGAAATAATATTTTTACAAGAAACCCACCTAACAGACGTGGAACACACTAAACTCAATAGACAAGGGTTTAAAATGATCTCTTCATCTTCATATAAATCAGGGAGGAGGAGGGGAGTAGCGACATTGGTATCAACCAAAATTACATTTGAAAAAAAATCAGAACACAAAGATAAAGAAGGGAGGTACAGTTTGGTAACTGGGCGGCTAGAGGGAGAAGATATCACCCTGCTGAATGTATATGCACCACCAGGGGCTAAATGGAAATTTTATAAAAATGTATTCGACCTAATGATAACTAAAGCCCAAGGTTTAGTGATATGTGGTGGAGACTTCAATCTAAGACTGAATCCATACTGGGATGCAACAGGTAATTCTTCACATCAAAATAACACCCAAAGTAAGAATACTCGGATGCTACTAAAATAAATGGGAATCTGTGACGTATGGAGGGAATTCAACCCCAATGTAAAAGATTATACTTTTTATTCAACGCCACATTCATCTTACTCAAGGATTGATTACTTTTTTATGTTTAATAGAGACATTGGAAGAGTAAAAACATGTAAAATAGGACTGATGGATCTCTCCGACCACAGTCCGATCTATATGGACTTAAACATCCAAAAATACACAAATAATACATTTTCCTGGAGGTTGAATTCAAGTGTCCTGAAAGGACCACTGAAAGATGAATTGGAATCAGATATTCTCAGATATTTGGAAGAAAACGATAATGGAGAAGTATCTCCTTTAATACTATGGGATGCGTGCAAAGCTGTAATAAGGGGAAAAATTATTGCAAAACTGGCAACCCAAAAGAAACTGAGACAAGAAAAACTAATCACACTAGAGTCAGAACTCAAGAACCTAGAAAAAGAACACAGAGACAACACTCATTCTAATGGCTCGCTCAAGATTAAAGAAATTAAAAATCAAATAAATGAGATCTACACAATAGAAATCCAGAAGAAACTTACATTTCTGAAACAAAAACACTATGAAGCAGGCAGTAAATCGGCAAAATTACTAGCCTATAAATTGAGGAAACAACAAACGGAAAGAGCAATCTACAAAATCAGAGACCCAGTATCAAAGGAAATAAAATTCAGAATTCAGGATATTCTTAAAAGCTTCGAGAATTACTACAAGAACTTATACTCCCACAAAAAACATAAAAACGCATCCGAGACATTACTAAACACATTAAACCTTCCCCAACTTACGGATTCACAAAATAAAACCCTACTGTCAGAAATGCAACCTAAAGAATTGGAAAAAGCAATTATGAAACTTAAAGCTAACAAATCCCCAGGAGCAGATGGCTATACAGCAGAATGGTACAAAACCTTTAAACAGCAACTATCTCCTCTCCTCCTGAAAACATTTAACTACGTCCTCCACACAGGGGAAATCCCCCCCTCCTGGAGAGAAGGGGTCATTGCAGTTATACCTAAACCTGAAAAGGATAAACTAGAATGCTCCAACTACAGACCAATCAGTGTATTAAATCAGGACTATAAGCTTTTTACCACTATCCTTGCCAAAAGGTTAGAAAACCTACTGACAGACTTAATTCACTTAGACCAAACAGGTTTTATAAGACAAAGACAGACACAAGACAACATTCGACGCACTTTACACATAATTCATCATATAAAAAAATATAACTTAAATGCAGTCATATTGGGATTAGATGCTGAAAAAGCATTCGATTCGGTTGACTGGTCTTTCCTATATAGAATCTTATCCAGTTTCAATTTTCATAACAACTTCATTAGAACTATACAGGCATTATATAAAAAACCAACAGCTAAAATAAGGATTAACGGTAATTTATCATCATCTTTTGAGCTGGAAAGAGGATGTCGTCAGGGCTGCCCCCTGTCTCCACTGCTCTTTGCAATCTTCATAGAACCTCTGAGCCAATGGATAAGACAAAATCAAGAAATTCAAGGTATTACACTTGGTCAGAAGGAACATAAAATAGCACTCTTTGCTGATGACATTTTAATATACCTAGGGCAGCCAGACACTTCTCTACCAGAACTAATCTCAGTTTTTTCAGACTATGGAGATTTATCGGGGTACAAATTAAACATGCATAAAACCCAAGTCTTAACATTCAACTATGACCCAAATCATTTTTCACTAAATGAACTCAAAACTAACTGGGAGTTGGAATCTATGAAATATCTGGGGGTCAATATCCCGAAACAACTCGACAAAATTATAACACTAAACTATGATCCACTGGTGACTAAAATAAAATCTGACCTAGCAAGATGGAATATGATACCATTCTTAGGTACTGCACAAAGAATTGAAGCAGTCAAAATGAATATACTTCCACGTCTTCTATACCTTTTCCAAACAATACCAGTAGAACCTCCCAAAAAAACATGGCAGGAGCTGGACAGAAAGATCTCAAGATTCATATGGCAGGGTAAGAGACCTAGAATCAGATATAGAACCCTACAGCTAAACAAAGACAAAGGTGGGCTCGCGCTGCCAAATATCAGGGACTATTTTATAGCTGCACAAATTAAAACTTTAGTAGAGATATGTAACCCAGTCTACACTGCACAATGGAAGGAGATGGAATGCCAAATAACAAGTGACATCCCCCTACAGGCAATAATAGGGAACAATGCCTTAACTAAACTCTTGAATAACACCAACCCGTGGATAGAGACCCCGCTAAAAATTTGGTTTAAGATAGTCAGAGAGAATCAAGCTAAAGAGCCCTATCGACTTCTGCAATGGATTGCCTATGATCAAGACTTTACCCCCAGTAAAACAGACACTAGATTTAAAGAGTGGAAAGAGAAAGGGCTGATAAAATATTACGATTTTTTTAAAGGGCAAACTTTAAGAAGTTTTGAAGATTTGAAAAAACAAGGTCTAATAAATCAAGATCTTTACAGGTTCTTTCAGCTTAGACACCACATAAACAATATACTTAAAAAGGAGGATTTGGAAAGGGCCCAGTCAGGTGTTCTGAAGGTCTTCTTAATGGCATATAAAGGGATCCCAGGGATCAGATACATTCCTAAAATATACCAAGGTCTTCAAGACTTAAAAGGAGACAACACATCATATATAAAAGAGAGATGGGAAAAAGAGGGGAATTTCACTTTACAATTGGAAATATGGGAAAAGCTAAATAAACAGCAATGGAAAAGTACCTCTTCCCTGCAATGGAGAGAATTTGGATGGAAAAATTTGGTAAGATTTTTCAGAACACCTGCACAAAACAAATTTACCCATAAGGGGTTGAACTGTTGGCGCTTGTGTGGTGAAAAGACTGCAAATCATTTTCATGTGTTTTGGTCATGCCCAGTTATCCACCAATATTGGACCAACGTACAGACAATATTGGGGAAAATATTCAAAATAACAGTTCCCTTTTCTTTTGTAACTTTGTATTTGGGTTTACTACCGGACTCACTGGAAAGACGAGGAGAAAAATACTTATTCAATGTTTTAATATTGGCAAGTAAAAAAGCCCTAACTAAAAAATGGATGCTGAAGGACTGTCTTACACCTGAAGATTGGATTAACGTGATTCAAGACATTTACTCGATGGAAAAGTTGACATTCGCACTGAGACAGGACATGGATGGGTTCATGAACTTTTGGCAACCCTGGATCGCATATGTGTCTTCCATTAGATCTAATCTTTGACAAATACCATTTCAATAATGGTCCCGCTCTTCGTTCCAACGCTACTCAGATGCTCTTTTACTTTTAATTACTTACTTTTCTGTTTGTTTGTTTTTTGCTATTCTGTTTGTTTGTTTATTCGTTTTTTTTGTTTTGTTTTGTTTTGTTTTTATTTAATTCTCCTTAATTTCACTTTTTCTTTCACTTTAAAAAAAAAAGGGGGGTGTTGTAATAACTATCCTACCAATGTTGTCAAATAGCAAAAAATAAGGGAACATGTGATGAAAATGTAAACAATGCAATGCTGTAATGACCTGTATACCCTTTACAAAAACTTAAATAAAAAAAAAAAAATCTAAGTAACTCTGCCAGAGTACCTCTTTTTGGTCACTGTGACAATAATAAAAAAACAAGAATCAACAGAAGTTAATTTGTAGTTCTGAACATATGTAGGGTGTTTTTACTCATTTTTTGTCTTTTCCACAATGTTATTCCTTTCTCCTACAGCATCCATTACAAATATACAGAACCAATTATGCAAATTAGGTGATGATGTCATTTAGCCATTTCTAGAGAGTTGGCAACACTGTTTTCTCATTCGAGCATTACCAAAGTGCTTCAATTTAATCAAATATTGTGTTAGACCATTTTTTTGGGGTGTGGAATCCCACAAGGCAGCATCCTTGGAACTTTTTTTTTAATCGTGTGTGAATGAGTTCTACAGTCCTTGTTCACATGTTAGCAGATGACACCATGTTGTATCAATCAGTAGTAAATGAGGCCACTTTCAAGAAATCTGGTCAAATACACTGCTGCTCCAAATTAACATGTGCGAAGTCATGCATTTTTAGAAATCAAGAACAACACTATACATAAAACTAAAGAGTCACACAACAGTTGTATAGATCAACAGTTATTAGAGTAGAAAAGGACCTCAGGGTGCTTTCAAACCTAATTGAATTGTCATGAACTTTCAAGCTTTTCAGTTTCATTCAGAACACAATTAAAGAGTGTGAAACCTTCTCTTGCCAGTCCCGATCAAAGACCCATAATTTGGTCCAACAAAAAAGGGAGGTCTTGATCTGGATTAAACTCAACCTTTGTCCAGTTTGTTTCTTGGTTTGTTAGTTTAGTTACTGCTCTTGCTTGATGAGTAAGGAGTTATGCTGGTTCCTGTCTTCAAAGTAGTCATTATGGGTAAAGCTAACCATGTCCACCAGTGCTCTCCATCATTGGTGGTGCTGTGCCAGCCCTTCTTCTTCCTCCAAACTGATGTCAAGCTTCTGAAGGTCTTCCATAATCACATCCATTGATCTGGTGCAGGGCCTGCCGTGGAGCCACCTCCAGCCCCCCGCTGTTGCGTTGAACGCAAGGGCCCAGTGGGATGTTCTGGTGAGAGGCAGAGGACATGCCTGTACCAGCGGATGGGGGTGAGGCGGTAGGCTGCAGGCTGGTGAGAGCACGCATGTAGCTCTTTGTTGGAGATGTGATGGTACCACCTGATGTTTTCAATGGTCCTCAGAGCAGGTTTGGGATCGCAAGGTCAAAGGTCAACATCAAAATGGCTTATAAACTACTGTATATCTCAACAGCAAAGAAAGCTAGTGTCACCAAACTTGCTACACAGGTTCACCTTGGGGTCTTGACTTCTGACTATGGGTGTGCGGTCAAAAGGTCAAAGGTCAAGGTTAGCAATCCCTATACGTTTTTACCCTCCCAGCACAAATTGGTTGAAAAAAATGTTGAAAAGTTGGCTTTGACAACCATCTAAAAAATTTGGATTTGGAAGAAAAGTGAAAGGTGAAAAGCTGTCCTTTTAAGGTCGTTGAAAAGGCGTCTTCATATAGATGTCTCTGTATGGTCAAATTTGGTTAAAAAATTAAGATGAAAAGCCGTTGTTGAAATAAAAAATCTTGATCTTTTTTGTGTTTGGCAGGGAACCTACTCAAACATCTCTGGGCAAGAGGCAGAGCACATCCTGAACAGATCACCAGTCCATCACAGCAACTGATATTACCAAGCAGTCTCCTATCCAAGTAGAAACCAAGATAGATCCTGCTTACCTTTCAAGATCAGGAGTGTCTGGGGAAACCCACAGCCCAAGGTATGGGCATCAATAAAAAGACACAGCATAGAGAGAAATTTGTAGAATGTACTTGTATTCAAATAGTGCTTTTTAAGTGTATAGCACAATAGCACTAACATTGGTTCAGATTGCTCCAGATATTATAAAACAAGAATTATGCCAAATGCTGAACTTTAAAAAAAAACTGTTAAAAAATATGTATTTTTATAAAGCACTTTAAACAAAGAATCCCAGTGGTTGTAAAAGTATATTTGACTTTTGAGAGACAAACCCCCACCACCATCACTAAATGCCAAAAACTATTTTGAGGATAAATTTGGGCCAAATCCTGTGGACTAAACAGCACAATTATTGGACTATTTTTTTGCCCAATTTTCAACAACTTTTTTTCTGATTAAACATGGTCTGTGGTAGATGGACTTAACACAGCCCAATTTTCAACATCTGTTTGTGGGCTAAATTAAGGCTTTGACCCATAGACCTGATTTAGCTCAAAATACAACATCTAAATTATGGCTTGTGCTGGGGGGGGGGGGGGGGGAACTGTATGACGAGTAAAGCTAGGGCCATCAAACTTGGTGCACAGGTTCACCTTGGGATCCTCACCTCTGACTATGGGTTTGGGGTCAAAAGGTCAAAGGTCAAGGTGAACATTCCCTGTGCCTTATTACTGTACAAGGAGTGAAGTTAGGGTCACCAAACTCGGTACACAGGTTCACTCTGAGACCATGACCTCTGACTACAAGTTTGGGATCAAAAGGTCAAAGTTGGTACCCCCATGCTCTCTTACTATAGAACGTGAAAAAGCTCTCTAGGATCGCCAAACTTGCTACACAGGTTCACCCTGGGGTCCTGCCCTACAACTATGGGTTGTATACTTTGTTGTATATTCATGGATGATGGGTTTATCATAATTTGGTTCTGTCACAGTAATTATATTGAAAAGTTGAAAACTGGTCCCTGTCAGGAAGTATTGGGATCTTCAACAAAAACGGAGGCGGGAGATATTGCACTTGCTCAGAGTGCTCTTGTTTCCCATCGATTTACTACTATTTTCCTGTAAATTTGCAACATTTTTTTCTCATAAATCTGATGCTTTTTGCATCTTAAATCTGCAATTTTTTCTTGTAATTTTACACCTTACACCTTTACACCTTTTTTACATCTTTTTTCTCATAAATTTGCAATTTTTTTTGTAAATTTGCAACTTTTTCCTGTAAATTTACTATTTTTTTCCTGATAAAGTTGTGACTTTTTTCTTGTAAATTTGCAACTTTTTCTTGTAAATTTACTGTTTTTTTCCTGATAAAGTTGTGACTTTTTTCTTGTAAATTTGCAGCTTTTTTCCCTCATAAGTGTACATTTTTTCTCATAAATTTGTGACTGATTACAGTAATACTTACAGTGTCCCCTCAATATTCATTCTCGAGAAAATGTTCTGTTTATTGCCCCCACCCCCACCCCCAAAACAGGGAAATGAAATATCGACCCATGCAGCAAGTTGGCATTGTTCCAGACTTATCCATTGGAAAAAATAAATGTGGACCTTTGGTAAAACAGTTTGAGTGCCCCTGATTTAAAGCCACAATCTGTAGTTACTGCTCCCTCTCGAAACTACTTTAAATACAAGATTGATAATTGTGAGAGCGGTCATTGAAACACTCTGTGGTTAGTGAACCTCCGTATTAAAATTCCCATGTTCTGCCAGTGGAACATTTCAAATCTACTGACAGGCAAAAAGTTGCTAATTTTACAAGGAAATTTGTTATTTTACAAGTGAAAAATATGACAGGAAATAAATTTGAAATTCACATGTCAACAGTTGATGGACCATAGAACTGATGGAGCGGTTAGATGAGCTGATGGAAGAATTGTGTTTTTGGTGAAGAGGTGAATTCCTCCCACATCCCAAATTCTCCCGCTGATGCTCGCCGCTCTTTCGCCTGCAAAGCGCCGCTGTTTCTGCCAGTCCCAGCCCATCCGTTTGGAATGAGGGTCAGCTGTGCGGGAGGAGGAGGAGGCCGTTTTCTTCTTCTCCTGCTGCCGCTGCTGCTGCTGAGCGAGGTGAGGCTCTAACCCCGCGTGGGCGGCGAGGAGACGAAGCTCAGCTGATTATTTAAACATTCACCGAAGCAGGAACATGCAGCGGCAGTAGCAGCGGCGGCGGCTCCGCCGGTCCATCCTCCTCAGCTGAGGTCACTGTGGTAACAGGATGAACTGCGGCCTCGCACAGAGGTCAGAGGTGGACTGGCAAACACGCCACCGACTCATGTGACCCATGGAGGGCGAGTGCTCGTTAGAACAACAAACAGCCGGAAGCTCAGAGACCTGTGAAGAAGAAAGTTTGTCTTCATCATCCTCCTCCTCAGGTCGGTTCCTGCAGGAAACGTTCGCTCAGACTCGATCTGATCTTTCCACGATTTTTGTCTCAGAAAGTTGAAGGAGAAAAACCCGATGTGATCTTCATGAAAGCAGCTGCTGGATCGCCTTCATGCCCACAGATATTCATTCCTTAACCACAGGCCTGCAACCTGTGGCTCTACTGGCTGAAACCAGCCGCTCTGACCAAAAAAAGGGCAGTTTGATTTGGAAATATTGTGAAGTTTAAAAAGAAAAATGTTGCTCTTGTATGTGGAGAAGAATGATGTGTATTAGATAGATATATTTATTAGGGCTGTGCATCAATTAAAACTGCATATTTTCTATAATTAATTGCAATTAATTACTAAACTGAAAAAGAATCAATGAAAACAATCATACTTGAGCAACTTTAACTTGCATTTTCATTCAGTGAACACACTTGTGACTCATATTCAACAGAAATATTACTAGAGCAACATAAAGCACTTGATAATCATAAATGTATTTCAATTAAAATTTTTTACAATTTATGAAAACAACCTTTAATATTCCTTTTCATTTCATTATTTTAAAGGGGGGTCGATTTCCCCTGCATGACTACCATTTTTAATATTGTTGTGACAGTTCCTCTTTTATTTTGAAACAGTCAAAGAGGAAGTCAGTGCCCCGCTTAAGGTAACTTTCCTAATTATTTCAACCCTTAAAAGCACAAATGAACGGAACAATTCTTAGTTGATTTCCAGAGCTCCTGACTTTAAATGGTGAGTTAGAAGCTTTTATTCATACTTTTGAGTGAGCAGCCCCAATCAATGACAGTAGGTCAGTTGTGTGTGTGTGTGTGTGTGTGTGTGTGTGTGTGTGTGTGTGTGTGTGTGTGTGTGTGTGTGTGTGTGTGTGTGTGCGTGTGCGTATGCATGTATGCTTTAAGTGGGGTGTGTGCACAGCATGATTTTGCCCCAAGTACAGGAGGATCAGTTTAGTGTTGTTTAAATTTGAACACTGAAAAACAAGACTGCACTTGTTTTAAGCTAAGCCAGCTGCTGAGACAAACCAGTCACCACTGCCCACACCATCTCAGGGAGTGATCTTTTTCATTTTGTAATATGTTAATTGGCTCACATTAATCAAAAAAGTTAATTTGTTAACTGCCCCAGTCCTAATATTTATAAAGTTTTTTTCTAACCTGAAAGACCATTGAAAATGCTTAGACATTAATTGCATTTAACCTTCTGTTTTGATGACATAAAATATGACATATAGACATTGTCATGGGGTTCTACTTCAACTACTTCAAATATTTAAAAAAAAAAAAATGATGGCAAAGTCAAACAGATAGTGATGAGCCTTTTATTTTGCCGGCCTCTCAAGTGCAAAAATTATATATAATTGAGGAGAAAAATACTGTGAAAACAAATGAGAAGGAACATGAATAGTCTCTGTACCAAACTGTCTCTTTAAAATGGAGTCCTCTATTAACTCCTCCTCCCAAAATAGAGGAAAACAGGGAAACCTCTCATTTCAGACCGCAAAACATATATCACTTCCTCTGTAACAAGAGCCAGACTGACTGCTCAGCCCCACAACAACCCCCTTTTCAAAGACCAAGCCCCTCCCACTGGGCCTATCATTCATGCAAAAACATACTTGAATAAATATTTCTATAAAAACCAGTTTACAGTGCACCATCTTCCAGTATATATTTTAACCATAAATACTTAAATACAAAGACAAGTTCTTTTTTTCCCTACACAAAGTCAGTTTATTCACAAAAAAATATTTATTAAAATTCATGACCACAGCCCCCTGGGTCACCTGACCACAAAGCGTGTGAGAAAACCATATTTAATCTGCTTAATTGGTTCAGTCTGTTTAGGCCATTGTCTGAATCATGAATAGAGGCAGCTGGGAAAATGTGCAACGAAACAAACGGAGTCTGTATGGTATGCCAGCATGAGTGTCTGTTTCCCAACAGGGCAGAACAACCAAGTGTGCACTAGTGATGTTAAAACCGAGGCCTCGTGAAACAATGAACAACTCTGAGACAACTGCTTCACGAGCGACACAGTGTTTTGAAACATCTAATGAAGACTGCCATCTGGTGACTGACTGTCAGAACTGCACTTGAGTTGAAAACCTGAAAAAGGCCAATACTCTAAATCACAGGTTGCGCTACACTTTTTATGTCATTTTATCAGACAGGCTTGTAAAAATTCTGTCAATCAGTTATCTATCACTTTAATTGACTTTAATTAGATCACCCTCCATGTAATCTGTCAAGTGATAGACGAGAGAGAGAGAGAGAGAGAGAGAGAGAGAGAGAGAGAGAGAGAGAGAGAGAGAGAGAGAGTTTTAAAAAATGCCTTTATTGCACAATTCAAAAAATGTAAGAGCACCAATATCATTCCACCAAGTGTCTCACATTGGAAAAGTGCAAACATAAGTCATCCCCCTCCCCCACACAACACAAAGTATTCCCTGCAGTCCACCTATTAAGACGAGCCACAGGCCTCCAGGTCTTAAGCAAGGCCAAGTCCCTTCCTCCGGCAGCAGAGACAGCGCTGCGCGCCCGCAGCCAGTTCCGTTGTACGTCCCAGAGACATTTTCCTCATCTCAGATGGATTGTAGTCCTTAGACCATGCGGGATTTTTAAGCAAGTCATCTTTGCAGCAGGCTCGTCGAGATTGTAGAAAGAAAACGTTGGAGCATCAGGGCTTGACATTAACACCGGCCAATGGCTGGTGAATTTCAGCAGTGGCCGGTAAGACAGCTACACTCTACCGCCATTTTGGCCACGTGCAGCCATGAAGGGGTGTCCCAGTCCATCGGGGTAGCGATGTTACGCTCCACACCGCCCACTCAACACTGATTCGCGCAATATAAAGCGGAAGTGTCATGAGCAGTTTTTTTTTTTTTTTTTTTATTTAATAGAAGAAAATACAACATACAAACTGTCGATGAGGATAAAGGTTACAAGAATTACAAAATCAGAACTTTCACAAAAAAATATACAAACTTCACATTCCAATTAACACAAAAAAAGGGGTATATTAAAAGAGAGAGAGCACAACAATTCTCTGATAGTCTTTATTTTAATAATAGTAGCTGTCCAATGTCTCTTGCAATTTTTTTTTGCATCATGAGCAGTGCATCGAGCGCTGTTTCAGCACGCCCACAGTCACGTTGTTATATCCATAACCAGTACTCCAATGATGAGACTGAAGGTGCAGTCGAACGGAACTTTATTAAACAGACTCACTCTAACAAAGGCGCTCCCGTACAGACAGAGGTGCTGGCTGTAAAGAGACGTGCCTCTTTTGGATAGGCCTTTTATACTTTGGGTGGCAGCGGAACCAGAAAGGCATAGCTGTCACCCATGACACACAATAATAATAATATAATAATAACCATAATTGATATATAACACCCCCCCCTTCCCGTAGAAAAATCCAGGACACACATCATTAGGCCCACCCAAATTTCAACCCAAATCACACACTAACAGTGAATATAATAACAGGGCCTCTCCATGCACACAAATAACTGAAACTAGAGGGGGACAGGTGGACTACTGCCCCACCAACATACGGCCAGACGGGTTATTCTCCCATCTCTATCAGAAACAGCCCATAAGACAAGGTAGGCTGCCGTGTTTCTAATGTAAAATGTGAAAAATAATCCCAAAACATATATACAGTCCAAAACTTGTCAAAAACACTCCATAAACAGCCAATATGTACATACACACCCCGCTGTGCCAGCCCCCCACCCAGCACCCTCACCCCACAACGCGGGCAAATCACATATCCCACATGCAAGTTAATGCATCAATACAAACAGTGTTGGGCCCGTTTTTTTTTTTTTTTTTTTTTTTTTTAAAACCTCACACAGAGCAATACCACTGCGAGTAAGTGTAAAACACATTACACTGGTCAACACCACATTTATTGTCTCAAGTTTTTTTAGCTGATTTAGGACAGTTTTGATGTGCTGAATCCAAAAATCACATTGGTTTTGCTCAATCAGGTCAACCTTTTGAATTATGGCCACATGTTGTTTAATACGTTTTTGTTTACATGTACGGGTATTTTCGTTTTATATGATGCAAAATTCTTTTTTTATGTCTTGAAATTCTCTGAATTTTGAACAATGATGACGTAACATTCAATTTACATGTACTTACCCTTATATAAAGGTGAGTACATGCACAGTACTAAGTAAGTACAGGTTTTTACTTAGCACCTGACCAAGAGAAACGGATGTCATTTTGGGATTCAGCGGTGCAAAATTGACTTAAATCAGTTGAAAAAACACAGACACCTTACAAAAAAAAATATTTTTGTAATCCTGCATTATCTACATGGCTCGGGCAATACACACCTATTGACAACTCTGCACAAACCCCCTGATAAAAGTAGCCCACACTTTTCTTTTTTAAATGAGCACTCAACCAGCCACTTTTATGCATAAACCACGTTAACACAACAGTAATGCAGCCCTGGTAGTGCACACATTAACATTTTAAACATTATCATGCTAACAGGTCAACCCCAAAACATATCACCCCCTTGCCACCATACAGTCTCGATGGGGAGACCACTCCCCGGAGACCCGTCTGGCGGGTCCCGACTAGAGCTTCTTCTAGACGCTTCACCGCCGGAGATGAACCACGTCGGCACCCCGACACCTCCTTCTCCTCACTGGCACGTCTCAGTTCGTTGGGGTGTCTCCATAAGCCGTCGGATGTTTGAAGATAACAGTCCTTCCGGACGGCCACCACATACAGCGGTCTCTGGTCCTCTTGTCGTTTCCTCTTGCCGTGAACTCCTCTTAGCCGAGCCTCCACTCTGGGTGGAACCACGTCAGCGACCTGTAGGGGAGCTCGACTTGGCTTCAAACGTCCACGACATCTAGACCTGGCTTCCTCTCTGGGCTGAAACGCTCCACCGACCCCATGTGAAGCCCGACTTGGCGTCCAGTGTTGCCGTGTGGCACATCTGTCCACTGTGCCAGCAGGTCCTGCCCCACTCTCTTTCATTTTAAACGCCAGCGAAGCCCTTGCAGCCCCTTGCTTCTCGGTATTTCCAGGCTGAACTCTGGAAGCAGAGGGAGCCGTCCTCACAGCTCCACTCGCCGTTGTGGGCGTTCCACCATGCCACCCAGTTCCCACATCCAGGGTAACTTGGGCCCTGGCACCAGAACCCTCCCGTGATGGCTCTGGATGGGATTGGTCCTGTCCATCTCCCAGAATACGAGGCCAATCTTCATCCCATACCGCATCGTCCACCACGCACGGAACCGGTTGGTCCCACAAACCATTGCCCGACCACTCCTCTCCGGTACCACTGGTGACTGTAAAGCCGAGTCCATATAACAGGTCGCAGCCCATCCCATTCGACCCCCTCAAAGTCACCACAAACTGGATGTTTGACACCACAGCCAACTTTTACCTCGCTGTCAGCTCCAGTGAACCCATGATGGCTAGTCTGTTACCTCCATAGCCACAATACGGCGTTGACAGTCCTCTTACACGGTAATACGGGAACAAACTCCTCATAGTAGGCCAGTTCAACGAGGACACTGCTGCGCCTGTTTCCACCAACAACGGCACTTCCACGCCATCCAGCATCACATCACAATAAATACACCCATCTGTGCTCGGGGAGACGGTGCAAATAACCGTAGGAGTCGTGGTGGGGGAATCCGTCTTGTGTCGCCGTTCCCCTCGCTCAAACTTTTTGCAGGCCCTGGCGAAATGATGTAGGAGTCCACACTTGCCGCACCGTTTGCCCCTCGCCGGACACTCTCTCGCCTTGTATCAGTGCCTGGTGGACCCGCCGTCCAAACATCTGGGCGACTCCGGGGCGGACATAATCTTAATAGCGGCAGCGTAGTCTTCTTTATCTTCTGCGCTGTCATCGCTACCCGGGTCCACAGCCTGCGCCACTGATTGTGAGTCAGACTGCCTCAACGTTGTTCTCTTACCGAGGTCCTTTGATAGTTTATCTGCTGCTTCATATTGTTGAGCTATCTCCACAGCTGCTGTCAACGTCAGTTCACCAGAGTGCGTGAGGAGCCTGGACCGTGCCGCAGAACAAAGCGTGTACTCCGTCAACTGATCGCGGACCATTTCTTCCTCCAAAGCCCCGAATTGGCACTCTCCATCCAGCTGGTGCAGGTCCGCAACATACCATTGCACCGACTCTCCCGGCCGCTGGCGTCGCTGTTGGAACTGGATCCATCGGACGATGATGTTCTCAGGAACGCAAAAGTAGTGTGCCATTAGTTCAACCACGTCCTCAAAACTATCACTCGCTCCCAGTGTGCTGAGAATACATTGCCCTTCCACGCCGAGATTATGGACGAGTATCGCTCGTGCATGTACTTTCTCCGATTCGCCGAGGTTCAATGCCACCAAATAATTTTGGAATGCTGCAAACCGCCTCGCCCAGGGAACTGGCGGATCGCCTGGGAGCTCCAAAAACGGCCGAATACGAGAAAGTCCTCTCTCCATAACTTTATCCTCGTCGCCAAATGTTATGTCCATAACTAGTACTCCAATGATGAGGCTGAAGGTGCAGTCGAATGGAACTTTATTAAACCGACTCACTCTAACAAAGCCGCTCCCGTACAGACAGAGGTGCTGGTCCTAAAGAGACCGTGCCTCTTCCGGGTAGGCCTTTTATACCTTGGGTGGCAGCAGAGCCGGAAAGGCGTAGCCGTCACCCATGACACACAATAATAATAATATAACAATAATAACAATAATTAATATATAACACACGTGACGGTAGCAAGCCTGGCCTCGTTATGTTGGTCACATCACATGACTTGAGGGCTCGTGGAAACGTAAGCAAAACCCAGCCCTCTCAAATTTCTCATCAGGTCTCAAATCACGTGATATGACAACGAGGCCTGGTTCGCAATGGTCATGTGACTGTGGGCATGTTGACACAGTGCTCGACACTCCGCTCATGACACTTCCATGTTATATTGCTCGAGTCAGCCTCGAGTGGGCAGTGTCGAGCGTAACATCACTAGTGTGCACCCTTGGTTGCGCTACAAAAACAGGTAAGGGGAGAAAGAGATGAACTTTAGATATTTTAATATAATTTACAAACATGAAACTAAATGAGAAACTGTATGGCGGGTGTATGCGCATGTGTGTGTGTGTGCGTATGCGTGCTGCTTTAGCTAGCAAATCACCCACAATTCATAGTTGTGTGTAGGTGAGTGTGCATACAACCATCTGTATGAGTGTTTGTGTGCCTGCAGTCAGTGACGAAGTCGCTCCGTCATAGACATTTATTGGTTAATTGTATCCTGGACCAGATGAGAATTGCATTTTCACTCACTCTGTGTAAAGCAGGGCTGCACCCTGTAGGCGATTTATTATTTTTTAAAAAGCGGGATGGGGAGTATTCTCCATTTTAGAATGAGGTACCAATGTATAAATATAAATTACGTACAAATTTGCAAGAATAAAGATGCAAAGATATGAAAAGATGCCAATTTAAAAATTAAAAGTCACAAATTCCAATTTAACTACACAAAATAAAAACTTAGCCAGCATCGAGATGAGTATTGCAAAGTTAGAAAAAAAAAGTTGGAAATTTACAGGAAAAATACTGAAAATTTATAAGAACTCCTTTCCAAATTTATGAAAAAAGTTTCAATTTTTTTAAAGAAAAAAAGTCAAAAATTTGAGAAAACAAAAAATTTTGGATTAAAAAGTTGAAAATGTACAGGAAAAAAGTCACAAATTTATGAGAAAAATCTTTGCAATTTTATGACAAAAAATGTTGAGAAAAAAGCTGCAAATCAGGGAAAAAGTTGAAATATTATTTTATTTTTTAGGTTATTTATTTTTGCATTTCTGTTTAGACTTGAAAATTTATAGCAAATTTAACAGAGTATACATGCTGGATCTCTATTGGTTGGTTATGGTTAGTAGATGATGAAACTGGTGACACTTTGGTTGCAAGAAAAACTAATAATATGCCCCCCACCCCCCAAAAAAAAAAAATTAAAAACCATTTCACAAAATCTATCAGGAAAAGTCACACAAGAAAAAAACATAAGGAAATTAGGAGAATTTATCACAATTTTTTGAGAAAATGTAAATATTATGAGCAAAAGAAGTAAATTTAGAAAAAACTGCAAATGGAAAAGAAAAAATGTGCAAATGCGCAATAAAACTATTGAAAATTCACAATGAAAGCAGATGCAATTTCACAACCCATAAAGGATATACATTTGACAAAAAAAAAAGTAAATTTATCAGAAAAAAATGTGCAAACTCCTTTAAAAAAAAGTTTAGAAAAAGTTGTAAATGATGTACTACGCGTTCTGTCCTTAGTGCGATCACAGTGGAGGACTCATCATCCTAACAAGGTAAAACAGTGGAGGATAAAGTGTGGTCTATGATGGATTAATTTGTCTTTGTAGCCCAAACAGGCCTCCGGCTTATGTGATTAATAAGTTAATTATATTACCAGTTACAAACAGTTGTTTTAATAAAAACTCGTGTACCTTATAGCATAAATCATTCAGACCTTTACAATTATTTCCCCTGCATCATAGTGAGAAAGATGAATTAATTTTCCATCCGTGGAGTCTGATTTAATTTGGAGAACTTTGGTTTAATTTCTAATGAAATGCTGAAGGATTCATTAGTCAATCCGGTGCTCGAGTTTATTTTGCAAAGGTGGAAGACGAGTCTGAAAAAAGCTCCCCAAACAATCTGCTGAGGTTATTTCATTTCAGCTTTTTGTTCCTACTCGCAGTGAATCAAACACTCGCCCAAGTTTAGTTTCTATTGTTCACAGTTTGTTGAAAACAATCAAGCCTCTGTTTACCTCGGTGGGCCCACAGCAAAGACGGGTGTTAGACAATCACACAAACACCAGTTTTGTAAGATGCAGCAGCCTGAGTGCGTATTAATGCATTTTTAATGGATACAATTTATTCTGTCTTTGTGATAGTTTAAAAAGTTTAAATTTATCGGGACTGATTCTCTTTTTCCACATGTTGACACAGTGTCCGGAGGTCTGAACTGAAATATTTTTGTCATAATTTACAGTAATGAACCCAAAATGCAGACACTGAGAGTAGACAATGATGAAAAGTTTAAACAACTGTATTATTGAAAGATGGTGCAATGATGAAAACTGGCAACCCTGCAGAGAAGGAGAGGAGATATATTGAACTGTGAAGTTGGTAGTGATAATACTGAACTCATCTTTTCTTCCAGGTGATGCTGATGTGTAGAACGGTGAGTATATTACAGGAGGGCTGCCGTTCTTCATCAGGTAAGTAGCGAGTCTGAAGGAGGCTGGAGATGGTGCCCCGGGCCCGAGAGCTTTAAGGGTTAGGCTATTGCAGATAATGTTTTCCAACTTAATTGGAATTGATGGTGTTTCTGGATTGTGGTTCCGCCAGGCAGGACTCCAAGTCCGCTTGGAAGTGGTAGGTATGGGCAGTCCTGGAAGATATGAGGCAGAAGAAGAATGTTTGATCGTACAGTTTCCAGTGTTGGGAGAAGGTGGAGGAGGTTGGCGTGACAGCACAATAGGTTATATTTTCATTTTTCACGTAAACGTGTTTCTGTGAAACCCTAAATATTTTTATGGATTTTTTCATATGATTGTTATGAAATTGCCATTTTATTCTCATAAATATGACATCACAGGGGGCCACTGATTATGAACAAAAGTGTTGCAGACCCCAGTAAAGTGGTCTGCAACATCTATGATGAAAAGACCCATTTTAAGCAAATTTTGTCCCAGAAAAATGTGCATGGAGCCAAAAAATATATAATACTGTACATCTGCAACTTTTTTCTCAAAGCTTGCAATGTGTTTTCTAAAAAAAAAAAAGTTTTCAGAAGTTTGGGTTTTCTTTGAAATGTGTTATTTTTGTTCCAGATTTTTCTAATTTTCCTGCATTTTCTTTATTGATTTGCATACTTGCAAATGTAAGACTTTCTCATATTGCAAATTCTTTTTGTAAACTTTTTTCCTGCTAAATCAAACATTTGTCTCTTGTAGAAGTGTGCAAATTTGTGCTTTTTTCTTCTGTACATTTTCAACTTTTTCTGTGCAAGTTTGTGTCTACTGCAAATATTGTTCATTAATTCTGAGCGTTTTACTGTAAATTTGCAGCTTTTTTCCTAAATTCTTGAATTTTTTTAACTTTTATTTGTAACTTTTCTAATTTATAATCTGTAATTTGGAGACTTTTTTGTTGAAAATTTGTGACTTTTTCCACATAAATTTGAAACTTTTCTCACCAATTTTTATCACAAATTCTAGACTTTTCTCCATATAAATTTCAAGATTTCCTTATAAATTGTGACATTTTATACTTGCAACTTTGCAGTGGTTCCATTGAAACTTACGTAACTATTTTTAATAATAAATTTGCTGCTTTTATGGTAAATCCTCAGCCCCCCCCCCCCCCCAAAAAAAACAAATCTGTAAGATTTTTATATTTTTGTCACTTTTTACATATAAGCGTGTTCGGTTGTTTCCAGAGTTTTTAGTCGAACCCTTAGGGAGCCAGTGATCATGGGCAAAAGAGCCACATGTGTCTCTGGAGCTGCATGTTGCAGACCCCTGCCCTAGCATGTACAGTATAAAAAGAAACATTTATATGTTTTTTTGTGATACTGAAAATGTTTCATTTTGTTTCAATTTGTTTTCATTTTAAATCTTTGCCTGTATAATGTTTATTTTAACGGTTGGCAAAACAAAGAAATTCATAATGGGTCAGGTTTGAAAAACATTTTTCCTATTATGTGCAGCTCTGTTTTCAGATTCAGTACTTAAATATAAACTCCACTTTATGGCCGATTGTTTGTGGGATTTTGTTGACAAGGGCAGTGGTAATTGTGGTGTTGTTGGTGAGTTTCTCTCTGAGGATGAAGATACGTTGATGTCAGATTAAATCCAGATCATAAACATGGAGGAGGAGCAGCAGGAAGGTCAACATCTGTCTCCATCAGAGGATTACACACACTAAATCCATAAATACTCATGTTCGGATTACTTCTCCTTATCATATTACCATACTTACATTAATGCTGTTGTTAACCTACATATTCCCCATCGCAGCTGCGGCTTCTGTTTGTTTTCTACGCCTCTGGCTTTGTTTTCTGAGGAACATGCTGAAACATCTGTGTAGTCATGATTCAAAGGTTGTGATATGAAGGCTAGGACGACACATCTCCAAGACTACTTAGTATGATGATGATACTACTAATAACATAATTAGTGGAGGTCAATGATTAAAAATTCTAATAATGATTTATCTAAAAATGTTATCATGATAATTTTTTCTACATTATGTACCTTAAACCATAAGCGTAAATCAAGGGGGCAAATCCCCTCCCCCGACCTAGTAAAAAACTGAGTACTGTTCCCCCAGTTCATCATAAACCTTTTTTGTATCATGTTACATAACAGAATAAAAGGCATCTGAAGCACCAATTTTAAATCTACAACTACTTTTATTATAAATTAGCTTTTTTCTTGTAAATATGTAATTTTCCTCATAAATCTGCAACTCTTTTAATTCTGCAACTTTTTTCTTGTAAATTTGCAGCTTTTTCCTCATAAATTTGAAGCCTTTTACTTGTAAATTTGCAGCTTTTTTCTTGTAAATCTGCAATTTTTTCTTGTAAATTTGCAATATTTTTCACATACATTTAAAACTTTTTCATAAATTTGCAACTTTTTTCTCAAATTCTAAGCTTTTTACTTGCGAATTTGCAGCTTTTTTCTTTAAAACCCGCGGCTTTTTTCGTATAAATTTACAGTTCTTTTCTTGTAAATTTGCACTTTTTTCTTTTAAATCTGTAGCTATTTGTTGTACATCTGCAATGTTTTTCTCGTAAATTTGCAATGTTTTTTCCTCATACCTATATAGGGGCCCCTAAACACAATCTTGCATAGGGTCCTGACTACAGTAACACCTATAGTGTCCCCCTCAATTTTTACTCCAGAAAATATTTTGTTTATTGCCACCCCGTAACAGTGAAATGAAATATCCACCCATGCCTTAAACTTGTCATTTTTAAAGTTTTTCACGCTCTTATTAACACGGGAGTGGGCAAATATTCTTACTTTCTTTTACTTAAAGCTTTCAACATATAAAAAATAACAACTATCCAGAATATTCTCCCAAAGATATTAGCAGGATTGCAGAAATACTGCACAGCTAGTGCCCACTTTGGCATTATTTCACAAGATGTTATCTTACCAGTTGTTGAATCAGTTACACCTCTCACCTCATTTTCTGATGTGAGTTCCAGTAGTAGGGAGTCCAGTTTGTTTTCTGGGGAGCAGACATTCACAAACAGGACTTATGGAAGCAGTGTTAGCCTTCAGCTTAGCTGTTAGCCCTTTCTGCATCTGCTTTTCACCACAGACATGCATTTCTCGCATCTTCCCAGGCTTTGCCTGGCCTGGGAAGATGCTGAGATGGCTGTAGCTGACCAAACTGGTTAGAGAATTCTTGTTGACAGTGGGCAATTTGTAATTTTTTTCACAATTCACCAATTTTGCATGAGGTGAAAATGTATACATGTAAATTACTGTAGGTACAACTTAGCTAGGGGCAAAGCTAAGATGCCATTTGAAAGAGTTGCAAATTACAGTTTAATTATGTAGACTAAACATGTAACCAGCATCCATATGTTCTGCAAATTTACAAAAAAAAAAAGATACAAATTTACAGGAAAAAAGTCACAAATTTCTCAGAAAAAGTCTCAAATTTATGAGGAAAAAGCCACATATTTATGAGAAAAAGTTACAGATTTTAGGAGGAAAATTCCCAGGCACAAAGTCACCGTACTAAAAGGCCAGACCACCGAATGTGTACAATCCTACAAATATCTTGGGACGATTATTGATAGTAATTTAAACTTTGAAGAGAACTGTGAAAGGGTGTGCAAAAAGGGTCAGCAACATTTGCATTGCTTGAGAAAACTTGCACGCTTCCAAATTGACCGAACCATAATGACAATGTTTTATCGGGCTTTTATTGAATCTGTTTCATCCTTTTCTTTAGTGTCATGGTTTGGTCAGATAAAACTGAAACAGAGGAAATCCTTGGATCAGGTAGTTAGATGGTCCAGTCGTTTGCTTGGTGAGCCACAGCTGAGTCTGACATCCCTGTACACCAGACAGGTACAGAGGATGGCTACCTCCATTTTAAATGATGACTCCCACCCTTTGCACTGCAACTTTCAGCTTCTTCCCTCAAGACGGAGGTTTGCTGTCCCAAAAAGTAAAACCCAGCGCTACAAAAACAGCTTTGTTCCTGCTGCTGTCAAAGAGTTGAACAAGCTGTAACAATATATTGCACCTAATTTAGGTACCTATTTATTAACTCCATTTTACATTTACTTATTTTTGTAGGATGTTATTTGGGTTCTAAATATTTTATTGGGTTTTAGACCTTTGAGTTTTTAACCTCTTTGACTAGTTTTTAACTTTTAATACGACCCTTCTCTCTTACCTCTGGTTTTTCTCCCATCTCTGTCTTTTTATACCCTGATTGATGGAGCCTTGAGTATTTTTATCATGTTTATAGTCAGCTTCATGTGTTCCTGTGTTTGTGTCTATGTTGAATATAATTTGGGGCTTGTATATATGAATGTCACCAGACTGCAAAACAAATCTACCTACGGGTACAAATAAAGTAACCTGAACCTGAACCTGAGATTTATGTTGAAAAAAAATGTTTACAGGAATTTTTTTTCTTTTTGCAAATTTATGTGAAAAAAAGTCACATTTTTGAGAAAAAAGTAGCAAATCCACAAGAAAAAAGTTGCAAATTTACAAGAAAAAAATAGCAAATTTATGAGAAAAAAGTTGAAAATTTATGAGAAACAAAGTTGCAAAATTTATGATAAAGTCTCAAATTAATAATAACATGAAAAGTTTTACTGAGATTTCTGCAATTTTTTTAAAAACAAAAAACTAGGAAATCACATGTTTATAAGTATTCACAGCCTTTTCTCAATACTCTGTTGATGCACCTTTGGCAGCAATTACAGCCTCAAGTCTTTTTGAATATGATGCCACAAGCTTGGCACACCTATCTTTGGGCAGTTTGGCCCATTCTTCTTTGCAGCACCTCTCAAGCTCCATCAGGTTGGGTGGGAAGTGTCGGTACACAGCCATTTTCAGATCTCTCCAGAGATGTTCAATTGGATTCAAGTCTGGGCTCTGGCTGGGCCACTCAAGGACATTCACACAGTTGTTCTGAAGCCACTCCTTTGATATTTTGACTGTGTGCTTAGGGTCATTGTCCTGGTGAAAAATGAACCATCGCCCCAGTTTGAGGTCAAGAGCACTCTGGAGCAGGTTTTCTTCCAGTATGTCTCTGTACATTGCTGCATTCATCTTTCCCGCTATCCTGACTAGTCTCCCAGTTCCTGCCGCTGAAAAACATCCCCACAGCATGATGCTGCCACCACCATGCTTCACTGTAGGGATGGTATTGGCCTGGTGATGAGCAGTGCCTGGTTTCCTCCAAACATGACGCCTGGCATTCATGCCAGAGTTCAATCTTTGTCTCATCAGACCAGAGAATTTTGTTTCTCATGGTCTGAGAGTCCTTCAGGTGCCTTTTAGCAAATTACAGGCAGCTATCATGTGCCTTTTACAAAGGAGTGGCTTCCGTCTGGCCACTCTGCCATACAGGCCTGATTGGTGGATTGCTGCAGAGATGGTTGTCCTTCTGGAAGCTTCTCCTCTCTCCACAGAGGAATGTTGGAGCACTGAGAGTGACCATTGGGTTCTTGGTCACCTCCCTGACTAAGGCTCTTCTCACCCGATCGCTCAGTTTTGATGGCCAGCCAGCTCTAGGAAGAGTCCCAGTGGTGCCAAACTTCTTCCATTTATGGATGATGGAGGCCTCTGTGCTCATTGGGACCTTCAAAGCAGCAGAAATTTTCTGTACCCTTCCCCATATTTGTGCTTTGAGACAATCTTGTCTCGGAGGTCTACAGACAATTCCTTTGACTTCATGCTTGGTTTGTGCTCTGACATGCACTGTCAGCTGCAGGACCTTATATAGACAAGTGTGTCTTTCCAAATCATGTCCAATCAACTGAATTTACCACAGGTGGACTCCAATTAAGCTGTAGAAACATCTCAAGGATGATCAGTAGAAACAGGATGCTCCTGAGCTCAGTTTTGAGTTTCATGGCAAAGGCTGTGAATACTTATGTACATGGGATTTCTTAGTTTTTTATTTTTAATAAATTTGCAAAAATTAAAAAAAAAAAAAACTTTTTCATGTTGTCATTATGGGGTATTGTGTGCAGAATTTTAAGGAAAAATTCATTTTAATCCATTTTGGAATAAGGTTGTAACAACAAAATGTGGAAAAAGCATTGTGAATACTTTCCAGATGCACTGTATATGATAACATTGTCTGGCCATTGCAGGAGCAACAAAAAGATGGCATGACTGATAAGGTGATTGATGGGCAGATTGTAAGACATTTAAAATACGACTTTATATTAGCAACATGCAAATGTCGCCATTGGGAGCTGTTTGTTTTTACGTAGTGCTACCCGTCTTAGCAAAACATCAAAAGAACAAGTCATACATCATCTGTTGATGCTTGTTACTGTAAACTATTAAACTGATAATTATTTAATGGATCCATGAAATATGTGTTCTTTGAAAGCCTGAAAATGATTGTGGGTCCCGTCGCTACACAAACAAGACTGCATTTTGGAAATAAAATTGAAATTTTATTGTGAAAGTTGAAACTCGTCACATTCGACCTGCCAGTCCATTAAATCAGCCCGAATTATCCATTTACCTCATTATTTCAGTTTTAAAGGCGGCGAGTGTTAAATGTGTGAAAACACTAAACACCATCTGCATGGCCTCTGTTTACTTAACTGAAAGCTTATATAAGTCAAATCTACATTATGCAGCATATCGGTGGTTAAAAGAGCTCCTTTCACCTTCATCATCAAATTAAAAATTTTCACTCTTCCAAGGACTGAAGCTTAAGTGCTGTTCTGAGAAACTTTGCTTTCATTTCATAAATTAGGTATTTAAAAAAAAAAGAGCAGGTGGGAGGACGGTTGCTTTATGAACCAACAGCCTTGATGACAGCGCTCAAACTTTTGGTTCTTTCTCAGAAAAAATTGACGATTAAATCTTGTTTTTCATCAGAGTTTACATTCAGGTGTGGACAGGAGGATCTAAAGGATCTATAAGTGAATGATTATGTAGGTTTGGGAGTTTCAGGAGAACAAGCAGCTGAGGAAGGTTATAAAAACACAAAACAAATGTTCTCATAAAGTCACAAGAAAAAAGTTGAGATATTTAAAAGAATATTTACATTGACGCCACAAGTTGGGGCAGCTCAATGTTTCAGTGGTTAGCACTATCATCTCACAGCAAGAAGGTGGTGGGTTCGAACCCAAGAGCTGGCCAGCGATGACCTTTCTGTGTCAGTTTGCATGTTCTTCCTATGTCTGTGTGGGTTTTCACCGGGTTCACTAACTGGGGATTGTAAATGGTCCTTCAGGTACGTTAACATGCATTCATGCCATGTGATAAAAACGTTTGGTGTGAATGCACCTTTTGTTGTAAGAGTGAGCAGTCGTCTGTCTCTGTGTGATAGATTGGCGATCTGTCCAGGGTGTACCACCTTCTTCATTTCAGATTAGTTTATTTGGTTCATCCACTGGAGACAAGACAACAAGACCCTACTAGGGGCAGTTAGTCTGGTGAAGGGCCAGACTAAGAGTGCTCCAACAGACTCTCATGATGAATAAACTGCTTGGTGGCTAGCGTCTGGTGGCCAGGTTTCTGCCCATGGGACCCAGTCAGGCTCAGCCCGAAGGAGCTACATGGGTCCACCCTCCAGTGGACTCACTACCTGCAGGAGGGATCATGGGGGTCCGGTGCTATGTGGATCAGGTGGCGGTTGAAGGCAAAGACCTTGGCGGTCCGATCCCCGGCTTTCAAAACTGGCTTTTGGGGCGTGGAATGTCACCCCTCTGGTGGGGAAGGAGCTTAAGCTGGTGTATGCGGTTGAAAGATACCAGCTAGATATAGTTGGGTTCACTTCCACACACAGCTCTAGTTCTGGAACCAGTCTCTTGGAGAGGGGCTAGAGTTTGTTCTACTCTGGAGTTGCCCCGGTCGAGGGATGGCAAGCAGGGGTGGGTATTCTTGTATCCCCCGCCTTGCTGTCTCTACATTGGAGTTCTCCCTGGTAGACAAAAAGTTTTTTTTCCCTGTGCCTTCGGGTTGGGAAACAGGTCCTGACTAGCATTTGTGCCTATGCACCAAATTATGGTTCAGAGTACCCACCCTTTTTGGAGTTTCTGACTGGGGTGCTGAAAAGTGCTCCTCATGGAGACTCCATAGTCCAACTGGGGGACTTTAATGCACGTGTGGGTAACAACAATGAAACCTGGAGGGGTGTGATTGGGAGGAATGGCCTGCCCGAACTCAACCTGAGTGGTGTTCAGTTATTGGATTTGTGTGCTAACCACAGTTTGTCCATAATGAACACCATGTTCAAGAAAAAGGGTGTCCATATGTGCATCTGGCACCAAGGTCGATTATCGATTTTGTTATTGTGTCATCAGACCTGCGACCATATGTCATGGACACTCAGGCAAAGAGAGGTGCAGAACTGTCAACTGATCACCACCTGGTGGTGAGTTGTGTGCATGTGGCTTGCCACAGGGCATAGTGATTGCACCTTGTGTGGCAGCTTAGCATTTAATTTAGTGCTTGCTTACTTCTCGCTTTCAGCTACTACCATCGGCTAGCCCTGGGGCTAGCCCAAGGATAAAAAGGGAGCTAAGTGTGTAAGTCTTCCCTGCTGGTACATAGCCTCTCCTATGTCAAGACTCCAGCAGTACCTCTCCGTGGTTACATACTACATCAACTGAACACCTTGCAGCTCCAGGCAAAACCTGTTGGGGATCTCGGAGCAGGTTGAAGTCTCAGAGGTGCAGTGGGCATGACTCACCGGTGTGTAGACATACTCTGCCACTCACCAATCCAACCCCCAGCTATGGGTCAAATAGTGTTGGAAGCTAGCGGCCAACAATGGATGAGAGTGCGAGTACACTTCAACGGCAAAGGGTGTATGAGGAGAACAACTCCCACTGGCCAGCTAACAGCACCCATCAACGGATGGTCCTATCATCCATTTCCTATCATCAGCGTTGGGGAGAAGCAGGTAATGCTGACAAATGATGAGATGCACGTCAATGGAAGAGTGCTGGCCGGCCTACCATCGATGTTAAACTCCAAGGCTTAGTAAACATAGATCAGAACAATACACAACAAATCAACAACGATGTAAATGATGCCCAAAGTTCACCCAATGGTGCCCCGTCCAGTAGGCGTCTGTTTAGGTCATGGGGTTTGATCGACCATCATCCAATGATTGTGATAACACCAATAACACCACCAACAAAGAACATCAACAAGGTCAGACGTAAAGGAACAAGGATTGCTACCTGGAATGTACAAATGTTATTCTAGGCCGGAAAGCTCAACAACGTAATCCTGAAAATGGACAGACTAAAGATCAGTTGTCTTGGACTGTGTGAAGTGAAATGGACAGACTCTGGTTCATTCATGAAAAATGACAAACGGATCATCTACTCTAGTGGAAAAGAACACCGTCGGGTTTTTTGTTTTTTTTTTTTTTGGGGGGGGGGGGGCGGGAGTCCACGCTGTTCCTAGACAGAAGCTTCTTCTATAGTGTGATTGCTTACTGGCCAAAATCGGAACTAGTTTTACTTGTGAAGTTCAAAGCTAGTCCGTTTGATATCAGTGTTGTGGTGGTCTATGCCCCTACAGCTGAATCGGAAAAGAGGTCTTAGATGAATTCTGTAAATCTCTAGTGGAGGTTCTACAAGCAACCAAATCACAAGAGATGACATTCTCAGTGACTGGAATGCCAAGGTCGGGGAAGAAAGTCTTGGTAGCGAGAGAGGACCACATGGTCTAGGTGAAAGGAACAAAAAAGGACAGAAACTGATAGACTGGTGTGTTCTGAAGTGACAAACAATTGCCAACACATGGTTCAAGAAACATCCTAGGGGCAAAGTCACATGGGTCAAGCAAGACCAGCGAACCAAGAACCAGATCAATTACATCCTGGTCAACCAACACTTCAGAAATGCTGCTTTGGATGCCAGGACGTATCCAGGGGTGGATGTCAAAAGTGACCACAATCTGATGGTAGCCAATTTCATCCCCAGACTAAATAGAATGTCAAAGTCTGAACATTCCCAATGTTTCGCTTTTGAATCACTAAAGAACAGAAACACCAAAGTTTCCCTTCAAGTGTCCATTCGTGAGAAGCTCCCAGCAGACTGGAAAAGCTTTGATGTGGAAGGACAATGGGGGCATATAAGTCAAGCTGTCCAGAATGCTGCCACAGAGAACATCCTGGTTGAAAAGAAACCCAAAAGCAACTTGCAATGGATTACTCAGGAAATCAGATGTCTGATGGAGGAACGAAGACTGTTCAAAAAGAATCCTGTGAAATACAAGACTCTTGCAAAGAAAATTAGGAAGCTAAGTCCAAGTGGCTAGATGACCAATGTGCAGAGGTGGAAAAACTTAAAAAACTTCAACTGCAAAGGCACATTCAAAAGGATCAAGACTATAGGCAAGTACAAATGGACAAGACCTTCATCATGCATCCTATCTAAAGATGGCAAGGTCCTACATAAACTAGCACAGATCAAAGCAAGATAGGGAGAGTATATCAGGGAGTTGTTCAAAGATGTCCCCGTGAGTGAACTGACTGATGTCATACAGGTTTTGGGACCTTCCAGTTCCCCAATCCTCAAGGACAAGGTCAGGTGGGCACTAGAACATATGAAACCAGGAAAATCAGCCAGCCCGAATGAAATTGTCATTGAGCTGTTCCAAACATGGAAGATTTTGGAGTTGATCTGCTTCATTCAGTTGTGTCCAACAACGACAAAGCCGACTTCCTACCACGTGATATGTTGAAATCAATCTTTGTGACTCTACCAAAGAAACCTGATGCAATGGAGTGTGACCAGCATAGAACAATCAGTTTGAGTCACGTACTGAAGCTACTGCTCAAGATTGTCCTTCAAAGGATGTGGTAAAGATACGACAGGAGGTGCCAGACATGCAATTTAGTTTTATGGAGGATCAGGGCACCCACAATGCAATCTTCATTCTACATGCAATCTCAGAACATCCCATTCAAATGCAACAAGATCTGTACCTATGCTTTATTGACTATTGAAAGGCTTTTGACTGAGTTTGTCATGAGCAACTTTGTCGGATGCTGAAGTGGGTTGGCATCGACAACAAGGACTACCAGTTGATAGAGTGCCTTTATGCCAAACAGAAGGCTGCTGTCAGAACCAAGGATGGGCTCACTGATTGGCAGAAGATCTGCCGGGGCGTGCGTCAGGGATGCGTCATGTCACCGAACTTGATTAATCTCTACTGTGAGATTATTTTGAGAAGGCTTGAAGACATAGATGAGGGCATTGTGTTAAATGAAAGGAGTATCAACAACATCCCCTATGCAGATGATACTGTCTTGATAGCGACATTGCCCGAAGGTCGGTAAAGGCTGCTTGATGTGGTGGTCAAAGAGAGTCAGGTTATGGGACTGGATATCAACTGTGCAAAAATCAAATGCACGGTTGTGTCAAAAACTTTGCCTGAACCACGGTGCAACCTCTATTCCAGTACGTCACCAACAGTGTTGGGAGTAAAGCATTACAAAGTAATGTGTTACTTTAAGGCCACTACTTTTGCAGTAATGTGCTGTGTAACAAAATTACTGTTTAAAAATTCAGTAATGCATTACAGTTACTGAAATTTGATCAGATGTGTTACTCATCACTCTTAAAGCAAGAAATCTGTGTGTGTGTGTGTGTCTGTCATGTTTATAGGACATCATAGGACAGCCTATGATCTCTGCCTGATCATCATAGGATGTCCTATGAACTCAGGCATCATAGGACTTGCGATGCCATCAAAAAGATATGATGTCTATGACGGCACATAGACAAATGTGTCTCTATGATGTCATATTCAGTAGACCATCACTCACGATGCCTAGACTAATGTGTCTTTATGATGTCATATCATATCATATCATATTATCATTTTTTTTTTTTTTCCGGTTCCGGTTCCGCCGGACCGGCGGCGCCACACGAGTCGGCTGCCTGTTGCAACAGCCTTTTTTTTTATCTTCCTTCTTCTTTCTACACCTTTCACTCTGTATATATATCACGGACGCACGGATCGCCCCGGGGGTCTCCCGGGTCGGCGGACGGAGCCACAGTTTGCAGCGGGAGACGTTACAGCGGAGAGGAGCTAGTGCTAGCTAGCACTTGGCCGCCGCCCGGTGCTAATGGGAAACTCGACATACCAGGAGCTGTAGCGAAAAGGACGCGGGTGCCGGGCTGGAGTTTAGGCGGCGTGAAAGAAATATAAGACAGAATAATAAAGAGCGATGGCAAGAACCAAGCAGACCGCCCGTAAAATCTACTGGAGGAAGAAGCCCCCCAGGAGACAGCTAGCCACCAGGGCTGCTCAGAGAGGCGCTCTGGCCACCGGCAGAGTGAAGAGGCCTCGCCGTCACAGGCCCGTGGCTCTGAGAGAGATCCGTCGCTACCAGAAATCCACGGAGCTGCTCATCCGTAAGCTGCCCGTCCAGCGCCTGGTGAGGGAGATCGCTCAGGACTTCAAGACCGTCCTGCGTTTCCTGAGCTTCGCCGTCATGGCTCTGCAGGAGACCAGCGAGGCCCACCTGGTGGTCTCTTCTTCGCTAAGGGGGTCACCATCATGCCCAAAGACTTCCAGCTGGCCCGCTGCATCCGCGGAGAGAGAGCTTAGACTTTCTGCTGCACATTCACCAGCCATAATGCTCTGCACTGTGTGTCTATATATATACATTTATAGTAATATGGACATATGTTTACTAGATGTTGTTTTTTCTTGCCTTCTGATTGTTGCTCTGAGTGTTGCTATCCCTGTGCTGTTGCAATCCTGGAATTTCCCCATTGTGGGACTAATAAAGGCTTATCTTATCTTATCTTATCTTATCATATGGCTCAAAATTGGCAAGGTGAATAAGTCACATGGCCAGTCTTTACAGCGCTTTTGTTTTTTTCTGCACAACAGATTTCTGCAGCCATGGACAATTCTATGTTGCTGCGAGCAGAGTTTCCAGATCAAGCAGTCTTCGTATTGTTGCTCAAGATGAAGAAACTAAGCAAAAGCATCGCTTTCTCAGCAATGTCGTTTTTAAAGAGGTGCTGACACAGTAAAAATGTGTAACCTTGAAGAATGCCAGTCTACACTACAAATGTGTAAAATGCCAAACAAAGCGCTGATTTTCTCTGGGTGCTCCGGTTTCAACAGGGTCGAAAGCCACCTTTGGCTCAGATCTGTTTTCATGATCCTGCCTATGAACTGGAATTGCAACACACCTATCCCTCAACCAGTCGTCAAGAAGAAGAAGAAGAAGAAGAAGAAGAAGAAGAACCAACAATGGAGAGCAACAGAATGAGGAGAAGTGCTGCATGTCAGAAAAGATGCCATGAACATGAAACACCTCAGGTTCCAGCAGTATGCGAAGAAGACCCATCAGATGGAGAGCAATAGAATGAAGACAACTGCTGTTTGTCACAAAAAAGATGCCATGAACATGAAACACCTCAGGTTCCAGCAGTACATCGCACGCATGACTGTGAACAACACAGCCATCTGAGACAGGAGGAGACCCTTCAGCAACGGGCATGCAGAAATACTTGCTTATACTTGGTTTCTACGGGCATGGACGGGTATGCACGGTTATGTACTAGTTTTATTAATAAGGATAGATAATTTTTGCATGAAGATATACAAACTGACCCTACGTAGCTGACGCAACCTTCAGTCAACATGACCTGTTGCAAAAATCTTAACTGATGCAGCCAGCAGCCACAAATGAAGCTTGCTCCTGCTGGAAAAAGATGAAGCTACTTTGTTTTTGTGGAAATAGACAGACTATTTTTCCTTTGTCGCAGTTAAGGACAAAAGCATATTGGTGGGTTGTAAACTAAAGTGTCAGTTGAGATTTATTGCAATCTTCAGAACTGCCTGAAAACAGCAACAAGCTCCGACAAAGCTAGTACAAAGTAACGACTAGCTATGCTAAAAACACTGTGAAGTGGATCTACTGTATTCTGAACAGCCACAGCTGGATTTAAAGCACAGGTATGCATCTGGACAGTTTGTGACCCAGCAAGAATTAAACCGACTGATTGTCAGATATGTTGTTACAGAATGAAGATGTGATAACAGTCACTTTCCATCAGACAGCTGAGACTGTGAGCAACTGAAGTTAAAACACATGTATCTGCTACCTGGAAAAAGATTATTAAAAATGGATTTTGATCTCCAAAAAGGAATTTGAAAGACTGGATCATGTCTCTGTCACAGCAGACATTTGGACTGTGGATAATGGATATTTTCTTTGGATCACTGCGCATCGGATTAAATCCATATCATAAAGGTAAGCTAAACATGAACAGCTTTACGTATTGTTGCCAACTCATTCTATTGGAGTGATTCTCACTCTTTTTCCCTCTCTCTCACTCCACAAACCCTATTTTTCACTACAAAATGAGGAAATTACTGGCAATTCCGTGTTGATTTTCTTAGTTTTTCCCACAAAATGAGCTCTCAAGGCAGGATAAAGCAGACTGGACATGTTCTAGAAGTTCTATCTGAAACACTCTGTTTTCAGCCTGACATTAATAAACCTGTAATGTAATCCATTAATTAAATTATCTTGCTATGTGTTCAAGATGATTTAAGTATGCATTTAAAAATAATGCGAAAGTTACTTTTCCGAGTAACTAGTTACTTTAATCATGCAGTAATTGGTAAAGTAACAGTTACTTTTGAAAAGAAGTAACTAATAACTGTAATTAGTTACTGTTTTTTAGTAACTTGCCCAACACTAGTCACCAGTTGATCAGGTTTCATCTTTCAACTACCTGGGGTTGCTGCTTACCACCGATGGTCAATGCGACAAAGAGGTCTGAAGATGCATTTCTATAGCTAAGGAAGAGTACAGAAAGATGGAGAACATTCTCAAAAACAGAAGCATCAGCATCCCCCTAAAAACCCAACCTCTGAAAACATTTGTGTAGTCAATGCTTATTTACAGCTGTGAAGCATGGACGCTGAACGCGAACTGTAGAGGATGGCTTCAGGCAGCTGAAATGTGGTTTTACCGATGCCGTCTTCGCATCTTGTGGATGGACAGGGTAACCAACAAGGCTGTCCTTGAAACCATGGGCCAGGGACGGAGGCTCTTCAACACTGTTCAACAAAGACAACACTCTTTTGTCAGGTATAGCATCAGGAAGCGAGGCCCGGAAGACCTGAGCTTGTCAGGAAAAGTTTCAGCAAAGCGCGCATGCGGCAACCAACGTATCATCTTCTAAAAGGCGTTTTTTCCAACTTTGACCCCCTCAAGAGGTTTGGGACAGAAGCAGACAAATGCCATTCCTGTCCAACCTTCCCTGCCGTGCAACGCCAGCGTCAACGTCGGTATCCATGATTCACCCAAGCTCAGCAATGAGTATGGCAGCAGAAGAAGGTGATGAGTTGGATCTGATGGCAGGGATGGACGTCACTCAGACCTGGTAGACCTAAACGTACAGTGAGGGTGTCCTGGGAACATCTGGCTGGGGCCCCTGGCTGACAGGTCTTCAACTCCCACCTCTGAAAGAACTTTGACCATATTCCGAGGGAGTCTGGAGACATGGAGTATGAATGGGCCATGTTCTCTGCCTTCATTGTTGAAGCACCTGCCCAGTGCTGTGGCCACAAGGTCATAGGTGCATCTCGTGGTGGCAACCCCTGAACCAAGTGGTGAAAACCAGCGGTGAGGGCAGCCATCAAGCTGAAGGAGTCCTATCAAGCTTGGTTGGCTTGTAGGACTCCCCAAGCAACTGAGGTGTGCCAACAGGCCAAGTGGAGTGCAGCTCGGGTGGTTGTTGAAGCAAAAAGCGGTAGAAGATGGATGGATGGCTGGATGGATAAATAATTTCTGTACAGTCTACCCTGCCCAGGGATGCTGGGATAGGCTGCCATGACTCAAAAAGGATTAAGCAGTTAAGAAGATGAATAAAAGTCCCAAATTTGAAAGAAATTTAAAAATTTATTTAATTTATGAAAAAAATTAATGAAAAAAATTGATTTGCGAAAAAATTATCACCATTTACATTTTAAAAATTGCACCTTCATGGGAATAAAGTTGAACATTTACCCCAGAAAGCCAAAAATTAACTAGAAATAAAATCACAACAACTTTGCAAAATCATGAAAAAAGTACATTTCTAAGGAACAAAAAAGGGAAATTCACAAGAGGAAAGTCATACATTTATGTACAATAAAACCTACAATTTTTAATTTTAAATCTCAAGAGAAAAACATATTTAGGAACCAGAGTGGTGGACTAGTGGTAGAACATCTGCCCCACAGTCAAAACAAAGACCATAAAAATGGAACTTTCCACCTTCTAGCTTTGTGCTCAGCATAATAGAATTGGGGAAGGAAAGTTGGTTACCCAATCACAGGGGGAAGCACAAAACCAGTGTACTCCCCGTGCCAGTCCCAAGCCCAGGTAAATGGGTAGGGTTGCATCAGGAAGGGCATCCAGTGTAAAATCTTCGACAAATCAACATGCGGACCCCATGATCTGCAGTGGCAAATTAATAAGAAGAAAAATAAGAAAAGTGTCAAAGTCACTAGAATGAAATTTTAAAAATGAATAAGATAGTAGTAAATTTACACAAAAAATGCAAAAATAAGAAAACAGTCATCAAAAGCAGGAGATTTACTTGGAAAGAAAATTAAAAGAATAAAGTTGCGAATTTACCAGAAAATTTACTTATGGGGGGTGTGGGGGGGTTGGGGGTGGCTGAAAAGCTCATAGGCTGACCATGATGCAGTGGTCAAATTTGACCAAATGTGATTTATTTTTCAGCATAGTCTCCACTGTCAGTATATGTATCTGATGAGAAACAATGCAGTTAATATCAGAAAAGGTTGAATTTAATGCAGGACTAATTTCATTGCTGTAGCATAACTCCTTCTTAGCCAGCCTATGACCCCCCCCCCCCCCATTATGTTACAGAGGGGGCTTTCACACCTAATCCGTTTGGTTTGGACTTTTCAATTTGTTACTAACCAAAGTATTAAGTGCAACAACCAACCAAATACATGAAGACAGCTGATAAGAGGGAAAAGAGCCATGGTAGCACTTGCAGAGAGGAAATATGGCCATTGGTGGCATACTGTAAAGAGTCACTTGAAAAAAATCATAAAAATTCAGAAGCTTATGAGATATTATCGGAGAGGATGTGATAGAGTTTAAAAAAAAACAAAAAAAAAACTGAGCAGCAATGCCACCTGAAAATCATCACAGCTGATGAGAAGGACAAGCATCTTTTTTAATGAGGACCTGGATAATATTTTAAGGTAAAGACAACTTTATTGTCATTCAGTCCATCATGTACAGTAGAACAAAATTATGTTTCGCTTATCTACAATGTTAATCACGTCTAGAATCAGAGGGGTCGCTGCCATGCAAGGCGCCGCCACAAATTTCCCTCCTCCATTCCATTATTGCTGAGCACCAAGTTCCACTTTTATATGGTCTTTGGCATGAATCAGCTGGGATTTGAACCCTGGCCTCCCGGGTGTGGGGTGGATGCTCTACCATCTAGGCCACCACTCCAGTTCTAGCCTCACTAAACTATTTCACCGACTAATATGATGGAGTCTGAACCAGTTTACACTTAAAGTGCGGTTACCAATGTGTCCAGAGCTGCAGAAAACACCTTGGAGAGTGAATAGCATGTTTGCTAACTACCAGTCTGTGCCAACAACATAAATGTCGTCATGGCAACAAGATGGAGGTGTATAACGTAAAGATTGTTTAGTTTGATAAGGAACAGCTAAAAAAAAAAAAAAAAAGCTTAAGTGGACCAAATAAAACGTGACCCTTGGTTCAGATTTTCAGATGTGAAGACACAAAGAGACAAACTTTGCAAAACCATGGGGAAAAAAATAAATTTCTAAGAAAAAAATCAAAGGAAGTTCAAAAGAGAAAGCTGCAAATTAATAAGAATAAAAATAAGAAACATTCCAAATTCCTTTGAATAAAATCAAAAATTCACAACTGAAAATCTACAAGGAAAAAAAACACAAAATATTAGCAGTGCACACGAAAAAACACTGGGAATTTATAGGACAATCGATCCAAATTTAACAGACACAGGGATTTATTTAAACGGAACAAAAACGCAAATCTGTGATTAAAAATGTTTCAAGGGTTCCGCTTCCGGGTCACCAAGGGATGGCAGCATAGAACGTGGTCTCCCGACCAAAAACAAGAAATTACTTCAAAAAAGTCAAATTAAAACCGACAAAAACTAGTCTTAACGTCTACAAAGGAGAGGAGATGCCTCCGAAAGTGAGAAATAAATCAACCACTGTGGCGACATCCACAGAAACGGATGTGCCGCAAGATCAAGAAGCTAATGCTAACTCTACCACTGCTAACCAGAGAGAAAACAACGCAAATGAGGAAGAAGGAGAGGTGACTAAGATAAGATAAGATAAGATAAGATAAGCCTTTATTAGTCCCACAACGGGGAAATTCCAGGATTGCAACAGCACAGGGATAGCAACACTCAGAGCAACAATCAGAAGGCAAGAAAAAAAACAAGCAAGCAAGAGCAGCTAATAAACATATGTACGTATTACTATAAAATATATATATATATACACACACACACAGACACACAGTGCAGAGCATTGTAGCTGGATGGAATAAATATATGAATATATGAACACACAGTGCAGAGCATTGTAGCTAGATGGAATAAATATGTAAATATATAAACACCCACAGTACGGAGCATTGCAGCTAGGTGGAATAAATATGCAAGTATATAAACACACACAGTGCGGAGCAATGTAGCTAGATGGAATAATATGTAGATATATAAATATATAAACACACCCAGTGCTGAGCATTGTAGCTAGATGGAATAAATATGCAAATATATAAACACACACAGTGCAGAGCATTATTGCTAGATGGAATGAAACAGCATAACCGTCTACTTAGTTATCCTACATGGTATGATTATGTGCCCATACATATTCTCACCCTCCATAGCGACCGGTATGTTCCTAGTTGTATGCCGGAGGGGACCATTGTGTAAGTCTATTGCATCTTTTGCATTCAAAAAACTATTAGTTTGTTACGTCTTTTTGCTATCTCTGCGAGCAGCCCTGCTTAGGTTGTACAGTCTGACAGCCGTTGGTAGGAAGGACCTACGAAACCTCTCGGTTGTGCACCTGGGATGATGTAGTCTGCTGCTAAATGAGCTCCTCCTAACAGCACAATACTCAAAGAACTGCATGAATACAGACAAGAGATCATGAGAGAATTTGCCAAGACAAACTCAAGACTGGATGAAGTGGAGAAAAGAATTGTGGGGAACAAGGAAAGGCTAAAAGACATGGAAGGAGTGGTTGCAGGAATGCTAAAACTGCAAGAACAACTTCAGGAGAAATTAACGGATCAGGAATGCAGGTCGAGAAGAGAAAACATCAGGATTTACGGAATTGCCGAACAAAAAGAAATGGACCCAAAGACAATGATTACATTTATAGAGAAAGTGCTTAGAGATAACCTCGGCATCCCTGATACTGTAAACCTGAACATAAAGGGGGAGCACCGAGCACTCACCCCTCAGCCCCCACCTGGAGCCAAGCCGAGATCTATCCTGGTCAAATTCCAGAGCTTTAGAACGAAAGAAGAAGTAATCCGTTTGGCATGGCAGAAGAAAGGCTTTACTCTGGATGGCCATAAGATAAACTTGGATCATGATTATGCTCTGGTAATTCTACACAGACGGAAAGTATATGCTGAGGCGCGACAAGTCCTGAAAGGAAACAAAATACGATTTCAGACTCTCTATCCAGCTCGCCTAAGAGTTCACTATGAAGAAGGGCAGAAAACGTATGACACGGCGGAAGAGGCGACAGTGGACATGGTCAGCCGTGGCCTGCCGGTGAAAGTGATTGAGCAACCAGCAACGTTGTGGGAGAGGATTCAGCGAGGAGCCTGACAACCAGCAGGGACCAAACGAACCACCGCGGCCAGGAATACGCAGAGCTTCAAGCAAAAGTTGCAAGCATTTAGATGCACAGCAATGGAGGATACAGGTTGATTTGGTCTTTTTTAATTAAAGATAAGAAATAAATGAGACAGATATATAAGAAAAGAACTATGAAAATTTTGGTCGGCGGAAGGGACAACGAGGGGACACTGAACTGTTTATATGGCTGACGTCATAGTGGAGGGCCCTCTGACACACTGGAGGTGTAGAGGCTATCCCTCAAACCAGCAACGGGTCAGTAAATCGACCTTAGGATTGGAAGTTAGTTTTGGAATCTGTTCAATGTTCACAGTTTGTTTTTGTTATTCATTGTGTTATTCCTTTTCCAAGGGAGTGCTTACAGGGAAATGAGGTTAAATGTAAATATTTGAATGCAAGGAGAACCGGTTGAAATTGTTTCTTTCAATGTAAATGGAGTTCTGAATCCTATAAAGAGGAGTAAGATTTTGACAAAACTAAAACAAGAAAAGGCACAGATTGCCTTCCTTCAAGAAACCCATTTGAGTCAATCTGAACATGCAAAATTAATAAGGCAGGGCTTTAAATTTGTTTTCTTCTCTTCTTATAAAGCTGGGCACCGATGAGGGGTTGCTATACTTATTTCAAATTTGCTAAATTATGATCATATATCAGAAGTACAAGGTGAGGAGGGAAGATTTATCAAAATTACTGGTAAAATAGAGGGGCATGAAATAACGCTTATAAACGTTTATATTCCACCTGGAAGTGATTGGACTCTCTATAGACACATATTTGAGTTGATGAATTCTCAGGGAGTGGTAATCTGTGGAGGAGACTTCAATATTAGATTAAATCCAAAATTAGATGTATCAAGTACAACCAATGAAGAAAATGCACTAATTAAAAAGGTAAATTCATTGATGAAAGAAGTGGGAATTATTGACGTTTGGAGAGAATTACATCCTAAAAGTACTATACACACTATTCTTGCCCGCGCAGTGTTTATTCAAGAATAGACTATTTTTTTGTGTGTTCAATAATGATTCTTTCAGAGTAAGAGACTGCAAAATTAAGGCAATTGATCTCTCGGATCATAGTCCCATTTCATTGTCTATTATTTTAGAAAAGAAGGTCAGGAAAGTGTTGTGGAAGTTCAACTCAAATATATTAAATGATTCCAAATTAAGACAAAAATTAAAGGATGACATCAAGAACTATCTTGAGTTGAACGACACAGGCGAAGTGTCACAGATAATTTTGTGGGACGCTCTGAAAGCTGTAATGAGAGGAAAGATCATTTCAGTGACATCACACTTGGAAAAAATTAAAGGGGCAAAAATTAGCTGATCTCCAAGGAAAATTAAAACGATTACAACGGTTAGACAGTAATAAGAGTGATTCAAAAGTAAAAGAGGAAATAAAAAAGATTAAAGTGAAACTGATAACATCTATACGCAGGACACCGAGAAAAAAATTGTTTTTCTGAAGCAAAAATACTACGAAATTGGGAGTAAATCGACTAAATTACTAGCATATAAATCACACAAACAGAGAGCAGAAAACACAATTTATAGAATAAAACATTCCCAAACGAAGAGGGTCGAAAACAAACTGGAAAAAATACAGGAAAGTTTTGAATTATTTTATAAAGATTTGTATTCCCAACCTCAAACTTCTAACGAGACACAAATAGAAGATTTTTTAAAAGCATTGAACTTACCAACAATGACAAATACACAAAATGAAAAATTAGTCCAACCAATAACAACCAAAGAACTAAATCTGGCCATTTCCAAAGTAAAAGTAGGGAAGTCCCCAGGCTCCAATGGTTACACTACAGAGTGGTATAAATGTTTTAAAGAAGAATTGTCCCCTATATTTAAAAAAAAAAAAAACTTTAATTAGATTATACAAAATGGTGAAATCCCTCCATCTTGGAAAGATGCAGTCATTTCTGTCATACCCAAGGAGGGTAAGGACAGACAGGATTGCAGTAGCTACCGTCCCATTAGTGTCCTTAACTTGGATTATAAATTATTCACAGCAATAGTGGCTCAAAGACTTGAAAAATTCCTACCTGATCTGATACATTTAGACCAGTGTGGATTTATCCAGCAAAGACAGACCTTAGATAATATAAGATGCTCCTTACATGTGATAGGACAAATAAATAAAGAAAAGACTAAGGCCATTATTGTAGGATTAGATGCCGAAAAGGCGTTCGACTCAGTCAGATGGTTATTCCTCTATAAAGTATTGGCAAAATTTGGCTTTAATGAAAATTTTATCACATTAATACAATCCCTTTGTCATGCGCTGGCCCTCGTGAGCCAGCTAGAGACGCACACAGTCACCAGTGAGTTTACAGTGAGTTTTATTTACGGTGAAAGGTTAACAACACAAGATGCAGGGGCAATGACACATGAGTCTCCACACTTCAGTAGGCGTAAGGCTAGACAGCTCACTTACGAGTCCAAAGGAGTAGACAGTCATACACAGGCAAATGTTGATTTGATAATTGGCTACACAGGGCTGCTGAAGCAAAGACACACAAAGGTCTGTTTTCACCGGAAGGGGTAAGGCTCAAAGCTCACTTACTGGTGCCGGAGAAATGACGGTCAACCACAAGCAGACAAGGTAGATGATCCAAGTCGTCCGTAGCACAGACGTATAGCGACTTACACTGCTGCGTCATACTGACGCTAGCACACAGCTTAAATAATAAGGGACTAATGACAGAATGACAGACAGCTGGCCGACCGTTGACAGGCGGAAACCCCTCCGAGCACTTTCACAATAAGAGCCCGGAGAGGCCAAAATACCGCCCGCAGCTGTCAAGGCCGGCAGTGAGACATAACTTTAACCCGAGCGCGTACAGAACCGGCGCTCGGGTCATAACAGTACCCTCCCTCCACGGGCGGACTCTGAACGCCCCAAGGAACCACCCTGCCCCCCCCCGCCCCCCCCAGGGTGGGAGGTGGGAGGACAGGTGTGGAGGGAGAGAAACCAACCCCTGAACAAGACCATGACCAGACCAAAAAAAACATACATGACAATACCTGGAAACAAACAAAATCCTCATACAATAGCCCCTCAAAAAAGGAGGGAAGAACAAAACAAAGACAAGACTTGGCCAAACTAAGAATACAAAACACAAAAGGCAATATAAATTGCTTTACCTGACTCTGGTTCTCAAAATACGCACAAAACAAACAAACAAACAAATACATACCAACACATGACTCAGGGATAAAAAAAAAAAAAAACAAGACTAGGAAAAGAAAAACATGACTCTGGGGAAAAAACAAAACAAGACTAAGACCAGACAAAAAAAAAAAAACATACAGGAAAATACATGACTCTGGGAAAAAACAAGACTAAGGAAAAGAAAACACATGACAAAACAAGACTAAGACAAGACTCAATACAGGAAATAAAAAACAAGACCAAAAAAAATGCTCTAACGAGACTATGGCAAGGACTCACAAGGTAACAAAAAATTGCTCGGACTAAACCGTGATCAAGACTAAGACTTAGGCTACAACAAAAAACAAGGAGCAAACTAAAATTGCTCAGACTTGACCAAGACCATGACAAAACAAAGAAACACGAGACAATCAAAAAAAAATTGCTCGATCTAAACCTGACTACGACTATGACTTTGAAACAAGAAAACAAGAGGCAATCTAAAATTGCTCAGACTAGACTGTGACTAAGACTGTGACTTTGGCTTACAAAAAAAAAAACAAGAGGCAATCTAAAAAATTGCTCAGACATGACTAAGACTATGACTTTGGGTAACAAGAAAATAAACAAAAAAAAATCTCAAGACAAACTTCACATGACCAGGCCCCGTATGGGCCCACAGATAGTCACACAGTGCATGATAATCAGTCAGGTGGCCTGCCCCAGTCCCATGCCCCCAGGAATACGTCCTCTGGTGGCCGAACCAGGTCACCCCGTAACACACACAGTTTATTGGGTGGCCAACCCAAGACGCCGAATGCTCCAAGCAGTTCCTCAGGTGGCCGACCCGTATCCCACAACCACCAGGACCGTGGAGGGATTGCCTGCAGCCGCTCACCTGAACAGAACAAGACAGGGGAGCACCAGACCGCCAAACAGAGCCCTCTCACGGACCCCAGCTGGTGGCTCCTGAGAGGGGAACAACCAAAACCTTGGGCCCCCTCGAATCCTGATTGGGTCACAGCCGCACCTGCGCTGGACCCCCACTGGACCTCGTCGGACCCCGATTGGGTAATTGCTGCACCCACGTTGGACCCCGACTGGGTCACCTCAGCCCATGCGTCGGACCCCGACTGGGTCAGGACGGACCCCGATCGGGTCACCGCTGCACCCACGTTGGACCCCGACTGGGTCACCTCGGCCCATGCGTCGGACCCCGACTGGGTCAGGACGGGCCCAGATTGGGTCACTGCTGCACCCACGTTGGACCCCGACCGGGTCTCCTCGGACCACGTGTCGGACCCCGACCGGGTCACCTCGGCCCAAACGACGGACCCCGACTGGGTCACCTCGGCCCACACGTCGGACCCCGACCGGGTCACCTCGGCCCACACATCGGACCCCGACTGGGTCAGGACTGCTCCGGCGACGACCTCCATCTCCGAACCTGGAACCCCCGGTTCCGTGACCCTGACTGGCTCCGGACCGGCAACGCTGTGGAGGTGCTCAGAAAACAAGGGAGAACCGGGATCAGTTCCACCGGCAGCGCCAGAGCCCAGCGAGACGAGCTCAGGTGCAGCGGCCGGCTGCCCCTCACTCGCCTCCCCATGAGGCAGGCAAAAATGCTCTAACACACCATACAGGAAAACAAGAAAGAGCACTTGCCTGCACTCGGGCTCTGGAGCCGTCCAGGACTTCGCCGATCCAGGTTCAAGAAACAGCTCGTCGTCGGGCTCCCACTCGGCTGCGTCAGGTTCCACAGCCGGCCTGATGGTCTCTACAGCTGGATCCTCACGCGCTGGCGACCACGCCAATAACCCGCATGGCGTGGAGGGAGAAGACCCTGGACCTGCTGACTCGGGCTGCATCCCTGAGGAACCCTGGGGACGCTCTCTCATCGGCTCTGGCTCCTCACTGCAGTCCGTTCTTCTCTGTCCAATGTTAGGCTGCAGGGCCAGGATATCTCCCAGAGCTGCAGGCCTCCCCCTCGTTCGATGGCGTGGGACTGACGCCGAGGACCGCTCCACAGGAGGAGACACAGAGGCAGCAGGTTTAATAACAATGGCTACAGCTGGGGAAAGAAACTCAGGGAGCTGCAAACCCCGAGCTTCACCCCCAGGAGTCAGACAAGACAGATCACTATGATCGATAGGTAAGTGAACTTGAACTTGCCTGTCTCCCGGGGGGAGAATGGTCTCAGCTGTAGCGGACATCGCTCCTTCCCTCGCTCGCTGGATGGTGGAAACGGACCCATGGACGGAACCCACCGGCACAGGGCTCAGCTCACTCACAGCAGCCAGCTGGTTGAGGGGGTCATCCCGGCAGCCCGGAACTGGATCCGGAGCAGGAGCTTGCCGAGGACGCGCCCGGCCGCGGTGTCGACGCCTTCGCCGGCCCCCAGACGGTGCGAACTCCCGGAACGGATCAAGGAAAGGATCAGGATCCAAGAGCAAAGAGCAGGAGTGCCTCTTCTCCTGCTTCATGCCGCGTTCCTCCTCCATCATCAGGTAAATCTCGCGTTGCGCGGCAATGTCCTCCCTCCTCGCGTCGACTTCCGGGTGGTCAGCGTAGCGGGGAGAGAGATGACAAAGTATCTCCTCGGCGGCGTCCAGGTACCAGTGTATGCCGTGGTCATAGTCCAGCTGAGAAGCGGAGATGAGAAGCTCATCCACCACTTCCAGCACATCAGACAGCTCGTGGCTCGGACTCCACACACGGTTCCTCCGCGACGGCATTCTTCACATACACGGCACCCAGACAGGAAAAAGCAATTGTCCAAAAAAACTCAAACTCACTGGTGAATAGCGTCTCGGGTTGGCGTCACCGTAACGCTGTTTTGGCAGCAGTGTACTGTCATGCGCTGGCCCTCGCGAGCCAGCTAGAGACGCACACAGTCACCAGTGAGTTTACAGTGAGTTTTATTTACGGTGAAAGGTTAACAACACAAGATGCAAGGGCAATGACACATGAGTCTCCACACTTCAGTAGGCGTAAGGCTAGACAGCTCACTTACGAGTCCAAAGGAGTAGACAGTCATACACAGGCAAATGTTGATTTGATAATTGGCTACACAGGGCTGCTGAAGCAAAGACACACAAAGGTCTATTTTCACCGGAAGGGGTAAGGCTCAAAGCTCACTTACTGGTGCCGGAGAAATGACGGTCAACCACAAGCAGACAAGGTAGATGATCCAAGTCGTCCATAGCACAGACGTATAGCGACTTACACTGCTGCATCATACTGACGCTAGCACACAGCTTAAATAATAAGGGACTAATGACAGAATGACAGACAGCTGGCCGACCGTTGACAGGCGGAAACCCCTCCGAGCACTTTCACAATAAGAGCCCGGAGAGGCCAAAATACCGCCCGCAGCTGTCAAGGCCGGCATCGAGACATAACTTTAACCCGAGCGCGTACAGAACCGGCGCTCGGGTCATAACACCCTTTATGATAAGCCAAGGGCTCGTGTAAAGATTAACGGAGATCTTTCTGACTCCTTCCTCCTGGAGCGAGGAATGAGGCAGGGATGCCCGATTTCACCTTTCTTTTTGCCCTTTATATTGAGCCCCTTGGCCAATTGATAAGACAGACTGGGAAGATTAAGGAGATTACAATAGCTGGGAATGAACAAAAAGTTGCAATGTTTGCAGATGATCTACTTGTTTTTTTGGAGGAGCCTGAAGAATCTTTTATGAAGTTGAGGTCTGTATTAAACAGCTTCGGGAAGTTATCCCGTTACAAATTAAATATATCTAAAACCCAGGTGATGACCCTGAATTATCAAGTTTCTAAATTTCTTAAGGAAAAATATAATCTTGACTGGGATGCTGTCTCCCTAAAATATTTAGGTATAATTCTCACTAAAGACATCTCTAGACTGTCTCAAGCAAATTATGACCCACTATCATTAGCAATAAAATCAGACATATATAGATGGAATCTTGTACCCTTTCTCAATTTAAACTCAACGATTATTGCAGTGAAAATGAATATAGTTCCCCGATTGCTGTATTTGTTCAGAACATTACCTATTGAAGTGAGTGACAATCAATTCAAGGAATGGGACAAATGGATTTCACGCTTTATGTGGCAGGGGAAGAAACCAAGAATATGCTATACTCTTTTACAATTAAGGAAAGAAAAGGGTGGAACAATGCTTCCTTGTTTGAAATACTATTATTATGCTTCTCAAGTTATTCCTCTGTTATATTGGTGTAATCCAGACTTCCAAGCCAATTGGAAGATAATAGAATCCAACATATCTTTGAATCTTTATTTATTTCGGATAGATTAAAAGTAAAGATTTAAAAAGAAACAGAATAATATAACAAAAGGGAAAAAAATCCAGCAAGGTCAAATTAATAATAACTCCTCTGATTATACAGTTCAACATAAGTTATCCGAAATGGGTGATGGCTGAAGCCGCAGCTTATATTGCCCACCCATATTCCATCCAAGAATTCAAAAGAAAAACAAAACAAGAGCAATTACAATTCGGAACAAAGCTAAGACAAAATGTGACCAAAAAAAAAAAACTAAGCAACAACACAACACAGACTGGATATGACAATCCTTATGTGATTTTACATGTCATCTTGTATATATGTTTGGAGTATTTCTTCCTTTAGTTTTTGTTTAAATTGTCCAAGCGTTGTACATGATTTTAATTTTAATTAAGGTCCAAAATCCAAAATATCACCTATATTCCCCTTACAAGCTGCAGTTTCAGATAAAAGATTAGCTGACCAGTTACAGGGTCTAAACCCTTGGATTGAACACACACTTAAGGTATGGCATAAAGTAGTGAAAACCTGTGAAATAGGAAACATGCTAAGAAATTTCAGATGGTGTGCCTATGACACAGATTTTCAACCCAACAAAAGTGATAAAAGATTTCAAACTTGGACAAAAAAAGGGCTAACAACGTACCTCACCTTTACAAGCAAAGGAACACTACAGAATTTCCAGTCCCTACAAACCAAATTTGGTCTTGAGCAAGTAGACTTCTTCAGGTACCTCCAAATACATGATTATTTTAACAAGCATAGCAAATCTCTAAACCTATCTTCAACAGAGTCACACTTTTTTAAAATTTTAAAGTCAGCTTATGACACTTTGATGAAAAAGGCAATTTCTAAGTTATATAGGGCAGTGCGGTGGCGCAGTGGTTAGCACTGCGGCAGCACAGCAACTCACCCTTGGCCATGGGATCCCTGGTTCAATCCCAGCCCGTGACCAACAGTGATCTGTGTGGAGTTTGCATGTTCTCCCCGTGTCTGCGTGGGTTTACTCCGGGATTTCTCCGGTTTCCTCCCTCAGGCCAAAAGCATGCAGGTTAGGTTAATTGGAGACTCTAAAGTGGCCCTGGGTGTGAATGTGTGTGTGAATGGTAAAGGGATAGCGCTGTACTGTGGCTGCTTCATCCATCCAGGTGGATGCCCTCAATTTCCCCTCTGGGGATCAATAAAGTATACAAAATCAAAAATCAAAAAAAATATATATAATGGGATACTAAATGCAAGGAACGATGATACACTACACATTAAGAATAAGTGGGAACATGAAGTGGGAATGGGCATTTCTGATGACAACTGGGAAAAAATTTGTATCTTTCAATGGTCCTCCACAAACTCACTGGTAGGGAGAGAACACTGTTGGAAAAATGTGATAAGATTTTTTAAGACTCCTCACCAAAGTAAATATAGAAATATAAATAATGAGTGTTGGAGAAGGTGTGGATCTGTTGAAGCAAATCATTTTCATATATTCTGGGGATGTCCAGTTTTGCATCAATATTGGTCTGGAATTCATAAAGCTTTAAATGATATCTTCAAGGTAAACATTGCGAACGACTTTTTAAATTTATAAATGGGTCTTGTTCTAACTCTGGACAGAAGAGGGGACATAAAATTGCTGCAGGCGCTCTTAGCAGCCAGTAAGAAATCAATTACTAGAAAATGGTTAAACCCAGCCCCAACCACACTCAATGATTGGTTTGGAATAATTTTGTAAATCTTCAAAATGGAAAAAATTGACGTATTTGTTAAGAATTCAAAAGGAAAAATTTTATTCAATTTGAAACAAGTGGATTAATTTTATAACCCCTATTCGGAATGATTTTGTATGACTCCAGATGTAAACATCCTTGCTGAATCACCTTACTAAGACTGAAATTTTGTTTATTTATTCTTCCAGATGAGAAGAAGGAATGACTGTAAGCTCCCAGTTCAGTTTGTTTGTTTTTTGTTTATTTTTTGTTTTTTTAATTTTTTGTTCCTATAAAACAAATAAGAGAAGGACTATGATACAGATGTCTGAATGCTATATTTGTAAGGATGGCATCCTTTTCTAATAAAAACATAAATGAAAATAAATAAATAAATAAAAATGTTTCAAATTATTAAGCAATATTTATTACATTTTGGGTTAAAGACCTGTACTTATACAGCGCTTTTTCTAGTCTCAAAGACCACTTAAAGCACTTCACTAGTACTAACCCTCTATTCTAATGGCCTATAGAAGACAGATCCCTAGGGACAATTTAGAATGGCTAATCAACATAGCAAACATGTCTTTGGATTGTGGGAGGAAACCCTCATAGCACAGAGAAAACATGCAAAGTCCACAGGGAAAGGGTTTTACCCCTGCCAGCCTGGGTATTTGAACCTAGAACCTTCTATTGATTAGGCAACAGTGCTAACCACTGTACCACCATGCTGCTCAGACTTATTTATTAGAGATAAGTTATGAATTAATGAGAAAAAGTTGCATCTAAGAAAAAGTCACAAATTTTTAAGAGAAAACTTTCTTATTTCAGAGTAAAAACTTTAGTATTTCTAATATTGACAGACTCTTCTACTTTTTCTTCATGGTAAGCCTCCACACAAATTTTTTTTTGACCAAAATTATTGAAAATGACTTTTCTGCAGCAGAGGTTGCTGACTCTTGGGTTAAACACTGCAATGATTTGCCTCTCAGATTTTTTTCTGCTTATTTGCTTTAATGTGAGAAGTTTTGACCTCTTGATGTTTGGGGACCTCCATGTGCTGTTTCGGACTCATAATTAGATTTATTACTGTTAAAAAAAATTCAGATTTGAATTCTTCTTCTGCTCTTTGAGTTCACAGAGGCAAAGGCCAGATCAAGAGCAAGTCAAGAGGAACCGTCATCTTGTCAGACCTTAGATTTTAGTTTATTCTTTATGTCTGCAATATAAAATTGTCTGTTCTACCAGGAAAAAAAAAGTACTGTTGTCTAAATCAGTGGCTCCTTGCTGCTTTCACTAAAAAGGTTGATAAATAAAAAGATCATTTAAAAAAGACACTCTATTTATGATAAAAAGCATATCATGGACAAAAGTGAATTTATGAGTAAAAAGTAAAACGTTTTTAAGAAAATACCTCAGACCTATATATGACCGAATCATTGTTGTGATATACATATTCATGTCAAATGACTCAGTGTAATATTGTGTTTATACAAGTATTCCATGAAAAGAAATTTATATATTCTCCACAGGCGTGAAGTGAAAAATAAAAAATCCCCCCCCCATTATCATCATAAACCTTTCTCTGTTATGTTACAGAACTGAACAAAATGCATTTTGAGCACCACTGTTAAGGATACATGAAAAACAAATATTCTTTTGGGTAAATTTGCAACTTTTCTTATAGATCTGTGATTTTCTTTCTCAAAAGTTTTCAACTTTTTTCTCTCATACATTTGCAATTCTTTTCTCATTAATTTGCAACTTTTTTCTTGTTAATTTGTAACTTTCATGTAAATTTGCAGCTTTTAGTCATTAATTTGCAACTTAATTCTCATTAATTTGTAACTGTTTTCAAGTAAATTTGCAACTTTTTTCTGAATTTGTAACTTTTTTCATGTAAATTTGCAACTCTTTTCTGATTAATTTGAGACTTTTTCCTCATTAATGTGCAACTTTTTTTCATGTAAATGGAGTGGATCGAGCAGAATCACCTGAGGCTGAATGTCAGCAAGACCAGAGAGATGGTGATTGACTTCAGGAAGAAGAGGACGCCTTCACAGCCATTGCAGATTAGGGGGGAGGATGTGGAGGTAGTGGAGGACTACAAATACCTGGGTGTTGTGATCAGCAACGGACCGGAAATTTAACACTGATGCTACGTACAAGAAGGGGATGAGCAGACTCTGCTTTCTGAAGAAGCTGAGATCCTTCAACGTGTGCAACAGGATGCTGAAGCTTTTCTACCAGGCCGTTGTTGTCAGCGCCATCTTCTTTGCTGCTGTTTGTTGGGGTAGTAGTATCAGAGCCAGCGACACCAACAGACTTGACAAGATTATCAAGGTCTGTAATTGGTCTCAGGCTGGAGACCTTTGAGACTGTGGTTGAGAGGACGACACTGAACAAACTGTTATCCATCATGGACAACCCTGATCACCCCCTCCACCACACCCTGGACAGACAGCGGAGCACTTCCTCCAGCAGACTGCTACAGCTCCACTGCCGAACGGTCAGCTGCAGGAAATCTTTCCTGCCACATGCTGTCATAACCCGAGTGTCGGTTCTGGCCACACTCGGGTCTCATATCTTTTTGTTCTCTGGCTTTGGCAGCTGAGGATTCCTTCCAGCTCCTCGGGCTCTTATTGTGAAGGCGCCCGGGGGAGCTCCCTGCTGTCAAAGTCAGCTGCTGCTCTGCTGTCATTAGCAGCAGCTGTGCCGCGTTGGGGTCATTAGCCACCAGAGATATAAGCGGGTGCTAAATGTCCTCCAACGCGGCAGTCGCTGTTATATCCTGTTATGATCACCTGCTATGCTCTTCTGTATGTTCAGCCACGTTCCGTCGTGCTCCTGTTATTCTCAGGTATGTTCCTTTGAGACCTTACTCTCACTGTTGTCCGTCTGGCGCATCGGGTGTCCCCCGGTTCAGACGTCACCCAGCCACTGTATGTGTTCTGTGAGTGTTCTGCCTTATCCTCAATAAATTACCACTGCAAACTCTCTGGTGACTGAGGCATCTTGTGACGGTCCGTGAGGGCCGTCGTGACAGTAGACTGCCGCCAGACGCCCGGAGAGGAGGCGTTGCATCGAGACGCCATTCACCGTGTAGTTTGCAGTAGTGGACTGTTTGTTCCTACCTGTCTGGGTGCCGTGTGAAGCATGCCATCGTGGAGGTCTCGTGCTCGGAGGCAGGACGCTGTTCTCGCTGACACCCTCGAGCGCGTGGACAGAGTCCTTGTCGCCGCCTCCCTCCTCGAATACAACAGCGAAGTGCCCTGGTACCTGGACCTAGCCGAGGAAATTCTGGATTCTCTCCCCCGCTTCACTAATCATCCAGAGGTAAGCGTGAGGAGAGATGACATCGCCGCCCAGCATGAGATACTCCGAGGGCTGGAGGGAAATCCTGGCAGGAAGCTGAAGCGGAGGAGACATCGCCCCTCGCTTCGGGATCCCGCTCCTGCCTCTGTTCCGGCCCGGGAGTTCGCACCACCCGGAGGTCTTTTCCCATCGGGCATGTCGTCACTCGGGATTCCCCCAGAGAAGCTGCAGATGACAGCAGAAGAGATCTGGGACCGGGTGGCAGCTGCTTGCTCCGCTAAGAATCGTCCGGCGTGTATGAAGCATGTGGTGGCGGCGGTCAGACTGGTGGAGAGGAATCCAGCGCTGCGTGAGTTTCCTGAGTTTGCTGACTTGCTTGCCGCCGTTTCTGCTCAGGAACGGCGATTTCCGGACCTCACCTTCGCCTCACCCCCTACAAGGAACCGTCGTCACTCCGGCTTCCAACCTCGGCTAGAGCCCCGTCTGGATGCTGTCCCGGGTCGCCGCAAGGGCTCAACCCCCCACACAGCTGTCACTCCCGCGCCTCGTCCGAGGGGAATCCCCGCAGCCTCGTCTTCTCCCGAGCCCTCGCCTGCTGTCCCGTCAGCGCTCCATGCCCGACTGACCCCGGCTGTCGCCCCCTCCTCCTCGTCGCCTATCCTGGCTGCTGTGTGTCACGAGAGCTCCGTTTCGGCGAGCTTCATCCCGGATCCGCCTCGAGTGGCCTCATCTCGTCTTCCCAGAGGGCCCTCTGTCGCCATCCAGCGGGGAAAGGAAGGAATGACGTCCCCCACTGCGGAGACCATCTTACCCTTAGGGGAAAGGCGAGTGCATGATAATTCCTCTTCTTTTGACATTGTCTTGCCTTGTCTGACTCCTAGGGGTGGAGTTCGGGGTATGCAGCCCCCCGAGCTCCCTCCACCCGCTGTGGATGAAAGTAATAACCCTGCTTCCTCTGTGTCTCCCCCCGCTGAGCGGTCCTCAACGTCAGACCAACGTCGCTGGATGAGGAGGGGGCCTGCGGTTCTGGAGAGCCTGGTTCCGGTTCCGCAGCCACGGCATGGGCGGAGGAGGAGAGCGGACTGCAGCGTGGAGCCATCGCCGATGAAGAAGCGTCCCCGGGGTTCCACGGAGGAGCGGTCCGGTCCAGCAGGGCGAGATTCTCCTGCCACCACGCCGTGCGGGCCACCGGCGTGGACATCGGTGCCGGAGGACTCTCTAGCTGCACGCACCATCATGCCAGCTGCGGAGCCCGACGCAGCTGAGTGGGAGCCTGAGGACGACCTCCTGACTTCTGAGCCCGGATCATCGCAGTCCTGGACGGCGTCAGAACCCGAGCTCAGGCAAGTGCTCTGTTTTATCTTTCTTCTTCACCTTTTAGAGCACTTTTGCCTGTCTCAAGGGGAGATGAGCCAGGTGCAGCCGCCCGCTGCGTCCGAGCTTATCTCGCCGGGTTCTGGCGCTGCCGGTGATCCTGATCCCGGGTTTTCTCTCTTGTGTGAGTCTTCTCCCAGGGTCGCCGGCGAGGGGCTGCTCTCGCCTGCTGCGCCAGAGGTTCCGGTTTTGGGGTTGGAGGTCGAGTCTGGTGCCACGCTGACCGGGTCCACCGGGAGTGCTGTTCCGGTCCAGTTGGGGTCCACCGGGAGTGCTGTTCCGGAGGCCCAATCGGGGTCCACCGTGGGTTTGGTTCCGGAGGCCCAATCGGGGTCCACCGTGGGTGCTGCACCAGCAGGTCCTAGGTTCGGTGAGGGAGCTGCAGATCCCCAGCCACCGGATGCTGGACAGGCTCGTTTTCTTCATCACCCTCATCTCCACAGTCATCCTCCTCGCCTCCCTGAGGAGCACTACCCATCGCCACCTGGGGCCGTTGGGGTCCCGAACGCTCCGCCCGGTTTCCCCTCATCTCCCCCCTTTTCTGCGGGATCACCGGCTGCTTCCTCCCAACGGTTCTGGTGGGCTGGTGTTGCGGGGCGGCCGCCTGAAGGGCTGTCTCGTTGGTTTGGTTCTCCGGGTCGGCCCCCCGACCTGTTTATCTTCCTGTGCGGCAACCTGCTCCGGCCGCCTGAAACTCTCTTCCCCCGAGCATGGGACTGGGGTAGGCCGCCCGAACTGTCCTCTTTTCCCCTCCCTGTTCTGTGGCCTCTTATTGCCGGACGACCCCCCCGAACCTTTTGCCCCCATCCCTCCGGGCCTGGACTGCGCCCTTTCCGGGTTCCTGATCTCGTCTGTGGGACTGTTGGGGTGTGTGGGGGGGGGGGGAGGGGGATTGTTTTGTTTGTCACTCTGTTTGCCAAAGGGTGTGTTGCCTATTTTGTACTTATTGTGGGTTTTTTTTTTTCTCTCCCTACCCTTGTAGCCATGTTGGTCGTTTGTCTCTCTCCCTCCTGCCAGCGCCCCATCCACCCACCCTGGGGGGGTGCGGGGCTTGGGTGTTACTCTGGCCGCTCAGAGCTCGGCCTTGAGGGGGAGGTACCGTCATAACCCGAGTGTCGGTTCTGGCCACACTCGGGTCTCATATCTTTTTGTTCTCTGGCTTTGGCAGCTGAGGATTCCTTCCAACTCCTCGGGCTCTTATTGTGAAGGCGCCCGGGGGAGCTCCCTGCTGTCAAAGTCAGCTGCTGCTCTGCTGTCATTAGCAGCAGCTGTGCCGCGTTGGGGTCATTAGCCACCAGAGATATAAGCGGGTGCTAAATGTCCTCCAACGCGGCAGTCGCTGTTATATCCTGTTATGATCACCTGCTATGCTCTTCTGTATGTTCAGCCACGTTCCGTCGTGCTCCTGTTATTCTCAGGTATGTTCCTTTGAGACCTTACTCTCACTGTTGTCCGTCTGGCGCATTGGGTGTCCCCCGGTTCAGACGTCACCCAGCCACTGTATGTGTTCTGTGAGTGTTCTGCCTTATCCTCAATAAATTACCACTGCAAACTCTCTGGTGACTGAGGCGTCTTGTGACGGTCCGTGAGGGCCGTCGTGACACATGCCATTTCACTGTACAATAATTCACTCTAATGTTGAATTCTGGTCATAACAGAGCTGCCATACTGCACCTTGCAGTCTAATTGGCACCCCACATTTCACCCTGCACCCGATAGTCCCTTATTGTACAGCTAGTATGATCCATGTATCTACATGGGTCATCATCTATTCATCTTAGAGGTGGTCTGCAATGTATATAAATTATCTCGGCAGTTTTGCTTTCCCTGGGTAATTCCTTTTTCTATTATGCTGTGTGTGTTTCTGTCATTTTGGTCATCTACTGTCATGCTGCTGTTACACTGTAATTTCCCAGTTTGGGATCAATAAAGTACATCTATCTACAGTATCTCACAAAAATGAGAACACCCCTCACATTTTTGTGAATATTTTGTTATACTATTTCATGGGACAACACTGAAGATATGACAGTTTGATACAATGTAAAGTAGTCAGTGTACAGCTTGTATAACAGTGAAAATGTGCTGTCCCCTTAAAATAACTCGGCACACAGCCATTCATGTCTAAACCGCTGACAACAAAAGTGAGTACACCCTTAGTGAAAATGTCCAAATTGTGCCCATTTAGCCCCCCCCCCCCCCAAAAAAAAAAAAATTCCCTCCCCGGTGTCATGTGACTCATTAGTGTTACAAGGTCTCAGGTGTGAATGGGGAGCAGGTGTGTTAAATTTGGTGTTATCGCTCTCACACTCTCTCATACTGGTCACTGGAAGTTCAACATGGCACCTCATGGCAAAGAACTCTCTGAGGATCTGAAAAAAAGAATTGTTGCTTTACATAAAGATGGCCATGGCTATAAGAAGATTGCCAACACCCTGAAACTGAGCTGCAGCATGGTGGCCAAACCCATACAGCAGTTTAACAGGACAGGTTTGACTCAGAACAGGCCTCACCATGGCCGACCAAAGAAGTTGAGTGCACATGCTCAGCGTCATATCCAGAGGTTGCCTTTTGAAATTAGACATATGAGTGCTTCCAGCATTGCTGCAGAGGTTGAAGGGGTGGGAGGTCAGCCTGTCAGTGCTCAGACCATACGCCGCACACTGCATTAAATTGATCTGCATGGATGTCGTCCCAGAAGGAAGCCCCTTTTAAAGATGATACACAAGTAAGCCTGCAAACAGTTTGCTGAAGACAAGCAGACTAAGGACATGAATTACTGGAACAATGTCCTGTGGTCTGATGAGACCAAGATAAACTTATTTGATTCAGATGGTGTCAAGCGTGTGTGGTGGCAACCAGGTGAGGAGTACAAAGACAAGTGTATCTTGCCTACAGTCAAGCATGGTAGTGGGAGTGTCATGGTTTGGGGCTGCATGAGTGCTGCCGGTACTGGGGAGCTACAGTTCATTGAGGGAACCATGAATGCCAACATGTACTGTGACATACTGAAGGAGAGCATGATCCCCTCCCTTCGGAAACTGGGCAGCAGGGCAGTATTCCAACATAATAACGACCCCAAACACACCTTCAAGATAACCACTGCCTTGCTAAAGAAACTGAGGGTAAAGGTGATGGACTGGCTAAGCATGTCTCCAGACCTAAACCCTATTGAGCATCTGTGGGGCATCCTCAGACATAAGATGGAGGAGTGCAAGGTCTCTAACTTCCACCAGCTCTGTGATGTCATCATGGAGGAGTGGAAGAGAATTCCAGTGGCAACCTGTGAAGCTCTAGTGAACTCCATGCCCAAGAGAGTTAAGGCAGTGCTGGAAAATAATGGTGGACACACAAAATATTGACACTTTGGGCACAATTTGGACATTTTCACTTAAGGGTGTACTCGTTTTTGTTGCAAGCAGTTTAGACATCAGCAAATTTACACTGGAAAACAAGCTGTACATTGACTACTTTACATTGTATCAAAGTGTCATATCTTCAGTGTTGTCCCATGAAAAGATATCAAATATTTACAAAAATGGGAGTGGTGTACTCAATTTTGTGAGATACTGTATCTATCTAAATGTGCAACTTTTTTCATGTAAATTTGCAGCTTTCTTCTCATAAATTGGTCACATTTTTGTTAGAAAAAATTGCAAATTTAGAAGAAAAAAGTTGATATTTAGAAAAAGTTGCAAATGTATGATAAAAAAAGAAGCCAACTTTGTCATTCAATCCATACAGTCAGTCATGTACAGCAGAACAAAATTATGTTTCCCCTATCTACAATGTTAATCACATCTAGAATCAGAGGGGTCACTGCCATAAACAACTTTTCCTTCCCCCGTTCTATTATGCTGAGCACCAAGCTAGCAGTACCATTTTTATATGGCTTTTGGTATGACCTGGCTGGGGCTTGAACCCATGACCTCCCAGTTGTGGGGCAGATGCTGTATCACCTAGGCCACCACTCTGTTTTACAATGAGAAAAAATGCAAATTAACAAAAAAAAGAGTACAAATTTGTGAGAAAAAATTACAAACTACATTAAAAAAGTTGCAAATTTAACGACAAAAACTTGCAAATTGATGAAAAAGTTGAAATTTATGAGAAATTTTCAAATTTAAGAGAAAAAAGTAGCAAAACTGTGAGGGAAAAAATGTAAATTTACAAGAAAAGACATTTACAAAGAGTAGCAAATTTATGACAAAGTTATAAATTTACAAGAGGAAAGTTACACATCTAGAAAAGGTTGTAAATTTACAAGAAAACAGTTTAAAATTTATGAGAAAAAAGTTGCAAATTTACAAAAAAAGCTGCAAATTTACATGAAAAAAGTTGTAAATTTGTATGTAATAAGTTCAAATTTATTATAGAAATAATGTCTTTTCTATCAATCCGTGAACAGGGTTGTTTTTAACTTAACATGTTTCAGCTACTTTTTGCAGCCTTCCTCAGAAGGGTCATGTGATGTTGTGACAATCAGCTGTTTTATTCAGGTTTGCCAGACAGCAGAGGACGACTGCGCCCCCTGCTGTCTGGTATCCTGTGAAGGATAGCATCCCAGGTGTGGGACAGGGTATAGGATCCCTCATCCCTGTTGGTCCGTTTTCTGATCTCGACGGCTTCCCTGATCCAACGGTGGTATTTCTTGCTTTCTGTGTGGATGACTAGCCTCTTCCCAGTCCATGACATGGTTTTCTCTTTTGCAGTGGCTGGATATGGAAGACTTAAAGGGCTGATGACATGATTTTGACATTTTTTAGGATGTTGTGTAAACCCAAAATTCATTGTTGATGATCAATATAACATTTACAACCGCATTTGCATAAATAGTTATCATCAAAAAACCGCAGCCACTGACTGGACTGTGGTGCCACCCAACGAATTAAGGGTGGCACCACAAGCGGGAGAACGAACACCGGTGTTGCTGACTGGAATGACAGCAGCTTTGTAGTTCAGTTTCTCTGGTTCCTTGTTTTAATTTTATGGCTGTGCCTTCGCGTTGTGTCGCAGGCTTAGATAAACATCAAACTGTGAAAGACCACATCACACGCTTCAGCTCCAACTGTTATTAAGTCTTCTCGTGCACTTTTATGCAGGAGGAGCGCACAAGGAGGGGAAGGATTAATGGATTTATGCGCAGCTTTGGCCTACGTTCTGTGATCCCATGCTGACATCTCGCCGGTCCGGTCACGTCCCCTCTCTCATTATCACCAGCTGATTCCCACTCCTGCTGATCATTTTTCCCGGTCCTCGCTCAGGTGCTTCTCATCACACCATCACCAGCAGTGCGTGTACTTCGCGGCCGTTTGCCAGTCATGCACTGATGGTCCATAGTATTGTCATCTATGCTGTTTGTCTGCCAATATTTTCACCACTCTCACAACGCGCTAGTCACTCCAAGTTTGCTGTGGTTCTTGTGCGTCCTTGAAGCGATGTCCTCTGGGGCGCACCTGTGGCAAACACGTCTCCTCTCATTCGTTTGCTTGGTGATGCCGGCCCCCGAACGCCATCAGTCAGTGTGTCTGTGTTTCTTGTACATCTTCACCTTTCAGGGAACTGTCTTTCTGTATTAAATGTGCTGTGGTGAACCCTGCCCGCAAATCCTCGTTATTTCATCCTCCCTCTCCCTGCCCTGCGTAAGAGGGCATGGATTGGTCATGATGAATGGATTTAGGCGCAGAATTCACCACAGCACATGTATTGAACATAAGAATGATGACAACAGTTCCCAAAAAGGTGAAGACCCACAAAAATAAACAGAAACACTTACAGTTGGCATTCAGGGCCGACATCACCCAGCGAACATGAAGAGGAGACATGTTAACCACGGTTGCACCCCAGGGCCGACATCGCTTCAAGGGGCGCAACAGAACCACGGCTGTGTGGAGCGGCCAACACGTCGTGATAGCGTTGGCAACATTGGCTGGTTGACAACACAGCAGATGGTGCACACAAACCATGAACAGCTGACTGTCAAAGAGAGAGGGCGCGTGTATTCGGACTGGCGAATCTTGGACAGTGCCCACCTGAAAGTGGCTCAAAACACACGTATAAAACAAAAACAACAAGAACTCAAAATATAATCCATAATAAACCCGATGCCTGAGCCACAGAGAATACACTGCTATGATTTTATTGAAAAATCGGGTTTAAATAAATTATATTTATGAACAAATAATTTGCTGCAATATCTGTAACAAAAGAATAACACTGGTGTTCCCCTGCCGTGTGTTTGTCGCTGCTGCTGTGGTGGGCATGTGTGCCTCTCCACCGTCGCTCTCTGAGTGTGACTGGCTTGGCACGATGCCCGCTTGGCACGGCTCTAACCTATATGGTCTGATGCCCCCAGATTCTTCATTATCACCACATTCTTCGGAACTATAATCGTCTGAAGATTGGACAACACAAATCAATTCCAGACTACATGTGCTGGAGCCATCGTTGATGTTTTCAACCGCTTCCATCCTGTGTGTACAATGGGCAGCCAAGCGTTGTCTTCTCCCGATGATGTGACTACATGGCAGCGGGGTTTTCCAGCCACTGACGTAATTGGTGATGTGGCGCTCATGAAAACGTTGGATATTCGCGTGAAAAAAAGCCTGTTTGACTTAGAACTGCACAGACCAACCTATTTTGTCATATTGTATTATGTGTTGAAAAATTAGATGAAGTCAAAAACGTGTCATCAGCACTTTAAGGTTCTGTTGTTCAGCTGTTGCCTTTTGTGCTTGTGTGCATCTTGCTATTGTCTCTTTTTCACATTCTTTCCTGTGTTCCTTTTTTCTGGTTCCAAAGGTTCTTCCTGTTTCTCCTATGTAGATTTTGTTGCATGATCGGCCTGGTATTTCATAAATGACGTTACTTGTTTTCTGTGGGTATTACATCTTTGGGATGAACCAAGAGTTGCCTCAAAGTGGCGTGTGGTTTTACTGGGCTATTGATGTGGTATTTTCTCATTGTCCTCTGTATTCAGTGATGCCTCTCAGGTGCGTGTGGTAGTGGGATGGTTCCTGTGTTGTTAACTTTTTTTGTGGTCCTTCCTTCTCTCCATTTTACGTTTTTCATCTCCACTAGCTTCCTTCCTCTCTCCATGGCCCATTTGGGGTAGAGGCAGTTTTTCAGAGCCTTCATTATGTGTACCTCTCCTCCTCTTTATCCTGTGGATTAGTGATGATGTTGGTCCGGGCTGTGGGATGTTCTGAAATCCATAACAAATGCTGATCAGTGTGTGCCGGTTTCCTGGATATTTTGATGTTGATGCAAATTTATGAGGAAAAAAAAAAATTGCAAATTTACAAGAAAAATTTTTTTGCAAAGAACAGCAAATTTGTCAGAAAAACCAGTAAATTTACAAGAGAAAAATGTTGCAAATTTACAAGAAAAACATTGCACGTCACAAATTTAGGGGGAAAAAATGCAAATTCACAAAAAAAGAGTATCAAATTTATGATTTATGAGAAAAAACAGGTTTGTGAAGAAAAAAATGCTAATTTACAAGTTGCTTTAAATGCATTTTGTTTAGTTATGTAACATGATGACCTATAGAATGTGATGGTGCTGGGGGGGGACAGTTCTCTTTTTTTCCATGCTGGGGGTGGGGGGCATGTTCCTCCCACCCCCGCCTCCTGATTTACAGCTACAGTGGAAAAAAGGTGCACAACACCCGATTACTGAAGAAACCAGCAGCAGTTCCTGTGAATAACTGTAAGAGCATCAGTGAAGCGGAGTGATGCTCGTGTGGTGAGCTGTCCGACTCCCGGTGCTCAGAGCTGAAGGAGTCTGCATGTGGAAATGGTCGTCTCCTTCCTCGTCCTCGGATGGAGATTCTGATGGAATCAAAGCGGCGTCGGCGCCTCCTTTGAAGTCTGATGGCGAGATGAAAGCAGCGCTGACCTCCTCCATCACCTCCTCCTCTCCCCTCATCACAACTACAATTTTCATCTCGCCAGTCGCCATCATTTTTCCTCCCACATGAGGCTCCTCGCTCGGCTGTGGCTGCAGTGCTTCATCATTCCGGGAAAGAAAAAAATAACATGTTTGGGCCTTAAAATGACAGAAAAAACAGCTGAATTTGACTTGACTTGAAACTGACTAAATAAACAGCTCGAACATCAGATCGTTTTAAATTCATACAATTGGCTCATTGCTTCAGAGTCTTTTGTGACAGTGACAACAAAACCCCACCAGTTTTACCAGGAAAATTTAGGGGGAAAAAACCTTGGAAATTTCAGAAAAAAAGTAAAAAATGTAAGTTTAGCTGGGAAAAACTCACAAATTAATCAGAAAAGAGACACAGATTTATATTTTTTTTAAAAAACGAGCAAATTTTGCATTTAAACAACATTTTAAAAAATCCAAGAAAATGTTACAAGATTGGGGGGGAAAGTCACAAAAAGTTTAAAAGTTGAACTTGAAAGTTGATAAATGCTACTTTATACAACAGTTCTGACTGAACAATCTGATTGTCAACAGGGATTATGAATTTGCAGCTTTGTTAAAAATGGAAAAATTGCTACTTTTTCAAGTAAATTTTTGATTATTTGCAAAAAGGTTGTGTTTTTTCTTACAAAATTGTGTTGGTGGGTTTTTTGCCATAAATATGTTTTGCTTTTTTCCCTGAATTTGACTTTTTTTCTTTGCAAATTTAATACCTTTACCATGTAAAACTGAAGACTTTTTCCATGTAAATTTATGATACCCCCCAAAAAAAGTGTGTGTGTGTATATACTGTATATTATATATATATATATATATATGTTGGATGATTAAAATTTCTAATTGCAATTAATCTTTTGGAATATTGAATTAACCCTCATCCTACCAACATATTTTACATACAAATAGTATCAACTGGGGTCCGTTTGGACCCCACACAAAATTTAACTGTTAATTGGATTATTAAGCAATACCAAAGTATTTTTTTCACTTAAAATGTTTTATTTGGTTAAAACAAAGAGTTGTGCTTGAAACATGATCCAAAAATCCCGGAATGGGGCTAGTTTGTCGGTTGCCTGCCTTTCAGCATGAGTAGCCCGGTTGTAATGTGTTTTTCAACCAGTGTGCCCTGGTGCGTTCAGGTTTTTGTGGGAAATTATCTAATTTCACTTCTTAATTGGTACAAGAAATGCAAATACTTTGCCATTGTTGTGCACGTGTTCTGTAGGGCCTACAGAATACAATGCTACATGCTACATGTAGCATGCTACATGTAGCATGTACTACATGCTAGCATGTACTACATGTATGTAGCATGTAGTACATACTAGCATGTAGCATGCTACATGCTACATGTAGCATGCTACATGCTAGTATACAATGCTACTTTGCTACAATGGCAAAGTATTTGCATATTTGCATGGCAAAGTCTACCTCGTTGAGCCATCATTCACTGAAATATAACACAAAATTCATACATTTAATATCATTAACATCATATATTTTTCCCTGGGGTCCGATCGGACCCCAATGAAAAATCTGAACTGACAGTACAGAAGAAAACTGTATTTTAAATCAGATTTATTTTTTGTGATTCACAGATGATGACAAACAAAGTCAGAAAGCATGATAGCTGTGATCGATAATATGTCTGTGTTGTGCATAAGAACATATGTGTGGGGTCAATTGGGACCCCACTCGGTAGGATCAGGGTTCGCGATTAATAACTCGTTAATTGCGTGTTTTTCCATTCAGATACAGTGTACCTTAAGTTGGTAATTTTTCAGGTTTCTCATACTGTTATAAACATGGGAGTGGACAAATATACTTGCTTTCTTCATCTGCAGGTTTATTAAAGCTCTCAACATATCCAAAATGACAAAACTATCCAGAATATTCTCCAGAAAATCCTCGAAAGTACTACCACATGTGCAAAAAACAACAGAATGCCAATGTCAGTAACGTCACTGCAACACAACTACACTCGCATAGCAAACATCCACCAGCTGAACACAAATCAATGGACCTCATGTGTCACAACAGACACAGTTTCCCTTTTAATAGAAAAATTGTAATCATAAACACAACTATCTTGCACATGACGTCACCAACCACGCAGCAAAAGCAGGGTGTGGGAGTCAGTGAACATTACAAACACAGCTTGAGAATTTTAGACTGCTACTTACCTACCGATAGTTGGACCCAAAAGTATGAAGTGGTAACAGGTGAGGGTCTGTCCTCAGATGCTGGCAGCCGCTACACCTGTAGCACGCCGCTGTTTACAGCTAGCCAGCTTCCAAAGAAGAACAACCAACATCCAGGTGAAGTTTTGGAGGAGGCTGTGAAAATTATCCAGGTGAGAGCTCCGACAGATAACGTTGTAAACTTAAACATGACAGCATTTTGGGGACTTCCATCGTAGTGATCCAGCTTGTTTGACTTCACAATGACTGCATGGCCTGCACAGTGTCTGTCGCTACCCAGAGCAGCTTCCGTAGCTCTGTACAGAGTGCAGTTCAGGCCAAAAAAGTACTGTTCACGCTTTCTGCCGTTAACCGTGATCACAAAATTTGTGCCGTTAACGGGGGCAAAGCGTTAACGGGCGATTAACGCGATAAAGCCAACAACACTAAAATATATACAGTGGGGCCACAAAGTATTTAGTCAGCCACCAATTGTGCAAGTTCTCCCACTTAAAAGATGAGAGAACATGTGATGAAAATGTAAACAATGCGTTGCTGTAACGACCTGTATACCCTTTACAAAAACTTAAATAAAAAAAAAAAAGATGAGAGAGGTCTCCAATTTTCATCTTAGGTATACCTCAACTATGAGAGACAAAATGAGGGAAAAAAAATCCAGAAAATCACATTGAAGGATTTTTAATGAATTAATTGGTAAATTCCTCGGTAAAATAAGTATTTGGTCACCTACAAACAAGCAAGATTTCTGGCTCTCACAGACCTGTAACTTCTTCTTTAAGAGGCTCCTCTGTCCTCCACTCGTTACCTGTATTAACGGCACCTGTTTGAACTCGTTATCAGTGTAAAAGACACCTCTCCACAACCTCAAACAGTCAGACTCCAAACCCCACTATGGCCAAGACCAAAGAGCTGTCAAAGGACACCAGAAACAAAATTGTAGACCTGCACCAGGCTGGGAAGACTGAATCTGCAATAGGTAAGCAGCTTGGCGTGAAGAAATCAACTGTGGGAGCAATTATTAGACTAGAAAAGCACTCGGAGAGCGCAGACCTCCGCCAAGCGCCACAGTTCCCCCCATACAGTGTTTGTGTGTACGTTTTCAGATTCCTTGACCATGAAAACAAATGACTAGCAATTGGATTCACAATGATTGGATTAGTGGTTCAGTAGTTATTGACGAAAATGGCATTTTCCGTAATGGCGGATTAGAGCCACAGTTCCCCCCATACAGTGTTTGTGTGTATGTTTTCAGATTCCTTGACCATGAAAACATATGACTAGCAATTGGATTCACAATGATAGGATTAGTGGTTCAGTAGTTATTGACGAAAATGGTATTTTCTGTAATGGCGGTTTAGCGCCACAGTTCCCCCCATACAGTGTTTGTGTGTACGTTTTCAGATTCCTTGACCATGAAAACATATGACAAGCAATTGGATTCACAATGATAGGATTAGTGGTTTAGTAGTTATTCACGAAAATGGCATTTTGCATAATGGCGGTTTTCTTGTGGACGGTGATCCGGATCACCACCAAAATGTAATCATCTGTAGGATACCGCATTTCTGACAATCTGTGAAAATTTCATGAAAATCCGTCCATAACTTTTTGAGTTATCTTGCTAACAAACAGACAGACAGATAGACAGACAGACAGACAGACAGACAGACAGACAAACCAATGCCGATGAAAACATAACCTCCTTGGCGGAAGTGAAAATGGAAGACATACAAGACCACTGATAATCTCCCTCGATCTGGGGCTTCATGCAAGATCTCACCCCGTGGGGTCAAAATGATCAAGAGAACGGTGAGCAAAAATCCCAGAACCACACGGGGGGACCTAGTGAATGGCCTGCAGAGAGCTGGGACCAAAGTAACAAAGGCTACATCAGTAACAAACTATGCCGCCAGGAACTCAAATCCTGCAGTGCCAGACGTGTCCCCCTGCTTAAGCCAGTACATGTCCAGGCCTGTCTGAAGTTTGCTAGAGAGCATTTGGATGATCCAGAAGAGGATTGGGAGAATGTCATATGGTCAGATGAAACCAAAATAGAACTTTTTGGTAAAAACTCAACTTGTCGTGTTTGGAGGAGAAAGAATGCTGAGTTGCATCCAAAGAACACCATACCTACTGTGAAGCATGGGGGTGGAAACATCATGCTTTGGGGTTGTTTTTCTGCAAAGGGACCAGGATGACTGATCCGTGTAAAGGAAAGAATGAATGGGGCCATGTATCGTGAGATTTTGAGTGAAAACCTCCTTCCATCAGCAAGGGCATTGAAGATGAAACGTGGCTGGAACTTTCAGCATGACAATGATCCCAAACACACCACCCAGGCAATGAAGGAGTGGCTTCGTAAGAAGCATTTCAAGGTCCTGGAGTGGCCTAGCCAGTCTCCAGATCTCAACCCCATAGAAAATCTTTGGAGGGAGTTGAAAGTCCGTGTTGCCCAGCGACAGCCCCAAAACATCACTGCTCTAGAGGAGATTTGCATGGAGGAATGAGCCAAGATACCAGCAACAGTGTGTGAAAACCTTGTGAAGACTTACAGAAAACGTTTGACCTCTGTCATTACCAACAAAGGGTATATAACAAAGTATTGAGATGAACTTTTGTAATTGACCAAGTACTTATTTTACCGAGGAATTTACCAATTAATTCATTAAAAATCCTTCAATGTGATTTTCTGGATATTTTTTTCTCATTTTGTCTCTCATAGTTGAGGTATACCTATGATGAAAATTGGAGACCTCTCTCATCTTTTAAGTGGGAGAACTTGCACAATTGGTGGCTGACTAAATACTTTTTTACCCCACTGTATATAAAACACACACATACACACATATTATACACATATACAGTGAATCTAAAAAGTCGACACACCCCTGTTCAAATGCCAGGTTTTTGTGATGTAAAAAAATGAGACCAAGATAAAGGATTTCAAAACTTTTCCCCCCATTAATGTGGCCTATAACCTGTACAACCCAATGGGAAAAAAACTGAAATCTTTTAAGGGGGAAAATAAAAAACTTACAGTAACCTTGTTGGATAAATATACACACCCTGTTACAACTGGGGATGTGGCTGTGTTCAGAATTAACCAGTCACATTCAAGCTCATGTTAAATGGGAGTCAGCACACACCTGCCACCATTTAAAGTGCCTCTGATTAACCCCAAATAAACTTCAGCTGTTCTAGTAGGCTTTTTCTGACATTTTTGTAGTCACATCTTACAGCACAAGCCATGGTCCACAGAGAGCTTCCAAAGCATCAGAGGGATCTCATTGTTTAAAGGTAGCGGTCAGGAAAAAGGTATACAAAAAAAATTTCCAAGGCATTAAATATACCATGGAACACAGTGAAGACAGTCATCACCAAGTGGGGAAAATATGGCACAGCAGTACATTACCAAGAACTGGACGTCCCTCCAAAATTGATGAAAAGATGATAAGAAAACTGGTCAGGGAGGCTGCCGAGAGGCTGACAGCAACACTGAAGGAGCTGCAGGAATTTCTGGCAAGTGCTGGCAGTTTAGTACATGTGACAACAATCTCTCGTCTAGGGTGGCAAGACAGAAGCCTTATCTAACGAAGAAAATCATCCAAGCCCGGCTACATCCTGCAAAAACACAATTGAAATCTCCCAAACGCATGTGGGAAAATGTGTTATGGTGTTATGGTCCGATAAAACCAAGGTTTAACTTTTTGGCCATAATTCCAAAAGGTATGTTTGGCGCAAACACAACACTGCTCATCACCAAAAGAACACCATACCTACAGTGGAGCATGGTGGTGGCAGCATTATGCATTGGGGCTGTTTTTCTTCAGCTGAGACTGGCGCCTTAGTCATGTCACGCCGCGCCGCTCATCAACGGCGCCACCTGCTCACACACCTGTCAGTCATCAGCGGCGAGGAATATAGGCTGCCTCGCCCTGAGCTTCGGTCTGAAGCCGTAGACTTCATTTCCCTTTCATGGGCTTCTACCACATTCTCTTCAGCATCCTCGTCACCGGTAAGAAGATCACTTACCTCATCTCTCCAGTTTGCTCCCCTGTGCACAGGTGGATTCCTCGGCGGCGGACAACCCCGTCCCTCGTCTCTCCTCGCTGCTGCACCGAGCCCTGCAGGTGGCTGTCTCCCGGGCTTCCATCCTTGAAGCGCCAGTCATCTGTCCAAACAAGTAAGCTTCTCTCCCTCGCCTATTCTCCTCCTGTGTTGGTGTGCGCTCATCACCCTGTGTCTGATTTCTCCCATAGGGTTGCCGGCTGAACGGTCTCCTGCCTCTGGGTCCGAAGCAGACACCACCACCAACACATTAACATTCCGCAGACACGCACCCAAACATCCCTGCTGTTAATAAACAGTTTGAACTACTCTGAGCCTGTGTGTGTGCGTCTCCTGAGCCGAACGTTATGTCAAGTCAAGGTGGAAGGAACTTTGAACAGTTCCAAATACCAGTCAGTGTTGGCAAAAAACCTTCAGGCTTTTGCTAGAAAGCTGAAGATGAAGAGGAACTTCACTTTTCAGCACGACAATGATCCAAAAGAGACATTCAAATCAACAAAAGAATGGCTTCACCAGAAGAGGATTAAGGTTTTGGAATGGCCCAGCCACGGTCCAGACCTGAATTTCATCGAACATCTGTGGGGTGATCTGAAGAGGGCTGTGCACAGGAGATGCCCTCACAATCTGACAGATTTGGAGCATTTTTGCAAAGAAGAGCGTATAAATATTGCCACATCAAGATGTGGCACGCTGATTGACTCCTACCCAGAAAGACTGAGTGCTGTAGTAAAAACCAAAGGTACTGCAATAAAGTATTAGTTTAAGGGTGTGCATATTTATGCATATGGCTATCCTTCATTGCCGAAGTTGTCTTGTGTTTGAGTTGAGGTCTACCTCAAGCAGGCTCTTGTGTGGGCAATCAGACCCACTCGGGATCTGCAGAAACGCTGACAGTTGTTGCACCAGAAAATGCTTGAAGTAGTTGCTGAATGTCATCGGTCATGTGCACACTGATATTCTTGCTGGCATTGCTCTTCTACGGTTGATGTTGCTTTCCTCAACAGTCCTCGCCAACTGACTTTCCGGAGTGCCTCTTCCTCCCAGGTATCATAGGGGATGCCAATTCTCTTCATGCGCCGCTTTAGGACATCTTTGAAATGCAATTTTTGTCCTTCTTGGCTCCCTTTTTTTTTCCAAGGAAAAAGGAAAAATATTTATGGAAACAGGTTATTGTAAATTTTTTATTTTTTATTTTTCCCCTTGTCACAACCCAGCTCGAGGCTGGACAAAGAAGGGAGACCACATGGAGGTGCCAATTTAAACACAAGATTATTTTTAAGAAAAAACAATTAAAAGGTGTCTGTAATGATCAGTGGTGAGTGTGTGTATTGGATGTGTGAGACAGACAAAAAACAAAGCAGTCACTGGCCAACCCAGTGACCGTATGCCTCTGTCAGGGGCTGCAACTATGCGCAGCAAACCCAAAACCAAAAGTCCACAGGCCACAGACAACGCAGACGGGGGCCGCCAGCACAGCCCCGACCAAACGACAGAACAGCAGGCAGGGCGCAGACACAACAGAAGGCAACCGGCTTCCGCGTGAGCCAAAGCTGCTGACAGGTGTGCAGGTGTGGCTTATAAAGGGACCCTCTCAGCCAGGCGCGGTCCTTCGCAGCTCCACCTACAACACAAAAAAAACCACACAGAGGACCCACTCCGAGAAGGAGCAGAGCCATAACACCCCCCAATACAAAGAATGGACTTCCCATCGGGAAGGCCAGCACAAACTGATCTACAGACAAACTAACAGACATTTATCATGCAATAATAAATATTCCCAGTTTTCATTATTTAATTGTTTACAGTTTTCTACATACATTGTAAATACCACAACTACAAATCCGCTATTTATTTTTACCAAGTCCTGGTATAGACACCCAGCCAACCCATCAAGACTCTCAGCTACCCAGCAACTCTGGCGCCTGGAGAAGTTTAAAAGTACCGAAAAGCTGAACAGATTGCTTAGGTAACTATAGAAAAGATTTTTAAGTTTACCACCAAGGAACCTGGTGCTCGAGACAAGGCCTCCATCACAACATTCTGAGCCACTGATGTGGTGGATGTCCAAACAGCAGATCTGCAAAAAAAAAACAAAGACAGAAACAGTAACCTGTAGTCCATAGACTAATGGGAAACTGTCAACTGGACAGGAAGCAAAAAACTGCCAGGAGGCTGACCCAAATCCACAGCCAACCAGACAAAAGTGAGGTGCCCATCAGGAGAACAACCACTATCAAAACCCAACAAGATAAACAGAGGTTTCAGCCTCGGAGCAAGGTGGCACAGCTCAGGAGCAAAAAAAAAAAAAAATTCATGCAGGTTTTGTAGCGACTCAGATTTCTTCAACTTGCCCTGCAACCTACACTCATCAGGAGCCACGATGATGTCATAATCTACAACATGCACCTCCCCAGACGCTACAGCAGCTACTAAACTAGCAGAATGCTGAGTCACCCCCCATTCAAAAACCAGCTTTCCCTGGGAGTAATCTGACTTCAGCAGATTTATAAGCTGCAATATAAGCTGTGGCTTCAGCCATCACCCATTTAGGATCACTTATGTTGAACTGTATAATCAGAGGAGTTATTGTCTAATTTGACCTTGTTGGATTTTCTTTCCCCCCTTGTTATATTATTCTGTTTCTTTTTTTTAATCTTTACTTTTAATCTATCCGAAATAAAGATTCATTCATTCATTCATTCATTTGTCTGGGCCTAAACCAGCACCAACACTCAATCTGAGCTTCTCCCATCGCAACCATTTTTCCCTACGTTTCTCCAATTCTATTTCCAGCAGTAACAACCTCTCTCGTTGCTCAAAAGTCAACCTGGCAGCGTCCCCAGTTAAACTCCCTTCAGCCATCATAAACAGGCTTTACGTACAAGCCAACATGAACAAATAAATTAGACTGATGTGCAAAATTAACACAGGTGCAGCACTCTGCCCAACCTGAAAACAGTTAATTCATGCTCCAAACAAAAACACCACAAACAAATTCACAAATTAACAGACACTCACAAACCTCCGTGTCTCCCCAACAGGTGCACATTCACACGGACACCACAGCCACTCGCTCATTCACAAAACACTGTCAACGCCTCTTCTCACACCTGTGAGTAGATTGCGCAACTGAACCAAACTGACCTGGGCAAACAAAGAGAAGGAAGTGTTTTCACACAAAAAATGTCATACTGGAAACTCTCCTCCCTGACTACCTAGTCAAGGAAACCTATCTACATAACGCAGACCCTAGTCTTCGTGCAGTTACCAGCTGGAGGATCTTAACTCACGAACCCACTGGGGCTGACAAGCAACTGCTACGTAGTGACTCGCAGGATCCCATAGAAATGGCCCCAGACCACTTTTACTACAGCACTAGACCAGACAGTGAACCCCCTATGGAATTCACTGTTAAGCCTAGCAGGAGAAATTTCCAGTGATAGCAGACCAAAATACATGGAAAACACTTACCTGAATTACACCCAGTTAATAAAACAATGGAGAGATCCGCCAAACAAACAAATAAGCTCTTATTTCCACACATAGGTCCACTCTAACACAGACAGATGAGCAGACGGGTCTGGATTCACAAATGGATCTAAATTTAAACAGATGAACCGCATTCAAACAAACAGACGAGCTTCCCACTTTGTCCTATTACAAATGGTTTTAAGGCTCACACAGAAGAACTAGGTTCACACAGACAGACAAGCCCCCATTCTCTCACAAATGAGCCAAGGCTCAAACAGACAAACCTGAACCAGACAGACAGACAAGCTCCCATCTGTTCACAAACAGTCCAAAGCCAAAACAGACTGTTCTGAGTTCAGACGGCTGGATGAGCTCCCATTTTGTCACAACCTGGCTCGACGTTGGACAAAGAAAGGAGACCACACGGAGGTGCCAATTTAAACACAAGTTTATTTTTAAGAAAAAAAAAACAATAAAAAGGTGTCTGTAATGATCAGTGGTGAGTGTGTGTATTGGATGCTTGAGACAAACAAAAAAAAAAAAACAAAGTCACTGGCCAGCCCAGTGACTGTACGCCCCTGTCAAAGGCTGCAACTATGCCTAGCGGCAAACCCCAAACCAAGTGCCCATAGGCCACAGACAACATAGACAGGGGCCACCAGCACAGCCCCAACCAAGCAACAGAACAGCAGGCAGAGCGCAGACGCAACATAAGGCAACCGGCCTCTGCATGAGCCAAAGCTCCTGACAGGTGTGCAGGTGTGGCTTATAAAGGGAACTTCTCAGCCATGGACGGTCCTTCGCAGCTCCACCTACAACACAAAAAAAAAAAAAAAATACACAGAGGACCCACTCCAGGAAGCAGCGGGGCTGTAGTACGCTTAAAAGATTTCATTTTGCTTTTCAATAGGGATGTGCAGGTTATAGGTCATATTAACATTCATTGGGCGGAGGTGGTGCAGGTGTAGTGTGACAGACTACTGATCGGAAGGTCATGGGTTCGATTCCCACTGTCTGCTGTCCGCTTGTCAAAGTGTCCTTGAGCAAGACACTGAACCCCCAGTTGCTCCTGGTGGCCTGGTTAGCGCCTGTGTGTATGGCAGCTCTGCTGCCATCTGTGTGTGAATGGGTGGATTGCAGGATCTGTAAAGTGCTTTGGTCATCCTAGATGAGAAGAAAAGCGCTATATAAGTGAACACCATTTACCATTAATGGTGGAAGACGTTTTGAAAGGATTTATCTTAGTCTCATTTTTTTACATCACAAAAACCTGGCACTTGAATAGGGGTGTGTAGACTTTTTATATTGTGTGTGTGAGATGTCATGTGTGAGTTCACATTATATGAAAGGGCACACCAGCTGGGAAACTGTCATTACCTCCTCCAGAAATTGCACCTTGATGTCAGCTGTTTTCAGCACTAAATAAGGGGTGGATAAAACTGCCACGGCCGAATATCACCGCTGATTTGTATGTTACTGTGCCACATTTCACATTGAGTAAATTACAACATGAGCACAGCAGGAACACTCATGGCTGAGATTCCTGGCAGCTGCACAGTTCCATAAAGTTTTGAGGAATAAATAGAAAACTGAATTCCAAAGCCCCAGTGTGGGAACATTTTGGACTGAAGCCAAATGAGCAAGGAGAGCCCAGACTGAAAAATGCACTAAAAACACAACCATCCCACTCAGCTTTTCCAAGTAAGAACAAAACTGCACTCAGACATGTACAGAGCCCCCCCTCCCATGTCTCCACAGTGTGGTATAAAGGAGTCTTTGAACAATGGAGATATACTGTAAATGTGACAGTGATAATGATAAGAATGAATGGTTTCATCAATAAGGATAATATACTCTGTGAACAACAGTATGGGTTTAGAAAAAAAAAAGCACACCATTTCACTGGCTTTAATTGATTTCATAGAACAGATTACTGATGCAATTGATAGGAAAGCATACATTAGGGATATTTCTGGACTTTCAAAAGGTATTTGATACTGTTGACCATGAACTACTTTTAAGGAAAATACAAAAGTATTGCATCAGAAGACTTGCATATGAATGGTTTTGTAGCTACTTAAATGACAGACACCAATATGTACACACAAACAATGCTGATTCTGTCTTGTTAAAAATGATGTGTGGAGTGCCTCAGGGCTCAGTGCTGGGACCATTGTTGTTTCTATTGTATATCAATGATTTGTGTTTGGTTGCCAAGGAACTGGTGTGTATTTTATTTGCTGATGATACAACTTTTTTTTGTAGTAGAAATAATTTTGGGCAGCTTCTGGATTAAGTGAATAGGGAATTATCAATTATTAAAAAATGGTTTGCCCTAAATAAATTCTCTCTTCACTTAGGAAAAACTAAATGTATAATATTTGGACATCAGACTATAAATATTCATAGACAAATTAAAATAAATGACATTGTAATAGATACAGTTGTTGAAACAAAATTTTTAGGTGTAATTGTTGATGACAAACTAAACTGGAAATCCCATATAAATTATGTTAGAACCAAAATGGTCAAATCATTTGTAATACTGTATAAAGTGAAAGATCTCTTATGTCAAAAATCATTATGCATTTTGTATAATTCACTTATTGTTCCTTATATGTCCTACTGTTCAGTGGTGTGTGGAAATACAAGACAAATATACGCACAATTTTTTACAACAAAAAAAGCTATTAGGATAATTGCAATAAAACCATATCGTGAGCCAACTAATCCACTATTCACTCAGTTATATGCACTAAAATTTAAAGATTTAGTAGAATACAGTACAATTCAAATTACGTTTAAAGCAGTCAATAAACAACTACCATGAAATATTCAAAAGCTGTTCAAAATTAGAAAAAGTACATATAATTTGAGGGGAAATTGTTTTTTGGTTAAACCCAAGTTCAGGACAAACACTTAACAGCACTGTGTTTCTGTTGTTGGCAGTTCTTTATGGAACTGCTGTCCAGACAAAATTAAAATGTGTAGTACATTTGAAATGTTTAAAAAATGTATAAAGAAAATATAATTTCTCAGTATTGTCATGCTGAGTAGAAAAATGAAGCTCTTCAGTGGCTAATTAATTTGACATTTGTGTTAATTCTGTAAGACTGGTACTTTTTTGCTGGAATTTGTTTCTGTTTTTACTTAAGATGTATTTTATTTATTTTGCAAGTTTAAATTTTTGTTGTCTGATGGACTGGCGATCTGTCCGGGGTGTGTCCCGCCCTCCACCCAGGGATGCTGGGATGGCCTCCAGCCCCACCGCGACCCATAAGGCATTGGGTGGCTAAGATGATGACTGAATGAATTTTTGTTGTACAGTATTAGGGGTTGGCATTATATAAGCCTCCGCTTCAGCCAACACCCTTTTCGTTTTTTTTATTGTTAGATTTTCTTTTATCTTTTATCATGGATTATAAACTGAATAAAGTATAAATACAAATGAATGATTCTGGGACAAAATTAGCTAATAATGGCTCTTCATCCTAGCTTAAAAGCTAAAACAGCCTAAAGCTGAGCAATGTTGTCATAAAAGCTGAAATATTTTTGTTTGATTAAAGTTGAATGCTTTTTCTAGCTACAAGTTTACTTCCATTATACTTTGCATGAATATTTTAAACAGTTTCAAAGTCATGAAGCATAAAAATGGAAGCATAAATGTCCCTAAAAAGGTCAACAGAATGGAGTTCCTTGTATCAAGTATGCAGAAGAAGATATTTACAGAAGCGTTTTGCTATCACACCAGAAAGATTAAAAAAAAATAAAGGCCTTTATATGTTATAACTAGTGGTGTTGTGGCACACATATGCACATATGTATATCACTTCATGCTCCGTATGTATACCATTTTAGGCTTCACATCTTAGATTGAACAAAGAACTGGGTCTCTTTGGAGATAACAGGAGGATGTAAAAGTTTTGTCTTTGGTATGCAAAGAGACGGCCTGGGGGGATTTTCCTGGCCGCCAGAAGCTTTGGGAGGAGCTGTTAAGATCTGAAAGAAGATGCATTGTGACTTGGGATTAAATACAATGTGACTGTGTGTTTTGACAATGTGACTGTGTGCTTTGAAGTCCTGAGGTATTTAAAGGACGAATGTCTGGGTTTCTTCCTCTTTCTGTTTTTGATGTTGGAAGATGTGAATAAACCTGACTCGTGAGATGAACTCTGCCTCGTCATTTTCACATTTTCCACACTGGTGACCCTAAGACGTATCATGAGTGAAAGAAATTCCCCCGAGCCAGCCGGGTCAGGAGCCCCCAGCCAAGCGTATGCCGCTACCATCCAGCTATCGGACTTTTGGCGAGACAACCCGCGCTCCTGGTTCCACTTGGTCGAAGCACAGTTCGCCCTCCGGGGGATAACGGTAGATGACACGAAGTTCTACCATGTGATTGCCAAGCTCGACAACCGCACGGCGCGGCATGTGCAGAGCCTTGTGGAGCAGCCACCGGCCGACGACAAATACGGCGGGTTGAAGGCTGCGCTCATCCAGCGCTTCACTCTCTCAGTCCAGGAGAGAGCGGAGAGGCTCCTGGCTCTGAACGACTTGGGAGATGGCACGCCTGTTGACCTGATGGAGAACATGCTGAGCTTGAGGGGCTCAGACAACGACGACTTCATCTTCACCCACATTTTCCGGAGAACCCTACCTTCGGCCACGAGAGCGACCCTGGCCAGTTTGCCGTTGTTGGCCCAGCGGGACTTCCGCGCACTGGCCCAGGAGGCGCACCGGATTCTCAACGCCAGCAAACAGCGCGCGGCCACCGCGGCAGCGATGGAGTTCCCCACGACGGCCGGAGATGGCGAGGGGCCAGAGACGGCGGTAGCAGACCCACCGACGACGGCGGCGGCGGGGGCCAAGGATCGCGGAGGAGACACCCTCTGTTTCTACCATCGCCGCTTTGCAGAGAAGGTACGCAAATGTATACCACCGTGCCAGTTCAAGCGCTCGGGAAACGCCAAGCCCGGGAGTCGGTAGCAGCTGCGGCCCTCGGTGAAGAGAACAAGCTGCTCTACTTGACGGATGCGCGTTCGGGGAGGCAGTTCCTCGTGGACACGGGCTCCCAAGTGAGTTTCGTCACGCCTACCTCCGCCGACCGGCTGGCGGGTCCCGGAGGTCACGGGGCGTCAGCAGCGAACGGCTCGGAGATTAAGACCTTTGGTGAGAGGAACCTGCTTCTGTCCCTACACGGCCGTACATTTGAGTGGACTTTTGTTATAGCTGCAGTGAGTTTCAATATGTTGGGGGCTGATTTTCTGTGCTCACATGGTTTGTTGGTTGATCTTGCTAACAGGCGCCTGGTTAATGCACTTTTTTATTCTATTCCCTGTGCAGCCCGAGTGACCCCGCCCACAGCACAAGCCAACGTCGCAACGGCAAGCGGTAAGTTCCACGCACTGCTCACTCAGTTCCCAGCACTCACGGTTCCCACATTTTCAGCAGCCATCGCTAAACACGGAGTGGAACATTTTATTACTACCACCGGACCGCCCGTCTTTGCAAAAGCTCGGCGCTTGGATTCAGCTAAACTGACCATAGCACGCGAGGAGTTCGCCAACCTGGAAAAGTTGGGCATCATCAGACGTTCGAACAGCCCATGGGCTTCCCCGCTTCACATGGTCCCGAAAGCTGATGGCTCATGGCGATCTTGCGGAGATTTCCGCAGGTTGAACAACGCCACGGTGCACGACCGCTACCCAATCCCGCATATCCAAGATTTTTCCGTTCATTTGGCGGGGGCGCGCGTTTTTTCTAAGATAGACTTGGTCCGTGGTTACCATCAAGTCCCAGTGCGCGCTGAGGACATACCCAAAACAGCGGTAATAACTCCGTTTGGCCTATTCGAGTTTTTGCGCATGCCGTTTGGGCTTAAAGGTGCCGCGCAGACGTTCCAACGCATGATGGACGCAGTGTTGTGCGATCTCCCCTTCGTATTCGTCTACCTGAATGACATCTTAGTAGCCAGCGCATCCGAAGACGAACACGAAAACCACCTCATGGCAGTTTTCCGGAGGTTGGGAGAGCACGGGTTAATAATCAACCCAGCGAAGTGTCAGTTCGGGGTGACGCAGATTGATTTTTTGGTGCATCGCGTCTCCCTAGAAGGGGCGGTTCCGCTGCCTGACAAATTGCGCGCGGTAACAAATTTTCCCCAGCCGCAAACAGTCAAGGCGTTACAGGAGTTTTTGGGAATGGTGAATTTTTATAACCGTTTCCTCCCCCACGCAGCGCAGCTCATGCAACCATTGTATGCCGCACTAAAAAAACAAAAACCCAAAAATAAGATCGAATGGTCTCCGGAGCGAGAGCGAGCATTCTGAGGTCAAAACAGCCCTGGCAAACGCTGCGTTGTTAGCACACCCAGACCCAACAGCCCACATAGCGCTCACTACTGACGCGTCAGATGTGGCCATAGGGACGGTCGTGGAACAGCATGTAGCCGGGGCTTGGCAGCCGCTCGCCTTTTTCAGCAGGACTTTGCGCGATAGTGAACGAAAATACAGCGCATTCGACAGGGAGTTGTTAGCTCTCCACTTGGCCATTCGCCACTTCCAGTTCTGGCTGGAGGGACGCCGTTTCACCGCGTTCGTTGACCACAAGCCGCTGACATTTGCAATGGCCAAGGTTTCAGAACCGTGGTCAGGCCGGCAGCAGAGGCAGCTGGCCTCCATCTCGGAGTTTACTACCGATATTCAGCATGTGGCAGGTAAACTCAATGTAGTGGCAGACTGTCTCTCACGCGCCGTGGCGGCCCCAGTCCGCGTAGGGATAGATTATGCAGCCATGGCCGCGGATCAGTGTAGCGACGCAGACGTGCACGCGCTCCAGTCTGGACCAACAGGGTTAAGGCTGGAGAACAGGGTGCTGCAAGACAGTATGCCCCCCCTAATCTGTGATGTCTCCACTGGGCGACCATGGCGCCGCCGCGTTTTTGACTCGATTCATTCTCTGGCGCACCCGGGAGTGTGCGCGTCGGTCAAAATGGTGGGAGAGAAATTTGTTTGGCCGAGTCTGCGCAAACAAGTTAGAGAGTGGGCGGCAGCCTACATGGCTTGTCAACGAGCCAAGGTACACAGACACACAAGAGCTCCCTTGGAGCCGTTTCACATCCCGGCTAAGAGGTTCGATCATGTTCATGTGGACCTCGTAGGCCCCCTCCCGCCGTCACAGGGGTGCACACACCTTCTGACAATGGCAGACCGCACCACGCACTGGCCGGAAGTGGTCCCACTGTCGTCAACCACAGCCGAGGAGGTGGCGTGCGCGTTTTTAACAGCATGGGTAGCGTGCTTTGGAGTCCCGTCGGACATTACGTCCGATAGAGGTCCTCAATTTGTTTCCGAACTTTGGTCAGCAATGGCCTGCAGCCTGGGGGTAACGATCCACCGCAAAACCGCGTACAATCCGCAGGCTAATGGGTTATGCGAACGTTTTCATAGGTCATTGAAAGCGGCTCTCAGAGCGTCGCTTACGGATGCAAATTGGGTGGACAGGCTACCATGGGTTTTATTGGGGTTGCTTTCTGCACCCACCCTTAGAAGCCTCCCCGGCTGAGTTAGTTTTTGCGCAGCAACTTCGGCTGCCCGGGGAATTTCTCCCAGATAATCCTGCGCCAGAATGCTCCCCGGCTCAGCAGTTGCAGAGTGGCACGGAATCGGGCACGCTGCCTGGCCCCGTTCACCACAGTTTTCCGCGCGTTTTTGTGCCTAAGGCCTTAAAAAATGCGGAGTTTGTTTTTGTCAGACACGATGCTCATCGCCCACCGTTGCGACCACCTTATGATGGACCATTTAGAGTGCTGGAAACAGGGGATAAGCATTTTTTGCTAGATTTGGGGGGCAGGAAAGAAAAGATTGGCATAAACAGGCTCAAACCCGCCTTTGTGGTGGCGGACGAGGATGTGCTGTCGGCCAGGGCTCCTCGGCGGGGCAGACCCCCTGAGGGACATTCCCCAGAACACCCACAGAGATTGACTAACAGTTCTCACCCTCAGACAGCAGCTCCACAGCAGGACGGCGCCGCGGAAGTGGTAAAGCCCGCTTACAGCAGATACGGGAGGAGACTGAGGCCCAAGCAGCATGTGGACTGATGTGTAATGGTTTATCATGACATGCAGACTGTTATTCCGTTGTTCCATCTTAGACGTTTGGGGGGGTCATGTGGCACACATATGCACATATGTATATCACTTCATGCTCCATATGTATACCACTTTAGGCTTCACATCTTAGATTGAACAAAGAACTGGGTCTCTTTGGAGATAACAGGAGGATGTGAAAGTTTTGTCTTTGGTATGCAAAGAGACGGCCTGGGGGGATGTTCCTGGCCGCCAGAAGCTTTGGGAGGAGCTGTTAAGATCTGAAAGAAGATGCATTGTGACTTGGGATTAAATACAATGTGACTGTGTGTTTTGACAATGTGACTGTGTGCTTTGAAGTCCTGAGGTATTTAAAGGACGAATGTCTGGGTTTCTTCCTCTTTCTGTTTTTGATGTTGGAAGATGTGAATAAACCTGACTCGTGAGATGAACTCTGCCTCGTCATTTTCACATTTTCCACAGTGTCACTTTTAATCATGATTAATCACATTTAGATGACAGGGCAGCTCACTTTTCTGAATCACATCGCACTAAGTGTTTTAGTGCATTTAACTGCATATTGTGATTAACTTGACACAGTTTTCTTTCATCTATGTGCTGCCTATGGCAAGAATTGCATTACTCGAGATTAAATCATTAATTTGCGCTGCGTGATTAATTACAATTAATGTGACACCGCTAGTTATAACATGATACTGACATGTTTGGGATTTTTGAGACTCAGGCTTTGGCACAGAACCACCACGGAGAGAGAAAAAAAAAATGTTTCAGGGTTTTTATTGAACAAATAAGGCCATTCTAAGGAGAAAGAGAGAGGACGATGAGTAAATACCGGCTGAATCTGCAGAGCAAATAATTAAATTTGCTTTCTTACTTAGACCGTGGTGTTGGCTGACGATGGAGAGGTTTGTGGAGAAAGCAGCATGCCAACGGAGGTAGACTGGAACAGGTAGGTGAAGGGTGGCTGGCAGGGGAATCTCCAACCTGGGCTAGACTGGGGACAAGCAGTTAGCACAGCGGTAGTGTTGGCTTACTTGAGAATGTCTGGGTGTTGATTTCCAGGGGGAGTCCGCCGAGGAAGGAATCTGCATCTGCCAAGGAGAATCCACAACGGGGACCTGTGCACAGGTGAGTAGTGAGAGATTAATGATGAGAGGGTCCTTACTTAATTTCCAGAACGAGGGGCAGAAGACAGGGAGGCCAATAGGAGCAAGATAAACAGGATCTGAGCAAAATGTGGTCTCTCTGGAAGGTGGCGGTGGTGATGACAGCATGAAGTTGTATGACAATCCCACAGTTATGGGTAGTTGCTCCGGCCCTTAAATAGGCGGCCTCTTGATGAGCTGCATGTGGTGACATGAGGCAGCTGCACCTAGGGATAGGCATATTGATACTTTAGTATCGATACTTCGTTACCAGCTAGTTGATATTTTTAAAATATTGCGATACCACCGTGTTAATACAAAATGTGCAATTTGTTTTCACTTCTGACAGTTTTAGGCATTAAATCTATGTGTGAAAACTGGTGAAAAACCCGCCCAGGCATATTTTAGAGGTGGTCTGCCATGTCACATGATTATGGCAGTCTATCAGATGTCTGAGCCGAAGACTCACTGCGTACTACGCAGCCTCAGTCAAGCACTCACTGACTACTGCGCAGGGTGAGCTCAGCAGCATCGAGAAAAATAAAGAGAAAAATAAACAAAATAAGCACTATTTAAGTTTGTAAAACAATAGTGTAAAATAAAATAAGTAATAAAATAAAATTTAAAAAAAATGCATTGTGAACAAAATTACACATACAGTATATGCTGCTTGGTATTAGCATAGAATTTGGATGAATGGTGGAACATTTCAGAAGTGAAAAATACTTGAATCCAGTTGACTTGACTAAGCTTTCATACAGCAAACCTCTTTGTCTATAATGCACTTTTGAGAATGGACCTGTAGTATTTTTCCATTTACACTTATTTACTTACATGAACTTACACAAGTTATGAGTTGAACACTTGGAGATATATGACAACAGTTTCTCAAGATTTCGTTTACAGATGTGTCGTGCTGAGTTCTACTCGCTTGCCAAGAATTGCATCCCATCGTTGCAGACACGCGGAAATGGGCGGGACTTGCGTGCAACCATGTGCGACAACGTGCATCTAAGGGAGTGACGCTGTAATACCTCCAACTCTAAAATATAACCCAACAGCTACGCTTGTAAATGGGCTTTAAATTATGTTTATTCGCCAGACATTTTAGTGTTTCAAAGGGGGTTAGAAATCACAGTGATCCAAGTCTACATAAAAACAGAATAAAATTACTATGGTGGGGGTTTTTTCCCAGATTTGAGACTCTTGGATTCTTTAGTACATCCACATGTTTCAAGCTTGAGGGTCAGTTTATTATGAATGTGTCAAGCTGGTGCAAACTTGTTTTTGAGCATAATTTATTTACATATTATCAACAAAAACTCTGAAGGCTTTGGTCTCTAGCAATATGGAAGTGATTTTAATCACATTTTATGGCAAATACAGGCAGGCATGATCTTGGTCTTTGGGCCCCTAGGAGACTTTATTGCTATAATACTACATGTTTAGTGTGGCCGAACCACTTGAATTAATGTAGAAAGAATTGTGGGTGTGACAGAAGAATTGATGTGGATTTATTTTTGTATTAATATCTGAAATTCTGAAGGAAAGTGCATAACAAAGACACATGACATTGACAAAGGGTAGTGTTGGATATGAAGGGAGAAAGAGGACATAAAACACACAAGCCTATTTAAAGCTACACCTGCACTTTGGAATACTGACACCAAAAAAATTATGGAAAACCAGAAGTGAAAGGGTTTTAGCAGTTTATTATATTTTAGCAGCATACTGTGAAGGTAACACGTGTAGCACTATCAGTCCAACACAGAAATAAGCTAGCTACAATGCAAATCTTGTCCGAGCATAAAATATTTCTTACAGTTAGAGGAATGATACTAATAAATGGAGAAATTAAATGCATTTCAGTCTTTACACTGTGGAGACGAAAATATATGCAATTTCTGGAAAAAAAATACAGGAAAATGCATCTGCCCCAAAGGTTGGTCATCTCCACAATCCTGCCCTTACTCTCCTGCAAAAAATGTTTGATATTTGGACCAACAGAAGGTGAGTTTTGGGATGGAGGCATTTTCCAGCAGGAGTAGTTGCCAGGGAATGCACAGAGTATGATTGAAGAAATTTACTACATTTATTAGCTTCAATCATCATTTCATTCTGATTGCAACAGAATTTTACACCAGGGCAAATTCAGGCAAGTTTGTGTGTGTGTGTGGGGGGGGGGGGGGGGGGGGGGGTCTTTCCTTGGCATGTTTGACTTTACTTCCTCTAAAAGTACAGACGTCGACAAAATTGTTGGTACCCCTCTGTTAATGAAAGAAAAACCCACAATGGTCACAGAAATAACTTGAACCTGACAAAAGTGGTAATAAATAAAAAAGTCTATGAAAATTAGCCAATGAAAATCAGACAATGCTTTTGAATTGTGGTTCAACAGAATTATTTTAAAAAAACACTCATGAAACAAGCCTGGACAAAAATGATGGTACCCTTAACTCAATATTTTGTTGCACAACCTTTTGAGGTAATCACTGCAATCAAACGATTTCTGTAACTGTCAATGAGACTTCTGCACTTCTCAGCAGGTATTTTGGCCCACTCCTCATGAGCAAACAGCTCCAGTTGTCTCAGGTTTGAAGGGTGCCTTCTCCAGACAGCATGCTTCAGCTCCTTCCACAAATGTTCAATAGGATTTAGATCAGGGCTCATAGGAGGCCACTTTAGAATAATCCAATGTTTCACTCTTAGCCATTCTTGGGTGTTTTTAGCTGTGTGTTTTGGGTCATTATCCTGTCGCGCAAGACCCATGACCTGCGACTGAGACCAAGCTGTCTGACAACGGGCAGCACATTTCTCTCTAGAATACCTTGATAGTCTTGAGATTTCATTGTACCCTGCACAGATTCAAGACACCCTGTGCCAGATGCAGCAAAGCAGCCCCAGAACATAACAGAACCTCCTCCATGTTTCACAGTAGGGACAGTGTTCTTTTCTTCGTATGCTTCATTTTTGCGTCTGTGAACATAGAATCAGAATCAGAATCAGAATCAGGTTTATTGCCATTGTTCATGTAGTACACAAACTAGAGCTGATGTGCCTTGCCAAAAAGTTCCAGTTTTGTCTCATCTGTCCATAGGACATTCTCCCAGAAGCTTTGTGGCTTGTCAACATGCAGTTTGGCAAATTCCAGTCTGGCTTTTTTATGATTTGTTTTCAACAGGGGTGTCCTCCTTGGTCGTCTCCCATGAAGTCCACTTTGGCTCAAACAACGACGGATGGTGCAATCTGACACTGATGTACCTTGACCTTTGAGTTCACCATGAATGTGTTTAGAGGTTGTTCTGGGCTCCTTTGTTACCATTCGTATTATCCGTCTCCTCCTGCGGCCACGTCCAGGGAGGTTGGCTACAGTCCTGTGGATCTTAAATTTCTGAATAATTTGTGCAACTGTAGTCACAGGAACATCAAGCTGCTTGGAGATGATCTTATAGCCTTTACCTTTAACATGCTTGTCTATAATTTTCTTTCTAATCTCCTGAGACAACTCTCTCCTTTGCTTCCTCTGGTCCATGTTTAGTGTGGTACACACCATGTCACCAAACGGCACAGTGACTACTTGTCACCCTTTAAATAGGCTGACTGACTGCTTACAAGTTGGTAGACACCTGTGATGTTAATTAGAGGACACATCTTGGTTGATCAAGCATAAGGGTGTCCATATGTGCACCTGGCACCAGGACACCCTAGGCCGCAGGTCGATGATCGATTTTGTTATCGTATCATCAGACCTGCGACCGTATGTCTTGGACACCCGAGTAAAGAGAGGTGCAGAGCTGTCAACTGATCACCCACCACCTGGTGGTGAGTTGGATCCGATGGCAGGGGAGGAAGCCATTCAGACCTGGTAGACCCAAACGTATAGTGAGGGTGTGCTGGGAGCGTCTGGCTGAGGCCCCTGTCCGGGAGGTCTTCAACTCCCACCTCCGGAAGAACTTCAACCACATTCCGAGGGAGTCTGGAGACATGGAGTCTGAATGGGCCATGTTCTCCACCTCTGTTGTTGAAGCGGCGGCCCAGAGCTGCGGCCGCAAGGTGGTCGGTGCATCTCGTGGTGGCAACCCCCGAACCAAGTGGTGGACACCAGTGGTGAGGGGGGCCATTAAGCTGAAGAAGGAGTCCTATCAAGCTTGGTTGGCTTGTGGGACTCCCGAAGCAGCTGAGGTGTACCGGCAGGCCAAGCGGAGTGCAGCTCGGGTGGTTGCTGAAGCAAAAACCCGGGTATGGGAGGAGTTCGGTGAGGCCATGGAACAAGACTTTCGGTCGGCTTCAAAGAGATTCTGGCAAACTGTTCGGCGGCTCGGGAGGGGAAAGCAGCTCCCCGTCCACACTGTGTATGGTGCGGATGGGACACTGTTGACTTCAACTGGGGATATCGTCGGGCGGTGGAAGGAATACTTCGAGGATCTCCTCAATCCCACTGATACGCCTTCCACAGAGGAAGCAGGGTTTGGGGACAAGGGGGATGACTCGCCTATCACAGGGGCTGAGGTCGCCAAGGTGGTTAAAAATCTCCTTGGTGGCCGGGCCCCGGGGGTGGACGAGATTCGCCCCGAGTACCTCAAGGCCCTGGATGTTGTTGGGTTGTCATGGTTGACACGCCTCTGCAACATTGCGTGGAGGTCGGGGGCAGTGCCTTTGGCATGGCAAACCGGGGTGGTGGTTCCTCTCTTCAAAAAAGGGGACCGGAGGGTGTGCTCCAACTTTAGAGGGATCACACTCCTCAGCCTCCCTGGGAAGGTCTATGCCAAGGTACTGGAGAGGAGAGTCCGGCCGTTGGTCGAACCTCGGATTCAGGAGGAGCAATGTGGTTTTCGTCCTGGCCGTGGCACATCGGACCAGCTCTTTACCCTCTCGAGAATTCTTGAGGGTTCGTGGGAGTTTGCCCAACCAGTTTACATGTGTTTTGTGGACTTGGAGAAGGCATTTGACCGCGTCCCTCGTGGATTTTTGTGGGGGGTGCTTCGGGAGTATGGGGTATCGGGCTTGTTGTTACGAGCTATTCGGTCTCTGTACGACCGTTGTGAGAGTTTAGTTCGTATTGCCAACACTCGGTCGGAGTCATTCCCAGTGAGAGTTGGACTCCGCCAGGGCTGCCCTTTGTCACCGGTCCTGTTCATAATTTTTATGGACAGGATTTCTAGGCGCAGCCAGGGAATGGAAGGTGTCATGCTTGGTGACCACAGGATCTCATCTCTGTTGTTTGCAGATGATGTTGTCCTGTTGGCTTCATCCAGCAATGACCTACAGCTCTTGCTGGGACGGTTTGCCGCTGAGTGTGAAGCGGCTGGGATGAGAATCAACACCTCCAAGTCCGAGTCCATGGTCCTCAGCCGGAAAAAGGTGGATTGTCCTCTCCGGGTTGGGGACAGGCTCCTGCCCCAAGTGGAGGAGTTTAAGTATCTTGGGGTCTTGTTCACGAGTGAGGGGAAAATGGAGCGAGAGATCGACAGACGGATTGGAGCAGCATCTGCAGTGATGCGGACGTTGTACCGGTCTGTTGTTGTGAAGAGGGAGCTTAGTTCTAAGGCAAAGCTGTCGATTTACCAGTCAATCTACGTTCCTACTCTCACCTATGGTCACGAGCTTTGGGTAATGACCGAAAGAACGAGATCGCGGATACAAGCGGCTGAAATGAGCTTTCTCCGTAAGATTGCTGGACTCACCCTCAGAGATAGGGTGAGGAGCTCAGTCATCCGGGAGAGGCTCAGAGTAGAACCGCTGCTCCTCCACATTGAAAGGAGTCAGTTGAGGTGGTATGGGCATCTGATTAGGATGCCTCCTGGACGTCTCCCACTTGAGGTGTTTCAGGCACGTCCCACTGGGAGGAGACCCCGGGGCAGACCCAGGACTCGGTGGAGAGACTATGTCTCCCAGCTAGTCTGGGAACGCCTTGGTATCCCCTCTGAAGAGCTGGAGCAGGTGGCTGGGGAGAGGGAAGTCTGGGCTTCTCTGCTTGAACTGCTGCCTCCGCGACCCGGACCTCCGGAAAAGCGGTAGAAGATGGATGGATGGATGGATCTTGGTTGAACATGTCCCTATGGTCACATTATTTTCAATCTTTTCTAGGGGTACCATCATTTTTGTCCAGGCCTGTTTCATGAGTTTGTTTTTTAAAATAATTCTGTTGAACGACAATTCAAAAGCATTGTCTGATTTTCATTGGTTAATTTTCATAGAATTTTTATTTATTACCACTTTTGTCAGAATCAAGTTATTTCTGTGACCATTGTGGGTTTTTCTTTCATTAACAGAGGGGTACCAACAATTTTGTCCACGTCTGTACATGTCTAAAAGTACTATACTGAATACTGTCTCAGATTGTTTTTTAGCAGTGATCTGAAGGCTGACATTTTTTTGATAGATCACGCTGTGTTTGAGTTATTACAAGTTTTGATTATAATTCCAACCTTTTTACTTTATAGTGCTTATTAAATATCAGTTGTCTCATGTTTGTGTGTTAAGTCTTTATAAAAGTTCTCCTGTCTGTATACAGCTGTACACAGTCTCCGTTCTGCTACATCTGCAAGATGTCAAAAATGTCATCAGTTCAATTAGTACATAAATAAATAAATGCATGCATGCATACTGTATCTTGTAGGTTCATGATTAAAAGTGAAGCTATTGGGCATCTTACATGAAAATTAAACTGACAGGTAATAATAATATGCCAGAATTTTTACAAACCTAAGTGGCTGATAATGAGAAAAATATGATAATAAATTTAAAGTCTCATCCAACACACACACACACACCAAGACGAATCCCCTTACAAAGAAGTTCATCTAGTTGAATAAATCCACAGTCAGCCACCAGCTGGAATTAACACATTTTATTGGAAAGCTGACTCAGCAATGAACAATACAAGAAAAACAATTTCCGTCATCATCAAAACTGTAACTAGAACATCATTACAACATTAACTGAAAATAAATGATTAAAAAATAATGCATATGTAATAATAATATGTAAATAAATTATGCTCAAAAACAAGTTTGCACCAGCTTGACACATTCATAATAAACTGACCCTCAAACTTGAAACATGTGGATGTACTAAAGAATCCAAGAGTCTCAAAGAATCTGGAAAAAAAAAAAAAAATCACCATAGTCATTTTATTCTGTTTTTATGTAGACTTGGATCACTGTGATTTCCAACCCCCTTTGTAACAGTAAAATGTCTGGCGAATAAACATAATTTAAAGCCCATTTACAAGCCTGGCTGTCGGGTTATATTTTAGAGTTGGTAGTATTACAGAGTCACTCCCTTAGATGTGCATTGTCGCACACGGTCGCACGCAAGTCCCGCCCATTTCTGCATGTCCGCTACGATGGGATGCAATTCTCAGCAAGCGAGTAGAACTTGGCACAAAAAGACGGAGACAATGGCCTTTAATGTCGACAAAAGTATAGAACAACCCTACTGACGGTTAACAGCGTTGAGATAAAAAAACGTGAGACAGTTCCATTATCTTGGCCACTTTGTTACCAACACAGGGAAGTCATGAAAGTTCCTGCACCACAGGATAGCATCAGCATTTGGAAAAAGGACAGCTGAAACACATGGTCACTGACCGCGAAATCCATCTCAGTACTCGCATGAAAATCTTGATAGCAATACTGTTTGGAATGGCTTCTTAATAAAAATCATAGCTGGGGGCTATGCAAGGAAGAACGCACCGCCCAGGAGTCAACGTAAGAAGGAGACAGACCCAGCATGCATAGTCGATGGGGACCTGGATTGGGCTTTTGAGATCTCGAACGCTAAGCTCTACCAAATAGCCCTGTCACAACCCATTGAAGTTTTCTGTCACATCTAATGTCTGAAATACATAATCTTTGCAAAAAATATGAAAAAGCTTGTTTTTCAATAAAAAAAAATATGAAACCTCTGTTCAAATAAATAAATATTTACAAAAAAACCCTTAAAAAGTATATTTCCCTTGTCAGCAAAATGAGCCAAACTCTTCCCCTCTGTTAACCTGCCCCCCTCCATCCCCATAAGTGGTAAATGACGTGCATTTATATAGCGCTTTTCTCATCTCTAGATGACCAAAACGCTTTACAGATCCTGCTGTCCACCCATTCACACACTGATGGCGGTGGAGCTGCCATGCACAGGCGCTGGCCTGACCCACCAAGAGCAGCGGGGGGTCAGTGTCTTGCTCAAGGACACTTCGACATGCAGACTGCAGACAGAGCGGGAATCGAACCCCTGACCCTCTGATCAGTGGTCGGCCACACTACTGTCAGGATAATTTATAAAGGGTGACTTAGTTTATCAGTGAGAGGACAGGAGCACATGAAAAATCATGAAAATTAAAGGAAAAATTTGCAGATTTTATAGAAAAATTTTATAGGAAAGGTAACATTTTTATCATAAACCATGGCTAATTTATTGGGGAAAAGGCAATAAATTTATCAGGAAAAAGTTGCAAATGTATTTTGAAAAAGTTAACTTTCCAAGAAAAATGTTTCCAACAAAAACCTCACTAATTGGTGAGAAAACTGGACATTTACGAGAGGAAAAACGTGTGTGTGTGTGTATATATATATATATACACTACCGTTCAAAAGTTTGGGGTCACCCAGACAATTATTTTGTGTTTTCCATGAAAAGTCACACTTATTTACCACCATAAGTTGTAAAATGAATAGAAAATATAGTCAGAATCAGAATCAGAATAAACTTTATTGCCAAGCATGTAAAAAAACACACGAGGAACTTGACATGACATTGGTGCGCATGCGCGCGACACAACGACACGGCAGCCATAAAGGCGCCTCATCAAACAGAGATAGATAAGAAAGGGAGGGGAAGGGAGGGAACGACACAAGGGGGGAGGAGAAAAAAAAACTTCGTTATCAAAATACAGCTTATTTTTAAGCAGATTGTGATTACAATGAAAAAAAATCTCTCAATAGCACAGAGCAACAACTCAGAATTCACGAGACACAAGAGAGCAGTGTACAGTGTATCTTTAATCAGTTCATGAATCAATGTGTGTGCGGTGTTGAGCAGTGTTGATGATAATAAGAGAGACCCAAGGACCCTTGGCAGAAGATGTTTTGTCTGTCTGGCGCCCAGTCTTATCTGGCGCTGCAGCTGGCTGTCCAAGGCCTTGTGCTCATGATTTTGAAAAAAAACACAGTCTGCAGACAGCCAGGAGGAATTTTCATGGGGAATAATAATGCCAAATAGGACTGATCACAGAGAAGACTTGTATTTCTTCTGTAGATTCAGTACATTAATCCTTCATTGCGCAGCTTTGAACTCGTCGTGGAAAGACCTGAGCGAACCCATGATGTAATCCACCTTACGAGACCTTGTCAAGACATTGACAAGGCTAGAAATAGTGATTTGTATTTGAAATAATAATTTTTTCCAGATACTCAACCCGCTCAAAGGAAGGTCAGTTTTATAGCTTCTCTAACCAGCTAAATTGTTTTCAGCTGTGCTAACACGATTGCACAAGGGTTTTCTAATCATCCATTAGCCTTCTGACGCAATGAGCAAACACATTGTACCATTAGAACACTGGAGTGATAGTTGCTGGAAATGGGCCTCTATACACCTATGTAGATATTGCACCAAAAACCAGACATTTGCAGCTAGAATAGTCATTTACCACATTAGCAATGTATATTAGATATTAGAGTGTATTTCTGACTAGTTTAAAGTTATCTTCATTGAAAAAAACAGTGCTTTTCTTTTAAAAATAAGGAAATTTCTAAGTGACCCCAAACTTTTGAATGGTAGTGTATATATATATATATATATATATATATATTGTAGAAGATGCCTTACAAACGAGACTGAGTTTATTTCTCAGGAAAGCTTTATTGGAAGTCACATCTTCTATCATCAAAGTTCTCAGCAGAAAAGAGACAGAACCAACTTTCCTCACAGCTTTTATACCCCAGAGATACTAAACCCCCACATCAAGTATCTCACACCTTCACCCCACAGAAGTTCAGTAAACACATGAACCCACAGTCACATATAGCCTCCGAGACTTGCTGGCGCCTCTGTTCCCTTCTCCACCTCGGGGGCTCCCGTTGGGACATTGTCTCTGACCTCCGTCTTCCCCAGCACCCACCTCCTAGCCGAGGTCCCTGCTGGGGCATTGTTCCTTTGGACGTTTGCTCTGTAGGGTCTGCACCGTCATGCCTACTGGATGCATGTGGGGGAGAATGCGTACCATACAAGCATGCCATATATGTGCCTTAAATATGCACCATATAACCCCCCCCAAACGTTCAAATAAGGACAAGTTACACTTCAAATGCATAGAATCATGACACCCCCACACAGAACAAGAGAGAAAAAAACTTGGCACAACAGATCACATTTCCCACTGCTTGGGCTTCAACTCTCTGCCATATCTGCTGTGAGCAGGTCTCGCTCTGCCTGTGGCTGTCTGCTGCATCTGTGAAGTAGAATCATTAACACATCGTCGTGAAAGCTTAGCAGAGCATCTCCCGGGTGGCCTGCCGCGGCGGGGGGCTCTAGCCAACTGTACTGGGTCGTCAGCTAACACAAAAGCGGGTTTGAGTCTGTTAATGCAGACTAAGTCCCTCCTGTCTCCCAAATCGAGCAAAAAATGCTTTTCCCTGGTTTCTAACACTCTGAACGGTCCATCGTAAGGTGGCCTTAAACCTAACCTCTGTGCGTCGTGTCTAACAAAGACAAATTCTGCATTCTTTAAGGCTTTGGGCACAAAAACACGTGGAAAACTGTGATGAACGGGACCGGGGAGGGTGTGTGACCCCGCGTCACTCTGCAGCAGCTGAGCGGGGAGGTGCTCCGGAGCAGGGTTCTCAGGGAGGAAATCTCCCGGTAACCGGAGGGGTTGGGCGAAGACGAGTTCGGCCGGAGAGGCTTGCAAATCCTCTTTAGGTGCTGAACGCAACCCTAATAAAACCCATGGGAGCTTATCAACCCAATTTGTGTCCGTGAGAGCCGCTCTGAGGGCTGCTTTCAATGACCGATGGAAGCGCTCGCACAAACCGTTGGCCTGGGGGTTACACGCGGTCGTGCGATGAATTTTCACCCCCAGGCTGAGTGCCATGGACGACCAGAGCTCGGAAACAAAGTGGGGTCCTCTGTCAGACGTTATGTCTGATGGGATACCAAAACGTGCGACCCAAGCTGTTAAAAAGGCATGTGCAACATCTGCCGCTGTGGTTGCCGCCAGACGGACCGCCTCTGGCCAGCGCGTGGTGCGGTCCACCATGGTTAAAAGGTGTGTGAACCCCTGGGACAGCGGAAGAGGTCCTACTAAGTCGATATGCACATGATCAAAGCGTTTGGCTGGGATGTGAAAAGGTTCTAGAGGGGCTCGTGTGTGTTTGTGTACCTTTGCTCTTTGACACGCAGCGCAGGCTGCAGCCCACTCTTTGACTTGTTTACGCAGCCCCGGCCAAACAAACTTCTCTCCTACCATTTTGATAGACGCGCGGACGCCCGGGTGTGCCAGTGAATGTATTAAGTCAAAAACATGGCGACGCCACGCAGCCGGGACCACGGGACGGGGACGCCCCGTGGAGGTATCGCAGATTAGGGAGGGCATGCCTCTTTGAAGCACCCTGTGCTCCAGCCTTAGCCCTGTTGGCCCAGACTGGAGCGCGCGCACGTCCGCGTCGCCAACCTGTTCAGCGGCCATGGCTGCATAATCTAACCCGACGCAGACCGGAGCTGTGAGCGCTTCCGCGCCGCAAGCCTGACCTAGGTCTGCAGCCGCCGAATCTGCCCCCTGGGGGCCTGTCACTGCAACTGCACGCGAGAGGCAATCAGCCACTACATTGTGTTTACCCGCCATGTGTTGAATGTCAGTGGTAAACTCCGAAATTGCAGCCAGCTGCCTCTGTTGTCGGCCCGACCAAGGCTCTGAAACCTTAGCCATTGCAAAAGTTAAGGGTTTATGGTCCACGAACGCGGTAAAACAGCGCCCTTCCAACCAGAACTGGAAGTGGCGGATGGCCAAATGCAGGGCCAAAAGCTCCCTGTCAAACGCGCTGTATTTACGCTCGCTATCGCGCAACATTTTGCTGAAAAACGCGAGTGGTTGCCAGCATCCTGCCACCAGTTGCTCGACAACCGCTCCCACTGCCACGTCGGAGGCGTCTGTGGTTAGCGCCATGCGAGCTGCCGGCACCGGGTGTGCCAATAACGCAGCGTTCGCGAGGGCTGATTTGACCTGTGAAAAAGCGCGCTCCCGATCCGGGGACCACTCGACCTTAGATGCAGGTTTTTGCTTCTTTAATGCCGCGTACAATGGGTGCATGAGCCGTGCCGCGTTTGGGAGGAAACGGTTATAAAAATTGACCATCTCCAAAAATTCCTGCAGCGCCTTAACCGTCTGCGGTTGGGGGAAATCCGTTATCGCGCGCACTTTATCCGGCCGCGGGACCGCGCCTTCTGGCGACACGCGGTGTCCCAAAAAATCGATTTTCGCTACCCCAAATTGGCACTTCGCTGGGTTAATGATCAGCCCGTGTTCTGTGAGCCTCTGAAAAACGGCTGTGAGGTGGTTTTCGTGCTCGGCTTCGGACGCGCTGGCTACCAAAATATCATCCAAATAAGCGAACACGAAAGGGAGGTCGCGCAGCACTGCATCCATCATGCGTTGGAACGTCTACGCGGCGCCCTTGAGGCCGAAAGGCATGCGCAAAAACTCGAAAAGCCCGAAAGGGGTTATAACTGCCGTTTTGGGTATGTCCTGCGCACGGACTGGAACTTGGTGATAACCACGCACCAAATCTATTTTGGAAAAGATGCGCGCCCCCGCTAAATGCGCCGAAAAATCCTGGATGTGCGGAATCGGATAGCGGTCGTGGGCTGAAGCATTATTTAATCTGCGGAAATCACCGCAAGGGCGCCACGAGCCGTCAGCTTTGGGTACCATGTGCAGGGGTGACGACCAGGCGCTGTTCGAACGCCGGACTATGCCCAGTTTTTCCAAGTTGGCAAATTCCTCGCGCGCGATGGCCAGTTTAGCTGGGTCCAACCGCCGAGCTTTTGCAAAAACAGGGGGGCCCGAAGTACTTATGAAATGCTCGACCCCGTGTTTGGCAACTGACGCTGAAAATGTTGGGACCGTGAGTGCTGGAAACTGGTTGAGTAATGCATGAAACTTACCACCCGCAGCTGTGACATTGGAATGTGCAGAAGGCAGGGCCACCCGAGCTGTACAGGAGATAGAGTAGAAAGACAGTGCATTTACAATACGTCTATTAGCAAGGTCAACTAACAAACTGTTTGAGCACAAAAAGTCAGCACCTAGCATGTTGTTGTTAACTGTAGCAACAACGAAGGTCCACTCGAAGGTGCGCCCGTGGAGGGACAGGCGGAGCGTCTTCTCCCCATAGGTTTTGATCGTGGAGCCGTTCGCCGCTAACACCAGGGGGCCGCTGGCCGGCGCCAGTGTGTCCACGTAGGTAGGCTTGACAAAACTCAGCTGGGAGCCCGTGTCCACCAGGAATTCTTTCCCAGAATTCGCGTCCGTCACGAAAAGCAGCTTGTTCTTCGTGCCGAGAGTCGCAGCTGCTACCGGCTCCCGGTCTTGGCGTTTCCCTGGCGCTGGTACCGGCACGGTGGGACGCATCTGTGGGCTTTCTCGGCGAAACGTCGATGGTAGAAGCAGAGGGCGTTGTCAGCTCCGCTTCTCCTGGTCTCCGCCGCTGCTGCCGTCAGTGGATCCGATGCCGCAGCCTCTGGTCTCCCTCCTTCTCGCGAAGGGGCGGTCATCTCTGCTGCTGCCGTCGTGGCTGCGCGCCGTCTATGGGAGTCGACGAGCCGTTGCGCCACCTGTCCCAGCTCGTGGTAGTCGCGGTTGACGAGCGGCTGCGAGCTGGCCAGGGTGACTCTCACTGCTGGCGGGAGCGTTCTGAGGAAGAGGTGGGCGAAGATAAAACTGTCGTCATCCTCGCCTCTCAGGCTCATCATCTTTGCCATCAGATCCGCTGGCCTGTCTGCTTCTCCCTCTGTCAGCGCCAGGAGCTTCTCTGCTCGCTCTTCCCGCGAGGGAGTGAAGGCTCGGATGAGGGCAGCTTTCAGTGTGCCATACTTGTTGTCTTGGGGCGGGTGGTTGGTCAGGCTCTCCACCCGTTGCACTGTGAGGCTGTCCAGCTTCGCGACGACATGGTAGAACCTCGTTGCATCCGCTGAGATTCCCCGAAGGTGGAATTGCGCCTCCACAGTGGTAAACCAGGAGCGTGGGTTATGTTGCCAGAAGTCGGGCAGCTGTAGCATGGTAGCTGCATTAACCCGGTTGGCTCCTGAAGAGTCCGGTGCGGAAAGCTCGCCGTCACCGGCCATAGGTAGTCATAGGTCACCAGTGTAGAAGATGCCTTACAAACGAGACTGAGTTTATTTCTCAGGAAAGCTTTATTGGAAGTCACATCTTCTATCATCAAAGTTCTCAGCAGAAAAGAGACAGAACCAACTTTCCTCACAGCTTTTATACCCCAGAGATACTAAACCCCCACATCAAGTATCTCACACCTTCACCCCACAGAAGTTCAGTAAACACATGAACCCACAGTCACATATAGCCTCCGAGACTTGCTGGCGCCTCTGTTCCCTTCTCCACCTCGGGGGCTCCCGTTGGGACATTGTCTCTGACCTCCGTCTTCCCCAGCACCCACCTCCTAGCCGAGGTCCCTGCTGGGGCATTGTTCCTTTGGACGTTTGCTCTGTAGGGTCTGCACCGTCATGCCTACTGGATGCATGTGGGGGAGAATGCGTACCATACAAGCATGCGATATACAGTATGTGCCTTAAATATGCACCATAATATATATACTGTATATCGTATATATATATATATATATATATATATATACAGTATATATATATACACACTACTGTTCAAAAGTTTGGGGTCACCCAGACAATTATTTTGTGTTTTCCATGAAAAGTCACACTTATTTACCACCATGAGTTGTAAAATGAATAGAAAATATAGTCAAGACATTGACAAGGTTAGAAATAATGATTTGTATTTGAAATAATAATTTTTTCCAGATACTCAATCTGCTCAAAGGAAGGTCAGTTTTATAGCTTCTCTAACCAGCTAAACTGTTTTCAGCTGTGCTAACATGATTGCACAAGGGTTTTCTAATCATCCATTAGCCTTCTGACGCAATGAGCAAACACATTGTACCATTAGAACACTGGAGTGATAGTTGCTGGAAATGGGCCTCTATACACCTATGTAGATATTGCACCAAAAACCAGACATTTGCAGATAGAATAGTCATTTACCACATTAGCAATGCATATTAGATATTAGAGTGCATTTCTGATTAGTTTAAAGTTATCTTCATTGAAAAAAACAGTGCTTTTCTTTAAAAAATAAGGAAATTTCTAAGTGACCCCAAACTTTTGAACGGTAGTGTATATATATATATATATACGTATATATATATATATATATACATATACACACACAGTGGGGCAAAAAAGTATTTAGTCAGCCACCAATTGTGCAAGTTCTCCCACTTAAAAGATGAGAGGTCTCCAATTTTCATCATAGGTATACCTCAACTATGAGAGAAAATGAGAAAAAAAATCCAGAAAATCACATTGTTTGATTTTTAAAGAATTTATTTGCAAATTATGGTGGAAAATAAGTATTTGGTCAATAACAAAAGTTCATCTCAATACTTTGTTATATACCCTTTGTTGGCAATGACCGAGGTCAAACGTTTTCTGTAAGTCTTCACAAGGTTTTTACACACTGTTGCTGGTATTTTGGCCCATTCCTCCATGCAGATCTCCTCTAGAGCAGTGATGTTTTGGGGCTGTCGCTGGGCAACACGGACTTTCAACTCCCTCCAAAGATTTTCTATGGGGTTGAGATCTGGAGACTGGCTAGGCCACTCCAGGATCTTGAAATGCTTCTTACGAAGCCACTCCTTCGTTGCCCGGGCGGTGTGTTTGGGATCATTGTCATGCTGAAAGACCCAGCCACGTTTCATCTTCAATGTCCTTGCTGATGGAAGGAAGTTTTCACTCAAAATCTCACGATACATGACCCCATTCATTCTTTCCTTTACACGGATCAGTCGTCCTGGTCTCTTTGCAGAAAAACAGCCCCAAAGCATGATGTTTCCACCCCCATGCTTCACAGTAGGTATGGTGTTCTTTGGATGCAACTCAGCATTCTTTCTCCTCCAAACATGACCAGTTGAGTTTTTATCAAAAAGTTCTATTTTGGTTTCATCTGACATTCTCCCAATCCTCTTCTGGATCATCCAAATGCTCTCTAGCAAACTTCAGACGGGCCTGGACATGTACTGGCTTAAGCAGGGGGACACGTCTGGCACTGCAGGATTTGAGTCCCTGGCGGCTTAGTGTGTTACTGATGGTAGCCTTTGTTACTTTGGTCCCAGCTCTCTGCAGGTCATTCACTAGGTCCCCCCATGTGGTTCTGGGATTTTTGCTCACCGTTCTCGTGATCATTTTGACCCCACGGGGTGAGATCTTGCGTGGAGCCCCAGATAGAGGGAGATTATCAGTGGTCTTGTATGTCTTCCATTTTCTAATAATTGCTCCCACAGTTGATTTCTTCACACCAAGCTGCTTACCTATTGCAGATTCAGTCTTCCCAGCCTGGTGCAGATCTACAATTTTGTTTCTGGTGTCCTTTGACAGCTCTTTGGCCTTGGCCATAGTGGAGTTTGGAGTTTGACTGTTTGAGGTTGTGGACAGGTGTCTTTTATACTGATAACGAGTTCAAACAGGTGCCATTAATACAGGTAACGAGTGGAGGACAGAGGAGCCTCTTAAAGAAGAAGTTACAGGTCTGTGAGGGCCAGAAATCTTGCTTGTTTGTAGGTGACCAAATACTTATTTTCAACCATAATTTGCAAATAAATTCTTTAAAAATCAGACAATGTGATTTTCTGGATTTTTCTTTTCCTCATTTTGTCTCTCATAGTTGAGGTATACCTATGATGAAAATTGGAGACTCTCTCATCTTTTAAGTGGGAGAACTTGCACAATTGGTGGCTAACTAAATACTTTTTTGCCCCACTGTATATATAAAATGTTTCGGAAAAAAGTTTTTTTCCTTGTAAATTTGTGACTTTACTGTCGTAAATTTCGGATTTTTTTTTTTTTTCTTAGAAATGTGTGTGGGGGTGGGGTTGCCATTTGGAAGCTCTGGTTTTTCTTACGAAAATCAAATGTTTTTCTCATAAACTTGCTAATAGTAAATATGTGACTTTTTAAGTTATAAATTACCATATTTTATCATATTTTGGCAAGTTTAGTCTTGAAAATTTGTACTGAAACTACATTTATACCTTTGTAGCTCTACCTAATGCTAACTATGAATATCACCAACAACTCCCTTGTTAAAAAATACAAATCACCTACGGCATGTACTTTCACAAAGCAATAAATAAATATGAAAGGCAAGGTTTGATGATGAACTAAGCTGGCTGAGAAAGCAGACGTGCTGCAGTAACAGGTTGCAGGTTGCTCTGACTGGTGCTGCAGTTGAATCAACTGAGTGCAGGTAGTGATGGCAAAGTCGAAACAGTGTTTTAGTACGTACCGAAACCTAGGTGGAACTTCTGAATCGAACCACTGTTCCAAGGTCTGTATCAGAAAGAGGATGTCACGTGACTGTTCCATGTCGTGTTCCATTATGTCACCGACTGTTTTGAAATGTCACCGTTGTTTTATGCGGTGATTTTGTTATCCTGTTTCTAAAATGGAATAATAAATAAAATACTACCATTACAAAATATGAAAATGCTGATTCTATGCACAATATATGTATTATAGATATACTTTATATGTAAAATACTAATTTCTCGTGGCCTTTCCTGATGGGCTGCTGATTCATCACCCCACATGCCTAAAACATTTGAATGCTCCTCTAAAGTGCAGTTTGTTTGTCAAGTCTAGCGTGCTTTTGGATTTACACTATTTGGAAATGGATGGGGGTAGAAAGCGTCCCAGGTCAGCTGTCTGGGATCACTTCGACCTTCTTAAGGGAAAAAAAAGTTAAATGTATGCATTGTATGCAGCATCTTGCATTTTGTAATAATACAAGAAGATTGTGGAGACACCTACGGACAAAACATCCTGATGCCTGCATTCCGAGCACAACCCAACCTGAATCAAGCCATGGCCAGCATAGTGTTTCTAGTATGTATTCATGGTTTTTTAATACACATGCAAGTATACGTTTATTATTTATACACCTTTATTATTATTTACAAAAATATAATTACGCATTTGATCACTAAAAGAAGCCATAGGAAGGCAACCCCCAGACACCCACTATGCTCAGAATGATTGAATGAGGTGGTAATTGTGTTTGATTCTCATTTATTGTTATGTAACTTGTCTGTCTGTCTGTTGATCTATCAATCGAGGTTCAGCGCTATCTCTCAGCCCCATACTTGCCCAGACGAGATGACCCTCAAGATTACTGGAAACAACATGCCGCTATATTCCCTCACCTGTTCCAGCTGGGCAGTGAGGCGTGGCGACCCCTGCCCTGTATTAGCTTTGTAAAGCGACCGAGATGTGGTCACTTGCCTCATAGACGGGCCAAGACATATCTCTCCATTCCAGCCACATCAGTCCCTTGCGAGAGAATATTCTCAAAAGCAGGAGAGATTTTAAACAAGGGGAGAAACCGCCTAAGTCCGAGCACTGTTGAACAGATTGTTTTTCTGAATAAAAATACTTGAATGTACACAAGCACCCTCTACAAATATTAATTCATACAAATAAAACTATCAACTCAGACAAAGCAGGAAATGTTAAGAGATACTAGAAAAGCACTCAGAGAGCGCAGACCTCCGCCAAGCACCACAGTTCCCCCCATACAGTGTTTGTGTGTACGTTTTCAGATTCCTTGACCATGAAAACCTATGACTAGCAATTGGATTCACAATGATAGGATTAGTGGTTCAGTAGTTATTCACGAAAATCGCATTTTCCGTAATGACGGTTTTCTTCTCGACGGTGATCCGGATCACCACCAAAATCTAATCATCTGTAGGATACCCTATTTCTGACAATCTTTGAAAATTTCATGAAAATTCGTCCATAACTTTGTGAGTTATCTTGCTAACAAACAAACAGACAAACCAACGCCGATGATCACATAACCTCCTTGGCGGAGGTAATAAAAAACACACACGAGAACACTTGACTGTTTGAGTGTAGTATTATAACATTTGGCCACCAGATGTCGCTGTGGGGAGATGTTTCAAATGTTCCAAAAGATTGATTCTTTTTCTGAATCAATTGTTCCAGATGATTCGATCTCTCGGACGTTCCATTTCTGCCATCACTAGGTGCAGGTGTGTGGACTAAACTATTTTGAAAACTTTTTAAAGGGGTGATAGGGGCCTCAGAGGCCATCCATCATCACTGTTAATGCAAAATTCAGTCTCTCAAACATTTCATTCAGCCAGGGTGAATTTTACTATGACAATTAATTAGCAATTAAAAGAATGCAACACAGAAAATGTTTTCAGTCCCATCTTGCCCACTCCCTGCAGTGGGTCCTGGGTAAAGAGTACCCTTTTAACCCTCAGTCCGACGCCCCTGTCAGTATTGAAGAAAAAGTCCCATAAATTAATGGTATCATATCGTAAGGAAAAATGCTGGTATCGCCCATACCTAGCTGCACCCATAGCCGTATAGTGGGGGTTGCACATGATGTCAGTGGTCACGTACCACATTGTTTTTCTGCCATTTTGGATGGCAAATAGCGTGGACCCTGTGTTGAGAATAATAATTCCACTAGCACATACTCAGTCCGACTCGCTACGGTGTTGTTTGTTTTCCATTATGACTGAATACCACCTTAAGTGAGTGAGATCTTTACAGCAAGGCGGCCCGACACTCCCATGACATCGCTTGTATGTGACAAGAAAAACAAAAGGTGGATATTGAGGCGAGCCTGCTGCTTGCTGGCTTTTTGTCAGAGTAAAGGCAAAAATGGAGAGCCAGAAAAGGCTACGGGCGGCAAGACCAAACACTGGGAAAGTACTGGAGAGTTCAGGAAGCCCTGAAGCAATGGAAGATGTGAGGATACGAACTAGATCACATATGAAGGTAAACTAATGATTGCTAATACTAGTTAGCACTAATAAGTCCCCCGTACTACATTGTAATCATGGCAAGTTATCACTATTAGGTACTAAAATATGTATGCTGTGTGTGTTAGTTAGCTCACTGTTAGCATACAGGAGACAACAGTGTTGCTTGTTCAAAGTGAGCTTTCCACCACTGGGATAATGGCAAAGATGCATAATATCACATCACTCACCATTCTCTATTACTGTTTTCAACAATGACGCCGTGGTCGGGTCGACGCCACTCTGCCTCCCGTCTGCCTCCGCCGTGGCCGTGAATTCATTTCAGATCACTCCGTCCAGCTTCCTCTGGATTTCTTTAATCAGCTACCAAGCACAGAAAAGTCTGCACCTCGTTGGTGGACCACGGTGTTGATTTGTGTGTAGCCATTTATCTCTGATTACACTCACTCATGCTTGCTGTTGGTGATTTGACTGTTCGTTGCCGTCCAAAATGGCGCAGTAAACAAAAGACACGTGACTCGTGTGATGTCAGTACAACCCCTCTATAATATGATAGTTGCGACACTCTGAGCTTGTCGCTGCCCGGTCACATGGCTCATGAAGCTCCAAATAGTTCCAAACAGCGGCCTTTCTATAATGGTGTGTGAATGTCAGCTGTGACAATCTGCGGTATTAACAGCATTTTTTAGTCATATTAGGTAAGTATTCAGAATACCTATTGGTAGGTACATTGTTTAGACTTATAATGAACAGATTTAAATGGATTATGGTATAAAAAGCAGCTTTAAAAAGACTGTTAGAATATGTTTTGGAGGGAAGAGCTGCTGATTCACACTGATGAAAGCTGCAGTGTAAATATCACTGCCTAGCTGTGCAGCCTTACCTTATATTATGGCTTCAGTGGACTGATCACTGAATTATCATCTTTTAAATACAATGGGTTATTTTGTAAGATTAGGCAGAATTATCTGAATTGAAAATATGTAGTAAAAAAACTGCTGTCAGTCAGTTTAATGTGATTTAGCTAAGTTACTAGGGGTTGTGCACTTTACTGCTAAACCTTTCAAGTTAGGAAAGATTTTCTGTGTGTGAATGTAAATATAACACATAAGTGCCTCTCAGTAAATTTAAATATTGTGAATTTTTTTTTTTTTTTTTTATAAATTCAAAAAAACCTTTCATATGTTCAATATTCATTACAGGCACAAGGAAATATTTCAGGCCTTTTTTTAAATTCAACTTTGATTGTAATTTTTGAAATTAAAATGTAAATCATGATATTCTATTTACTGAGATGTTCTAGTACATAAACATTACACTGTTGTCTAAAAACTAATGACTAAGCAGGGTGGAAAATACTAAATACAAGAAGAGGCCTTTGTAACACAATGTAGTCAAGGTGCAACAGTCTGTTTCATGAAAATATTCAATGTAGTACAAATGTCATGAAATTGTATTTTTAAAATAAAAATTAATAAAAATGCAGACCTGCTCTCATTTTCACTTTGAACTTCTGTCTGACAAATTACTTTCAGCTAGTACCAGTGAGCAGCATGTTGGCACCATTGCCTCCTCTTCCAGGTGGGACTGGGGTTACATAATTAAATTTAAATAGATAACAGCACCAGTGATTCAAATAAAAGCAAGCCTTTTTTCTATTTTTTATTCATCCATATTGTAACATCACATAATTGTTGAAAATGAATATTTTCCTCCAATGTTAGAAGGGTTTGACTTCATAAATTGTATTTTGATGCCAAAAACAATGAAATCCTAAAATGTTCTCAGATCAGGTTCTTAACATGATTTTCTGTGCAGCTTATGGATGCACAAATCAAGCTGAGAAAGTGTTCCAGATGTTTGGGTTCCCAGCAGACACAGAAAGGAGAAAAGATGTCTGTAACAAGTTAGCAGAAACAACATTAATGAAAGAGTACAACAGAAAACTTTATGCAGTACCTTTTTTCCCACAAAACATTTCCATCTCCAAGCTCAAACATTTATAACGGCACATAAATTGTGATTTTTTTTATGTTGAAGTAAAACAATAATATTAATGAGGAAATTAAACTGAATCAATGTGAAGGCCATTCTAAGAGGGAGTAATTCACAAGAACCAAAACTGATAAACCCAGACCGAGGACTGATGCTGTCCTCCCAAATACAAGATGAGGAAAAGTCCAACAGTAACCATGGTTACATGGACACAAATAAACCAGTTATGATTGGGTTTCTGGAGTCATCTGATTATTCAAGTGGCCATGTAATTATGATCATTAACTCAAGTGGTTAACCCTCCAATAATCCATTTAATCAGTGCATGTAAACACAACAAAACCACTATCAGTTTATTGTGACCATGTAACCAGGGTCAGTGACGTGTGTACCAGAACCTTTACTGCATGCGATGACAGACCACATGTACTGTTCTCAAAATAACTTTGGTATGAATGAGTCACAAAAATTAACCAAAATATCTGAATGCAATGACTGTATCACACCCAGCTGTCCTGTAACAGGAACACGTCCATGTTGTCCTATCAGAGGTCAAAAACTTCTTTAGAAATAATTTAGTTTAGTGTCAGAGTCATTTAACTGTTTCTACACAATATTGTGTTCCATTTTACTCTGACAGCTTTAATCATCATCAAACCACAGCTCCTTCATCATTCCACTGTTCCAGCTGCCCCACAAACCCTTACTGTGATGTCACTGCTCACAACAATGAAGACTCCACCAGCCCCGGTGGTCACTGCTCCAGTCTCCAACAGTCCTGTATCAGCTGCAGAGAAATAGAAGAAAAAAACAAAAAAAACAAAACACGTCACTGTGCCTTAATACTTGATGATTCCTGGCCAAACATTAAGGCTTCTCTCATGAATCTGTGCCTTTTCTCTTTTATTCTAGTACTTTTATTTATTCCTCCTAAATCTGAATATTTTTTACATAAATTTGCTACTTTTGAGACAGTTTTTGTATTGAAATAAAAAAAAAATAAAAAAGTTTTAAAATAACATTACTTTTTTCTTATGATTTTTATATTAAATGTGCAACTTTTTCATGCACATTTTTAGTTGTTATGCATACATTAGAGAACTATTTGGAAAACTCGATTTTTCTCTTAAATCTGTTCACATGAAGAAAAAAAAAATCTTCAAGTAGCATCTCGTACAATTCAAATTATATATACATAAAAAGTTAAAATTAACTGTTTTCTGGATTACAATATAGAAATTAGAAAAGAAAGAAACCAGGTATTCTTCCTCTATGTTCATAGTTCAGTTACATTTAGTTTTTTTTTTTTTTATTAATTTCAGGTGAGCTATTTGATACAAGAGAATATTTTACATTTCTAAATATGCCAGTTGTTTCCAGAATATTTTTGATTGGTTTTAGCGTTCAGTTCTTGATTTACTGTTAAAATAAACATCATTCACATTACTTCTGTTCCATTAAGTTGTGTAGATCTGAACTGTTTCCACTTTGTTTACAACTGTATTAAAAAATTAAGCCAGTCTTCATCCTGAGGACCTTATGTTTCTCACAACAGTTTGTTCAAATAAGTATAGATTATTTAAGCAGAATCATAAAATATTAAGTGCTAATTTATGGATGTTAAACGTAACATTGCCATTATCAGGGTTGACACTGATGAGGACTTTGGAGGATGTAAAGAACTGTATTTGGTCATTTCCTACCTTGTTCCACGTTTCCTCCTTGTAGAAAGCAGTTTTGCTGGTAAACATGTCAGTCTCTCATGGGTTCATGTTTTCCTCTATAAAAAAGTAGAACAATTTCATTTTTGTAAGCCGTCTTTTAAATCCACCACCATAGTCCTGTGATGCTGTTATTGCTGCTACAATTGCTATGAACAAAATAATAAGTCACATCTGCTCTGACACAGGTTTTCATGTCATGTCCCATCATGTAATGCTACTACCCATCTCTACTGTCTCTCGGAAACTGAGCCTTCACCCAAAAACTCTACAACAGATTTTTGAAATAAGGGCTGACCCGGCTGGCTCGGTGAGCTAGCGCAGGCTAATAACAAGTAGCAAGTTTATGAGCTTTTACTGTTCATAAAGAAGAAAAAAAGCTGACAAAATAAAACGAGGTCATAGACTACGGAATCTATATGTTAACTTAAGTGGTAAAAATGATCAAAACAACGGCCATTCATTAATTTACCTGGGATTATTAAGCAGATGCTCCGTGAAATGAATGGTGGTCTATGGGGAAAAATTCAGTGTTTGGAACTATTCACTGCTTCATGACCCACGTGACTTCCACATTCCACAGTTTCTATAGAAGTCTATCAGAGTGTCACAACTATCATATTATACGGCTATGGCTGCACCTAATGAGAGAGACTACTCTGGATCATGATATTGTTCTAACAATAAATGTAACTCATCAACTTTTTTCTTAAAAATTGCAATTTTTTTCAGAAAAAAGTTTACTTTTTTGCATAAATTTATTGTTTTTGTCCTCAGAGTTATCAGATTTCTTGCATTTTTGTATGCTACTACTAATACTTGTAAATAGTAGCTGGGTGGAGCACCCACAGTTTTGTTGTACTTTACAAGTGTACAATGACAATAAAGCCTATGCCTGTTCTATTATAAATTACTTTTTTTTTCCTCAAATTGCAAACTGTTTTTGTAGATTTATCACTTTTTTCCTTCTAAATCAAATATTTGTTTCTTGTAGATGTGAGGTCTTTTTTTTCCTCCAAATTTGCAATTTTTTCATATATTTGTTATTTTTTTTTCCTTATAACTCTGACTTTTCATGATGTGTTTTTTAATTTATTGTAAGATTGCTACTCTTTCCCATTAAATTTGTAGATTTTTCTGTTTAGGTGGTGGGCCGAGTGGCTCTATCTGCTTTGATTTTTGAGATGATCGATCCCCATCTAGAGAGTAGCTGAGTTTCACAGATAGGCTAACGCATATTTTTCAAAACATGAATCTGTTTGTTGGCAGGTTAATATGTGCATATTTTTTTATGAAAATTAAACTTTAGTCACTAAACCTGATAAGGCGGCTCTGAGGCGATCACTAAGGACCGCTATATGCTTAACCAATCAAAACAGCGCTCCATGATTCCCCGGTCTGGACGCCATGGCGACTGCAGCTTAACACTGAAGCTCTCAGACCCAATCCAGGATAACACCTTGAAAATCAAACTTAACGGATTTTTGGAGGAGTGAAAATCAAAAGACAAAATCATCATGTCTAAAGGAAAACAGAAGAAACTGAAATTCTCCAGGCCAGGACACGTATCGGCCGGAGAATCTGAACTGGAAGATCTCCGTTCAGAAGACGAGGAAATGGTGATAGCTAACAAAAGGGTTAGCCTGAAATCACTATTTGAGGAGCTACGACGATTTCGCCGAGAAGTTACGGCCGAATTTCGGGAATTCAGAGAAGAATTGAAAAGGACAAACAGCAGAGTGGACCAGGCCGAGAACCGAATCTTGGAAACAGAGGATCGAATAAAAGTGCTCGAAGATTCTGTGCTAGACCTACGCAAAAGACAAGCAGCTATAGAGGCTAAGCTAACCGACCAAGAAGGAAAACAAAGAAGAGACAACATAAGAATTCATGGTCTGATAGAAGGAACCGAAAATGGTTTTAACTCAATGGCAGAATGCATGGAATCCTTACTAAGAGAGAAATTGGATATTCCACAAACCACCGACTTGAAGATAGAAAAGGCACATCGTTCATTAGCCGCTAGGCCGGCGGCGGAAGCGCCCCCACGTTCGGTGTTGGTAAGATTTTCCAATTTCAAAATAAAACAAGAGGTTGTAAGACTGGCCTGACAGAAAAAAGGATTTATGCACCAGGAGAGAAAAGTCTACGTGGAACACGATTACGCCCCGGAGGTCCTTAAAAAGCGCAGGGAATACAATGACGCGAAAAAGGTGTTAAGAGAGAAGAAATTGCGCTTTCAGACTCCATTTCCTGCGAAGTTAAGGGTCTTCTACGGCGATGAAACGTGTCTCTATAATTCGGCGGAAGAAGCAACAGCTGACATGGCGAAAAGAGGGCTCCCGGTAACGGTATTTAAACCCGCAGCAGACCCGAGTGAGAAGATCAAAGCGCAAACATGGACAACACAAAGACCCTCAAAATCCACGGACCAGCAGCGGGAAACCCAGCGCCAGAGCGTCGCGGATAAACTATCCGTTTTCAGGTTGGAATAGCGACCTTTTTTTTTTTTTTCCTTTCTCTTGAATCAATCCGCACATCCAACCCCCCTCATACAAGGTAACAAACATTAAAGGAGACGCATATTCAGCATGTGGTAAAACATTTCATGGAACAATCATATTATTTGAAACAAATAAGTCTTTGTAATAAAAAAAAAAAAAAAACTTGTTAAAATAGAAATGTGACAATAATCCACATGTTCTCCTCATACTAACAAATACTGTTTTTGCGTGAATGTTTGATGTGATGGGGGTGGGAGGGTGCACACAATTTCACAGGGTTTAGGCATAAAAGGAAAAAAAAAAATCATTACAAGTTTGGATTGGGTTCTGAAACTCACGTTAAAAGCATGGGACTACTTTCAGTGGTAAGAGAGGGCCCTCAACACGTAACAGAGTTTGAGGAATTTCCCTCAGGGCCTTCACTCCATCAAGGCTCTTCCAGGGTCTTTAAAAAGACCTCAGCTCAGGAAGTTCTTATGACAGCTTTTTGTTTTAAAGTTTTTTACACTATGTTCTTAATGTTTTTCTTGTTTTTAATGTTCTTTCAGTTTCTGAGTAGCACAAATGAGGGCCACCACACAGTTATACTAAACAAAACAACACAATGGAGAAACAGGGTGTAACCAAAATAATTTCATATAATGTAAAAGGAATCCTGAATCCAGTTAAAAGATCCAAGATTCTAGGCAAAATGAAAAAAAGAAAGCAGGAATAATATTTTTACAAGAAACCCACCTAACAGACGTGGAACACAATAAACTCAGTAGACAAGGGTTTAAAATGATCTCTTCATCTTCATATAAATCAGGGAGGAGGAGGGGAGTAGCGACATTGATATCAGCCAAAATTACATTTGAAAAAAAAATCAGAACACAAAGATAAAGAAGGGAGATACAGTTTGGTAACTGGGCGGCTAGAGGGAGAAGATATCACCCTGCTGAATGTGTATGCTCCCCCAGGGGCTAACTGGAAATTTTATAAAAATGTATTCGACCTAATGATAACTAAAGCTCAAGGTTTAGTGATATGTGGTGGGGACTTCAATCTTAGACTGAATCCATACTGGGATGCTTCTGGTAATTCCCCACATCAAAATAACACCCAAAACAGGAAGACTCGGATGCTACTAAAAGAAATGGGAATCTGTGACGTGTGGAGGGAACTCAACCCCAGTGTAAAAGACTATACATTTTACTCAACTCCACATTCATCTTACTCAAGGATTGACTATTTTTTTATGTTTAATAGAGACATTGGAAGAGTAAAAACATGTAAAATAGGACTGATGGATCTCTCCGACCACAGTCCGATCTACATGGACTTAAATATCCAAAAATACACAAATAATACATTTTCTTGGAGGTTAAATTCAAATGTCCTGAAAGGACCATTGAAAGATGAATTGGAATCAGATATTCTCAGATATTTGGAAGATAACGATAATGGAGAAGTATCCCCTTTAATACTGTGGGATGCATGCAAAGCTGTAATAAGAGGAAAGATTATTGCAAAACTGGCAACCCAAAAGAAACTAAGACAAGAAAAACTATCCACATTAGAGTCAGAACTTAGGAACCTAGAAAAAGAACACAAAGGCAACACTCATTCTACTGACTCGCTCAAGATTAAGGAAATTAAAAACCAAATAAATGAGATCTACACAATAGAAATCCAGAAGAAACTTACATTTCTGAAACAAAAATACTATGAAGCAGGCAGTAAATCGGCAAAATTGCTAGCCTATAAATTGAGGAAACATCAAACAGAAAGAGCAATCTACAAAATCAGAGACCCAGTATCAAAGGAAATAAAATTCAGAATTCAGGATATTCTTAAAAGCTTCGAGAATTACTATAAGAACTTATACTCCCACAAAAAACATAAAAACGCATCCGAGGCATTCCTAAACACATTAAACCTTCCCCAATTTACGGAGTCACAAAATAAAACACTACTGTCAGAAATACATCCTAAAGAATTGGAAAAAGCAATTATGAAACTTAAAGCTAACAAATCCCCAGGAGCTGATGGCTATACAGCAGAGTGGTACAAAACCTTTAAACAGCAACTATCTCCTCTCCTCCTGAAAACATTTAATTATGTCCTCCACACAGGGGAAATCCCCCCCTCCTGGAGAGAAGGGGTCATTGCAGTTATACCTAAACCTGAAAAGGATAAACTAGAGTGCTCCAACTACAGACCAATCAGTGTACTAAATCAGGACTATAAGCTTTTTACCATTATCCTTGCCAAAAGGTTAGAAAATATACTGACAGACCTAATTCATTTAGACCAAACAGGTTTTATAAGACAAAGACAGACACAAGACAACATTCGACGCACTTTACACATAATTCATCATATAAAAAAATATAACTTAAATGCAGTCATATTGGGATTAGATGCTGAAAAAGCATTCGATTCGGTTGACTGGTCTTTTCTATATAGAATCTTATCCAGTTTCAATTTTCATAACAACTTCATTAGAACTATACAGGCATTATATAAAAAACCAACAGCTAAAATAAGGATTAACGGTAATTTATCATCATCTTTTGAACTGGAAAGAGGATGTCGTCAGGGCTGCCCCCTGTCTCCACTGCTCTTTGCAATCTTCATAGAACCTCTGAGCCATTGGATAAGACAAAACCAAAAAATTCAAGGTATTACACTTGGTCAGAAGGAACATAAAATAGCACTCTTTGCTGATGACATTTTAATATACCTAGGGCAGCCGAACACTTCTTTACCAGAACTAACCTCAGTTTTTTCAGAGTATGGAGATTTATCGGGGTACAAATTAAACATGCATAAAACCCAAGTTTTAACATTCAACTATGACCCAAATCATTATTCACTAAGCAAACTCAAAACTAACTGGGAGTCGGAATCTATGAAATATCTGGGGGTCAATATCCCGAAACAACTCAACAAAATTATATCACTAAACTATGATCCACTGGTGACAAAAATAAAATCTGACCTAGCAAGATGGAATATGATACCATTCTTGGGTACTGCACAAAGAATTGAAGCAGTCAAAATGAATATACTTCCACGTCTTCTATACCTTTTCCAAACAATACCGGTAGAACCTCCCAAAAAAACATGGCAGGAGCTGGACAGAAGGATCTCAAGATTCATATGGCAGGGCAAGAGACCTAGAATCAGATATAGAACCCTACAGCTAAACAAAGACAAAGGTGGGCTCGCGCTGCCAAATATCAGGGACTACTTTAAAGCCGCACAAATTAAAACTTTAGTAGAGATATGTAACCCAGTCTACACTGCACAATGGAAGGAGATCGAATGCCAAATAACAAGTGACATCCCCCTACAGGCGATAATAGGGAACAATGCCTTACCTAAGCTTTTGAATAACACTAACCCGTGGATAGAGACCCCGCTAAAAATTTGGTTTAAGATAGTCAGAGAGAATCAAACTAAAGAGCCCTATCGACTTCTGCAATGGATTGCCTATGATCAGGACTTTACTCCTAATAAAACAGACACCAGATTTAAAAAGTGGAAGGAGAAAGGGCTGATAAAATATTACGATTTTTTTAAAGGGCAAATCTTAAGAAGTTTTGAAGATTTGAAAAAACAAGGCCTAATAAATCAAGACCTTTACAGGTTCTTCCAGCTTAGACACCACATAAACAATATACTTAAAAAGGAGGTTTTGGAAAGGGCCCAGTCAGGTGTTCTGAAGGTCTTCTTAATGGCATATAAAGGGATCCCAGGGATCAGATACATTTCTAAAATATACCAAGGTCTTCAAGACTTAAAAGGAGACAACACATCTTATATAAAAGAGAGATGGGAAAAAGAGGGGAATTTCACTTTACAACTGGAAATATGGGAAAAGCTAAATAAACAGCAATGGAAAAGTACCTCATCCCTGCAGTGGAGAGAATTTGGATGGAAAAACTTGGCAAGATTTTTCAGAACACCTGCACAAAACAAATTTACCCATAAGGGATTGAACTGTTGGCGCTTGTGTGGTGAAAAGACTGCAAATCATTTTCATGTGTTTTGGTCATGCCCAGTTATCCACCAATATTGGACCAAGGTACAGACAATATTGGGGAAAATATTCAAAATTACAGTTCCCTTTTCTTTTGTAACTTTGTATTTGGGTTTACTACCGGACTCACTGGAAAGACGAGGAGAAAAATACTTATTCAATGTTTTAATATTGGCAAGCAAAAAAGCTCTAACTAAAAAATGGATGTTGAAGGACTGTCCTACACCTGAAGATTGGACTAACGTGATCCAAGACATTTACTCGATGGAAAAGTTGACATTCGCACTGAGACAGGACATGGATGGGTTCATGAACTTTTGGCAACCCTGGACCGCATATGTGTCTTCCATTAGATCTAATCTTTGACAAATACCATTTCAATAATGGTTCCGCTCTTTGTTCCAACGCTACTCAGATGCTCTTTTATCTTTATTTACTTACTTTTTCTTTTTGTTTGTTTTTTACTGGTTTGTTTGTTTTTTTGTTATTTGTTTTTTGTTTTTTTTTCTCTTTAATTTCACTTTTTCTTTCACTTTAAAAAAAAAAAGGGGTGTTGTAAGAATTAATCTTCCAATGTTGTCAGATATCAGAAAATAAGGGAACATGTGATGAAAATGTAAACAATGCATTGCTGTAACGACCTGTATACCCTTTACAAAAACTTAAATTAAAAAAAAAAAAAAAAAACAGCGCTCCATGATCACTTGACATGAGTTCAACCAATGAGCTGCATCATTGTTGGAAGTAGCCGTAAAGGACAGATGGGCTGAAGAGGGTGCAATTTCTTCAGCAAGGTAAGCACAATAACGTTATATTTATGTTCCTGTATTTTCTTTTCGTGTTACAGATCTCCGTAGTTAATATTACAACCAAGTGCTGCTCCCCTTGTCCCTTGTCTTGTGTAGCATATCGCTAAATAAAAATCACACGTCCTTCGCATTGTCCTGCTGATGTTAAAGAAGTCCTGCTGAAAAAAACGGCATACAACAGCGTCAGACCAGCACCAATAAATAATAGTTTGGTACTGTAAATATCAGTTTTTGTATTGTTTGTGAGAGTTTTTGAGTGTTTGTTTTTGTGACACGTTTTGTCGTGTTTTCAGAGCAGCGTCTTTTTTCATATTGTTCATCTTTTTTCACTTTAGTTCTTGTTTTATAGATTTTTAAAGTAAAAATTTGTAAATAGCTTAGTAAAAAATGTTTAAGAGATCAGCTAGAAAGAAGAACGTCCCATGGATGAGGAGGAAGTCTCAGGAGAAGTGTCCCAGTGTCAACCACAGTGATACAGTTTGTATCACTGGATATTTATTACCAGCTTTGTTCTAATATTTTTTTCAATATCTATTTCTATTATTTCTATTTTTTTCAATATCTAGTGTATTTTTTTCTTATTAGCTTTGTTTCAAATTGCTTTGTCATCATTATATGTATTTATTACTTATAATTACTTATAATTACTTTATTACTGTTGAACATTTGTTCTCGAAACACAAGTTTCTTTTGGAAAAATCTTATCTAATCTTATGCTATAAATTAATATGTTTTAGAGATTCTTCAGATGAAAAGCCATCCACCAGGACCAGCAATGGAGCAAGAACAGCTGGAGAGGAACTGATTCCTGGACTACCACAGAGCTAAGAAAACACCTCAACATGGACACATAAAACAGCCTGTAAACTGGACACTAAGTTCTGGACAAACAAATATTTGAGAACATGTATAAGGATTCAGTTTAATTTTTGCCATTGCAAAACGTTTATGTACATTTGAAATATTTATAAAGAGAAAACCGTTGAGACCGTAGTTTTAAGCGTTTAAAACATAATATTGATACATACTTGCCAGATTTTGAAATGTACACTTTTCCTGGAAAACAGGGCAAAATATTATACACAAAGGACATTTTATGACATTTATTAAAAAAAAGATAAAAAGCACCAGGCGAACTATTATAATTATAGCACTAAAAGGCTTTAAAGCATTCCAGTGAGTTTCCAGCCAATGTGAAATGTTCCACGGGTGGAACACCGGAATTTTAAGAGGCTAAAGATTCAAAATTCAACATTTCAAACAGGAGTAGCTCATTTTTCTAAATTAGCTTTAACATTTTTAGTGGCATTATAATCACCACAAAATCACCAACAAACAAAGAACAAGTGAAGCACAACAAGAAAACTTACTGCAACATACCACACCCAAAAGTACATACAAAACACGCAGCGTGTGTGTCTATGTGGCCTAGTCAGAAATGTTCTCACAGTCCAAGCAATAACACGTCTGTGCATGGAAGCTCGTTCTGTCTGCACGTGCATCTCTCTTTCACAGTGTTGTGTTTCTTACAGGAGCAGTATACAAGCTCCAGAATGCTGACAGGTGCAGGGGGAAGAGTCGTCCAGTCGATCTCAAAGGAGTCTCCCTTAATCTTCCAACCATGGGCCATTGGTGGAGGTTTGTCTGGCTGACTCAGCAGGCATCTTCTATGGATTGCTGCCTGGTAGTTTCTTCGCTGAATGTGTTTGTATAGTGAGGCTCTGTTTGGTGGAAGACTTCTGTCTGTGGACTTGCCACTCTTAAACAGTTGGCATCTTGTGTAATTCACATCCTTGGAGCCTTTGAGGTCATACAGAACAAGTTAATTTTTCAATGGCCTCGTACTGTTCTGGGAGTAGTTGAAAAGCTTTTCCCAGTGTCTTTATTGACACGCAATGTTCTTTGTTGGACAGTAGTATTTTCAATGCTTAAGTTTCTCTCTTAGCCTCTTTCAATTATATTTTTGAGTTGTATACTTTTTCCCTTCTGCATATGATGCATTGCCTTGGGAACAGAATGTAGTGCTGTTCTTAGGTGGACTGGAACCTCTGTTTTTGTTGAACGGAGAAACCGGTTTGGTTGGGGATTTGTAGTGGAAGTATGTGGCTCTTCATCTAAAATATTTTAAAGGAGACAAAATTGGGTGGGATGCTTAATTTGGGACAACTATATATTTACTGCATAAGTGTTCATTCTAAGGATAACTACATTGTGTTAACATTGTCTGTTCTGTTCTACAGATAATTCCAGTTGCTCAGACATTCCTGATACACTCCTGGACCTGTCTGGATCTTTCTGTCTGGTCTTAAATTGACTATTGGGGCAGTGGCTATACCTTGCTTGCAGCCGGTCTAGAATGGAGAAGTAAGGGGCCTCCTTCCCTCCACTAGCCTGCGTGTACACCTTGGGCAAGTGTTGGCACGCCCTCGGCCTCCCTTGACCGGGGATATGGCCTTGGTCACTACACTCGGTGGTTCTGCTTGCCAACTTGGCATCAGTTCCGGCAATCCTTTTTGTGAGCATGCCACTTCTGGGCTTGCCTAGCCAGCATGTGAAGTCAACCTTCGGCAGAAAGCTTCGAACCATCAGATGCTTCAGGAAGCTGGATGGCGATCGCTGCAACATGTTGTGGACTGTGAAGAGCGTAATGAGGCAGAAGAAGTCACGGTCATCCACTGCATCCGTCTCTTCCTCCAGCCATCTTGACAATGTCTTGCTGCTGGATCCAGGGGGAGTTTGGACAAGAGAGTGAGGTTGTCGTGTCGCGCAAACTCCTCCTCACTTTAAATAATTTTTTTTTGCACAAGTCACCTTTCAAATTGACTATTAATGTTTACACTCATTAATGTACATGATCAGTTCAGATGGATTTCATCAGATTAAAAATGAATGCTCACCATCACTTGTGTGTACTGACTTTTGTATCCTTTCTTGGGCTTGTTCAATATTTCTTGTATTAGCATACTGCATGTAGCGTTGTCTATGATAGCCTATGTTAACTGACATCTGAAGGGTGGTGTGACAACGGAGTGTCGCCACTGGTATGGACCTCTTTAATTAGATGGTATATTATATGTGCAAGGGAATTTATAACTTTCAAATATTAAAATATACTGCTCAAAAAAATTAAAGGAACACTTTTTAATCTGAGTAAAATGGACTAGCCTGCCACAATTTCTTCACTTTAAGTTTTGGAGTGTTTTCATTTCCATCAAAAGACGTGGCATCTTTTCATTCTTAACACATTATCCAGTCCATATCAGTGTAGATATCCAGCTTATTTTTCCCCATTAAAATCTGATGTTTTCAAAGTGTTCCTTTAATTTTTTTGAGCAGTATATATTCTAATTTATAAAAATACACATGGAGTTGGAAGTTTTAAATGGTATTGATTTGTGGGCTGGATATCTATTTTCTTGGTGAGTTGAAGTCCACCTCTGAGATAAAAAGAGTTAATGTTAATAATTAAGTCAATTGTGTGAGGCAAATATAAAACCACTTACCTTTGCCAGCATACTTCCTGGTGGTGTCTCAGGCAAAAGATTCCCTGGAGGCTCGAGCACCTTATAAAGGGTGCCAGGAGGGAAAAGTATACAGTAGATGAGTAGTGGGGGAAGTTGGTGGCGGATTTAAATGTAAATAATGGTTTATACTATTTGTGTGTTTATTTATTAAGTGCAAGTTTGTAAATATTGTGTAGATATTATTTATATGTTTGAGTATTTTAAGGTATTTTGGGGTATATGTAAAATGTGTGTATTTATTGCCTTACCTGTGGACAATGGTATGGTCTAACCAGGCTAATTATCTCACTGGGTATATGAGCAGGTGATTTTCATTTGGAGGTTGTTGGGTGTAGGTTGTTTTAAATTGGAGGGGGAGGGGGTTTGCCTGCACAGTGTCTAAATAAATGGAAAATGCTTGTTGCAAACTCCTGAAGTCGAGCTCTTCTGTGAAACGCGCCTTGACCACTCGGGCTGTATGACAGGTGGTGTCAGAAGAAAAAGGCGAAAGTGTTGTTAAAAGCTGAGGAGTGACAACACTGTACAGAAGAAGCAATGACTAAAGGAAACACAAAGAAGCAACAGGAGCAGTTAGAGGACTGTGAACCAGGTACATCAACTGAGCAGCAGGGGGCCAGCGGACTGGACAAGCTGGAAGAATAAACAAGCTTGGTGAAGTCAGTTTGTTCGCAGGCATCCAGAGATTGTCAATTAGAGGAAGAAGCCTCTCTCCAGGAGCAAAGATGGCCGAGTATGCAGCACCAGTTTCACCAGATACAAGCACAGGTGACGGAGTTGAGGGAGGGTATGAAAGCCGGGGTGAACACAATGATGAGAATGACGCTTCGGGTGAAGACTCCGGGGTGACGGCTAGCCAGGTCAGCACACAGGAGGAGCTACTGCTGCAGATGCAACCGAGGACAACACACATGCACCGTGAGCCCAGGCTGAACCCGCTCTCTCCTGAGGATGATATTAAACATTATCCGGCAACATCTGCAAGAATGTCTACGGTCTGCCACTGGCGAAAGGAAGAGTGGGCTATTCAACTGGTTCTTCTGCTCCCAGGTAAAGCACGTAGTGCTTATGTGCTTATGGACATGTCAGACACGGAAGATTATGAAAAAGTGAAAGAAGAAGTTTTAATGACGTATGAGCTAATGGCTGACATCTATAGAAGAAAGTTTCGTTCCCTGGACGCTCATCAGGACAAAACCCCTCCAGAGCTTTAAGTTCATTTGAAAGATCTGTTTAATAAATGGGTTTAACCAGAGACGTCAATGATAAGAGACATTTCTGGACTGATGACTCTGGAACAGTTTCTGCAGATGGTGGACCCAGAACTGGAAGTCTGGATATGAGAGCAGGACCCAAAGAATGCAGAGGGCGCTGCTCAGCTTGCAGAAGTTTTCCTGCCAGCCAGGTCTGGGAGCAGAAGACCTACTTTCAGCCATGACGGCTACTTCACCACACGGAGTAAGTCTAATGGGGGTGAAAGGGGTGGTCAAGCTCAAATTAGACCTCATTCCAGTTCCAGTTGAAGAAATACACTCCTCGATGTCAATTTATATTTTTAATGACAAGGATGAAGGAGCCCTGCAGGGATACAAATATACAAATATAAAATGACCGTGGCAACTAAACGTGGAAATATGTAACAGAGACACCAACAGAACTGGATATCACTAACAGAATAAGTACTGAAGCAGAGAAACTTACAGGAGCAAAGTCAGTAACTTGATGCAGAGGTTGTGGCATGAACAATGCGGGAGCATGAGACAAACAGCAAACAAAATGGATGACTATCCCCTATCGTTCAACAACGTACTCCTTAGTGGCCTCTAGTGGCCGGAGGTGAACTCTACATCCCCCCCAGTCCGGAAACCAACAAACTGGAAGAGGTAGACAGACTCAATCCTGTACCCAATGGCCCGTCTCAGGTTCATAGCGCTTGGGCGGCTTCCTCGGACGGCACAGCTGACGGGGTCGAGGCGATGCTGACGGTGGCCATGACGCAGGAGATGGAACGGTCGGGGTTGAGACTGTCGGGGCAGGCACCACTTGGGTGTTGGTTGCAGAGGTAGCTTCATCGCAGGGTTCCGGCACAGATGTGTCCAAAGCCGAGTCAAGGTGCTCGTCCGCTGACAGCTGAGTGCCTGGGCGGCTATGTAGAGACTCTCTCGCCAGGGCATAGGGTGTCGGCAATGGGGCAGCCGGTTGCACATGAGAATGGGAGGTCGCTGGTGTGAAGGCACGAAGGAACCGCCGGTTGCGTAAAGTGAGACGTCCCGATCCGTCAACCTTGACGCGATACTGATCATGACCCAGGGACTCCACCACCACTCCTGACCTGTCCCACTTGTTAGGGCTCGGGCCCAGCTGATTCTGAAGGAACACCGACTCGCCAAGTGCCAGTGGTCGGAGTGGTCTCGAGTGTGTCCGTAGAGACTCAGTCGTACGGGACAGGCGGGTCCGGAGGGCATCCTCCTTCGCCATCCACGCCTGGTGCCAGAGTGGTCGGACATACGGGTTAGAGAACTTCTCCAGTCGGTTGACAAAGGGGAGGGAATCGCGAAGGGGGCGACCAAAAATGATTTGCGCCGGGGAGAGATGGCAGTCGGGGTCGGGCGTATTGCGCAATTGCAATACACTACCGTTCAAAAGTTTGGGGTCATTTAGAAATTTCCTTATTTTTGAAAGAAAAGCACTTTTTTTTCAATGAAGATAGCTTTAAACTAATCAGAAATACACTCTATACATTGCTAATGTGGTAAATGACTATTCTAGCTGCAAATGTCTGGTTTTTGGTGCAATATCTAGATAGGTGTATGGAGACCCATTTCCAGCAACTATCACTCCAGTGTTCTAATGGTACAATGTGTTTGCTCATTGCGTCAGAAGGCTAATGGATGATTAGAAAACCCTTGTGCAATCATGTTAGGTCTGCAATGCTGTAATTGCTTCAAACGGAGGATTCTTTGATGAAAGCAAAGTTTGAAGGAAAAAATTATTATTTCAAATACAAATCATTATTTCTAACCTTGTCAATGTCTTGACTATATTTTCTATTCATTTTACAACTCATGGTGGTAAATAAGTGTGACTTTTCATGGAAAACACAAAATAATTGTCTGGGTGACCCCAAACTTTTGAACGGTAGTGTATAGCACGCAGAAAACGGTCGTGATCGAGGCTGCCTGTCGGGCCAGTATTGGACATTAAAAGACGCTTAGCAGTCTTCACAGCAACCTCCGCTCTCCCATTCGACTGTGGAAAACCAACTGAAGATACACGATGCCTGACATGCCACAAGCGCAGGAAGTTCTCTGTGTGGCCTGCCATAAACTCTGGACCACCATCGCTGGAAAGTTCCTCAGGAATGCCAAAGGTAGCGAAGAAGGAGCGGAGGTGGTGAACTAGGCCTGCCGAGCCTCCTAGGTCTGTGCCAGCTGAGGAGCTAAGAACTTCCACCCAACCTGACAGTCAATCGCCAACAACTAAGTAGTGGCGGCCTCCATAGTCAAAAAAGTCAGCGAACACCGCCTCGAAGGGTGTGGATGGAGGTGGGGACGGCAGGGGGGGCATAGCTGCCTGCGAAGGGGCATTCCGATTGCAGTCAGCACATCCATATCTGGTGGCCTGAATGTCTTTGGACATTCCAGGCCAATAGACTATAGCACGGGCACGGTGTTCCATAGCAGAAACGCCTTGGTGAGCCGCATGGAGGTGCCGAAGGATTCTGTCCCGGAGGGACGGAGGGACCACCACACGGTCACGATATAGCAGCACACCATCCTGTGCATAGATGGCCTCACACACTGGAGATAGGTCCGCCAGGGCAGGGTCATTTGCATCAACCACACCATCATGTTCAATGAGGTGTAGTAGTTGGGCAAAGCATGTGTCCACAGCCGTCTCTTGTGCTAGGAGAGGCCAGGAGATTGCTCCAAGGTCCTGAGCGTCATCACGGATGAAAGCCATCAACGCTGACTCCATGGCATCGGGCACGCTCCATGACCCTAATGAGAGTACGTTCGCCAAGCCCGAGGGCGAGGGATGCCTTGAGGTGGCATCAGCAGCATGGTTACTCTTGCCAGGCAGGTGCACTATGTTGAAGTGCCACGGAAGGGTACGTTGCTTGAGTCTGAAGAGACGAGAGTTTGTGATCTCATCCAGCGTACGGTCACTGAAAATCTTCACTAGTGGCTTGTGGTCGGTGACCACGACGAGGTTGTCACAGCCCTGTGTGAAGTACCTTGTCTGCTCATGGCCCCAGGCCACCGCCAGGGCCTCACCCTCGATGGCAGCATAACGTTGTTCCGCTGAGGACAGGAATCGGGAACCAGCTAGGGTAATCCTCCAACCCCCCAAGCAACAGTCCGGTGCGCCAGAGGTGCAGTTACAATGTTGTTGTAGAAGGAAGTAACCAATACCTTGCCTGGACCAGTCTGGGCGGAGACAGGTACGTTTCTCCATGTCGTAGATCTCCACGCCCTTGCGGATGGCACCAACAATGGCTGCTTTGGATTTCTGGAAGGCCTCCTCCAGTTCAGACGACCATGAAAACTTACAACGTGGGCTGAGGAACGGTTTGAATGGCGCCATCGTGTCACGTAGCTGAGCATAGTTGGTTACTTGGTTGACGAGGCCAAACCAGCTCCTAATATCTGTTATGGACTCCGGGGTGGGGAAGTCTCTGATAGCATCCAAATACTTCGGGAGTGGCTCAATAGTGGTGTCTGAGACCCTGAAACCGGCAAAGTCGACGGCCCTCTCCGCAAACTGGAACTTGTCTGCATTCAAAATGATGCCCGATCGGCCAACACGTGTGAGAAAGTCAATGGTCCTCCACCAGTGCTGCACTAGGTCAGTGTCACAGTGGACAGTATCATCCACACAACGTTCTTTGTGCTCAAAGTCTGAGAGGACAGCATCGAAACGCCAGTTGTACCCATCCCCCGATGACAGAAAACCTTGTGGTGCCCTGGTGTACCGCCATCGTCCGAAGGGTGTGATAAAGGTGGTAAGGTGACGGTCAGATTCACGTAGGGGTACACTGTGGTAGCCATTCCAGGCGTCAGTGACAGTCTTCCAGGTGTCCTTCGGGATACGTCGCGTGTGTTGGAATGGGGATTCAGTGGAGAAAGTCTCCCGTTGACAAAACTTGTTAAGAGGCGAGAGGTCCACCGTCCTTCGCGGGGACCCGTCATGTTTACGAGTGACTACCATACGATGGCACCAAGTCACCGGCTCACCGTATGGGACACGCTCAATGACACCAAGGGCCTCATCCCGTAGGAGGTCATCATAGACCCTCCGCTGCCAGTGTATGGGGACGACGGCAGCTGTGTGGCATGCTTTCGGTGTAGCAGCCGGGTCCACATGTATTTCGATGGGTGGCCCTTCCATGCACGGCAACGCTTGATGAGGGCATGTATTGAATGTAGACGAAGCATATCTTTTGAACAGCCATTCTTTCATCTGACCATTATTCTCTGGGGTGCAAGGGAACGGTAGCTCTGTAGGGCGTGGTGGGGGTACCGTACGCTGGGGACACGAACACTGAGCGTTCTGAGGACTAGCCGGACCCTTACAGCCACTGATCGTGGACCGTGTAGCATTAGAGGACGAGGGCTGGTCATACGTGCTAGGGTTGTCAGAACCCTGTGTACCGTTGTGTCCCACCCCATGGCTACCTAACGGAAAGTCCAAAGGCAAGAGGCCAAGGCTGAGTAAATGACTCATGGGAGAGGTACATGGCTTGGACAGAGCTACTCACATATATCATGGAGCGGCAGGACGACCCCACACCACAGCTGGGGGCTGTTGAGAGCCTTGCAAAAAATGCCCCTTCAATGGCGATAGGGGACCGGTTGGCAGCAGACAGGCTAAGATTGACAGGGCGCAAGACATTGCGTGGGAATCCACAAGCCAGGAACTCCTGCAGGGACCAGAGGTCGGACTGCGCGCCAGTGTCCGCAATGGCTGATATCCTTGCCTCATTAACTGAATCACGGGTGATGGTGCTGCTGCCCTGTCTATCCGGCTCATCGACAGCGACAATGATCGACACACGGGGGTGGTCTCTCAGCCTGGCACGTCGCCACTCACCCCTCGAAAAAATGTGGTGCCCGAGTTTAATGGGTGAGGGTTTGAGGACACTGTCACGAGTTGTTGGGACAGGGCGTCGGCCGGTACGGGCCCCAGCATGAATCGAAGAAATCTGGGAGATTGGCTCACACTCGACGGCGGCGTGCTGACTGTCTGTTGCAGGTGTTTTACGATTCCTACGCCGGCGGGCCTTGTAGCAGTCAATACAAACTCGGTGGGTCTTAGTGTTCCATCCGCGGGATCCCTCAGTAAAGACCTTGAAGGAGCAGTTGCAGTCCAGGCACAAGGCTTGTCTGGCCTTGTCAACTGGGGATGGGGCGGCACCCAATGGTGGACTTTTCCTCAGGCGCTGGAATGAAGACACAGCTGATAGGGTAGGTGATGGAAGAGCGTTGCGGGCCATTTCCTTGTTTTCGACAAGCGCAATCACATCATTAACTGGCTTGCACAGTACGTCTGGTGTCCCCAGTGTCTCGCGGCATATGTCCGAGTCATATATACCATTAATTAAAACATCGCGGATGACGTGGTCGGTGTAGTTCATATTTTTGCCACACTCACATACCGCGTTGTAGGCACATGTCTCCGCCTTGCCCCGTACTCTGGCAGAGAACGCGTGAAACGCCTCATCACGTTCCTGGTGTAACTGAAGCAGCTCGGTGCGTAGGACAGAGGTGGCTACTGGAATGACAGCCAGGGAGCGCATGGCGGCGAAAAGATCTGGCAGGGGTCCGGAAGCGGCGTTGGGATTGGCTTTCAACAGGTTGTCCCCGAGTTCTGGCCCGGCGCACTGGAACAGCTGGAAAGGAGCTTGTGCATCCTCTATGCTCGAACCGGTACGGAAGACATCCCAACGACGGGTGAATATATTCCATTCCTCTGCCGATATGCCCACGTCAACTCTAGGGCGATCTAACTTCGGACTATGAAAAGATGGGGGTTGGACGGGTGCCTGGATAGATGGGCTCTGATGATTAAATCCGTGGTTTGTCAGCAAAGCAATGGCGAGGGCTTCAGACACGTTGCCCGTCTTGAAATCACAACCAGGGACAGTGCATTCAACGACGACCATGGCTCCTTCATGAAGAAATACACTCCTCGATGTCAATTTATATTTTTAATGACAAGGATGAAGGAGCCCTGCAGGGATACAAATATACAAATATAAAATGACCGTGGCAACTAAACGTGGAAATATGTAACAGAGACACCAACAGAACTGGATATCACTAACAGAATAAGTACTGAAGCAGAGAAACTTACAGGAACAAAGTCAGTAACTTGATGCAGAGGTTGTGGCATGAACAATGCGGGAGCATGAGACAAACAGCAAACAAAATGGATGACCATCCCCTATCGTTCAACAACGTACTCCTTAGTGGCCTCTAGTGGCCGGAGGTGAACTCTACACCAGTCAGTTCACAAATAGTAAACCATTAGGTTTACTATTTTTACATTTTTTTTTCTCTAGGCAAGATATACGCTGCTACCAGTGCAATGAAATCGGTCATACTCAGTATACATGTCCAGTTACGAAGCAAAGTAAGCCTTCTCTTTTATGTTCAGTCCCAAGACCCACCCTCTCAGCCCCAGTTCAGAGAGAGGTATATAACATCAGTTTTGCTTAATGGCCAGTGTGAAGAGACCCTTTTATATTCTGGTTATTTTCGGACCATTGCTCTTTCCATTTTGGTCCCTAGAGATCTGTGGAGTGAGACTACAGTGTGTACATTTGGATAAGAAGGTGTACCCGACCGCTGAGGTCTATTTAACGGTAGGTGGCCAAACCTATATCCTTTCTGTAGGTCTTGTGCCTGATTTGCCTTATTCAGTTATTCTTGGCAATGATGTTCCAGCTTTGTTGGATATCATACAACAGGCGAGGGATAAACAGCAGACTGAGGAGGGACAGGTAGATGGCGCTAATGAACAGAAGCTAAATGTACCCGTTGAGAGGGAGTGTAATATGGTCACAACTAGAGCCCAGAGGGCTGGGAATGCTCTCAAAGAGTTACCTTTTTATGACTCTGGGTTAGAGGCGGGCCCCTGTACCCGCCTCTAACCCAACATAACCCAACATAATACCCTTGTATTATGTTGAAAAAAATTACATTGATTATGTTGCAGGTCATTTTGACCCGTACTGTGTAAATCCACTCAAAACAGTCAAAAAACAGGTTAAACCAATAACTTTATTTTAGATTATATAAACATTTATAAAAGAGACATAACAATACATTTTTAATTTCAACACTATATTTAAGAACTATTTTGTTCAAGTTTTTCCCTCTGCATTTTTTTTCTTCATTTAACTTGCCCCTTTTTCTCACATTTTCAATGTTCAACATTGTCAATGCTCTCCACATGATGGACAGAATGTAACTGTGTGCTTTCTGCAGATGTAATTCTTGCATTTCACACAAGAGGTACTTGTTTTACTGTCCTCTCGGGAGGGACAGACCTGGCATCTTTTCCGTTTCTTTACACCTGTGTCCACTGGATCCATTGCAGATTGGTTGGATGACCTGACCTTGATCTTTTCAATGACAGCTGCAGCTGCTGGGGATCGAGCTGGCCTGGCTCACCTCTGGATCTTGGGAGTGACAAGTGCTTTGCCGAGTTCTTCCAGGAAAAGCTGACGTCGGTACAATTTGCCGGCATTCCATTGCTGGTTGATTTCAGTCCACAGGACATAGGCATTGTAAACAGACACATCGACAATGTTGTAGAACATCACCAAGGGCCAATGCGCAGTCTTGCGCTGGCAGCTGTATGTTGCTGTGACTTTGTCCAGATTGTCAACTTCTCCTTTGGAGTTGTAGTCCAGGATCATTTGTGGCTTCATGTCTCCTCTTGTGCTCAGATATGCATCTGTGTGCATTGTGCTCATTACAAGAACATTCTTGTTTCTCTTTGGGCAGTTCAGGTTCAGGTTCAGGTTCAGGTTACTTTATTTGTACCCGTAGGTAGATTTGTTTTGCAGTCTGGTGACATCCATATTTACAAGCCACTAATTACATTCAACATAGACACAAACACAGGCACACATCATACAAAATAAGTAAATATAAAATATGTACAATATATTTTATAGCTTGTTCAACTCTTTGACAGCAGCAGGGATAAAACTGTTTTTGTTTTTGCTTTTTGGGACAGCAAACCTCCGTCTGGAGGGAAGAAGCTGAAAGTTGCAGTGCAAAGGGTGGGAGTCATCATTTAAAATCGAGTCAGCCATCCTCTGTACTTGTCTGGTGTACAGGGATGTCAGGCTCAGCTGTGACTCACCAAGCAAACCACTGGACCATCTAACTACCTGATCCAAGGATTTCCTCTGTTTCAGTTTTATCTGACCAAACCATGACATTAAAGAAAAGGATAAAACAGATTCAATAAAAGCCCGATAAAACATAGTCATTATGGTTCGGTCAGTTTGGAAGCGTGCCAGTTTCCTCAAACAATGCAAATTTTGCTGACCCTTTTTGCACACCCTTTCACAGTTCACTTCAAAGTTTAATTTACTATCAATAATCGTCCCAAGATATTTGTACGATTGTACACATTCGGTGGTCTGGCCTTTTAGTATGGTGACTTTGTGCCTGGGAGTTTTCCTCCTAAAGTCAATAATCATATCTTTCGTTTTTGTTGTATTCAGCTGCAGGTAGGAATCCTCACACCAGTGAACAAAGTCATCAACTACTGGGCCGTGGCCACTCTCACCATCCTGGAGGAGACTGACAATGACTGAGTCATCAGCATACTTTATAATGTGTCTGTTGTCATGTCTGCTCCGACACATGTTTGTGTACAGGATGAAGAGTAGTGGTGACAGCACACACCCCTGAGGAGAGCCAGTAGAAGAGCACTTTAGGTCAGACAATGTGCCATTGACCCTTACTCTCTTACCCTTACTCCTGTTGGTTAAAAAATCCAGAATCCAACCCACCAGATTATTGCTCAAATCAAATTGTTGCAGGAGCCTTTCAACTAAAATATGAGGTTGGATTGTATTAAAGGCAGAAGAAAAGTCCACAAATAAAAGCCTAGCATGTGTCCCATTAAAATCCAGATGTTTAAAAAGCATGTTAAACATAGTGACAGTGGCATCCTCCACTCCTCTGTGAGGCCTATAGGCAAACTGCAGGGGGTCCAATGCATGTTCAGTCTGCCTTAGGACCTCACATCTGACCAGTTTTTCAAAATTTTTCATTAAAATTGAAGTCAAAGCAACTGGTCTAAACTCATTTACCGTTTTAGGACAGCTGGATTTTGGAACGGGAACAACCACGGCATCTTTCCAGATCTTAGGCACATGTTGTGTCTGTAAGGACTTATTGAAAATGTAATGAAATATAGGACTCAGTTCATGCGCACAGGACTTTACCAGGCGCCCACATATATTATCAGGGCCCTGACTTTTGTTCACTTTTACAGCGCAGAACTCCCTTTTAACATCCTGCATCTCAATATTAAAGTGCTGATTGTCTTTGAGTTTCTGTTTCAAACCTTGGATTTCTGTACTGAAATCAAAGGAGTCAAAACGACCATAAAAACAATTTAGAGCATTAGCCAGCTCTGTGTCTGAACTAAAACCATCTAAAAACACACGATTACTGCGTTCTGTGCTCTGAAGGCCTGCAATAGTTTTCATACTGGCCCAGGCCGAACCAAGTTTATTTGCTGCCATCTTGCTTTCCAACTCTGATTTATAATTCTGTTTTGCTCTTAAAATTTCGGCCTTCAGCTCCTTAGTGGCAACCTGCAGCTCAGAAACAGACCCCTGTTTAAAGGCAAGTGCTTTCCTCTGTAAGCAGGATTTAACTGATTTAGTAACCCATGGTTTGTTGTTTGGATATATTTTGACACGTTTACGTGGAACAATCTTATTTTGACAGTAAGCCATGTATGAGCATGTGAGCTCAGCCAGAGAGTCCAAATCATCCCCGCAGGCCATTATGAACATCTCCCACTCTGTACAGTCAAAGCGTTCCTGGAGGCTGTACTCTGAATCTTCTGTCCACACATCAATGTCTCTCATCTCCACCTTGCCTCTTCTGAGAGCAGTTTTATATGTGGGCAGTAAATGTACACAGTTGTGATCTGAGGATCCTAAAGGAGGAAGGGGGAGTGATTTATAGGCCCTCTCTATGGATCCATAGCACAGGTCCAATGTCTTTTTTCGCCTGGTTGGGCAGGAGACATACTGATGAAAGTTTTTAAGTGTCTTCTTTAAAGAAACATGGTTAAAATCCCCAAGAATGAAGTTTGGCGCCTCTGGAGAAATTGACTGCAGCCGCTGGATCACATCAAAGATGGTTCTGGAGGCGGAGTCAGCGTCTGCCCTCGGATGAATGTACACGGTTGTGATGAAAATTTGGGGAAACTCGCGAGGCAAATAAAAGGGGCGTAGTGACACAGACAGCAGCTCCACATCGGGTGTACAGATGTGCTCTCTGACCGTGACAGATGTGCAGTACTGCTTATTAATGTATAAACATACGCCGCCCCCCTGACGTTTCCCCGTTACCTCTTCCTGCCGATCCGAGCGCAGCGGGGCTCCAAAGCCGTCAATCCACAGGTCTGCATCTCGGTCATGCGCAGTAAGCCAAGATTCAGTGAAAGCCATGATGCAGCAGTTCTTAAAATCCTTCTGGTAGCGTACATTTCCTTGAATTTCATCCACCTTGTTTCTCACAGACTGTGCATTCCCAAAAATTATCGAAGGAAGAGGAATGTTACCAAACTGACGTCTCCTAAGGCGCAATTTCACACCTCCACGTCTTCCACGCTTCCTTCTGCCGCTTCTCTTTTCACCGCTGTGTCCGTCTCTCAAAATAAAGTTCGGCAGTTGCAGCTTAGGCTCAATCACAGACGCTGCATCAGCTGTGTTTAAGCGTAGCAACACGTCCCTGGAATATTGTATTCTGCCCGCTATTCTGCTTGCCATGGAGCCGAACGCGTTTACTTCAGAGACAAAGAGCCACAGCACAGAAAGCAGCAGTGCGAGAGAGGAGAGGAAATCCATGTCGTAGATACCAGGGAGCTCTTCGCCATATATTCCCACAAACACTCCAGGGCAGAAACGACACAGAGGATTTTATAAAAACGTATAATTGTACACAAAAGCACACACACACATACGCACTAATTCACCAGCTGCCGGTCGCTGTGTGCGCATGCGCCCATCCAGTATGGCCCATGGCAGTATGAAACAACTGCTGTTTTCTCAGTGAAAACAAATATTGAAGAATGCAGAGGTCTGCCCTGCATCTTCAGAATTTCACTGGGAAGTTCTGGCTTATTTCCTCTGACTATTCCCAACATAGTCATCTTTCTCTTCTGAAGTTCATCTCCAAGGCGGTAGGATGTAAAGAAGTTGTCACATGTGATGTTATGACCTTGCAACCCTTCACTCATCTCCAGCACCACACACATCCCCTGATTCTTCTCAGATGCTCCTCCAGGTAGCTTTCCAGTATACACTTACATATTCCATGCATAGCTAGATTTTGCATCACAGGCTACCCACATTTTGATGCCATACTTGGCAGGCTTGTTGGGCATGTACTGTCTGAAAGGACAGCGCCCCCTGAATGGTACAAGGCGCTCATCTACAGTAACATGGGGACCAGAATTGTACAACAAAGGTAGAATTTCGACCCATTTATCCCATACATCTCTAAACGCAGCTAGTTTGTCTCTTTCACGTCGACCAGCTCTGGTGTCACGGTTGTCAAATCAGATCACACGAGATATCATGTGAAATGTCTCCAGAGACATTGTTGCGCAAAAGATTGGCCTTCCATACTCTTCATCTTCATCACCAAAAACATGTAGGTTTAGGGCGCTCGCGCACGCAGCGACCAGCAGCCGGTGGCTTGTCACCAGACTGCAAACCAAGTCTACCTATGGGTACAAATAAGTAACAAAAAAAAAAAAAAAAAATCTCATAGACTTGCAGTTGCTTCTCCCTTTGACCTGTACACTCCAGCTAATACCAGAATTCCAATGTAAGCATGCAAGTCAGTCTGATCCAGTGGCTTCCATTTCTCCTGAAATACATGCCTCCCTTCCAAGTTGGTCATTTCCAGTATAATCTTCTCTATTGGTGGGGATATGAAGAGCTGAAATGCTGATTGAATATCATCAACTTGTGTGACAGCAAATCTTGTAGGACCGGGAGTCATTTTGATGACATTGGAAGATGACAGTCTACCTCGGCTTTGGTGTGGTGATGTTGACCATTTTATATTACCATCTTTAGATGCCCATGTCCCCTCTGTGGATGATGATTGCTGCATTCCTTGGCTTTCATCCGATGGACACACAACGGCAGGCTCGTCCTCTGAATCCTCCTCATTGTCGGAAAATTGAAAATCTGGATCATCAATTACATTGTCCTCAGTCTCTGAAATCTCTTCCTCTGCGTCACTATCCCAGTTCAAAATATGTGATGAAGCTTCTTCAGGTGTAAACCTTCTGGAGCTCATTTTTGGTGTGTTTGTCAAAGAGATGGCATGAGAAAAGTAACAAGGACAAGGGAGAGAAAGTCCCTCCTCGACACACACCTGGGTCTCTGGCAGTCAAAATACAATTAACTTGGCAGTCAAAATAAAGTACATCAAAGAGGCATGTTTATTTTGGATCTGCACAGCTACTTACCCACATAAAAGTGTCCGGGTCAAAATGAACCACAACATCATCTTTGTATACAAACTATGCACATACATTCCACTACACATCAAAGTGTCCAGATTTTACACACCAGTTCATGACCCTAGATGAGGAAAAGTCACAAAATTTCATGAAGAAAAAGAAAGGATAACCCGTACTTTGGTCAACACAAAAAACGAAATGGGTCAAATTGACCCTTAACATAATACAAGGGTTAAGCAGCCAAAATCTAAGGCCCAGAGAAGAAGGGACAAGGTTTTGGTTACAGCTAAGAACTTGGGTGAGGAAGTAATACAGCTAAGCCAGTCAGTAAATTTTGACATTCCTTCTGACATACAGTAGCTATGTTGCAGAAAGCTGATCATCGCTAAAACCCTGGTTTGATAAAGTCTCTGAAATTGAGGGAGTGAAACAGGGCAGAGTAGACTGCTTGGCTGAGGCCTCTTATGTGATTAAAAATGGTATTTTGTATCAGCATCAGGGGGAAGTTATGGCTATATGTAACCCAGCTGAGAAAATGACCCTTTTTCTCAGATTTCATTTGTATTAATGAAAGTGTGTGATTTTATTTTGGAAAAACAGTTATTTTGGGAAGAGGAGGTGCGATCCTCGTTATCCAACTTTTAAATTCCCGTTTCATGGTCACGTTGGGTGATCTGGGTCTTTCCATTCGTTGAGAGCGATATTAGCCCCGCCTTCCGAGTAGAGGCAGCAAGCGCGCACTCGGGTTTCGGACTTTCACGATATGAGAGCGGACGAGAGAGGCTGTGAGCGATCTAGTTCACACTGATACCTCTTCTTGTTGACGGGAGCATGAGTGTGAGGGGCATTGTGGCTGTGTCCTTTGCTGTGTTCACACTGATACCTCATCTTGGCTAGGTTTTTTGGTTGCCAATCAAGAACCTTCTGGATCCTGGATTCTCTCCGAATGGAGATGGCGAGCCTGACCCGAGACTGAACCGAGATGGAACCGAGATCTGACCAAGATCTCGATTGAAGGACATCCTTCCTCTCTCCAGTACACAACATTCGAAGTGGTAACAACTCAAGCTGCCGCTTTAGAAAAAGGAAAAGAAACCTGAGTCTGGAGATACAAGATATCTAGACTAGTCAACTAGTCAACTGAGTCAACAACTAAACCGAAAGGACAACCAAACACTGAGCTCAGTAGGACATTTTTGGGGTTTTATTTCATGCCGGCCGTTGTTATATTTGTATATTTGTACATGGTTTGTATATTTTGCTCCTTCTATCTTTATTAATAACAGACATGAATTGCTCATTTCTTGCCTCCAGCTATTTCATTCCACACTCACTCTAATTCCCTATTGTAACCCTTACAAACCTAGCAAATGGTCTACACTTAATTATTTCCCTTACCTAATTAACATAAGGCAAGGGTTACATATATCTTTACCACAAAGCCTCACACAGACGTTTATGGAACTAGGACATGCTATTCCTTGGGCAATTCATTTAGCATTCCAAAAACCACTCCAAAGAATTGTTAGGTTTGTGTGGCCGGGAATGTACACTCAGATTAAGGAGTTCTGTGTTTCATGTGAAACGTCAATTTACATCACCTAAGGGAGTAGCTCGTGCCCAGCTTCAGCCATTACCGGTCATTGGGACACCTTTTGACAGAATAGCAATGGACATAGACGGCCTCCTAGAGAGACGCTCCTCGGGTAGTAGGTACAGTTTAGTCATTTGTGACTATACCACTCATTACCCAGAAGCCTTCCCGTTGAGATCTATTAAGGCTAGGCAGGTTGCCAACTGTCTTATACAATTGTTTTCAAAGGTAGGCATACCTAGAGAGGTCCTCACAGATTGTGGAACAAATTTCCTGTCTAAGTTGTTGCAGCAAGTATATAAGCTGTTGGATATAAATGACATTAAGACCACCCCATATCACCCTCAGACAGACTGGTTGAGTGATTTAACCAAACCCTGAAGAACATACTGCGGAAGTTTGTTTCCAATACAGGCTCTGACTGGGATCAATGGATGCCATATCTGTTGTTTGCTTTTCGGGAGGTGCCCCAGGCTTCAACAGGATTCTCACCCTTTGAGCTACTTTATGGTCTTCAGGTGAGGGGTCCACTGGACTTGTTGAAAGAGCACTGGGAGAGTCCACCTAGTGATCAGGACAATGTGGTGTCTTATGTGATAAAACTGAGAGAGAGGCTGGACCAGATGACTGCTCTGGCTCAGGAGCACATGAGGACAGCACAGGCTAATCAGAAGACTTGGTATGATAGGAAGGCCAGAAAGAGTTTTTCATCCAGGCCAGCAGGTGTTGCTGCTTCTTCCTACTAGTGACAGTAAGCTGCTGGATTGGTGGCAGGGTCCTTATCAAATCTCTAAGAAGTTAAGTGCAGTGACCTATGAACTGTATATGCCTGACAGACTGAAGAAATGTCAGTGTTTTCATGTCAACTTGTTGAAGGAGTTTCAGCAGCCTGTCCATCAGCAGCAGCAGCAGCAGCAGCAGCAGCAACCTGTCCATCAGCAGCCACAGTATCAGTTCCTCATTTGTGCGACTGAAGTGGATGAGGAAAGAGAATAGTTGTTTCCCACAAACATGACAGAGACTTATTTAGTGGATGTGTCCCATCTGCAGTCTTATCAGCAGAGAGAGAGAGAGAGGCGCTGTTGGATCCAGAACTTTGTCAGGAGAAACCTGGCTTCACTACGCTGGTTCAGCATAAAGTTCATTTGAAGGAAGATGCTATTCCCCATAGAAAGCGTTATGGAATCCCAGAACGTTTGGTCCCAAAGCTCAAGCAGGAGATTGAGTTGATTTTGCAGCTGGGGGTGATTGAAGTGTCAACTAGTGAATGGTGTAGTCCCGTTGTGTTGGTCCCAACGAAGGATGGCTCCTTGAGGTTCTGCATTGATTTTTTTGATATCTAAATGCAGTTTCAAAGTTTGATTCTTACCCCATGCCCCAAATTGATGAGCTGTTGGAGAGAGTGGAAAGGGCTAAATTTATTACCACACTGGACCTGAGCAAGAGGTATTGGCAGTTGGCTTTGGCACCTGAGACTAAAGAACTGACGGCCTTTAAGGCAACTTATGGCAACTTTCAATTTAGAGTTATGCCATTTTGCCTCCAGGGGGCACCTGTGATGTTCCAAAAATTCATGGACCATGTATTGAAAGGTATATCTTACTTTGCAGCTGCCTGCTTGGATGACGTGGTCATCTACAGTCAGACCTGGAAGGAACATGTGTTGCACCTTCGTCAGGTCCTCCATCTGATCAAGACATCAGGCTTGACCATTAAGTCACACAAGTATGCCTTTGGACGACAGCAGGTGGAATACCTGGGTCATGTTGTTGGACAGGGGGTATTAAACCACGAGTGGGAAAGGTGGATGCCATTCAGGCCTATCCTGTGCCCACTACAAAGAAAAAGGTATGTTTATTTATGGGTTTGGTGGGATGGTACAGTAAATTTATTCCCCACTTTACTGAGAAAGCAGCGATTCTTCTGACCTTACCAAAGCTTCAGCACCAAACAAGGTGAAATGGACAGAGGAATGTGGCAGAGCCTTTGAGGATCTGAAGGGTGCTATTTCTAGTGATGGGGTTCTTTATAGTCTGGATTTTGCTAGTCCATTTATTCTCCAGACTGATGCTTCAGGAGTGGGCATTGGAGCAGTGCTTCTGCAGGAGGTGAAGGGAGAAAGGCTTCCAGTACTGTTCCTGAGCCGTAAGCTGTTAAACCGGGAGACTAGATACTCTACGGTGGAGGAGTGTCTCGCCATGAAGTGGGCCATTGAATCATTGAGGTATTATCTGCTTGGTCATCATTTCACTTTAAAGACAGATCATGGGGCCCTAAAGTGGTTATACAGGATGAAAGACTAATAGTCATCTCACAGGGTGGTATTTGTCCCTGCGGCCTTATGATTTTACAGTTCAGTATATGGCAGGGAAAGCCAACCTTGTGGCAGATAGCCTTTCCAGAGTACAGGAGTTTTAAAGAACTGTTCTCTTGGGAAAGGAGGGGAGGAAATGTGACGACGGAGTGTTGCCACTGGCATGGACTTCTTTAATTAGATGGTATATTATATGTACAAGGGAATTTTAACTTTCAAATATTAAAATATATTCTAATTTATAAAAATACACACAGAGTTGCAAGTTTTAAATGGTATTTATTTGTGGGCTGGATATCTGTTTTCTTGGTGAGTTGACGTCCACCTGTTAGATAAAGAGTTAATGTTAATAATTAAGTCAATTGTGTGAGGCAAATAAAAAAAAAAAACTTACCTTTGCCGGCATACTTCCTGGTGGTGTCTCAGGCAAAAGATTCCCTGGGGGCTCGAGCGCCTTATAAAGGGTGCCAGGAGGGAAAAGTATGTAGTAGATGAGTAGAGGGGGAAGTTGGTGGTGGATTTAAATGTAAATAATGGTTTATACTATTTGTGTGTTTATTTATTATGTGTGAGATTGCAAATATTTTGTAGATATTATTTATATGTTTAATGAGTATTTTAAGGTATTGTTGGGTATATGTAAAATCCATCCATCCATCCATCTTCTTCCGCTTAATCCTTTTTTGGGTCGCAGGGGGGCTGGAGCCTATCCCAGCATCTTTGGGTGAGAGGCAGGGTACACCCTGGACAGATCGCCAGTCCATCGCAGGGCCAACACAGAGAGACAGACAACCATTCACTCTCACAGTCATACCTAAGGATAATTTGGAATCCCCAGTTTTGATTCCAATTAACCTAACTTGCATGTTTTTGGTATGTGGGAGGAAACCGGAGAAATCCCAGAGTAAACCCACGTAGACACGGGGAGAACATGCAAACTCCACACAGATCACTGTTGGTCGGGGGCTGGGATCAAGCCCAGGATCCCCCAGCCAAGGGTGAGTTGCTGTGCTGCCACAGTGCTAACCACTCCGCCACCGTGCTGCCCTATATGTAAAATGTGCATATTTATTGCCTTACTCGTGGATAAAGGTATGTTCTAATCAGGCTAATTATCTCACTGGGTATATGAGCAAGTGATTTTCATTTGGAGGTTGTTGGGTGTCTATCGTTTTAAATAGGAGTTGTTTGCCTGCACAGTGTCTAAATAAATGTAAAATGCTTGTTGCAAACTCCTGAAGTCCAGCTGTTCTGTGAAACGTGCCTTGACCGCTCGGGCCATGTGACAGGTGGGTATTATGCAAATTTTTTTTTTCTATTGCTTTTTCAGCTATTTTGCTTTTTTTTCCAACTCCTGTAGGAAAATTGAATTATATTTTCTAAAGAGCTTGTAACATGCATACAGCACTCCATACCTGTCCCTGATATTCATGCTAGCTAATAAAAGCACGTATCTGACTTGACATAATTGGCATGTTATAAATAAAGAGAGGCCCATACCAAAGCAAGAAATTGAGCAGCAGACATAAGGGTGGGACAAACTAGTTTATTTTAACATTCTGATCAGATCTAAATATAAAAAGTGATGCTGGTGTAATAGTATATTATGAATAAATATCAAATTTCCTAAGGATGTTGTCATATATTGTTCATAATGGTATATATTTTGTTCACAGAATAAACCTGAAAATGTATATGATAATCTAGGTAATGAATCAAGGCTTATAAATATATTATGCTCTATAATTTTGCACTTGTCTTGTTGTTTTTCAACAATCAATACATTTTTTTTTTTTTGGAAGCTAGTTAAATTCTTGAAAATTAGTATTCACGTCAGACTCATTGCATTTTGTTTTGTTTTTTGTTTTTGTTTTTGTTTTTTTTACCCTGGAGGTGCGGGCGGTGGGGGTCCTGATTAAGTCCAACGTGACTGGCGTATGCGGTCATCTACCGCAACCTGATTGATTCGTCAGCTAAGGCTGTTCTGAGAGATGCCAGAGAGGACTGATTATAAAAATATAAGTTTAATTTAAAAATGCCGGCAGACCGAGGCTGCCAACAAATTTTCTCAGATTTACCAAAAATAGTGAAGACTGTATTTAAAAAATGGCGTACTCTTCCAATGCGGATCGATCAATGACACAAAAAATGCACTTGGCCCACCACCTAGTTGTACATTTTTGACCTCTTCGGTGCAAGTCTGGGTCTATTGCAAGTAATTTTTTAAACTTTATTTTCATTAAATCTGTAGCTTTTTTTCTCTAAATTGTTTTTGTATTACTTCTTGCTATTATTTGTTATCTTTACTCTGATAAGTTTATGAGTTTGTTAGTTACCTAAAACTTTTTCCTGAAAATTTGTGACTTTTTCCACATAAATTTGAGGATTTCCTAGTAAATTTTAGCATGGATTTGAGACTTTGACACACAGATTTCAAATTTTCCTTATAAAATGTGACATTTTAGTTGCAATGCTGTAATATTTCTGTTAAAATGTTACTTTATCATAAATTTGCAACTTTTTATGCAAAATCTGCAGCTTCCCCCATCATAAATTTACATATAAATTTGTAAGATTGTTTTGAACCCATTGGGAGCCACTGATTATGGGCAAGTGGTTTTTACAATAAACTTATGTTATAATGTGAAACGCTTATTGTTAGATCAATGAACATATATAACATGATATACTACTGCCCTGTTTTTTTTTTTTGTTTTGTTTTTTTTCTGGTGTGACAGCAATATGCTATAAAGAAACATACCGAAGGGGGGAAAAAAATGGCCGAACTGAACAGTAGTAATGTTGCACATAAAAATTCAGAGTTAAAAATCCCTCCTGTTGCCGGTGTTAACAGGCCAGTTTATGACTCAGCTGTTTTATCTTCACTGTAACATTCAAACTTTGATCCAAACTAAATCCGTTCACCACCAAAATAAATGTTGATATCTGCCTCCTGCCGCCAACTTTCTTTTTCCCCCCCGACATCCCTGAAGGAAGCAGGAGCCTCAGCTGGAGCGGCCAGAGGGGGATGATGGGAGATGGAGACCCCTTCTGCCCTGCAGCCCCGCTTAAAAACACGGGGTCTACGGTTAAATTCCCACGGGCACTCATTAGAGAGCCGCCACTCAGAGAGCACACCTGCCGGCAGCCAATCAGACTCTGCCCCGCTTCCCACTCAGGTCCCGCCTACACGCCGCCGCCACCGCTCTCTCGCCAACACATGGAGCTGAGAGCGGAGTCCATCGGAGTTCGGCCTCCTGGTGCTAATCTGGTTTGTTAGCGAGCTGGAAAATAAATTCAGACAATTACAGATGGGTAGGACGGATGTCTTTATCCCTCAGCAAGAGTCAGGAATAAAAATAAATCAGCCTTATTTGGAGTTTAATGTTCAGCTGCTGAAGAAACTACAGCAAGGGAGCAACGCTGTCATCCTGATCAATTTAAAATTAAAAATCTGCAAAGTTTAATTTTCTTCCTTTTATTTCTCATGAATTAGCAACATTTTTTTTTTAAATTTGGCTCTACTGTTTTTGTATTTTCTATTTGTTCTTACTAAATTAACAACCTTTTTGCTAAGAAATTTGCATTGTTTTGCTCTTGATGTAATGTCATTTTTTTTTTTTTTTTTTTTTTCAGGATTGTGCCACAGCATCTCCTCCACGTGTGCAGACAGCTCACTGGATCAGATCACTTAGGCCAGCCAATTATAGAGCAGCGGCTGTGTATCGAGCATAGGCATAATTTTTTGGGGGGTGGGGGGGTTCTGGCCCCCCCAAAAATCAAATCTGTCCAATCCCCCCATAATATAATTACAATTAATAAAAAATATCTACAAGTGAGTAGGAAGTTGTCATTTTTTCATTTGTTGCAAGCAACGAAAATTAACATTTCTAATAATCAATGTACCTCCCCTTCCCTGCAGACTTGGTATTGCCCAACTGGTCCATGCACCTTGTCTGGTCAATACTACTCAGTCATTTGTAGGGGCAGCAGGTGAGGACGCTTGTCTAGTCGAGAATGCGTTTAGCTCACAAGTGAGAATGAAAAGAGCTCCATAAGGGGCAACAAACTATTTTAAATTGTTGGTTGTCAAATAAAAGGACAAACCCCTCTGTCCAAAAGGAGGTAAATATATTGTTGTTAGCTGGTGAATTGTTGTCTGAAGTTAGCTGGTCGCTAGTTTGCTTATGCGAATTAAAGCTATGGGAGTACGCCATATGTGCTGCCTGGTAGGATTTAGCTGATCTGAGAAATGATTAGATCTCATGCAAATTCAGGCTTTACATTGTATTAATCAGTCATGAAATGTGAACAGAATGGATTTGTTTGTCAACTGTTAGAGTGAAATTTACGTATGTTTGAGCACCCCTCAAAATGTTAGCAGCTCTGAACATTTATAAAGTACAAACAAAACCTCTGTACCATCGGTCCTTAAATATAAATGCCTTTAAATATTGCTTAGCATCCACAGAAAATTCAAGTTAACCTTAAAATGTTCTGTATTTTTAAAATGCCATGATTTTGATAATTTTAAAATTCAATTAGAAAGCAAGTTTTACCACTTTCAATAATGGATGAAGTCAGTCTGAAGGCTATTCTTAAATATCCACGTTAAAAGAAATTGATTACTTTCCCTGCAGATCATTTTCAGATCTTCTGTCTTCTGTTAAAATACCACAGCTGCACAAAAGAGTAATATGTAACAAATAAACACCAAATACAGAAGATGAATGAAAGAATAGATGCATTTTATCGACCTAAACTTTTTTTTTAAATATTTCATTAAGGAAAATACATCACTGTAAATTTTATCCATATGCATAATATGTTAAAATGAGTTCAAAGGCACTGCAATACAGCATCACTGATTTATTTGGAATTTAATTATTGAGCTTAAAGTCACATTTCTAGTTTTGTCCCCATTTTATTTAATCACGAGACAGCATTACACAAATTAGGCAGTGATCAAACACTGAGATATTGATGGCTGATTATCATCACTGTATAGTGATTTAGCTCCTAGTATAACATGATTCATCACCTTAACACTGTACCTTTTGAGTTTGTTGGTGTTTAAGGGTCCATTTGCAATAAAGGGAGCACTAAAAAAATAAATAAATTGATAAATAAAAAGTTGCAATGCTTCTTCCAGCATTTTTTTTCTTGCAACATTTGTCATCTCCTCCAGCCTGTTGCTTTTCCTGTGTGGTCACTTCAGTACTGAATATACGTGTGTGTATATATGTATGTATATATCAGCTAAAAACATTATAAACCCATTTAGTTGGAGCTGTCCTCACTTCCAACTTTTGGGTCTCCAAATATTCTGCCCAATCTTTTCTCCCATAGTAAACTTCACTGTTTTTATGTGTGCAACTTTTTTGTCATAGTTTTACAGCTTTTCTTGTAAATCAGACATTTTTTCTTGTAAATATGGCTACTTTTTGTATTAAAAATGCACTATTTCCACCATGTTGTTTTCCCCCAAAATTCAGTTTCTCGTAAAAATGTAGCATTTTTCTCAAATTTGCATTTTTTGTCATGGAAAATAAGCCTTTTTTCCTTACATATTTGCAAAGTCATTTAAATTTCTGATTTTTACTATCATCAAGTTGCTCCTTTCTTCTTGTGAATTTATATTTTCTCCTAAATTTGCATGTTTTTTTCTGGTACATTTATTTACCGGGGGGGAGGGGATACCTGAATCCTAAATTTGAAAACGGTCATTGTTGTGGCTTATATTATTCATATATCCATACCTACATATGTATAGACATAAGGGGAATGTTTAGAGATTGCATATGTGGAATGACCTCACGTCTCAGAGCAGGACAAGAGGTCTCGACCACCGGCGAAGATCAACGAGCAGACGGAGACTCAGCGGTGGAGACCTGAATGGACTTCCTGGCCCTCCAGGGTCAGGTGGAGGAGAGAGAGGACAGTGGAAGGAGATAACGCGGATGTGTGATGTCGGCTTTGTTATGAAATGTCTTTTGTTGTGTGAGGTATAAATATGAAGGCCTGACTGCGCTCAGCGTCTTATTCTGCTTCTGCATTGAGATGAAACATGTTAGGGACTGGAAGCCGACAATACAACCTGATTTATAAAATCACTTCGCTTCCTTATTTCAAGCTCCCTACAATTGTAAAAAATTAAATGTCTAAATAAGGAATCCAGAGTAAATTTTTAATACCAGGATGATTTAGTTATGAATCTACTCAGATTTTCTGAGTAAATCTCAGCACGCCACACCTTGTGGTGTGCTGTGTTCATAATGCCTCTGCAGGCAGGATAACTGTTAGTTTTGTCATAGTCTAGCTGACTAAATCACAGTAGTGTCCTTAGTTCATCTCCTTGGCAAGAAATATCTGTAAAAAATCTGTAATTTCCCAGTTTGGGATCAATAAAGTACATCTAATAGCCACATGGTGGCAAGTGGTGACATCATAAATTAATGAAAACATTAGTCCTGTCAGAATAAATGTGTTAATCATCCCAACTGATTAATAACAAAATAAAGTGAGTTAATAATGGTGATCAAGCCTCGTTAAGTGGCTAGATTAACCTCAGTTAATACTGATTGCACTGTTAAGATGAGAAGAGGGGGTGAAGAATATTTTACACCTTTCCAAGTTTTTGGCATTGAAAAATCTAGCATGAATTACATCCTCCAAAATTGTCCATGAAGTACCTCTTTGAAACCATTTGAACCTTGACTGAGCTTTTTTTATATCAGGAGCAAGAATATGGCAGCAGCAGGGTGAACCAAAAAGGGGGAGAGAGGAGGTAAAGGTAACCAGAGAATCGGCACAGGTGTCCATAGGGACAGAGACAGTACTGATGACTAGAGAGAGAGGAGGCACACATGACCAGGTAACGATAGTCAAAACTTGATCTCTGCCAGCGCTGAAATGCTTAACACGTAATAGGTATTAAGTAGGCCTGCTGCTTCATAGTGGCGTAGACCATTACAAGGCTGAATATAGATTTGGTAAATTATGGAAATATTTTTTACAACTGTTACTAATATGGGAATGCCAAAAATAAAGGGATAAATTAGCCTTGTCCTTTTAGCAAAGTTAACAATTGTGCGCTCTTCCTCCACACTAGGATATATACTGTCATATGTTTGCTTAAAAAAATCATTTTCCTTTAAAAATGAAAAAGAGGACATTGGAGACAACTGCCTGTACTGATGACATGACAGTCCTATAATATATATATATATATATATATACAGTATATATATATATATACAGTATATATATATATATATATATATATATATATATATATATATATATATATATATATATATATATATATATACAGTGGGGCAAAAAAGTATTTAGTCAGCCACCAATTGTGTAAGTTCTCCCACTTAAAAGATGAGAGAGGTCTCCAATTTTCATCATAGGTATACCTCAACTATGAGAGACAAAATGAGAAAAAAAAATCCAGAAAATCACATTGAAGGATTTTTAATGAATTAATTGGTAAATTCCTCAGTAAAATAAGTATTTGGTCAATAACAAAAGTTCATCTCAATACTTTGTTATATACCCTTTGTTGGGAATGACAGAGGTCAAACGTTTTCTGTAAGTTTTCACAAGGTTTTCACACACTGTTGCTGGTATTTTGGCCCATTCCTCCATGCAGATCTCCTCTAGAGCAGTGATGTTTTGGGGCTATCGCTGAGCAACACAGACTTTCAACTCCCTCCAAAGATTTTCTATGGGGTTGAGATCTGGAGACTGGCTAGGCCACTCCAGGACCTTGAAATGCTTCTTACGAAGCCACTCCTTCATTGCCCGGGCGGTGTGTTTGGGATCATTGTCATGCTGAAAGATCCAGCCACGTTTCGTCTTCAATGCCCTTGCTGATGGAAGGAGGTTTTCACTCAAAATCTCACGATACATGGCCCCATTCATTCTTTCCTTTACATGGATCAGTCGTCCTGGTCCCTTTGCAGAAAAACAGCCCCAAAGTAAGATGTTTCCACCCCCATGCTTCACAGTAGGTATGGTGTTCTTTCTCCTCCAAACACGACAAGTTGAGTTTTTACCAAAAAGTTCTATTTTGGTTTCATCTGACCATATGACATTCTCCCAATCCTCTTCTGGATCATCCAAATGCTCTCTAGCAAACTTAAGACGGGCCTGGACGTGTACTGGCTAAAGCAGGGGGACATGTCTGGCACTGCAGGATTTGAGTCCCTGGCGGCGTAGTGTGTTTCTGATGTAGCCTTTGTTACTTTGGTCCCAGCTCTCTGCAGGTCATTCACTAGGTCCCCCCGTGTGGTTCTGGGATTTTTGCTCACCGTTCTCGTGGTCGTTTTGACCCTAAAGGGTGAGATCTTGCGTGGAGCCCCAGATCGAGGGAGATTATCAGTGGTCTTGTATGTCTTCCATTTTCTAATAATTGCTCCCACAGTTGATTTCTTCACACCAAGCTGCTTACCTATTGCAGATTCAGTCTTCCCAGCCTGGTGCAGGTCTACAATTTTGTTTCTGGTGTCCTTTGACAGCTCTTTGGTCTTGGCCATAGTGGAGTTTGGAGTCTGACTGTTTGAGGTTGTGGACAGGTGTCTTTTACACTGATAACGAGTTCAAACAGGTGCCATTAATACAGGTAACGAGTGGAGGACAGAGGAGCCTCTTAAAGAAGAAGTTACAGGTCTGTGAGAGCCAGAAATCTTGCTTGTTTATAGGTGACCAAATACTTATTTTACTGAGGAATTTACCAATTAATTCATTAAAAATCCTTCAATGGGATTTTCTGGATTTTTTTTCCCTCATTTTGTCTCTCATAGTTGAGGTATACCTATGATGAAAATTGAAGACCTCTCTCATCTTTTAAGTGGGAGAACTTGCACAATTGGTGGCTGACTAAATACTTTTTTGCCCCACTGTATATATATATATATATTTTTTTTTTTTTTTTTTTTTTTAATCCTTATACAGGCAGAGATCTCACCCCCCACCCCACCCCCCTCCAATGTTTGAAACAAAGTTACGCCCTTGGGATCAAGGCTGGCTTTAACTTTTCATAACATTCCAAAGCAAACCCGGAAGAGTTACATTGGCTCCTCAAAGACAGAATCAGTATAAAGTGAGTGGTTTGGGGTTGGTTTTTTTGTTTGTTTTTTTTGACAATCAGATGACATTTGGCACATTTCAGAAGGTTAAAACTTACAAAATACACAATTTTCAGTGAATGGGGACCATTACAAATTCAAACTTTTTATCTTATAAATTAGCATGTCTTTCCCATAGTTATTTTGTTAGCTAACATTAAAAACTCCCATGAAAAAGTTAAAAAGAAGGATTGAGTACCCCATCTAGCATGGGGTTACCAGGGCCCTGCCCTGAAGCCAGGACTGGGGCAGGGGTTTGACTGTAAGCTCCTGGAGATTGGCTTCTACACAGAGGTGTGTCCTGCTTACAGGCAATCCATACAAGTGCTTGGGGCCCCAGGCCACTTTGAATCACTACAGCAGTAACAATGTGGAGAGTTTGCAATGACAATGGTAGGCCGGCACAGAATTCCCTAAAGGGGCGCCATCCCCCACCTCTCACTTTGGCAAGTACCAGTACGCATCTTATGTAAACAAACAAGTGAGTGCAGCTGTATCGAAATGAAGCTAAGTTATCCATCTGGCAGTCACAGAAAAGAACAAAAGAAGCAGAGCAGCGGTATAAAACATACAAAAATAAGTTAACATATATAATAAGATGTAGTAAAAGAGACTATTACAGTAAAGAACTGGCGAAAAACAAAGACAATATTAAAAATACATGGACAATACTCAACAGTATCCTTGGAAATAAAAGCAGAAATACAAGCTACCCAACTAATATTCCAAAAAATAATAAAACGATTCAGAGTCTCAATATAGCTTCACCTGCAGATGAATTTAATAATTTTTTTGTTAACATTGGACCTAAACTGGCCCGAGAAATACCCACTACGGTGCCTACAGGTAATACAATATGCAATAACACTGCTGTAAAAGACTCCATCTTCATAAAGAACACAGACGAAAGAGAGGTCATTGAAATTGTTAAATCGTTCAAAAGTAAAACATCTACTGACAGTGATGGTATTGACATGCTACTAGTCAAAACTATTATCGAATGCATAGTAAAACCACTGACGTATATCTGTAACCTGTCTCTCCAATCAGGTATATTTCCCAATGCAATGAAAATAGCTAAAGTAATTCCGATATACAAGACGGGCGACAGAGGGGAACTCTCAAACTATAGACCAATTTCACTATTACCGCAATTTTCCAAGATACTTGAAAAAATATTCTATGAGAGAATTGACAACTTCATACTGAAGAATGATTTATTATGTGAGCAGCAATATGGGTTCAGACACAAGAGGACAACTGCATATGCCCTAATGGAATTTACAGAAAAAGTATCAACAGCCATTGAAAATAAAGAGTATTCAGTTGGAGTATTCCTAGATCTTAAAAAAGCATTTGATACAGTAGATCATAATTTATTATTAAAGAAACTACAAAATTATGGTATTAGAGGGGTAGCACTATCCTGGTTAAGTAGTTACTTAAAGAATAGATATCAGTATGTATGTGTTAGCAACAAAAACTCAGAGTTGCTGAAGGTCACCTGTGGAGTCCCACAGGGTTCAGTTTTGGGACCATTATTATTCAATATGTATATAAACGATATATGTAAAGTTTCTGAAAAAATGGACTTAATATTGTTTGCCGATGACACTAATCTGCTATGCAGTGGAAACAATTTGGAACAACTTCTGGATACACTCGGAAAGGAATTAGGAAAGCTTAAACTGTGGTTTGATTCAAACAAATTAACGCTCAATTTAAGTAAGACAAAATTTATAGTCTTTAACAACCATCACAACAACCCAGTACCCAAACTCAATGTAAATGGTGTAGAGATTGAAAGGGTATCTGAAACTAAATTCCTTGGAGTAATAATTGATAACAAACTGTGTTGGAAGTCACATATTAATTATATTAAAGGTAAAGTATCCAAATCAATTGCAATATTACACAGAGTGAAATATTTGCTGAATCAACCCACACTATACACCTTGTATCATTCATTAATACTCCCATACATGACATATTGTAATGAAGTATGGGGAAATACATATAAAACAAACATATACCCACTCTTTATGCTTCAAAAGAGAGCTATTAGAATAATAAACAAAGCAGCTTACAGGGAACCAACAAACCCACTTTTTCTCAAACAAAAAACTCTCAAGTTGAAAGATCTGGTTGACTTTAAAACCGCAATAATAATGTTCAAAGTGAAGAATTTATCACTGCCCGCAAATATCCAAAAGTTGTTCCAAACAAGGGAGAAACGATATCACTTCAGAGGAACATGTATATTTCAAAAGCCTACAGTGAGAACTGTCATAACCCGAGTGTCGGTTCTGGCCACACTCGGGTCTCATATCTTTTTGTTCCCTGGCTTTGGCAGCTGAGGGTTCCTTCCAGCTCCTCGGGCTCTTATTGCGAAGGCGCCCGGGGGAGCTCCCTGCTGTCAAAGTCAGCTGCTGCTCTGCTGTCATTAGCAGCAGCTGTGCCGCGTTGGGGTCATTAGCCGCCAGAGATATAAGCGGGTGCTAAATGTCCTCCAGCGCGGCAGTCTCTGTTATATCCTGTTATGATCACCTGCTATGCTCTTCTGTATGTTCAGCCACGTTCCGTCGTGCTCCTGTTATTCTCAGGTATGTTCCTTTGAGACCTTACTCTCACTGTTGTCCGTCTGGCGCATCGGGTGTCCCCCGGTTCAGACGTCACCCAGCCACTGTATGTGTTCTGTGAGTGTTCTGCCTTATCCTCAATAAATTACCACTGCAAACTCTCTGGTGACTGAGGCGTCTTGTGACGGTCCGTGAGGGCCATCGTGACAGTAGACTGCCGCCAGACGCCCGGAGAGGAGGCGTTGCATCGAGACGCCATTCACCGTGTAGTTTGCAGTAGTGGACTGTTTGTTCCTACCTGTCTGGGTGCCGTGTTGAAGCATGCCATCGTGGAGGTCTCGTGCTCGGAGGCAGGACGCTGTTCTCGCTGACACCCTCGAGCGCGTGGACAGAGTCCTTGTCGCCGCCTCCCTCCTCGAATACAACAGCGAAGTGCCCTGGTACCTGGACCTAGCCGAGGAAATTCTGGATTCTCTCCCCCACTTCACTAATCATCCAGAGGTAAGCGTGAGGAGAGATGACATCGCCGCCCAGCGTGAGATACTCCGAGGGCTGGAGGGAAATCCTGGCAGGAAGCTGAAGCGGAGGAGACGTCGCCCCTCGCTTCGGGATCCCGCTCCTGCCTCCGTTCCGGCCCGGGAGTTCGCACCACCCGGAGGTCTTTTCCCATCGGGCTTGTCGTCACTCGGGATTCCCCCAGAGAAGCTGCAGATGACAGCAGAAGAGATCTGGGACTGGGTGGCTGCTGCTTGCTCCGCTAAGAATCCTCCGGCGTGTATGAAGCATGTGGTGGCGGCGGTCAGACTGGTGGAGAGGAATCCAGCGCTGCGTGAGTTTCCTGAGTTTGCTGACTTGCTTGCCGCCGTTTCTGCTCAGGAACGGCGATTTCCGGACCTCACCTTCGCCTCACCCCCTACAAGGAACCGTCGTCACTCTGGCTTCCAACCTCGGCTAGAGCCCCGTCTGGATGCTGTCCCGGGTCACCGCAAGGGCTCAACCCCCCACACAGCTGTCACTCCCGCGCCTCGTCAGAGGGGAATCCCCGCAGCCTCGTCTTCTCCCGGGCCCTCGCCTGCTGTCCCGTCAGCGCTCCATGCCCGACTGACCCCGGCTGTCGCCCCCTCCTCCTCCTTGCCTATCCTGGCTGCTGTGTGTCACGAGAGCTCCGTTTCGGCGAGCTTCATCCCGGATCCGCCTCGAGTGGCCTCATCTCGTCTTCCCAGAGGGCCCTCTGTCGCCATCCAGTGGGGAAAGGAAGGAATGATGTCCCCCACAGCGGAGACCATCTTACCCTTAGGGGAAAGGCGAGTGCATGATAATTCCTCTTCTTTTGACATTGTCTTGCCTTGTCTGACTCCTAGGGGTGGAGTTCGGGGTATGCAGCCCCCCGAGCTCCCTCCACCCGCTGTGGATGAAAGTAATAACCCTGCTTCCTCTGTGTCTCCCCCCGCTGAGCGGTCCTCGACGTCAGACCAACGTCGCTGGATGAGGAGGGGGCCTGCGGTTCTGGAGAGCCTGGTTCCGGTTCCGCAGCCACGCCATGGGCGGAGGAGGAGAGCGGACTGCAGCGTGGAGCCATCGCCGATGAAGAAGCGTCCCCGGCGTTCCACGGAGGAGCGGTCCGGTCCAGCAGGGCGAGATTCTCCTGCCACCACGCCGTGCGGGCCACCGGCGTGGACATTGGTGCCGGAGGACTCTCTAGCTGCACGCACCATCATGCCAGCTGCGGAGCCCGACGCAACTGAGTGGGAGCCTGAGGACAACCTCCTGACTTCTGAGCCCGGATCATCGCAGTCCTGGACGGCGTCAGAACCCGAGCTCAGGCAAGTGCTCTGTTTTATCTTTCTTCTTCACCTTTTAGAGCACTTTTGCCTGTCTCAAGGGGAGATGAGCCGGGTGCAGCCGCCCGCTGCGTCCGAGCTTATCTCGCCGGGTTCTGGCGCTGCCGGTGATCCTGATCCCGGGTTTTCTCTCTTGTGTGAGTCTTCTCCCAGGGTCGCCGGCGAGGGGCTGCTCTCGCCTGCTGCGCCAGAGGTTCCGGTTTCGGGGTTGGAGGTCGAGTCTGGTGCCACGCCGACCGGGTCCACGGGGAGTGCTGTTCCGGTCCAGTTGGGGTCCACCGGGAGTGCTGTTCCGGAGGCCCAATCGGGGTCCACCGTGGGTTTGGTTCCGGAGGCCCAATCGGGGTCCACCGTGGGTGCTGCACCAGCAGGTCCTAGGTTCGGTGAGGGAGCTGCAGATCCCCAGCCACCGGATGCTGGACAGGCTCGTTTTCTTCTTCACTCTCATCTCCATTGTCATCCTCCTCGTCTCCCTGAGGCCCGCTGCCCATGTTCACCTGGGGCCGTTGGGGTTCCGATTGCTTCGCCCGGTTCTCCCTCATCTCTCCCCTTTTCAGCGGAACCGCCGGCTACTTTGACTCAACGGTTCTGGTGGGCTAGCGATGCGGGTCGGCCGCCCGAAAGACTGTCTCGCCAATTTGGCTTTCTGGGTCGGCCTCCCGACATTTTGGACTCCCTGTGTGGCGACCTGGTCCGGCCGCCTGAGATTCTCTGCTTCCGAGCATGGGACCGGGGTAGGCCGCCCGAACTGTTCTTTCTCCCCCTGCCTGTTTTGTGGCCTCCTGTTGCCGGTCGGCCCCCCGAACTTTCTGCCTCCGCCCCTCTGGGTCAGAACTACACTCTTCCCGGGGTTTCTGTTTGTCTGTGAGACTGTTGGGGTGGTGGTGGGGGGGGGGGGTTGATCTGTGTTTTTTGTGGCTCACTCCTTTCTTGTTCCAATGTTTGGTGGTCCTTTCCCTCCACCTTATGTCAATTCGTTGTTTGCCTATATACAGTATATTGCCTGTGGTTTTGTTGTTACCCACGTTTAAGGGATTATGTTTTTTTTTTTCTATAGCCTTGTTGGTTGTTTGTCTCTCTCCCTCCTGCCAGCACCCCATCCACCCACCCTAGGGGGGTGGGGGGGGGGGCTTGGGTGTTACTCTGGCCGCTCAGAGCTCGGCCTTGAGGGGGAGGTACTGTCATAACCCGAGTGTCGGTTCTGGCCACACTCGGGTCTCATATCTTTTTGTTCCCTGGCTTTGGCAGCTGAGGGTTCCTTCCAGCTCCTCGGGCTCTTATTGTGAAGGCGCCCGGGGGAGCTCCCTGCTGTCAAAGTCAGCTGCTGCTCTGCTGTCATTAGCAGCAGCTGTGCCGCGTTGGGGTCATTAGCCGCCAGAGATATAAGCGGGTGCTAAATGTCCTCCAGCGCGGCAGTCTCTGTTATATCCTGTTATGATCACCTGCTATGCTCTTCTGTATGTTCAGCCACGTTCCGTCGTGCTCCTGTTATTCTCAGGTATGTTCCTTTGAGACCTTACTCTCACTGTTGTCCGTCTGGCGCATCGGGTGTCCCCCGGTTCAGACGTCACCCAGCCACTGTATGTGTTCTGTGAGTGTTCTGCCTTATCCTCAATAAATTACCACTGCAAACTCTCTGGTGACTGAGGCGTCTTGTGACGGTCCGTGAGGGCCGTCGTGACAAGAACAACCACCAAGCAACACTGTATTTCAGTGCAAGGAGTCAGATTATGGAACGATTTTGGACCTGAATTAAAATCATGTACAACGCTTGGACAATTTAAACAAAAACTAAAGGAAGAAATACTCCAAACATATTTACAAGACGACATGTAAACTCACATAAGGATTGACATATCCAGCCTGTATTGTGTTGTAGCTTAGTTTTTTTTTTTTTTGTTTTTTTTTTCTCTGTGACATTTTGTCTTAGATTTGTTTTGAATAGTAACCACTTAACTTAGCTTAGTTTTCTTTTCTTTTTTTTTTTTCTCTCAGTCACATTTTGTCTTAGCTTTGTTTTAAATTGTAATCGCTCTTGTCTTGTTTTCTCTTTTTTCTCTTTTGAATTCTTGGATGGAATATGGGTGGGCAATATAAGCTGCGGCTTCAGCCATCACCCATTTCGGATAACTCACGTGGAATTGTATAGAAGAAGGAGTCTTTGTCTAATTTGACCTTGTTGTTATATTATACAGTTTCTTTTAACCTGTACTGTACTATCCGAAATAAATAAATAAATTCATTCATTCATATATGTTGAGTAAGCTTTGTGGTTTTATGATACTGAAATGCTGGTTGGAGGGGCCCCGTGTGAATTTTTCCCAGGGCCCCAACAGACTGTAGAATCACCTCTGCTTCTACCCATGGAACACAAGCATCTGACCATCATTTGTGCCTGTTCAAGTGATGGTTCAGTGTACTTGCCCTTTTTGGAGTATCTCACTGGTGTGCTGGGAAGTGCTCTTCTTGGAGACTTTGTTGTACTACTGGGGAACTTCAGCAGGTACATGAGCAGTGACAGGATCTGTTCAACCAATGCTGATCAAAATTCAGGAGGAGCACTGTGGTTTTCATCCTGGTCATGGAACATTGGACCAACTCTCTGCCCTCTCAAGGATCCTTGAGGTTTTCATGGGAGTTTGACCAACCAATCTACATGTGTTCTGTGGACTTGGAGAAAGAATTTGACCACATACCTCGTGGTTTCTTGTTGGTTGTGGGGGGGGGGGGGGGCTTCAGTGCTGCAATCCATCTGGTCCACACAGCTTTTGTAAGAGTTTAGTTTGTATTGGCAACGAGTCAAACTATTTCCCAGTAGGAGTTGGACTCACTGATCCTGTTCCTAATTTTTATGGACAGGATTTTGAGACACAGGCAAGGAACAGAGGGTGTCATGTTTTTGTGGCCACATAATTTCATCTCTGCTGTTTTATAGATGATGTGGTTCTGTTGGTTTCATGGAGCAATGAGCTACGGGTCTGAATAGAATTGGTACCTCCAAGTCCATGGTCCTCAGCAAGAAAAGGGTGGATTGTCCTCTCCAGAACAGGGACAAGCTCCTGCCCCAAGTGTAGGAGTTCAAATATCTCAGCTTATTCATGAGTGAGGGAAGAATGAAGTGGGAAATTGACAGATGGATCAGAGCAGCATCTGCAATGATGTGGATGTTGTACTGGTCTGTTGCGCTGAAGAGGGAGCTGAGCTCTATAGCAAAGCTGTCGATTTACTGGTGCATCTATGTTCCTACCCTCACCTGTGGTCATGAACTTTAGTTTATCACAAAAAGGAGATCATGGATACAAGCTGCTTTCTCAGTATGGTGGCTGGACCCACCCTTAGAGATAGGGTGAGGAGTTCAGTCAGCCAAGAGAACCTGATCAGGATGCTGGTGGAACAAATAACTGGATTCTCCTCCACCACTGGTTATCAGTGTTCAGTGGTAGTAAATCACTGAGCACATCAGTAGCTGAGCTAGGAGTGAATGGTCACAACAGAAATGAAATGTCTCAGGCCTGGCCCTCCGGAGGTCCAACTTTAACTCTGTTGCGGCAGCCCCTGCAGCAGGCATGATGGTAGGTGCAGTCTCGGGACCCCCCCTCCCAGTGAAGCAACCCATGCAGGTGGCTCGTCCGGTGTGAATACAGGAGGTCGGTTCTCCGCTGGCACGGGATCCTGCTCTGTTGAGGCAAAGGGACACTCCACCGTCGACACAGGCTTCAGCTCAGTCCCAGTGCTCTCCCTCCATCCAGACCATGACTGCGGGACTGGAACAAGGTCCTCCAGGGCCGCAGGCTCCCTCGTCATCTGGCGGCTCAGTCCTGGGGCCGACGGACAATCAAGGGGAAACGGAGGAGACATGGAGAGAGCAGGTGAACAGTCTATAGCTGCAGCAGATGGTGAGGACTCGGGGGACTGCATAGTTTGAGCGTCCCCACCAGGAATCAGGCAAGACAATTTATATTTACTGGATGAGAGTGAAAAACACTTGCCTGAATTTCCAGGGTGTGATGTCTTCTGCTGCAGCTGGTTGGGAATCAGCCCTTTCTGTGACTTCAGCAGTTTTGGGCCCCTGAGAGGAACATGGAGGAGCCACCCCTGCAGACACGGCGACGGGTAGAGCCAGGGAAAAAACTGCCGGGTCCTCAACAGCAGGAGGACATGTCGAGGAGACGGGAGTCGCAGCAGATAAGAAGAAGAAGGAAGCTGACGGGACTGCTGGCAAAGGAGCTGCTGTAGGGATTGTCTGACTCGGCGCAGGAGAAACTGCTGCCTGAGAGGTGGAGGCATTCCTCGGGCGAGATTTCCCTAAGCGACGGTGGGAAGCAGGAGGCGGAGACGTCGGCTCATGGCGAAGTGGGAGAGGCCCCAGAGTCAGGGGACGCTCACTCATCAGCTCAAACTCCGTGCGCCCCAGTGAAACCTCCTCCAGCACCTGGGCAAGCTCCGGGAGGAGCCATGGCTTATATTCTAGTAGAAGCTCTGTCTCTGCTAATGTGACCCACCTGCACTCCTCCAGCTCCTCGGCTGATGGTGTGGGCCAGTGTTTGGGAGGAGGAGGCAGAGCTGCCGCCAGAGAGTGGCGAGAGGCTGGAGGCTTCCGTGGACGTGGACGCTTGCTCTTTGTTGGCGCAGGCACGGACATTGGAGTGGTTCGCCCCACCCCATGACTCATAGTTTGTGGGGCGACTAAGGAAAGAAGTAGGTCAGCAAGCTCCGGGTGGTCCCACAGGCTGGGGCATGCCTCGAGTAGCTGTACTGCACCCTCCAGACACTCTCAGGCTGCCTCGGGGGTATGGGAGGCATGAGCCTCCTTAAGGATGTCCCCCACAATACTCACAGCCCACCGCTCAATTTCACTCAGACCAAGAGTTGGAAATTCCAGGATGGCTGACATGGCGAGACCTTTGGTGAGAAACAAACCTGGGGAGGAGTAGGAGAAAACGGTGAACCCTTGCTGGAGTTTTTAAATTGGCCGGGTCCCCTTTTGGCCAGGTCCTACTGCCCAAATCGCCAAACCACAGGTGAGTGAAAAAATAACCACAAACTGCAGCTGGGTCTCTAACTGGCTGAAGTCTTCTGTCATGAATTGCCCCTTGGGGCAGAGAGGGGAGACCCAGACGCTGAACTGCAGTTTGTGATATTTATTAAAGAAACACAAAAAGTCCAAACGGTGCACAAACACAAAAGCCAAGTAGTGCAAAAAGCAAAACTTATGAATGGCAGGAGGAAAACAGGATACACATGGATAATAAACGTCAGAACGGGACAGGGTTCTGACACAAACGATTCTTGAGACTCCGGCAATAAAGGGAAAAACTAAACGCCCTTAAATAGGGCCAGAAACAAATGAACACAAATTGTAACAGGTGTGAATCAGATAAGCAGGCTGGAGGAGGGGATGACAATCAGCTGTGAGCCATGAGGAGAGGAGACGGGGCTGACAGTTTGACAGGGGCACCGCCCACAACCAGGGAAAAACCTAGAAGTGCCTCAGAGAGAGAGAGAGAGAGAGAGAGAGAGAGAGAGAGAGAGAGAGAGAGAGAGAGAGAGAGAGAGAGAGAGAGAGAGAGATTTTGATTTTTAAAAGATCTTTAATAAACACACTTGTCCATCATTCAATACAATTTCTATGTCATGCTATATTACACAGAAAAATTATTCCCCCAAAAAACGCCCAAACAAAAGCTGCCCATCACGAACTAAACAGAGGACATCCTCCAGGGACCAGAGGGTCCTGAAACCTTCCACATCCCTATTCCCCATAAAAAACTGAAAGTCCAGCCTGATTCTGGCTTTAAGTAGCCTCACAAATAAAACTTTGACATCAACATCATTCTCAACATTCTCAAGTTTCCTTCTCCGGCTTACATAAATAGCCAACTTTGCCTGCCCTAAAGCAAAGTTCAGTAGTTGACACTTCTGCTTAAAACAACGATTGTACATAAAACCACAAATGAAAACTTGCTTAGAGAAAACTTCCTTAAAAATGTGAAAAAGTTCTGTGAGAAGTTCAAAGAGAGCACTCAGACGCTGACATTCAGTAAAACAATTAAAAACTGTCTCCCTAGAGGAACAAAAAACACACTGATCACTGACACTGCTGTTAGTCACAGAAACAAAAGCATTGACTGCTATAATACCATGCAGGACCCTCCACTGTAAGTCTCCATGCCTCTTAGGGAGAGGGGCTTTATAAAGAGCCCTCCAGGCAGGCCGATGCCCTTTTTCTAGTCTAAAATAGGCTCTCCATGGAGTGTCCACACAGGTGTTCAATCTGTCTTTGTTGAGTGCCATCACCACCAGTCTGTAGAGTGCCTTACCACTGGCTCCTCCAAAGTCCACACCAGTGGGAGCACAGAAAGCCAGTAAGGAGCAAGGAGAGACGTCAAAGTCCATACAAAGCGTGAGAGAGGGAAAAGGGTCCGTGCTTTCTGGCTGCAGCGTGCCATTGCCAAAATCCATGAGTAGGGAGCGCTCAAGTCCATGAAGCTTCTGTTTCCAGTGTGCAAGAAGGCCATTGATGAAGCGATTTGATCTGACACCAAGATGAGCTGCTAAAGCTGAGGCGTTGTTGAGGCCAGGACCAGCCAGTTCCACCACTTGCTTCAGAGTGAGAACATTCCTGGAACACAGCCTATCAAGGAAGGTCCTTCCAACTCCCGGCAGGACACCAAGGCGACCACCAAAAACCAGCGGCTCCCTCAACAACCAGTGGAGGGAATCACATGGCCCTCTTTGTTTTTTAAAAAGAGTCCATACTGAAAAAAGACTGCGGTAAAAACTGGGCAAAGACAGTGCACTAGAGTTCTTAAAATCCATAAAAAACACAGGGAGATCTAGCCCAAGCCCAAGGACTCTCTGTAAAATAACACAGGCCAAAGGCCTCCATACCAGGTCCTGGGGGCCCGTCAGCAGTCTCTGTATGAAAGTCAGTCTAAAAGCAGCACCTCTACTAGCTAAATGAACCACTCCTTGCCCCCCTTCCTCTTTGGGAAGAAATAACAGGGCTTGAGGGACCCAGTGGAGTCCACCCCCCCAAAAAAAGTCCACCATAACAGACTGGATTTTTGACAACAAACCAGCAGGGGAGTCCATGCACATGAGGCGGTGCCACAGGGATGAGGAAACAAGATTATTTAAAATGAGCACTCTTCCTCTAAAAGATATTCTTGGCATTAGCCACTTCCACTTGTTTAGTCTCCCGTTGATTTTCTCTATGACCCCATCCCAATTTTTTTGCTCAAACTGCTGATTTCCAATAAAGACACCAAGATACTTAAACCCTCCTTTTTTCCAAATCAGCCCACCAGGCAGCGTAAGCTGATTTTCTAGGTTTCCCCCCACCATCAGAGCCTCGCTTTTTCCCCAGTTTATTTTTGCAGAGGAAAGTTGGCCAAAAAGATTGACACTCCTAACCAGAACGTCAATGTCACTCTGCTTGTTTAGCAGAATGACTACATCATCTGCATAGGCCGACAGCTTGAACGTGGTGTCACAGCCAGGAAAAGTAACTCCTGATAGATCCCTTCTCAAGCAGTGAAGCAAAGGCTCTATGGCGAGGGAGTACAGCATCCCTGAGAGAGGGCAGCCCTGCCAAACCCCCCTCTGGACTTTTAAAGGGGCAGACAGGCCCCCATTTATCTTCAGCACACTCTCAATGTCACTGTACAAGACCCGTATCCTGGCTATGAAGCCTGGGCTGAACCCAAAAGCAGCTAAAACTGTCCATAAATATTGGTGTTCAACCCGGTCAAACGCCTTTTCCTGGTCAATTGAAATCAAACCAGTTTCTACCGCCAATGAACCAGAGACCTCCAAAACATCCCGAATTAAAGTGACGTTGTCACTAATCAGCCTGCCAGGCACACAGTAAGTCTGGTCTACATGAATGAGCTCGCTCATCACCTTTCTCAGTCTTCGGGCCAGAGCTTTTGAAAGAATCTTATAGTCTGTGCAGAGCAGAGAGACTGGCCTCCAGTTCTTTAGGCTCTGTAGGTCCCCTTTTTTCGGCAACAGTGTGATGATGGCCCTCCTGCAGGTCGTGGGTAGGGTCCCCCTTTTCAAGCTATCTTGGAGAACCTCCAGCAGGTCTGGACCAAGCAGGGGCCAGAATTCCTTAAAAAAGTCCAAAGAGAGACCATCTATGCCTGGTGATTTTCCATTCTGGAGGCTCATTAGCGCCGTATGCAGCTCAGACAGAGACAGTGGAGCATCCAAGCTGGCAACAAGGTCCTCTGAGAGCGCTGGAAGACCATCAAGGAAAACCTGGCCCAGTGACGTGTCTTCCCTCCACTCTGCTCTAAACAATTCACTGTAAAAGCTAGCAGGGTATTTCCTGATCTCTGCTGCTGTGGAGATTGTTCTCCCGTCATTGTCCAACAAGGAGTGAATGAGTTTTCTCTGTCCATTTTTCCCCTCCAGTCCAAAAAAGTACTGGGAGGGCGAGTCCATCAGAGCTACATCCATGTAGCGTGAGCGGACCAGAGCACCCTGTGCGGTGACCCCTAGCAGGCTAGCCAAGGCTGACCTTTTTGACTTAAGAGCCTCTAAGTGCTCTTGTTTTCCTGTAGAACTGAGCAACTCCTCTAGCTCTACCACCTCAGTCTCCAGAACTTTCAAGGATTGGGTCAAGCTACGAGTGACATTTTGAGTGTACTGTTGGCAGAGTTGTTTTATCTGTGCCTTACCAAAATCCCACCACATTTGGAGAGAACTAAAAGAAGGTTTTTGTTCCCTGTGTGACTTCCATACATCATGAAAAACTCCTTTAAAAAACACATCATTTAAAAGTGTATTATTAAAATGCCAAAAAGCACTCTTACACTTTACATTTTCAATAAAAACAGAACAAAACAGCAGGCAGTGATCAGTGAAACCAACAGGACAGATACAACTATTTTTAAAAACACTCATTTGATGTTTAAACCCATAAAAATGGTCTAACCTTGCCATAGATAAAAGGTTATCTTTAGCATGGCTCCAGGTGTACTGCCTCTGGTCCCCATGATGTGATCTCCACACATCGGCCATTTCATGTGTCTTCACCAGTTCTCTCAGCCTATTGGCAGAAGCAGGGTAAGGCTCCTGATGGTTCCTGTCTAGTCTGTGGTTTAATGTACAGTTAAAATCACCCCCCCAGAAATAAAAAACTATTTGGATTACAGGATCTAACCGTATCTGATAGCACATCAAAGACCCTGATCCTCTCTGCTCTCTGTGTTGGCACATACACGTTTATAAAAACCAAGTTCACGTTTTCAAACTGTACCTTTAGCAAGAGTACATGTCCTTTCACCACCTCTTCTACCTCATAAGAGACAGGCACACAACCCCTAGAGAAAAGTACAGCCACCCCTCCACTGTTATTGGATTTGTGGCTAAAAAAAATGCAGCCATCCCACTCTTTTCTCCACTGGCTCTCAATGTCTACAGTGCTGTGAGTCTCCTGGACCATCAGCACGTCAAGTTTCTTTAAATTAAAAAGCTTGTATAAAGAGGCCCTTTTTACATCATCCCTGGCCCCGTTTATATTTAGAGTGCCAATTCTAAGGTGGGGCATTAAAAAGGATAAAAATAAGGTACAGTAAAAAAACACACACATAGCATAAAAGGGAAGAAACAAACTAAGAGTCAACATGACTGTTAGTAATTTATGATTTCAGTTTAACAACCAGTTTCTTTAAACGATATATTTCCTGATCAGTGAAAGTCTCATTCCCATCATTCAGTTTCATAAACTTGCGAGCTGATGCCACAAATAACTCCAGATCTGGAAAGTAATTTTCCACTTTAACAGCTCTGCTCCCCTTAGTCACCTGGAGAAATTTCCTAATTTTGGTAAAACAATAGGAGCTTTGCTCCTCCTGCGTCTGCATCAGTTCAGACTCAGCTCCACTTTCCTCAGAAGTGCTCTCATCCAGTAATTCTAAATTCCCAACCCTACTAGATTTAGCAGAGCTCTGCAAGTTTTCAGCACTTTTTCTTTTTTGTGCAGCTTTAAAAGGATCCTCCTCAACAAAATTACATTCCTGCATTTCTTCGTCAAATGCAACGTTTGTCATGCAGTGTTTACTCTGAGTGTCCGCCACAGCCTCAAACCGCTCCTCCCCCGCCTGCAAAGTCTGTTCATTCATGTTCTTTCGTTTAACTGCACTCATTTCGCCCTCCACCTCTTTACTCCGGGTGACAGGCTCGTCACAATGATCGGAGCTGCCGCCAGACAGAAATTCCCCACCATCACTGTTTGGGGGGGCAACTACCGCGCCTGCCGCGGCCACCCCAGCAGAGGTGGCCGCGGCCGCCCCAACACAAGCGGACGCGGATGCGGACGCTCCCGAAGAAGCAGAAGCAGAAGCGGACGCGGCCGCAGCCGTGACCGCCCCAGCAAAAGTGGGCGCCGCAGCGGCATCCGCCGCACCACATGTAGCACTACCCTCCGGACCACCAGAAACAGCGGCGTCACCTTTCTTACTGCCAGTGTTCTTTGTGTTCACCTTTTCAGGACATGATCTAATGAGATGGCCCTCTGCACCACACGCAAAACACTTCATGGTTTCGGATGTTGCAAAGACTAAGTAGCTAAAGCCCTCAATCCTGAAGTTAAAAGACACATTCAGTTCTGCAGAGCTGTCTTTTAACACCATGAAACACTGCCTCCTGTGACACACGACATGCTTCAGCAGGGCTGATTTACTACCCAGTGAGACCATTCTGATGGGGGAAAAAAATTGGCCAAAACGGGACAATTCTCTTATCAGCTGATCGTTTTTAATGAAAGGAGGAGCATTAGAGATGGTGATCCTCCTAGAAGGGTTCGCCAGCGGTAGAACAGGAGTAAAAGTGTCATTTATGACAACTCCCTGTTCCACCACCTGATCAGCTTTTTCAGTGGAATCCAGGAAGATGACAATTGCGCTGTTCATCCTTGACGCTGACTTTATACCGTCATGCCCAACCACCTGTCCTACAGCGAGGCCAGCCTCTTCCACAGAACAGGGAACTGTCGGCAGGATTCTCACGCCATGCCGCCGGGTCAAGCGCTCGAACTCCACACCACCGTCAAACACCGGCATGATGCCGACCGGGAAAAACGGGCAGCAGAAGCTACCGTTCCCCGACACACTCACTCCAACACTCACACCCCAGCACACACACACTCAAACCACTAAATACTAAACACACACACCTCAACACACACGATAGAGAAAAGTTAGAAAAAAACAAAGTTTAGAGTACTCACTCAACGCCACTCCACACCCCTGCTCCCACAAACGCTCACGCATGCGCACGAGAGAGAGAGAGAGAGAGAGACTTGACTTTGAAAAAAGCCTTTATTGCACACTTCAAAAAAATGTAAGCACACCAACATCATTCCTCCAAGTGTGTCACATTGGAAAAAGTGCAAACTGAAATGTCCCCCCCCCACACACACACAACACAGAGCAGTCCCTGCAGTCCACCTATTCAAAGATCCAGTTCTGTGACAGTCAATTAAATGTCATATACCAGTCTGTTCCAACAATATCCCAAAAATGGGTAAAACAGGCAGAGGAACGACCGCCATTCATTCCTCCTGTCGGGCGCGCTTGACCGGCGTTCCCCCTGCTGCTTTACGCAGGGCTGTCAGGTGTTTCTTGAGGCGATAACGCTTCCTTTCATCCAGGAGGTCCAGACCAACCTGCCTTCTTAGCACATCCACAGACTTAATGAATTTATCAGTGTCACTGAAGTAGTCAGCGACCCTAATGGCTTTGTTATAGGTTTTCATCCAGAAATGCATTTATTTCTTCCAGTGAATACAAACTCATGTTTGTACAGCATTTTGCCTCAATAGACTCAGCATTAGACACAGTGTCGTTGTCAGATTCCATTTCCTCGGCAGCACCACTCAGCTGACTGCTTGGTTCTCCCGGGCCAGTGGATTCATCATGGGCCACATTTTCTTGGACGCCACCCTCAGCAGCTGACTGTCGCTGTTCCATCCCCCGCTGTGTAACGGTAGCAGCCGCCGGAAGCACAGCCGCTGATGTCACACAGCAAGATTCTGACGCACCATCAGATCGGTGCTCCGTCCCCTCCTCCAAAGCGGCAGCAGCTGGCGGAGGCACAGACGCTGACGTCACACAGCGAGATGATTGTGACGCACCACCAGTGACCTTTTTGGCGACATCGCCATCCACGCTCCCGACCGCAAACTGGGCCGCGTGCGGCGCAGCCGGGCCGTCCACAGACACAGCGGCAGGCTCCGGAGCAGGGGTAGTGGGAGCGGAGGCTGCGCCGCCGTCCGCAGCTGCGGCGTGAGCGGAGGACTCCCCGGCGGCACCATCCGGGGCGCCATCAGGGCCCTCCGCCTGCTGCCTGTGCGGACAAGCGAACCGTTTATGGCCCACGTCTCCACATTCAAAACACTTCATCTGTCCCGAGCTCACATACACCATGTAAGATCCGTCCCCGTGCTTGACCCTGAAGGACACTTCTAGAGTCTGAGTGGGCGAGTCGAGAAACATGAACACCTGCTGCCTGAGCGATTTCACATGTTTGAACTTGGTGGCCTTGCATCCCAAAGGCAGAGTTGTAAACGGGCCCACAAACTTCCCAAATCTGCGGAGCTCCGTCGCCAGCTGCTCATCAGTGATGAAAGGTGGAACACCTGAGACGGAGATTCTCGTTGATGGGACAGATAAGGGGGACACCTGTACATACATTTCCCAGATCACCACACCGCTTACAATCAGGGTGTGAACATCGTCTTCAGCCGCCAGAAACACCATCACAGCTCTATTCATTCGAGAAGCAACCCAAACCACGTCAGGGCCCACCTGCTCGGCCACAGCCTCCAGGACCTCCTCCACACACACAGAGAGAGAGAGAGAGAGAGAGAGAGAGAGAGAGAGAGAGAGCTTGGAAAAAAGCCTTTATTGCACACTTCAAAAAATGTAAGCACACCAACATCATTCCTCCAAGTGTGTCACATTGGGAAAAGTGCAAACTGAAATGTTCCCCCCCACACACAACACAGAGCAGTCCCTGCAGTCCACCTATTCAAAGATCCAGTTCTGTGACAGTCAATTACAGTCAATTAAATGTCATATACCAGTCTGTTCAAACAATATCCCAAAAATGGGTAAAACAGGCAGAGGAACAACCACCATTCATTCCTCCTGTCGGGCGCGCTTGACCGGCGTTCCCCCTGCTGCTTTACGCAGGGTTGTCAGGTGTTTCTTGAGGTGATAACGTTTCCTTTCATCCAGGAGGTCAAGACCAACCTGCCTTCTTAGCACATCAACAGACTTAATGAACTTATCAGTGTCACTGAAGTAGTCGGCGACCCTAATGGCTTTGTTATAGGTTGTGTCCAGGAATGCATTTATTTCTTCCAGTGAATACAAACTCGTGTTTGTACTGCATTTTGCCTCAATAGACTCAGTATTAGACACAGTGTCGTTGTCAGATTCCATTTCCTCGTCAGCACCACTCTGCTGACTGCTTGGTTCTCCCGGGCCAGTGGATTTATCATGGGCCACATTTTCTTGGACGCCACCCTCAGCAGCTGACTGTCGCTGTTCCATCCCCTGCTGTGTAACGGTAACAGCCTCCGGAAGCACAGCCGCTGATGTCACACAGCGAGATTCTGACGCACCATCAGGTCGGTGCTCCTTCCCCTCCTCTGAAGCGGCAGCAGCTGGCAGAGGCACAGCTGCTGACGTCACACAGCGAGATGATTGTGACGCACCTTCAGGTCAGTGCTCCGTCCCCTCCTCCGAAGCGGTAGCGGCTGCCGGCGGCACAGCTGTTGACGTCACACAGCGAGATGATTGTGAGGCACCATCAGTGACCTTTTTGGCGACATCGCCATCCACGCTCCCGACCGCAAGATGGGCCGCTGCCGGGCCGTCCACAGACACAGCAGCAGGCTCCGTAGCAGGTGCAGTGGGAGCGGAGGCCGCGCCGCCGTCCGCAGCTGCGGCATGAGTGGAGGGCTCGCCGCCGGCACCATCCGCGGCCCCATCAGGGCCCTCCGCCCGCTGCCTGTGCGGACAAGCGAACCGTTTATGGCCCACGTCCCCACATTCAAAACATTTCATCTGTCCCGAGCTCGCATACACCATGTAAGATCCGTCCCCGTGCTTGACCCTGAAGGAGACTTCCAGAGTCTGAGTGGGCGAGTTGAGAAACATGAACACCTGTCGCCTGAACGATTTCACATGTTTGAACTTGGCGGCCTTGCATCCCAAAGGCAGAGTCGTAAACGGGCCCGCAAACTTCCCAAATCTGCGGTGCTCCGTTGCCAGCTGCTCGTCAGTGATGAAAGGTGGAACACCTGAGACGGTGATTCTCGTTGATGGGGCAGATAAGGGGGACACTTGTACATACATTTCCCTGATCACCACACCGCTTACAATCAGGGTGTGGACATCGTCTTCAGCCGCCAGAAACACAACCACAGCTCTATTCATCTGGGAAACCACGCAGACCGCGTCAGGGCCCACCTGCTCGGCCACAGCCTCCAGGACCTCCTCCACAGTAACTTCGCTGTCCGGGGGAACGATCCTCACCCCCTGGTGGATAGATGGAGGTGGCTTTCCCAAGGCTGCCATCCTCCACCCAAAAAAACAAAAACTTGAAAAGCGGCCAGCAGTAGAAAAACCGAAAAAAAGTCCAAACAAGCCACAGAGGTCCCTATTTCCACCCTCCTCCTTCGGCCGCCAGAGAGAGAGAGAGAGAGAGAGAGAGAGAGAGAGAGAGAGACTTTTGACTTTTAAAAAAAGCTTTATTGCACATTCCGAAAATGCAAAAAGACCAATATCACTGGTCCAAGTGTGTCACATCTGAAAAGTGCAAACATAACTCATCCCCCTGACCCACTGAACACAAAACATTCCCTACAGCCCATCTATTGATCAATGCCTCCAAATTGTCCACCATTTGATAGTAAGAGAACTCCACCCGGAGTCTGACTTTCAACAAGACCTTGAAAGCAGACACAGGATCCACATTGCCAGCATTGCTTGCCCGATTTTTCCTCGTCAGCCAGATGGCAAGCTTAGCAGTACCAGATAGGAAGTTCATCAAGGTGTGGGCAGCCTTCCTTGCCACTTTATACTTCGGACCGTAAATGAACAGACCCAAAGAGAAACGTTCACCCAAAGCCCGAAACCACTCGCGCAAAATCTCAAAAAGTCCAGATAAACAAAAACAGTGTACAAACAAATGGTCAAGGGTCTGAACTTGGGAACAAAACAAACATCCCCCCCCCCACAGTCGGATCAAGGTGTGCCCTGTATTTATTCGTGGCTATTGCCCCATGCACAATCCTCCACTGGAGATCTGCTGTGCATTTCTCAATAGGTTGCTTGTGCATGCACCGCCAGCTGCCTTTTGGGGAGACCCCTGGCCCCAAACAACCCGCCCACCTCGACTCCGTGACATCCTTCAGAGTGCGCAGATTCAGAACCTTCACACAGATGTGATACTCCGCCCTTGTCCCGACAAACTGGAACTTGCCCAGGCGAGGAATCCTGAAGGTCAGTAGGTGATCCTCTCCTCCCTGCCACTCCCCCACAGCTGGAGTTATGGAAATTGCGGGAAAGGTGGACGCAGTGTCATCATCCCATTGATTGGAAAGAGTGTGGTTCGTCGCAAACGCTCGAAGCGGTTGTGGCAGGGCGGCACACACGTCCTCCACCACCCTTTGCAGCAGTCTGACAGATGTAATTTTGGCACTCTGCCTCAGTGTATCCATCGATGTGGCCGACATCCTCATAAGATGACCAAGCTTGGTACAGCGTGCCTCCCGCAAACAACTCCGCAGACTGACAGACTGCAGCACCTCAGCTTCGATGAATCGATTGAAAAACAGTGGTTCGTTGAATAGCCACATGCCCGGCGTCTCATCACGGAAGCGGGCCACGTTGAAGACTTGCCATGCATGCAAAACGGACGTGTAAAAAGCAGATAGTCCAGTAAGGTCCACCTCCCCAGATGTCACGAGGAAGAGTTGCTTGTCACAGCCCAAGCGACCAACTCTCCTCAAAAGCAGCTTAGCAGTGTCCATCCAGCAGGGTCCGCATCCGTAAAGGAGTCGTTGTGCAGTTCGAAGCCTGAAGCTGGCGATCTTGGAATATATGTCCACCAGGCCCTGTCCCCCCTTGGCCACAGGCAGGTAGAGAACTGGCGCATGGACCCAGTGGCGACCAGACCAAAAGAAGTCCACGATTGTCTTCTAAATCTCCTCCACGAGGCTCCTGGGCGGTGTCAAAGCCACCAGCCTATGCCAGAGAGCCGAGGCAACCAGATTATTCACGACCAGAACCCTGCCCCTATATGACAGCTGTGGTAGCAACCATTTCCATTTAGAAAAGCGAGCACACACCTTGTCCTTAACACCGTCCCAGTTCTTTCGTTCAAAAGCCTCCGTACCCAGAAAAACCCCCAACACTTTGAGACCGGCCGTCCCCCACTGAAGGCCGCCAGGTAGGCGAGGGACGCCTTGACGCGACCAGTGGCCCACCAATAGACCCTCACTCTTGGCCCAATTAACCCGTGCAGAAGATGCCCTTTCATAAACTGTCAATGTGTCCACCAGACACTGCACATCCCCGTGGGAGGTGATGAAAATGTTAACGTCATCCGCATAAGCAGACAAGACAATCGGGCGGCCACAGCTTGATGGCCCCGGCAGAACCAGACTGACATAACGCACGGCTCAGGAGACGCACACACACAGGCTTAGAGTAGTTCAAAGAGTTTATTAACAGCAGGAGTGAATGAGTGTGTGTCTGCGGGATGTAAATGTGTTGGTGATGGTGTCTGCTCCAGGCACAGAGGCAGGTGACCGTACAGCCGAGCAACCCTATGGAGAGAGCACAGGGAGAGGGTGACGGGCATACACCAACACAGGAGGGATTTATGGCGAGAGAAGGACTTACTTGGTGGGTCAGGACAGCTGGCACAACAAGGGGGCGAAGCCCGGAAGACAGCCACCTGGAGAGCTCTGTACAGCAGCGAGGATTGGGCGATGGAGTGGAGATGTCCGCCGCTGGGGAATCCACCTGTGCACAGGGGAGAAGACTGAAGAAAAGAGGTAAGCGATCTTCTTACCAAAATGGTGACGCTGAAGGGAAGTATGCTCACAACGGTGAGGGACGAAGTCTGACGGCTTCAGGCCGAGCCTCCGGGCGAGACGGCCTTTATCCCTCGCCGCTGATGATTGTCAGGTGCGTGAGCAGGTGGCGCCGCTGATGAATGGCGCGGCGTGACAGTACTCCCCCCTCTAGCAGCGCCTCCTGGCGATGGCTTATCCGGGTGCGCTCGGTGGAAGTCCGCGATGAGCGATGGGTCCAACACAAACGACGGGGGCACCCATTGTCGATGCTCGGGCCCATAGCCCTCCCAGTCCACCAGGTATTGCAACCCACGACCTCGGCGCCGGGAGTCCAGGATGGAGGAGACGGACCAGGCCGGATGGCCACCAATCATCCGGGGCGCGGGTTGCGCTGCAGGAGGAGGGCAAAGGGGGTCAGTGACTGCCAGTTTCACCTTCGACACATGGAAAGTGGAATGGATGCGGAGGGAGGGGGGAATAGCCACGCGCACAGCCACCGGGTTGATGATCCGGGTGATGGGAAAGGGACCCATGAATCGCTGTGCCAGCTTCCTCCTCTCGCCTTTTAATGTGACGTCCTGGGTAGACACATACACGAGTTGCCCAACTCTGTACGCCGGGGCAGGTCTTCTGTGCCGGTCCGCCACGGTCCTGTTGCGCTCCGCCGTGCGTAAAAGCGCATGACGCGCGGCAGCCCAGGTGGAGCGGAACTGCCTAAGGTGCGCCCTAACAGAGGGGACAGTCACCTCGTTCTCCTGCGCTGGAAACAGCGGGGGGTCGTAACCCAGGGACGCCTTGAAGGGGGACATCCCCGTTGCAGAAGAGCGGGCGGTGTTGTGGGCATACTCCACCCAGGCGAGATGGTTGCTCCAGGACGTCGGCTTGGATCTAGTAACACAGCGGAGCGCAGCCTCCAGCTCCTGATTGGTCCTCTCACACTGCCCGTTAGACTGGGGGTGATGGCCGGAGGAGAGGCTCACCTTGGCTCCGATGGTGTTACAAAAGGATCTCCAAACCTCGGATGAAAATTGGGGGCCCCGGTCCGAGACCACGTCCACCGGAATCCCGTGCAGCCTGACCACGTGTTGGACGAGGAGGCCCGCCGTCTCCAGGGCAGTAGGGAGACCTCGCAGGGGAATGAAGTGCGCCGCCTTGGAGAAACGGTCCACAATGGTCAGGACGGTGTCAAAGGAGTTGGAAACGGGGAGTCCGGTGACGAAGTCCAGTGCGATGTGCGACCAGGGCCTGCCGGGGACGGGCAGAGGCTGGAGCAGACCCGCTGGGGGGGCATTTCCCGACTTGCTGGTGGCACAGATTGGGCAAGCCCGGGCGTAGCGGGCTGCATCCCTCCGCAGGCCTGGCCACCAAAAGGACCGCTGGAGGAGGCTGATCATCCGAGAGGTGCCGGGATGACAGGTGAGCCGGGAGGTGTGGAGCCAGTGGATGACCTCTCCTCGGACCGCAGATGGGACGAACAGTCTTCCCTCCGGTCCGCCGCCAGGATCAGGTTCCACCTCCTGCGCCTTCCGGATCTTGTCTTCAATGTCCCAAGAGATGGCACCGAGGACGCACGACCTGGGCAGGATAGTGTGGGGCGTCTCCTCAGCCTCCACGGGGGTGAACTGCCTAGAGAGGGCGTCAGGCAGGCCGTTTTTGGAGCCCGGCCTGAAGGTGATCGAGAAGCGGAACCTGGCGAAGAACAAAGACCAGCGCGCCTGGCGGGCATTCAGGCGCTTGGCAGATCGTAAATACTCTAAGTTCTTGTGGTCCGTCAGGACCACAAACGGCAGGTCCGCCCCCTCTAGCCAGTGGCGCCACTCCTGTAAGGCGAGTTTAATGGCCAGGAGCTCTCTGTCCCCCACATCGTAGTTCCTCTCCGCCGGGGACAGGCGCCGGGAGAAGAAGGCGCACGGCCGTTTGGCGCCATCGTCAGGTGACCGCTGGGATAACACCGCTCCCACTCCCGTGTCCGATGCGTCCACCTCCACAATGCACTGCAGCGCGGGGTCGACCTGGCGAAGGACCCGGGAGGAGGAGAACTCCGCCTTCAGCGCCCTAAAGGCAGCAGCGACCTCTTCAGTCCACCGGAACGGGACCTTCGGGGACGTGAGGCGGGTCAGCGGTCCGACGATCGAGCTGAAATTTGGGACAAAGCGGCGGTAAAAATTGGCGAAGCCAACAAACTGTTGCACCTGCTTCCGGGATGCGGGAGTAGGCCACTCCACCACCGCCTTCACCTTCTCTGGGTCTGGGAGCACCTGATCTTGAGCGATGATGAATCCCAGGAAGGATGTGGTCCTAGCGTAGAATTCGCATTTCTCAGCCTTCACGTACAGACGATTCTCCAGCAGTCTTTGGAGGACCCGCCTCACATGGACCTGGTGCTCGTCCCTGGACCTGGAGAAGATAAGGATGTCATCCAGGTAGACGAACACAAAAAGGCCGATGAAATCCCGGAGGACGTCATTAATGAGGCGCTGAAAGACGGCAGGAGCGTTGGTCAGCCCGAACGGCATGACGAGATACTCAAAGTGGCCGTTCGGGGTACGGAAGGCTGTCTTCCATTCATCTCCCTCCCGGATCCGGACGAGGTGGTACGCGCTGCGTAAATCCAGCTTGGTAAACCAGGTCGCCCCCTGGAGGGAGTGAAAGGCAGTGTCCATGAGGGGCAGGGTGTAACGGTCCCTCTCAGTGATGTCATTCAGCGCTCGGTAGTCTATGCAGGGGCGGAGGGATCCGTCCTTTTTCCCGACAAAGAAAAACCCTGCCCCCACGGGTGACGACGATGGGCGAATAATCCCAGCGCTCAGAGATTCCTTCAGGTATGTATTCATGGTCTCCTTCTCCGGCGCCGACAGGCTGTAGAGCCGACCAGATGGCAGGGGAGCCCCCTGGCGGAGGTTGATGGCACAGTCATATGGTCGATGCGGGGGAAGAGACATAGCTTTCGATTTGCTAAATACCATACCCAGGTCGTGAAATTCTGGAGGCACCAGTGACAGGTCCGGAGGTGCTGTATCCGCCACAGGGGGAGCCGCGGATGGGGAGCAGGCAGCGGACTGAAGGCAGGTGCCCATACAGAAGGTACTCCATGCCGATACCCCAGCGGACCTCCAGTCCAGGACAGGGTTGTGGAGGCGTAGCCAGGGATACCCCAGGATGACGGGCGACACAGAGTTGGGCAGGACGTAAAATACCATCTCCTCCCGGTGGTTCCCTGAGATGATGACTGGGACAGGCATGGTTTGGTGAGAAACTCTCCCAAGGGAGGCACGGGAGAGATGGACCAGGGAGATGGGGTGTTTTAATGCCTGACAGCGGATGCCCAATCGGGTTGCCAGGCCTTGTGAAATGAAGCTGCCCTCTGCGCCCGAATCCACCAGTGCGTGGGTGAGGTGCCCAGTGGGATTGTGGCAAAAACGGATGGGCAGCTTTAATTGAGTGAGAGAGTCTAACCGGTTGGGATCCGCGAGGCTCCCTACAGCGATTCGCGGACCCCGCCGACTGGCTTTCCGCGGGCAACGCTCCACAGTGTGTTGGTCACCTCCGCAATACATGCAGAGGCCCAACTCACGGCGGCGTTGTTTCTCCGCAGGGGAAAGCTTGGTCCAGCCCGTCACCATCGGCTCCGACTCCTCGGGGCACAATGCTGGCGGCGCCGCCAGGGGGCGAGCTTGGAACAGGTGCGGCGAGACTCCACGAGGGCGAGAAGAAGAAGACTTCCGCCCCGAGGAGCGCTCGCGCAGCCTGTTATCCAAACTTATCGCTAAGGATGTCAGCTCCGCTAGCGTCCCAGGGATATCCCGTCCAGCCAGTTCATCCCTCAGATCACTATTGAGGCTGCAGAGGAACAGGCCACAGAGGGAGCGTTCCTCCCAGCCCAATTCCTCCGCCGCTACCCGGAAGTCGACCGAGTAGTCCGCTGCCGACCGGCCTCCCTGCTGGAGAGCGAGGAGCCGATCGACCTGGACCGTCTCGGTTTGAGAATGGTCAAAGACCTCCAGAAAGCGCCTCACGAACTGGTCATAGGTGAGGGTGGCATAACTGGGCCTCGCCATTACGGCGTAGGTCCAAGTTAACGCACGCCCCTCCAGAAGATTCCCTATGTAACCAATCCGACTGTGATCCGAGGGAAAATCTCCGGGCACACGGTGGAACACGGACTCACACTGCATAATGAACCCCCGCGCTCCGCCGAGCTTACCGCTAAAGCGGGCGGGGGTCGGAATCGGTGTGAGCCGAACCGGTGCCACCGGAGCCGGCTGGACGGCCGCTGGAACAGCAGGAGCCGCGCCACCCTGACGAGCCGGGGGGAACGGCTGTTGAGGATCCAAGCGGCCCAACCGGTTAGTTAAATTCAATAATTGATTAAAGATCACCTGTTGTTGATAAGCTATTTGATCCACTCTAGCCTCGAGAGTGGAAAACCGGTGTGCGAGCCCGCCGTCCGCCGAGCCGCTCTGCTGAAGCCGTACTGACATAACGCACGGCTCAGGAGACGCACACACACAGGCTTAGAGTAGTTCAAAGAGTTTATTAACAGCAGGAGTGAATGAGTGTGTGTCTGCGGGATGTAAATGTGTTGGTGATGGTGTCTGCTCCAGGCACAGAGGCAGGTGACCGTACAGCCGAGCAACCCTATGGAGAGAGCACAGGGAGAGGGTGACGGGCATACACCAACACAGGAGGGATTTATGGCGAGAGAAGGACTTACTTGGTGGGTCAGGACAGCTGGCACAACAAGGGGGCGAAGCCCGGAAGACAGCCACCTGGAGAGCTCTGTACAGCAGCAAGGATTGGGCGATGGAGTGGAGATGTCCGCCGCTGGGGAATCCACCTGTGCACAGGGGAGAAGACTGAAGAAAAGAGGTAAGCGATCTTCTTACCAAAATGGTGACGCTGAAGGGAAGTATGCTCACAACGGTGAGGGACGAAGTCTGACGGCTTCAGGCCGAGCCTCCGGGCGAGACGGCCTTTATCCCTCGCCGCTGATGATTGTCAGGTGCGTGAGCAGGTGGCGCCGCTGATGAATGGCGCGGCGTGACACAGACCACCCAGCCGAGCGCGCAACCTGCACAGCAAAGGCTCAATAGCCAAGCTGTACAGCTGACCCGAGAGTGGACACCCCTGGCGTATTCCCCGGTGTACAGGGATTGGCCAACTCAGGCCTGCCCCCACCTTCACCAAACACTCAGCTCCAGTGTATAGCAGATTGACCCACCTCAAAAACATATTTCCAAAACCAGACCCCCTCAGGGTAGAAAACAAATAGGAATGGTCAACCCTCTCAAAGGCCTTTTCCTGGTCCAAAGACACAATTCCAAACTGTAAGTCATGACATTTACTGAGCTGGAGAACATCACGTATGAGGAAAACATTGTCCATAATGTTCCGGTCAGGAATACAATATGTTTGATCCTTATCCACGATCAAACCCAAGACAGTGTTCAGTCTGTTTGCCAGGGCCTTGGAAAGCACCTTGTAGTCCGTGCAAAGAAGAGCCACAGGCCTCCAGTTTTTCAGCAGGGCCAAGTCCCCCTGCTTTGGCAACAGAGACAGCACTGCACGGCGGCAGGAGACAGGTAACGTTCCTTCCCTATAACAGGCAGTCAGAACGTCATAGAAGTCTGGTCCAATAACATTCCAAAAATGCTTAAAAAATTCTGAAGAAAGGCCATCAAGTCCAGGCGCGCATCCCAGCGCCATCTGATTCACAGCCACAGTCAACTCATCCAAAGTCAGGGCACAGTCCAGAGCGGCCCTGTCGTCCTGGCCGAGCACCGTAAGGGCCTTGAAGAGCTGATTTTGAGATCCTTTGCAACACGTTCCCGCAGCAAACAGGGCCCTGTAGTAATCCACTGCATGGCGGCGCATCTCGGATGGGTCCGTAGTCAGGCGACCATCTGGGAGTGTCAAGCAAGCCATCAACTTCTTTTCCGCAGTAGACTTTTCCAAATTGAAGAAGAAGGACGTTGGTGCATCCATGTCCTGCAGGCGAGTGAAGCGCGACCTCACTAGCGCCCCCTCCACTCTGCCCTGCATGAATGTGCGCAGGGCCGATCTCTTCTCCTGCAGCAAAGGACCAGCGGTAGAGAGAGAGAGAGAGGAAGCAAATATAATGTGATGACAAAGACAAGTAAACCCAAATGTGTAAATAACAAAACTCCAATGAACGTAAACAGGAAAATAAGTCATACTAAGAAACAATACAGAATATGTGAAAACCAGCCAATGATAAAATAACAGGAATTAGAACTCAGAAGTTCAACACTGTACAAATCTGGGAAAAAGGCAAAGAGACTGCGCACAGCGGAATCCCCCCATGCACAGATCGTGACACCAACCTACAGCCAATATGCACATTACCAAAAAGTTATAAGGATAATAATGTAGGATATAGAGACCATACCAACTTGCTGTTTTTAAAGTTACATGCCATAAAGTTCATGGATTTAGTTAAATTTTCGACAGCACAAGTAATGTACAGGGCAATTAATGATCAACTTCACCTAATATACAAAAAATTTTCAAAAAAAAGAGAAAATGATCACAATTTGAGAGGAGACTTAAACTTTACAAAACCTAAGGTTCGATCAACAAAGAAAAGTATGTGCATATCTGTCTGTGGGGTGGATTTGTGGAACAGTCTGGAGCTGGAACTAAAACTATGTACAAACAAATCAATTCAAAAAGAGGTATACACATTATTTGCTAAAAGGATATATGTTAGAGGTGTAGTATTTATATGTAAGATGCACTAAACTCACTCTGGGACATTATGGTAGGTGAGATGGTACTGTGTTCATCTATGCTGTTTGGGGCTGGGTATAGATACAGTGGGGCAAAAAAGTATTTAGTCAGCCACCAATTGTGCAAGTTCTCCCACTTAAAAGATGAGAGAGGTCTCCAGTTTTCATCATAGGTATACCTCAACTATGAGAGACAAAATGAGAAAAAAAAAATCCAGAAAATCACATTGTCTGATTTTTAAAGAATTTATTTGCAAATTATGGTGGAAAATAAGTATTTGGTCAATAACAAAAGTTCATCTCAGTACTTTGTTATATACCCTTTGTTGGCAATGACAGAGGTCAAACGTTTTCTGTAAGTCTTCACAAGGTTTTCATACACTGTAGCTAGTATTTTGGCCCATTCCTCCATGCAGATCTCCTCTAGAGCAGTGATGTTTTGGGGCTGTCGCTGGGCAACACGGACTTTCAACTCCCTCCAAAGATTTTCTTTGGGGTTGAGATCTGGAGAATGGCTAGGCCACTCCAGGACCTTGAAATGCTTCTTACGAAGTCACTCCTTCATTGCCCGGGTGGTGTGTTTGGGATCATTGTCATGCTGAAAGACCCAGCCACGTTTCATCTTCAATGCCCTTGCTGATGGAAGGAGGTTTTCACTCAAAATCTCACGATACATGGCCCCAGTCATCCTTTCCTTTACACGGATCAGTCGTCCTGGTCCCTTTGCAGAAAAACAGCCCCAAAGCATGATGTTTCCACCCCCATGCTTCACAGTAGGTATGGTGTTCTTTGGATGCAACTCAGCATTCTTTCTCCTCCAAACAAAACAAGTTGAGTTTTTACCAAAAAGTTCTATTTTGGTTTCATCTGACCATATGACATTCTCCCAATCCTCTTCTGGATCATCCAAATGCTCTCTAGCAAACTTCAGACGGGCCTGGACATGTACTGGCTTAAGCAGGGGGACACGTCTGGCACTGCAGGATTTGAGTCCCGGGCGGCGTAGTGTGTTACTGATGGTAGTCTTTGTTACTTTGGTCCCAGCTCTCTGCAGGTCATTCACTAGGTCCCCCCGTGTGGTTCTGGGATTTTTGCTCACCGTTTTCGTGATCATTTTGACCCCACGGGGTGAGATCTTGCGTGGAGCCCCAGATCGAGGGAGATTATCAGTGGTCTTGTATGTCTTCCATTTTCTAATAATCGCTCCCACAGTTGATTTCTTCACACCAAGCTGCTTACCTATTGCAGATTCAGTCTTCCCAGCCTGGTGCAGGTCTACAATTTTGTTTCTGGTGTCCTTTGACAGCTCTTTGGTCTTGGCCATAGTGGAGTTTGGAGTCTGACTGTTTGAGGTTGTGGACAGGTGTCTTTTATACTGATAACGAGTTCAAACAGGTGCCATTAATACAGGTAACGAGTGGAAGACAGAGGAGCCGCTTAAAGAAGAAGTTACAGGTCTGTGAGAGCCGGAAATCTTGCTTGTTTGTAGGTGACCAAATACTTACTTTCCACCATAATTTGCAAATAAATTTTTTAAAAATCAGACAATGTGATTTTCTGGATTTTTTTTCTCATTTTGTCTCTCATAGTTGAGGTATACCTATGATGAAAATTGGAGACCTCTCTCATCTTTTCAGTGGGAGAACTTGCACAATTGGTGGCTGACTAAATACTTTTTTGCCCCACTGTATATGTACTGTACTGTATGTATGTAGGGATGAATGGGTGTCAATGTTATGTATAAAACAGTTAATTGTCTGCTTGCGGTTCTTAATAGAGGTAATATGTATATGTTTCACATGGGTTGTATTTAGAGAAAAGAGGAGTTGGAGTAAATAAGTATTAACTTCTTCCTTCTCCTTTTCAAGCACTGTACACTGTCACTTCTGTTGCACTTGTCATTTGTTTTGTTTTTCTCATCATCATCAATGTAGCCTGTTGCAAGTTGTCATTAACCTTAATTTTCTCCCTTTTACCCAAAATTAGCCCCAAAATTGGTATTTGGGGCTAGTAAGGGATTAATTAACCCCTTAGCCTTCCAGACAATTTCTGTAAATTTTGCATATGCAAAATTAAATTCTTTCTTCACAGAATGGCAGTAGAAAAGAACACCAGAATTTTAAGAGGTTAAATTTGCAACATTTTTCTTTTAATTTTTTTTTTTACTTTCTCAAATATTTGTAACTTTTTCCTACAAATTTGCAACCTTTTTTCAAAAATTAGCAACTTTTTTCTTGTAAATGTGCAACGTTTTTCACCTCAATTTGCAATTTTATTCTTGTAAATTTGCAACTTTTTTCTCAAATTGGCAAATTTTTTTCTTGTAAAATTGCAACTTTTTCTCGAATATCTGCAACATTTTTTCCTGTAAATTTCTAACATTTTTCTCGATTTGCATTTTTTTTCCTGTATATTTGCAACTTTTTCTCAAATTTTTGCTACTTTTTTCTAACTTTTCAACTTTTTTTTCCTCAAATATTTACAATTATTTCCTATAAATTTGTAACCTTTTTGTCAAAAAATTAGCACTTTTTTTCCTGTAAATTTGCAGCTTTTTTCTTGTAGATATGAAACTTTTCTTTTAATCCTTTAACCTCTTAGCATTCCAGCCAATTTGCATAAATGTAAATGCAAAGAAAATCTCATTCTTTCTTTACTGAGTGGTAATAGAAAATTTGAAACGTCACACCAGCGGAACACCAGAATTTTAAGAGGTTAAAGTCTTAATTTTGGTGGAAACAGGTTAAGACTTCTTAAAAAATCCACCAACACACTGAAGGTGGAAGGGATTTGATGACTTGCCACAGACTGACCCTTTTCTCCTGTTATTTTGCCACTTTTCCCTTATATATTAAATTAGAAATATGAAACATGGAGATAGAAGAGAATCTGAGTGAACTCTGAGAAAGTATCTGAACTGTAAATTTGTATAAATTCCTAATCAAGAACACCGATGAAGTCTCAGAAGTCAGCAGTGTGGGATGGCAAGTGTATGTTGAGCCTACGCAGAAACTTCAGCGGGAGTCTGGATCGATAATGAAGGACTGGAGGTCGGGGCAACTCTGACTCCGAAACAGGAAGAGTTCACATAAAAAACACCAGTTATCAAGAGCTGCTGATTGGCTCAAAGATGGCGAGCGACCTGAGAGAGAGAAAAAAAACATCTGCAGTCTGATTCATACCGAATAAATCAAATCTAGCAACGAAACATTTAAATAAGGGTAAAACACATGATTTATGAGATTAAACTGCACTTTTGACATGAGTAAAAGGAAAAGTTTTTTTCACTTTTTCTAACTAGTTTATGAAATATGTGACTTTTTCCCCATACATTTTGAACTTTACATAAATGTCCAACTTTTCTCTCATAAATTTGATAATCTAACATTATTATTATTGTCATAAATATGAGGCTTTTCCCTCACAATTTTAAGAATTTCCCCCTGAGCCTGATACTTAATTTTGTAAATCTGCAAAATTTTCTATTACATTTTCACAGCTTTTTCACATAAATTAGATTTTTTTTTGTAAATTTGCAACTGCAATCATTTCTTTATAAATTGGCATTTAAAAATCTTCTTGATAAATTCTTCACATTCTAAAAAAAACTGACTATTTGGTTAGGTTAAGCGGAGACTCTAAAGTGGCCCTAGGTGTGAATATGTGTGTGAATGGTGACGAAGATTGGAATTGCACTGTGGCTGTCTCATCCATCCAGGTAGATGCCCTGAAATTCCCTCTAGGTATTAATAACGCATACAAATAAAAATAAATATTTCCACATGTGTTTGAGAATTTTGTCATAAATTTATGTAATTTTCAAAAGTTTACAATTTTTTTTTCTTCAAAGCTTCGAGTATAAATTTGTGATGCTTCTGTTGAAAATTTGTAAACATTTTATTGGAATAGAATAGCTTTGTCATTGTGCATTACACTAGCACAAGGAAATTAAGGTGACTCTCCAGTCACTTTTTTTTTTTCCCTTGTCCTATCAGGCAGCTAGGTAAGCAGAACAGAGATCTGTTACCCTTATTCTGTCAAAACAGATTTACTTTGCCAAAAGGAGCTTTATACAGTACCTAACTATGTACTGTATATTGTTGTAAACTCCTCCTGTAATAACTTTTTTTTTTTTTCCCTTGTCCTGTCAGGCAGCTAGGCAAACAGAACAGGGATCTGTCACCCTACTGTGCCAAAACAGATTTACTTTGCCAAGAGGAGCCTATACAGTGCCTAACTTTGCACTGTATATTGTTGTAAACTCCTCCTGTAATAACTTTTAATACTTTATTTTAATTGTTTTACCCATGGAAGACCCAACAGGATGGGTAAGAGGGAAAGGAAGTGTGTGAAGGGGGGAAAGAAAAGGGAGGGGAACAGACAAAAAAAAAAAAAAAAAAAAACGACAACTAAAACAAACATAAGACAAACTGCTTCTTCCACCGGAGATGTCTCAACACGAGTCTGGTTTCTGCACCTGTTAAAGGAGAGACACTTGTACATGTATGTCTGTGTGCCTATATATGAGAACGCGCGCAAAATAAGTGTGTGCATGTGAGTGGTTTTTCAGGAAACATACGAGCGGAGGGCCGGTCGCAGCAGCCCTCCCCCCGAGGACCCCGAGCAGGCAAGGCAGCGCCACCAACCCCCAGCCCCGAGGTCAGCAAGCCCCAGGAAAGCCAAGCATCCACCCCCGGAGAGACGATCAAGGGAGGGCAGGCCGCCCGGCGGCCAGCGCGATGAGCCCACACCCCTGGACCCGCCCGACCCCCACCCCCCCAGCGGGGCCAACATCCGGCCCCGGGCCCCAGGCACCAGGAGGCCAGCGACCCCACCCCCCTGGACAGAAACCAGCCAGTGCCCCCCGGCTCGAGCCCCCCCAGGTACCCCCACAGCGGCCCCGCCCCAGCGCCTCACTCATAGACAGTACCTAACTATGTACTGTATATTGTTGTAAACTCCTCCTGTAATAACTTTTAATACTTGATTTAAATTATTTTACCCATGGAGGACCCAACGGGATGGGGAACAGGGAAAGGAAGTGTGTGGAGGGGGGAAGAAAAGGGAGGGGAACAGACAAAAAGACAAACAAATCAACAACTAAAACAAACAGAATACTGCTTCTTCCACCGAAGATGTCTCAACATGAGTCTGGTATCCGCACCTGTTAAAGGAGAGACATTTGTGCGTGTGCATATATATGAGAGCATGCACAAAATAAGTGTGTGCATGTGAGTGGTTTGTCAGGAAACATACAAAGACGGGGGCCAGTCGCAGCACTACCATCCCCTGTAGGGCACAAATGCCCGAGGTCAGCAAGCCCCAGGAAAGCCAGGCATCCACCCTCGGAGGGACGATTGAGCGAGGACAGGCGGCTGGTGCAGCAGGCCCACATCCCCGGGCCCGCCAACCCCCCCAGCGGGGCAGCAACGTCAGGCCCCAGGCGCCAGGAGGCCAGCAACCCCACCCACTGGGCCGGAGACCGGCCCACACTCCCCGGCGAAAGCCCCCCCCCAGGCACCCCCACAGAAGGTCTGCACCCCCCCCAGTGCTACTGCCGCACACCCCGTGGACCCCCATGCCCAAAGAAGTCCCCCTTGCCCAGGGGATCCTACATAGCTGAGAGGCACTACCCCTCTTAATCCAGCACATTCCGATTCACAGACACAACAATCCCCACACACTCATGCTCTCATACACACCCACATGCACTCCCTCACTCTCACTCACCCACTCTCACACTCCTGGACCCACTCATTCTCTCTCACTCCTGTACCCGTTCAATCTCACTCCCACTCACCCTCAGGGTCACCCACACCCACTCACGTTCACCCACTCACACACTCTCACTCACACTCCGACCTACTCACATCCATTCGTGCTCTCCCCCTCACACTCACCCACCCTCATTCCCCCTTATTTCTTAGGGCAACCGCAATGCAGATGCAGCAAACCTGAACGTACGCCAGCCCTCCCCACCAACTCACCCCAGGGCCGCCGTGGCCACAGAAGCAAACCCCACCCCCAGCGCCCACGGGAGCAACTGATCAGCAGATCACTGCAGGTGCCCCGAGATGCCACCCGACACGCAAAGCGCCACACAAAACCGACCCACCATCACCAACTCCATTCATCACTCCCTCACTCTCCCTTACTCTCTTATTCAGTCCTTCTCTCACTCCCTTGGTTGTATCTATACATTCAGCAGCACCCAGGAATTTTGACAACATGACAGGTTTCAGGCCCCCTGCTGAGCCCCCAAGCCCCCAGCAGGAGGAGGGCAACAGGGGTGGGGGAAGACCCCTTGTACAAAATATGGTAGGTGTATGTCGGTTGTATGATGTGACTGTGTGTAAATTTGTGGACTACCACAGTGCAGTTAAAATTGGGGAGATGGTGATTGGAGCACCACTAGTCACTATGATAGGCAGCGGAGCTTCCATCCCCCCAAGCCCTCAGTGTCTAAAATGCAATTAAAATTGAGGTGAGGGCAGCCCCACCATGCAACAGGGGTATACCCTTCACGACACAGTGCGGCACACCCCCACCCCACAGCCCTAAATGTATCCAAGAAAATGTATATTCCACCCAGAGTTGTGGGGGGGGATAAGACTGGGATGGAGGCGATCCAAAAGCGAGCCCCCCCCCCCCCCCAGAAGCCAGCTCGCAAACTGGTTCATGAGGCCACCCACTGCCCCCAAATCCCAACCCAGGGTGAGGGCTGCCAGACCAAGTAGCCCAGGACCCACCAGCATCGCACCCTGGTGCTCCCAGCACCACAAACATGATGGAGTAGCCATACCCATTCCTACTCATCTTGCACATACAAACATGCACAACAACAATAGTCACAATAGTGAACAATGGGCTGGACCCATACAACACCCCACATGCCAAGCGACACCCCCGAGTGCCCACGCAAGTCCACCGACCACCCACCCCAGACACACACCGACAGCAGCAGGCCACCCTGCAGCCACAGCTAACATGGCCACCAACCTGTGCCAACGCCCCCTCCCCCAAACAAAGCACCCCACCCCGCGACACAACAGCAGGGTGGCCAGGACAAGCAGGCCCCGAATCGCCAACCCCCATGCCACTAGATGGACTGCCCCACCCCCACCACCCAACAAAGTTCTCATAGCCATACACACATCCTCCCACAGGTAACCACACCTGTACACACATACACACACGCCCACCATCATGTGTGCACATACACACCCACTCACCATCACACATGCCCACCTACACCCACACACCCAGTGCCGCACCCGCTCACACATACGCCCCCACTCACACCCACTCTCACACACGTATACACACACACACATCCACACCCGCAGGCCCCAGAGGACGGGGAGGATGACCCCCCAGAATGCAGGCACCTGCCCCAGGGCACCACCAGGGCCCCAGGAAGGACACAACCCCACCACGCAAGGACGCACCCGGGGCCGGCCCGCACCACAGGCGCACACCTGACCCCGGCCTGGGGGGGAACACCCCCCAGCACCAGGGATCCAGGGCCAGACACAGCACCTCCCGGGAGGCAAGGACAGCAGGCTGGCGGACACGGCCCACCCCGCAGTCCGTATATTTTCGATATCAATTTAGGGGAACAAATATTTAGAAACTCTGCCACCTTAACTGGTACCTCTAAATCTGACTGATTAAGATTGAATCTTGCTTTTATTACAGATTTAAGCTGTTGGTACTCAAGAAACTTTTTATCGCTGATATCATACTATGACAGAAATTCCTGAAATTGGATAAAAAATTTCCACCTTGAATAAGATGTTCTGTTTTTTATTCCCTTCTCTTGCCATAGTGGAAAGTTTAATGTCCTCTTTTGTTGCAAGGTATCAGGATTATTCCAAATGGGTGTGAGTTTACAAAGGACAATCGAAGACCCCATTATTTTTAAAAATTTCCACCAAGCTGTCAGACAGGAGCTGATACTAATGCTTTTAAAACAGTCATGGCATTTAATACAGGGACTCACAAACGGTAAGTCAGAGATATTTAGTGGTCCACAGAGAGCCTGTTCAGCATCTAACCATGGGTTTCCTAGTGGGGTTGATTTTGTCCATTTGGAAACAAACTGCAATCTATTGGCTAAGAAGTAATTTTAAAAAAATTTGGTAGCTCTAAACCTCCGCACTCTTTTGCTTTTTGATGAGTTTTTAGACTGAGCCGTGATGGTTATCCTTCCATAAAAATGTACTTATTGTCATGGGTGGCTCTTGCGAGCCACCATAAGACGCTACACAGTCACCAGTGAGTTCAGTGAGTTTTATTAACGGTGAAAGTAGTGACAACACAAGCTGCTGAGACAATGACACTAGAGTCTACTCACAACAGGAGGCATAGGGCTAAACAGCTCTACAGGTCCATAGCAGGAGACGGTCATACACAAGGCAGGCAAGGTTGGTGAGAATAATAATTACACCAGCTGCTAAGGCAGAGACACACAGAGATCGATACACACCGGGAGGGGTAAGGCTATACAGCACACTTACTAGTTCCGGAGAACGACGGTCAAGCCAAAGGCAGACGTGGTACGAATAGGTATCGTGCATCCGTAGCGTGACGGAGTGTAAACAGACACTGCTGCAAGGATGTGATCGCCAGCGAGGGTAGAAATAGTCCTAGCGCTAACGACCACAAATGCCGCACAGCTGTTCAGGGTTTGACAGCTGAGCGGAAGCCTCCCCGAGCACTATCACAATAAGAGCTCGGAGAGCTAGAATAATAATGCCGCTATCAAACCCTGACAAGAATAACCCGAGCACCAAGACCTAGTGCTCGGGTCATGACAGTAGCGCCCCCTCACATGACGGGCTCTGAACGTCTAGTAACACCTGCCCCCCCCCCCCCAACCACAGGGCGAGTGGATCGAGGAACAGGCAAGGAGGGAGCCAACAAAACCTAACACCCTAAACAGGAAAAGAAACGAATACATCACTTGACATATCCATCCTATTTCCCCCCAGAACAATGACAAAAGAAGAAAAAACAAAACAAGACATGACTACAAAACAAGGAGAGCACAATCATACAAAGCAAAAAAAAAAAAAAAAACTTGACCCTGAAAATTTTCCCACCGAGGCCACAGACAACCCGTCTAACCCCAGTGTACATAACCTGGCCCCCCAAAAAATAAACCCTCACGCAGTAACTATAGGAACAAAACAAGAAATAAATGCAAACACATAACCATGGCAACAAAGGAAAAAAAATTACATGACGGTAACTATGGAAACAAAACAAAATGCAACCACATGGTAACTATGGGAACAAAACAAGACGTAAATACAAACACATGAAGACTATGAGCAAGAAATACATACTAACACATGGTAACTATGAAAGAAAAACAAGACATAAATGCACACATGGCAACTATGGAAACAAAACAAGAGATATAAACAAACACATGAAGAATATGAGCAAGAAACACATACTAACACATGGTAACTATGAAAGAAAAACAAGAAATAAATGAACACATGGTAACTATGGGGAAAAAAAAACCCCACAAGAAATACGTGCTAACACACCGTGACTATGGAAAAAACAAAAACACACACGAAACCAGAAATACATGTAAACACCTGGAAACTATGAACGAGAACACCATACTACGGCCCCTCAAGAAGAAGAGGGGAACAAAACAAAAAGCAAAACACGGCCATAGCCCCTCAAAGGAAGAGGGGAGGACAAAACAAGAAAACAAAAAAAAAACCAAGACTAAGGACTACAACCCCACATGAGGCAAACAAAATAACTTTACATAACCTAACCAGACTGTGGATACAAAAACTCATGAGGCAATCTAAACTGCTTAACATAACTTGACATAACCAGTCTATGGATTTCAAAACACATGAGGCAATCAAAAATTGCTTTGCATAACTTGACATAACCAGACACCGTATGGGCCAAAACAAAAGATGATCGGCGGAGATCCAACGCCCCCCAGGCAGAGCTCCGGCGACCTCCCTGCCTCCGATGGCCCACGGATAGTCCCACAAAACAGTACATGGTCAGGCGGCCTGCCCCAGTCCCAGGCCCCCAGAAACAAGTCCTCTGGTGGCCGAACCAGGTCACCCAGTAGCAACCACAGTTTATCGGGCGACCAACCCAAGACGCCGAACGCACAAAGCAGTTCCTCGGGTGGCAGACCCGCATCCCACAACCACCAGGACCGTGGAGGAATTGCATGCAGCCGCCCGCATAATGACGACAAGACATGAGAGTGCCAGTCTGCCAGACAAAAACCTCCAACGGCCCCCAGCTGGTGGATCCTGAGAGGGGAACAACCAAAAACTTGGACCCCCTCGAATCCTGATTGGGTCGCAGCCGCACCTGCACTGGACCCCCACTGGACCTCGTCGGACCCCGACTGGGTCATAGCTGCACCCGCGTCAGACCCCGATTAGGTCAACTCGAACCCTGATCGGGTCACAGCCGCACCTGCGCTGGACCCCGACTGAGTTACCTCGGCCCACGTGTTGGACCCCAACTGGGTCACCTCGGCCCACGCGTCGGACCCCGACTGGGTCACCTCGGCCCACGCGTCGGACCCCGACTGGGTCGGCACTGCACCGGCGACGACCTCCATCCCCGAACCTGGAACCTCCAGTCCCGTGACCTTGACAGATTCCAGACTAGTAACGCTGTGGAGAGGCTCAGAGAACAAGAGAGGACCGGGATCAGTTCCACCGGCAGCGCCAGAGCCCAGCGAGACGAGCTCGGGTGCAGCAGAGGGCTGCCCCTCACTCGCCTCCCCATGAGGCAGGCAAAAATGCTCTAACACACCATAAAGGAAAACAAGGAAGAGCACTTGCCTGCACTCGGGCTCTGGAGCCGTCCAGGACTTCATCGATCCAGGTTCAGACAGACGCTCGTCGTCGGGCTCCCACTCGGCTGCGTCAGGTTCCACAGCCGGCCTGATGGTCTCTGCAGCTGGATCCTCTCGCACTGGCATCCACGCCAATAACCCGTATGGCGTGGGGGCAGAGGACCCTCGACCTGCTGACTCGAGCTGCATCTCTGAGGAACCCTGGGGACGCTCACTCGTCGGCTCTGGCTCCTCACCGCAGTTTGTTCTCCTCCTCTGTCCAACACAAGGCTGCAGGGCCGGGATATCTCCCAGAGCCGCAGGCCTCCCCCTCGTTCGACGGCGTGGGACTGACGCCAAGGCCCGCTCCACAGAAGGAAACACAGAGGCAGCAGATTCAGTGTTACTGGCTACAGCTAGAGAAGGAAACTCGGGGAGCTGCGATCCCCGAGCTTCACCCCCAGGAGTCAGACAAGACAGATCACTATGATGGATAGGTAAGTGAAATTGAACTCGCCTGACTCCTGCAGGGAAGATGGTGCCAGCTGTAGAGGACATTGCTCCTTCCCTCGCTTGCTGGATGGTAACACAGGACCCATGGACGGAGCTCACCGACACAGGACTCAGCTCACTCTCAGCAGCTGGCTGATGGAGCGGATCATTCCGGCGGCCCGGAGCAGGAGCTTGCTGAAGACGTGCTCGGCCGCGACGCCGACGCCTCCGCCGGCCCCCAGATGGTGCGAACTCCAGGACTGGATCAAGGACGGGTTCAGGATCCATAGGCCAAGAGCAGGAGTGCCTCTTCTCCTGCTTCACGCCGCGTTCCTCCTCCAGCATCAGGAATATCTCGCGTTGCGCGGCGATATCCTCCCTCCTCGCGTCGACTTCTGGGTGGTCGGCGTAGCGGGGAGAGAGATGACGAAGAACGTCTTCAGCAGCGTCTAGGTACCAATCTATGCCGTGATGGTAGTCCAGCAGGGAAGCGGAGATGAGCATCTCATCCACGACTTCCAGGACGCCTGTCAGCTCGTGGCACGGACTCCCAGCGTGGACCCTCCACGACGGCATTCTTCCCACACACTCAGTACCCAGACGGGAACAGCAACTGTCCAAAAAACTCAAAACTCCCTGGTGAATTGCGTCTCGGGTTGGCGTCACCGTAAACGCCGTTGTGGCAGCAGTGTACTGTCATGGGTGGGGCTCTCGCGAGCCACCATAAGACGCCACACAGTCACCAGTGAGTTCAGTGGGTTTTATTAACGGTGAAAGTAGTGACAACACAAGCTGCTGAGACAATGACACTAGAGTCTACTCACAACAGGAGGCATAGGGCTAAACAGCTCTACAGATCCATAGCAGGAGACGGTCATACACAAGGCAGGCAAGGTTGGTGAGAATAATAATTACACCAGCTGCTAAGGCAGAGACACACAGAGATACAGAGATAAGGCTATACAGCACACTTACTAGTTCCGGAGAACGACGGTCAAGCCAAAGGCAGACGTGGTACGAATAGGTATCGTGCATCCGTAGTGTGACGGAGTGTAAACAGACACTGCTGCAAGGATGTGATCGCCAGCGAGGGTAGAAATAGTCCTAGCGCTAACGACCACAAATGCCGCACAGCTGTTCAGGGTTTGACAGCTGAGCGGAAGCCTCCCCGAGCACTATCACAATAAGAGCTCGGAGAGCTAGAATAATAATGCCACTATCAAACCCTGACAAGAATAACCCGAGCACCAAGACCTAGTGCTCGGGTCATGACACTTATATTTGAGTCTAAAGACTTACACCAGGCCATAGATGTTGGGTAGGAATCATTGAGAACAAATAGTTGATATAGGTAGTGTCCTCCAGTACGCAAGATCATCTTGTATTGTTTTTAAAAGGGGAGTGTGATTTAGTCATAATAACTCTGAGAGCCTGGGGGAGATATCTATTCCTATGTATTTAATATTACCTGATTGTATTGGAATAATGGATGTATTTGAGAAATTACAATTTATAGGTAACACTGTTGATTTACACCAGTTGATAGAGTAGTCTGATAATGATGAAAACTGATCACTGAACGTCACTGTCTGAAGAAGAGATCTTTGTGAGTTTTCAAGGAAAATCAATACATCATAAGCATAAAGACTTATCTTGTGTTCTTTTCCTCCAGTTTGAATACCTCTGATATCAATATTCTGTTGTATGGCTGCTCCTAATGGTTCGATAAAGATGGTAAAAAGTGAGGGAGAGAGTGCTCAACCCTGCCTAGTACCTCTCTGGAGATTAAAGCTTCGGGAGGCCTGATCATTTGTTCATACAGACGCAGTTGTACAGCTATATAGTGTTTTAATCCAGTTTTTGAAAGATGAACCAAACCCAAACTTATTTAACACCATAAAAAGAAATTTCCAATTAACTCGGTCAAAGGCTTTCTCTGCTTCCAGAGATAAAATTGTAGTTTTTAAGTTATTGATCTTACAGCAGTCTATTAAATTAAATAGCCTGCGTGTATTATTAGTCGAGTGCCTACCCTTGATGAAACCTATTTGATCTGGATGTATAGTCACCAGAATTATCCTTTCCAGCCTTTTGGCGAGAGCTTTGCAAATTATTGTAAGATCGACATTCATAAGTGAGATGGGATGGTAGTTGAATGGAAGTGTAGGTTCCTTTCCAGGTTTAAGGAGCAGGATAATACTAGCCAAATTCATATTTGGAGGGATTACATTATCTTCTTTAATTTGATTCGCCATTTTAAAGAAAATAGGTGCCATCACAGGCCAGAATTCTAATGAAAAACCATCTGGTCCCGGAGCCTTGTTGTTTGGGGTGTGCTTAAATGCCTCCTGGAGTTCGGACACCAGAAGAGGTGCATCCAGAGTTGCAATCTGTTCATTATTTAATCGTGGTAAGTTAATATCATCCAAAAATTTCTTTATCTCTGAGTCAGATGGGTTAACCTGAGATGAGTAGAGGTTTTCATAAAACTTTCTCGAGTTATTTATTTCTTCAGACTCATGGGTAATATTTCCAGTCATATCCTTAATAGAGTGGATAGTTGTTTTTTCTTTGTTCAATCTTAGCTGGTTCAAAAGATAGCTCAAGTAGGTTCATTTTGTCTTCTTTTAATTATTTACCTTTTTGTTCTTATTAAAGCCTTCGAAGGCTGCAGTGAACAGTAGACACCTGTAAAGAAGGTAAAAACATGTCCTTTCTATTTTTGTCTTTAATAAGAACAAAAGGTAAATGGCTTGAAAGATATTGCCCCGATGTATTACTGTGTTCAAACTTCTCAAGATGCAGTCTTTGTACTAAAAACTGTGTTCTTTTGTTTGTAATTTCTTTTAAATCCAGCTTTAATTTTCTCAGATTGTTAAATGGCTGTACCTGTGGAGAAACTGCACAGGTCATCTCCAGTGATTTAATTTTCTAACTCCAGTACCAGAACAGTAAGAGATTATTTTACCTTGCATGACAGCTTTTGCTGCTTCCCGAAGAACACACTTGGATATTCCTGGTGCATTATACTCCAGATATGATTCCCACTCTTTATTATTAAAGTATGTAATAAAGTCTTTGTCTTTTAGTAGTGATGGATTAAATTCCCAGCTCCTAATTTTCCTTATAGCTTTCCTATTTATTAGTGTAAGAGATACTGGATGGTGATCACTAATAGCTTGCTTTGAACATATTTTAGTGTCTGTGATGTCCCTCACAATAGGGTTACTGGCTAAAAAGAAGTCTAAACGTGAATATGAACTGATGAAAAAAAGTGTATTCCCAAAGAGTTGGGTGAAGAGAACACCATTCATCGCAAAGACCAAAATCATTCATGTATTGTTTAAGAGTATCAGTAGCCTGCCAGCTTCTATAATTCCCCGATGCACTGAGCCTGTCGATTGCAGGGTTTAATACCAGGTGGAAGTCTCCTCGTATTATGAGTGTAGTGTCCAAGTGCTCAGAAAGAAGAGTGAAGAAAGTGTGAAAATAGGATGGGCCGTTAACATTTGGGCCATAAACGCTTGCAATACATAGATCAAAATTTTGAACTGAGATTTTAAATATTATAAATCTACCTTCCAGATCTGCTATGGTATTATTCACAACAAAGCATATTCTTCTGTTTACCAATATAGCTACCCCCCTTTGTTTAGAATTAAAGCTGGCTGAGTACATGTAGGGGAATTCCGGGGAGGTGAGCTCATCTACAGACGACTTAGAGACATGTGTCTCCTGTAATAAGACAAAGTCTGCCTGTAGATCCTTCAGTCAATTAAAAACTTTTAGCCTCTTCTCCCCGGTACCAATTCCATGTATGTTCCACGGGACAGACTTAAATGTGAACATGTTTTCACTAACTGGTTTTGTGCTATAGGCTAACTAAATGTGCCTATGTGATTATATGTCCATAATGTATGCATATACACTACCATTCAAAAGTTTGGGGTCACTTAGAAATTTCCTTATTTTTGAAAGAAAAGCACTTTTTTTCAATGAAGATAACTTTAAACTAATCAGAAATACACTCTATATATTGCTAATGTGGTAAATGACTATTCTAGCTGCAAATGTCTGGTTTTTGGTGCAATATCAGTGTATAGAGGCCCATTTCCAGCAACTATCACTCCAGTGTTCTAATGGTACAATGTGTTTGCTCATTGCGTCAGAAGGCTAATGGATGATTAGAAAACCCTTGTGCAATCATGTTAGGACTGCAATGCTGTAATTGCTGCAAATAGAGGATTCTTTGACAAAAGCAAAGTTTGAAGGAAAAAATTATTATTTCAAATACAAATCATTATTTCTAACCTTGTCAATGTCTTGACTATATTTTCTATTCATTTTACAACTCATGGTGGTAAATAAGTGTGACTTTTCATAGAAAACACAAAATAATTGTCTGGGTGACCCCAAACTTTTGAACGGTAGTGTATGTGTATAAGTATGTTATGTATAAAATATATACCTACGTATGTACACATAAATATATATACACAGTGTGGAGCGTTGTAGCTAGATGGAATAAACAGCATAACCGTCTATTTAGTTACCCCACATAGTATGAATATGTACCCATACATATTGTCACCCTCCATAGCGACTGATATTGTCCTAGTTGTATACTGGAGGGGACCATTTGTGTAAGTCTGTTGCGTCTTTTGCATTCAATACTATTAGATCGTTACGTTTTTTTGCTATCTCTGCGAGCAGCCCTGCTTAGGTTATACAGTCTGACAGCCGTAGGTAGGAAGGACCTGTGAAACCTCTCGGTCGTGCACCTAGGATGACGTAGTCTACTGCTAGATGAGCTCCTCAGTGCGTTCAGTATGTCCTGCATAGGGTGGGACTCGGACTCCAGCAGAGATGACAGTTTAGCCACCATCCTTCTCTCTCCTATCTCCTCCACTGGATCAAGGCTTTGTCCCAGGACAGAGCTAGCTTTCTTGATCAGTTTGTTCAGTCTCTTCCTATCAGTTGCTGCAATGCCGTTGTCCCTGCAGACCACTCCAAAAGTGATGGCTGATACCACCACTGTGTCGTAGAATATCTTCAAGAGCACCCCTTATACACCAAAAGACCTGAGCCTCCTCAGTAGAAACAGCCTGCGCTGTCCCTTCTTGTAGAGTTCGTTGGTATTGTGTGACCAGTCTAGTTTATTGTTCAGATGAACACCCAGGTACTTGTAGGATGTCACCATCTCAATGTCTGTTCCCTGGATGTTTACTGGTGCTGTGAGGGGTTGTCCTTGCCTGCGGCAGTCCACCACCAGCTCCTTAGTTTTCCTCGCGTTGATCTGGAGGCAGTTCCGATGGCACCAGTCCACAAAGTCCTGGATAAGTCCTCTGTACTCATCTTCATCTCCATTGGAGATGAGGCCGACAATCGCAGAGTCATCAGAGAACTTCTGTAGATGGCAATGTGTTGTGTTGTGTGAGAAGTCCACAGTATAAAGGGTGAACAGGAAGGGAGCCAAAACCGTTCCCTGGGGGACCCCCGTGCTGCTGATGATCGTGTCGGACACACAATCCCGGGTTCTCACAAACTGCGGCCGGTTAGTGAGGTAGTCCAGGATCCATGATGACAGGTGCTGGTCCACCCCTGCACACAGCAGCTTGTCCTTCAGGATCATCGGTTGGATGGTGTTGAAAGCACTGGAGAAGTCAAAGAACATGATCCTCATCGCGTTCCCAGGCTTCTCCAGGTGGGACAGGGAACGGTGAAGGAGGAAGATCACTGCATCCTCCACCCCAATGCCATGCTGGTAGGCGAACAGGAGTGGATCCATCGCTGGTCCCACCAGGGGGCGGAGGTGAGCAAGGAGCAGTCTCTCCAGGGTCCTCATCATGTGAGACGTCAGGGCCACTGGTCTGATGTTACCTCCCGAGGTTAATGGTTCCATGTTACCTCCCAAGGTTAAAAGTTCCATGTTATCTTTTGAGGTTAAAGGCTTCATGTTGACACCTCCTGAGTTTGAGGATTCCATGTTGTCATCTCCTGAGCCTGTAGATTCTATGTTGTTATCTTCTGAGTGTAAAGGTTCAATGTTGTCATCTCCTGAGTGCAAAAATTCCTTGTTCCTTGTTGTCATTTCCAGAGTTTAAGAGTTATTTGCCTTCTCCAGAGGTTAAAGTTTCAGAGGGTAAAGTTTTCATGTCATTATCTCCTGAATTTAAAGCTTCTTTGTTCTTATCCTCTGTGCAAAAGGCTCCTGAGCTTAACCCCCCTACAATACCGTGTTCTTCCATCAGGTGGCCAATGGACTGCGGCAGGCTGCCCGACACACTGTGTTCATCCATCTGGTGGCCTTTGCACTTTGGTAGGTCACCCGACACACTCTGCTCCTCCACCTAGTGGGCCATGAACACTGGTAGGCCACCAGATGCATCATGCTCCTCCTGCTGGTGGTCGTGGGGCCTTGGCCAGCCACCTGATGGACATTTTTTTTTCTTGTTTGTGTTCTTGTTTTTCCCCACCGTGCCTGTATCTCCCTCCTCCCACACAATTGGGGTGTTCTTTGTCTTGCATGGAGGGCATCTAGAATCCACCCCCCGGGGGGGGGGGGGGGCTGTCGTGAATCTTTATGAATCTTTATGTTCATTCTTTGTTCTCTTTGTGATTAATTATGATTCTTGCCTGTGTTTACCTTTTGTATTCCCCTGGGTCCTTTGTGATTATCATTGTGTTTCCCCTGTTCTCCTGAGTAGGTCTCTGTGTGTTTTCTGTTTACCTCCAGCTCCTCTTGTTTCCATACCCATACCCACTCTCCCTCATGTGTGCTCGGTTTAGTTCCTGATTGTGATCCCAGCTGTCCTGTGTTCCCCTGATTATCAGTTACCCTATTTATGGCAGTATATACTTGTGCTCTGTGCTGGGCCATTGTGTTGAATTCCCCTCCAGTCTGCCTGTGTGCTCTTCTGGTTTCCATTGAGTGAGTTTTGCCTTCCATGGCTCTTTGTGTTACAGCCCTCATTTATTTGTTCTTTTGTATTTGGTTACTGAATCATTTTGCACCATATGCCTGCTACCTTAGGTCCTGCTTAAAAATTACATCTGCCTCCCAAAGCAAATATTTGTGACAGAATATACAACAAAGTATACAACCCATAGTTGTAGGGCAGGATCCTGAGGTGAACCCATGTAGCAAGTTTGGAGACCCTAGAGGACTTTACACAGTCTATAGTAAGGGAGCATAGGGAGTGCCTTTTGACCCCAAACCTGTAGTCAGAGGTCATGGTGTCAGAGTGAACCTGTGTACCAGGTTTGGTGGCCCTAGCTTTCTTTGTCTATTAGCCATTTTGATGTTGACCTTTGACAGTGCAATCCCAAACCATAGTCACACTTCAGCGTCACAAAGTGAACCTGTGTATTGAGTTTGGGAACCGGAACTTTACTCATTGTACAGTAATAAGGCATAGGGAATGCTAACCTTGACCTTTGACCTTTTGACTCCAACCCCATAGTCTGAGATCAGAATCCCAAGGGGAACCTGTGTACCAGGTTTGGTGGCCCTAGTTTTACTCGTACAGTATTAGCGCATAAGGAATGCTAAACTTGACCTTTGACCCTTTGACCCCAAACCCACAGTCAGAGGTCAGAAGCCCAAGGCGAATCTGTATCGCAAGTTTGGTAACCCTAGCTTTATTTGTTGTTGAGATATAGTTTATAAGCCATTTTGATGTTGACCTTTGACCTTGCAATCCCAAAACTATAGTCACACTTCAGGGTCACAGGGTGAACCTGTGGACCAAGTTTAGTGACGCTAACTTTATTCGTTGTACAGTAATAAGGCATAAGGAATGTTAATGTTGACCTTTGACCTTTAGACCCCAAACCCATCGTCAGAGGTCAGGTTATCAAGGTGAACCTGTATTCCAGGTTTGGTGGCCATAGCTTTATTTGTTTTATAGTAATAGTAAATGTAGCATTTAACATAGACCAACTGCAATGTTAACTTTGAACTCTGACCTCTAGACCCCAAACCCATCGTTAGGTCAGGGTGTAAGTTCTCCAAGATGTGTATTAGATACAAATACTGTATCGATTTGAAAAGCCTACGTCATTTCTTTCAGTAGTTATTAGCTACGTTTTGATCACCCAATAGTATACTCCGAAGTGGACTGCACAGGGTATCCGTCATATTAACTGAGATTCCAAATTGAAGGGAGTGAATGGTCTTCAGTTCAAAGGGAACTGAGAACTGTGCAGGGATGAAGTGATCACTGGAAGTTGACAAGAAGGTTACCCATAAGCCATTCCACCTCAAATATGAGGAAAACAAACTATTGTTGCTAACGTTATTGACAAGCTAAAGTGATGTTGGTTATTGTTTATATCAACTGATTGTAATAAAAATATATTTGTATTAATATTTTATTTAAGAAATATAAATTATCCACTTAACCTAACCTAACTTCCATGTTTTTGGCATGTGGGAGGAAACCAGAGAAATCCTGGAGTAAACCCACTCAGACATGGGGAGAACATGCAAACTCCACACAGATCACTGTTGGTCGGGGGCTGGGATCGAACCCGGAATCCCCCGGCCAAGGGTGAGTTGAGTTAGGTTAATTGGCATCAAACTGTCCTTAGGTATGGATGTGAGAGTGAATGGTTGTTTGTCTCTCTGTGTCGGCCCTGCGATGGACTGACGATCTGTCCAGGGTGTACCCTGTCTCTCGCCCAAAGATGCTGGGATGGGCTCCAGCACCCCCGCAACCCAAAAAGGATTAAGCAGAAGAAGATGGATGGATCGATGGAAATTATCCACCATAGTATCAGTACGTGTCCATGGTTACCATGGTAACTCACAGAGGAGGAGCCGACGGTTACAGCGTATTTCAAATGGAGAAATTTTGTGTAGGGCAGTTAACTTCACTGATATTCCCTGAGAACGGAGCAAGGAGTAGGGAATACAGTTTGAAGTACACTGTGGATTGGAACATAGCTATTGTGTTTACAAGATTTAGGGAAATCTGACCTCTGACCTTTGACCTCAAGGTCATTCAATGAGAGTGAAATTGCAATATGTCCATCAACAGAGTATATCAAACCATGGTACCAAGTTTCAAAACAATCGGAAAAAACTGTAGGAGGAATTGATTTCACAAAAGTGAGATGGACAGACCGACTGACCCATAATATAATACCCCTTCGGTTTTTGCTCAAAGGGCTTCTCAGCCCCTTTGCTTTGACCAGTAGGGGATAACCAGCAGACAATGCGCCTGCTTTGCGCTGAGAGGCGGAGATGCATTTCAAAGAGGTGTGGGGGCACGCAGCCTAATGCGCATCACTATTATGGAGCATGTCATAAAAATCCACTTTTGATCAGGCAAAAGGAGGTCCATTGTCAGAAGCACATTGTTTAATGCTATTTCAGTGGTGTGTTTTGAAATCGTGCAGCTCGAGAGCTCATGAGAAAAGGGCATGCTTGGGATTTTCTGTTATTTGAATGGAGAGAGTTATAACAATCATAATATATTGCTCATCATTTTATTTATAATATGATCATACACTAAATAGTTTTTCATTCCATCCACAGTCTCATTAACGTCTGATTTTTTTTAGGGAAATGAATGAATGAATGATTGAACAGGGAGAATATGTACATTACAGTGTGGAAGTGCGGTGCATGGGGGGAGGTGTGTCAGTCTGAAGATTTTTATTTCATCCACACTTTCGTTTTCATTATGGACTTATTAGGCATTAATGTGTTTATTTTTAGGAGAATAAATGAATGAACAAAGAGTGCACAGCATTTTACTTTTCACTGAAACTCCCCAAGGAGACAGGAGATGCATCCACATCTGCCTCAGCTGCACGCTCCCGGGTTTCCAGCCGGGCCAAGGCTGCCTGCACTACACCTACATCATGGTTCTCCCCCAGCAAGCTCCCTGACTGCTACCCATCAGGGCCGCCGAGAGCGGGCTTGCTTTGTTGCGGGGGTTGGTGGGAGATGGGAAGCAGTGCCAGATCTCCTCCTTCCCTCTCACCACAGAGGGACGGGATAGAGAGCTGCAAACCTTGGCAGACCCCTCAGTCAGCGAAAGCAACAGGAGAGCGAGCACTCCAACTCCCCATGGGCCAAGAGCAACTTCTGCACCATCGTATGAATGAATGTTTGTTAAAGTTTGCCCAGGCATCATCCTCTTTTCCTGAAGTTTCAAACCCATTCATGTCTGTGTGTTGCATCCATGCGCACTACATTAAACCCTTCAGCTGATTTTTCAGCCCATTCTTCCCCGTTTGTTCTCTCTAAAATAACTAACAGGGCATCAACTGTGATTAATGTCTTCCTTATTATCAAGCAGTGTTACTATCGCGTGCATTTTTGCTCACAAACACATGGGCTTTGGCCACCGCAAAACTCGTCTTAAGCCATTATGATCAGAGTTCACTTTAGATAATACACCTCTGTGCATTAAAGGGATGGGCATGAGCGCTTTGGATTGGATTATCCAAAACACACCTCTGAATAATTAGTCCAGCCTCTTCGCACCATGTGGCCGGTGGAAAATTCCTTTCTACACTGTTATGATAAGGAAATGAACTTGGAAACGCCCATAAACGCATTTTGTGTCACTGACGACTGACCGTGTCCTTGTAATACGGCCCATTTCTTTGTTTGTTCCAAGGTATAAAATCTGCCTGCACCATATTGACTGTGAACATTTCTGCTGAACTGCTGCATGAAATTTCCCTCTTGATCAAGAATAAATACCCAGGAAATGCATCTCTGACTCTGCACCTTTATTTATTAACCAGATCAGCAAGGGATATTTATTGATATAAAGAAAATCCACAACACAAAATGTATGGAAAAAGAAAACACATTGTATAGGAAACTTGTAAAACAAAGAAATACAGAGGCAAAAAATAAATATAAAACTTATCAAAATAAGTTAACCAATAATAATAGTAAACACAATATTAAGGGAATATGGAATATATTAAATAGTATGATTAAAAATATCTCTGGACATCATAGTTACCCTCATCTATCTATCTATCTATCTATCTATCTATCTATCTATCTATCTATCTTTTTCTGATAAAATTTTGGGCATCACTTGTTAAGAGAAGAAAGCCCCCATGTAGCTCCAGAGCCACAGGTTGCAGACCCCTGGGTTGGTGGGTTGGTTGGATGTGTGATGGTGCCTGGTTGTTTGGGTGGACGATGTTGGATGGCGTCTGCTGCCTTCTGAATCATTTTAAATATTAATTAATGATAATTAGCCCTGTCGGTGGGTGACCTAGCTGTTACCATGGTGACCATCTAACACAAACACAGTAACGCGGGATGCTAAATAGCTTTTTTGTGAACGTGCGTGTATGCACATTAGCATTAATGAGAAAAGATGATGGCACACACGCAGTAAATGTCTGTCTAAATGCTCCGGGCTGAGTGTGTGTGCATCGCCAGATTGATTGTCAATGTTTCCTCCAAAGGGGGTGCCATGGTAACAGATGTTGAGGAGTGGTTTAAATGTGAAAACCCATCTCTTCTTCCTTCGTCTGTGTGTGTGTTCATGTATGTTCTCGTGCGCTGCTCCCTGTCTCTCTCTCACCTTTCCTCACATTGAAATTGAAGCTTTTGGGATGAAGAACTCTCTCTCTCTCTCTCTCTCTCTCTCTCTCTCTCTGTATGAACACATGCCACTGATCCATCACTGATCATTCTAGTTTTTGGGGGGTCAGCATAATCCAAATAAAAAGAGAACTTGTGAGTGTTTACGTTACTCTCAAACAGACAACAAAACTGAGGGCATCTGCGTTCAAAAGATGATGTCTTCAGCTCTACATGACTGCATTCTACTCAGTGGAAGGTGCGTGATGGCGTCCTCAGTCCATAATGGCTGCTTATCGTACCTGCGTTGCTGCACCAGTGGCAGCTAATTAATTTTGTCCGCTGGCTTTAATTTTGCTGGGTTGTTACACCCTCCCAAAACATAACTCACTGCCTGTCATGATGTCTTTAGACCAAAGTTACTCATTTGAAAACAAATATTCATAGCCAACTTCTCAATGTCTGGATTTTTAGCTCATACTGGTAAATGGAAAGGAGCTAATGTGATGACGTGGCATCCATCATCTGTCCAGCTGTCCATATTTCACTGGAATCACTACTACTCCGAGGCGCTTACCCAGATGGTCACCAAACTCACTCCCAGTGATCCTTATATGGGTCTGCATCAAGGTTATGCTCAACGTCAAGGTCAAAGATCAGGAGATCTTGGCACTTACATGATTTCAGAAAAATCAATACTCCTCCAAGGCAATTGCCCTACTTTTCAACAAACTCGCTTGTAACCATCCTCAGGTTTGTCTACATCCAAGCTGAGCTCAAGATCATTGTCAAAGGTCAGGAGATCTGGGCATTTATGATTTCACAAAAAAACATTACTCCTCCTAAGCAATCGCCCCAATGTTTGGCAAACTCATGCACAATAATCTTTAAGTAGGTATCTAAGTTGTTCTTAAAGTCCTCGGACGGTGACATTTTTTTATTGAACCAATAAACTGATTGTATGAAAATATTCCATTCTGGCCATTCCCGTGATTTAAAATGTGTCACCAGCCTCCATAAATGACTTTATTTCTTAATAGCCCATCTTTCACTTAGTGATGCTGCAGTACCGCCATCTCTCGATAGGGGCGGGCAGCAGTGACGTCAGGTCAGGGAGAAAAAGGAAATGGCTGAACGACAGCAGAGTGATTCGGACAGCGATTATTTTATCGAGTATGACGACCGCAATATAAGTGATGATATTGAAACTGAAGAATCTGATGATGACGTAGTTTTGGGTGGTGCTGATGGGGTTATTCAGCCGTATTTGTTCAAGCCCGAGGGTGAGGAGGAAGACGAGGACGAAACAGAGACGGGAGCAGACCACGTTGAGGACGAGCGGCTCGCAGATTTATATTGGTAAAATATGCTTTGAAATTTTTTTTTTAGGCGATATGCATGGTCACACACTTAATTATCAAAATAAAACTGCCAATTGTTCCCTCGCTGCCTTACTTGGTGACTTATAAACATTAGAAACATTTAGAAACATTATCATTGGAAATAAAAGGATAATGTATGTGAGGGATAATATGTGTACTTTACGAGTTTGTTAGGAGATGTTGTTAATCATCATCATGTTAATCCTAGTCTCAAAAGCTACATAATTCTCTTAAGAGATTGATGGATCAACATGATCCATCATGGATCATGATGGATCATGGATCATGATTATTGTGATTCATTATTGTTTTCCTATAACTTCTCTTTCTGCTCAAAATTTTTTACATGTTTTAAATATTTTCTAATCAAACTTCATAGACCAATTTATATAGCACTCCCACGAGCCATTAGTTTATTATAAGCATCTGATTAGACCATTTTTTTTAACAGGTGCACTTGTGAGAAATGCAACATTATGCCAACATCAACTGAATCTCGGTGCTGCCAGGAGGTATTGAAGGTGAAGGAGAAACTAGAAGAACTGAAGGGCTGTGGATACACAGATGATAACCTACCAAGGTGTATCACTGATCACCCCGGTTTCCGTTCTGTCTGTCTTGACATCTGGGTTTTACAGACAGCTTATTTGGCCTACAGACAGCAATATGGTGATCATGACGCAAGTCAACACGAGTGAGTTTTTAAACAATATTTATTCATGTGTTTTAATTTTCCAGATCAATTATGAAGAAATCATTCAATACATTCAATAATCAATGCAAACGGAATAATCAATGCCAACCCCATATTTTTCAGGCGATACAGATTCATAGCCTACAGGCAACTGGTCCGGTGGTGTTGGGGATATCTTGGGAAAGAAGTGAGGGTGATATTGCCTGCCTGTGCTGTGAGCCTCATCAGAGAAACATTCCCATCTGATCACTACAAGGGATTTTGCCTACCAAGATTAGATTTGTGATCAATGTTATTTAAATAAAGTTTTTTTTAAATCATATATTGAGTTTATTAATGTGCATGTCAATTTTATAGTTCTAATATTTCAGCATTCATCAAAGTCGGATCTCATATACATTAGACTAATTTTTCTACCATTTTATGGTGTAAAATTCGTGTTCAAAAGCACATTTCTCTAAAAATCTTAGGCTTATATTTGTTTGTCTTAGCAAAATATGTTGCTTCCCTAACAATTGAAAGCTGAACTTTCATTGCTAATTGGAAATTTATTCTACTTTTACATGTTTGATTTTGAAAATCTAGATACATGTTGCTCAACAGCATCAGCTTTGATGGGACGCTGAAATTTGGCACTCAATGTTGCGGGAACTCTGGCTTGTACAGAGTGCCACTGCTCCAATAAGTGGGTTGGATCAACCAAGGTTTTGTCGAAAAGAGTATTCATCAGATCATCCACATATTCTGAAATAAAATTAATTTAATAAAAATTAGAAATCGAAAGCTCCTTGTAAGTGGTCGTGGAAATTCCAACGATATCGGCTGCATTTAGAACTCTGAGGACCTTGACATATGACGCCCCAGTGAAGAGAATGGCGGATGAAAGCTGTATGTTACCAGCTGGCATGTCCCTGATCATCGGCTGGCTGTGCCAGGATCGATCCTCAACACAATGTGGACAATGTTGTTTGATCATCAACAGAGAGCCTTTAGTGTGACTTGTTACCTCACATGGATGACTGCAATGAGGACAATTGCTAAATAATTTCCAGAGGCAACTTTTGTAAACTATGTATTTGTCCTCCTCGTGGTGGTTATGGGACTCCTTTTGGTTGAAACTGAAATGTTATAAACAAACAGTGTATATAGATTTTAATATTATATTATTTAGTATTATATATCTTTAGTATTATAAAAAATTACAAAATTCATATTTCATTTTATGTCTTGAAATGTTTCCTTAATTTGAATCATACCTTTGGTCTGATACATCCATAAAACTTGGATGGTATGTAACATCATGTGGGTCATTGTTAGAGGCGTAAGATGACACAGAGTCAATATCATCCGTGTCAACATCCTCAAACTTCCTCTTTGCTTTCCTTGGTGTCGATGTGCGAGGCCCTGTTGTTGCCAGTGATCTACGGCACGTATCGCATGTGCTCGGATGACTTGTGTCCAATTGTGTGATCTTCGGATCGGTCTGAGAGTGTGAGCCTGGAGATCAATAATTTTAACAATGTATTAGGGTTAACAAGTTATTCTGATAGTTCGCATGAACAATAATGTAAATAAATTGTTGATTTCAAATCAATGATACTCACGTTTTACCGGTTTTTTCTCTGGTCGGACAATTAACTTTCTGGTTTGTGTGAAATTGTTTTTTGTGTTAGGTTGCAGTCTCTCAGGAGCTGGTGGATCGTATGTAGTGCTCGCATCTTTGTACTTGGGTTGCAGTGATGGTTCGGCTTTGAGATCTGGATTGGGTGTTGTCAGAAGCGGATCTGGTATAGCCTGGGCTGTATTTAGTGTAGGTGGGACATGTTGGTCTAGTGGATCTGAAAGTGGATTTACATAAAAGTCCTGGTCATCAGCTTCCTCTGCTTGGTCAGAAAAATCCACAGTATTTGAAGGTTGAGTGACAGTGGATAACATCTGCAAAAACAGTAGATCAACATAATTTCATTCCAGAGGTGTCAAATTGGATTACATATATAGAAATATAACTTGAGCAAACAGGCACAACCACCTCCCTATACAGCACTGAATATTTCATATTTGATTACTATGAATACCCTAAAATTCTAATATTTGATAAGTTGTTAAGGCAATGAAATTCATTGCTTGTAAATAATTTTAGTAAATATTGGCAGTGAATATTAAAAAAAGAAAACTTACCCTGTTTACTTCTCTTTTTCTGACAGCAGATCGCATCGGTAGATCACCCTTGCTTTTCACGCCACTGTCACTGACACTTGTCTGAGAGTGGAACTTTGAAATGAACGGATATATAGTTGGAACAGCCGATTTTTTTATCAGCAATCTTTTTGCTAATTTCATTTCAAATTGCATCTTATTCTCAAAATCGCTGTCAACGAAATGTCTGCTGCACATGTTGGGTGACTTACCGACATCATTCCAATTTTTTCGCGTTTTCTGAACGAATTTCACCCATGCCGTTCTGATTTTCCCAGGCAGGGGAAATTCATAAACACTCACCGCGTGCTCCTCTGGTATACCGTCGCACCCGTAGACAACACAACGCCAAACCATAATTAATTCGATCACTGAAATCCTAATCGTAATAAATATTCTATTTGTAATCCACAAGTACTCCTAGAAATATCCGTTATCGCCGATTTTAAAACGTAAACAACACGCAGTGTCTGTCGAGTGTTTGCTGGTCGCTTCCTGACCTGACGTCACACAGTCAGTGGCCATTTTAGCCGCTGATCGCTTGGCAGAGTCAGACAGCTCTCAAGGAAATCATACTTCAATAGCGCATTGTCACCTTATGCGACATTTGTTGACACCAAAACATGTGCGGTTCAAATTAGCTCGTCTCACACAACAATTTAAGATATGATTTAGCGATATTGAAATTTCGTCCGGCCGACGCCTTTAAATGTCAAGATCAGTGGTCAGTAGATCTGAGCACTCTAGGGGTGATTTCATCTGGCCAGAACAAGCTACTCCATCATTGATCGTCTGATTTACAGTATCTGATAATATCTATCTCAAACAGGTTCATTTTGTCTTCTTAATGATAAAACTGATATTGTTCTTCTATTAAGACAAAGCAAAGGGATGTCTCATACCTCTGATATGTTTCGACTATCGTCTGCAGTCTTCTTCAGAAAGCATCATCTGACGTCCGTGATGTGTCAAATCAGCTGTTTTATCTTTTCCGTAGGTGACCTGACAGGTTTGACAGATCTGCCAGGTCGGTCACGTCCCCTGCCATGCAATGGTCTCTAGAGTAGAGAGTCCCAGTTGTGTGAGAGCATGAAGGCTCCATAATCTTGGTTCATGGTGTTGTAGTCTTGCTTCCTGATTTGAATTGCTTCTTTGATCTAGCATTCTCTGTATCTTCAAAACTCCTGGAATTCTTTGAAAAAGTTTCCATGTTGGGGTCAAAATATCCAAAAACTTGGTCCGTGTCAATAACATTATCCAATCTAGGAGCATAAACGTGTCTGGCAAGCTCTTCTTCTTCTTTTAGATTTGATTGGCAGTTGGCAACCAGCTTGCAGGTGCATTACCACCACCTGCTGAATTTCTAATCATCACTCTATATATCCTGTGTACAGATTCGTCTGGCAATCTCTCTAGAAATGTCTCCATATTTGGATCTATAATAACATCTCAGTGTCTGAGTCATAAGGGTATCTGGATATATCTCTGGATATTTCTCTGCTTAGGTCCGTGGTAATACTTGGATATGTAGAAAATGTCTCTGAATGTGCCTAGAACTAAACCTGCAATATAGAGACTTTTCTGGAAATGTCTTCATGTTTTCCCTGTGTCTGTTGATAACATTTAATGGAAATGTCTTAATGATTTGGTCCATAAAAATGGAAACATCCTTGGAAATATTTTCATGTGATGGGAATGTTTGAAGGAATGTCTGTTATCTGGAAATGTACGTCTGGATCACTATGAAAATGCCTTGGTCCATGATACATCTCATGTTTGGTCTTACAGCCCATGGCCTTTTGACAAAACATTTGGTCATCAAAGTATCTGGAAGTGTCCATGGAAATGCTATGGGGATGCTTCAAGAAATGTCTGGTATGTTGAAATGCGTAGGTCTGGGTCAAAGATATCACTGTCTGCGTGGGTTTACTATGGTGACTCTGGTTTCCTCCCACAGGCTAAAAATATGCAGGTTAGAATAACTGGAGACTCTAAAGTGGCCCTAGGTGTGAATGTGTGTGTGTGATTGGTTTAGGGATTGGTGCTGCACCACAGCTGCCTCATCCATCCAGGTTGACGCCCTGTAATTTCAAATTGTGGGACTAATAACAGATTATTATTAAAAAAAAATGTCTTAAAGGAATCACTGACTGAAAAATTGTGTTTTTGTAGGTTTTATCTTTATAAAATGTGTCTACTGATCATGTGATTAAACAAAAAAAAATGACAATGCTCCCTTTTAAAAAACCCACACCCTTTATGTCATTTTTCTCTCCAAGAAGTTGCTTTAACTTTTACGGATTTGCTTTGGAACTTTATAAACATGATGCTGCTTTATTATTGGCCAGCATAGCTGTCTGTCATGTCGATGGGAATCCACAACATTGTCTGAAAATGTCTCCATAAACACGTCCAAGTCTTGGTCCATCTTCTGGATATTAATCCAGAAACATTTCAGTGTCTGGGTCATAATCATTATCTGGAAATGTCTCCACATCACCTCTGGGTCTAGGCATGTAACATTAACCAGAAACCTGTCTGGATGCATTAAAAGTTTTGAATAATTTCCCTGGAAATGGGTCATTACTGGCACATGGAAAAGCATGATAATCAATTTAACGCATGTTTAAAAAATGTATACGCTTAGAAGGGGTGGATTAATTCCTGAATAACTTCATTCTGAAGCAAATAAAGTGTGTATAAAGGATAACATCACTGCTGTGGTAGGTGGGCTGTTGCAGTTCCCAGCTCTGACACAAAGACACGCCAATCAATGGTCCAATCCCATTGCAGCACACAAGTTTTCAGAAGCGGCTCTGGACAACAGGTGTTCTTCCCACACATGGGTTTTCATTTAGGCATTCCATCTTGTATTTTCCTGTTGACATTTGAGTACACAAAACACTGCATTACACAACTTTACATGATGTTGCCCTCCTAGACAATTTACTTAATGCTGCTGATTGAAACTGACTGTTCTTTAGCTTAATGATCAGAAATGCACATTAAAAATGCAAATCAGTCAGATGGAAAGTGTCTGGGTCATAAGAGCGTCTGTTAATATCTTTGAAATGTCTTAATGTGACGGAAATGTTCCTGTAAATGTCTTTGCGTCTCTTCTCTGGAAATATCTCTGGTAATGTATGTCTGAGTTCAGATTATTATACATACAGTAAGTTTATGTAACTTTATCTGACAATGCTTTTAATCTTGCAACAACAAAAAAGCCTCACACCAAAATTGTTTGGTATGAAAATGAACTGTTACATCTTTAATGTAGAGGACTATATGTAAGATCAGTTGAAAGCTGAACAGTTGCACTTTCTGATGCCATTTTTGCTTATTATGCCATAACTGTGTGACAGTAAAATATAATTTATTAACACTGGTTTCATAGTAAATCTGCATTGAGCCACAAAAATATCTGAGCCTAAAAACAAAAGTAAAATCTGGCCTGACATCATCAGGATTAAAAGATTTTCTTGTAAATTTGTAGTTTTTTGTTACCTTTTTCTCACAAAGTTGTATCTTTTTTCTTGCAAACTTCTGTGGGTGTTTTCCTTAAATAGTTTCTGTTTTAATTTATGTTTTTGGCATAAATGGGTTTAGCTTTTTTCCTAAATTTGGCATATTTTTTGTTACAAATTGAATACCTTTATTGTGTGAAATCAAAGACTTTTTCCATGTAAATATGTAACATTTTTCCCAATAAAGTTATTAGCTATTTCCATAAATTTATATTTTTTAGCACAATCTTTTGCTTTTCTCATAAGTTTGTCTGATTATTACATTAAGATAAAAATGCAACCCTTTTCATATAAATTTGCAACAATTTTCTATTAAAATTGTAGCTTATTCTGTTAAATTGGTGACTTTTTTTCTTACCAATTTGTGTTTTTTAACCCTCATAAAATTGCAACATTTTCCCTAAGTTTTGAGTATTTTTGGCATAAATTTTCAGCTATTCTCATAAATTTATTCTATGCAAATTTATTACCTTTCATGGGTAAAATGTACATAAATTTATTACATTTTTCTCACTAAACTCCAACTTTTTCCAGCAAATCTGTGATTTCTTTTCCAGAATTTTTGTGACGTTTTTCTTGCAAATTTGTGGGTATGTTTTCCTCACAAAATTTCAACATTTTTCCCTAAATTTGTGAGTTTTTTTGCATAAATTTTCAGATTTCTTCATTTTCTGTAGTTTTTTTCTCATAAATTTTCAACTTTTGTCATAAATTTTGACTTTTTTTATTTTGAATTAACATTCCTTTTAAAAGAAAAAAAAACAGGCACTGTGGAGGAATAAGATCAGGCGAGATGCGACGAGCTGGAAGGTTGCAGAGTTTTATTTTCCTGCAACATAATGAGATGCACATTGTAGCTCTGAGTGCTACTGTGCTCTACTGTGCTGCTGAGGCATTTATCATAAGCTCTTTTATAGATGTTATACAAACAGAGAGAGAATGCATGGCACATTAGAGTAGTGTTATACATATCAGTCAATACCTATTATTAGCGTGACCAACTGGCTCGGGGACGTCCTCTCCCTAATCCGGGGATGTATAAACAACAGTCCATTGTTGTGGTTGTCCCCCAGGGGCTCTCTGTCCATATGTGAATGGTCCTCTGCTTCCTCCAGACCTGCTGAGTGTGAGGAATGAATGTCCATGTAGAGTGTGGTGGGTCACCACAGCACATTAATTTTTACAAATTTGTGCTTGATTTATATTTACACAACACACACACACACACACACCCAATCACCACCATCCCCCTTGTTAAAAAATAACAAGTCGCCTACTGTGTGTAACTCTATTTTATTGAAAATGGACTTAAAATATGTAGCTGGCATTTTCAAAAGGTAGGACCATCTTATTGTTGGGGAATATGGTAATTTCTGGAATCCCGATTGTCCAATCAGATTGTTTGGTTGGAAGTAATTGTTGTATTATCACCACTACTAAGCTGGAGTTATTCAAACTTACAGGCACATATAATGTATATATTTTGTAATAGATATATACATTATATGAAGTATTCATTAAAAATACTTTGCAGTAGTTAATCTCTCCTTTTTGTTATCTATTTCCTGTGCATTGCATGATGGGATACATCGGCTATTCTACTGACCAGCTGTTTGACGCTACTTTTCAAGATTCTTTGTGGGATGTATTGAGTGCACTACAATCACCAGACATTCAGGCACTCAGAAATGGCAGCCAGACTGCAGCCCACGTGTATGGCGGAGTGTACCGCAACCTTTAAATGTTCTCTGGGTGACAGAAATGGCTCCAAGGAGTCAGGAAGGGAAAAGAAAAGAAGGCGTGCGTTAATGTGAGACACAGCTGATAATGTCATCCTGATCACCTGTATTGATTGGGTATGAGGAGCCGCAGTCCTGGTCATCCGTATGGATTATGTTCAGCTGTGACACGGCGGTAGCATCAGTGAAGACCACTCAGCACACAGCTGCTCTCCGCTGATAAGAAGCATGGAAACAAACTGTCAATAATCATCAACTTTACAGTCTGTACCTGTAAAGTGATAATAATTTAATCAATAAATACTATTAATTCATTTTCCTCTGCTTATCTAAGACGGTGAATAATGCAATAAATGATAATAATTGATAGTTTAGTAGTTCTTGTTATATTTCACATATTTCCATTCATGAAATTAAAATAAATAAATAAATTTGATACATTTGAAAAAAAAAAAAAAACTCCAACAGTGAATCAGTCTCTATAGATGATTTCCCTCCTCCAGAACAACTGTACACGAGGGAAGTGTATAATTTTACAATTTTGGAAAAATACTCAAATTTATGACTTTTTATTTTTAAACTGGGGGGAAAAAATCACAAATTTAAGGGACAAAAAAGCACATAATTTCCAAGGAAAGGTTGCTTTTTAATTTTTAGAAAAAATGGCTAGAAATGTTAAAAATGCTAAAAAAAAATGTATATATGACAAATGTTGCATTTTTATGACATTTTTTTCTCAAAATTACAAGAAAATTTTCACAAATTTAGGCCAAATGAAGCAAATCTATGAGAAGAAATTACAATTTACAACAAAAAATTTGTGAGAAAAATAGTGATCAATTTAAGTAAAAATAGCTGATAATTTATGCAACAAAGGTGTAAAAAGTCACAAAATAACCAGAATTTTTTTTAGTAATTTATTAGAAAAATGTTTGAAATTCTTGAGAAAAATGTTGCAAATTCATGCTAAAAATGCTGCAAATCTGCAGAAAGAACAAAAACATCTTGACCTTAAAAAAAGAGAAATTGCACATAATTTGCAAGAAAAGAAGTTGCAGAAAAATGTCACAGAGTTTTAAGAAATAAAAAATGAGCAAATTTACAAGAAAATACAAAAAAATTATGGAATAATGTTGCAAATTTAAATGGCCCATAATTTGAAAAAAAAAAAAAAAGCTGCAAAAAATGTACAAGGGGAAAAGGTGCTATTTTTGAAGAAAAGTATGCACAGTTATTTGAAAATATGTTAGTAATACAGTGGAGAAAATAAGTATTGAACATGTCAACATTTTTCTAATGAAATAAATTTCTGATGGAACCACTGACCTGAGATTTTCACCAGATATCAGTAACAACTCAAGTAATCCATACATACAAAGAAATCAAGGCAACTGTGTTCACAAAACAAGTTATATTTAATATAGTGGAATGACACGGGAATAAGTATTGAACTCATGAAGAAAAAATTGGTACAAAAAGGCATAGAAAGCCAAGAAACCAGCTGAAAACCATCAGAATTTAGGAAGCCCTCCCATCCCCCACCAGTGCAAATTAATTTCAGCTGGTTAAGTCCTGACTGATAGCTTTTAAAAAGGTCTGTGAATATCAGATTGTCACACCACGAAGAACTAATGATGGGTAGAAGCAAAAAGATCTTGCTAGACCTTCGCAACAATAAGGTTGCAAAACATAATGATGGCACTGGTTACAGGTGCATTTCTAAACTGCTGAATGTTCCAGTGAGCACTGTTGGTGCCATCATTCAGAAGTGGAAAGAACATCATTTTACCATAAACCAGCCATGGCCAGGAGTTCCTCGCAAGATTTCTGACAGAGGAGTTGCTGAAGAAAAAGCATGTTGAAGCTCGTTTAAAGTTTGCTGCACAACATTTGGGCAAGCCAGTAAAATACTGGAAGAATATAGTCTGGTCAGATGAGACCAAAATTGAACTTTTGGATGCCACAACACACAGCATGTTTGGAGGAGAAATTGCACTGCACATCCCATCATGGTGTAGGGGTGTTTTTTCAGCACATGGTGCAGACAGACTTCATGTAATTGAAATAAAAATAAAAGGAAAAATGTACAGCGACATCCTTGATAAGAACCTGTTGCCATCTGCCAAGATGCTGAAGATGAAACGAGGGTGGACATTTCAGCAAGACAATGATCCCAAATACACAGCCAAGGAAACTTTCAACTGGCTCCAGAGAAGGAAACTAAAGCTGCTAGAGTGACCCAGTCAGTCACCTGACCTGAATCCAATTGAAAATCTATGGAACAAACTGAAGCTCAGCGTTCATAGATACCCACAGAACCTTCAAGATTTGAAGACAGTTTGTGTGGAAGAATGGTCTAAAATCACTCCAGAGCAATACCTGCACCTAGTTTCTCCATACAGGAGGCATCTGGAAGCTGTTATTACCAACAAAGGCTTTTCTACTAAATGTTAAATATGAATTTCACTGAGTGTGTTTGATACTTATTCCGTGTGTCATTCCACTTTATTAAATATAACTTGTTTTGTGAACTCAGTTGCCTTGATTTCTTTGTGTGTATGGATTACTTGGGTTGTTTCTGATATCTGGTGAAAATCTCAGGTCAGTGGCTCCGTCAGAAATATGTTTAATGGGAAAAATGTTGACGTGTTCAATATTTATTTTCCCTGCTGTATATGAAAAAAATAATGTAAATGCTCAGCAGCTCAGTGATGCAGTGGTTAGCACTGTCACCTCACAGCAAGAATGTTGTGGGTTTGAACCCAAGAGCTGGACAGTGGGACATTTCTTTCTTTCTTTTGTCCTATCCAGCAGCTTGGTAAGCAGAACAAATATCTGCTGTATATAAATAGTATTTATAGACTTCTCTTGCTGTATAATAACTTTAATACTCTATTTAAATTGCCTTACTTATGCTGGACTTGACCGTTTTTTTGTTTTTTTTTTGGGGGGGGGGCATTGAAGGGATATGATATGTGTTTTGTGATGTGACTATCACAGGTGAACCAATAAGGACTAAGCAGTGGCTGTGTAAATTTGCCAGTTTGCAGACTTATTACAGACGTTGCCTTCACCCGAATAGACAATTTTCTTTATTATTTCCTATATTTAAAAAATCTAATGGATAAATACGTTTTTTTAAAATATAATTTCAGTTCCTCATTAATGAGATAAACTCGGTGGCAGATGTGCTCCTTTGTGAAGAGAAGCTGCACCCTCGACTTTTAATCAGAGGTGGCAAATGCTTGCTGCTGCTGTAACCACGGTGACGGAGGTCAATTTCTTCCACATGTGTGGGCTTGTTTGGGTGGGGCGTTTTAAGTGGGCTAATCAGCTAATTGCAGTGCTCAAGGAGGTTGCAGGGGCTTTGTTGAGGCGCTGGCGGGTCAGCCAATTGGAGTGCAGCGAGGTGACAGTGGGTGGGGCTTCTGACTGTTGTTTATTAAACCTTTGCACCTATTTTCTCTGTAATTAGATGAGTCAGCTGAAAATAACCCACAATTTGGCTGTTGTAACACCTGATGGGACCAAAACCACAAACAAATCGCTATTTTTCAGCAAATAGTCAGTTTTTCTCTTAAATTTTGGACTTGTTCCATGTAAAATCTGCATTTTTTTTTTCTGTATAATTTTGTGACATTTTTATTGTTAGTCTACAAATTTTTATCTTGAATTTTTTGACTTTTTAAAATAAGTTTGCAAATGTTTTTCTTATGAATTTAACATTTAAAAGTTAAGCCTTTTGTGTTGGATTTTTAAAGAACCTGTGTCCCCAATTCATTTTTTTTTCTTTTATGGGACATCATACCATACAGGAAGCAATTTTTTTGTGCAGCGTGATTGCATACAAAATCAATGAAAAGATGTGAATGTATAAATGTAAATTCGGTACAAATTTGCAGAAATAAAGGTGCAAAGACATTATAAAAGATGTCAATTTAAAAATTAAAAAAGTCACAAATTACAATTTAATTACACAGAATAAACATTTAACCAGCATCCAGATGAGCGCTGCAGATTTTCTGTCATGATCCCGAGCACGGCTGGGGCCGTGCTCAGTTTCAGCCTTAATTATAGTCCTTTTCTGTCTTTTTTTTTGTTTGTTATGATCTTTTGTATCTGGTTTCTGTTCATTTATGAGTTGTCGTATTCTTAGTTGTGTTCTTATAGTTTTGTCTAGTTACTGTGTGTCATTTGGTAGTTGTGGTATTGTTTATATCATTTGGGGTTGTGTTATTTTATTACGTATGATTTAGTTCCAGTCTGTACTTTTATTTTGACAGTGCTGTGCAGCTTCCAGCTGTCAAACTACTTTGTGGACTGCACAGCTGTCACTTGTTGTTTTGATTATGTTCTCACTCATGTACCCACACCTGATAGTCATGTAGAGGAGTGTATTTAAGCAGACCATTGTATTGACCCCTTGCAGCACTCTTGCATCCCTAAACGTTATCATTTCGTGTCTCTGTACTCCCGGTGGAGTTCACGTCCAGTAGAGTCTCCAAGTGTTCCCCATGTATCTGTAAGTGTGTATTTATGTTTGTGTGTGTGTCCTTTGTTAATAAGTTTGGAAACTTACAGTCTGTGCCTCGCGTCGTCAGTCTGCCTGTGAAAAGGGTGTTTTTGACAGAAGACCGCTACCTAGTTAGACGCCAGCGGGCTGTGAGTTTGTTTTTTCTTTTACACTCCGTTATTTCGGCTGTAGTCTGTGTTTTTCCCCTCTTTCGCTGAGATGTCAGCCAGCACGGACTACGGTGGTTACAAACTGAATGAGGAGGAGTGCTGGGCTGTCAGAGTGCTGGAGGGCATAATATTGGCAGCTCGTGCCTCCCGCACTTCCGAGGTGGCCCGCAAGTGTCTAGAAGGTGCAGCACAGGTTCTGGAAGTGTGCCCCAGCCTGTGGAGCCATCCAGAATTCATGGACCTCCTCATGTCAGCCACTAACCCACAATCCGTGCTCCACAGGCTGGGGAAACCCTCAAAGAGGTGTCCCCGGGTGTGGAAATCCCCAGCCTTTCCTCAGCATCCAGCAGCAGCCCCGCCTTCCTCTCCCGTGCAGTGGCCCGCACCATCAGCCGAGGAGCTGGAGGAGAGCAAGCAAGTTTTAACGGCCGAAACTGAGCTGTTGCTGGATTATAGGCCGTGGCTATTTCTGGAACTCGCCGGCCAAGTGGAGGGAGAATTTCAAGCTCTGCCCATCATCATGCCTGCAAACTCACATTCCGTGCCTGGCGTCTTCAGTCTGCCCGCGAAAAGGGCGTTTTTGACATTTACAAGAAAAAAATGAAAATTTACAGGAAAAAATTTGCAAATTTTTGTCAGAAAATTTGAATATTTACAGGAAAAAAGACAAATTTGTGAGAAAAAGTTACAGATTTACAGGTTAATATTGCAAATTTACAAGATAAAAATTTGCAAATTTATGAGAAAAAGATTCAAAATTGTAAGAAAAAGTCACAAAATTATGAGGAAAATGTTGCAAATTAATGACTAAAATGCCAAAAACTTACAAAAAAAAATGGAAAATTTTGAAGGGAAAAATATGAAAATTTAAAGGAAAAAAGTCACACATTTATGAGAATTTTTTTAATTTACAAGAATAAATATTCAGAAATTTATGAGAAAACAGTTTGAAAATTTACAGGAAAAATGTTGTGAATTAATGAGAAAAAGTTGCAAATTTATATGTAAAAATTTGAAAATTTATGAGAAAAAAGTTTCAAAATTTACAGCAAATGTCAGGGCGTGACCAGGTGTTATGCCCTCATCCTAATTTAATGTATTATCTTGTCTTCAAGGCATGGACCTTTGCCCTCACCCTCATTTTGTTTCATTTTGGAATTTTCTGAGTCTTATCTTTATTCTGGATTGCCATTATTATTATTCTGTTTTGTATATTTATCTCTCTGTAGGTCAGCCTCTTAGTTTATTATTATCTTTATGTGCGATCTCCCCTGTCTTCCCTCTGTTCTTTTTTTGTGCATCCTCTATGATCATCTGTGTAGTTCTGCCCATCCTGTGTCTGTGATTAATCCCTGCCGTCTCTGTTTGTCACTGATTGTGCTCACCTGTTTGGTATTGTGTTTGATTATTCCTGTGTCTATTTATGTCAAGCCCCAATTTGTGTCTCCTCATGTGTGTTGTTAGTCATATGTGCGTGATCAACACACTTCTTGTCTTCCTGTTATCCTTGCCTGATCCTGCCTGATTATTTGTGAGTTTTGTTACAGCTCCCGAGCTGTCAGTTTTTTGTGTTTTGTCAAGCTGCACCCATCTCGCCAGCTCTTCAGTAAAAATCGCCAATGTCTAAATATTCCGTTTGGATCCAATATTCCACCAACCATGACGATACGACACACATCAGATGGACCCAGAACTTCTAAAGTTTCCGCAGTTAGGCCTCGATGTGAAGGAAGCATAGGAAGCTACAAACATTGGGGCCTGCATCAAGGATGCCGGCACCTCCCGCACACCAGAGGAAGCCCTCCTCTGCCTCAAATCTGCCAAAGAGTTGAGTGAGGCGCTTCCAGCCCTCCAGCGGTTCCCTCAGCTCACTCGTCTGCTTAAGCAGAGCATAAACATAGAGATCATCATCTGGGGGCTGATGGAATTGTTCCCAGCGGTGAGAGAGGTGCTGATGGAGGAGGGACTGCATCCATCCAGGGGAAGACATGGTTGTCGCCGGCACTGTGGGACACAGCGGCCCAGCTTTTCATCCCCAGCAAGGGTGCCCCAGGCTCCCATTTCCTCCTTCGGCCCACCACCAACACAACACCATCGGGCATCCTCCCCCCATCTAACGAGTTCCAGCTTCTCCCGGGAGGACTTGCCGGATGGATCAGCGGCAGCAGAGTGGGAATGCAGGCAAGTACCCATTCATTTTTTTACTTCATTGAATGAGGGGACTTATCTGATTCTTGGTGGGGAGACTCAGCCGTGGCTGCTTCCTGCTGCTGAGTTCTCTCCACCCCACTCTGCATTTAACTCTGCTGCACTGTCCATCCACCCATCCTCACCTGCATCTCCTGTGTCCCCTTCTTCTTTTTGTGAGAGACTGGCAATACTGGGAGACAACTGACTGGTCTGGGATGAGTCAGCTGCCCCTAAAGCTCCTCCACCTGCAGCTACCTCCAGGAGGGGGTTCCAAGTAGCTGTGGTCCCCAGACCTGACATCCCACCGGTTGCTGTTGCTGCGTCTGAGCTGCGTGAGGATCATCCAGTACTGGCTCCATGCCGCTCCCCAGCTCCAGTACTGGCACCACGTCACTCCCCAGCTTCAGTACTAACTCCACGTCACTTTCCAACACCACCACCAACTCCGGCTCTTCTCCTGACAGCTCCAGCTTCTCACAAGGTGCGCATCACATCTCCAATTGTCTCAGGTACACACAACAGCTCCAGCCGTCCCCAAGATGCACACAACAGTGCCAGCCATCCCTGAGGTGCACACAACAGCTCCAGCTGTGTCTGAAGTGCACACAACAGCACCAGCCGTCCCCGAGGTGCACACAATGGCTCCAGTGGTGTCCGAAGTGCACACAACAGCTCCTGCTGTCCCAAAAGTGCACGCCACAGCTCCAGCTGTTCCCACAGTCCATATCCCAGTTCCTGCTCTGCCCGAGGTCCATGATCTGGCTCCTGTGGCTCACCCTGAGGTGGTCACCCCAGCAGCAGAGGACCAGGAGCCCAGGCAAGTGCTTTTCTTTACTTTTATAACATCAATACTAGTTAAGACTTGCCTAGCTCCCGGTGTTTTTGGTGACGCCTCACCCTGCCTTTCTCCCCCGTCTGAGGTAACTGCAGCGGGAGTGGTTCTCCAGGCGTCAGGGCCGAATGCTTCATTCACTCCAGAGGTCAGGGGACCTCCACCCCCCTGCAACCTCCAGAGGTCGAGCAGTCTGCTCCACCCATTGTCCAATAGATCGAACAGTCCGCTCCACCCATCATTCAAAAGGTTGAGCAGTGTGCTCCACCCGTCGTTGTCCAAGAGTTTGAGCAATCCACTCCAACCGTAGCTGAAGAAGCCAGCATGCCTCCAACTATTGCCCAAGAGGCCAGCGTGCCTCAACTTTTTGTTCCAGAGGCTGGGGTCAGCGTGAAGAAGTCATCAGTCACAGAGCATAGGGCTCCTCTGTGTTTGGTGAGCTTTATGCTTTTGCGGCCGCTGTTCCACCTTGTTCTCCAGTTCGGTGGCCTAAGGACATTGGCAGGCCACCAGACCGGCTCTGCATTCTGGTCTGGGGGTTCATGGACTGGGGCAGGCCCCCTGACCCACATTGTTTTCCAGTCCGAGGGCCTATAGACTTTGGTAGATCCCCTGACCCATTGTTTGTTGCGGTCCGGTGGCCCATGGACTTGGGTAGACCACCCAACCCACTTTGTTTTGGGTTTTGTGGAGTTGGACTTTATTTGGCCCATGAACTGTGTTTGTTTTCGATGTTGATGTGTGTGTGTGTGGGGGGGTGAGTTTGTTTCAGCCCATCTGGCCTTGTACCCCCACTACCCACCCTGTGAGGGTTTTTTTTCTTTTGTTGGTGTTACCCTGGGGTCGTCTGGATGCCACCCCTTAAGAGGGGGGTATTGTCAAGGCATGGACCGGGTCTCAAGCCCTCATCCTAATTCATTATTGTGTTATCTTGTCTTCAGGGCATGCGCCTCAGCCCTCGCCCTTGCTTTAAGTTTCATTTTGGAATTTTTTGTATTTCATTCTGAGTATTATCTTTAGCCTGGATTGCCATTATTATTATTCTGTTTTGTATATTTATTTCTCTGTGGGTCAACCTCTTAGTTTATCAGTATTATTATTATTATTATTATTATTATTATTATTATTATTATTATTATTATTATTATCTTTACGTGCCACATTCTTGTCTCCACTCTGACTATTCATGTTTTGTGTATCCTCTGTCTGTGATCATCTGTGTAGCCTTGCCTGTCAATTGTCTGTGATTAATCTCCGATGGCTAGTGCCATCCAGCTTGGTGCTCAGCAACAACGGAATGGAGGAGGGAAATCTGTGGCGGCGCCTTGCATGGCAGCGGCCCTCTGATTCTGCACTGGGGTGTGTGTGATTTGACACTGTAGATAGGTAAAGCACAATCTCGTTCTACTGTACATGATTGGTTGTACAGTTGAATGACAATAAGGATGATTTAATTTAATTTAATTTAATTTAATCCCTGCCATTTCCATTTGTCACTGATTGTGCTCACCTGTTTGGTATGGTGTTTGATTACTCCTGTGTCTATTTATGTCAAGCCCCAATTTGAGTCTCGTCATGTGTGTTGTTAGTCATACGTGCGTGATCAACACACTTCTTGTCTTCCTGTTATCCTTGCCTGCCTGATTATTTGTGAGTTTTGTTACAGCTCCCGAGCTGTCAGTTTTTTTCTGTTTTTGGAGCTGTACCCATCTGGCTAGTGCTTCAATAAAAATTGCCAGACTTTAAATATTGCATTTGGGTCAAATATTCCACCAACTGTGACCGGAAAAATGTTGTAAATTAATGAAAAAAAGTTACAAATTTACAGGTAAAAATCTGAAAATTTATGAGAAAATTTTTCAAAACTTTAAGAAAAAGTCACAAATTTTTGTGAAAAATGTTGCAAGTTAATGAGAAAAAAGTTGAAAACTTAGAGGAAAATATATAAAAAAAATTTGAAGGAAAAAAATATGAAAATTTACAGGAAAAAAGTCAAATTTATGAGAATGTTTTTGGGTTTTTTTTTTAATTTATAAGAAAAAAAATCACAAATTTGTGAGAAAGAAGTTTAAAAAAAATTACAGGAAAAATGTTGCAAATTAATGAGAAAAAAATTGAAAATTTACAGGAAAAAAAAATCTGCTTTTTTGCATTTCTGCTTTGAATTAGTGGTTGGATGGAAGGTTAACAAGGGGGATGATTTTGGGTCACTTTGCTAACAAGGTGGATAATATTCCCCCTTCATCCCCCTTAAATCATCTACTGCCAACACTGCTATGTTGGCAGTTTTATAGATCAAACAGATGTTTAACACATAGATCATGAATAAGTATATTATACAGAAGAGAAAATAAGTATTGAACATGTCAACATTTTTCTCATTAAACATACTTCTAATGGAGCCATTGACCTGAGATTTTCACCAGATATCAGTAACAACCCAAGTAATCCATACATACAAAGAAATCAAGGCAACTGTGTTCACAAAAAAGTTATATTTAATAAAGTAGAATGACACAGGGAATAGGTATTGAACACAAGAAAAAAAGAGGTGCAAAAAGGCATAGAAGCCAAGAAACCAGCTGAAATCCATCAGAATTTAGGAAGCCATCCCATTCCCAGTGCAAATTAATTTCAGCTGGTTAAGTCCTGACTGATTGCCTTTGCAAAGGCCTGTGAATATCAGATTGTCACACCACAAAGAACTCATGATGGGTAGAAGCAAAAAAGCTCTTGCTAGGCCTTCGCAACAATAAGGTTGCAAAACATAATGATGGCATTTGTTACAGTGTGGCACATATGTTGGGTACATATTTTCCACAAATGTATTGCTGTATGTTTATTGTGTGCTTCACATCTCGAGGGACAAAAGGACTGAGTCTGCAGGAGATATTGAGAAGGTGTGAGATTTGGCCTTTGTCTCAGAGAGAAGCCCTGGAGGGACTTCCAGGCCATCAGAGGCTAAGAGACAATGGTGGAAGATCAAAAGGGTTACAGCATGACTGGGATTAAGTACCATGTGACTGTATGTTTGCTTAGACACCATGTGACTTGAGTTTTGATGTTTTGGAGTATAAAAGAGCGATGTGATATTGATCTGCCTCTTTTTCTTGCTTGGAGATTGTTAGAGAATGTGTTCTGTTAATAAAGCTGAACCTGAGAAATAAACTCAGCCTCATCCTTGAGCACATCCTCTACAACAGGCACATTTCTAAATTGCTGAATGTTCCAGTGACCACTGTTGGAGCCATCATTCGGAAGTGGAAAGAATGTCATTTTACCATAAACCAGCCATGACCAGGAGCTCCTTGCAAGATTTCTGACAGAGGAGTCCAAAGAATTGTCAGAAGAGTTATCCAAGAGCAAAAAAAGCATTCATGGAGAGCTCCAGAAAGACCTGGACTTAGCAGGTACTGCTGTTTCAAAGAAAACAATAAGAAATGCATTCAACCAACATGGGTTTTATAACTGCTCACCTCGCAAGACTCCATTGCTGAAGAAAAAGCATGTTGAAGCTCATTTAAAGTTTGCTCCACAACATTTGGGAAAGCCAGTAAAATACTGCGAGAATATAGTCTTGTCAGATGAGACCAAAATTGAACTTTTGGATGCCACACAGCATGTTTGGAGGAGAAATTGCACTGCACACCCCATCATGGTGTGAGGTTGTTTTTCAGCACATGGTGCAGGCAGACTTCATATAATTGAAGGAAATTGAATGGAAAAATGTACAGAGACATCCTTGATAAGAACTTCTTGCCATCTGCCAAGATGCTGAAGATGAAACGAGGGTGAATATTTCTGCAAGACAACGATCCCAAACACACAGCCAAAGAAACTCTCAGCTGGTTCCAGAGAAGGAAAATAAAGCTGCTAGAATGGCCCAGTCAGTCACCTGACCTGAATCCAATTGAAAATCTATGGAATGAACTAAAGACCAGAACTCAGAAGACACCCACGGAGGCTTCAAGAATTGAAGACAGTTTCTGTGGAAGAATGGTCTAAAATCACTCCAGAGTGATTTTAAATGCCTGCTACTCAAATGCCTGCACCTAGTTTCTCCATACAGGAGGTGCCTGGAAGCTGTCATTACCAACAAAGGCTTTTCTACTAAATATTAAATGTGAATTTCACCAAGCGTATTCAGCACTCATTCCCTGTGTCATTCCACTTTCTTAAATATAACTTGTTTGTGAACACAGGTGCTTTGATTTCTTTGTATGTACTATATGGGTTATGTGGGTTGTTCCTGATATTTGGAGAAAATCTCAGGGCAATGGCTCCATCAGAAATATGTTTAATGAGAAAAATTTTGACATGTTCAATACTTATTTTCCCCACTGTAAGGCCACATCAAACAACCCAAACTGTCTTCCTCCTCTTCCTCTTCCTCCCTCTCAGGGTCACTTTGCTAACGGGTTAATTAGCCCAGCCCTCAGTGAGGAAATGTCAGACTCTTCAACTGGAGTTTGACTTCCTGGATTTAAGGTGAAGGGTCGATGGTGGGTGCGCTGAACCTTTTCACGTCCACCTTTATCCAAATGTCAGGAGCTGCTAACACCGAGCAAGAGCTGCTGCAAACCTCCAGGAAGAGACTGCCAGTTTCATCTTTCATCAGGAGAAAGTCTGGATTGAAAATTTAAGGGAGAACAAATTTATAAAAACAGTTAAATCATATGGCAGAGGACACATCCATAAACACATGGATGAGATTTGTGTGAAATACTGTCACGTAAAAAAATTAGGACACCCCATGAAAGCCTGTGGGTTTTGTGGTTTTTTTTAACATATTTGGACATATGGATATTTAATTTCAATTTTAACAATACTGGGAGATTCAAGTAATATAACTAAACAATTAAAACTGAACAAAAGACTTTTTTAAAATTTTCTGTAAAATGTAATTCTAAAAACATGCAGTTTCTTGTGAGGAATAAATTAAGACACCCCCACATTTATTCCCACTTAAAATGGCTAAAATCACAGACATCAGGTGCACATGATTAAAGCATTGTTACTCAGCATTTTGAAGGAGTCTTGTCCTATTTAAACCTCAGACATTTAGTTTGGTGTGCTCCTGACTGTTGAAGTGAGCGTAAACACCATGGTGAGATCAAAAAGAGCTGTCTGAGGCCTTCAAAAAGAAGATTGTAACAGCTTATGAGTCTGGTAAGGGATTTAAAAAGATCTCAAAGAATTTGAAATCAGCCATTTCACTGTCCAGAAAATAGTCCACAAGTGGAGGGCATTCAAAACAACTGCCAACATGCCCAGCTCTGGCTGTCCAAGCAAGTTCACCCTGAGAGCAGACCACAAGATGCTAAAAGAAGTCTCCAAAAACCCTAAAATGTCATCATGGGACCTACAGCAGGTTCTTGCTACTGTTGATGTGAAAGTGCATGCCTCTACAATCAGAAAGAGACTTCACAAGTTTAACTTGCATGGGAGGCATGCAAGGAGGAAACCTTTGTTCTCTAAGAGAAACATGAAGGCCAGACTGAAGTTTGCCAGAGAGAACGTAGCCAAAGACCAGGACTTCTGATATAATGTTCTTTAGACAGATGAGTCTAAAACTGAATTATTTGGCCACCAGAACAGAGGACATGTTTGGCGTAAGACCAAATACAGCATTCCAGGAAAAGAACCTCATACCAACTAGGTATGAGCCAATCCAATCTGCCATATCTGTATCGCGTTCGATCCAGGCAAAATGGCTGGATTGGTACTGGTAAGGAATAAAAGTAATTTACCAATCTGATACATTAATAATATTAAAATGAAGGCGTGATCATGTTCTCAGCCATGCTGCATGCAGCTTCTGTAAACAGGAGCAACGAGTGTCACGTCACTGGAGCTTGTCTGTGGGGCTTGCCTCAATATGTCTGTGTGGTACCAGCATTTACAATTTTGGCACCACCAGCTTGATAAAACACTTGCAAAACTATCATGGTAAAGGAGTATGCTGAATTCTGTCAAGAACCAAGCAGAAGGAAGTTTGTCACACATCAGCAGCTGCTGCTTTTCCAGCTCAGAGGCTGATGCTAAAAGTGAAACTACAAGAATGAAACTGAAAGTAAAATCCAGACAGGAGCTGGACGAAGACATAACATGGGTTCACCTTTTGGGGGAGAGTCACAGCTGATAAGAGGTAGGTGACAGAAACATAAATAACAAAAACAACAAATGATAACATAAACTAAAATAAAATAACAAATAGCAAATGAACTGGAAAGCATGACTACAAGGACAAGGCTACATGAAAGGAAACAGGAATGACCTCAAAATAAGAGCAAACCTAAAAACTAAGAATGGACAGAGAATAATATCAGAAACACTACTAAATAAACCGAGGACCTGGAAAATACTTAAATAATAATGGATGACAAAAATACAACTTAGTTAGTTAGTTCCTTTATTTTCAGATCTACAGCATTTTTTACCTCATCCATAAAGTGGCACTTCGAATTTTATCTGAATGTTTAAATACTCATCTTTAAAGTTTTATATAAAGTTGCACTTAAAACTTCAGAATGCATGTTTACATAGTGCTGACCAGTGAAATGCTGCCAGTGCTGCAAAGTTTAAAATAAAAAAAGCAGTATTGCTGAACTGAGTCATATTTGTAATATATTCTTTTAACCTTTACATTTATGTTTTTATATGGATGCAAAATGCAACCAGTCATCTTCAAAGTAGGTTCTGTACTGTTGTTGTTTTAAATAAGAGAGATGGTATCGGGTTTGGATCGGTATCGGCCGATATCAAAGTCACAGTATCGGACTTAAAAAAGTGGTATTGGCTCATCCCTAATACCAACTGTGAAGCATGGAGGTGGAAGTGTCACAGTTTGGGGATGCTTTGCTGCAGCAGGACCTGGCCAGCTCACCATCAAAGAATCCACCATGAATTCTACTGTGTTTCAGAAGGTGCTCGAGGGCACGTGAGACCATCTGTAAAAAAATTAAAGCTGAAGTGGAACTGGACCCTGCAACATGACAATGACCCAAAACATACCAGTAAATCCACCAAGGACTGGCTAAAAACTAAGAAATGGAGAGCACTGGAATGACCGAGTCAAAGCGCAGATCTTAATCCCACTGAGATCCTGTGGGGTGACTTGAAACAAGCTGTAAAAACAAGAAACCCCTCAAACATCTCACAGCTGAAATAATTCTGTGTTGAGGAGTGGAGAAAACTTTCATTAGACTGGTAGATGGCTGCAAGAAGCATCTCACTGAAGTTATTTCAGCCAAAGGGGGTAACACTAGCTATTAGGCGGTAGGGTGTCCTAACTTTTTCCTCAGTTGAATATGCATTTTTGTTGATATCTTTTGTTTAATGAGTAAAGCAGGGTTAATTTTTATTTACCTGCAATTAAATCACCTTCTTTTCCAGAGATAAATAAAAGCATTAAACATCAATATGTAAACATTACTTAATAAAGAACTGAATATTTAATGGGGTGTCCTAATTTTTTCACATAACTGTAAAATTATATTAACCACATTTATGTAACATCTGTAAAAAACAGAAATTGTAACTTTGTGCCCTGGTTTACAAGACACAAGATGGAAATTTACAAGGAAAAAAGATGGAATTTTTTGACAAAAAAGTCACAAATTTTTTGAGAAAAAAGTTGCAAATTATTGAGAAAAAAAGATATAAACTTAAAGGAAAATACTGTAAATTTTTAAGAAAAAATATGAAAATTTACAGAAAAAATCATAAATTTTTGAGGGAAAAAAAGCTGGGGAATTTTTTTTAATTTACAAGAAAAAAAATCACAAATTCATCAGAAAAAAAGTAGCAAAATTTTGAGAAAAAAATCACAAATTAAAAAGTTGTAAATTAATTAGAAAAAAAATTAAAATTTACCAGGAAAAAATACAAAGTTTTGAGAAAAAAACATGAAAATCCATCCATCCATCTATCCATCTTCTACTGCTTAATCCTTTTCAGGTCACGGGGGGTTGGGGGGCTAGCGCCAATCCCAGTGTCTTTGGGCAAGAGGCAGAGTACACCCTGGACAGACTGCCAGTCCATCGCAGGGCCAAAATATGAAAATTTATAGGAAAAAAAAGTCACAAATTTATGAGGAAAAAGCTGAAAACTTATGAGAACATTTTGAAAAATTACAAGAAGACAGTGACAAATTTATGAGGAAAAAAAGGTTGAAAAATGACAGGAAAAAAGCTGCAAATTTATCATAAAAAAAGTTGCAACATTTTGAGAAAAAAGTCACAAACTTATGAGGAAAAAAGCTGATTTGATTTTTGATTTGATTTGATACTGTTTATTTCAAACAAGACAAAAATAAAAGCGAGCAAAAATAAAAAATTCAAATGCTGTCCGAAAAGGAACAGGATTGACGCAAAAGCTTATCTTGTCCTATTCCAACATTAACTAATTCTTCTTCGTCTTTCAGCTGCTCCCTTTAGGGGTCGTCACAGCAGATCATCTGCCTCCATCTCACCCTATCCCTTGCATCTTCCTCTGGAACACCAACCCTCTCCTTGTCCTCCTTCACTACATCCATGAATCTTCTGTGGTCTTCCTTTTTTCCTCCTGCCTAGCAGCTCCATCTTCAACATCCTTTGTCCAATATCTCCACTATCCCTCCTCTGCACATGTCCAAACCATCTCAGCCTTGCCTCTCTTACTTTGTCTCAAAACTGCTAAATGTGAGTTGCCCCTCTGAAGTACTCATTTCTAATCTTGTCACTCCCAATGAAAAGCTTAGCATCTTCAACTTTCCCTATCTTTTTGTCAGCGCGACCATCTCCAAACTATATATCCTAGCAGGTCTCACTACCGTCTTGTAAATCTTCCCTTTCACGCTTGCTTCTACAATTCTGTCACAAATCACCCCTGACACTCATCTCCACCCACTCCACCCTGCCTGCACTCTCTTCTTCACCTCTCTTGTGCATTTTCCATTGCTTTGGATGGGTGACCCCAGGTATTTAAACTCATCTACTGCACTTTCACTATCTCTACTCCTTTCATCTTCTCCGTTGCACCTGCCTCCCTCTCATTCACACTCATGTATTCTGTCTTGCTTCTATTGACTTTTATTCCTCTTCTCTCCAGAACATACCTCCACCTCTCCAGGTTCTCTACAGATTGCAATATCATCTGCAAACATCATGGTCCATGGAGACTCCTGCCTGACCTCATCTGTCAGCCTGTCCATCACCATGGCAAACAAGAAGGGGCTCAGAGCTGATCTCTGATGTAACCCCACCCCTATCTTGAACCCATCTCTCACTTCTATCAACACGCCTCACTACCATACATGTCCTGCATCACCCTCACATACTCCTCTGCCACTCCTGCCTTTCTCATACAGTATCACACTTCCTCTCTTTGCACCTTATCATATGCTTTCTCTCGATCCACAAAGATGCAATGCAACTCCTTCTGCACTTCTCTGTACTTCTCCATCAGTACTCATAGAGCAAACAATGCATCTGTAGTACGCTTTCTTGGCATGAAACCATACTGCTGCTCACTGATTGTCACCTCTCCTCTCAACCTGGCTTCAACACCTCTTTCCCATATCTTCAGAGTGTGACTGATCAACTTTATGCCTCTGTAGTTACTACAGCTCTGAGCATCACCTTTGTTCTTGAAAACTGGTACCAAAACACTTCTTTGCCACTCCTCAGGCATCCTCTTACTCTCCAAGATTGTGCTAAACAATCTGGTTAAAAAGTCCACTGCCATATCTCCTAAACATCTCCATACTTCCACAGGTATGTCATCTGGACCAACCGCCTTTCCATTCTCCATCCTCTTCAAAGCTGCCCTCACTTCCGCCTTGCTAATCCTCGGGACATCCTTGTTTACCATCTTTCCTTCACCCATCCTACTATCTCTCTCATGTTCTTTATTCATCAGCTCTTCAATGTACTCCTTCAACCTTCTCAACACACTCTCGTCATTTGTTAGTACATTGCCATTTCTGTCCTTAATCAACCTAACCTGCTACACATCTTTTCCAGCTAGATCTCTCTGTTTAGCCAATCGATACAAGTCCTTTTCTCCTTCCTTAGTGTTAAGCCTCTCGTACAACTCATTATATGCCTTTTCCTGTGCCTTTGCCACCTCTCTCTTTGCCGTGTGCCTAGATTCCAAATACTCCTGTCTACTTTCTTCATCTCAAATCAAATCAAATCAAATCAAACTTTATTGTCATATTGCTGTACATACAACTATAGTGCAGGCAAGATGAAATTGCGTTTCTCTCGGCATTCATATAAATAGAAGCAGCATGATATAAGACACACTCACACATATCTTCACCCCCCCACCCCCACTCCTCATCCATTCACACATCCCTGAGACATACTTGGGAAAAACTAACTAACTATAATATACAAATAATATACATAATGTCCGTGGTGCAGTAGTGTGTATGAGAGATTCCGGGTCAACTGTTCAGCATCCTGACAGCTTGTGGAAGGAAGCTGTTGATCAGTCTGGTGGTTCTGCCTCTGATGCTCCGGAATCGTTTACCAGATGGCAGAAGTTCAAAGTGTTTATGCAAAGGGTGAGAACAGTCCTTGACAATGTTCAGTGCCCTGCTCCTACAACGGTTCTGAAAAAGTTCTTGGACAGAGGGGAGGGAGACTCCAATTACCCTCTCAGCTCCCTTGACTATCCTCTGCAGGGCTTTTTTGTATGACATACTGCAGTTGGAGTACCATGTAGCAATGCAGTACGTCAGAACACTCTCCACCACACCTCTGTAGAAGGTCCTGAGGATGCAGATGGGGAGAGAGGCCTGTTTGAGTTTCCTCAAGAAGTGCAGTCTCTGCTGAGCCCGCTTCCTGATCCCCAAGGAATTCTTGCTCCAGGTCAGGTCCTGTGAGATCTGCACTCCGAGGAACTTGATGTTCTCCACCTTCTCCACTAAAAGGCCGCCGATGATGAGGGGGACGTGTTCAGGCTGTGACCGCCGGAAGTTGATAATCATCTCCTTTGTTTTGTCCACGTTGAGAACCAGATTGTTCTCCCTGCACCAGCCCTCCAGGTCTCTCACTTCTTCCCTGTACATTGATTCCTCATCCCTCTGAATAAGTCCCACCACCGTGGTGTCGTCTGCAAACTTAATAATCTGGTTCCCCTCGTGTCTGGATACACAGTCATGTGTTAGAAGTGTAAACAACAGTGGACTGAGTACGCAGCCTTGAGGGGATCAGGTGCTCAGCGTGACAGAGTTGGAGATGTTGTTTCCAACCCGGACAGACTGAGGTCTCTCAGTCAGGAAATCCAGGATCCAGAGATATGTGGCGGTGTTCAGACCAAGAAGGAGTAATTTCTCCATCAGTCTCTGGGGAATAATGGTGTTGAATGCTGAATTGAAATCAATGTACAGGAGTCTGGCGTAGGTGTCTTTCTGGTCCAGGTGGGTGATGACAGAGTGTAGGATGGTGACTATAGCATCCTCCGTGGAGCGGTTTGAACGATATGCAAACTGAAGCGGGTCGTGTGATGCAGGGAGGCAGGCTGTAATGTATGGTTTGACAAGCCGTTCAAAACACTTCATCACAATTGGTGTCAGTGCAACAGGACGATAGTCATTCAAACAGGACACAACTGGTTTCTTTGCCACCGGTACAATGATAGAGGTCTTGAAGCATCTGGGAACAATGGCCTGACTCAGGGAGATGTTATAAATGTCAGTCAGGACATCCGCCAACTCGGTCGCGCAGTCTCGGAGTACACGTCCCGGGATGTTGTCCAGACCTGCAGCTTTACATGGGTTGACTCTGGTTAGGGTCCTCCGTGTGTCCACTGTGTTGATGGTAAAAGCTGGTCCGACCGATGGTGGGGGTGGGCCAGCCCTCCCTCTGGTTGTCGGGTTAGATGCTTCAAAAAGTGCAAAGAAGTCGTTGAGCCTGTCTGAAAGCGAAGCGTCGTCATCATCGACCCCCTGCCTAGACTTATAGCCCGTCAGTGTCTGAACTCCCTGCCACATCTGCTTGGTGTTCCTAGTGTCACAGAGGTGTCCCTGGATTTTCTCCACATAGGCGCGCTTCGCCGCCTTAATTCCCTTTGAGAGCGCAGACCTGGCTGAGCGGAGAGCAATCCTGTCCTCCGCTCTGAAGGCTGTATCTCTGGCTGTAAGCAGCGAGCGCACCTCTGCAGTCATCCAGGGCTTATGGTTACCCCGCATGGTGATGGTCTTCACTGTAGTGACATCCTCTCTCCCTGACTATCCCACTTTTTCAATGCTAACCACTTCCTTTGGATACTTTCCTGTACCTCCTCATTCCAACACCAAGTCTCCTTGTCTTCCTTCCTCTGTCCACTGGATACACCACATACCCTTCTACCCGTTTCCCTCAATACATTTGCTGTACTTTCCCAGTCATCTGGTAATTCTTCCCTACCACCCAGAACTTGTATCAACTCCTTCCTGAACTCTGTGCAACCTTCTTCTTTCTGTAACTTCGCCCACTTAATCTTTGGCTCTGCCTTCACTCTCTTCCTCTTTTTGTTCTCCAAAGTCATCCTACAGACTACCATCTGATGCTGTCAATCTGCATTCTCAGCTGCCACCACCTTGCAGTCTCCTATCTTTCAGATTTCTCCTTCTGCATAAGATGCAGTCCGCCTGTGTGCAACTTCCTCCACTCTTGTAAGTCACCCTATGTTCTTCTCTTCTTAAAGTACAGTGGTGTGAAAAAGTGTTTCCCCTCTTCCTGATTTCTAATTTTTTGTATGTTTCTCACACTTAAATCTTTCAGATCATCAAACAAATTTAAATATTGGACAAAGAAAACACAAGTAAACACAAAAATGCAGTTTTTAAATGAAGGTGTTTATTATTAAGGGGTAAAAATCCAAACCTACATGGCCCTGTGTGAAAAAGTGATTGCCCCCCCACCCCCGCCCCTGTTAAAACATAAATTAACTGTGGTTTATCACATCTTTGGAAAGCTGAGTTCAATTTCTCTAGCCACACCCAGGCCTGATTACTGCCACACCTCTTCTCAATTAAGAAATCACTTAAATAGGACCTGCCTGGCAAAGTGAAGTAGATCAAAAGATCCTCAAAAGCTAGGTATCATGCTGCGATCCAAAGAAATTCAGGAACAAATGAGAAACAAAGTAATTGAGATCTATCACTCTGGAAAAGGTTATAAAACCATTTCTAAAGCTTTGGGACTCCAGCGAACTACAGTGATAACCATTATCCACAAATGCCGAAAACATGGAACAGTGGTGAACCTTCCCAGGAGTGGCCGGCCGACCAAAATTACCCCAAGATCATCAAGATGTTTTCTGGCAAAACTGAGATGAGCCTTTATGTTCTTTTTGCTCAGCATTGGTTTTTGTCTTGGAACTCTGCCATGCAGGCCATTTTTGCCAAGTCTCTTTCTTATGGTGGAGTCATAAACACTGACCTTAACTGAGGCAAGTGAGGCCTGCAGTTCTTTGGATGTTGTTGTGGGGTCTTTTGTGACCTCTTGGATTAATCAATCAATCAACTTTATTTATAAAGCACTTTAAAAGCAACACTCGCTACACAAAGTGCTGTACAGCTAGAGAACATAAAAGCAGGGCACTAACACAAAGGGCGCTAACACAAAAACCACAGTAAAAAAAAAAAAAAACATAAATAAAATAAAAAGTAAAATAAATAAAAATCCATTTCATTCAATAAAATCAATGTCTCATACTGGGTAGAAAGCCAGGGAGTAAAAATGTGTTTTAAGACGTGTTTTAAAAATGGACAGTGAAGGTGCTTGTCTAATGTCCAGGGGTAAATCATTCCATAACCTGGGGGCCATGATCGAAAAGGCTCTGTCCCCTCTGAGCTTGCGCCTCGCCTTTGGTACCTCCAAAAGCAGCTGTTCAGCTGACCTAAGGGACCGGGTGGGAGCGTAGGCATGCAGAAGCTCAGAGAGGTAAGGTGGAGCAAGACCATTCAAGGATTTAAAAACAAATAAAAGAATTTTAAAATGAACTCTAAAATACACGGGCAGCCAGTGGAGTGAAGCTAAGATGGGTGTGATGTGATCTATTCCACGTGTACCTGTTAAAAGATGAGCAGCGGCGTTTTGAACCAGCTGCAGACGGGAAAAAGATGACTGGCTGACATCGGCGTAAAGTGCGTTACAGTAATCCAGCCGAGATTAAATAAAAGCATGGACTACTGTTTCCAAGTGTGGTCTAGAGAGAATGGGTTTTACTTTTGCTAAACACCTTAGAAGAAGGAAGCTGGATTTTACCACAGAACGAATCTGCGTGTCTAATTTAAAATCATTGTCCATGATAAAACCAAGGATCCTAGCTGTGGATTTAACATAAGGAGTAAGGGGGCCCAAGTATACAGGAAGGGACTCATAGCGGGGACTAGGTCCAAACACCATCACTTCGGCCTTCTTATCATTAAAATTTAGGAAGTTTAGGGCCATCCAAGACTTTATGTCTTCAATGCACACCAGGAGTGAGTTTACTGATGAGGCAGCTTTTTGTTTTAGAGGGACATAAATCTGACAGTCATCAGCATACAGGTGGAAAGAGATACCATGTTTTTAAAAATGGAACCCAGTGGAAGTATGTACAGAGAAAAAAGCATGGGCCCTAGAACTGACCCCTTTGGGACCCCGTAAGGCAGAGGAGCAGAAGAGGATTCAAACCCAGACATGCTAACTTTAAAAGTCCTGTCTGACAGATAGGATCTAAACCAGTTGAGAGCAGTGCCCCAAATGCCCACTAGGTGCTGCAAACGGGAAATTAAAACATGATGGTCCACTGTGTCAAAGGCAGCAGTTAAATCAAGCAGCACAAGAACAACATATTCACCTTAATCACATGCCAAGAGAATATTGTTAAAAACTCTTAACAAGGCTGTCTCTGTGCTATGAAGAGCTTTGAAACCAGATTGAAAAATCTCCAAAATACCGTGTTCATCCAGAAAACATTTCAGCTGCATATAGACAATTTTCTCTAAAATTTTTGAGAGAAATGGCAGCTTGGAAATAGGCCTAAAATTTGCCAACGTGGTATGATCAAGACCAGGTTTCTTAATCAAGGGCTATACTACTGCATGTTTAAAATTTGCAGGAACCACACCAGGCTGCTGTTCAAGATGACGAGAACTGACTGGCCCATACTGGGAAGCACCTCTTTAAAAAGTCTAGGAGGGACAGCATCACAGGGAGACCCTGGGGGCTTAATGTGGGTAACCACATCCTCTAGAAATGACAGAGTCACAGGTTCAAACTGATCAAAAACAGCAGAACAAGGGATAGAGACAGAGGGATCAGAGGCAGGAGGTGAGATGAGAGCCCTGGTGGTGGCCACCTTATCAATAAAAAAGTTCATAAAATCAGAGAAGGCCTCCAAACAGTCAGTCTGTGTGATGTTAAGGACAGAGTCAATAGTGTTAAATAAAACATGTTGATTATGACAATGAGATAAAACAATATTAGCAAAATATTTGCTTTTTTCCTGCTTGACACTTTTTTGATACTGACGCCAGCAGTCTTTTAAAATCTGCAGTGACACCTGCAGTTTGTCTTTCTTCCATCTGCATTCAGCTCTGCGCCACTCCTGTCTGGCTGCATGAGTTCTGTCATTGAACCACGGCTCAAGTTTGGATTGAGGCTGCTTGGTTTTCAGTGGAGCCACAGAGTCCGAGATGGTTTGGCAGGAGGAGTGAAACCAGGAGCTGAGTTCCTCCACAGATGAGATGTAACCAGGAGGGACACAGAGCTGGTCAAAGGCAGCGGAGAACCGACTGGCAGTGGAAGGGTTAAAAACCCGGCAGCGCTGAGCAGCAGCGCGAGTTTTAGCTGCAGTGCACGACAGGTCAGCCTCAAATAATACAGGCATATGGTCGGACAATACAGTGTCACAGATTTCTAAATTAACAACAGACAGGCCATACGAGAGGACAAGATCCAACGTGTGTCCGTGCTCATGTGTAGCGCCACCAGTCACGGACTGCACCAGATTTAGAGAATCAATGAGATTTAAAAAGTCTTTCACCAGCAGCTTATCAGGACAACATACATGTATGTTAAAATCTCCAACGATAAGAACACAATCATAATTTGTAACAATACCAGCCAAGAAAATGGCAAAGTCATTTAAAAAGTCCTTATTATATTTGGGTGGTCTGTGTGTCTTTGAGTGGATGAGTCGTCACTGCGCTCTTGGGGTAATTTTGGTCAGCTGGCCATTCCTGGGAAGGTTCACCACTGTTCCATGTTTTCGCCATTTGTGGATAATTGCTTTCACTGTGGTTTGCTGGAGTCCCAGAGCTTCAGAAATGGTTTTATAACCTTTTTTCCAGACTGACAGATCTCAATTACTTTGTTTCTCATTTGTTCCTGAATTTCTCTGGATCGCAGCATGATGTCTAGCTTTTGAGGATCTTTTGGTCTATTTCATGTTGTCAGGCAGGTGCTATTTAAGTGATTTCTTGATTGAGAACAGGTGTGACAGTAATCAGGCCTGAGTGTGGCTCGAGAAATTGAACTCAACTTTCCAAAGATGAGATAAATCACAGTTAATTTATGTTTTAACAGGAGGTGGCAATCACTTTTTCACACAGGGCCATGTAGGTTTGCATTTTTTTTTACCCTTAATAATAAACACCTAAATTTAAAAATTGCATTTTGTGTTTACTTTTGTTATCTTTTTCTAATATTTAAATTTGTTTGATGATCTGAAGCATTTAAGTGTGACAAACATACAAAAAAAAGGGAAATCTGGAAGGGGCAAACACTTTTTCACACCACTATATATATATATATATATATACTGTATATATATATATATATATACACTACCGTTCAAAAGTTTGGGGTCACCCAGACAATTATTTTGTGTTTTCCATGAAAAGTCACACTTATTTACCACCATGAGTTGTAAAATGAATAGAAAATATAGTCAAGACATTGACAAGGTTAGAAATAATGATTTGTATTTGAAATAATAATTTTTTCCAGATACTCAACCTGCTCAAAGGAAGGTCAGTTTTATAGCTTCTCTAACCAGCTAAACTCTTTTCAGCTGTGCTAACGTGATTGCACAAGGGTTTTCTAATCATCCATTATCCTTCTGATGCAATGAGCAAACACATTGTACCATTAGAACACTGGAGTGATAGTTGCTGGAAATGGGCCTCTATACACCTATGTAGATATTGCACCAAAAACCAGACATTTGCAGCTAGAATAGTCATTTACCACATTAGCAATGTATATTAGATATTAGAGTGTATTTTTGATTAGCTTAAAGTTATCTTCATTGAAAAAACAGTGCTTTTCTTTCAAAAATAAGGAAATTTCTAAGTGACCCCAAACTTTTGAACGGTAGTGTACGTATATATATATATGTATATATGTGTATATATATATATATATATATATATATATATATATATATATATATATATATATATATATATATATATATATATATATATATATATATATATATATATATATATATATATACGTATATATATATTTCATGTGCTTAAGACAGACCTACTACTCTGTATATTTGGTTATTTTGCTTTTTCTTTGCGCGCTGGTGCAGCCACATGTGGGGGGTGTGGACAGCAGTGCTGACCAGCTGAGGAGAGAGAGAGACAGGTGCTGCATGGAGTGAAACCTTGTTTCATATTAACGTGACAAACTATACTTGATATGTGTGATATTGTGGGGGCCACACATATGTGACCTATTTTGTGACTCACATTTTAGATCAGAACAAAGGCAGAGCTTCCTTGGAGATAACAGGAAGCGGCAAGGATGTTAGCTTTGGTATGCAGAGTTTGAGACTGCGGGGTGTTATTAGAGGATTAAGGAGAGGATGCATTGTAGACTGTGGGGGTGAGATCAGAGAGAGGAGATGCATTGTTACTGCCAATTATAATGCAATGTGATTTGTGATGCATGTGACTTGTGAACTGTGAAGAGTCCTGGTATTTAAGGACGAGAGTTCCCTGTAATGTTCTCTTTCTTCTTTGCAATGTTGGTGAATGTGAATAAAGATGACTTGAGAGAAACCTGTCTCGTCCTTCCCACATTCCCACACTGGTGACCCAAGACTAGCATGCAGCAAGAAGAGATTTCCCCCGGGCCAGCCTCGTCAGGAGCCCCCAGCCAAGCGAATGCTGCTACAGTCCAGCTACCGGACTTCTGGCAGAACAATCCGCGCTCCTGGTTCAACGCGATTGAAGCACAGTTCAATCTCCGGGGGATATCGGTAGACACCACAAAATTCTACCACGTGGTCGCAAAACTGGACAACAACACGGCCCAGCATGTGGAGACCCTGATCGACCAGCCGCCGGACAGCAACAAATACGGCGCGTTGAAGGCTGCACTCATCCGGCACTTCACCCCCTCGGTTGAGGAGCGAGCAGAGAGGCTCCTGGCGCTTACTGAGTTGGAAAGTGACATGCCCGGGAACCTTATGGAGAAGTTGTTGAGGTTGAAAGGCTCAGATGACGACCACTTCATCTTCACCCACCTCTTCCTCAGGACCCTATCGTCAGCGACGAGAGCGACCCTGACCAGTTCGCCGTTGTTGGCCCAGCGGGACTACCGCGCGCTGGCCCGGGAGGCGCAGCGAATTGTCAACGCCAGCAGACGGTGCGCGGCCACGGCTGCAGCAGTGGAACTCGGCGCGATGACCGCAGATGGCAGGGGGCCAGGGGCAGCAGTAGCAGACCCACCGACGACGGCAGCGGCGAGAGCAAGGGAACGCAGAGGAGACGTCCTTTGTTTCTACCATCACCGTTTCGCAGAGAGGGCACGCAGGTGTGTACCACCGTGCCAGTTTCAGCGTTCGGGAAACGCCAAGACCGGGGGGTCGGTAGCAGCCGCGGCCCTCGGGGAGAACAAGCTGTTCTACTTGTTGGACACATGCTCGGGGAGGCAGTTCCTCGTGGACACAGGCTCCCAGTTGAGTTTCATCACACCTTCCTACATGGACAGACTAGCAGGTTCCGGAAGTCCAAGGGTGACAGCAGCGAACGGCTCGGAGATTAAGACCTTTGGTGAGAAGACTCTGCTTCTGTCTCTACACGGCCGTACATTTGAGTGGACTTTTGTTGTAGCAGCAGTGAATTTCAATATGTTGGGGGCTGATTTTTTGTGCTCACATGGTTTGTTGGTTGATCTCGCTAACAGGCACCTGGTTAATGCACTTTCTTTTGATTCTATCCCCTGTACAGCACGAGTGGCCCCGCCAACAGCACAAGCCAACATCACAGCTGCAAGCGGTAAGTTCCACACACCGCTCACTCAGTTCCCAGCACTCACGGTCCCCACATTTTCGGCAACAGTCGCTAAATACGGGGTGGAGCATTTTATTACCACTACCGGACCGCCCGTTTTTGCAAAAGCTCGGCGCTTGGTCGCAGTTAAACTGGCCATAGCGCGCAAGGAGTTCGCCAACCTGGAGAGGTTGGGCATTATCAGGCGTTCAAACAGTCCGTGGGCTTCCCTGCTACACATGGTCCCGAAAGCGGACGGATCATGGCGACCTTGCAGGGATTTCCGCAGGTTAAACAACGCTACAGCGCACGACCGCTACCCAATCCTGCATATCCAAGATTTTTCCATTCATTTGGCAGGGGCTCGTGTTTTTTCTAAGATAGATTTGGTCCCCGGTTACCACCAAGTCCCAGTGCGCGCTGAGGACATACCCAAAACAACGGTAATAGTTCCGTTTGGCCTATTCGAGTTTTTACGCATGCCATTCAGACTTAAAGGGGCTGCACAGAGATTCCAACGCATGATGGACAGGGTGCTTCACGATCTCCCTTTCGTGTTCGTCTACTTGGACGATATTTTGGTAGCCAGCACGTCCGAAGACGAACACGAAAAACACCTGGCCACAGTTTTCCGAAGGTTGGGAGATCACGGGTTAATAATCAACCCAGCGAAGTGTCAGTTCGGGGTGGCGCAGATCGATTTTTTAGGACACCGCGTCTCCCCCGAAGGAGCAGTTCCGCTTCCTGACAAAGTCCGCGCAGTGGCAGACTTTCCCCGGCCGCAGACGGTCAGGGCATTACAGGAGTTTTTGGGAATGGTGAATTTTTATAACCGTTTTCTCCCCCGCGCGGTGCAACTCATGCAGCCGCTGTATGCCGCGCTCAAAAAAAAAAAAACCCGCGGATAAGGTCGAGTGGTCCCTGGAGCGGGACCAAGCGTTCTCGGAGGTGAAAGCAGCCTTGGCAAAGGCTGCGTTGTTGGCACACCCAGACCCAATGGCCCGCATAGGGCTCACCACTGACGCGTCAGATGTGGCCATAGGGGTGGTCGTGGAGCAACATGTAGCCGGGGTTTGGCAGCCCCTCGCCTTTTTCAGCAGGACCTTGCGCGATAGCGAACGTAAATACAGCACGTTTGACAGGGAGCTGCTGGCTCTCCATTTGGCCATCCGCCACTTTCAGTTCTGGCTAGAAGGACGCTCTTTCACCGCGTTCGTTGACCACAAACCGCTAACATTCGCGATGGCCAAGGTTTCCAAACCGTGGTCAGGCCGGCAGCAGAGACAGCTGGCCGCGATATCAGAGTTTACCACTGATATTCAGCATGTGGCGGGCAAACTGAATGTAGTGGCAGATTGCCTCTCGCGCGCCGTGGCGGCCCCAGTCAGCGTAGGAGTAGATTACGCAGCCATGGCCGCGGGGCAGGTTAGTGACGCGGATGTGCGCGCGCTCCAGTCTGGACCAACAGGGTTAAGGCTGGAGAGCAGGGTGCTGCAAGACGGTATGCCCCCCCCAATCTGCGATGTCTCCACTGGATGGCCGTGTGCAGTAGTACTGGTCGCGTGGCGCCGCCGCGTTTTTGACTCGATTCATTCTTTGGCGCACCCGGGAGTGCGCGCGTCGGTCAAAATGGTAGGGGAGAAATTTGTGTGGCCGAGTCTTCGCAAACAAGTTAAGGAGTGGGCAGCAGCCTGCACGGCATGTCAACAAGCCAAAGTACACAGGCACATGAGGGCTCCTTTGGAGCCATTTCACATTCCGGCCAAGAGGTTCGATCATATTCATGTGGACCTTGTGGGACCCCTCCCGCCGTCGCAGGGGTGCACACACCTTCTGACAATGGTGGACCGCACCACGCGCTGGCGTCAACCACGGCCGAAGAGGTAGCGCGCGCGTTTTTAACAGCTTGGGTAGCGCGTTTCGGAGTTCCATCGGACATTACGTCCGACAGAGGCCCTCAATTTGTGTCCGAACTTTGGTCGACTATGGTCCGCAGCCTGGGTGTCACAATTCACCGCACAATCGCGTACAATCCGCAGGCTAACTGGTTATGTGAACGTTTTCATAGGTCATTGAAAGCGGCTCTCAGAGTGTCACTGATGGATGCAAATTGGGTAGACAAGTTACCGTGGATTTTACTGGGGTTGTGTTCTGCCCCTAAAGAGGACTTAGAAGCCTCCCCAGCAGAACTCGTGTTTGCGCAACCACTTCGGCTGCCTGGGGAGTTTCTCCCAGATAACCCGGTGCCGGACACCTCCCCGTTGTAGCTGTTGCGGAGTAACATAGACTCAAGCACGCTGCCTGGCCCCGTGCACCACAGTTTTCCGCGCATTTTTGTGCCTAAAGCGTTGAAGAACGCAGAGTTTGTTTTTGTCAGACACGATGCGCATCGACCCCCGTTCCGACCACCTTATGACGGGCCGTTCAGAGTGCTGGAAACAGGGGACAAGCAGTTTTTGCTAGATTTGGGGGGTAGGAAAGAAAAGTTGGCATAAACAGACTCAAACCCGCTTTTGTGGTGGCAGATGAGCAAGTGCTGTTGGCAAAAGCCCCGCGGCGAGGTAGACCCCCACGGGGGGCTTCACAGAGTAATGTTTCCCCAGAACACCCGCAGGGACTGACAAAGGGTTTCCACCCCCAGACGGCAAACCCCCAGCGTGACAGCGCAGCGGAGACGTTGAATCCCAGCTACAGCAGATACGGCAGGAGACTGAAGCCTAGACAGCATGCGGACTGATGTGTATTGATTCTATCACGGCATGCATGTTGTTATTCTCTTGTTTGTCTAAAATGTTGGGGGGGCTGGTGTGGGGGCCACACATATGTGACCTATTTTGTGACTCACATTTTAGATCAGAACAAAGGCAGAGCTTCCTTGGAGATAACAGGAAGCGGCAAGGATGTTAGCTTTGGTATGCAGAGTTTGAGACTGCGGGGCGTTATTAGAGGATTAAGGAGAGGATGCATTGTAGACTGTGGGGGTGAGATCAGAGAGAGGAGATGCATTGTTACTGCCAATTATAATGCAATGTGATTTGTGATGCATGTGACTTATGAACTGTGAAGAGTCCTGGTATTTAAGGACGAGAGTTCCCTGTAATGTCCTCTTTCTTCTTTGCAATGTTGGTGAATGTGAAGAAAGATGACTTGAGAGAAACCTGTCTTGTCCTTCCCACATTCCTACAATATAGGCATTTTATGTATATTTTATGTATTCGGAATATTTCCCAACCCTATTTGGAATGAGTAGATATTTAATAAGAGACAATAATGTCAGCACGTGATACTATTTGGGGTAACAAAGCATATCCATGGGATGCTCTACTCATTAGTTAGTAATAAAATAAGCCATATAATAACTGTAAGAAAGATATATTTTATATATCGGCTGCACGGTGGCGCAGTGGTTTAGCACTGTGGCAGCACAGTTTACCCTCGGCCGGGGGATCGCGGGGATCATGAGATCGTGGGTTCGATCCCAGCCCCCGACCAACAGTGAGCTGTGTGGAGTTTGCATGTTCTCCCCGTGTTGCGTGGGTTTACTCCGGGATTTCTCCGGTTTCCTCCCGCACACCAAAAAACATGTAGGTTTAGGGCGCTCGCGCACGCAGCGACCGGCAGCCGGTGGCTTGTCACCAGACTGCAAACCAAATCTACCTACGGGTACAAATAAGTAACAAAAAAAAAAAATATATTTTCACAGGGTGATTAAATCACATACAGTATAGGCCTCAGGTTATTTCACACCTTAGACAGAGACAATGAATACACATGGGAGAACAATGCCCAAGTGGGTGAGAGGGGGTTGAATGAAGTGTAGTGTAGATGTCATGCTGTGATGAGGAAGTGCCTCGATCCTTGTGAAGTGTGACTTGATATAGAGAGAGGAATGCTTGATGTGACCAGTCAGTCTGTTCTTTGCTTGTGAGATGTGAGTGTGTAATAAATCGTCTGAAATGAATACGCCTCTTCATTTACACACTCCACAACAGTAGTACTATTAAGAATGGGTAAATGTAACCAACTTCCTGCTCTTTTAATGAGAATGTCCCAGCCAGCATGTCCATGTGGGCCCCACCAAAGGTTAAAACTGGGCTATTTTATGCGTCCATGTGGGTTTGTCCACAGCTTCCATGTTGGCCCCATCTGTATTTGGTCACATGAACTTTACGTATTTACCTATTTTCAACTTATTTTCTCATAAATTTGCTATTTTCTTGTAAATTTGTGAGTTTTACTCCCTAATTTGATAAATTTTCCTTGAAAATTTGAAACTTTTTCATAAATTTGCAACTTTTTTTTTCTGTAATCTTGCAACTTTTTCTTCATAAATTTGTGATTGTTTTGTTTGTAAATTTGCAACTTTTTCTTGCAATTTTGGAACTCTCATGAATTTGAAACTTTTTTACTGTAATCGTACAACTTTTTCCTCATAAATTTGTTACTTTTTTCCTTGTAAATTTATTATTTTCTTGTAAATTTGTGAAATTTTCTTGTAAATTTGGAACTCTCAGAAACTTTCAGCTTTTTTTTGACTGTAATCTTAAAGCTTTTCCTCATAAATTTGTGACTTTTTCCTCATAAATTTTCAATTTATTTGCTCATATATTAACTACTTTTTAAATTTGCAACTTTTTCTAATTTTTTTCCTCAGAAATTTGTGACTTTTTTCTTGTAAAATTGCAAATTATTTCTTGTAAATTTTAACGCTTTTCAAGTAATTTTGCCATTTTTTTTTCTTGTACTGTAACTTTGCAACTTTTTTCTCCTAACTTTTCATTTTTTTCCCTATAAATTTGTGACTTTCTCATAAATTTGTATGCTGTGTGGAAAGCCGGCAAACCTTGAACATGTGCTGTCATCGTGCCAAGCTAGTCTGGTGGACGGCAAGTTCAGATGGAGGCATGATCAGATACTGTCTGAGCTTGCCGCAGGTCTGGAGGTGGAGAGGAAGAAGATCCACAACGCCACCAGGATGACTGGGCCCCACCTGATTAGGTTTGTTAGGGCAGGGGAAACCTCTAGTGGGACACAAAAAAGTGTAGGAATCCTGGCATCTGCTGCTGACTGGGACATGAGAGTCGACCTCAGGAGACAACTTAAGTTTCCAGAGGAGATTACATCATCAACCCTCAGACCAAACATAGTTTTGTGGTCTAGAGCATCAAAGCAAGTGGTCATTCTTGAACTGATTGTGCCATGGGAGGAGAGGATGGAGGAGGCCCATGAGAGGAAACTTGGGAAGTACCAACCCCGCATTTACGAGTGTCAGCAGAGGGGATGGCGGGCGTGGAACTTGCCAGTGGAAGTGGACTGCTGAGGATTTCCTGAGCAGTCACTCTGGAGTGGCTTGTCCAGACTCGGAATTAAAGGTTGCAATAGAAGAAGGCTAGTGGCTAATATCATCAAGCAAGCCGAGGCAGCATCGAGATGGTTGTGGCTGAAGCACTGCGAGTGCTGGAACAATCCATTGGGCACAAAGGAAACACCTTAGAGCAGTGGTGGTGGAGCCCATGGGACCGAGGGGGCTGCCTTAGGATGCTGGGGTCAGCTGTCAAGCCCCCTGGAGGTGTTGTGGGTTAATTGACGAAACACCGATGAAGGAGGGTACCCACCCGATGACCCTAAGAAAGCACCATGGGCCCTTGCCACAAGGCTCAGCCATTCTACTTGCAATGCATAAGCGCTGGCCATCATCCTCTAGAACATGGCTGGGAGTCCACCCGGCCACTGAGGTGAGAGCGATGGATTCATTGTGTTATAGACATAACTCTTTTCAAGTGATTTTATAATTTTTTTCTTGTAACTTTGCAACTTTTTTCTCCTAAATTTTCTTTTTTTCCCCTATAAATTTGTGACTTTCTCATAAATTTACTACTAATCTTTTTTGTAAATTTGTCACCTTTTTCCTTACAAATTTATGAGAAAAAAAATGTGAAAATTTATTACCTTTTTTTGCATAATTTTGCCAATGGTACCAATGTTACTGAAACCCGCTGACCCATATTAAACCCATTTGGGGCTCAGATGGGTTTAAAGTGGGTAAACTATTTCCTGCTTACCTGTGCCGGAGGTAAAGTCTGTGTGGGCAAGCACAGATATGACCAACATGGAACTTGAGGACAAACCCATATGGGACCCATAAAACAGCCCACATTATCGTGGGGCCCACATGGGCATGCTGACTGGTGTGTTGCTCAGAATATTGTGGCACTTAAGAACTTCTTATCCAGCAGGGGGAAAAAACACAGCAGTGTCCACACAACTCCATGCCCACCCCACCCCCAGCCTCCAGCCTGGGCACAGGTCTCCATGGACTTTGGGGTCTTTTGGGCCACTGGGAAACTTTTTTTAATAAAGGTTAATTGGTGCTCTGAAATCATTTTGGTTATTGTTTCTCTTTTCTGTGTTTCTGAATTCCTTCATTTAGTCCCCCTTCTTTAATAATTCAATAATTCAGTTCAATAATTAATAAGTTTTATCAGCCCCTGTGTGCCCCCCCTTCCCTCGATACCTTCACCTTTAAAAGTGCTTCTCTTTGTCTCAGCTCTGATTGGACATTTGCTGAAGCAACACTGTCTGGGACTCGTAGTCGGACTCTTTCTTTTTTAATTCAGTGAAGCAGAAATGTATTTTGGAGGCAGACGTCCTCTTTGTTTGATGGTTAATGATGATGTGATGGGATTAAAATGAATCTTTGTTGTTCTTCTCTCAGAGTAATTAACTTCCCAAACAGTCTGCCGCTCCACTGTTTCATGTCTGGGGATTTCTGCTTTAGAGAAAGAAAGAAAGAAAGAAAGAAAGAAAGAAAGAAAGAAAGAACGAAAGAAACAGGTTCTGCACTTTTAAACTAAACATTAGGATCAATAGAAACCCATACAAATAGAGTAGAAACTAAAATATTCCCCTTTAATGCATCAGAGCACTTTTGTGTTTCTCAGATTTGTGTTTCTTATTTTGATATTAGGTTTATTTTAAAAGCACTTCCTGTTTTGGCTCCATTTAGTTTTACTTTGGTAGTCTCTTCCTGTTTATCCTTGGTTGTGCTTCTCTGCTTTACTTTTTCTGATCCTCTACTAGTCTGATTCCCCGCTCCCATCAAATGATTTGAGGGGGGATAAACCTTTGTCATGTTATAGAACTGAATAAAATGATCCTGAACCACCAATTCTAAGCAGAAATTGAAAAAAAAAAAAACCTTGTCGATTTGCAACATTTTTTCTCAAAAATTTATGACTTTTTTCTCATAAATCTGCAATTTTTCTCTAAAGAAAATGTGACTTTTTCCTATAAATTTCAACTTTTTAAAAATTATGACATTATGCATTTTTTCTTGTAAATTTGCAGCTGTTTTCCTGTGAATTTTCAATTTTTTTCTCATAAATTTGTGGCCTTTTTCTTCAACTATTTTTTACCTTTTTTCACATAAATTTGCAATTTTATTTTTGTAGATTTGCAAATTTTTGCCTCATAAATCTCCAACTTTTGAATTTTTTTACTTGTTCCCTCAACAGTTTGCAATTTTACTCATAAATTTGCTACTTTCTTCTTGTAAATTTGCAGTTTTTGTTAATTTGCTACTTTTTTCCTTGTAAATTTTAATTTTTTTCCAATGAATTTGTGACTTTTTTCTAAATTTAATTTTTTCTCATAAACTTGTAAAAAAAATTCCTTATGAATTTGTTCTCTTTTCTCTGATTTTGCCATTTTTGCTTACAAATTTGTGACTTTTCCTCATAAATTTGTGATTTTTCTTTTACAAATTTGCAACTATTATGTCATGAATTTTTCACCTTGAAATTTTCAGCTTTTCTCGTAAATTTGCAACTGTTTTCTTGAAAATTTGTTATTTTTTCTTATAAATTTGCAACATTTCTTGCTCCTAAATGTGATACTTTTTTCTAATATTTTTTTTTTACTCTTCTTTTCCTACTCTATATTTCCCTTGCAAATTTGCAACTTTTATCAAGTTTTATGGGATTAGATTTGAGACGAAACATTGTAAAGAAAACTGTTCAATACATAAAATGCTTTTTTGGGGGATATCGACCATAACTTGTCTTGGGATTGTAAGCTGTCAGCGTTTATTTGTCCAGTGTGACGAATATATTGAGTTCATACTTATATTGAGTTGTTATACAGGGAACAGACATCGAGATGGTGACATCCTATAAGTACCTGGGTATTCATCTGAACAATAAACTAGACTGGTCACACAATACTGATGCACTCTACAAAAAGGGACAGCGCAGGCTGTTCCTGCTGAGGAGACTCAGGTCTTTTGGTGTACAAGGGGTGCTGCTGAAGTCATTCTATGACACGGTGGTGGCATCAGCCATCACTTTTGGAGTGGTCTGCTGGGGCAGTGGCATTACTGCAGCCGATAGGAAGAGACTGAACAAACTGATTAAGAAAGCTAGCTCTGTCCTGGGGCAGCGCCTTGATCCGATGGAGGAGATAGGAGAGAGAAGGACGGTGGCTAAACTGTCATCTCTGCTGGAGTCCGAGTTCCACCCTATGCAGGACATACTGAATGCACTGAGGAGCTCATTTAGCAGCAGACTACATCATCCCAGGTGCACAACCGAGAGGTTTCGTAGGTCCTTCCTACCAACGGCTGTCAGACTGTACAACCTAAGCAGGGCTGCTCGCAGAGATAGCAAAAAGACGTAACAAACTAATAGTTTTTTGAATGCAAAAGATGCAATAGACTTACACAATGGTCCCCTCCGGCATACAACTAGGAACATACCGGTCGCTATGGAGGGTGAGAATATGTATGGGCACATAATCATACCATGTAGGATAACTAAGTAGACGGTTATGCTGTTTCATTCCATCTAGCAACAATGCTCTGCACTGTGTGTGTTTATATATTTACATATTTATTCCATCTAGCTACAATGCTCAGCACTGGGTGTGTTTATATATTTATATATCTACATATTATTCCATCTAGCTACATTGCTCCGCACTGTGTGTGTTTATATACTTGCATATTTATTCCACCTAGCTGCAATGCTCCGTACTGTGGGTGTTTATATATTTACATATTTATTCCATCTAGCTACAATGCTCTGCACTGTGTGTTCATATATTCATATATTTATTCCATCCAGCTACAATGCTCTGCACTGTGTGTCTGTGTGTGTGTGTATATATATATATTTTATAGTAATACGTACATATGTATATTAGCTGCTCTTGCTTGCTTGTTTTTTTCTTGCCTTCTGATTGTTGCTCTGAGTGTTGCTATCCCTGTGCTGTTGCAATCCTGGAAATTCCCCGTTGTGGGACTAATAAAGGCTTATCTTATCTTATCTTTCATATTTCCCCACAAATGTATGACTGTATGTGTATTGGGAGCTTCACATCTCCTGGGACAAAAGAGGTCTGGACCTGCAGAGATCTACAGGAGATGGCTAGTAGGTGTGAGTTTTGGCCTTTGTCTCGGAGAGGATGTCCCAGGAGGATTCCTGGACCATCAATGGGTAAGAGACAATAGTGAGACATGAAAGAGTGCATTGTGACTGAGATTATGTACCATGTGATTACATGTTTGCTAAAGCATCATGTGACTTAGGTTCATGGCTCCAGCAGAGTATAAGAGTGTGGTATTTGATTGCTCAGTCTCTTTTCCTGCCTTGAGATTGATAGAGCATGTGTTCACTCAATAAAGCTGATTCTGAGAAATAAACTCAGCCTCATCCTTGAACGCATTCTCTACACCGGATGACATTCAGCTTCTCTCTCCTCTCATACAGCTGTACTCTGATTTGTTGCAAATTTATGAGTGGGGCTATCTCAGTAGTTCAATAAAGTTTGTCAAATTTAACGTTTTGTATGCAATTTTTAAAAAAATACAATACACAGGTCTGTTTCTGTTGTTTTGCTGGTGTTATTTGCACGGTGGCACAGTGGTTTAGCACTGTGACAGCACAGTTTTACCCTCGGCCGGGGGATCGCAGGGATCATGAGATCGTGGGTTCGATCCCAGCCCCCGACCAACAGTGAGCTGTGTGGAGTTTGCATGTTCTCCCCGTGTTGCGTGGGTTTACTCCGGGATTTCTCCGGTTTCCTCCCGCACACCAAAAACATGTAGGTTTAGGGCGCTCGCGCACACAGCGACCAGCAGCCGGTGGCTTGTCACCAGACTGCAAACCAAGTCTACCTACAGGTACAAATAAGTAACAAAAAAAAAAAAAAAGATTTTACATTTACATTTATACAGTGGTTCGGAGGGGATCTCAATATTGTGATATACTGTATATATATATATATATATATATATATATATATATATATATATATATATATATATATATATATATACTGCTCAAAAAAATACTTACTCAGATTACCTGAGTAAGCTGGACTAGCCTGCCACAATTTCAATATCCAGCTTATTTTTTCCCATTAAAATCTGATGTGTTTTAAAGTGTTCCCTTTATTTTTTTGAGCAGTATATACATATATATATATATATATATACTGTATATATGTATATGTATATTGTGGGAATGCGGGAATGATGAGACAGGGTTCTCTCAAGTCAGCTTTATTCACATTCACCAACATCTCAAAGAAGAAAAAGAGGACATTACAGGGAACTCTCGTCCTTAAATACCCGGACTCTTCACAGTTCACAAGTCACATGCATCACAAATCACATTGCATTATAATCGGCAGTAACAATGCATCTCCTCTCTCTGATCTCACCCCCACAGTCTACCATGCATCCTCTCCTTAATCCTCTAATAACACCCCGCAGTATCAAGCTCTGCATACCAAAGCTAACATCCTTGCAGCTTCCTGCTATCTCCAAGGAAGCTCTGTCTTTGTTCTGATCTAAAATGTGAGTCACAAAATAGGTCACATATGTGTGGCCCCCACAATATATATATATACTGTATATATATACAGTATATACAGTATATATATATATATATATATATATATGCAATGCTGCAATGCTCCATACTGTGGGTGTTTATATATTTACATATTTATTCCATCTAGCTACAATGCTCTGCACTGTGTGTTCATATATTCATATATTTATTCCATCCAGCTACAATGCTCTGCACTGTGTGTCTGTGTGTGTGTGTGTGTATATATATATTTTATAGTAATATGTACATATGTATATTAGCTGCTCTTGCTTGCTTGTTTTTTCTTGCCTTCTGATTGTTGCTCTGAGTGTTGCTATCCCTGTGCTGTTGCAATCCTGGAATTTCCCCGTTGTGGGACTAATAAAGGCTTATCTTATCTTATCTTATCTTATCTTATATATATATATATATATATATATATATATATATATATATATATATATATATATATATATATATATATATATATATATATATATATATATATACACTACCGTTCAAAAGTTTGGGGTCACCCAGACAATTATTTTGTGTTTTCCATGAAAAGTCACACTTATTTACCACCATGAGTTGTAAAATGAATATAAAATATAGTCAAGACATTGACAAGGTTAGAAATAATGATTTGTATTTGAAATAATAATTTTTTCCTTCAAACTTTGCTTTCGTCAAAGAATCCTCCATTTGCAGCAATTACAGCATTGCAGACCTAACATGATTGCAAAAGGGTTTTCTAATCATCCATTAGCCTTCTGATGCAATGAGCAAACACATTGTACCATTAGAACACTGGAGTGATAGTTGCTGGAAATGGGCCTCTATACACCTATGTAGATATTGCATCAAAAACCAGACATTTGCAGCTATAATAGTCATTTAGCACATTAGCAATGTATAGAGTGTATTTCTGATTAGTTTAAAGTTATCTTCATTGAAAAAAAGTGCTTTTCTTTCAAAAATAAGGACATTTCTAAGTGACCCCAAACTTTTGAACGGTAGTGTATATATATATATATATATATATATATATATATATATAGAGAGAGAGAGAGAGAGAGAGAGATACAGTGTATACAGTGGTGTGAAAAAGTGTTTGCCCCCTTCTTGATTTCTCATTTTTTTGTATGTTTGTCACACTTAAATTATATTTTTATTATAATGTGTTTATTTAATAAATTACATATTTGTATTTATATAATTATATTTATTTAATTATATTTTTGCTGGTCATTAACATCTGTTTGTTCTCTCCCACAGACTGAGTCCCCATCATGCTGTTTGCTCTCTATATGTCTGTTCTTTTCTTCTCTATCCCCTCACCCCCCAGCCAGTCGCAGCAGATGACTGCCCCTCCCTGAGCCTGGTTCTGCTGGAGGTTTCGATCTGTTAAAAGGGAGTTTTTCCTCTCCACCGTCGCCAAGCAGTTGCTCACAGGGGATCGCCTGATTGCTGCGGTCTTTCTGCAATTGTCGGGGTTTCCCCTACAGTTGAAAGTGCTATGAGATGACTGTTGTTGTGAAATGGCACTATATAAATAAAGTTTAATTGAACTGAATGTGTCAGATCATCAAACAAATTTAAATATTAGACAAACATAACACAAGTAAACACAAAATGCAGTTTTTAAATGAAGGTGTTTATTATTAAGGGGAAAAAAGAATTCAAACCTACATGACCCTGTGTGAAAAAGTGCCTTCCCCCCTGTTAAAATATAAATTAACTGTGGTTTATCACATCTTTGGAAAGCAGAATTCAATTTCTCTAGCCACACCCAGGCCTGATTACTGTCACACCTGTTCTCAATCAAGAAATCACTTAAATAGCACCTGCCTGATAACATGAAGTAGACTAAAAGGTCCTCAACAGCTAGACATCATGCTGTGATCCAAAAAAATTCAGGAACAAATGAGAAACAAAGTAATTGCGATCTATCACTCTGGAAAAGCTTATAAAGCCATTCCTAAAGCTTTGGGACTCCAGCGAACCACAGTGAGAGCCATTATCCTCAAATAGCAAAAATATGGAACAGTAGTGAATCTTCCCAGGAGTGGCCGGCCGACCAAAATTACCCCAAGAGCGCAGCGACAAACTCATCCAAGAGGTCACAAAAGACCCCACAACAACATCCAAAGAACTGCAGACCTCCCTTGCCTCAGTTAAGGTCAATATTCATGACTCCACCATAAGAAAGAGACTGGGCAAAAATGGCCTGCATGGCAGAGTTCCAAGACAAAAACCACTGCTGAGCAAAAAGAACATTAAGGTTTGTCTCAGTTTTGCCAGAAAACATCTTGGTGATCCCCAAGACTTTTGTGAAAATATTCTGTGGACTGACGAGACAAAAGTTGAACTTTTTGGAAGGTATTGTTCCATTACATCTGGTGTAAAAGTAACAGCATTTCAGAAAAGGAACATCATACCAACAGTAAAATATGGTGGTGGTAGTGTGATGGTCTGGGGCTGTTTTGCTGTTTCAGGGCCTGGAAGACTTGCTGTGGTAAATGGAACCATGAATTCTGCTGTCTACCAAAAAATCCTGAAGGAGAATGTCCGGCCATCTGTTTGTGACCTCAAGCTGAAGCGCACTTGAGTTCTGCAGCAGGACAATGACCCAAAACACACCAGCAAGTCCACTTCTGAATGGCTTAAGAAAAACAAAATGAAGACTTTGGAGTTGCCTAGTCAAATTCCTAACCTGAATCCGATTGAGATTCTGTGACATGACCTTAAAAAGGCAGTTCATGCTTGAAAACCTTCCAATGTGGCTGAATTACAACAATTCTGCAAAGATGAGTGGGCCAAAATTCCTCCACAGCGATGTTAAAAGACTCATTGCCAGTTACCACAAACGCTTGATTGCAGTTGTTGCTGCTAAGGGTGGCCCAGCCAGTTATTAGGTTTAGGGGGCAATCACTTTTTCACACAGGTCCATGTAGGTTTGGATTTTTTTTCCCTTAATGATAAACACCTTCATCTAAAAATTGCATTTTGTGTTTACTTGTGTTATCTTTGTCTAATATTTAAATTTGTTTGATGATCTGAAGCATTTAAGTGTGACAAACATACAAAAAAATGAGACATCGAGAAGGGGGCAAACACTTTCACACCACTGTATATGTATAAAGTCCTGGAAAAATTAGAACATCCCATTAAATATTCAGTTCTTTATTAAGAAATGTTCACATACGTATCTATGTCTAACCTTGTTTTTGTTTTATTTGCATTTTTTGACATTTATTTTAGCCATTGTAAGTGGAAATGAATGTGGGGGTGTACTAAAAATGATGGGGGATGTCCTAATTTATTCCTCTGCGGCGGCATGATAAGATAAAGGCAGCGATGGAGTTTTTAGTTGGTTTTATTAATCATACCGCCGTCATGAGCTCCGCTCCCGGCATCGTGCATGCGCGCCGGTAGCGAGCCCAGCGGCTCTCGGAGAAGGAGGACACAAAGTCTGTGTCCAGCAGCAACAATTGAGGAAGTGGAATTGAGAGAGTGAGTTACAGAACCTGTGCAGTATTTATACCCAACTCAGACAATACATCAAAGCGGATTCACAGCAGTTGGTACGATCAAAGGGACTGCAGAACAGGCATGAGACATTTGCATTTGAAAGACCTACATAACAATAGGCAGATTGCCGTCCTCTGCTCCAGCTTGCAGGACAAAGAGGTTACAAGGCACATCTACATATTGATCTGTTTCTAGGTCAAAGTAAGGACAGGACGCATGAACACTATACATGAATGGCACATTACATCACAATACATGAATGGCACATTACATCACAACACATGCATGGCACATTACATCACAATACATGAATGGCACATTACATCTCAGTAGTGCAGCGGGAAAAACCAAGAGAAGAGAGCTGACTGTCCTGTGTGTTGTGGGGGGGTTGAATCAACCTGCCACACGCTCCCCCCCAGAGGGCACGACAGGGGGCCGAGACCTCAATAATCCATCTATGGGAGCGAGCTGTGGGAGAAGCTCGCTGCAGGCGGAGGGGGAGAGGGGGTAGTAAGTGCCGGCAGGGGCGGTGAAATCATCCGAGCCGCGCAAAAATTGCTCGCTGCTCCGCGACGTCGAGGGGCTGTCCCGTTGCGCGTGCGGAGATCACAAGAAGAAAAATTTGTCTTTGACTCCTCTCGTGGCCATGAAGAAAAGCAGGAGCCGCGGTAAGAAAAAAATAAAAGCAGAGGGACTGGCGTGTTGACTTTAGGGCAGGCGCAACCCTAAAGCCTCGGGAACCGCAGACGGCTGAATTCCCCTTGTGTGCCGTGGCTAAGACCATAAAATCCAGTGAGCAAGCTGCGGGCCTCAGGTGTACGAGCAAGCCTGAAGGGCCAGTGTGCAGCAGAAGGAAGGCGGTCAGAAGAGCCGTATTTGTCCCGTGCGTGATGCGCCGTCCTCGTAACTCCCCAGTGCATGCGCGGGGGCTCACGCATGGGTGGGCCAGCTGGAGAGGCAAGTCAGGGTGCAGAATCTTGATGGAGATCGGCGCAGATGGCGCCGATAATATCCAGGTTGAGCTGTGGCTGCAGATTGGCCATGGTGCGTTGGAGCGGTGAGAGGAAATAGACGATCTTTTGTCCCTCAGGCTCGTGCAGATGCGTTGGAGCGGTGGGAGGGAATAGACAATCTTTGTCACCGCTCGGCCGTGGTGCGTTCAGGTCCACACGTTGCGTTCTCCGCCGGCCATGGAGGCCGCCGTCATGGAGAGGGGATGAGGTGCCTGCGCTCTTGTGTGGAGGAGCTGCGAGCGCGGCCGGTCCAGCGTGGATGAGCAGATCTCAGACGAGCAGATCTCATCATGAAGAACGGGTCACCAGTGCAGCTGTCCAGGTCAGAAGGTTGCTTTGCACAAAACGTGTGCATGCTCGGGATCACCAGTGAAGCGTTCACTGGCAGCGTGTTCTTTTCTGCCTTCAGGTCATGGTGCGTTGGAGTGGCGAGAGGGAGGAGACGTCTTGTGTCCCTCGGCCGGTTCAGCGTGGATGTCCAGACCAGAAGGTTGCGTCGCACAAAGCGTGTGCGTCTTCGGGGTCACCAGTGCGGCGGCATGATAAAATAAGCAGCGATGCTGAGGTTTTAACAGGTTTTATTAAATCATACCGCCGTCACAAGCTCCGCTCCCGGCGCCGTGCATGCACGCCGGGAGCGAGCCCGGAGGCTCTCAGTGAAGAGGGGACACACGGTGTGTGTCCAGCAGCAGTTGAAGAGTGAGTGAATGAGAGAGAGTGAGTTACAGAACCTGTGCAGTATTTATACCCAACTCAGACAATACATCAAAGCGGATTCACAGCAATTGGTACGATCAAAGGGACTGCAGAACAGGCATGAGACATTTGCATTTGAAAGACCTACATAACAATAGGCAGACTGCTGTCCTCTGCTCCAGCTTGCAGGACAAAGAGGTTACAAGGCACATCTACATATTGATCTGTCTCTAGGTCACAGTAAGGACAGGACGCATGACAAGAGAAGAGAGCTGACTGTTCTGTGTGTTGTGGGGGGGTTGAATCAACCTGCCACACCTCACTATTTGTTTAGAATTACATTTTACAGAAAATTTGAAAAAAGTTTTTAATTAATTTTTAATTGTTTAGTTGTATTACGTGAATCTCCCAGTATTTTTAACATTGATATTAAATATCCATACTGTATGTCCAAATGTGCTAAACACACACACACACACACACACACACACACACAGGCTTATACAGGGTGTCCTAATTTTTTCAAATGACTAATATATAGTGTATCGCAATAAACTCCTAAATGTATCGCAATACGTGTTAAAAGCTGTATCACCCAGCACGAGATGGTAGTTAAATTTTTATTCTATGTAATGATTTGTTTTTCTGCTCAACTAGACAATGAAGCAAGTTTACTTTTTTCCCCATTTAAAAGGATTTGAACTCTTCCCAACTACCAAAATAGCTCCCCCACCAAACACAATCAGGCATCGTTCCCCTTGAAAAAAAACTAGAAACGTCCCTGCCCAGCCCATTCTGTAGCTGAACTGGGTTAAAACACAGATTGTAGCTGCTATGTGGATACTGCTTGGTCTGTTTCCCATGTTATTTTCCTGAGGAGATGTGGGTCGGTCTCTGGGGGAGCTCAGACCTCGGCGGCGGTCTCCTAGCATCCCTCTGAGCGATTAACCCCGACCGGACCCTCTGATCAGCCCTAATATCTCATCCATATTCTCAGCCTGTCCGCTGCTGCTGCTGCTGCTGCTACACTCTGATTAACACTTACAGAGTTGGTTTAAAGTTTCCCCTCACTCAGGTGTTACTCGACACACACAAATATTCACAGATTCCAGATTTGTGAGACAAGAAGTTATTTAGCAGAGTACACGTGTGACATTTATGAGAACTGAGGTTCAAATTTATGTGAATAAAAGCTTAAATTTATCCAGCTTGAGGCTCAAGATTCAAGATTCAAAGGCTTTATTATCATGTGCACAGTTAAGAAATGCTACATTTCCTGAGCAATGAAATTCTTACTTTGCTCTCCGAACAAATGCCAAGGTAATAGGTACAGAAACAACAATTCTAATAAGGTCATGACACACTAACACAGTAACTCAATCCTAATACTAATGGATGCTAATAACACACACACCAACACACAGTTAGGCAGTTAGGACTCCTGAAGCACACCTTGATACTAAATACTAAAACTCATGAATATTAATAACACACACTAGGCAGTCTGAACAGTTAAAACAGTTAAACCAGTCAGACAAGAGGAATGAAATTGAAAATTCACTGGATGACTAAACTGATAGTGGTATATTGATATCAGAGATGATGTGAACCTGAGATGGCATGAACCTAAATACAGTGTGCAAATGAGCATTGTGCAACCTGATGTGAACCTGAGATGGCATAGACCTATGTACAGTGTGCAAATGTGCATTGTGCAACGAGCAGTGTATAACTACAAATTACAAATTAGCACCCAGTGTTAATTTCTGTACAGGTAGTACTAGTAGACTGTGCATGAGTAGTAGCAACAGAGATGATATGGACATCAGACGGGTGAGACTATATCTACTGGACAGGTGAGCAGTTTGCAAATTTAGCAGCCGGTGTGTGAGTTCCTTTATGCAAAGCTGTGTACAGAGTTTTGGGAGTTGTTATCTGTTTAGGAGTCTGATGGCAGTGGGAAAGAAGGAGTTCTTCAATCTGGTTGTCCTGCATTTCACACTTCTGTACTTCTGGCCTGAGGGTAGAAGTGTGAATAGTCTGTGCTGGGGGTGGGTGGGGTCCTGGAGGATGGTGTCAGCTCTCCTTTGGACTCTGCAGTGATAGATTCAATTCAATTCAATTCAACTTTATTTATATAGCGCCATTTCACAACAACAGTCATCTCATAGCACTATCAACTGTAGGGGGGAACCCCCACAGTTGCAGAAAGACCCCAGCAATCAGGCGATCCCCTGTGAGCAAGCACTTGGCGACGGTGGAGAGGAAAAACTCCCTTTTAACAGGAAGAAACCTCCAGCAGAACCAGGCTCAGGGAGGGGCAGTCATCTGCTGCGACTGGCTGGGGGGTGAGGGGATAGAGAAGAAGAAAAGAACAGACATGTAGAGAGCAAACAGCACGATGGGGACTCAATCTATGGGAGAGAACAAACAGATGTTAATGACCAGCAAAAAAAAAAAAATATTTCATAGAGAGTGAGGAAAGGAGTGAGGCCCAGTGCATTACTGGAGGTCCCCCGGCTGACTAAACCTATTAGCAGCATAACTAAGGGAGGGTTCAGAAACACATGATCCCTCCCTAATTGTAGGCTATATCAAAAAGGTAGGTTTTAGCCCTATTCTTAAAAACAGAGATCGAGTCTGACTCCCGAATCCAGATTGGCAGCTGATTCCACAGGAGAGGAGCTTGATAACTGAAGGCTCTGCCTCCCATTGTACTTTTGGAGATTCTAGGTATTACAAGTAATCCGGCATTTTGGGAGCGTAGTGCTCTGTTAGGATAATACGGTAGTATCAGATCTTTTAAATAAAAAGGAGCCTGATTGTTTAGAGCTTTGTAAGTAAGAAGAAGGATTTTAAACTTAATTCTAAACTCTATGGGAAGCCAATGAAGGGAGGCCAGAACCGGAGAGATATGATCTCACTTTCTAGTACCTGTTAAAACTCTTGCTGCAGCATTTTGGATCAGCTGAAGACTTTTTAAAGATGTTTTAGGACAGCCTGATAATAAAGAATTACAATAATCTAATCTCGAGCTAACAAAAGCGTGGATCAGTTTCTCAGCATCACTCTGAGACAAGATGCTCCTAATCTTGGCAATATTACGCAAATGATAGAAGGCAGTCTTAGAAACAAATTTAATATGTGAATTGAAGGACAAATCCTGATCAAAAATAACTCCAAGGTTCCTCACAGAGCTATTAAGAGAAAGAGTAACCGCATCCAAACTGAAAGTTTGATTTGGAAAGGAATTTCTAAGGTTTTTTGGACCAACAAGAATGACTTCAGTCTTATCTGAATTTAATAGAAGGAAATTACAAGTCATCCAAGCTTTGATTTCCTTAAGACAGGCTTCTAACTTGGCTAATTGATTACTATCATCTGGCTTCATTGACAGGTATAATTGTGTGTCATCTGCATAACAATGAAAATGTATACAGTGCTTTCTAATAATGTTGCCTAACGGAAGCATATATAAACTAAAAAGAGTAGGGCCTAGCACAGATCCCTGTGGAACTCCATGACTAAGCTTTGAGTTGAAAGAAAACTCATTATTTACATGAACAAACTGGAACCTATCAGATAAATAAGATCTAAACCATTGCAACGAAGTTCCATTAAGTCCAACATAGTGTCCTAATCTATCAAGTAGAATATTATGATCGATAGTATCAAAAGCTGCACTAAGGTCTAAAAGGACAAGTACAGAAACTAGTCCATTATCAGATGCAATGAGGAGGTCGTTAGTGACCTTCGCTAAGGATGTTTCAGTACTATGATGGATTCTAAACCCAGATTGAAACTCTTCAAGTAAACCATTTCCCTGCAGGTGGTCAAATAATTGCGTAGCAACAACTCTTTCTAAAATTTTTGAAATGAAAGGGAGATTAGAGATTGGTCTATAGTTAGCTAAAGCTCCTGGATCTAGCGTTGGCTTTTTGAGTAAGGGTTTAATTACAGCCGTTTTAAAAGCCTGCGGTACATGGCCTAAAGTTAATGAAGAATTGATTATATGAAGAATAAAGCTACCAATAAGTGGGAAGACTTCTTTAAATAACCTGGTAGGAATAGGGTCTAAAAGACAAGTTGAAGGTTTGGATGAGGAAACTATTTTGTCTAACTCACAAAGGTCGATTGGAGTAAACTCATCAAGACAGACATCAATAGAAGGAGTTGTAGTAGTTACAGTATTTAAGTTAACTGTGGGAAGAATCTGATTGATTTTATCTCTGATGGATGAAATTTTATTACTGAAAAAGTTCATAAAGTCCTGACTAGTAAGCTGTAAGGGAATGCTAGGATTGACAGAGTCCTGACTCTTTGTCAACCTGGCTACAGTACTGAAAAGAAACCTGGGATTATTCTTGTTCTCTTCTATTAATGCAGAGTAATAACTCGTTCTAGCTTTTCTAAGAGATTTTTTATAAATTAAAAGATGATTTCTCCAAGCTAAATAGATTTCATCTAAATTAGTAGAGCGCCATTTTCTTTCTAATTGACGAGTCTTCTGTTTTAAGGTACGAGTTTCTGTGTTGAACCAAGGAGTTAGAAATCTCTGATTAGACTTTTTCTTTTTTAAGGGGGCCACCAAGTCTAGAGTCTGATGCAGAGAAGCTGAAACACTATCCACCATGTTATCAATTACAGAAGGAGCAAGCTGTCTAGAGCTTATTTCCGTTGTGTTGACACATGGCATAGAGGAAACAATCTGCATAAATTTGGAAACAGCATCATCTGAGAGGCATCTACTGTAATAATATTTTTCTTTAGGAGCCAAATAGTCAGAAATAGTAAAATCAAAGGTTAACAGACAATGGTCTGACAGTACAGGGTTATGAGGAGACACTACAAGATTTTCTATTTCTATGCCATATGTCAAAACAAGGTCCAAAGTATGGTGGAGGTAATGAGTAGAATTTCCTACTTTCTGAGAAAACCCAATCGAATCTAATATTGAATTGAATGCCACATTAAGGCAGTCACTATCTACATCCACATGTATATTAAAGTCCCCTACTATAATTATTCTATCAGATTTCAGCACTAAATCAGCTAAGAAATCAGCAAATTCGGATAAAAATTCTGAGTAGGTTGATGGGGGACGATAAACTATGGCAAATAAAATTGGGTTTAACCTAAAATTGCTAAAGTGCCCAATACTGAGGACCAGGCCCTCAAAGGAATTATAACATGTTTTTTGCTTTACATTAACTAGTAATTTGGAATGGTAAATTGTTGCTACTCCTCCTCCACGACCAGAACTTCTGGGATTTTGACAGTTTAAATAACCAGAGGGAGTTGATTCATTTAAACCAACATAATCCTCTTGTCCTAGCCAAGTCTCTGTAAGGGAAATTAAATCAATCTGATGATCAATTAACAAATCATGGACTAACAGAGACTTGGGAGTTAGAGACCTAATATTTAATAAACCACATTTAATTTTTAAATTATGAGGAGGAACAGAGGCCAAATCATTCAATTTAGAGGCTTTATGTTTAATTTGAGTTTTACCAATATTTTGCTTTATCACTTTGGGATGCTTATACATTATATTTTTATTCACTTTGGAGGGAGCAGACAACGATTCTCTGATGGGGAAGACAGGGGCTAAGCTGAGGGGTGGCGGATGAAGAGGAGCTGCAGAGAGGCGTGTAAGACTGCGACTCTGCTTCCTGGTCCCAACTCTGAGTAGTCATGGTTTTGGAAATTTGGATAAAAAAGATGCCAGATTGTTAGATAAATGAGAAGCACCATCCAAAGTGGGATGAATGCTGTCTCGTCTCATAAGACCAGGTTTTCCCCAAAAAGAGCTCCAATTGTCAATGTAGCCCACGTCATTTTTAGGACACCACACAGACAGCCAGCGGTTCAAGGATGACGAGCGGCTAAACATGTCATCACTGGTCAGATTGGGGAGGGGCCCAGAGAATACTACAGTGGCAGACATCGTTTTTGCAAAGTCACACACCGATTCTATATTAAGTTTCGTGACTTCCGACTGCCGGAGACGGATGTCATTAATGCCGGAGTGAATAACAATTGTGGAATATTTACAGTTACTTTTAGCCAGCATTTTCAAATTTGACTCGATGTCGCCTGCTCTGGCCCCAGGAATGCATTGGACTATGGCCGCTGGAGTCTCTAGGTTCACGTTTCTGACTACAGAGTCGCCAATGATCAGAGTTTTTTCCTCAGCGGGTGTGTCGCTGAGCGGGGAAAAACGATTAGAAACGTGAACAGGTTGGTGGTGTACCGGGGCTTTGTGACTAGGCTTCCTTCTCACCGTCACCCACCCAGTCTCCTCGCTGCTGAGGAGAGCCGAGGGACCGCTGACAGGGGGGCCTAAGCTAGCTAGCTCCGCTGCAGCTAATGGGCATCCGTCAAGATTAACTGGCGCAGACGGTGTTTCAATGCAGCGGAGCCGGGATTCCAAATCAGACAACCTCGCCTCGAGCGCCTCAAAAACACAACATTTATTACATTTACCGTTATCGCTAAAAGAGGCAGAGGTGTAGCTAAACATCTGACAGAGAGAAGCTGTATGGCTGAATGACAATAAGGGTGAAAAAAAATGCTCTGTAGAGAGGGGAGGGGAGTCCTGATGACCTTCTCCGCTGTCTTCACCACTCTCTGCAGGTGTTTGTGGTCCAGGGCAGTGGCGCTGCCGTACCACCCAGTGATGCAGTTGGTCAGGTTGCTCTCAATTGTAGCATCATCTTGCTTTGGCTCATCAATAAAATTATTCTTCATCTTAAAGACATTGTTTCACCCAGGAAAAGGCCAGTCAAGAACTGCTTTTTCATCTCAGGACCACAGCTGAACCAACATTCCTTTGTTGAGCAAAGCTAAGGAATGTTCTCAGTCTATTAACTCACATCATAAATAACTTGGGGACTTACTCAACTAAGACATGTTTATATTCAACAGGCATATCATAAAGCCTTAAAGGCATTCACTAAGGCCTTGGACTGGCCACAGCTCGACACTACCCCTGGTGGACAGCTATGGAGTAGACGCTCATTTTGACTGTACAAGTTTTGAACTGAAATTAACTCTTCAAGTTTCATTTCTCAGGACAATTCTAAGGACACCATTTGTTGAAGATCACTGCCTCGGTGGGACTTTGATATTTTGTGGACAATCAATGGGTTTGAAATATATATTAATCCTTGATTTTAAATATGTGCATGTTAAAATGTTTCAATGAATGTTTACTCTTGCATGTTAATTTAAAAGCACTAGTTATAAAGTTGCATGAATCTCTAAAGCTAGCTTAGACTTTATACATAAGTAGGTTAAGGAATCCCCAGTGTATTAAAATTGTGTCATCCTGTGAGGACTGGTATCAGCCAATCACCACCCAGCCTATGCTGGGCTCCAGCTCTTTCATTCCATTGGTTCCTTACAGACAAAAGCCTGTTCATTAGACTAAAATTCATAAGACCCACCCACGAAGGAAGACTATTGGCTGGGGCTCTTGCCAATCCCCGGAAGCCCGCGAAAGTTGTCCACAGATAAAGAGGAGAGACACCCTCTTTTCAGCCTCTTTTCTTTTTTCTTCTCCTTCTCTTCACTTCACGGCAGATAACTACGGGAGAACAAAGACTTCAGATCACTTCACTGCCACAGAACAAAGGAGACTTCTCGCACATGCTTTTTCTATGATCACCTCAGAGCAGAGAACATGAAATATTGCATTTGTGTAAACCTCTGTGTATTTTAATGTTTTTCTTTAAACGTCCAGGAATCAATTCTTTTCTTTCTTGAGCTCAAATCCTAATTCGGAGTCAAACTCCTGTTCCTAGACGTCTATTTTTATAACTTCCTCCTTTTTTTTTTTTTTTTTTTTTTTTTTTTGGGTAACTTAGATTTTTATTCATTTTTCATCATATATAATGCATTCAGATCACATTCTACATTTAAAAAACAAAGGGGTTAGGGTAGGGAAAAAGAAAAAAAAAAGGGGGGGGGGGCAAATGTTGGAGCATCAAGTTTTTAGTTTCCATCTCTTAATTCTTCTGGTTTTTTCAGTGTCTTTGGTTATTCTTTCAATTTCTGCCTCGTTGTTGCACTTTGTAGTGTGTCCATTTCCGCCATTTTTTTCCCATAGTCCTTCTTGCATTCTTTGTCGATATGTTAGTTTTTCCATCATACGTATGTCCTCAACAATGTCAGTCCATTGTTCTTGGTCAGGAAGAACTTCTGATCGCCATTTTTTTGTGATAGTTTTTTTACATGCAATCAACAAGATTTTAACTAGATATCTGTCCTCAGCCTGTATAACATTGTCTCTTTTAAGATCACATAAGTACATCAGGTTACAGTTCATTGGTATATTATATCCTAATATCCTCTGTATTGTCACATGTATAGATTTCCAGAATGGTGATATTTTGCAGCATTTCCAAAACATATGTGAGTGGTCTGCATTTTGAGCCCCACATCCCCTCCAGCATAAAGATTGGGTATTTGTATATTTTCCTTGAATCTGTGGTGTAATGAAAAAGCAAATCAGGTTTTTCCATCCAAATTCCCTCCATGTCCTTGAATTTGTTGATGTGTGTTGTGTTTTCCATATTTCCTGCCAGCTTTCTTCTGTTATGTTTAAATTGAGCTCTTTCTCCCATTTCTCCTTTATATAGTTACTTGTATGATTGTTTGTCATAAGTTTCTGATATAGCTTTGAGATAATTCTTATTTTATTTCCTGTATATGAGCTTAAAATGAGTTGTATAATCTCGCTCACATCTGTTTGGAGGTTATGCCTAATCTTCTTCATATAATAATCTCTCATCTGCAGATATCTGAAAAATTCCGATCTTTCTAGTTTAAATTTTCTCCTGATGTTTACAAAGCTCCCGAGATCTTTTTTTCCGATATTGCCCCATGCTGTGATTCCCTTGTTCACCAGATTTTTGTATCCCCTATCTTGTTTTGCTGGTTCAAACTGACTGTCAAATGCTACCCATTTCAATAGTTTTATGTCTTCCTTTATATTATATTTTTGTACTATTTTATACCACAGTTCTAAAGTAAATTTAGTGATTGGGTCTATTTGTTTGATTTGCTTATATGCATCTTTATCTCCTATTATGCTTTGTACTGGGAGTCCCTCAATTTCCTTTTCCATTTCTTTCCATTTTGCCTCATATCCCTCGTCGCACCAACATATGATATATCTTATTTGTGCTGAGTAGTAATATTCCTTTAGACTCGGTAGGCCCATGCCTCCTTTCTCTTTTGGTAATTGGAGAGTTTTATATTTCACTCTTGGTTTTTTACCTCCCCAAACAAATCTCGATATCATCCTGTCCCACTTTGAGAATTGGGCATCTGGAATCTCTGTTGGTATAGCCTGGAAGAGGTAAAGTAATCTAGGTTGTAAGCTGATTTTGATTGTCTCAATTTTTGAATTCAGATCCATATTTAAGATTGACCATCTATCAATATCTTTTTTTATTTCTTGTTCCAACCTATCATAGTTTGCTTTATATATTTTGCTTAGGTCTTTAGGTATGTTCACTCCAAGGTATTTTATTTCTTTTTGTTTCCAGTTTAGTTTGATCTTATCAGTTATCTGGTTTAGAGGGTTATAGTGGAATGTCAGTATTTGTGTTTTTGTTATGTTTATCTTGTATCCTGATAATTTTCCAAAATTTTCTATCAAGTTCATCATTTCCATTATTGATTCATCTGGTTGTTCAAGGTAAACTATAATATCGTCCGCAAATAGCCCAATCTTGTGTTCCGCCCCCTTTATTGTTACACCTTTTAATTTCTTATTTTGTTGTATCGCTTGAGCCAATGGTTCTATGAACAGAGCAAACAAGGTGGGCGATTAGCAGCATCCCTGCCTAGTTGATCTTTGTATATTTACTTTGTCTGTTAAGCTACCGTTTATCTTGATTCTTGCCACAGGTTCTTGATATAGCGTCCTTATGCATTGTACTGATTTTTCGTTAAATCCAAAGCGCTCCAGTACACTATATAGGAATTTCCAGTTAACCCTGTCAAATGCTTTTTCTGCGTCTAAACTCATTATTACTGCGTTTTTCTTTTCTTTATGTATTTGGTTAATTATATGTATTGTTCTCCTGATATTGTCATGTGTTTGGCGTCCCTCTATGAAACCAGTTTGATCATCTTCTATCAATTCCGTCAAGAATGTCTTTATTTGTTTACATATAATTGTTGTATATATTTTATAATCCACATTTAATAAAGAGATTGGTCTATAGTTTCTGCATTGTTCTTTATCTTTCCCTGGCTTTAAAATAACTGAAATGATAGTTTCGTTCCATGATGGAGGTATTTTGTTGTTGTTCAACGTCCAATTAAATGACTTTAGGAGCTGTGGCGTGAGTTCTTCTATAAATAGTTTATAAAACTCAGATGGGTATCCATCACTACCTGGTGATTTACCATTTTTAAGTGACTTAATCACATCTCTGATCTCTTGTGTTGTTATTTCTGCTGTTAGCTTTTCATTTTGTTGATTTCCTATTGATGGCAAGTCCAATGTGCCTAGAAATTTTTTAATATCTTTAGTATTTGTTTCTTCAGGTTGCGAGTATAGTTCTTGGTAGAAATTATGGAATATTTCTTCGATGTTTTCTGGGTTAACTGTGATTTTATTTGTGGTGGGGTCTTTAATCTTGTATACATTATTCATTGTTTGTTGTTTTCTTAACCGTTTTGCCAGCAGTTTTGTGGCTTTTGGTCCCGTTTCATAATATTTTTGCTTTAGATATCTATTTTTCCTTTCAATTTCATCCATTTGTGTTTCTTTTATCTTTGTTTTTTCTTCTTTAATTTCTTGATATATTTTTGGATCACTTGTGCTTTGATGTTTACGTTCTAATTCCCTCAGTCTCTCACATCTTTGTTCATACGCTTCCAGTTTAGTCTTATTTGCTTTTCCTGTTTCAACAATTAATTTTCCTCTTAACACGGCTTTTAGTGCATCCCATAGTATTGTTGGGTCCACTTCTTCATTGTCATTCTCTTGGATATATTCGTTTATGTTTATTTTTATTCTTTCTTTCATTTTCTCATCATTTAACAGTCCTACGTTAAGTTTCCATGTTGTTTGTCGTTTTCTATTGTTTAAACATATTTCCATGTATATAGGATTATGATCTGATATTTCTGCCCCTCCAATCCAACAATTTCTCACCCTGTATCTGTCACCTTCATTCATAAGGAAGTAATCTATTCTAGAGTGTACTTTATGGACTGCTGAATAATGTGTATAGTCTTTTTCGAGTGGGTGTAGGTCCCTCCATATGTCTACCATACCCATTTCTGCCAGTGAGGTTCTTATGAACTTTGTTACATGTTTTTTTGTCTTCTTAACACTTGTTGTATCAACTTCATGATCCATGACAGCATTTAAGTCTCCTCCACAAATTAGGACTCCTTCACTGTGTGTTGCTATGAGATCAAACAGATGTTGAAAAAAACCCTTGTCACTTTCTGGTGGGGCATAGATGTTCACTAATGTGATCTGCATACCATCTATTCTTCCCTTTATTATTACATACCTGCCTTCTTTATCCTGGATTTCCTGTTCACTTTCAAATTGTATTTTGTTTGAAATTAGTATTATAACCCCCCTTTTAGCTCCTCCCTTAAATGAACTGTAGTAGGAGTTCTTATAGCCAAATCTCTTTAGTTTCACATGTTCTGTCTTGCTCAAATGTGTCTCTTGCATAAATATAATTTCAGCTTTTTCCTTTTTGAATTTTCTTATTATTCTTTCCCTTTTAACAGGTGAGTTCAGACCATTCACGTTTAGTGTCATTATCTTAAGATTTTTACCCATATTCATGTTTTTCCATTTTTTTAACTTGTGCTCCTAGCCCCTTTAACAACAAAAATAACACATATTTATATAAAAACACATTAAAAAATCTCGACCTCCGTACTTTGGGCCTTTCTTCTGCCCACTGGTCCCTGTTGGTGGGTGGGGGGTTTGTCTTCACAGAGTGAAGGGCCCTCCCTAGACCTATATTTACTATGTAAGTAATAGTCATTAGTCTAGAAATGTCCAACAAATATCACTTAAACCTCTCCTAGCCGTCTGTTTCTCTTTTACCTTGTCTTCTTGGCCTTCATTTCTTCTGTGCCTTTCTTAATCTTTGTTATGATCTAGGCTTTCAGTTGAAAGCCTTGTAGCTTGTCCTGGGCCCGCTGCGCCACGTCTGTCCCCCTTCTTCCGCCGCTCACTCGTCTCCACTCCGGCTGTCGTGATGCGTTCAGGGCCGCCGCTGCTCCAGCCGTTTCCTCCGGCACGCTCACCTCAAGGCCCCGCTCCATCATATTCCGCGCTGCCTCTCTGGCCGTGTTGTAGGTTCTTACGCCGTCCTCCCAATGAATCCTCATTTTCGTTAGCGGCGTTTGGAATCTAATTTTTTTCTCTTTCAGCGTTTTTTTAATGTTGGCATATTTCTTCCACTGCTGCACAATTTCTGTCGGGTAGTCATGGTCGAAGAACACCTGTTTGTCGCCGATTCATATCTTTTTTTTCCATGCTTGCGTCAGGATTCTTTCCTTTATGTCATATTTCACAAAGTTTACCACAACTGACCTGGGTGTAGCGTTTGGTTTCGGGTTCTGTGCCGGGGTTCTGTGCGCTCGTTGAATCTGCAGATCCGTTTCTTCTGGCAGTTCCAGCTCTTTTTTTAAGAACTGATCCATGAATTTCGTCATCGAGTTGCCTTCAATGCCCTCCGGAATTCCAAAGATGCGCATATTGCTTCGTCTGGATCTGCTCTCCAAGTCGTTTATTTTCTCCTGCATCCTCTGCGTTTGCGTCGTCAGGGTCTGTAGTTGTTCGTTTGCCTCGCTTTTCCAATCTTCCAGCTCCAATATTCGGGCCTGCGCTTCTGTTATACACGCCCGCTGGGAGCGCAGCTCCTCCATGTTTTCTGTTAGCTTGCGCTCCATTTCTCTTCGGAGGCCCATAATTTCCTCCTTAATCTCTTTTTTCAGCTCCTCCTTAAGAGCCGCTAAATCCTGCTGTAGCTGCCGCTTGAATTCTCTTAATTCTTTACCCAAACTGGCGATGCCTGTGTTCATGTTTTCAAGTCTGGCGTCCTCCATTTTCTCTGCTGTAGACACCTCGTTTTTTTGGGCTTCGCGTTCAGCGGTTTTTCCTGCGTTGTTGGAGAGGAATTCTTCAATTTTACCCTGCTTTTGTCCTTGTGCCCGGCTCCTTCGTGTTTTCATCCCTTAGTTTATTGATCCGCTTATGTCGAGTTGGCCATTTACCGATGATTTTTAATCCGGCTAGGGAGAGCTCTCTGTTTAAGCGTTATGTCTCTCCGCCATCTTCTAACTTCCTCCTTTTAAACTTTCTTTAAACTCACTGTTTTTAATTTTGACTTTATTTTTATTTTTATATTGACCACCTCCACACTAGACGCTATTTTCACTCCACTAAGTCAGAAAGTTGTCGTTTAACTTTGTATTGGATCAGATTTTGGAATTATTCTCGAATTTCCTTTGGGGGAAGCAGCTGACCCATGAAGGCCACCACGCGCCACTGAAGAAATTAACGTCGCCACAGAGAAGAGGATACACCGCCGCCATCTTGGCCATACCTCAGCCCAACTGATCGATACAATCAAAATCTCATCTTGTGACAACAGACTGGAAAGCTGCCATACCTTGTCCGAATATCTGCTGGCAAGATATTCTGGTTTTGGTGCCATCTACAAACTAAAGCTTCAAGAGGAAGGATCTCCACCACGCCATGGGTCACGTGGGCTGCATTCTTTATTCATCTGCTGAGTAAAACATCTGAGATTTGAGAATAATTCAGCATCTGATCAGATTAAAAAAATAAAAAAATTAAAGAGCAATTAATATAACTCCTCTTTTCATTAAAATTCCGTTTACATTTTCTTAAGAGTAATCCAGAATTTTGCATATAATTAGTTTAATTTTCCCTGTGAATTTATGTTCAGTTTTCCATAATCCATTAACTTCAAACTGATCTAAATTCAGCTTACATTTTCACCCTGGTTCTGCAAATGTTCACATTGTTACTCTATCATTTACAAGTTTGATTTAATGGTTGATGCAAATCATTTCACGTCCTTTAATCATTATTTCATTTAATAAATACGTGAAAATGAGAAGTTGTTGGGAATTTATTTTATTCTGAGTCTGGTTTCAAAGCCCCAGTATCGAATTCACTAAAATTTTGAGACTGATTATTAATTAATTTATTGAGTGATTAAACTGGTATAAAGTGAAATTAATGTCTTAAAGTGCTCACTAAAGAGGTGAGCTGGTGCCTCGACAAGTGTTTACAGTGATCCCTCGCTACTTCGCGCCTCACCTTTCGCGCCCTCAGTGCATCGCGGATTTTTCCAAAATATTCATCAAAAATTCAAAATTGAGAAAAAAGTTGCCCGGGCGCTAGCAGAAGGCAGGGAGACTACACGGAGAGCCGGCACAACTCAAAATCCACCTCTCTGATTCGCTGGCCAGCATCCCCCCCCCTAAGAGATTTTGTTCTCGTGTTGGCTCGGCTTGGGAATCTCGCAAGCTGATTGGCCGAGACGTCGCTGCTGCCTCTACGCCTCCTCCTGCTGCCTCTACGCCTTCCCGTCGAGAGAGAGAGTGAGAGAATGAACGTACGTATTATTTATATTATTTATACATTATTTTATGTATATTATTTATATTATTAATATTTTATTTACATGTTTCAAACTATTCTTTAATGTTCTAATGATAACATATGCATTTATAGGGTTAATATACACTTATTGATATTATATATACACAAAAAAAATGTATGTAAAAAATGGGGGGGGGTGACGCTACTTCGCGGTTTTTCACTTTTCGCGGTCGGTTCTGGACCCCATTAACCGCGATAAGTGAGGGATCACTGTACTATCAACTTTTCCTCTGTGTGGACCCGGAGTAAATCTCAGGTCCCAATACTTCAATACAAATTTAATAATCTTTATACCTGGTCATAATTATAAATCACATATCGGTACACAATGATGCAGCTGTAGAAATTGTTGTGGATCCTGGGGGACAAGTCAAACTTCTTCAGCCTCCTCAGAAAGTACAGTCGCTGTTGAGGTCTCTTAACCAGCTCTCTGGTGTTGTGTGTCCGCTTAAGGTCTTCGCTGATGTGGATGCCCAGGTATTTAAAGCTGCTCACCCTCGCCACCTCAAGCTTCTGGATGAACAGCGGCCGATGGGGTATCCTTCCCCCTTTCCTCATGTCCACTATCATCTCCTTTGTGTTGTCCATGTTGAGGGTGAGGTTGTTGTCCTCACACCATGACACCAGGTTGGCCACCTCCCCCCTGTAGGATGCTTCATCATCACCAGTGATGCGTCTTATCACTGCTGTCATCCACGAACTTTAGGATGATATTGTCCTTGTGAGAGGCAACACAGTCATGGGTGAAGAGGCTGTAGAGGATGGGGTTGAGAACACAACCCTGTGGGACACCTGTATTTGTGATGATGCTGGCTGAGGTCCTGTTACCCATCCTGACAGACTGGGGCCTGCCAGTTAAGCCTCTTTTCCACTAGCCCAGCACACCTCGGTACGGCTCGATTCACTTCAGTACGGCTCGGAATGCTTCTGTCTCCATTAGCACGGTGTTTGGCATGGGTGTTGTGCTGGGGTGGGTGGGTTTATAACAGTGAGGTGGTGCCACACTCCCATGACGTAACGCACGCGACCCAAGCAAAACATTTTTTTTTCCAAAACTTTATTGAGAAGACCCAAGCAAAACATAACACATAGCTGTACAAGGCCACTCCTCGGTCTGTGGCTTTTTTCACCGTAAACGCCAAAAAGGACCGCCAGACAAGGGTACAGGCAGCGAGATGAAATATGAATGAATATTTCAATTTAATACTATCCCACTTGTACTTACAAAAACGTGTGAATATTCATAAAAAGCACACACATGAAAAGTAGCACCACAAGCAGTGGGTCACAGCGGTTTTGGGCAACAGCAACACAATTGTGTATCCTTTGCCAATCTGTCTGCTGTTATTTAATGTTTAACAGTTAAGGGACGGATGATTATATGCTCCAAAACTGGAGAAACTCTCTGATAAAAAAGCTGCAACAACACAAGTCACTTTTGTTTTGAATTAACTGCCAAATGACCTAGAAATAATGAGCTGAAACTTGTTTTTATTCGTATTAAATAATGAGACAGGGGCACACTGGCCAACACCAAATTGTATTATTTTTTACATCCTAGGGCATTTTGGATGTACTGAATAAAAAAAATTCATGTTTTTCACCTTCAGGTCAACGTTTGGAACAACAGTATTATTATTTTCCGTTTAGATGATGCTACACTCCTTCTAAAGTATTGTAATTCTCTGAATTTGGAATGCCGATAGAACATTCAATTTACATATACTTACTTTTTTTACCTACTTTGACTTGTAAGCTTGATCAGTCTCTCCTGCTGCATTTTAAAGTCCAACTGTGCAACTTCTTATAAGTTAACATAAAAAATTTACCCAAAGTTTAGAACTGTATCATGTGGTGCTAATTTTTTTATAATATTTCAATAAAAAGAACAGAAAGCTTACAAAAACATTTGTTTTTTGGTCTAGTTAAAAATTACATTACCTTTACAATGGTTGATCCCTGACAGGATGATCAGCATCATTTTCATCAGACTATGCAATGGAATTTCTATGTAATTATACTGTTTTATAATTCAGTGTTATAACAGACAAACCACAGTTTCCAAAACAATTCCATTTTATTATATACAAAATATTAAAATAAAAAAAAACTTTGCAACACAACATGAAGGTTAATCGACATTTTATACACGCCGACCACTGAGTGCCTCTACACCAGCTTCCCAAACTGGGTCAGGAAGGCTCGGTTGAATGAATCCGTCTCTGCCAGCTCTGGGTCAGGAAGGCTCGGTTGAATGAAGCCGTCTCTGCCAGCTCTGGGATACACTCGCGTTTTCTGCAACCTCATTTAAATGTTGCAAATATTTATCATTGAATACATTTTGCGCCTGGTGGCAGGACAGATTCACATTGGAGAATCCGGGCGTGCTGGCGAGGCGGACGCATGGATTCTGCAAGGAAAATGCACACAATAAAATACAGCACAAAAGTGCAAGATATACAGAAAAGACAATAGTTTTTAACAAGATTACATAAGCTTATTTCAGCGTATTGTTCACATGAATAATTAAAAGAAAAGCGAGTCCGCAGTGTGCTGCGATAAAGCAGCGATCATCATCCACAAATGAACAGCTTTTTTATTGCATAAATAAACTGAGCGTCTTACCGAATATATTTGCGAAAAAACGCACAATAAAAAAAAATTAAAACTCACCGTTAAAGGACTCCGATGTCGAGACCTCCCTGTATATTTTTTCATTCCGGGTGGCTCCGTCTAACTCGCGCTGGATACGTTCGTCTGACAATGCAGTGAGCAGACACTGCACCTCCTTATTGGTCCATGGAACATCCTTATTACGCGAAGCCATTTTTGATAGAGAATAAATGAAAATAGCACAGCAATACACTGAAAATAAACCGCCAACAGTGGTTGCGTGCTGAGTAATGGCGGTCGTGAAGATTCTTTTTTTTTTTTTTTTTTTAAACTTTATTGAGAAGGTCGTGAAGATTCGGCAGAAGAGGAGAAGGAGAGGGGCGGTTACAACCTGACCAATCAGCGCCGGTTACAACCTGACCAATCAGCGGTGACCAGTCTGTTAACGTCACAACACGGCCCAGCTCAGCACTGCTGTACCCTGCCCTTGAGTGGGGCTGAGAATCACGGCTGTTAAACCGTGTTGGGGCTTGTGGAAAAGCGTACAAAGCGTGCTGAGCCGTCCCGTGTCGCGCTAAAGCGTGCTAGTGGAAAAGGGCCTTCTTAGAAAGTCCAGTAGCTAGTTGCAAAGGGTGGGGTGCAGGCCAAGAGAAGACAGTTTGTCAGTGAGTTTGTGGGGGATGACCGTGTTGAAGGCGGAGCTGTAGTCGACAAAGAGCATCCTAATGCAGGAGTCTTTTATCTTCCAGGTGGGAGAGAGAATAATGGAGTGCTGCAGCGATGGCATCTGAGGTGGACCTGTTCAGCCAGTAGACATACTGCAGGGGGTCCAGGGGGTCCGGTATGCTGTCCTGAATGAGGGGCAGCACCACTCTCTTGAAGCACTTCATGATGATTGGAGTGCTACCGGTCTGTAATCATTCAGACAGGTCGTTGTGCTCCTTTTGGGGAGGGGATTGATGGTTTTCATTTTGAAGCAGGAGGGGACTATGTTCTGGTTGAGGGAGAGGTTGAAGATTGCTGTGAGAACGCTGGTCAGCTCGGCAGCGCATGCTCTGAGGGCCCGCTCAGGTATGTTGTCTGGTCCTGCTGCCTTGCAGGGGTTGATATTCCTCAGTGTTTTACCTGGCCTGGTGAGACTCTTAGTGGGGGGGGGGGGGGGGGCTGAGTGAGTGTGTGTCTCTTCTCTGTGCTGTGGCTGGTGGTCTCGAAGTAGGTGTAAAAGATGTTGAGATCATCCGTCAGGCTGTCTGTAGAGCTAGTGGTGTTGCTGTTGGTCCTCTTGTAGTCTGTGATGTGTTGCAGGCCTTGCCACATGCACCCCAGGTCAGGAGTGGAGTAGAGGCTGTCCAACTTTTCTCTGTACTGCCTCTTGGCTGTTGTTAGAGTCTTTCTCAGTCCATACTTTGCAGCTTTGTACTCAACCTCACAGCTTAATTTAAATGCACGAGAGTGAGCATGCAGCATCTGACGTACCTGACTGTTGATCCAGGGCTTCTGGTTGGGGAACTTCCTGACCTGTATGGTGGGTATGATGGTATCAAAGCATGTGCTGATATACACAGTCACATATTCAGCATAATCCTGTATGTTTACATAAGAGTATTGCAGGGTGCTCTCAGTCTCTAGGGTCCAGCACTTAATTTGCTTAATAACAGGGTTTGTTTGTTTCAGCTTTTGTCGGTAGGCTGGGTACATAAACAGTGAGATGTGATCTGACTTTCTGAAGTGGGGGCGGGGTGCCGCTCTGTAGGCGCCACGTATTTTGGAATAAACATGATCCAATGTGCTTTTATTGCAGGTGGGAATGTCCACATGCTGGTAATAGTTGGGGAGTACAGTCCCGTAAATTGCACTGGTTAAAGTCGCCAGCAACAATAAAAACAGCATCGGGATGTTTCATCTCTACTGCGCTGATGACGTCATGGAGTTTATTTTGCGCAACTGTGTAGTTGTTCTGTGGACAAATGTATAGAGCGCCCAAAAACACAGCAGTAAATTCCCTCAGTATTATCTACTGAGGGAATTCCCTCAGTAGATAATAGGGACGGCATTTCAGCAGTAAAAACTTCATGTTGAGCAAGCAGTGTTTGTAGACGGTTTGTACGTCTCCGCACCACGAGTGGTTTATAAACACACACACACCCCTCGTCTTATCAGAGTCTCCTGTTCTGTCTGCCCAGTGTGTTGAGTGGGTCTGTAGCTGAACAGCACTCTCCGGGACTCTATTTGAAAGCCAGGTCTCACAGAAAATTAGGGCACAGCACTCTCTTGTCTCCCGCCGGTCTTCAATTCTTGCTCTTAGTTCATCTAGATTATTTTCCAAAGACCAAATGTTTACCATTAAAAGACTGGGTAGCGGTGCCAGCTAAGGCGAGCCTTTAGCCTAGCATGTAGCCCTCCTCTCTTGCCTCGCCTTCGGCCCCGCCTCCAACACGCTCTCTTGGGATCAGCATGCTCAAGTGGGCTTGGTGCTTCAGGGCCTTCTTGGGGGTGCCGATGGTCACCGTGGGGGCGGATGATGCATTGCAGGTTAGGTGGTATAAAGCCAGTAAACTCCATGTGGCTGCTTGACTTGGCGATATCCAGCCGTGTCTGTCGGTTGTGTGTTAGCAGTGCTTGACCTCCATGCACAGTAGAAAAAAACAGCAACTACACAAAAAAGGAGAAAAGTCGGTATTCGGGAGCAGAACTAGCAAAGACATTCACCAACGGTGGGCACCATCTTGTATGTACAAGAATTGTACAAGGATAAAAAATTATGGTAGAAATGTGTCATAAACGGGCACCTCCGGGGCAGGAAGGAAGGCCCAGGTGCTGAACTGTGAGTTGTTGGTGAATTTAATTGAACACAAAATACATACAACACTACAACAATTTGGTAGCAGGACAAAAAGAAATAACGGCGTGTAGAAACGGTGACGAAGGCGGGGCTCATGTGAAAGGCTAAACGGGAGAACAACCTGGAAGGAACCAGGCTGAGACATGGGAACGTCAGGGAAAAACAGCACGAACGGAGCACACCCATCAAACTCTGAGAAACACAGTATATAAAGAGAAACAGAGCTGTGGAACTTAAGTCTGGTAGTTGAGAGTACAGTGTAGCAATCAGTGGAGTTACAATGCCCCATAAACAAGGCACAGAAGAAATCAATAACTGATTACAGATGTGGGTCACATGAGCAGGGAGTAATTAATCCCAAAATGATGACAGCTGTGCAAGACCACAAACTGAGCTAACACAGGAAGTCAACAAAGCACACTGTCAAAACAAGAGCCCGGTCCGGAAATGGCAAACGGTGACTGAAGGGAAAGGTGAGGGCTCATGGCAACAGTCAGATAATAATAATGCTGAAAACTCAATGGTCAAGGACTCCTAATGTAAATGACAGAATGATAATAACAAGACACAAACTACATAAATAGAAACAACTGGCACACACAACACACATAATACATCCAAAACCAAACATAATAAAACAATAACACTGAAATGAGGAAATACAGGAAATATTCAGTAATCAACAGAAAGCATGACCACAGTGAGCTCACCGTGCTCAGCATCATGACAGGGCCCCTTCTTCAAGGGGTGGATTCCAGACACCCGGCATAACATCAAAAAGGAGAAAAGAAATACACCAAACCCTCCCCCCACCCCCAACAGGAATAAACTATCCACACCGGGAGGGTGGTGGGGGAAACCAGGCCAGGAGGGACTAAAACAAAGCACTCGTCCATGACCTACAAAACAGAACAGAAAAGGTGATTACAGAATTCCAGGGAAACTGGGGGAAACAGTACGGCATGTTCAGGTGGCCTGCAAAAGTCCCAGAGGCCCCAGATCACACAGTGGAAAAAGTTGGGTGGCCTCCCAGAGTTCCCAAACCACCCAAGCAGAGGATGCAGTCTGTCTGGTGGTCTCCCGACATCCCTGAGCCAGCGGGCCGCAGGGCACGACTCACCCCTACCTGGGGGCAGCAGCTGGAACCCATGCCCCTTACTGATCGCAGGGACTGAGAAGAAGAAACCAAACAAGGAGAATGGCTAATCAATGGGGAATCCAGACGAAATGGCAGCTAACCAGCAAAGGAACCAGACGAAGAGGATGGCTGGCCAGTGGAGAAGCCCAGCGAAGAGAATTGCTGGCCAAGGTGGCTGACCAGTGAGTGCACCAGATGAGGGGAGTAATCGCTCAGCGGAGGGCTCCAGTGAAGACAGGGAACCCATGATGACCTCAGTCAACTGTGGAGAACCCTCCATAACCTTGGGCAGCGGCGGGGAACACTCAACGACCTCGGACGGAAGTGGAGCACCTACAGCGGCCTCGGACGGAGGCGGAGCACCCACGGCAGCCTCGGACGGAGGTGGGGGACCAACAGAAACCTCAGGCGAAGGCAAAGGACCCATGGAGACCTCTGGCAAAGACGGATGAGGATCCACAGCGACCTCAAGAGAAGAAGGAGGACCCACAGTGACCTTGAGCGAAGAAGGAGGTCCCACAGCAACCTCGAGCGAAAGGAGAGGACCCACAGCGACCTCAAGTGAAGGGAGAGGATCCACAGTGACCTCAAGCGAAGGGAGAGGACCCACAGTGACCTCAAGCTTGGAAGGAGGGCCCACGGCAACTTCGAGCGAAGAATGAGGACCCACAGTGGCCTAAAGTGAGGAAGGAGGACCCACGGTGACCTCGAGTGAAGGGAGAGAGCCCACAGCGACCCCAGGTGAAGATGGAGGACCCGTGATGGTCTCAGGCGAAGGTAGAGGACCCGTGATGACCCCAGGTGAAGATGGAGGACCCGTGATGACCTCAGGTGAAGATGGCTCGGACAAAAGGACAGAGACAAAAAAATGGTTCAGAGTCACCGGCAATGGTGTAGCCTGACGAGAGAAGCTCTGAAGCAGTTGGCTGCTGCGACTGGCTCTCCTCACCAAGAGCTAAACAAGACTTCTCTAAAAGAGATAATGTGAAAGCAAAAAAGAGGGCTTGCCTTAGCTCGAGCTCCACCACCGTCCAGGACTCCGGGGATCCAGGCTGGTACGTCTCAGCACTCTCCATCTGATGTTCCAACCCCGACATGGCCACCTCGGACGGGGAAGAAGAAGAAAACACCGGGAATAAGGCAAGACAATTCATTATTAGATGTTGATAAATGAAAATATACTTGCCTTAATTCCCGGGGCTTGGTGGTGGCTGCACTCTTCTGTCATACACGGGCCCCTCTGGGGCAGGAAGAAAGGCCCAGGCTCTGAACTGTGAGTTGCTGGTGAATTTAATTGAACACAAAATACATACAACACCACAACAATTTGGTAGGAGGACAAAAAGAGATAATGGAATGTAGAAATAACGGCGTGTTTGCAAACATGTCCCCCCATGACAGTCATGTGCACGGTGGCTAATTTGCCTGTTAGCTGTGCTGGGGGAGTACTTTCTGCACCCATGATTGTGTGAACTTGGAATTTTTTTCTAATAAACTTGCTCTTTTTTAATTCATGACTTTTTCTTCTTTCTATTATGCTGAGCACCAAGCTAGAAGGTGGAAAGTACTATTTTTATATGTTCTTTGGCATGACCTGGCTGGGATTTGACCCCATGGCCTCCCAGTTGTGGGGTGGATGCTCTACCAACTAGTCCACCGTCCTCTCCACCGTCGCCAAGTGCTTGCTCATAGGGGATCACCTGATTGCTGGGGTCTTTCTGCAACTGTGGGGGTTCCCCCCTACAGTTGATAGTGCTATGAGATGACTGTTGTTGTGAAATAGCGCTATATAAATAAAGTTGAATTGAATTGAATTGAATAGTCCACCACGCTGGTGAATTTGCTCTTTACTTTCTTGTAAATTTGAAACTTTTTCCTAATGACTTTTTTGGAAATTTGATTTTTTCCCTCATAAACTTGCAAACAATTTTTGCATTTTTAAACTAAATGGCTATTTTTTCCCCCCTGTAAAATTGTGAATCGTTTCTCGTAAATTTGCAGCTAATTTTCTTGTGAATTTGAAACTTTTTTCCTCCTTTTGGGGGGAGAATTTTCTGTAAAATAGCCTTTTTCTCATAAACTTGCAATGTTTTTCCTCATAAATTTGCTATTTTTTTCTAATAAATTTGCTATCTATTTCTTATTTGTGACTTTTTTTTTTCGATAAATTTAACAGTTTTTAGTTGTAAATTTCCCATGAATTTGCTACTTATTTTCTTGTCAGTTTGAAACTTTATATTCTCATAAATTTGTGACTTTTTTCTTGTAAAAAAGTAAGTTAAACTGTCTTAAGTAATATTAATATTTCCTCTAATAACTCAGCTGTTTTAACTTAATTTTAAACCTCAATTATGTTTTATTTCTACAGCTATTTTTCATTTTAAATTTGCTGTTTTTTAAATATTTCTGCTACTTTTTCTTGTAACTTTAAAACTTTTTTCCTCATGAATGCGACTTTTTTGCAAACTAATTTTTTTCTAATAATTTTGCTACTTTTTCTTGTTAATTTCTGCTTTTTCCCATAAAGTTTACATTTTTTTAACTTTTCTCCACATGAATTTGCTACTTATTTTCCTGTCAGTTTGAAAGTTTTCTTATGACCTTTTTCTTGTAAAACATATTTAATTAAAAAAAACTCCTACTAATATTAATGTTTTCTCTGATAACTTCTAGCTTGATTTTAAAACTGAAATTTGTTTTATTTCTACATCTATTTATATTTCACTAAACTTTTTATCTCCATTTTTTCACTTATTGGTGTTTATATTGTGAAAGCACATTTTCCCACCACTTTATTTCCGCTCCAATCTCAGATTTCTAAAGGGTTAAATGGTATTTTTTTTTAATTATATGAACATTTATCATATCTGTGATCATCATCATCATCACCGTCATCCACGTGTCCCGCCGTGGCTTTTCTAATCCGCCTTCACCACTCCACAAAAACGTTCCTCTTTCCGCCTGTAGGTGGCGCTCAGAGAGCAGGAGACGGACGCCCGGCTCCTCATTTTCATCCTCCCCTTCTTCCAACGGGAGGAGGAGAAGGAGAATGAAGATGGGGAGTATAGAGCGGAATATAATTAAAAGAAAAAAAAAAAAAAAAAAAGGAGCGTGATTTACATTTGTTTAGTTTGGGGATCGAACCTGTGATTCAGTGTGTGTGTGTGTGTGTGTGTGCGTGTGTGTGTGCGTGCGCGCATGTTTTCAAAATAAACCCCACAAGCACTCATAATAATAATAATAATAATAATAATAATAATAATGTATGTGTAGTAAATGCTGGAGATCCACGGAGCGGTGCGCGCTCTCGCTCCGCCCCGGTGGAGGAGCGTGCATGTGGACGGACGGGTGAGAGAGGGAGTGAGGGAGGGAGCGGGCGCGAGAGAGAGCGAGCCTGTTTGGAGTCACTCCTCTTCTCCTCCTCACTCACAGTTGCTCCGTGCCGGACCGGAGCGCAACCGGGAGGAGGACGCACTGTCTCGCCGACGCAGAGAGTTTTGTCGCGGGCGGAAACTGCCGGAGCTCCCCCTGATTCTGCTGCTGGCTGTTCCTTCCTCTTGTTTTGGGGTTATTTTATTTATTTATTTTTTTTAAAATCTCCTCCTCCGCCACCGTGAAGAGGAGATGCTGCAGCTCGGAGTAACCGGAAAGTGACAGCTCCGTTCCACGGGAGGAGCAGCGGCACCCTCCCCCCTCCCTCCCCCCCCGCAGAGCTCACTGACCCACGCGTGTCCGGCTGGATTGTGTGTCGTCTTCTTTACATTTATTTCTTCAAATATCTCCCTGCTTGTGTGGATTTCTACGTTTTCCAGTTGCTTTTTTTTTTTTTTTTTTGTTTTGTCTTTTGTGGGACCAGCACCTCTCCATCCCCGGTGGAGGTGCCGAGGACGCCGAGGAGGAGCGCAGCCTGTGAGTCGGGCTCGGAGCGCTGGGAGCCGGGGACGTGCGCGGCTCTCACCCGGTGCAGGTAAGAGGGAGAGGATGCAAGTTCCTCCCAGAGTGTGGCACTGATTTCGTGTTGTTCTACACAACGTTGTTTTTTAAATAAAGGACTCGAACGTGTGGCGGTGAGTGCGCACGGACGCCTTTACGCACGCTGATATTTGGCGATTTTCTCCACTTTTGGATGAAATCTCCGATCCCCCCCCACCCCCACCCCACTCCTCTGTACCAATGTTACATCCGGACTGATCGATCGTTATCGATTCGTTTGGGTGTCTAACTACGGGTACAGTGCAGGAGCGTGTCGCCCCCCCCCCCCCCCTTTATCATCATCATCCTCACCTGTAGCACCCTCCCCCCCCTTCCCCCTTTTTACCTGTTTGGGGTAAACTCGAAAGATCAGGTGGTGGGGACGAGAAGGAGGCGTAGGGAATCCGGTCGGTCCGGTCCCTCTCCCCGGCGGAGCGGGGTGGCGATGATGGTGGGTGGGGGAGTAGGATGAGTTGAGGTGGGGGTGGTGGGGGGTGTTGGGGAGTAGTCCCTGCTCAGCGTGATAGAGGGGGGAGGTGGAGAGGAGTATTTATATGCAAACTGCGTCCACGAAGGAGCAAAAAAAAAAATCAGCCAGTTTCCCTCCACTACACCCACCAGCACCAGCAGCACCAGCAGCACCAGCAGCACCAGCAGCACCACAGTGACCTGGAGTAAAGAAGATGAAAGATCAGACAAAAGTTGCACTAGTAAATTTACAAGATTCCCTCACTTTATTCTCCACCTTAGAGCTTTAAAATGTGCTCAGAGCTTTAAAATCATATTAAAAAAAATCTCTAATTTGGACATTTTCTGGACTAAATGTGCTCCAAAAACAGTCTTTCAATTCATGTGACTGTTTAATCCGCCTAAAACGGATCATATTTAACCAAAAATAGCCACTGAAAATTGGGTTTTGCCTAACAGACGTACCAAAAAAAAAAAAATAAAAACAACAAAGCAGTTTTCTCTTTCACCGCTGTAGAACCACATCTTTCATCTTTTGCTCTTACACTTTTTTAACATTTTTATGACCAATTTTTGCTGGAAGTTGTAAAGTAACAGTTTATTATAGTTTAATAAATAGCACTTACACATGGAAGACTAGCAAAGTCGATAAGGAAATAAGCGTGGATTGGAACGTAAATAAAATAGGAAAAAATATGAGAGAAGTGATTGCAGATTAAAAACGGACCAAATTTAGAGGGGAAAAAATCTGCGCTCCCACTGGTGCCAGGTGATTTGTTCCGTTCTGTGGATTGCCATCTTATCATGGTGGAAAGGGGTTTGCATGCCTTAATGATCCCCGGGTCCGGGTGGAGGACTGGACAAAGTCGGTGCCTATGAAAAAGACCCAAAGGAGCCGTGGGTCCGCCCTCCAGTAGGCTCAGCACCATGCGAACCAGGTGGCAGTCTGTGCTCCTCTGTTAGCACTCCCCCCCCCCGTTACCCTGGATAAGTGGTAGAAGATGGGTGAATGGACTTCCTCCCTAACAGCACAAGTTCATCTTCTTCACCTTTACCCCAGGAACAACTGCATCCCTTTCCGTTCCTCACACTTACGTCTACCAACCGCTCCAAAGACGGGGAAATGGCCAAGCATTCCAGACTTTTTTTTTTTGGTGGTGTGTGTGGGGGGGGGGGGGGGACCTTGGTCAGCCCAGAACAGACTACAGCGTGAGTGCACCCCAAGACTAGCAGGTTTTGGAAAAATGAGCAAATAGATAAATAAATTCTATACCTATAAATTCAAAAGGAAAAAAATCCCACATTTTGTTGTGATAGTGACGATAAACAGAAGTGTAGTCAGGTGTGTGCGCTCTGTGTGACTGAGTGGTGTGTGTGTGTGTGTGTGTGTGTGTGTGTTTATGCTCAAACACCCTCAGTGCGGAGAATGTCAGCGACTGCGCGTTCGTGGGAAAAGTGAGGCTGCATTTCCTCCTCCTACACTTGACCTCTGACCTCCATCACTACTGACATTCTGTGTGTGTGTGTGTGTGGGGGGGGGGGTGATCATGTTCAGCCCTTTGGGGGTGGGGATGGGGGGGTCTGTCTATTTACTGGAAGAACCACAAACTCGTCCCTCCTCCATGTCTCTGGTTTCCGCCTGGTGGGGCTCCACCCAGACGTTCGACAGCCTGGATGTGCGACCGTCTCGGGTGTCGTCGTCGCCGTCTTGAAAAGTGCCAGATTAACTAGGAAGCGCTCAGAGAGTTCATACCTCCACCAACAGTTCAGCGCTACATCACACTGCAGGCAAAAGAGGCATAAATTCCTTTATATTTTGCCCATGTCTCATATTTGCGTCATTCCAGCGTGACAGATTCATAAATTTGTTTTCGTTTCTTAAATATAGTATCTAAGGCTATTTCATCATAAATTTGTAACTATTTTTTCCACGTTTCTTCTCGTTAATTTGCCACTTTTGTCTCATAACTTTGCCTGCTTTTCTCATCAATTTGCAACTTTGTTCACATAAATTTATGACTTTTTTCCTTATAAATCTGCAACTGTTTTAATGTAAACTTACACCTGGCAGCGCAGACAGCACCAGCTGTTATTCGTCTCCACCTTTGTTTATTACCTTTCTTCTCCACTCCTTCTAGTCAGTTTCCATTTTTAGCACAAGTTGATTAAAGAGTGGACCAAATCGAAGCGTTATTAACCAAAGAAGTTTGCAAATATGAACGTTTTAACACTCCGTCCTCACCCCTCTACTTCCACCATCATACAACAGAACTGCAGGAAAGAAAGTGTATTGGAGTCGGCGGCAAACGAGAAAACAAATGTAGTCTAATTACGTATTTTTACAGCCTTGTACTTCAACAGGTATTCGAGGTGGGGATCACCCGAAACACCACAATACGAACAGTATTTAGCATTTAGCACCATCTAGTGGACTGAAAAATCAATTTGTTTCAGTTCTCTGGTACCCAAAAAAACGAGTTTGCATTTGCAGTACTTATTAAAATATGGCGATATAATATTATCAATGCAAAGTATTGTGATACTCCACTGCAGCGAATTTTCTTTGCTACTGCTAAAGCTGGCTTTATGCTTTGCTTTGGGGCTCGTGTGACATAAATTTCGTCATCCTCTCCAGTCTGCTAGGCTCCACTGGGGTCCCTCCGCGGCTGAGAGCACGCACTCGAAATTTACCACTCCTGTTCAAAAGATGACATCACTGATATGGCGTGCAAGGACAACGAGAAAGAAGATGATGACGAGTTAAAAAGAAATGTGACAAGAGGAGACCACAGAAAGAAAAAGAAAAGATGATTAGCAGTAAAAGTAGTAAACACAGAAGTTCCTTTTCTCACCTGTTGTCACTGATGCGTGGGGCTCTTCTCTTCTCTATAGCCGGCGAACAAGCTAGCACGTCAGCACATTTCTGCCACCTATCAGGCTGGGGTGAAACTGCAGATGATGGTCATGCACATGCATGAGCGGATATTTCATTTCACTGTTGGGGGGGGGGGGGCGCTAAACAGAACATTTTCTCAAGAGTAAAGATTGAGGGGACATTAGAGGGGTTATTGTAGTCAGGGCCCAATGCAAGATTTTGTTGAGGGGGTCCTATATTTGAACTAGAGAACAGTTCAAACCCTTAAAAACAAAATCATTACAAAAAGCTGAGCTAATATCTAGATGAACAAGGAAAACGTAATCATTTACAGAATAAAAAATAAACCAGCATCTATTTGAATGTTGCAAATTTAGAAGAAATAAGTCACATATGTACAAGAAAAAAGTTGCAGATTTAGGACAAAACAATTTGTTAATTAATGAAGAAAAATAGCAAATTCATGAGGAAAAAAATTGCACATTTACAAGTAAAAGTTGCAGATTTAAAAGAAAAAAGTTGCAAATTTGCCAAAAAAAAAAGAAAGAAAATTCTGAGAAAAAAAACTTGCTAATTTACCAGAAAAAAGATTAAATTTATGAGAAAAAAGTTGAAAATTTACAATAAAAACACTCCCAAATTTATGAATGTTTTAAATGTGTGAGAAGAAGGTGCACATTTTCAAGAAAAAGATGCAAATTTATGCTAAAAAGCTGCAGTTACAAGAAAAAAGCTGCAGATTTAAAAGAAAAAAGTTGCAGATTTTAAAGAAAAGCTGCAAAATTATGAGAAAAAGTTTTAAATGTATGAGAGAAAAGTTGCAAATTTACAAGAAAAGATTTGTGGAATTAAAGGAAAAAAAGCTGCAAATTTCTGAGAAAAATTGCAGATTTACAAGAAAAAAGAAGAAAATATTCAACAGCATTCAATATTGTAGATTTAAAATTGGTGCTTCATATGCATTTTATTCTAAGATAAAATAAGATAAGCCTTTATTAGTCCCACAATGATGAAATTTCAGGATTGCAGCAGCAATGGGATAGCAGCACTCAGAGCAATAGTTAATAAGATAAGAACTGGTTAGCCAAAGCAGTAAATAAATATACATATGTACACAGTTATGTACACAGTGCAGGGGCACTGCAGCTCAATGGAATAAACAGCATTACAGTTAGTTAAATTACCCAGCAAAAAATACCCAGACAGTATATTTAACATTTGAATCAACAGTGTTGTTGCCACCCTTGATAATAACTGTAATTATCTTAGTTGTGTATTGGAGGGGACAATCTCTATTGTGCAAAGTTGTGACGTTTAATATGGCCTCTATGAGCAGCACCGGCTAGATTATAAAGTCTGACAGCTGTAGGTAGGAAGGACCTGCGGAACCTCTCCCTCGAGCACTTACGATGGCACAGCCGACCGCTAAATGAGCCCCTCAGTGCATTCAGCGTGTTCCGTGTGGGGTGGAACTCAGACTCCAGCAGAGATGACAACTTAGACATCATGCTCCTCTCGCCTATCTCCTTCACTGGGTCGAGGCGTCGCCCCAGAGCACAGCTGGATTTTTTGATCAGCCATTCTGTTATGTAACATGATATAGAAAAGATTTATGATGAACTGGGGGCAATTCATGGCAAAATTCGATTGGAATTTCTCTCTTGTCATTGACTCCCATACATATTTTTTACGAAGGTTGGTTAAATGATGCCAAAATAGAAGGGTGGGACCCGTGCTTTCTATTACAATTATTGCCAATTAGCGGTGCTGGTTCAGTTGTGGTACGCACCATTTCCTCCTATGTCTTCTCTCATCCCTCCGTTTCAGTACTTGTAGTAAACATTACTGTTGTTCAACATTTACTTGCTACAAGTACATCACGATCTGCTCGTTGTCCTTTGCCACTGTTTGAATAAAGAGAAACACAGGGAGTGCACAAATGAAATAATTCTACTCATCGACAGAAACCCGCTTTGATGGCACAACACAGTGGACAATTATAAATGGTGTAGGATGGCACTTTCATAGAATGTGTCAAAGGTTTTACAGTATCTAGGGTTAGCAGAATTGTAAAATATTGCCTGTATTTGAAGCAGGGCTCACTGCCAGAGGAAAAAGTGATGTCAGCCTATGGTTACAATTACCCCAAAAGCACACATTCATCACACCAATGTTGGCCCAGCGTACAAAGTTTACATCGGGATTACATCTCATAGAGGTTGTTTGCTCACTGGGAAGACAATGGCTAGACGTCGGCATTAAGCCAAATTTTTTGCATGGCACGATTACATGTTAACTCAGCGTAAACATGCAAATAGACATGAATTCACCGTCTGAGCGAGTTGCTGACGGGTGGAGCTGCATTTATAACTTTTGCAGTTGTGTTCTTCCTGCTGTGGAAATCCAGAAAACAATGTCATGTGTAGGTTTACATTATGCGACGGGGCTCTCACCTGGAAAAACTGTCCCTGTCTCCAAAACGTTACCTGGATGACAGTTATTTACACTGCTAGCCTGCTAGCCCTTGTTAGGGCATCCGTGGCAGGAGTTTGTGGGTGGATAAGTCTGACACACCAATTCAGCGGCAGAGCTCCCGGTCCACCTGTCTGCAGATGAGTGGCAGTCTCATTTTCAAACTAGTTTACTCTCCAGTTTTGATACTCTACCTCTCCCGTGATGGCGGAATCTCAAGGCTGATTACTAGCTTGTGCAACCAAATCCCTCAGACGCGTAAATGCCCAAATTCACATGTTTTCCACATGTTTGCATTAACTTTACATGTATTCACATCACACTTCTGCATTTGGTCTGAACGCACCTTAAGGGTAGTATCTCACGGAACGGCGAATGCTGAGGAATGTTCACGAACGTTACGGCTGTCAGGTTTCGTCTGGGTCTGTAAAAGTTTGCGCAATAGTTCCCCAACAGTTTTTATGGTGGCAGAAGGTTTTTCTTGCCGCAGAAAAGTTTTGAACTTGTTAAAATTTTCAGAATTGTACAAAATTGTTCTGCAACAAGAAAAAAAACTGTTGGCCACCATAGAAACTGTTGGCAAATCTGACGAAACCCCAACAATTGCAACGGTCGTGAACGTTCCTCAGCATCCACCGCTCCGTGAGATACCATCCTCGTCTTACTACCCTGAGAGAGAAGCAGAAATTGGTGTGAAGAGCAGCGGAAAGACATGCAGGAAAAATTGCTCTTCCTGGGAATTGAACCAAGGATCTCTACAGTTGAAGAAAACGCTCTCATGGCGGGTATCACATCAATCGTATGCCCCAGAGTTGTAAATTTTAAAAGAAAAACCTCCCGTGTTACTAATGTTAACAAGGTCTGCTGTTTTACCTTCATTTTAAGGGCTTTACTCAGATTTTTTTCTGGGCACCAAAACTGCTCTGAATGTCTTTCTGGTCATTGAGGTTGCCAGCTCCGTGGATAATGTTGTTCCAACAGGGATGGAGGAGGTTTCGTTCTGCACATTTGGGCGTAAAAAATGGTGGATCAGAGTGAGCGGCGTACCGCTAATGGACGTCATTAAAACAGGAGCGGCTGCTGTAGTGGAAGAGAGCGTTTCTGCTGTCATGCTTTCAGGTGTGACTACGGAGAAAATACAGCGATTTTAAAGCTCAGAGAGGCAAATTATGACATCAGGGAAACTAATTTTAGAGGGAAAAAGGAGACAAAAATGCTCACAGATTACCACTGAAGTATTTGAGTGCACGGTGGCTTAAATTGTAGTTTTTGTGATGTTTTTGTGTAACATGAAACTGATTTTATGGAGTAACCTTCACTCTAAAAATCCTGCTCAGTTGATTGTGTTGTGAGTCTCTGTTTCTGTCAAACCCACAAAGTAACATTCCCGGTCGGCTCCAGTCAGCAGGTACTCTACTGACCCACATTTTCACACCTGACTCAGCCAGTCTGGCGGGTTTACGGAAATATGTACAGTTTTGAGTGGTAAATTTGCAGATTTTTTTCATGCAGTTTTGGTCTTTTTTACTCTTAGATTTGAGGCTTTTCATCCCTGAAATATGTGACTTTTTAAACAAAAAATTTGTGACTTTTTCTTTTTAATTTGTGACTTTTTCCTCGTACATTGGCCTTTTTTCTGTATTTGTGATTCTTTTCACATAAACATGACAGTTTTCTTATGAATTTGTGATTTTTTTTCCCTCATAAATTTGTGGGAGTTTTTTCCCTTTTTAATTCGGGACTTTTTTATATCATTTTGTGACTTTTTTTATAATGAATCTGACTGAATTTTGGGTGTTTTTTTCCCATTAAATTATAACTTTTTCCTCATAAATTTGTGCCTTTTTTCTGGTTTGTTAGCAGTTTTTTTTGTTTATTGTTGGCTTTTTTTTTCTACAGAAATGGATGCATATTTCCTTCATAAAATTGGACGTATTCACCTAAATTTGTACATTTCTTTCTTGTTTTTTAAATGAATTTTGTCTTATCAGTTTGTGCCCTATCTTGTCAATTAATTACTTCATTAAATTCACAACACATTTCACTAAAAAAATTAATGTTTTTCCATGTTATTTTTTTAGCTTTTCTTTTTAAATTTGACATTTTTCCACATAAATGTATGCAGATTTTTTTATTAAATTATAATTTCTTATTTCACATAAATCTGAGCCTTTTTTCACTTGAAATTGTGACTTTCTTCTTGTCATTTCCACATAAACTATACATTTTATCAAATTTTGTCTGTGAATTATTTCATGAAATTGAGACTTTTTGCCGAAAATTTGTGCTTCTTTCACAGAAAGTTGTGCATTTTTTTCTTGTTTTTTGTGATTTATTTTCTCAAAAATTTGTGTTTAATTTTTTGGGTGAATTAGTGACTTTTTTCTCAAACCCAGCTACAGGGGGTGCACAAGCCAGTGTACTCCTAGTGCCGGTCCCAAGCCCAGGTAAATGGGGAGGGTTGTGTCAGGAAGGGCATCCGACATAAAACCTTTGCCAGATCAAACATGTGGATTATGACGAATGAGACTTTCATACCGGATCCATCAAGGCCCGGGTTAACAACGACCGCTACCGGTGCTGTTAATCGACAGGGTGCCGGTGGAAATTGGGCTACTGTTGGTGGAAGATCAAGGAGGAGGAGAGGGGGGAGGCGTGTTAGGAGGGAGAGAGAGAAAAGGAAAGGTAGAAGTGTGGAGGTGAGAGTAGGGACATTAAATGTAGGGACTATGACTGGTAAAGGCAGAGAGTTGGCTGATATGATGAGAGAAAAAAAGGTAGATACGGTATACTGTGTGTTCAAGAACCAGATGGAATGGAAGCAAGGCTAGAAGCGTTGGAGGTGGATTTCAGGAGGTAAAGAGGGAATCCGACAGAATCATGAGTTTGAAGGTAGAAGTCAAAGGTGTGATGTTGAATGCTGTCAGTGCATATGCCCCACAAGTTGGATGTCAGGTAGAAGAGAGAGAGGAATTCTGAAGTAAATTGGATGAAGTGGTAGAGAGTGTTCCTAGAGGGGAGAGAGTGGTGATTGGAGCAGACTTTAATGGACATGTAGGTGAAGGGAACAGAGGTGATGATGAGGTCCTGGGTAGTTATGGTCTTAAGGAGAGAAAAGTGGAAGGACAGATGGTTGTGGATTTGCTGAAAGGATGGAAATGGCTGTGGTGAACACATACTTCAATGAGAGAGAGGAACATGTTATGTATGTAAACAGGCTGGTATTACCAAGATGGTGGCCGGGTTGGTTATGGGATAGACCGGGGTGGCTACTACCGGTTTCCAGTGGTGACGCCGCCAGAGGTATAAAAGAGTGGGCGGAAGAGGCCCAGCCTTTTTCGTCGTGAAGCCAACCTGGTCAGCAGGAGAGTGCCGTAAGCCTCTCTACATAGTCTGTGTGTTATCCTGAATAAACCCTGTTAACCGAGGTGAGACTCATTCGTCATTCCTACATTATGGACATAACAAATGGCGACAAGGTAAAAGCGGTAATAGAACGCTCTGTTGCTAGCTTTCGGCTGTTCCTCGAGGCTTCAGGCGAGCTGCTCATGCTGTGGCCTAGGTGGTTCGCTGCCTTTACCAGCTATCTTGTTGTCCTGGGTTTGGGAGATATGGAGAAGCTCCATGCGCGAGCTGTGTTAGTACATAATTTAGGAATGGAAAGGCAGAGGATTCTAGGGAATCTTGGAGGTGCGGACAGTTTTGACAAAGTGGTGCAGCTAATGGCGCAATACTTTAGGGCACTGGAGAACATCATTGTGAGACGCATTCAATTCCGGCAGTGCCGACAGCGGTCAGGAGAGCCCGTGCGAAGGTTTGTGGCGGACCTCTGAGAGCTGGCGAGGGAATGCAGATTCGGGACCCTGGAGGACGAGATGATTTGGGACCAGTTGGCAGAGCACGTCTGTTGCAAGGCGGCCCGGTCCAGATTGTTGACGCACCGAGGAGAGATGACGTTAGCTGAGGCTGTCGAGCTTGCCCAACAGTACGAGGCAGCAGAGACCATCGCAAGGGGCCTTACTGAAGGGGCCTCTCTGGAGAAGAATATGTCTTGCGCTGAGGCACTGCATCTGGACCCTGGTGATGGCGAATGCGGAGAGGATGATTTTGCCTCTGTGGTCAGGATAAGGTCTGCCCCTGGTATGCCAAAATGTTATGGATGTGGGTCCACTGAGCACGGCTATAAGTCCAGAGTGTGCCCGGCGAAAGGAAGGCGTTGTGGCAAATGCGGTCCTTCAAACCATTTTGCCAGGGTGTGCGAAAACTTTGTATGCAGGAGCCATGGGAGAGATCCAGGTGCTGCGCAGAAGACTTCGACCGTTGTGCATACTGTCTCCCCAGAGATGACAGGGAGGATTGGTTGCAAAGTCACGTTGGATGGAGTCGAGGTCCCGCTCCTAGTGGACACGGGAGCGGTGATCTCCATCCTGAATCTTGAAACCATGGACAGACTGTTTCCCGACCGACAGATAAGAAGGCAACAAGTGGAGTATTATAGTTATGGACGGAACAGGTTGGCTATATTGGGCTACGTCGAGATGGAGGCCCGATATAAGGACAGTGTGGCGCCCAGTGTTCGCATTAACGTTTCTGCATCCGGTGTTAACACTATGGGTTGCAACCTATTTTACAGCCTTGGGTTCTCCATTATGAACGTTTCCGGTGAAGAATGGTCTGGATGCGGACTGTGGGGCCAACCTGTTCCTACCGTGGAGGGTGCTGAGGTGTGGGATTCGGACTGGATGGTCAATGTGAATTTGGGAGTGCACACACTGTGCCACGTGGAGACCTCTCGGGATGGACCCAATGCCGTCATGCAGGCTGTTCTGGACGAGGGTGCTGGATGGCACGGTGGGTTCCCCGATGAGGCTCATCAGGACGAGATGCCAACGCTGGGAGAAAACGGGGCTAGACCGCGGAGCGTGGTTATCGTAAAGCACTCCCAGTGACGACCTGCCAAGAGGAGACCCAGGAGAGCCCGTGTGTCAGAGCAGCTGGAGTCGGGGGCCAGTTGTAGGATCGATGATATGATGAAAAGGAGGTGGGCTCCCTCAAAGACCAAGGTTGATGCTCGAGTACGCAGAGATCACAGTCCACGCGAGCAGCGGGACAACCAGAAGCGGTTCCAGGTGGAGCCCAGTCGGATGGAGGAAGATGGGTGCAGGTCTATCCATGTCTGGAGACACCTGAGGGATCTGCGACTACCAGAGGTAGAGAGGAGACGGCGCAGCAGGAGCCCTGATGTGAAGAGATGGCAACGCCTTGAGAGGGATCCATCCGGGGACTGAGGGTTTCATTTTGCATGTTTGTGTCGTTTCTTCAGTCCTGTTTTTATGTTGGTTTTCCTATTTGGTACTCCGGTATATTAAAAAAAAAAAAAAAGAGGAAAAGGGGATTTGGGAAATTTGAGCCCGTTGTGTGGTAAATTTTTCTACTGTATTAATGGTATCTCTTGGTGAGATTTTGACCAATCGGGCTCATCTGTGTAATTTATGTGCTATTTTGGAAGAAATTTTATTGGAATATTGTTTGACGTGCCCTATTTTGGGGTGGTGGGGTGTGTTTGACCCTGGTAAATTGTGTTAAATTTCGGCTTAATTAGTCTGGCCGGTGGCATCTCTGTTTGAATTTACGTTGGTAATTTTCTGGAGTTTGCCTGGTTTGAATGACTTGTAATGATTGAGTATTTGTGGGATTTTGGTTTAATTGAATTGTTTTATTTGTGATATGTTACTCCGTATGCCCACTGTGGGGTGGGAGTTGGGGTGGGGGGCCGCCTATAGGAAGTGTCTTGTGCTTTATTGTATGTGTTTTATTGTGTTTAAAGGGATTATTTTCAGTTAGAAACACAGCTTATTATTATTTTGATTGTATTTCCCCCTGTTCCAAGCAGCAGAAAATCCGCTCTGCTGTGTAGGGGGTGCTGGTGGTCTACCCAGCCCCGCAGCCTTAGTTGTGTGAATGGATAGGTGTTTTGTTTATTTTTTGTACATAATTTTGGATTAGTGCGTGTGTCGGGTGATAAATCTGGGTGGGTTATTTGTGTGCTTGGCATTTTTTTTTTTTTTTTTTTTTTTGAAGGAGGGAAATGTTATGTATGTAAACAGGCTGGTATTACCAAGATGGCAGCCGGGTTGGTTATGGGATAGACTGGGGTGGCTACTACCGGTTTCCGGTGGTGACGCCACCCGAGGTATAAAAGAGTGGGTGGAAGAGGCTCTGCCTCTTTCGTCATGAAGCCACCTGGCCAGCAGGAGAGTGCCGTAAGCCTATGTACATAGTCTGTGTGTTATCCTGAATAAACCCTGTTAACCAAGGTGAGACTCACTCATCATTCCTACATTATGGACATAACAGAACACAGGGTGACTTACAAGAGTGGAAGAAGATGCACACAGGTAGACTACATCTTATGAAGAAAGAGAAATCTGAAAAAGATAGGAGACTGCAAGGTGGTGGCAGGGGAGAATGCAGCTAGACAGCATTGGATGGTAGTCTGTAGGATGACTTTGGAGAGCAAGGAGAGGAAGAGAGTGAAGGCAGGGCCAAAGATTAAGTGGAGGAAGTTACAGAAGGAAGAAGGTCCCACAGAGTTCAGGAAGGAGTTGATACGGGCTTTGGGTGGTAGGGAAGAATTACCAGATGACTGGGAAAGTACAGCAAAAGTATTGAGGGAAATGGATAGAAAGGTGTATCCAGTGAACAGAGAAAGGAAGACAAGGAGACTTGGTGGTGGAATGAGGAGGTACAGGAAACTATTCAAAGGAAGAGGTTAGCAAAGAAAAAGTGGGATAGTCAGGGAGATGAAGAAAGTAGACAGGAGTATTTGGAATCTAAGTGCATGGCAAAGAGAGAGGTGGCAAAGGAAAAGGCATATAGTGAGTTGTATGAGAGGCTAAACACTAAGGAAGGAGAAAAGGACTTGCATCGATTGACAAGAAAGAGAGATCAAGCTCGAAAGGATGTGCAGCAGGTTAGGCTGATTAAAGACAGAAATGGTAATGTACTAACAAATGATCAGAGTGTGTTGAGAAGGTTGAAGGAGTGCTTTGAAGAGCTGATGAATAATGAAAATGAGAGAGAGGGGAGGATGGACGGATGAAGAAAAAATGGTGAACAATGAAGTCCCAATGATTACCAAGGCAGAAGTGAGGGCAGCTTTGAAGAGGATGGAGAATGGAAAGGCAGTTGGTCCAGATGACATACCTGTGGAGGTATGGAGATGTTTAGGAGAGATGACAGTGGACTTTTTAACCAGATTGTTTAACACAATCTTGGAGAGTGAGAGGATGCCTGAGGAGTGGAGAAGAAGTGTTTTGGTACCAATTTTCAAGAACAAAAGTGATGCTCAGAGCTTTTGTAACTACAGAGACATAAATTTGATCAGCCACACTATGAAGATATGGGAAAGAGTTGTTGAAGCCAGGTTAAGAGGAGAGGTGACAAAAGTGAGCAGCAGTACGGCTTCTTGCCAAGAAAGAGTACTACAGATGCAATGTTTGTTCTAAGAGTGTTGATGGAGAAGTATAGAGAAGGTCAGAAGGAGTTGCACTGTGTCTTTGTGGATCTAGAGAAAGCATATGATAGGATACCGAGAGAGGAAGTGTGGTACTGTATGAGGAAGTCAGGAGTGACAGAGAAGTATGTGAGGGTGGTGCAGGACATGTATGAGGACAGTGAGATGGTGGTGAAGTGCGCTGTCGGAGTGACGGATGGATTCAAGGTGGGGGTGGGGTTACATCCAGGATCGGCTCTGAGCCCCTTCTTGTTTGCCATGGTGATGAACAGGCTGACAGAAGATGTCAGGCAGGAGTCTCCATGGACCATGCTGTTTGCAGATGACGTTGTGATCTGTAGTGAGATTAGGGAGCAGGTAGAAGAAATCCTGAAGAGGTGGAGGTATGCTCTGGAGAGAAGAGGAATGAAGGTCAGTGGAAGCAAGACAGAATACATGAGTGTGAATGAAAGGGAGGCAGGTGCAACGATGAAGATGGAAGGAGTAAAAGGTAAATGGTGTTCACCTATATCGCGCTTTTACTCATCTCTGGATGACCAAAGCACTTTACAGATCCTGCTATCCACCCATTCACACAATGATGGTGGTGGAGCCGCCATACAGAGCGCTGACCTGACCCACCAGGAGCAACTGGGGGTTCTGTGTCTTGCTCAAGGACACTTCGACATGCAGACTGCAGACAGAGCGGGGATGGAACCCCTGATCCACCGATTAGTAGCTGGCTGCACTACACCTGCGCCACAGCTGCCCTAGAAGTAGTGAAAGTAGATGAGCTTAAAATACCTGGGATCAGCCATCCAAAGCAATGGAAAATGCACAAGAAAGGTGAAGAAGAGAATGCAGGCAGGGTGGAGGCGAGTGTCGGGGTGATTTGTGACAGAAGGGTAGCAGCAAGAGTGAAAGGGAAGATTTTCAAGGCGGTAGTGAGACCTGCTATGATGTATGGTTTGGAGATGGTGGCACTGACAAAAGGACAGGAGATGGCGCTGGAGTTGGCAGCGTTGAAGATGCTAAGATTTTCATTGGGAGTGACTAGGAGGGAGAAGATTAGAAATGAGTATATCAGAGGGACAGCTCAGGTTGAGCAGTTTGGAGACAAAGTAAGAGAGGCAAGGCTGAGATGGTTTGGACATGTGCAGAGAATGGATAAGATAAGATAAGATAAGATAAGATAAGCCTTTATTAGTCCCACAACGGGGAAATTCCAGGATTGCAACAGCACAGGGATAGCAACACTCAGAGCAACAATCAGAAGGCAAGAAAAAAAACAAGCAAGCAAGAGCAGCTAATAAACATATGTACGTATTACTATAAAATATATATATATACACACACACACAGACACACAGTGCAGAGCATTGTAGCTGGATGGAATAAATATATGAATATATGAACACACAGTGCAGAGCATTGTAGCTAGATGGAATAAATATGTAAATATATAAACACCCACAGTACGGAGCATTGCAGCTAGGTGGAATAAATATGCAAGTATATAAACACACACAGTGCGGAGCAATGTAGCTAGATGGAATAATATGTAGATATATAAATATATAAACACACCCAGTGCTGAGCATTGTAGCTAGATGGAATAAATATGCAAATATATAAACACATATATAGTGGATATATGGATATACTGGACAAAGGATGTTGAAGATGGAGCTGCTAGGCACTTTTACACTATAAATGCTACTGTTTTCCACATATACAGTATTTATGCAATTTTTCTTGTTAAATGAGTGACTTATTTCACTTACATTTGAGACTTTCTTCCTGTCATTTCTGCATAAACCTATACATTTTTTCCTAATTATATTGGTGAATTATTTCTCATAAATTATAGACTTTTTGCTTGAAATTGAGACTTTTTACATAAAATGTGATTTTTTTTACACAAAATTTGCTTTTTTCTTGCTATTTTGTGAGACTTATGAGTCTTTTCCTCATACAAATTTCAGCATTTTTTTCTAATTAAATTAGTTGTTTTATTAGGCATATATTTGAGACTTTTTCACTGAAAAATTGCACCCTTTTTCTTGAGAAATTTGTGTGTTTTTCTTGTTATTTCATGACCTTTATGATTTTTTTTACATACATTTGTAACTTTTTTATCTCTGATTCAAAACTATGACGTGATATTTGGTGATTTTCGATCCCTTTAAACATCTTTAGCCAGCTTCATTAAATATCTTAAAATAAACCAAAGAGCTGAGACCTGCGTGCCTCACATGTGGAATAAATATGCTGCTGAGGATTTAATCCTGACTCATCTCTCATAATCCGCTGCTGCCCCACAGTCCGGAGGTCAAACCTGTCCGTCTTGTTGTAGTTCCTCTGAGCAGAAACCAGTGAAACTGGCAAGTCATTCCCAGCATTCCTCAGCCCTTCATCGCTGCCTGTAGAAGGTGTGGGAAGTGTTTGGATTTATGAGAGAGATGTTATCAATTTTATCCACTATTTTAGTTTAGCACACATGGTGGTCTAATAACAAGCAGCAGAAGTATAATTTGTCGCTTATTTTTGTTATTAATAGATTGATTAGATGCTGTATTTTTGAGCAGGATGGCCTTCCATACAAACAGGAATGAGATGTTAGTTCAGTAGTTGGGGTGATTGGAGGTGGACACAGAACTTGCCTTGCAAGTCAGTGTCAAAGCATGTCTAACATTAAAAAACTTGACAGCTTGAGTGTGCAAAAGTAATTTTCTGAAGAAAGACGTCCCCTGTGATGGAAACGGAGAGAGAGAAGTAAGTGGAAACACGTTGTCAGGTTATAATAACGTGACACATTATATTCGATAGGTGCGATATAGGAATTGTATGCGTCACACACAGATAAATGTACCAATACATCAAGTATATTCCATATATTGCCCAGCTTTAATCCACAATGTGGAAAAGTTGAGGGTGAACTTGTAGCATGTGGGCCCCCTTGTGGCTGAAGGGGTCTGCAGCATTTTGCATACTCTGCTTTATAGCCAAAAACTGCTCCCATTACTAATGCTGATGGGCCAGTTTACTGAAATAACACACAAGTATGAACACAAAGACACAGAGGATTCATAAAGCAGTGGGAAATGGCTGCTGCATTCTGAAAGACAGGAAATGTGTCCATCTGGATCAAACAATAGATGTAAACGGAGTCTTTAGGTCTGGTAGCCATTGTGATGAATACACACACACAGACGTGTGCACAGGCTGACCGTGAACATCCTGAGATCTGAAAACATCAAAGCCTCTTTTGATTTCCCCTCTATGTATGTATGTCAGGCTGACACTGGTCAGACTGGTTTCTCCTCAGCTTCCGCTTCAGCGTTGCCATCGTGGTTTGGTGGTTTGTCATCGTCTGATTGTCTTCCTGTGTGTGTGTGTGTTACATGGGCAAGTGTGAGTTCCTGTGCAATCAGTCAGCAAGTGAAACCAGGTGATCTACATCTGCAAACATTCAAACTATTGTCTAATGTTTGTTTCCTCTGAACAAAAAACTTAACAGATTACATATCAGGCTGTTTATTAGATGATCTATACTGTGCAGGTGTTACCATGTTTATTTGTCAGTACTGGTAAAAATACCACCAGTTGCACAAGTGAATTCTACAGTTTTTTGTGTTATTCATTTGCATAGAAAGATAAAACATTCAAGACACAGAAATGTGATGTGTCAGCAATTATGAAAGAGCATTTCTCCTTTCCTGGGCAGAAATGCAAGAGACATGTTTGATTCTGTCTAAACCTTAAAGGACAACAAGTTAGTTTTTGCACTTTTATCAATTAAAAATAAATGAATAACTGAAATTTTAAGCCATCGCTTAGTGCTATCAGCCACTGTGGTGAGCTAATGCATTCCCATTCTTTCCTTGGTCCATAGCCATGTCACAGACCTCCCATCTGAGTTTTTATCATCTCAAATAAACCAACCCCGAAACCAAGATGGAAGCGCCCAGACAAGCTAGCTAGTTGCCGAATGCTAACATACACAGAATCAATCTGAGCAACATCTCTTCACAAATCGGAAAGAAGAAATAAAGTGCCGGAGGTGCATTTATTTTTGATTTGCATGTCTGTGTAATGTTTTGACCCCATTAGATGGTCCTCCTGAATCACGAGTGGCATGTAAAATTTTGACTTTTGGAATGCTACAGCGTGATCCACTCTACCTCAGCAGCAAAAAATCCAGCTTAATGACCTGAAAGTACTTGTTTGGCATGCCTCAATTTGCGTTGCTCTGAGGTTTAGAACACACCATGAGTCCCTCTGGCTGTCTCTCTGCTTATTCTCAGATTCTTGTTTACTTAGCTGGCCTTACCATCTACATTCTTAAACCTCGAAGCAACACAAACTGGGGTGTGTTCAGCAAGTGCTTCTGGGCCATTAAGGTCAGATTTTTTTGCTGCTGAGACCAGGTGAACCTCTTGTAACCCAAGATTGTGGCATACCTAAAGTCAGAATCTCCCAATCTTGGTAAAGAAGGACAATGTAACACAATCAAAATGTTACATAGACAGCTGAGCAAACATAAAAAAACAAACATACCTCCAGCTTTGTATTTCTTCCTCTTGACTTTTGAAGAGATGTTCCTCAAAGTGGCTCTGTATATTATCATTCTGCAACTTTTAGCACTAGAGCTTGCTAGTAGCTAGCTTGTCTGAGTATATAATAATAATAATAATAATAATAATAATAATAATAATAATAATAATAATAATACATCAGTCTTATATAGCGCTTTTCTAAATACTCAAAGACGCTTTACAAAGCAGCATAGGGACAAACATACAGAGAACACATAGGTACACATAGGTAGAAGAGGCAGTCAGTTTTTATAGGTAGATTTAAAAAGATGGGTTTTGAGTTGACTTTTAAAAGAAGCAAGTGTGTTGGCAGACCGGATGTGAAGGGGCAAGGAATTCCAGAGGGTTGGTGCGGCGATGGCGAATGATCTATCACCCAGGGTGCGGAATTTTGTCTTGGTGATGGGGGTAAGAAGGTGAGCATCAGCAAAGCGGAGGAGACGAGTGGGAGAATGACGAGACAGAAGGTCCGTTAGGTATGAGGGGGCGAGGTTATGGAGAGCTTTATAGGTGATGAGGAGGGTCTTGAAGATGATGCGCTGTTGAATGGGGAGCCAGTGGAGCTGACGGAGGAGAGGAGTGATGTGGTCTCTGGAGCGGGAGTGAGTAAGTAGGCGGGCGGCTGAGTTTTGGACATACTGTAGTTTTTGGAGGCTGGTGGAAGGAAGTCCATACAGAATGCTGTTACAGTAATCAAGTCTGGAGGTGATGAAGGCGTGGATAAGTATTTCAGCAGCAGAGGGTGAGAGGGTGGGATGGAGGCGTGCAATATTACGAAGATGAAAAAATGATGTTTTGGTGATATGGTTGATGTGAGATTTGAAGGAGAGGGTGGGGTCCATGATAATGCCGAGGTTTCTGGCCAGGGGGGAGGGGGTGACTGAGTGACCATCGATTTGGAATGAAAAGTTCTGGGAAGAGGGTAAAAGAGATTTTGGTCCAAAAATGATGATTTCTGTTTTATTGCTGTTTAGCTTGAGAAAGTTGTTAGTCATCCAGGTTTTTATGTCTGTAAGGCAGTCGGTGATGGTGGAGAGAATGGCGGGGGTGATGGATCTAGAGGAGATGTACAGCTGGGTGTCATCGGCGTAGCAGTGAAAGTGAAGACCATGTTGACGGATGATGTGACCAAGCGGAAGCATGTACTGGTGCATTCCAAATAAGAGTATAGGTAGGAATAATAGTATAGGGTGGAAAAAACTGAAAATTTTAATAAGAGTATAGGGCGTAATAATAGTACAGGCTGGAAATTTGTTAAAATTTCAATAAAAGTATAGGTGCGCAATAATAGTATAGGGACGCACAATACATACAAAGTTAAATAATGTTCATAATTATTCCTGAGATATTGAAATATCTACAAAATTAAAAGAAACCACCTTCTGAATTGGTTTTATTTCTTTTGAAAATATTGTATGAACAATTTATCAGAGGAACATTAATAGCAATTTAAAATTTACCAAATTTAATGGTGAAGTTTAAACATTTGAAAAAAAAATAATACAACAAATGTACCAGTATATTCATAATATTGCAGATCAGCTTACTGTACTAATACTTGCTACCTGCCAAAAATATGAGTATTTAGTTTACATATATATATATATATTGACTTTATAATTAAACAATATAGCATATAATGATTTTATTGTTGATTAATAGGGTAGTAGGGTTCACATACAGACATATTATTAAACTTCTTTGTTTCCTTATTGTACTTCTAGTTCAGATACATGTATGTTACCAGTAAATGTTACCAGTGAATGTATCAGTAATCAGAATCAGAATCAGAATCGCGTGGTGCCGCCGTGTGTTTGAGTCTGTTCTGTGCTTGTGAGATGTGAAGTGTGTAATAAACTGTGTGCCATGAGTCGGCCTCTTATCTCACACACGCCACACTGTCTTTTTTTGCCATGTTTTTGGGGTAGGAAACTGCACTCCGCTCACCATCTTCACTGCCCGCTAGCTTACTCTCCACAAGCGCGAAGGTTTTGTCATGCGCACAATACTGACCTTTGAACTAGGTCAGAGTTCACCTTAACTTTACGTATAATAAACATATTTTAATTTTTTTTATTTTTAAGACATTGTCATTTTAAAATCTATATAAATGCAAGTGTGTGTCATATCCCGAGCGCTTTGTCCGCGCTCGGGTTATTCCTCATCCCTGTCAGGTTTTGACAGCTGGTGTCGTCACACGGGTTTCCCGGGCTCTGATTGGCCAGACGCTCGGGAGCTCTCAGCTGTCAGAACCTGGGCAGCTGTGCCGCGTTTCCAATCATGAGCAGCTGGCTTTAAATGTCAGTGCGAGTGAACTGGACGGCGCGGCTGTCTTGTCAGAAGTCCTATGACTTTCCCCTGTCTCCTTACCACATGCTCCCTGGGTTCCTCGACGTATCCCGCTGCATGTAAGTGATTTATTTGGAACTGTCTTCTCCCTCGCTGACGTTCCTTCCTAATTACGGCAGACGAGAGCTCCTCGTCACTGCCATAACTCTCTATTGTGAATTTATGTTGTGTTGTGTAACGAAGCCTGCGTGGCAAAGTTATGTTGTACACCTAAGTCCTGTGCTTTATAAATAAAAGAACTGAACTGCAATTTACTGAACTGAGGCATCTTATGCTGGCTCGTGAGGGCCAGCCGTGACAGTAGACAGCCGCCAGAAGGAGACGCCGTTCTCAGTAAGTTGCGTTCTGGGAACTTTGTCCTTCCTGTCCAGGTACGCGGCGTTGGAAATATGCCATCTCAGCGGAGTCATTCTCGGGGTTCCCACGTCCTGCTGACCAAGGCGCTGGAGGAGGTAGATGAAATCCTCATTATCGCCTCCGACCTCGATGGGCATCCAGACACCTCCCTCGCCCCTCCTCTCCTCGGTTATCAGCCCGATGAACAGTGGTATTTAGACCGGGCTGAGGAGGTGCTTGACCGTCTGCCTTCCCGCTACAACGGTCACCCCGAGGTCGACGCGAGGAGACTCGACATCGCTGCCCAACGCCAGACAATTCTGATGTACGAAGAGGAGGAGGCTGCAAGGTGGAGTGATCTCTGGCTCCAGCTGCCTGAGGCGCTGGAGGAGGTGGATGACTTCATCAGCGCTTCCGCCAGCCTTGACGACTCATCCGAAGCGCACTACTACCTGGACTGCGCTGAGAGAACGCTCGACCGGTTGTCTTCCCGCTACACCGACCACTTGGACGTCCAAGCGAGGAGACAAGAGATCGCCGTCCACCGCGAGGCGCTCCAGGAGATCGAGGAGGAACGAGGCCAAAGGCGGAGTGACCGGAGCTCCCGCTGCCCGCTCTGGAATCCGGATCCTTCCCTCGATCCAGTCCTGGAGTTCGCACCATCCGGGGCCCGTCGTGGACGTCGACACCGTGGCCAGAGACGTTCTCAGCGTGACTCCCCTCCGGAATCCGCTCCGGTTCACTGGGCTGACCCCATTCATCCCACTGCTGTCTCTTCGGCGTCTCACCTGGAGGAGACCCCAGCAGCCTTTCCCCCCGGGCCTGCTTTCCCCGCTGAGCTGTCAGCGCGTCACGCCCGGCCTGACTTGGCTGTTGCCCCCTCCGCTTCGGCGCCTTCTCCAGCGGCTGGGAGTTTGAGAAGTTTTGCTCCAGTGGACAGCGCGGCTACACCATCCCGAGTGGCCCCCTCTCCTCCAAGAGAGTCTCCGGCCACCACCCGGTGGGAGGAGGATGGAATGACGTTCCCAACGGCAGGTTCCACCGCTCCTCCGGGAGCCAGGCAAGTTCAAGTTCACTTTTTTCCATCTAATAGTGATTTGTTCTGTCTGACTCCTGGGGGTGAGGCTCGGGGTTTGCAGCCCCCCGAGCCTCAACTCCCTGCTGATATGTTAATTAAACCCGCTGCCTCTGTGTCTCCCCCTGCTGAGCACACTTCGACCTCTGAGGAGCGTCACCAGACGAGGAGTGAGCCTGCGGCCCTCGGGCAGAAGACCCCAGCCCCGCAGCCATTTTCTGGGCAGAGGAGGTCGGACGATTGGTTGGAGCCTGTGCCGACAACGGAGCGTCCCCGGGACTCCGCAGATGAACAGTCCGGTCCAGCGGGCCGAGAGCCCCTCACCTCCACGCCACATGAACAACTAGCGTGGACGATGACGTCGGGGGGTCCTCGAGCTGCAAGAGCCCCTCTTCCAGGGACGGATGACGTCACGACGGAGTGGGAACCGGACGACGACCTCCTCCCGTTTGAACCCGGAGCATCGAAGTCCTGGATGGCGGCAGAACCCGAGATCAGGCAAGTGCTCTATTTTCTATCCCTCCTCTTCTTTCTGGAGCATTATTGCCTGTCTCTCGAGGGGGCGAGCCGGGTGCAGCCGTCTGCTGCGCTCGAGCCTGTCTCGCCGGGCCCTGCCGCTGCCGGTGATCCTGATGCCGGTTCCTTTTGTCCCTCTGAGCCTCTCCCCAGGGTCACTGGAGGCGAACCTGCTCTTGGTGCCACCTTGGAAGGTCCGGCTCTCGGCATGGGGTCCACCAGGAGTGCTCCGCCGGTTCAAGCGGAGCTTGACGTCATGGAGGTTCCGGCCCAATCGGGGTCCGACGCGGGTGCTGCTCTCGCCCGATCGGAGCTTGACGTCATGGAGGTTCCGGCCCAATCGGGGTCTGACGCGGGTGCTGCTCTCGCCCGATCGGAGCTTGACGTCATGGAGGTTCCGGCCCAATCGGGGTCCGACGCGGGTGCTGCTCTCGCCCGATCGGAGCTTGACGTCATGGGGGTTCCGGCCCAATCGGGGTCCGACGCGGGTGCTGCTCTCGCTCGATCGGAGCTTGACGTCATGGGGGTTCCGGCCCAATCGGGGTCCGACGCGGGTGCCGCTCTCGCTCAATCGGAGCTCGGCACCATGGTCGTTTTGACCCAGGTGGGTTCTGGAGACTGTGTAGCTGACCCGCCGCTGAGCGCTTTCCAGGCCATGCCCCGTCCTCACCGTGGCCCCTTTTTCCCCGCCTTTGAGACTGCGGGGGTAAATTCCGGCTGGCCCGGTTCGCCGACCTTCCCCCAGCCATTCTGTTGGCAGGCCAATACTGCCCGACCACCCGGTGACCGGCTCTTTCCTTTTGGCGTCCGGGTCCGGCCTCCTGACAAGCTGGATGGTTCTTTTGGCGCCCTGGTCCGCCCACCGGAGACATGGTTTCCCTCGGCCCGGGGTTTGGCTGGGCCGTTAGGGCACGTTCCGCTGCTTTTGCTGGCGGCCTGGATGCTGGGTGCTGGGAGGCCTCCTGAACGGAGTTGTTTTACTCTATTCCCCAATGGGGTTTTTTTTTCCTCTCCTTCTCTTGCCCCACCACTGACTTGTGACTGAAATACCCCACTGGGGATTGGACTTCATGTTTAAGGTGACTGTTTTCCGTGGATGGACATATGTTCTCTTGCCATGGCTATCATGAGTATTGTATGTTTCTTTAGGGTGTGGTTGTTTATTTCCTATGTTACTCCCTTACTCGGGTCTAGTTCCTTTTTTTTTGGCACCTGTGTTGTCTTTTGGTTTTGACGGTTTTCTGTACACATTAACTTGGAGAAGAAGGTATTATCTGTCCTTTTATTTCCTTGATCCTGCCTTGTGGTATTGACTAGTGTTCCTTGTACCCTCATCTTGGCTTTCTTTTTGTGGTTATGTGTGAGTGATGTCCATCTAGCGTTGACTTTTCTTTTTATTCATCTTTGTCCCCGTTTATGTACGGTTTCTGCCTTTTTTTTCTCTCTCCCTCCCTTCCCCGATGTTTTTGTCCCCTTGTTGTGAGTTGGCCCTGCTCTCCCTCCACCTGCTTTCCCCTCCACCTTCCCTGGGGTGGGGTGGGGGGGTCTGGATGTTGCGCGCGACCAGGAGTTCGCGTAGAGGGAGGGGCCCTGTCATATCCCGAGCGCTTTGTCCGCGCTCGGGTTATTCCTCATCCCTGTCAGGTTTTGACAGCTGGTGTCGTCACACGGGTTTCCCGGGCTCTGATTGGCCAGACGCTCGGGAGCTCTCAGCTGTCAGAACCTGGGCAGCTGTGCCGCGTTTCCAATCATGAGCAGCTGGCTTTAAATGTCAGTGCGAGTGAACTGGACGGCGCGGCTGTCTTGTCAGAAGTCCTATGACTTTCCCCTGTCTCCTTACCACATGCTCCCTGGGTTCCTCGACGTATCCCGCTGCATGTAAGTGATTTATTTGGAACTGTCTTCTCCCTCGCTGACGTTCCTTCCTAATTACGGCAGACGAGAGCTCCTCGTCACTGCCATAACTCTCTATTGTGAATTTATGTTGTGTTGTGTAACGAAGCCTGCGTGGCAAAGTTATGTTGTACACCTAAGTCCTGTGCTTTATAAATAAAAGAACTGAACTGCAATTTACTGAACTGAGGCGTCTTATGCTGGCTCGTGAGGGCCAGCCGTGACAGTGTGATTTTAAAAAATAGCGGCAGAAAAAATTACATCTTAGACGCAGCTCACTTGCGAGTTGTGCTATTTTTAGAACAGGCCTGCGGGTGACTTATGTGGTCCTTGCGGGTGACTTGGTGCCCGCGGGCACCGTGTTGGTGACCCCTGGTCTAAATTGACAGAAAATTGACAGAATACAACCTTTCTTTGAGCTTGATAAACTACCAGTACACACATGCTACAGTATGTATTCCCGCATCCACAGATGTTCAAGTTGTTTTGGTTCAAATCTAAGCTAAACATTAACATAAACCTACCTTTAAACAGTTCAATTTGCTTTCCCAATTCCTCTTTCTGTTTCATAGAGTATTTCTTCAACTTTAAATCAAAACCGTCAGACACCGGGTCAAACACTTCAGAAGCCATCGTCTGCTGCTCTGCGCATGGCCCCGGGCACATGGCATGACGACATGTAGACTGTTTTGTAAACAACCGGCACGTGTATCCCGAACACAGCCGAACACAGCCGAGATAATACAGAAATAAAGGAAGTGCCTCCGACAGCTTTTTCAGCCAATTACGAGGAGTGATTTAGTGGCTGCGGGCCCGCTGCTTAGTACACACACACTTGAAAAAATATATACATACGAGTGCCACACTTCAATTGGTAAAGCTTTGAATAAATCTCGAAAAAATGTCCTTCATGTCAAAGCTGGCGCGGACCCCGAAAATGCACACGCTTTGTGCAACGCAACCTTCTGGTTTGGACAGCCTCGCTGGTATCCTGATGGCAACGAACGCAGCACCCGGCGGTGAGTCTCCGACGACAAGCGAACGCAGCAGCCTGACTGATCTGCTCTCCCTTCCGCTTCAGGGAGACTTACGACGCAGAGTTTCCAGGCGAAACTCTCCGGAGAACACCCACGACTGGGACCTACGTTCAGGTCCACGCGTTCTGATAAGCGTATAGACCCAAATAAAACCGTATAGGGTGACGTAGGGCATATCCCAATAAGCGTATAGACCCAAATAAGACCGTATAGGGCTGCATTTTTGGGCGAAATAAATACCCGTACATGTACGGGTATTTGGAATGCACCAGTAGAGAATGAAAAGGGTTGGACCGAGCACAGAGCCTGGAGGGACACCATGTGAGACGGGGGTGGTGCGTGATTTATGATTGTTGATGGAGATGTACTGGAATCTCTCAGACAGGTAGGAGGTGAACCAAGAGAGGGCGGAGTCAGTGATGCCAATAGAAAGCAGACGACGGAGCAGGATGGAATGATTGATGGTATCGAAAGCAGCGCTGAAATCGAGGAGGAGAAGAATGGTGAGGGAGCCAGAGTCAGAGGCGAGCAGGAGGTCATTGGTGACCCTGAGGAGGGCAGTTTCAGTGCTGTGGTGAGAACGGAATCCAGATTGAAATGTTTTGTAGAGTTTGTTGGAGAGGAGGTGTTTCTTGAGTTGAGTGGCGACAGCTTTTTCCAATATTTTAGCCAGAAATGGGAGGTTGGAGATAGGTCTGAAATTGTTGGGGTCGTCAGAGTCCAGGCCAGGTTTCTTAAGGAGGGGGGTGATGGCAGCAATCTTAAGTGATGGGGGGACAGTGCCAGTGGTGAGGGAGGAGTTGATGGTGTCGATGATAAGGGGGGGCAAGAGGGGTGAGACAGGCTTTGATAAGGGGGGAGGGGATGGGGTCCAGGGGGCATGTAGATGATTTCATGCTGGAGAGTATTTCGGAAAGTTCATCAGTGGTTATGGGTGAGAAAAGGGAGAGCTGTTTATCTACGGGTGGAGAAAAAGTGGGTTCTGAGTCAGGGGTGATGGCTGGGGAGGAGGCAAGCTGGTTGTGAATATTGTCAATTTTGGAATGGAAAAATGATAGAAAGCTATTGCATTTTTCAGGGGTGAAGGATGATGAAATGATGTCCTGGGGTTTGAAGAGTTTGTTGATGGTGGAGAACAGAGTGCGGGGGTTGGAGGATCCAGAGTGAATGATGCTGGAGTAGTAGGCAGAGCGAGCTTCATTGAGTGAAGATTGATATAGGTGCATCAGTTCTATGTGAGCGAGGGTGTGTACAGTCAGACCAGTTTTGCAGCTCAGGCGTTCAAGCTGTCGCAGTTGTTTTTTGAGTTTGTGAAGTTCTAAGGTGTACCAGGGGGCCGAATGAATGAAAGTGACAGATTTTGTTTTCATGGGGGCCAGTTTGTTGAGGGAGGTAGACAATGTGTTGTTGTAGATGTTTACTAAGTCCGTAGGGGTTGGGTTTACAGGGAAGGTGAGGTTGGAGAGAGTGTTAGATATGCATGTGCAGAGAGAAACTGAGCAGATGGACTTAAGATTCCTGAAGGTTATTGTTCGGTCTTGTTTGGGTTGAGGGGTCGGGATGTCAATGTCCAGTGTGATGGCGAGATGATCCGAGATGGTGAGGTCAGTGCTGGAGATGTTGTGAATGTGGAGACCAGTGGGGCAAACCAGATCCAGGACATGCCCACGTCTGTGGGTAGGGAAAGTTATGTGTTGGGTGAAGTTTAGACACTTTAGTAAGTCCAGAAAATCGTTTGCGTAATTGCAGTCAGGGGAATCAATGTGGAGGTTGAAATCGCCAAGCAGTAGGACAGATGGTGAGGTTGCAGACAATACTGTAATGAGTTCTGAAAGATCTGATAAGAAAGATGGATTTGGTTTGGGAGAGTGGTAAATAATTGCAATGAGGAGAGGTTTTGGGCCGGGGAGTTTAAAAGTCAGGTGTTCAAAAGAGGAAACAGCGGGTATGGAGAGAGGTTGTGGATTGAGGTCATGAAGATGAATAGCAGCAATGCCTCCTCCACGGCCTTCAGGGCGTGGGTTGTCCAGGTATGAATATCCAGCAGAGGTGGTTTGGTTAAGTGCAATGTAATCCAGGGGTTTTTGCCAAGTTTCAGTGAGACAGAGGAGATCCAGTTTATTATCAGTGGTGAATTCATTTAGAATGAGGCTTTTATTATTAAGGGATCGTGTGTTGAAGAGGGCAAGTTTCAGGTGCTTTTGTTTTGAAAATGCGGGTGCGGAAGTCGGGATAAGGCGGAGATTGAAAGGATTCACGTTGGGGTTGTTCTGATGACGCGTCACATTGTTGTGATGACGCAACGCGGAAGTGTGGAAGCCGGTGTCCATGCAGTGATTTGACCAGAGAATGGGGATACAGTTTGTTGTGGTGAAGTGGTAATTAAACTTGCGGCGTGAACTTCGGTGGATATATCAGGGCCGGAGAAGAAGTCTGGAGCATTTTAGTGAGGCAATGAGTTCCAAGGAGGGAGAGGTTTGGTGGTTTAGCCGGAGGAGTTGCACGGATGTGTAGCATAGCGCCATAACTGGGGCTATGCCGGTGATGGAGGTCCGAGTTTGTTGCAGGCGTTAAAACCAATGAGTCGGCAGAGTTGCAGGATGAAGTGACAGAACGTGTCGACCATGGAAGGACGCTTCCCAGCCTCTCTAATTTCTAGCCGAGCAGCGCTAGCACCAGGCAGCAGCCAGTTAGCCGTTGACCCGCCAGCTTGTAGCGAGACACCCGGTAGCAAGCTCGGTAGCGAACTAGCCGATGGTCCAGCGATGTTAGCAGGGAGTCCCAGACAGATGACAGCCAAAGCACGGACAGGTAGCGGTCGGCCAGCCGTCAACTGGCTGGCTAACAGCCAGTTTCCCACTAGCCCGCTATCCCGCAGGCCAAGGCCACCAGCAAGTCGCGGGTAGATGTTCCAGAGATGGAGAGTAGAGAGGCAGATGAAGACAATCCAAACCATGACAGGACAACAGAACAGTTTGTGACCGGAGTGGCACTTGAGTCAGCCCGGTGGGTGAAGTTGACAGCCAAGATCGTCTTGCAGGTAAGCGTCCACACCACCAGTAAAATGAACAAAAAATAGTAGTATCCAGGTCCAGCAATGTAGGAAAATGAACAAACAAAAAACAGAAACTGTAAAGTTAAAAAAAAAAGAAATTACGAATGAATCACGATGGGGAAGCGGCGAACAGAGCAGCGCCAGCGTCCTCCCTCCTCGTTAGACATCTTGGCTTTGGGTTGCTTTTTGGGATGTTATAAACTCTGATAGGAGGTCTGTGACATCAGCTGGCTAAAGCTAGTATCTCATGGAGAGGGGAATGCTGACGAACATAGAGATTTTTGGATTTGTCAACTTTTCTTATGAAGGTTCGCGAAAATCAGGGTTTGCCTCTGTCATCAGCAAGATAGTGACAATTAGCAACATTTGTGTGCATTATGAGGAAAAAAATACAAATTTCAGAGAAAAAAGTTGCAAACTTTTGAAAAAAAAAATTGTAGAAAAATGTTGAAAATTTACACAAAAAGTTTTAAATTTTTGAGGAAAAAATACTAATTTATGAGAAAAAAGTTTTAAATCTGCAAGAAAAAATGACAAATTTAGAGGAATTTTTGAGAAAACAGTTGCAGATTTACAGAGTAAAAGTTGCAAATTGAGAAAAAAGTTGAAAATTTACTGAAAAAATTAAATGTAAATTCATGAAAAAGTTATACATTTATAATTTTTTTTTTTTGCATTTCTGCTCACAGTTGGTGCTTCAGATTTATTGCATTCAGTTATACAGTATAAGACAATAACTCTGACACCACTTGTAAATTTACTTGAGAGAAAAATGTTAAAGACACACTCCAGTGGATATAAATCCCCCACAAAAACAAATCTACATTGTCTAAAATGGTATCTTATGTCCCTTTTTCTATTAAGAAAAAACAGCGTTCATTGTCTTAGTTTTTTCACTTTTCCTCCTTCAAGCGCCAGGATCTGTGAATGTTCCCACCCACATCCCACAAGGCTAATAGTGGCTAGTGCTACATTAAACAGAATAAATCCTGTGATAAAAAGAGTTACTGATTGAAGGACATGCCAGTTGTATGCATGGTGGCCCAGGATAATAACTGAAACTGCATCAGTCCTTAAAAGCAGTTTAATGGTAAAACCCATCTTAATTTGGGTCACGTTTTCAAAGCAACTGCCTAAAAATACTAACTGTTGCTGGAGATTAACTTTAGTTAGGCCGGAGAGTCTTGATTGGCTCAACATTACCAACATGCCAGCGCCATGCGTAGTTACGTCACCAAAAACTTGCCCTTTTTTAGCGGGCAGAGCTTCAGTGAAACTTTAAAGCAAAAAAAAACAGAGACATGAGACATTTGAGTGATTTCGCTCTTGATATGTCTTGTAAATCATAAAAAAAAAACATGTTAGACACATGTTAACAAGAAAAAAAATCAATTTTTGACCGAGTGTCACTTTTAGTTTTCATGAAAAACGTCCCAAATTTCAGGTCAGTTTAGTCCCATAGCTGAGCTGTTTTACCCTCGTTTTATAGCTGAAATACCTTTTGCATCTTCATTTTTTTCAACTAAAATTGCTGAAAATGTCTCTTTCATCACACATTTTGGTGATCCTCGAGGTAAAGAGAACGTGGGGGTATGAAGGATGTGGTATTTACAGCAGGGGTAATTTAACCATGTTTAGGGTTTGTGTGCGTTAACATGAAAACAGGCTCGCACGACGGGGGGTAGCAGGCCCATTCAGCTGCTCAGTCCCCCCCCCATTGTCAGAATTGTCTCTCAGCAGTCCCGCGGCAGCCTGGAAATCTGAGTCACAGCAGAGCTCCTCTGACATGGAAATGTTCCTGCTTTTGTTATGTGACATGGAAACAGACAAACAAACAGATATGGGTTTACCCCCACAAAAAGACTTCTCTCTGCCGGGGTTACCTCTGACAAAAGAACATGGACAATTTCAAGAAAAAGTCTCAACTGATGTGGAAAAAATGGCACTTATTTAAAAAAAAATCCAATGAGGCTATTCTAGTGAAATTTTCACCAGACTTTGCTACTAACTCCAGGAATCCACACATAGAAAGAAATCAAAATGTTTAAAACTGTAAATGGAGCTACAGTGGTGTGAAAAAGTGCTTGCCCCCTGACTGATTTCTCATTTTCTTGTATGTTTGTCCCGCTTCAATGTTTCAGATCATCAAACAAATTTAAATATTAGACAAAGATAACACAAGAAAACACAAAATACAGTTTTTAAATGGTGTTTATTATTAATGGTAAAAAAAAAAGAAGTCCAAACTTACATGGCCCTGTTTGAAAAAGTGATTGCCCCCCTTCCCCCGTTAAAACATAAATTAACTGTGGTTTATCACATCTTTGGAAAGCTGAGTTCAATTTCTCTAGCCACAACCAGGCCTGATTACTGCCACACTTCTTCTCAATCAAGAAATCACTTAAATAGGACCTGCCTGACAAAGTGAAGTAGACCAAAAGATCCTCAAAAGCTAGATATCATGCTGCAATCCAAAGAAATTCAGGAACAAATGAGAAGCAAAGTAATTGAGATCTATCAGTCTGGAAAAGGTTATAAAGCCATTTCTCAGTGCCCTCAGCGCTAAAACACTCCCAGCGGTGACTGTTTTTTGTCGCAGTGCTCAGGGTGCTTAAAAATGAAATAAGTTAAAGTTTTTAGAGTACCGCTGTGCTTATCAATGTCAAACCTTTCTAGCAAGCCAGTCAGAATTAAGGAAGGGCAGGACATAGAATGCTGGTACAGGAAGAAGAGAATGGTTACTTCTAATGATGGTGGCGGAGAGCCTGATCCTTGCTGTATCAGACAACCCGGTACTCTATGATCTGACACTAACAGCATGCCATGATCAAAATTTGAAAGCAAATGCTTGAAGGAATGTGTCCACCTCTGGTGAGTGTTTGTGCCTTTGTCACAGTCACAGTTCTTACAAGTTTCCATTCAGAAGGGCAGATGGGCTCTCTGTAATTAGTCTGCATCCAAGAAATTTCATAGGCCAGTCCTCTCCAAAACCAGTTTTAAATTGACTCCTAGTCAATTTAAAATACTTCTTGAAATGGACACCATCAAGGCGCAACTCCTCTACAAGTCGGTGGTACTCTCCCTGCTATTTCCTCAACCGGTTGATATCATGTAGCCAGACTATTGTTTTCTTTTCCGTGTCATCATATTTTGCATCCAGAGCTGCTGCCAATGCCAGAATGCATTTCCTGTCCGTCGTATTTAGAGACTGTGGCTCAGTTGGTAGAGCATCCGCCCCACACCCGGGAGGCAGGGGTTCAAATCCCGGCCGGGTCATGCCGAAGACCATATAAAAGTGGAACTTCCTGCCGTCCAGCTTGGTGCTCAGCAATAATGGAATGGAGGAGGGAAATCTGTGGCGGCGCCTTGCATGGCAGCGGCCCTCTGATTCTACACATGGGGTGTGTGTGATTAACACTGTAGATAGGTAAAACACAATTTCGTTCTACTGTACATGATTGGTTGTATGGTTGAATGACAATAAAGGGTGATTTAAAAATAAGTAAGTCTTGATGGGGAAAGCAGAAGTGTCGAGGTGTGAGTGAGAAGCTGTTGCTACAGGGTGCAGACTTTTTGTGAAAAAAAGAGGATGAGGGTGGTTCAGTGACAAAAAACACATTTGGTGGACACGCAGCCTTAATGTGTTTTGCAACAGTAAGGTTGCAAATAATAGCTCTTCGCTTTTACTCATCATGAGATGTTTCTTGTGTGATACCTTTGTAATGAAAAATCTTTTTTTAAGCCACTCATCAAGCACCTACCTGGCTGATATTAATTTCCACAGACAGGAGGTAGAACTACTTTCCCACGACTTATGGCTTTCACCTGGTTCCTGTCCTTTGCATGTCTTCTGTCTTCTGCTTTTTCTACCATCTTCAGTACTTTATTTGTAGGCTTAAATGTTTTAATTTCTTTCTATGTGTGGATTTCTTAATACCAAATTTCATACAAAAAGCCTCATTGGAAATATGTGTCCGAAATACCCCCCCCCCCATTTTTTTGTTTACATATGTTGTGTGCATTTATCTGTATATCTGCACACATGTGTGTCTGAGGTCATCCAGTTTGTCTTTTTTCCCACACTCTGATTCTCTCCCACTGTCACCTCAGCTGCTGTGTGTTTGTGTTACATGTGACACAAACATTAACCATAAGAGAAGATCAGCTTGTTCACTGTTGGACGATGCTGCGTCACTGCATCGAAAAAAAACCTCAAAATGTTGTGGGGGTGGGGGTGCACATTTCCGAGAAAACAAATCACAGGTTTACATGGAAAAAAGTTTAGACTTTATAGGAAAAATTTGAAGATGGAAAAAGGCGTTTACAACAGTAAAATCAGAAGTTTGACTATTTAGACAGTACAGGTGAGGGGCAGTCGCGCTAATGTTTGTTACTGGAGGCAGTTTTGTTTGTTTTGTGTGTCAGATTGGGTTTCAGTGTGACTACACATGACTCAACTGCCTGCTCTTTGAACACCTACACATATGAAGTTAGAAAGTTTGAACTGTGGTTTGGAGTTTTTTTTAAAGGGGTCACTGCACTTTTTTTTCATATTTTAACTGTTCACATAGGCTTTAATGAAGTGTTTTTGACATATTTTGATTATTTTTTTTTCCCTTGTCCTGTCAAGTAGCTAGGTGAGCAGAACAGAAATCTGCTTCCCTTATTATGCCAAACAGATTTACTTTGCCTAAAGGAGCCTTATACAGCACATATCTATGTACTGTATATTCTTCTTCTTCTTCGTCGATCGCTATTGACTCATCATGAAGCGAATATGCGTGATGCAGAGGTTTGTGGCACCACAGGGGTCCTGCATCTCCGTCTTCAGCCATGGACGTTTGTTGGGGGTCCCTCCCCTAGACCAACTGCCTTCCATGGCTGGGCTGTTGAGAGCTTGGTCCACCCTGTAGAAAGGTTGCCTGCCAAGGCTTTCCTAGACCCTTCTTCCCGTGCAACTGTCTGTCCTCCTCCGCCTTCACAGCCATTGGGAGTTCGCTCTCCTCTCCGCCTGTTCCGCCGTTGGGACATTTGTTGCTGTAACAAAACTTGGGTTTTACGTGAGTGATTTGTTACATGCTGCACAACCCCCAACCTGGAGGACCAGGGTGCACTCTTTAGTCTGGCCTCTACCCCACGCGGACCTGTTCGACATGGTTGAACCTTCTGGGAGCACTAGGCTCCCGTCGACATAGCTCCGGGGGTTGCTGAGGCACGCAAGCCGCTGCACCCCGACAAGGTATGTGCACCATTGGCAGCGGGTATATTATTTATAGACTCCTCTTGTAATAACTTTTAATACTTTATTTAAATTGTTTTACCCATGATAGACCCGACCGGTGGTGTGTGTGTGGGGGGGGGGGCAGGAACAAACAGAAAAAAAATCAAACAAACTGACACAATTGAACAAACAGAAGACAAACTGTTTCTTCTTTGGAAAAGGTCTCATCACGAGTCTGGTATCTGCACCTGTAAAAGAACATATGTGTGTGTGCATACGCATGTATGAGAGCAGACTCAACGTGAGTGTGTGCGTGTGAGTGGTCAAAATTTCTTTTAATTATTGCAGCATCCTTGTGAGTCCTATTTTGCAGCCTTTTTCAGAACGACTTGTTCCAGTGCATGTCTCTTTAAATGTCTAAAGCCACATTTAACACCCTTTTACATTACTATGCTAATCTAGCTGCTAGCTTCCAGCGAGCCTGAGCCAACTAATACAAATTTATCTTATTCTTTAATACATCACTGGTGGACAGAGGTGTGTGGTTTTATTGGTCGACAAGATATGACCATACAGAAAGCACAGAAACATTCACGAATGAGTGGCTAAACTGCTAGCTTCAGGTAACTGCCTTGGATCCTGGTTTGAGAAAATAAAACTTAAGCTAAGATAAAATAATGTCTAAGAATGAAATCTGTCTCCTCCCACAGAGGTGGGCTCTAATGCGGTTAGACTGACCGACTCAAACTACTGAGCTAAGCTAATGCTAATGGGTCGGTGTAACATCAGAGGGAAGATATAACAAAATAAGCCATAATGATGTGAGATTAATAAACCAGATGGAAACAGGGATGTCTATTAGAGTGACCGAAATCTACAGAAAATAACAACATAAACCTTGCTTGGAGTGAGCTTCCTACATGACAGACAATTAGGCTAGCCAATAGTAGTGCAGCGGGCAGGTATCAAGACTAGTGACATTTACCTTTTAGTGAAATTCCAAAGCAAACCCAGAAGAGTTAAAATAGCTTCTTGGAGAGAAAAACAATAATAAAAGCTGTGTGTATTCTTAAGAGAAGTGAATGTTTTGATGATTTTTCGATAAATCATGTGACCAGCAGACGTATTTCAGAAGGTTAAAACCTAAAAAACAACATTTTTCAGTCAATGAACCTTTTAAATTAAATTAAATTAAATTAAATTAAAAATTAAATCACCCTTATTGTCATTCAACCGTACAACCAATCATGTACAGTAGAACGAGATTGTGCTTTACCTATCTACAGTGTCAATCACACACACCCCAAGTGCAGAATCAGAGGGCCGCTGCCATGAAAGGCGCCGCCACAGATTTCCCTCCTCCATTCCATTATTGCTGAGCACCAAGCTGGATGGCAGGAAGTTCCACTTTTATATGGTCTTTGGCATGACCCGGCCGGGATAAAAAGTCACAAATTAAAAGTCACAAATTTTATAAAAAGTCACAAATTTACAAACAAATTTATAGCAAGTTAAAAAAAAACAAACATAAAAACAGCTAGAAGTGAGGACCTTGTACATTTACTTGCAAATTTCTCAGAAAAAAATGTACAGGGAAAAAGTCCTCGATTTATGGAAAGGAATGCTAGCCCAAAAAATAAAAATAAAAATAAAAATCAAAGTTTCATACAAATTTATAAATGTATTTGTTGTGGAGTGTGTAAATGAAGAGGCATATTCCTTTCAGACGATTTATTACACACTCACATCTCACAAGCACCATCACCAGGGACCTCAAATGGGAGCTGACCATCAGCTCACTCATCAAAAAAGCCCAGCAGAGGATGTTCTTCCTGCGGCAGCTGAGGAAGCTCAAGCTACCCACCAAGATGTTAGTGCAGTTCTACACAGCCATCATCGAGTCCATCCTCACCACCTCCATAACCGTGTGGTACGCAGGAGCCACTGCCAGGGACAGACTAAGGCTGCAGCGCGTCGTGCGCACTGCTGAGAAGGTGATCGGCTGCAAGCTCCCATCTCTCCAGGATCTGTACATCTCCAGGACCCGGAGGCGTGCTGGCCGGATCATAGCCGATCCCTCACACCCTGGTCACGTACTGTTTGCCCCCCTCCCCTCTGGTAGAAGACTTCGGTCCATCCAGACTAAAACCTCCCGTCACATGAACAGCTTCTTCCCCTCTGCCATTAGACTGCTGAACACTAAGTGACTTATTGACTCTCGTGCACTATGTACAGCAGCTCAACCAGACTCATGTCAATCATCACTGTTTTTCTTCCTGCATTACCGACTGCACTATATAGTTCTCCACAGTATCTGCTGCTGGCTAATATATATTTTAACTGTTGACCAGTATCACTTAATCTTATCCTACACTTTATTACATGTATAGTTTATTTCTCTTATCCTATCATGTTTAATGTTGCAGCATTGTACCGAGACAAATTCCTAGTTTGTGTACTACATGAACAATGGCAATAAACCTGATTCTGATTCTGATTCAAAGAACAGACTGACTGGTCACATCAAGCATTCCTCTCTCTATATCAAGTCACACTTCACAAGGTTCAAGGCACTTCCTCATACACAGCGTGACATCTACACTACACTTCATTCAACCCCCTCTCACCCACTTGGGCATTGTTCTCCCATGTGTATTCATTGTCTCTGTCTAAGGTGTGAAATAACCTGAGGCCCACATTGTAAAACATAAATCTGCAAAAAAAAGTCACAAGATTATGCAAAAGTTTAAAAATGAACAAAAATTGTTTAAAATTTATAAGAAAAAGTTGCAGCTATATAAAAATTTAAAACTTCAAGTAAGTAGTTGAAAATGTATGAGAAAAATGCTACAAATTTACGAGAAAAACACAAATTTATGAATATTTTTTAAAAAAACTTGAAAAGTAACAAGGGAAATATTTCAATTCAATTCAACTTTATTTATATAGCGCCATTTCACAACAACAGTCATCTCATAGCACTATCAACTGTAGGGGGGACCCCCACAGTTGCAGAAAGACCCCAGCAATCAGGCGATCCCCTGTGAGCAAGCACTTGGCGACGGTGGAGAGGAAAAACTCCCTATTAACAGGAAGAAACCTCCAGCAGAACCAGGCTCAGGGAGGGGCAGTCATCTGCTGCGACTGGCTGGGGGGTGAGGGGATAGAGAAGAAGAAAAGAACAGACATGTAGAGAGCAAACAGCACGATGGGGACTCAATCTATGGGAGAGAACAAACAAATGTTAATGACCAGCAAAAAAAAAAAAATATTTCATAGAGAGTGAGGAAAGGAGTGAGGCCCAGTGCATTACTGGAGGTCCCCCGGCTGACTAAACCTATTAGCAGCATAACTAAGGGAGGGTTCAGAAACACATGATCCCTCCCTAATTGTAGGCTATATCAAAAAGGTAGGTTTTAGCCCTATTCTTAAAAACAGAGATCGAGTCTGACTCCCGAATCCAGATTGGCAGCTGATTCCACAGGAGAGGAGCTTGATAACTGAAGGCTCTGCCTCCCATTGTACTTTTGGAGATTCTAGGTATTACAAGTAATCCTGCATTTTGGGAGCGTAGTGCTCTGTTAGGATGATACGGTAGTATCAGATCTTTTAAATAAAAAGGAGCCTGATTGTTTAAAGCTTTGTAAGTAAGAAGAAGGATTTTAAACTTAATTCTAAACTCTATGGGAAGCCAATGAAGGGAGGCCAGAACCGGAGAGATATGATCTCTCTTTCTAGTACCTGTTAAAACTCTTGCTGCAGCATTTTGGATCAGCTGAAGACTTTTTAAAGATGTTTTAGGACAGCCTGATAATAAAGAATTACAATAATCTAATCTCGAGCTAACAAAAGCGTGGATCAGCTTCTCAGCATCACTCTGAGACAAGATGCTCCTAATCTTGGCAATATTACGCAAATGATAGAAGGCAGTCTTAGAAACAAATTTAATATGTGAATTGAAGGACAAATCCTGATCAAAAATAACTCCAAGGTTCCTCACAGAGCTATTAAGAGAAAGAGTAACTGCATCCAAACTGAAAGATTGATTTGGAAAGGAATTTCTAAGGTTTTTTGGACCAACAAGAATGACTTCAGTCTTATCTGAATTTAATAGCAGGAAATTACAAGTCATCCAAGCTTTAATTTCCTTAAGACAGGCTTCTAACTTGGCTAATTGATTAGTATCATCTGGCTTCATTGACAGGTATAATTGTGTGTCATCTGCATAACAATGAAAATGTATACAGTGCTTTCTAATAATGTTGCCTAACGGAAGCATATATAAACTAAAAAGAGTAGGGCCTAGCACAGATCCCTGTGGAACTCCATGACTAAGCTTTGAGCTAAAAGAAAACTCATCTATCAGATAAATAAGATCTAAACCACTGCAACGAAGTTCCATTAAGTCCAACATAGTGTTCTAATCTATTGTTAGAAAAATACCCGATTCTTTGATTGAAAGGTCCAAGAACAAACCGGAGATTTCTTCAATTTAAAGGATGGTACATTTATTTAGAAGTCACATGTAAAGCAAGCAGCGCTGGACCAGTTTGACGCTGTCCCCTCGAGCACGTCGTCAGACTGATCCCGACTTCCGGGTGTGGGTTACATTCATCTTCTTGGGGGTGGGGCACCCCAGTACAATGGGATGGGCTTGTACGCGGCTATCTGATTGGCTAATCTACCTATGGCGGGAACAGGCCATCCACTGAACACGCCTCTTCATTCTAGAATGTGCTATCAACAGTGTGCGTGAGAATGCTGTTTTTGGGTGTGTTTCTAATGTGAAAGACCTGACTTAAAGAGAGAGAAAAGACAGAGAGGGCACTATACCTTTGTCTCATTCCTGTTATCAATATACCATAACATAACATAATTGTTCATAAGCATGCAAACAGAATTTGTATGGAATATGTGTAGGGCATAATGGGAGATCACCTACAGAATTATTATTCTGGCACTAACTATACATTAACCCTTTCAATCCCCCCTTTGACATGATTTTATCATGTCAACCATGTATGGTGTGAGAGACTCTAGCAATTAACAGATGGTGAATAAGGCAGGTCCCTGCATTGTGTGTCAACCCAAGAGGCTTGCACCATTGATTCTGCTACCCGTGCCTCCCCCCTTGTGGACACCTTAGCACAGTGCAGCGATGTCTCAGAGGTGAACTGTCACCAGGTCCTGTACCCCCTCGAGGTCTCCTCATGATCATTGTTCTTTGTCCAGTGGAGTGGACCATGTAGGGGTCATAGGGTCGAATAGAATCAGTCCACAAAGTTCATGAAACCTTTGTCCACCGGTTGACCCTTGCCAGGGCTCACATCATTCAGCTGCACTCATCACACGGTTGCGACAGAGGTTTGACCTTCCCCTGTGTCTGCTTCCCATATCTGCAGCTGTGGAGCACAGTTCCATCTTGGTGACACAGGAACGAAACAACTGTGTCCCCACTCTCAGAGGCACACCTCATCCCATGAGGTCTACAGGACGGTCTGGTGGGTGCAGCAGAGGGTATGTAACATCCAGTCCAGCCAGTGAACAGCTCAGTGATGCTGTCCCAGGGATGCCACCCCCCTGTCGCTGGAAAGAGGTGGACACGCTGGTGTTGGTAAGGCTCGAGCTCCTGGCTCCACCCTGGATGCTGGAGGTGCGGTGGATGCGCTCAGGTACCAGTCCATTCTTCTTCTGGGGACTGAAGTCATACAGTCACTCGCCCTACGACCTCTTCAATGTCACGGGCACACGTCATAATGGTCTGGTGCTCTCCGGCATGCATCTTCCCTGTACCCTACACCTGTGGTCAAGTGCCGACACAAAGGGCTCAGCTGGGGCAGGGCCAATAATGGTCTGAGGGGTTGCCATCACAATGTATGGAGCCTGTACAGTTTTATCCTTATTCACTACAACTGTAGTTATCTATGTGTCGTTGTAGGTTATCTCCCAGTAGCCTTGAGTGTGTGATTGTTGACTACATGAAATCTGTAAGTGGTGGTTGTGTTGTGGTGTGTGTGGTGGGGTGACGGGACCTATATGTTCAGTGGGTAGGTCGTAAACGATATTGTTCAACATTAGGAGACATCCATAACCATGCATTGTTGTATTCAGACATTCAGAGCTTCTAACCTTCTCCCTTATTCAGATTACCTAACCGTAATTAGCATGATGGAGATAAATAATGCAAGAACCCTATAAGTCTCACACCCCTACATCCGTGTGGTGAGCTATGTATGAATTATGTATTATCATTAGCACACTGTGTTTACAAATACTCTGTGATCGCACACTGGTCCTCCTCGTCGTCACTCCTAGCCTTAGGGTCTTCAGTTCCTCCTTCTCCGGGCTCAGAGAGGGGAACCAATGGGACTTCAGTTCCTCCTTCTCCGGGCTCAGAGAGGGGAATCAATGGGACTACCTCTTCTCGGCACTGCACCATCTGATAGCCAGGTGGGGCAGGGAATTTTTCATTAATTGCTGTGGTGATGCATTTTAAACATAAGTGGCGGATACAAGGTATGCAGCAGCATCCACATAAGGTGAGTATGGTTACTGCTGCTACCAATGACATAAATACCGAAATGACCAGAGTTTTCCATTTGCCCAGCGTGTGGTCTAACCAATTCCCTACTGGGTCTTTAATACCCGAGTAGTCTGCCAATTCTTCGGACAGGGTTTTTAGACCTGACAAGGCACGCGTTATAGTCCCGTCTGGGGCGGTGTTGTTAGGAATAAAAATGCAGCAATCCTGTGCAAACATAGAGCATACACCACCCTTTTCAGCCAATAGGAAATCCAGTGCCATCCTATTCTGGTAGGTCATCAAGGAAGTTGCAGCCAATTGTTCATGCAGGCCGGTAATGGCATCTCTAGTCATATTGTTGAGCTTTTGTACGTTGAAATGGATGTAGTTGATGTAGCCTGTATTCTTATTGGCAGTGATTATTGCCCCAAAGTATGGTATCATTGACTCAAACCCAGCTGCTACCTGATCTACTAATTTATATTGATCGGGAACACCTCTGGGTATCCCTATAACATCAATATATGTGGGGGAGCCTGCATATAGGTCAAAAGGGTTGGTTGCGCTTCTCCCAACTCTACTGCGTCTTTGGTTCGATGGTGTATCAAAATTGGCTTGCTGCCATAGGTCGATATCTGATACAGATGCGGGGATTACCTTGACGGGTGCTATTAAGGACACTATGGTACAGGTGCCCGACCAGTCATGGGGGAGGGTGTTTCTTAATTTGTAACCTCCACAATACCAATAGACGTCTGAGCGGGCGTACTTTAGTTTGGTGGCATTTAGCCAAGTTGTGGCATTGATTAACCTTGTGCACCAATCCCCCAATAAGTGTCCTACTGGGTGTCCGGTGAGGTTATACTTTGTGATGCAGGTGTAGTTATTTTCTACGGGAGTAAAGATAGGTGGGTGCGTCCCTCGTGGCGCCAGTGGGTAGGGGGCTTCTAGATGTTTACACTGGGGTTCAGGATGTTCGGTCATGTGCAAATTCATCATACAGTATGTCTCATTGTATGAGAATAGCGACGGTACAGTTAAGAGCGCCGGACGGGGAGAGGAACAGGCAATACACTCATCTCTTGTTACATATCTAGCAGTGTTGCTTATCCAATCTAACCAGTAATTCCTTTGTGCAAACCCCGTCTCAATCTCTATCGTTTTCGTAACAGGTATCTCCTGTGGGGTTATGACGGTAGTCTTTTTCTCTTCTCCCTGTTTACCCTTAATCGTCTGCCATTTATTGGTCTTGTCAATGCTTGCCCCCCCCCCCACAACCTGTATCCTGAATCTGCCCCCTGGGTCTGATCCAGTCACCCAAGCCCCCAATGCAAACATGCCCGCGTCTGAGGGGCATGGGGTTTTTAACGTAATGAAGATGGGGTTGCACTTTCCAGGGTAACATTCTCTGGGGGTTGTCCCTTCTATCAGTGACATTCGTTGTAGGAGGTTTTGTCCATTACAGACTCGTCTTTTTGCCTCCAGTGGGGTGTAGCCCCATGACCGGAGTCCAGTGTTCCATCCTACCCACTCCCATTCTAGACAGTAGTCACTCCACACATTATATCTTTTATAAAGAATACACATGTATTTAGTTGCCCTTTGTAACTGTTTCTGGTCTGTCCAATCTTTACAGTCCGCTATGTCGCAGAAGTCAAGTCGGATAGTGGAGGTGTTACCTGGGCGGAAAATCAATGTTGGTATAGAGGGTCTTCCAGTTCTTTTGTGGGGTCGGCGTCCTCTTGGTTGTCTATGTAGTAGCCAGATAATGGAGCCTGCAACCAGGGTGGCGATGATTGTCACCACTATAGCCCCTAGCTTCCAACTACATTCCCCTCCTTTCCTACATATGGGTCGTTTCTTATTCAGTAAATTATTCGTCTCTGTCCCCCCATGCCCCTGTTCTAAGTCCTGTGAGATTGGGTAAAATCGTACGGTCATCATCTCCTTGTGTCCCACCCAAGTTTGCCCTTATGGTTGTCAGTGTCCGGTCTGTTGGATCTTTGGATGGTGCGCAATGAGTCTTATGGATCCAATTACTTAATCTGTCTTTCGTCAACCACACCCTTACACAGTGTGACGTCACCTCAGCCACCTGATAGGGTCCTTTCCACCTTGGAGAGGACCAGTTGATTTTATATACCTTCCTCAAAATCCAGTCGCCCACCTCTACATGCGACGTGTCGTGGTCCTGCTCTTTGGTAAGGATTTCAGCAACCTGTTGGGAGATACTCATTACAGTGTTATTCAGTTGGTTAACATATTCACTCATGTTCTCATGTTGCACTAGCACAGGTGGTGAATCAGTGGGAGCAATGGTAAATGGGCAAGGCATCTTCCTCCCTGTCAAAATCTCATGTGGGCTGACATTCAGGGTGGCATTTGGAGTCGACCTGAGGTTGAACAATACAATGGGTAGAGCCTCAACCCAGGTTAATTTAGTGTCTGCACAGATCTTGGCCAAACCCTCCTTAATTGTCCTATTCGCTCTTTCCACCAACCCTTGTGATGAAGGGTGGTAAACGGCTCCAAACTTATGTTTGATCCCAAACATCCCTTCGACCTGTTGTAGGTCCTCATTAGAGAAATGGGTACCATTGTCTGATCTTATCACTTCAGGGATCCCAAACCTCGGGATGATTTCTCTGGTGAGCCACTTGATCACTTCCTTTCCTTTCTCTGTTTTGGTAGGTGTGGCCTCTACCCACCTCGAGAAGGGGTCAATACAAACGAGCAAATACCTCTTACCCTCTACCCTCTGGTCTGCCCCCATGTCTGTGAAGTCAATGACTATTTCTTTCCATGGGGCCCCCGGGATTGGGAAGCTTCCCATTCCTGTTGTTAGTGTAACCTTGGGATTGTAACTTTCACAAATTTCACATGACTGTACAAAATATCTACAAATATCCCGTAAAAAGGGATGCCACCAGTGCTGTGAGATGAGGGTGTTCACCTTGGAGCTCGCACAGTGTCCTCTACTATGGGCTTCCTGACACAACAAATTTAGTAGCCCCGCTGGCGCTACTATTTTACCCTCATGATTTCTCCAGAGCCCCGTGTGGTCCTTCCTGGCTCCCTTCTCCTTCCAAGCCTGTTTTTCTGTCGGGGCTGCAGCTTCCTGTATTTCCTTGATGTTATGTATATTCAACTCTCTGTGCGGTCTATCGGCTGCCCTCTGGTTCATCTGTTTCCTTGCATCATACCCTGCCACTGCCTTAGCCGCTACGTCTGCTGCGTTGTTTCCTCTCGCTATTCTGCCATTTCCTCTTTGGTGCCCTCTGCACTTGACAATTGCTACCTGTTTGGGTTCCAATAGTGCATAGTATAAGTCCAATAATTGGTCCAGGTGTTTTACTGGTGTGCCAGCTGAGGTCACAAACCCTTTTCTTCTCCAGTGGCACATGTCCACGTGTACAGCTTGTACTGCGTATGCTGAGTCTGTATATATTGTTGCAGTTTTCCCTTCTGCTAACCTACACGCTTCTACCAATGCCACCAATTCTGCCATTTGTGCTGATGCTGGTTGTGGGATGATCTGTGCCTGCTTCGTTTCCAGGCCCTCCGGGGTTTCTTGTATTACTGCAAACGAGGCTATCAGGTTGCCTGCCTGTGTGTGATGGCTATGGCCGTCACAGAATAAAATCATCTCAGCACTCTCTAGTGGTTCTGCCTGTACGTTATCATGCAGTTTCATTTCTCTTTTTGCTTCAGCAGCACAATCGTGGTCTTGTATGGTGTCTATCTGTGAGGCCATGTTTACTCCTGAGCTGGTGAAATGTATATGTGGTTTATCAAGCAGCTGCTGTAATCCTTGAGCCCTGTGTGCTGATAACGTGAATGCATTTGAGTCAAGAAGGGCCTTAACTCCATGTGTTGTGTGAATAATGGTTTGATTACCCATTGTCAGGTGTGCTGTCTTTTCCACAGCTTTTCCTATAGCAGCCACATGTTTCACGCAGGCCGGATGACCTATTTCGACATTATCCAATTTGCTACTGTAGTACATTAGTACTTTTCTATCCGTGCTCGTCCCACTCTCCCCCTTTTGAAACAGAACGGCATTAACAAAGCCGTTCTTTTCATCCACATCCAGATGGAAGGGTCTGGAGTAATCAGGTGCATGTAGAGAGCATGCCGAGGAAAGAGCAGTTTTTAGTTCAATAAAGGCCCGGTCTGCTTCTAATGGCCATTCCAGGGGAGCGTTGTAGTTTCTGTATCCTGCGTGAGTGATTAGTGCCCTTAGGGGCGCCACTAATCCAGTAAAGTCAGGTATAAAGTTCTTGCTGTATGTGACCAGCCCCAGAAATTGCATCATTGCCTTTACAGTCATGGGTTTGGAGTGGTTAAGGATGTCAGTTTTATGTGCAGCGGTCATACTGCTCCCAGAATTGCCAATCACCCGGCCCAGAAAGGTAACCTTCGGTCGCCCAATTTGTAATTTGGATTTGGACACCTTAAACCCACATGTAGCCAAATGATTCAGTACTGTGGCAGTCGCGGTCATGATTGATTCAGAGTCTGGGGCTGCTATCAGAATATCATCTACATATTGTAAGAGTGTGACCCCTTCTGGCAGTGCAAGCGACTGTAGCTGTTGTCTTAGGACATGATTAAAAATGGATGGTGAGTCAACAAAACCCTGTGGCAGCCGGTTGTATGTGTACTGCGTACCGTCGTAGGAGAAGGCAAACAATTGCTGTGAATCCGGATGAAGTGGTACACAGAAAAAGGCATTTGCCAGGTCAATGCAAGAGAAGAAGTTATGGCTCGGTGAGATTGCATTTAGCATTGTGTACGGGTTAGGCGTGTCGTAAAGAGTGGATATTACCATTTTATTAACAGGCCTAAGGTCCTGAATCATGCGGTAATCTGATTTTCCTGGCTTGGGGACAGGGTTAATCGGGGTATTCCATGGGGACTTGGTGGGAACCAGAACCCCCGAGTGGATTAGTCCATCAATGGTTCCCCTGATTCCTTTTATTTGATCCAATCGAAGGGGGTATTGGGCACGGTATATAGGCACAGTGTTAGGCTTTAGGGGGATTAAGACAGGGGGGATGTTAAGTAGGCCCACGTCTGTGGAGCCTAGAGACCACAATGTGTCAGGGAGACTGTCTAACAATGACTGTGAGTGTGGGTGGTCTGTATTCTCTCTACCGTGTGTGCGCGTGAGGAATCTTTTTTCAAGCTGCACAGTCATAGTGGACTGTTGTGCGATTCTATACATTTTTAAGGAAGGGGAATATTGTAGACTCTTGTTCTGCGTGGGTAACCAATCAGTTGTTGTTATGCCCCTCTTTATCATTGGGCCCAGGTTTTTTGCTTCCCCACCATCCATTATTTTCAGAGTCACATGGGGTGCAGATGTGGCAGTTAGTGCATATAAGGGTTGTAATGAGTCAGGTACAGTAACTGCCGCCGCCACACCTTCCTTTCCCACATAAATGTCCTCAATCTCAATCGTTGGTTGGTCTGCCGTTTCTTGGAAGTGTCGTACATAACCTTCCCACAATGCATCATAGTTTTCATCTCCAAAAAGTTCATAGTTGAACGTGCAATGGGGTGGGTCATGGGCGTTTTCATATGGGTACACTAGGGACATCCAAGGAAGCCACTGTGAAAGAATGTCCCCTAAGTGACTTTGTTCAAAGTCAAGGAGTAGCCCCCACCAAATTTCCGCACCCATTTCAGTGAGTGGGTCACTTGGTTTTGCAGGAGACTGTATCATTTGTCTCAGTGCCCTTATGGGCGTTGCACAGCGCTGCACTGAACCGTCAGGAAAGGTTATGTCAATGTGGGTGGGTGCCAACAGTAATGAAATGTTTTGTGAACACAGTATGTCTCTTGCCACCAGGTTCACAGGGCATGTTGGTGATAGTAAGAATGAATGTTCAAATCTCAGTGAATTCCACAAACAGGGAACAGGTCTAGACAGGGGCCACTCTTCTGTGTTACCCGAGAAGCCAACAACAGGTACGGTATCCATTGAAATGGGGAGTGGCGTGTTTAGGGTGGAATACCTGGCTCCTGTGTCAATCATGCACATATAATCTCGACCGTCCACTGTCAGCTTCACTAGAGGTTCGAGAAATAGATCTGCGGGACACAGAGAGTCACCTGCTGTCAATCCTGGGCAGCCCTATTGTGGGAACTGGTGTGCTCCGGGGGCTTGGTGCCAATTGTCCTGTGCCCGAGGAGGGAGAGGAGAATCATGTAGGGGAGGATATACACTGTGTGGATAGTTGGGAGACCCCCCTGAGTGGCTCTGTGAGTGCTGCCGTGGGCAGCGTCGAGCCCAGTGGCCAATTTGCTGACATATGAAGCATCGGTCCCGCGGGTTGGGCCCCCCCCCAGGGTTTATTGTTAACATGGCCTCTGTCTCTGGCATTAAGCCTCCTATGTTCCCCATAACCCTGCGGCTGATGTTGATAGACCAGACTAGGGGGGGTGTCTGAGTAAGGTCTATATTGCTGTAGTGTGAGGTCTTGAGATGGTTGCATGACTAAAGGTTGGTGGGGGGTGAGTTGTTGCGGCATCTGATTGACAGAGGCCTTATTCTGATTCACCTTATCTCTCATCTCCTTCAACTGTGCCTTTGCCACTTGTGACTGTAGAGAAGCTAACTCTTTCTTTTCCTGTTCGCGTGTCTCAATCTCATTATCAATGTACTGAATAACGTGAGCTGACCACATAGCGAACGATAGGCTCGAGAGTCCAACCACTTGCTTTAATAGTTTTTGTACAGTGGCGGGTAATGAGGCCTCTACTGCTCCCCTAAAGAGCATTTCAACTGTACAGTTAGTGGCCGGGTCCTCACCTGTCCTGTCTTGCCACAAATCTCTCACCCTGAGTAAGTATGAGGCCCCCTTCTCATGGTCTTTAGGTGGGATGTCACACAGTTCAGCCGATTTCATTTGAATAGGGAACTTTTCTCGGATTATGGGCCACAGTATATACACCACTACTGATAATGGGGATTCGTCTCTTTCCAAGTGTGTGCCACCTAGTAGTTCCACCTCCCGCAGCATCCCCAAGGAGGTGCAGGAGGAGAACAGCCGTCTAAAGTCTCCCAGAGCAGGTGCTATTCCAGCACAGGTCTCAAGGAAAGCTTTGATCCATGGTGCACCGCCATCGTGTATATTTGGCAGCCGTGATTTTATTAAGGCTGTGTCCTGGAGTGAAAATGGAGTGTAGTTTGTGGTCACACGGCCTCCAACTGACGTCGCCGTGGTCAGTGGCATTTGCCTCGCATGGGGGGCATGATTTCTGTCTATACATGTGTGTACGTTACCATGGCTAGGTGTGTGGGTTGCTATTTGTGGGCTGTGTTCTGCAGAGGAGGCCGCACGATGTGGATATGTTCCCATATCCTGAAGGGCTAAAGTGATGGCGTTTACGGATGATGTGTCTTGATCAGTATCTGTCTCAGTATATGACCTGGTGACAAAAGTACGATCTGACCTTGTCCCTATATTATCAGGGGTGTTTGTAGTATTTTCTACAGTTTTTCCTAGAAATTCCTTAATTCGCTCGCTACCTTCAGGCTCCTCCTTAGCTGTTTGTAATAACCCATTTTTAATCACCATCAGGGGGGCCATCATCGTGGGTGTTGATTGGGCAAGCTCAATGGGCGCCTCGGCCGAGACAGTAAGTTGATTCGTGCGGCTCTGGCACCTCTCTGATAGAGCTTGTATCCCTGTGTAGGGAGGTGGGGGTGCAGGTAATCCTCCACCTAGAGGGGGAGCTGTAGCCTTAACAGCAGGTGGTTCAATGGCCTGAGGCCGCATTTCTGCCTTTGTAATGGAGGCCTCTGGGGTTAGTGGAGGGCCATTTGCATTGCCTGACATCCTCTGTAGGGTAAGTTTAATTTCCCCCAGAAAACATTGACAGTCTGTGAGAAATTCCCCTGCTCTTTTCAATTCCTTCCCTGTCCTCCCTCTCCTAGATATACTGGCCTCCCGGTGTTTATTGCTTGCCAGCTCATGACTTCCTCTTGCCTGTCTTATAAACATAGCTAGGTCTCCCTGGTGGGGGGGGGCTGTTTTCACATCCTGCGAACATTCCTCTATCCTGCATTTGTTCGACCCAGCTGGCAAATCTCTCCCTTCCTTTCTTTTGATCCATGACTGGGACCTTTGTCAGCCATCTAGCCATTGTCTGGGATAGTGTCGACCCCAGGGAGTCGGGCTTACAGGCCTGCCATCGTTCCATCGTTTCTTGAGACATTTCATACAGGTATTACCCGTACCCCTTGCTGCAGCTGAGTGACGTAGTGTCCGTGTATTCAGACCCCAACAGGAAACTTCTACACAGACGCTAACCGTCTGTGCGCCTGTTAGCTGGGACTTAACGCCAGCCTATCTACACGTTTTAACTCAGGGCAGCAGTGGTACCGTATCTTGCTTGTATTCCCGCTATCCTAGTCCAACCCCTTGTATTTACACTATCACTCAAGATCTGTTTTGCTATGTGGAATTCTCAATCAGTCTCGACTGGTTGATACACACACAGGAATACAGTAAAGATATCAATTGAGTGATGAACCACCCCACATTTCACAAATAGAGAATAACAAACTTAATTTTCTACCAGCCACAGCGGCTTGGTACATATACAGGAATACTATACAATGCCAGATGTGTGAGAACTCACCCGTCTTGCTGTATGGAATTGTCAAACTGGAGTTCTCAATCAGTCTCTGCTGCTTGACACACACAGAGATACAGTATTATGACAGTGGTAACTCACTTCACTTTTCCTGTTTATTTATTTTATTCATCTATTTTAGTTTGTTGTATTTATTTAATTCTTTTTGTATTTATAATTTAATTCATTTATATATTTACTTATCCGTACCAACCTGCAATTCTTCATTTAAATTCTCCCGCCTTTATATAGTGTCCACCTAGTATTTCCTAGTTTTGTTGAGGAATAAATCTCCTTATTCTCCAGTTTTATTGTAAACCTCCTTCTGCCTAATTTAAAGTTGAACCTTTCATCTCTCCAAGCCGAACGGGTATGCTTTGCCTCATTATGGGCAAACCTGCATTCTAGCAGGTCCCTGAGGTCTTTTGTTTTTTCACCATGCATGGAATTTTTAAAGCCTTCCTTTCAACCAGAGAGATAAAGTTCCAGATTTATTCTTAAGATTTTAAGTTTTTGTTGGCAGTAATTTTGTGAAATAGTGCACTTCCTATATTTGGCCACATGATGGAGGCACTGTGCCCCAGCTTGAAGGTGATTCAAAATGGCGCCCTCGCATGCGCAGTAAATGGGACACGTGCAAAATGGCCCCTGAGCCTATTGTTCACAAACCATGTGCTTTTTTTTTTTTTTTTTTTTAAGTTTAAGAAAAATGGAGCACTGCCTCCTTAATCCCAGCTTTAATTTCGCGCTTCATTTTAATGCTGTTACCTCAAACAATTCTCCTCTCAGTAACCTGTTTTACCAATTTCACCTCCACTCGGTGGTGGGGGGGCCATTACTTTTCTTTGTTCTTGACCACGCGGTCCGGAGCCCGCGCTCAGTGGTGGGGGTGCATACTTTTCCTTTGTTCTGACCACACGGTCTGGAGCCCGCCATTAGTTAAATCATTGTGGGAAAAAATTTTTACTAAATATTCTCGGCTCCCGGTATTTCCTAACCCACACTCTTATCCCCTAAGGACACAAAATTTTACAGAGATCAGCTTGCACGATGTGGAGAGTTTGCTGCAGATTTGCATGTACTCATTTACTCATTACCTATAGCTTAACTTATATGTAGAGGATACTTTCATCGGAACCTCGTCAGGTAATCGATACAAGAGGTATCTTATCATAAAGATCAGTCTTATACTGATTTTAACAAGCTATTTTATTGTTTTATACTTATGAATGCACTCACTATTGTTGGAATAAGAGATTCTTATGCAATTCTGTAAGTTATTATTTTTATACTTATGAATGGTCACTCACTAAGGATGGAGAAAAGGTTCTTGTACCATTCTGCAAGTTATTTTTATGAGCAGACCCTCACTAAAGGTGGAAAAAAGATTCTTGCAGCTGCTTGCTACGTTACTCACTCATGATGTAGTCTGAGGTTCTTATAACGTATTAAGAGTACCTTAGTTATTTTTTATACTTATGAGCAGACCCTCACTAAAGGTGGGAAAAAGATTCTTGCGGCTGCTTGCTACGTTACTCACTCATGATGTAGTCTGAGGTTCTTATAACGTATTAAGAGTACCTTAGTTATTTTTTATACTTATGAGCAGACCCTCACTAAAGGTGGGAAAAAGATTCTTGCGGCTGCTTGCTACGTTACTCACTCATGATGTAGTCTGAGGTTCTTATAACGTATTAAGAGTACCTTTATATATTTTTTATACTTATGAGCAGACCCTCACTAATGGTGGAAAAAAAGATTCTTGCGGCTGCTTGCTACGTTACTCACTCATGATGTAGTCTGAGGTTCTTATAACGTATTAAGAGTACCTTTATATATGCTCACTATTGATCTAAAAAAGATTCTTGCATTGCAAATCTTCCTTATTCGTAAAAAAGCGGCTACTTGATCCTAGGACATTACCACTCTCCCTCGTGCAAGACCACGTGGTTCATGCTTTACATGTGACCGCAGACTTCCATCCCGCAAACAGTTTAAAATTTAGAAATCGGATATACCCCTTAATCAGACGACTGTAAATTTAGAATGGCCAAACTGCAGAAATTTGCGTAAAAAGGCTTTCTGCTTACCTTTTTGTTTCATTCAGGCGTCGCCACAGTCGACTAAAAAGGGTCCTTCCGATGTAGTTTTTGGGTCCTTTCTATGTAGTTTTTTCAGCTCGTCTCGAAACACTTCTATCCGGGTCACGGCACCAATTGTTAGAAAAATACCCGATTCTTTGATTGAAAGGTCCAAGAACAAACCGGAGATTTCTTCAATTTAAAGGATGGTACATTTATTTAGAAGTCACATGTAAAGCAAGCAGCGCTGGACCAGTTTGACGCTGTCCCCTCGAGCACGTCGTCAGACTGATCCCGACTTCCGGGTGTGGGTTACATTCATCTTCTTGGGGGTGGGGCACCCCAGTACAATGGGATGGGCTTGTACGCGGCTATCTGATTGGCTAATCTACCTATGGCGGGAACAGGCCATCCACTGAACACGCCTCTTCATTCTAGAATGTGCTATCAACAGTGTGCGTGAGAATGCTGTTTTTGGGTGTGTTTCTAATGTGAAAGACCTGACTTAAAGAGAGAGAAAAGACAGAGAGGGCACTATACCTTTGTCTCATTCCTGTTATCAATATACCATAACATAACATAATTGTTCATAAGCATGCAAACAGAATTTGTATGGAATATGTGTAGGGCATAATGGGAGATCACCTACAGAATTATTATTCTGGCACTAACTATACATTAACCCTTTTACTATCAAGTAGAATATTATGATCAATAGTATCAAAAGCTGCACTAAGATCTAAAAGGACAAGTACAGAAACTAGTCCATTATCAGATGCAATGAGGAGGTCGTTAGTGACCTTCGCTAAGGCTGTTTCAGTACTATGATGGATTCTAAACCCAGATTGAAACTCTTCAAGTAAACCATTTCCCTGCAGGTGGTCAAATAATTGCGTAGCAACAACTCTTTCTAAGATTTTTGAAATGAAAGGGAGATTAGAGATTGGTCTATAGTTAGCTAAAGCTCCCGGATGTAGCGTTGGCTTTTTGAGTAAGGGTTTAATTACAGCCGTTTTAAAAGCCTGCGGTACATGGCCTAAAGTTAATGAAGAATTGATTATATGAAGAATAAAGCTACCAATAAGTGGGAAGACTTCTTTAAATAACCTGGTAGGAATAGGGTCTAAAAGACAAGTTGAAGGTTTGGATGAGGAAACTATTTTGTCTAACTCACAAAGGTCGATTGGAGTAAACTCATCAAGACAGACATCAATAGAAGGAGTTGTAATAGTTACAGTATTTAAGTTAACTGTGGGAAGAATCTGATTGATTTTATCTCTGATGGATGAAATTTTATTATTGAAAAAGTTCATAAAGTCTTGACTAGTAAGCTGTAAGGGGATGCTAGGATCGACAGAGTCCTGACTCTTTGTCAACCTGGCTACAGTACTGAAAAGAAACCTGGGATTATTCTTGTTCTCTTCTATTAATGCAGAGTAATAACTCGTTCTAGCTTTACTAAGAGATTTTTTATAAATTAAAAGATGATTTCTCCAAGCTAAATAGATTTCATCTAAATTAGTAGAGCGCCATTTTCTTTCTAATTGACGAGTCTTCTGTTTTAAGCTACGAGTTTCTGTGTTGAACCAAGGAGTTAAAAATCTCTGATTAGACTTTTTCTTTTTTAAGGGGGCCACCAAGTCTAGAGCCTGATGCAGAGAAGCTGAAACACTATCCACCATGTTTTCAATTACAGAAGGAGCAAGCTGTCTATAGCTTATTTCCGTTGTGTTGACACATGGCATAGAGGAAGCAATCTGCATAAATTTGGAAACAGCATCATCTGAGAGGCATCTACTGTGATAATATTTTTCTTTAGGAGCCAAATAGTCAGAAATAGTAAAATCAAAGGTTAACAGACAATGGTCTGACAGTACAGGGTTATGAGGAAACACTACAAGATTTTCTATTGCTATGCCATATGTCAGAACAAGGTCCAATGTATGGTGGAGGTAATGAGTAGAATTTCCTACTTTCTGAGAAAACCCAATCGAGTCTAATATTGAATTAAAAGCCACATTAAGGCAGTCACTATCTACATCCACATGTATATTAAAGTCCCCTACTATAATTATTCTATCAGATTTCAGCACTAAATCAGCTAAGAAATCAGCAAATTCGGATAAAAATTCTGAATAGGTTGATGGGGGACGATAAACTATGGCAAATAAAATTGGGTTTAACCTGAAATTGCTAAAGTGCCCAACACTGAGGACCAGGCCCTCAAAGGAATTATAACATGTTTTTTGCTTTATTTGGAATGGTAAATTGTTGCTACTCCTCCTCCACGACCAGAACTTCTGGGATTTTGACAGTTTAAATAACCAGAGGGAGTTGATTCATTTAAACCAACATAATCCTCTTGCCCTAACCAAGTCTCTGTAAGGGAAATTAAATCAATCTGATGATCAATTAACAGATCATGGACTAACAGAGACTTGGGAGTTAGAGACCTAATATTTAATAAACTACATTTAATTTTTAAATTATGAGGACATATTTGACATTCACAGGGAAAAAAGATATGAAATTTTTCAAGAAAACGTTTGCGTTGAAATTTATCTGAGAAAAGTTGCTTATTTGAAATGGAAAAAAAACTTTAATGTGACTAATGATTACAGGTCTTTTTATTATTATGACTTAGCTGTTTTACCTTGATTTTAAAGCTCATTTTTGTAGCTCCATGCTGATATTATTGTACAAAAATTGATGAATGTCTCTTTATTTTGCAGAGGTCTTTGACTTCTTCATTTGTACCATATGTGGTAGGTAAACTGATGGCTTCAGTGCTGTTTTCACGGTGATGTGTGAAATGCCGTCAAGGTTAGAGGTCACAAGCTTGTGAAGGAGGAATGTGACAGAATAGAGCACATTGATGCGATGTAAGAGAACAGAGGAATAACGGCACTTCACTACCACATATTTGTCGTGGTTGGACGTTTTTTGGCTGAATGGAAAATGATGGACAGTTTCATAGTTTACCGAAGACAATGACTAGCTGAGGTGAATGGACTGAGAAATTCACAAAGAGAAGTTATTCTTTCAAAATGTGATTTTCTAATAAATATATGGATATGTTCTCACCATTTTTGTTGCAAAACTTTATCTTTCTGATAATTAGATTAGATTAGATTAGATTAGATTAGATTCAACTTTATTGTCATTACACATGTATGAATACAAGGTAACGAAACACAGTTTAGCATCCAATCAGAAGTGCAAAGGACAGCAGTGCAGTATATACGGTAATTAACAGTATGTGCAATTTAAGCAAATATATGCAGCAGTGCAGAAAGTTAAAAGTACTGTTATGTGCAAATAATGTGCAATAAGTTAGATGTAGTTATGTAGTTATGCAGTTATGTACAGGTGAGGATGGTAAAAGATGATTGTAAGAGAGTCAGCGGGGAACTAAGTTCAATAACGTGACAGCTGTTGGAAAGAAACTGTTCCTAAACCTGCTGGTTCTAGTCCGAAGGCTTCTGAAACGTCTTCTGGAGGGGAGAAGCTGGAACAGTCCATGAGCAGGATGGTTGGAGTCCCTAAGAATGCTGCGTGCCCGGCGCAGACATCTTTTCCTGTAGACGTCCTCTATAGCTGGAAGTGGAGTCCCTGTGATGCGTTGGGCGGTTTTCACCACCCGCTGCAGCGCCTTGCGGTCAGCTACAGAGCAGCTCCCATACCAGAGTGTGATACAGTTGGTCAGGGTGCTCTCTATCACGCAGCGGTAGAAGTTGCCCAGGATGTCAGTTGACAGATGGTTCTTCTTCAGTGTCCTCAAGAAGAAGAGGCGCTGATGGGCCTTCTTGATCAGGCTGGTGGTGTTAACTGACCAGGACAGGTCCTCCGAGATGTGGGTCCCCAGGAATTTGAAGCTGGGGACACGTTCAACAGCTATGCCATTGATATGGATGGGGTCATGTGTCTCTTCCCTCTCCTTCCTGTAGTCCACTATGAGCTCCTTGGTTTTGCTGGTGTTAAGGAGCAGGTTATTGTCAGCGCACCAAGTAGCCAAGTGCTCAACCTCTGCCCTGTAATCTGACTCGTCGTTGTCCCTGATGAGTCCAATCACCGTGGTGTCATCTGCGAACTTTATGATGGAATTGGATCCATACATAGGCCTGCAGTCATGGGTGTAGAGGGAGTAGAGGAATGGGCTGAGCACACAGCCCTGTGGTACACCAGTGTTGAGTGTGATGACAGAAGAACGGTTGGGGCCTGACCTAACATGCTGGGGTCTGTTGGTCAGAAAATCCATGATCCAGTTGCAGGTGGAGGTACTGATTCCCAGGTCCCCAAGTTTGGTGAGCAACTTGGAGGGGATAACTGTGTTGAATGCTGAGCTGAAGTCAATAAACAGCATTCTTGCGTAGGTGTTCTTGTCATCCAGGTGTGAGAGTACATAGTGCAGCGCTGTAGAAACCGCATCCTCTGTACTCCTGTTGCTCCGGTAGGCGAACTGATGAGGGTCCAGTGTAGGGGGCAGGCCTTTTTTGAGCTGTGCCAAGACCAGTCGCTCAAAGCACTTCATGACTATGGGCGTCAGTGCCACAGGGCGATAGTCATTTAGGCACGATGGTGTTGAATGTTTCGGCACTGGTACTATTGAAGTGGTCTTGAAGCATGCTGGTACCACGGCCTGGGCCAGGGACAGATTGAAGATGTCTGTGAAGACCCCTGCCAGCTGCTCAGCACATGCCCTCAGCACACGCCCAGGAATGCCATCAGGGCCAGCAGCCTTACGTACGTTGACATGACTCAGTGCATTACGGACGTCGGTGTGGGTGAGTGTGAGGAGGTGGAGGTCATCAGAGGGTGGGAAATTGATGTTCTTTTCATTGTCCTTGTCAAAACGAGCATAGAAGTTATTTAGCTCATTGAGAAAGGGCACAGTCATGACTATAGGTATGGAGTTGCTGGGCTTATAATCAGAGATAGCTTGAATGCCCTGCCACATACGTCGGGGGTCAGAGTCCCCAAAATGTTCCTCCACCTTCAGCTTGTAGCTGTGCTTGGCCTTCTTGATGCCCCTCTTCAGATCTGCCCTGGATGAACTGTAGGCCTGTGCATCACCAGATCTAAAGGCATTGTTACGTGCTTTTAGCAGAAGTCGCACTTCTCTGTTCATCCACGGCTTCTGATTTGGGTACGTGGTGATCTGTCTTTCCGTGGTGACACTGTCAATAGTGGTGTTGATATGGTCCAGGACTGAGTGGGTGTAAGAGTTGATGTCTATGTGGGAGCCACAGGTAGCCTGAGAGGTGAACATACTCCAGTCTGTGTTCCTAAACTTCTCCTGGAGTACAGAGTCAACCCCCTCTGGCCACACTTTGATGGTCCTCACTGATGGCTTCACCCGGTTGATGAGCGGTACATACTTGGGGGTAAGGAACAAGGATAAATGATCAGACTGACCTAGGTGGGGGAGGGGAGTTGCTGTGTAGGCTCCCACAATATTGGTGTAAACATGGTCCGATGTTTTGTCCCCTCTTGTGTGACAGGAGACATGCTGGTAGAATTTAGGAAGCACTGTCTTGAGGTTAGAGTGGTTAAAATCACCCACCACAATAAATGCTGCCTCTGGGTGTGCAGTTTGTTGTTTGCTAATAGCTGCATGCAGTTCTTTCATAGCAAGCTTAGCATTAGCATCCGGAGAAATGTAAGCGGCTGTTATGATGGTACAAGTGAACTCGCGTGGCAGATAGAAAGGTCTACATTTAACCATGAGAAACTCCAGGTTAGCTGAGCAGTGTCTCTCAACAGTGACAGAGTTCGTGCACCAAGCCTTGTTAATATAAATGCACAATCCCCCCCCTCTTGTCTTACCGGAGTCAACTGCTGCTCTGTCTGCCTGGAGCGTGTGTAGGCCGGCTAGCTCGATAGCATTGTCGGGTATTCCACTGTGAAGCCATGTTTCCGTAAAAATCATGATATTGCAGTTCATAAGTTTCTTATTGTTGGTGATCCGAAGCCGTAGTTCACTCATTTTGCTCGCCAGAGACCGTACATTAGCAAGGAAAATACTGGGTAGCGATAGCCGGTGCGGTGTTAGCTTTAGCTTAGCTCTTAGCCCACGGCGTTTACCCCTCCTTTGTTTACGGTCCTTACGCCGCCTGCGAGCACTTCCGGTCGGCCGGGGAGCCTGCCGAGCGTCGGGAGTTCTCCAGAGCTCCGGGATGAGACGTAGAGTAATATAATATATAATGTCCTGATCACAACGTCACACAGATCTTCATTGCGATGGTAAAAACAAAAAATGCCTCAAAAAATGAAGCGTGCCTCTGCCTTTAGTCCTACTAGACCCTTAGTTCCCACAGTTGATGCTAGAAAATGTACAAACTGTCAAAAAAAAAAAGCTGTCTCCAACCCATCTAACTTGTCTGTTCTCTCTGTTTGTTACAGAGTGTTACCGTTTGGCTGAGTCATGGCGGTGCTGAGGTGGGAAGTTCTGCTGCTCCTGGCTGCCATACTGTTGGTGTCATGCAGCACCACGCCCACCGACATCCTTTATCGGGTTCCCGAGGAGCAGCCGTCCAACGTGCTGATTGGCAGCCTGGCAGAGGACCTGGGCTTCCCTGACAGCGGACACCTCTACAAGTTGGAGGTGGGCTCACCGTACCTGAGGGTGGATGGAAAAACCGGAAAAATCTACACCACTGAGATCCCCATTGACCGAGAGACCCTGGAAGACTGCCGCAACCTGTTTGACCTGGACAAATGCTTTCTGGAGTTTGAAGTGTCCATCACAGACATGGTGAAGGGCATCGGCTCAGGGCCGCGGCTCATTGAGGGTCGCATCGAGGTTTTGGACATCAACGACAACACGCCGCAGTTCTCCTCACCCATCCTCACACTGTCCATCCCTGAGAACACGCATATCGGTGCACTCTTCTCCATCCCCATGGCTACTGACCGTGACTCCGGCAACAATGGCGTGGCAGAGTACGTGCTGAGCACAGGGCCAGACGCAGAGGGGCTCTTCACCCTGCAGGTCGCTGAGGATTCGGACGAGAAGGTGCCACAGCTGCTTGTTATGGGCAACCTGGACCGTGAGAAGAAGGATTCGTATGATCTGAACATCCGCGTAGTGGACGGTGGGAAACCACCGCGGGCAAGCAGCGCCTTGCTGAGGGTCACCATCACTGACCAGAACGACAATGCACCAAAATTCGAGAGGAGCCACTACGAGGCCGAGCTGCCAGAGAACAGCCCGCTGGGACACTCAGTGCTACAGGTTGGTAATCAAGCACAACTAGTCGCAATGGACCTCTTGCACAATGTAGAGTGACGTACTACTTCCGCATTCTGGTCTCAGAAGCTTCACTTCCGGTTCCATTAGATTTGCCCATTCCCGGGTGCCTTCCTATCAATGTTAGCACATTCACTTATCATTGTACATACTGGAAATAGTGTGCGGACAGATTGTTTTTTCTTTACAAAGTTCATGTTTCACATTTTGATCGTTTTTGTAACTATACTGGGCTGTTTAATAGTTTGCCCAGTTAGCTTAGCATAGCACAGCTATCGTACTGTTTCTGTTCTCCCATTCCAAATGTCACTGCATGGGCTATAATTGACCTGTGAAACTCACTGAAACATATGTGCGACTCCTCTTTGTTACCTGACTTGATTTAATATTACTTTGTGTATGCAGAATCCCTCGGTTATTGCCATGACCATTTCTGTTATTGATATTAGCCTCCATATTAGCTTCCAGTTGCTAGTGTGTTATTTATTCTCGTAATAAACTTTGACTCACTCCTAATAACATTGCATGGGCTCAAATGAATGTGAATGAGCTAGTGCAAAGACGTTGCTCAGTACATGTTAATTGTACAGGTCCATTACAGCCCATGCAGTGGTATTTGGAATGGAAAAGACACAATGCGATAGCTTTGCTATGTTAAGTGAACCGGGGGGAACTATTAAACAGCCCAGTATGGTTGCAAAAATGATCAAAATGTGAAACATTGACCATTGACCTGAGATTTTCACCAGATATCAGTAACAAACCAAGTAATCCATACATACTGTACATACATAGAAATCAAGGCAACTGTGTTCACAAAACAAGTTATATTTAATAAAGGGGAATGACACAAGGAATAAGTATTGAACACACTTGGTGAAATTCATTTCGAAGAAAAGCCTTTATTGGTAATAACAGCTTCCAGATGGCTCCTGTATGGAGAAACTAGGCGCAGGCATTGTTCAAGAGTGATTTTAGCCCATTCTTCCACACAAACTGTCAAATCTTAAAGTTTCTGTGGATGTTTATGAACTCTGATCTTCAGTTTGTTCTATAGATTTTCAATTGGATTCAGGTTAGGTAACTGACTGGCCCATTCTAGCAGCTTTATTTTCCTTCTCTGGAGCCAGTTGAGAGTTTCCTTGGCTGTGTGATTGGGATCATTGTCTTGCTGAAATGTACACCCTTGTTTCATCTTCAGTATCTTGGCAGATGACAACAGGTTCTTATCAAGAATGTCTCTATGCATTTGTTCATTCATCTTTCTTTCAATTATGTGAAGTCTGCCTGTTCCATGCATTGAAAAACACCCCTACACCATGATGGGATGTGCAGTGCCATTTCTCCTCCAAACATGCTGTGTGTTGTGGCATGCAAAAAGTCCAATTTTGGTCTCATCTGACAGACTATAATCTCCCAGTATTTTACTGGCTTGCCCAAATGTTGTGCAGCAAACTTTAAATGAGCTTCAACATGCTTTTTTCTTCAGCAATGGAGTCTTGTGAGTTGAGCAGACATAGAGCCCATGTCGGTTGAGTGCATTACTTATTGTTTTCTTTGAAACACCAGTACCTGCTAACTCCAGGTCTTTCTGGAACTCCCCACGAGTGGTTTTTGGCTCTTGGATAACTCATCTGATATTTCTTTTGATTCTTCTGTCAGAAATCTTGCAAGGAGCTCCTGGTCATGGCCGGTTTATGGTCAAATGATGTTCTTTCCACTTCTGAACGATAACAGTGCTCACTGAAACATTCAGCAATTTAGAAATGTGCCTGTAACCAATGTCACCATTATGTTTTGCAACAGTAAGGTTGCGAAGGTCTAGAGAGAGCTCTTTGCTTCTCCCAGTCATGAGTTCTTTGTGGTGTGACAATCTGATATTCACAGACCCTTTTAAAGGCTCTCAGTCAGGATTTAACCAGCTAAAATTAATTTGCACTGATGAGGGATGGGATGGCTTCCTAAATTCTGATGGATTTCAGCTGGTTTCTTGGCTTTCTATGCCTTTTTGCACCTCGTTTTCTTAATGTGTTCAATATTTATTCCCTGTGTCATTCCACTGTTAAATACACACTACCGTTCAAAAGTTTGGGGTCACTTAGAAATTTCCTTATTTTTGAAAGAAAAGCACTGTTTTTTTCAATGAAGATAACTTTAAACTAATCAGAAATACACTCTAATATCTAATATACATTGCTATTGTGGTAAATGACTATTCTAGTTGCAAATGTCTGGTTTTTGGTGCAATATCTACATAGGTGTATAGAGGCCCATTTCCAGCAACAATCACTCCAGTGTTCTAATGGTACAATGTGTTTGCTCATTGCATCAGAAGGATAATGGATGATTAGAAAACCCTTGTGCAATCATGTTAGCACAGCTGAAAACAGTTTAGCTGGTTAGAGAAGCTATAAAACTGACCTTCCTTTGAGCAGGTTGAGTATCTGGAAAAAATTATTATTTCAAATACAAATCATTATTTCTAACCTTGTCAATGTCTTGACTATATTTTCTATTCATTTTACAACTCATGGTGGTAAATAAGTGTGACTTTTCATGGAAAACACAAAATAATTGTCTGGGTGACCCCAAACTTTTGAACGGTAGTGTAACTTGTTTTGTGAACGGAGTTGCCTTGATTTCTTTGTATGTATGGATTACTTGGATTGTTACTGATATCTGGTGAAAATCTCAGGTCAATGACACCATGCAGCAACCAATTATGTAATATCTGCCAATAGCGTAATACCTACCAATAACATAATAATTTTGGCCATTTTAAATGTAATAAAGTCAGTAACGTAATATGTTGCCAATAATGTAATAATAAAGTTTTTGAGCCAATAACATAATAACGTTTTGCCAATAATGTAATAAGTTATTACATTATTGGCTGGTTATTACGTTATTGGCATGGCATTAAAAAAATTTGGAAATGTAATAACTGTGGCCGATAATGTAATAATATATGTATCATTTTTTAAATTTCTGTTCTCTGGATAGGAAGTGACGCACACAGACACACACCCTCACATCTCCGTATACAGGATGGCTTAGAGGACCAATGATGAGTTGATTGAGTTTTATTTTCTGTGGAAATGTAGCAATGTTGCATGCACACAGGGAAATAGTTTCTTTTGCTGCACCTGCATTTGGCCAATAGAAAAGAATAGAATAGTATAAAACAGAATAGGCTTTACTGTCATTGTACAGTTGTACAGTACAACAAAATTTTGGGTGCTCCACCAGGCTACTGCGCAATAAAGTAAGAGAGAAGGATTTGAATAAAACATGGTTACTGAACACACAATTAAACATGTGACTGAGATAAAAATAAAAATAGCCCATAGGTACAGTATTTACACAGGTATGGTAATGGCTTCATGGATGGAACTATTTTTTTTTTTTTTTGTTTTTTTTGTTACTTATTTGTACCCGTAGGTAGACTTGGTTTGCAGTCTGGTGACAAGCCACCGGCTGCTGGTCGCTGCGTGCGCGAGCGCCCTAAACCTACATGTTTTTGGTGTGCGGGAGGAAACCGGAGAAATCCCGGAGTAAACCCGCGCAACACAGGGAGAACATGCAAACTCCACACAGCTCACTGTTGGTCGGGGGCTGGGATCGAACCCACGATCTCATGATCCCCGCGGTCCCACGCCCGAGGGTAAAACTGTGCTGCCACAGTGCTAAACCACTGCGCCACCGTGCAGCCCGGTAAGAGTGTGAAGTGCAGAACACATGATTGAATAAAATGACCCAAAGATTACGGAAAATATACACAGGAATGGTAGTGGTTTCAAGCTACAACATTGAGCCCACTGCCGCTTCACTATCAGCGAGGGTGGTCATTGTGGTTAACGTGTCAAAACCGAGCCATCGGGAAGCAACCTGTGATTGTGTCTGTCTCAAACAACAAAGTTTGCTATGGGCAAAAAGTCTTGTGAAGAGGAGTCCTCATCCTCTAATGAGGAAGAGTATGTTGTGGAAAAGGTGCTGGACAGGACAGTGGTGAAAAGCAGGGTTGAATTCTTAATGAAGTGGAAAGGATATTCAAATAAGCACAACACATGGGAGCCAGAGAAGAATCTGGACTGTCCTGAACTTATTTCAGAATTCATGACGACCTACAAGAAAGGTGGCAGTGGAAGTTCCACACCTAGCAGTAGGGGCAGCAAATCAAGCACAACCCCCTCTGGATGGTCCAAAGACTCAAGTAGCTCAAAGAAGAGAAGCTCCAATGATGAGGAGGAGGGTAGAAGTAAGCCTGAAGAGAAAAAAGAGAAGGATATCCTTGTTGCATGTGGCTTTGAAGGGGGACTTGAATCAGGCAAGATCATTGGAGCGACTGACTCATGTGGAGACCTAATGTTTCTGATGAAGTGGAAAGACTCTGATGAGGCTGATCTTGTGCTTGCCAAAGAGGCCAATCATAAGTACCCACAGATCATCATAGCTTTCTATGAGGAGCATCTCACCTGTCATGAAGACAGCAATAAGAAGGAGAAGGATGCCGTCAATGTGTGAGTTACATCACCTTAGGAGGAAATGGGACCTCCTCCCCGGCAGGGACAACCTCAAGTTGGACATTCTACACACCCAAAACTCCCAACCCCTCATTTTTTTAAAAAAAACTTGTCCAACAATGACACATGTATTGGACACGGTTCTCTCCAGCCATGCCCCATTGGAGCACAACGGTCCAGGCTGCTGAAAAGGTTCCATCATACAGGAGGAGAAGCTGTAGTTGCATTGGTTGATATGTTACTGGGAAGAGTTTCTACTGTGCTGTCTTTGTATTTCCTTTTTTAAATATGATAACTCATAAGGTTTTAGTGCTTACAGGATAAGATTATGTTGATCAGCCAGAGTTGATATTCAGAAAGCAACCACCACAGTACTTCCCCAGCTGCATAATCACTTTCTTTTTAAAAACGTTTTCAGTTGTAGATGACTCTTGGGATGTAGTGACACAGTTTGAAATTCATAATGTAGTGATGTCATTGTGTGCTTTTTTATATAACTTTTATGTTCCAGTTGAGCACTGTGTGGTGTTTGTTATTAATTTTACATGATCAATAGTTCAGCCCAATAAAGCTAAATTTGCTCCTTTAAAAAAAGGAATGGTTGTGGTTAGACGGATGGGTCAATGTACATGAAAGTGTGGAGTGCAAAGACAGGTGTGTTATTATGATAATTAGAAAGGTCCTCAGTTCTGTGTATGTGAGCGTTCGGAGGAAGGGGGTGGGGCCTCTGACTGTTTGCAGCTCGGATGGCCCGGGGGAAGAAACTGTTTGTCAGTCTGGAGGTGTGGGACCTGGTTGATCTGAACCATTGTCCAGAGGGAAGCAGATCAAACAGGTGGTGGGGGGGATATGAGGAGTCTCCTCTGATGGCCTTGATCTTTCTGAGACAGGAGGCTCTGGAGATGTCCTCCAGGGAGGGCAGAGGGCCACTGATCATTTTTTGGATGGTTTTGATGACCCTCTGCACAGCCTTCCTGTTTTTGGCCATGTTACTGGCGTACCACACCCCCAGACAGTCGGTGAGCACGCTATCCACTGAGCAGTGGTAGAAGGCCAGCAGCAGCTACTGGTCCAGGTTGTTCTTTCTCAGGACACAGAGGAACAACATCCACTGCTGGGCTTTTTTCACCATGGCGTTGGTGTTGACAGTCTAGGAGAGGTCAGAGGAGATATGGGTGCCCAGGAACCTGAAGGTGGGGACGGTTTCCACGCGGTCGCCATTTATGAGGAGGGGGGAGGTGGTCCTGTCTGTTCTTCCTAAAGTCCAATATCAGTTCTTTGGGTTTTTTGGACATTCAGTTTCAAGTGTTTGTTTGGCACCACAGCAGAAGATTCTCTACCTCTGCCCTGTATGCCTTCTCATCATCATCGGTGATGAGCCCAACCAAGGTGGTATCATCCACATACTTCACGATGATGGTGGTTGGGTGGGTTGGAATACAGTCAAAGGTGTACAGGGAGTACAGTAGTGGGCTTAGCATGCAGCCCTGGGGGGAGCCAGTGCTGAGAGACACTGTGGAGGAGTGGTGGGGGCCAAGTCTGACTGCTTGTGGGTGGTTGGTGAGAAAGTTTTTTATCCAGGAGCAGGTAGGGGAGGGATATGGAGGAGGTGCAGTTTTTTTGATCAGGATGTCCGGGATAATGGTGTTGAAAGCTGAGCTGTAGTCCACAAAGAGCATCCTCACATAGCTCCTTGGGTTCTCCAGGTGGCTCAGTACTCTGTGGAGTGTTGTGGCAATGGCGTCTTCCATAGACCGGCACTCCCTGTAGGTGAACTGGTGGGGGTCGAAGGAGGGGGGAAGACAGTCCCTGCTGTGCTGGGACACCAGTCGCTCAAAGCACTTCATGACTACAGACGTGAGTGCTACGTGTCTGTAGTCTTTCAGGCTGTCAATTGCCAACTTTTTGGGGATGGAGATGACAGTGGAGGCCTTGAGGCAGGAGAGGAGGATAGCATGCGTCAGGAAGAGGTTGAACAGCTTGGTGAGGATCTCTGCCAGCTGGTCTGCACTTGCTTTGACCACCGCTTCTGGGATGCCGTCAGGACCAGCAGCTCTGCAGGGGTTCACTGCTCTCAGTTGCCTCCTCACCTCATGCACCTGCAGAGAGAGGGGGAGGGGGAGGGGGAGGAGGGGGCGGGTTGGGGGGAGGTGTGCTCAAACCAGGCAAAGAAGCTGTTAAGCTCCTCTGCCAGTGTGAGGCTGCTGTCTGATGTTGAGGGGCACTGACCCCTGTAGTTGGTGAGGGCCTGGATGCCTCTCCACATCTGTCGGGGTTAATGTCTGTGAGGAAGCCCTCCACCTTCTTCCTGTAGGTGTTCTTAGCAAGTTTCATGCCTCTTCTCAGGTTGGCTCGGGCAGTGTTGTACAGAGAGCTGTCCCTTCTTAGGCAAAGAAGTAATACATTTTAATATGGCTTTATCCAAATATTCCATTTTCATTCTTTATACTGGTATTTGTGTCAGATATTTGTATTTTACCCACTCTTAACGTCTTGATTTTATAAAGGTGAATTACAAATGCACACACACAAAAAATCCTTGCAAATTTCAGAGAAAAATGTCACATGCCCATAAGACAAAAGCAGCTATTTTATGATAAAGTCACAAATTTACATGAATAAATTTCCAAATATATAAGGGGAAAAAAATCAAATTTACGTGCCAAAAATCGCTAATTTATGAAGGGGGAAAAAGTCCTAAAATTTACAGGTAAAGCTGTAAAATTAAGAAAAAAATCTTTAAAATTATAAAGAAAAAAATGTTTTTGCATAGAAATGAAAATTTATAAGGAAAATGGTCTTAAATGAATAAAAAAGCTGTAAATTTATGAAAAAAGGAAAGACAAAAGGTTCTAAATTTATAAGAAATGTCACATTTTCCAAAAAAAACATTAATGCTGATGCATTATTGGGGGGGGGGGGGGCAGAACATATTTGCGCTGGATGACTCCTGAATATTCAAAGGTCCAAAGCTTGTATTCAAGACAACCCTCATTTTTACAGAAAAAAGTGACGATTTAGGATTTTACCTATGTCCAGTTTTTTCTCATAAAATTCAGCTGTTTTTTTTAAATTCATATTAAGGCTCAAATATATTTTCTGGCTCCATGCTGATTTTTCTTTTTTTTTTTTTTTACAAAAACATTGCTGCAGTATGTTTTGTTTTGTTTTTTTTCTGCTAGAGGTTTCTAACTCCTGCATCTGAAATCTGCCTTCATTCACTTTCATTAAACCATCCTGCCGTGAGTCGCTCCTCAGTTTTTTATTGTTGCAGCACAACCTTCGGCCTCGCCGCCGATGACACGGTGTAGCGCCTGTTCGTTTATCCGAGCAGACAGATGGCGAAGCAGTGACCATGTAGTGACATATTAACCACTGATTAAACTTCACCTTTGAGGCCCAGGGCAGCAGCAGCAGCAGTGGTGGTGGTAGTGATGCAACGTAGCAACGAAAAGCCCCTCCCTGACTGTGAACTGCTGTCTATGACTCAGTGAAAAAACAAAATAATAGCAATACTGTATATGAAGGGACAAGAAAAAGCAGAAAATATTCCAAAAAATTTGAAGAAAAAACCCCTCAAATTTGAAAATTCAGATTACTTCCCAAAGAACAGTCAAAAACTTCCCATAAAGTATGTGCAAATTTAAGACACATGTCTCCACATTTACTGAAATAATCCTTGCAAATTTATGAGACAATTGGACAAATTCAAAAGAAAATCTCCAAAAACATCAAAAAATTGGAAATATTATGGGGCTTTCACACCTAACAAGTGTTGGACATGTTACTAAAAAATAGCAACTAATTACAGTTACTAGTTACTTCTTTTCAAAAGTAATTGAGCTACTTTACCAATTACTGTATGATTAAAGTAATTAGTTACTTGGAAAAGTAACTTTCATGTTACTTTTAAGTGCATACTTAAATCATCTTGCACACATAGCAAGATAATTAATTGATTACATTATGGGCTTATTAAAAACAGACTGAAAACAGACTGTTTCAGACAGAGCTTTTAGAACATGTTCAGTCTGCTTTATCTTGCCTTGAGAGCTCTTATTGTGGGGAAAAAGCTGAAGAAAATCAACACGATATTGCCAGTAATTTCCTCATTTTGGAGTGAGAAACAGGGTTTGTGGCGTGAGAGGGGAAAGAGTGAGACTCACTCCAAAAGAGTGAGAGTTGGCAACACTGCATAAAGCTGTTCATGTTTATCTTAACTTTATGTTATGGATTAATCCAGTGTGCAGTGATCCAAAGAAAATGTCCATTATCCACAGTCCAAATGTCTGCTGTGACAGAGACATGATCCAGTCCCTCAAATTTCTTTTGGAGATCAAAATCCATTTTTGAATAATCTTTAGCAAGTAAATGCATTTTAATTTCAGCGGCTCACAGTCCAGCAGCTGTCTGATGGAAAGTGACTGTTGATAACACTCCTTCAGTGTGTAGTGATGTATCTGGCAGACAGTTTAATTCTTGCTGGGTCACAAACTGTCCAGATGCATGCCTGTGCTTGAAATCTAGCCGTGAGTGTTGAGACAAGATTATTTCCACTTTACATTGAACTGTGGCTGTTCAGATAGCATAGATCCAATAACCAATCCCTCCAGGATTTCGCAGGATGTTTTTATGATTGTTGCAGCCCACAAAGCCTGAATTCGTGTGAGCTTTTTTAAAAAGTTGCGCTAAAAGTTGCGATGTTTTAAGAGGTTTTTTGCACTAAAAGTTGTGGGAAGTATTACAAATTTTAAAGCAGATGCTTTTTTCCATAGTTTACTGCAGTGATATTCTATATAACACCACAAGAAAAACACAGAATTGTCAAAAATTTCCTATTAAACAGTGATTTGTAAATTAAGCAGAAACTTTTGCTATACAGAAAAACTCTTTTTTGCAACAGCAAATACAGACTTTAACACAATTTCCATTACAACAGCTAAATTGCACCGAATTCATGTTAAAAAGTATAGATTTGAAAATTATGGCAGCACCTTTATTTGAAAACTCCCTAACCACAGCAGTCCCCAGCCAGTTGGTACCAAGCGCAAAGGAAAAAAGAAATAATGTATTCTGTTGCTCTGTATCGTCTGTCAAAGTTTGTGTTTTTCTGAAGAAAATTACAGAGAATATTCTCTCTCTTTCCATGCCTAACTCCTACCTGTCTGTCTATCTGCTGCACGTATTGACACACACCTGTCTTATCAGATATTCATCTTTCCTCTACTGGCAGTTGTACCGGGAGGAGGGGCTTTCTTTGGGGGTTTGCCAGGGCGGGGGTGTGCGTTGGTCCATGTCCAGACCGGAGATTCACAGCTTTAAAGCTCATTGACAAGATGTAGTAAGGATTTTACCTCTAAAGATGGATAAAATGTTCAAACACTGGCTGTAGTGTTAGATTTGCTCATTTGTTTGTGGTTTTACGGCATCTCTCCTTATACGCGCTGCTGCGAGTGGGTGGTTTTAAGGCAGGCGGACGTTTGTCAACACAAACACAACACTTCATACACACAGTCAGGACGGAAAAGATGCCCACCGGCAGGCTGGGGGAGACAGAGGAAAGAATGGAGTGGGAAAACTCACGGGTGAGTGTTTTTTTAAAATCACACCTTGTTTTTGCTGATGTGCTTCGTAAACACTCACTGAAAACACGGAAGTAAGCACAGTGCAGCGACGCACTTGATTGGTTAAACTGAGCATTTGCACACTACTCAGGGACAAATTTGATAGGCGAAATTGGCGGAAGTTGACGACGACTAGCCAAAATTGCTAGAAAGTTGCAGTGATAGGACAAAGTTGCAAGGTCACAAAATAGGTGTGCTGACTGGCTGATTTTGCATGAATTTACGTGATTGCAACATCGCAAAATCCTGGAGGGACTGACCTAACACAGTGTTAGTTGTTAGCATAGCTAGCCATTACTTAGCACTAGCTGTGTCGGAGCTTTGTTGCCGTTTTCAGACGCTTCTGAAGATTGCAGTAGGTCTCAACTGGCACTTAGCTTGCAACCCACCAGAATGCTTCTGTCCTTAGCTGTGACAAAGGAAAAATACTCTATTTCCACAAAAACAAAGTAGCTTCATCTTTTCCTCCACTCAGTAGTGAAGACTCAGGCTCTTGCTCGTCGACTGACAGCAACGTCTCAGCTACGGTAGAGTCAGTTTGTATATTCATTTATTTGCGCTAAAAATATCTATCCATATTAATAAAACCAGTAACGAGTAATGCATCTTATCAAATTTCTGAAACTGTAATGCATTATTGAATTTTTAAAAAGTAATTTCGTTACACAGCACATTACTGCAAAAGTAGTGGTGTTACAGTACTCCCAACACTGCACCTAACCCATTTGGTTCAGAGTTCTGGACTTTTCAATTTGGTCCGAACCACAATTTCAGGTGTGAAAGTTCCCCCGAACCACGGTCCAGAATGCTCTGTCCACATCCCGTCCACGTTCCATACACATTCCATCCACATTCCTACTAGCTAGCAGTCTCAACTGTTTTACGAACATGTACACATTCAGTCCACATTCCATACAATGCTGTGCTACTAGCAATCCTGCTAGCTTGCGGTCCAGCTTGCTAATATTCCCAAGTGCCTTACGTACATGTTCCATAGATACAGAACGTTCCTTATTGAACTCTAGTGGTCCTGCTAGCTAGTGGTCCAGCCTGCGTTTAATCCCATGTGTCTTACCTACATGTTCCGTTGATACGTAGAGCGCAGCAGGCAGCACAGTTTCACTGTAGCCCAAACACTGTGGGGTGACAGCTGTTCCCCGGTCCTGCAAGGGAGCAGCCCATGGTGAGTCCCAAGGGAGGAAGTAGATCAATTCCTCAGATTGACTGATTGATGAAAGCTTCAAAACATATTAACCAATGAAGCGTGAAGTGAAGCACATTTTGAAGCTTCGGACGTCATCGGTCATGTGACATTAGTGTTTTGATACAAGCGCAGACACTCTGAAGAGTGAAACAAGCTCCAAAGCCTCAGTATCATTTGCCCATCGCTAACTGTGGTATGTTCTGTTATGTCCTCAAACCTTTGTGGACATAACATGTTCCTTAATTTCTTATTGCATTTATTCATTTATTAATAATTGCAATTGTGCTTATTTACAAATGTCATGTACGGGACATGAGCGGTATATGTAGATAACATGCTAAGTGTGGACTGCGGCTAATGACGAAGGCACATTGACATAGAAGTGACAGCAGGCAGGCCCAGCAGACGTCCCGTATGGAACATGTACAGTACGGAACGTGTACAGAACGTTCCATAAGGAATGAGGCTGGAACACGTACAGAACATTCCATACGTTTGTTCCATGTTTTAGTAGGCACTGGTCCGGACCAAAGAGTGGAAGTTTGGTCCAACAAAAAGAGGTGGTCTTGGTCTGGATCACGCTGATGCTTGGTCCGGTTCATGTAAAGTGTGAAAGCAATTTTCAAAAAGGTTTAAAATAAAAATCATAAAAATGCAGAAACTTACCAGATATTTTTCAGAGGGGATGTGAAAGATTGGAGAAACACTGCCAGCTGAAAATCATCACAGAAGATGAGAAGGATAAACATCTTTTTTAATGAAGGCCTGGATAATATTCTAGCCTCACTAAACTAGTTTACCAACTAACATGATGGAGTCTGAACCAGTTTACACTTAAAGTGCAGTTACTAGTGTGTCCAGAGCAGAAAAAAACACCTTGGACGTTGAGTAGCATGTTTGCTATCTGCAGCGTATGTGCTAACAACATAAATGTTGTCATGACAACAGGATGTCGTGTTTTGTAAAGTTGTCTGGCCTGCTTTAATCAGGAGGAGTATGAAACCAAACCTAACTGGACCAAATATAGACAGTGGAACAAAATAAAAACTTTAGTCCGGATCTTGGCTAGATGTTAAATTTAGGAGGGAAAAATGCACATTTAGGACTCCAAACAAAGGAAAATTTATGAGAAAGGTCAAATGACAATATGCAAAAGACAATATGCAAATTTGACAAAAAAGGGGGTGTCATTTAAAATTAACGGCATACATCATATATCAGCAAAAAAAAAAAAAACAGTTTATAAACTTCTTCTCACAGTCACAAAGCGCTATATAAAAAAATAAAACTAGAAAAACACTCATAGAGCGCATACCTCCGCCAAGGCTCCTTTTGTTTCTCATGGATCACCTCCAAAATGTAATGGGTTTGTGTGTAGGCCTATAGCCACTTGTGGTGAAAATTGCATCAAAGTCTGTCCTTCAGTTTTGGAGTATTGTTGCTAACACACTGTGAGAAGATAAGAGCCTTGGCTGAGGTATGCATTCTCAGATCATCACCAAAATATAATGGGTTCCTCTCTAGCCCAAGAACCACCTCTGGTGAAAATTTCATCCAAATCCATCCGGCAGTTTTTGTGTAATCCTGCTGCACAAATACAAATAAAGCCCTTGGTGGAGGTATGTACTCTCAGATCATCACCAAAATCTAATCATCTGTTCCCCGTGCCATTACACACCTTTCCTGAAAATTTCGTCAAAATCCGTTCATAACTTTTTGAGTTATGTTGGTAACAGACAGACAGACAGACAAACAGACAAACCCCGATAAAAACATTACCTCCTTGGCGGCGGTAATAAAACAGAGATAGAGATGCAATAAAAACCGAAATACAAACAATGTTGGCAGAAAATACAAAAACAAAAGTTTTAAGAAAAAAATGATAATATCAGATCATTACAAAGCTGTTGACCTGAAACTCAAAAGAAAGCCTTATTCAACAAAAGTTTTCAGCTGCTCTTTAAAAGAGTCAACAGAATCAGCTAAACGTAGCTGGAAGTCGGAGACTATTCCGAAGCCTCAGTGCTATAAATTGAAAGACTCTTTTTGCCATCTGGCTGTCAGTCTCATACGAGGAACAACACCATCCGTTCGTCCATTTCCCCCACTGTCAGACCTGAGTACGGTGAACGTCACCCCGCGTCGCCGTGCCAAAGAGCCCTGGGGGCCAGCATGACCCAAGATATATAATCGGCCAGGATTTAGAGAATCACCTGGGAACATTGATTGAATTGGGTGAATAGAATATGTCGAAAATAGCCATAAAAACCACCACCTCTCCATTGAGCTAATTTGTTAGCAGCACTATAGGGGTGTGGATTTGTAGCTCAGTCATTAAAAATGGATGGATATAAAGACTAGCAGTGGTGTTATTCCAATAAGCTCTAGTTGGGATGTCAACCGACTATCTTCTGTGCCATTCTGGATCACTCCATCTAACTCATGCTGGACGTCGCTTATGTCAGTAAGTGGAGATTGATGTTTGCAGTATTGCAACGATGTAGACAATTGAATTGATTGACTGCTTTGATGGAAATTAGACCAAGGTGGGCCCTAACAAAGTGACAAGGTTGTGTGGGGGGGGGGGTGTTTGGTTTTTTTTGTTTGTTTTTTTTCAGAGGTTTTGGGGTTGGTAGTAGGGCTAGGTGATAAAGCAAAAAATAAATAAATAAAAAAAATTGCAGTATAATTTCTCTATATCACAACACACAATATATATCACAATATGTATTATGTGTAGTGACTGTCCTTTAAAATTTGGTTGTACTTAACATTTGTATTTGAACAAAAAAAAGCATATTCAATATATATATAAATACATACAGTGATGTGAAAAAGTGTTTGCCCCCTTCCTGATTTCTCATTTTTCTGTATGTTTGTCACGCTTAAATGTTTCAGATCATCAAACAAATTTAAATACTAGACAAAGATAGCACAAGTAAACACAAAATGTAGTTTTTAAATGAAGGTGTTTATTATTAAAGGTAAAAAAAATTCAAACCTACATGGCCCTGTGTGAAAAAGTGATTGCCCCCCTTCCCCCACCCCACCCCTGTTAAAACAAAAATTAACTGTGGTTTGTCACATCTTTGGAAAGCTGAGTTCAATTTCTCTAGCCACACCCAGGCCTGATTACTGCCACACCTCTTTTCAATCAAGAAATCACTTAAATAGGACCTGCCTGACAAAGTGAAGTAGACCAAAAGATCCTCAAAAGCTAGACATCATGCTTTGATCCAAAGAAATTCAGAAACAAACGAGAAGCAAAGTAATTGAGATCTGTCAATCTGGAAAAGTTTATAAAGCCATTTCTAAAGCTTTGGGACTCCAGCAAACCACAGTGAGAGCCATTATCCACAAATGGAGAAAACATGGAACAGTGGTGAACCTTCCCAGGAGTGGCTGGCCAACCAAAATTACCCCAAGAGCGCAGCGACGACTCATCCAAGAGGTCACAAAAGACCCCACAACAACATCCAAAGAACTGCAGTCCTCCCTTGCTTCAGTTAAGGTCAGTGTTCATGACTCCACCATAACAATGAGACTGGGCAAAAATGGCCTATGTGGCAGAGTTCCAAGATGAAAACCAGTGCTGAGCAAAAAGAACATAAAGGCTCGTCTCAGTTTTGCCAGAAAACATCTTGATGATCCCCAAGACTTTTGGGAAAATACTCTGTGGAATGACGAGACAAAAGTTGAACTTTTTGGAAGGTGTGTGTCCCATTACATGCAACGTTAAAGTAACACAACATTTCAGAAAAGGAACATCATACTAAGAGTAAAATATGATGGTGGTAGTGTGATGGTCTGGGGCTGTTTTGTTGCTTCAGGACCTGGAAGACTTGCTGTGGTAAATGGAACCATAAATTCTGCTGTCTACCAAAAAATCCTGAAGGAGAATGTCCAGCCATCTGTTTGTGATCTCAATCTGAAGCGCGCTTGGGTTCTGCAGCAGGGTAATGATCCAAAACACACCAGCAAGTCCACTTCTGAATGGCTTCAGAAAAACAAAATGAAGACTTTGGAGTGGCCTAGTCAAAGTCTTGACCTGAATCCGATTGAGATGCTGTGGCATGACCTTAAAAAGGCGGTTCATGCTTGAAAACCCTCCAATGCGGCTGAATTATAACAATTCTGCAAAGGTGAGTGGGCCAAAATTCCTCCACAGTGCTGTAAAAGACTCATTGCCAGTTATCACAAATGCCTGATTGCAGTTGTTGCTGCTAAGGATGGCCCAACCAGTTATTAGGTTTAGAGGGCAATCACTTTTTCACACAGGGCCATGTAGATTTGGGGTTTTTTTCCCTTTAATAAAAAACACCTTCATTTATAAACTGCATTTTGTGTTTACTTGTGTTATTTTTGTCTTACATTTAAATTTGTTTGATGATCTGAAACATTTAAGTGTGACAAACATACAAAAAAATGAGACATCAGGAAGGGGGCAAACACTTTTTCACACCACTATATACATCCATCCATCTTCTACCGCTTAATCCTTTTCGGGTTGCGGGGGGGCTGGAGCCTATCCCAGAATCTTTGGGCGAGAGGCAGGGTACACCCTGGACAGATCGCCAGTCCATTGCAGGGCCAACACAGAGACAAACAACCATTCACTCTCACATTCATACCTAAGGACAATTTAGAATCCCCAGTTGATGCCAATTAACCTAACCTGCATGTCTTTGGCCTGTGGGAGGAAACCGGAGTACCTGGAGTAAACCCACGCAGACACAGGGAGAATATGCAAACTCTAACTAACTTGCACTTATATAGCGCTTTTCTAGTCACAAAGACCACTCAAAGCGCTTTTCACTAGTACTAACCCTCTATTCTAAGGGCCTATAGGAAACAGATATCTAGGGACAATTTAGAACAGCCAATTAACCTAACATGCATGTCTTTGGATTGTGGGAGGAAACCGGAGCCCCCGGAGTAAACCCACGCAGTGCAGGGAGAACATGCAAACTCCACACAGAAAGGTTCCAACCCCTGCCAACCTGGGGATTCGAACCAGGAACCTTCTAGCTGTAAGGCAACAGTGCTAACCACTGCACCACCGTGCTGCCCAATTCTCCAAAACTCCACACAGTAGAGTCACCAATGGTCAGAGGGTGGAATCAATCCCATGACCTGTCTTGCTGTGCTGACATAGTGCTAACCACTGCACCACCGTGCTGCCAGTATATACATATTATTATTAATATTATTATTATTATTTACCCTGCAGAACGGTCCATGGAATCCCATGCAATCCCTTTTCTATTGTTGGATCAGTAATTTTATAATTTTGTGTTCTGAGTTTTGGACACCAACATTAAGGAAAGGTGGAGAAAATACAAACCTGAAGCTGGGAAATGTGGCATTTATAAATACAAACCATCATAATAACAGTAGGTCAAAACAAAGGGAAGATTATGAAAAACAGCAATTGAATACTAATAGTATGTAAGAACATGGATGATGGCCACCAGATGGCACTGTTCTTAGTTAGAATGAACCTGTAAGCTTTGAAAGCCTCAGAGCTTGATTGAGGCTTCAGCTGGCCATCACTACCGAAGAGTTGTAGCATTTATTGTTGTTTAAAAGCAGCCTACCATGTACATGTATTGCTGTTTACAGCCTGTCAATGCTTACTTAACTCCTGCTCCTATCAGTGTGTTGCCAGATGGGAAATGAAGTATCTCACCAGCGGCTTAAAATTAGCATATTTGAGGAAAATTATCGTACACATCCAGTTTTCATTCTGACGTGGCTCAGGACCATCTGCTTCAGTAACATATTATCACAGATCGTGCATATTACAGCCTTTAACACAGTTTTACCTTTAAATAATCTAACAGACCAGGTGAAAATAGTACCTCTTGGAGACCAGCACCTCTACCTGTGTGGAGTACAGGATGAGCCCCCGGCCTGCACTGAACAGCCCAGAATATCAGTCATAATTAACTGTCTTCTATATGGCTTCTGTTGAATCATCATTTATCAAGGTCTTGCCCCATAAATACTTTGAGAAGTAATCTGTTTATACATTAGGGATAAACATTAAAATCAATCCACCTAAACTACTGCTAAAATGCATCTGATAATTTAAGTAGAAACCTGTTTCAGTTTTATTGAGAACCACAATCCAGTGACATTTTTGCAGACATTTGCACATTGCAGCAGCAACAGAAAACTTTAGTACTAATGCCAACAATAGGTTTGAACTACCCAGTAAAACTGCCCCCCTCCTCCATCGTTTGTCAACTTGCTGGTGATGTTGCTTACTTGTTGAGTCTGCTGTGCCTGCATTAATCAAATGAAGTAGTTTTTATGGGTGAATGTACTGTATGAATTACTCACTGGAACTGTAGTGGAAGCCAGGAATCACCAGCTGAATCACCCACCTGAGCAGCAAACAAGCTCCGCCCGCTCCGTTCATCTGACTCTCAGTTCAGTGAATGGTAGACAGTTAGAGCTTCAGTACAGCACTGATTGATTTGGTATACCACAGATCTTTTTAGCTTGACTCAGTATGTTCATTGAACTGTGGATCCCATCACGAGCCTCCATCTGAGGCTAACTCTCTGCTCTGCTACCGTGACGCGTCTTCTTTTCCACGTAGCCCGCGCACGTGAAACGATGTGTAAAAACAAACATAGTATGTATGCGCAGGATCCGTATTCTGATTGTGTTTGCTAATATATTAATTTAGCCACCTATTGAAGGGGTCAAATAATCGTACATTATGGGATTTTTGGAATTATTCATCATACATTGCACAGATGACAAAAACTATTGTACAAATACGATAACTATCGTACATCTGGCAACACTGGCTCCGATCAACAAGGATTCCCCCCGATCCCTCACTCGCTCTCTTGTGCGATCACTTGCACAGAGTGTCAATTAGGTTTCGATTAGCGCTCCCTCTGCTGGCAGACACTATAACTGCATTTAAGAATGCGGTTTCAAATACGATCAAATGTGATATAAATAAATAATAGATTTTTGGAAATGGACTGGAAGGCCGCACTAAATGAGGTTGGAGGCCGGCAGTTGCCCATCCCTGGCCTATTTGCACAATATGCTCTTGTGAACACAGGGAGCAAAGTTCCACAGAGGGGCTTAAATCAGGCTTTAGCTGCTGTCTGGTCAGGGTACGCACGATTTCTCCAGCACCATACATGTCCATTTCCCTGTCCGATGACACTCCACAGCAAGTGTATTATGGAGAGTATACAGCAAAGTCTGTCTTCATTTCCCCATCCTGCAACAGTCCAGCACCACTGTGAAGAGAGAGCCACACAGACAGAGCAGCAGAGTGCATGAGATTGGATCTGGGGTGCGTTTAATTCTTGAACAGAAATAACTGGACACAGCAGAAAGCCGTTTTGGTAACGCACAAACACATTCAGCTCCCCGTCAGTCCACACCGCCTGTATTGTGGACAGAGACCCACGGATCCTAAACTCCGCTGACTGTGTCAGGTGTGCTTGATTCTCCCCCAGTGTACACCTCCACCGGTAAAGGTCGGTTAAAAAAGGTAAAACGGTAAAACATTTTATGATCATGGCTAAGCAAGTCACGGTTCTGGAGGATTAATGAACGCCATCTCCTGTACTGTCTTGATATGTACCTTTGCCAGCTCCAGTGCATTAACATGTTATTTTCCATCTGTAGCTGCGCTTCATTTTCAAACTGTACAATTTGCCGAAAGTGGTATATGCACATAATGTAATAAGTGATAACCAGGGCGATGACCCCCCCAGTAGATTATGTATTGTTGTATCATTTTCTCCGCAGAAATGCATAAATTCGCAGTAGTCATCCTACCTCCTGTATTTACCTTTCCTGTTCTCACAGCAAAAAAATCTGACCAATAAGAACAGATAACAGACTTACGTAAGTCTTGTGGGATTTAACATGATGCAATTTGGTCCGTTTGAATTTTTGCCTGTGTGAAAGGGAACCAAACCAAGGAGAAAATGATACAAAGTAACAAACTTATCAACTGATTCGGACCAAAGTAAACAAATTTAGGTGTGAAAGCACTCTTAAACACAAACGCACTGAAAAAGTTAAATTTTCATTATACAGTAGATATAAAAAGTCTACACACCCCTGTTCAAATGCCAGGTTTTTGTGATGTAAAAAAAATGAGACCAAGATAAATCATTTCAAAACTGTACCATTTAAGTGCCTCTGATTAACCCCGAATAAAGTTCAGCTGTTCTAGTAGGCTTTTCCTGACATTTTTGTAGTCACATCTTACAGCACAAGCCATGGTCCGCAGAGAGCTCCCGAAGCATCAGAGGAATCTCATTGTTCAAAGGTATCAGTCAGAAGAAGGGCACAAAAGAATTTCCAAGGCATTAAATATGCCATGGAACACAGTGAAGACAGTCATCATCAAGTGGAGAAAATATGGCACAACAGTGACATTACCAAGAACTGGACGTCCCTCCAAAATCGATGAAAAGACAAGAAGAAAGCTGGTCAGGGAGGCTGCCAAGAGGCTGACAGCAACATTGAAGGAGCTGCAGGAATTTCTGGCAAGTACTGGCTGCTTAGTACACGTGACAACAATCTCCCGTCTTCTATGTCTGGGCTATGGGGTAGGGTGGCAAGATGGAAGCCTTATCTTATGAAGAAAAACATCCAAGCCTGGCTACATTTTGCAAAAACACAACTTTTTTTTTTTTTGAACTTTTTGGCCATAATTCCAAAAGCTATATTTGGCGCAAACACAACAGTGCTCATCACCAAAAGAACACCATACCTACAGTGAAGCATGGTGGTGACAGCATCATGCTTTGGGGCTGTTTTTCTTTAGCTGGAACTGGGGCCTTAGTCAAGGTGAAGGGAATTATGAACAGTTTTAAATACCAGTCAGTGTTGGCACAAAATCTTCAGGTTTCTGCGAGAAAGCTGAAGATGAAGAGGAACTTCATCTTTCAGCACGACAATGGCCCAAAGCACACATCCAAATCAACAAAAGAATGGCTTCACCAGAAGAAGATTAAGGTTTTGGAATGGCTCAGCCAGAGTCCATACATGAATCCGATCAATCATCTGTGGGGTGATCTGAAGAGGGCTATGCACAGGAGATGCCCTAGCAATCTGACAGATTTGGAGTGTTTTTGCAAAGAAGAGTGGACAAATACTGCCACATCGAGATGTGCGATGCTGAGAGACTCCTACCCAAAAAGACTGAGTGCTGTAATAAAAGCCAAAGGTGCTGCAACAAAGTATTAGTTTAAGGGTGTGCATATTTATGTGACCAGGTTATTGTAAGTTTTTTTTTCCCATTAAAAGATTTCAGTTTGTTTTTCAACTGGGTTGTAGAGGTTAAAGGTCACATTAATGGGGGGGAAAGTGTTGAAATGATTTATCTTGGTCTCATTTGGGGGGGCTGCACGGTGGCGCAGTGGTTTAGCACTGTGGCAGCACAGTTTTACCCTTGGCCGGGGGATCGCGGGGATCATGAGATCGTGGGTTCGATTCCAGCCCCCGACCAACAGTGAGCTGTGTGGAGTTTGCATGTTCTCCCCGTGTTGCGTGGGTTTACTCCGGGATTTCTCCGGTTTCCTCCCGCATACCAAAAACATGTAGGTTTAGGGCGCTCGCGCACGCAGCGACCAGCAGCCGGTGGCTTGTCACCAGACTGCAAACCAAGTCTACCTACGGGTACAAATAAGTAACAAAAAAAAAAAAAAATTTTTTACATCACAAAAACCTGGCATTTGAACAGGGGTGTGTAGACTTTTTATATCCACTGTATGTCCCGTTTAAGGCTCAAACATAATATTTTTGCTGACTTTTTTGTGACAGAATCGCTGTAAAACAAATGAATCACAAACTCTGAAAAGCAATAGATTTGTGTGTCCTTGACATAAAACGTGTGCTTTATTGTTAGTTTTAAAAGGATCAGAAGCTCCCGTCCCATTGGCTGATTTCCTCCTAGTGTGTTTTAAAGCTTCAGGTTTTTTTTTTTTTCAGTGTTAAACTTGAGGAGATCATTTGGCTGAGTGCAGCTTTGGCTCAGATCCAGGTCCGCTGTGAAGGAACGATGGCCTTAAAAAGCCTAATTACAGCAGTGTGGGTCCAGGTGAAGAACACAAACACTGAACCAGCAACACCAGGACGTTAAAGTCAGCTGTTCTACAGCCATCATTTAATAACATCAAAATTTTTATTTGGAAATTTGTCAGTTGTGTCTCATTACTTGTAAATTTATAACATAAAATGTAATATTTTTATTGCAATTTTGTGATTTTTTTTTTTTTAGTAGTGTTCTTGTAAATTTGCAGCATTTTAATCAAAGATTTTTTAAAATAATTATTTAAAAGTTAGTGATATTTTTCTTAACAAGTTTGACACTTTATTCTTGTACATTTGCAGCTTTTTTATCCCCCGCCAGTCAAAGCCCGGCCTTTGGGCTTAGACTGGCGGGGGATAAAAAAGTGAAGACCGAAGGTGGATTACCTTATGGGCTGGTCAGTCCATCTGTCCGTCCATCTGTCTGTCCGCCTGTCCGTCCATCTGTTGTTTTGTCCGTCTGTCCCACTTTTGTGAAATCAACTCCTCCTACAGTTTTGGTCCAGTTGTTTTGAAACTTGGTACCATGGTTTAACATATACTGATACTGTAATTTCCCAGTTTGGGATCAGTAAGGCCCATCTTATCTATCTATGATGTGCATATTGCAATTTGGTTCTGATCAGATGATTTTTGCAGGAATTGTAGCCCCTCACTTACTGACCTCCTGTTTCACCTCACTTCATATACAGTAACATTCTTGTGAAATCAACTCCTCCTACAGTTTTAATTCAAATGTTTTGAAACTCGGTGCCATGGTTTGATATACTGTGATGATGTGCATATTGCAATTTCACTCTCATCGGATGACCTTAAGGTCAGAGGTCAGATTTTCCCTAAATCTTCTGAACACAATAACTGTTGAAAGAAGTGATGTAGGCTTTTCACATCAATACAGTAGTTGTATCTAATAGACATCTTGGACAATTTACACCCTGACCTAACTATGGGTTTGAGGTCAAGGGGTCAAAGGTCAAACTTCAGTTAACATTGCAGTTGCACTATGGTAAATGGAAAATGCTACATTTACTGTTACTATAAAACAAGTAAAGCTAGGGTCACCAAATTTGCAACACAGATTCACCTTGTGACCCTGAAGTGTGACTATGGTTTTGGGTTTGCAAGGTCAAAGGTTCAACATCAAAATAGCTTATAAACTATATTTTAACAACAAAGAAAGCTAGGGTCACTAAACATGCTCCACGGGTTCACCTTGGGATCCTGACCTCTGACTATGGGTTTGGGGTCAAAAGGTCAAAGGTCAAGGTTAGCATTCTTTATGCCTTATTTCTGTGCAACGAGTAAAGCTTGGGCCACCAAACTTGGTACACAGGTTCACCCTGTGATGCTGAAATGTGACTATAGTTTTGGAATCGCAAGGTCAAAAGTCAACATCAAAATTGCTTATATACTATATTTCAACAGCAAAGAAGTTAGGGTCACCAAACCTGGAACACAGGTTCACACTGAGACCATAACCTCCGACTACAGGTTTGGGGTCAAAAGGTCAAAGGTCAAGGTTGGCACTCTATGCTCTCTAGGGTCACCAAACTTACTACACAGGTTCATCTCATAATCCTGACCTACAACTATGGGTTGTATGTTGTATATTCGTGGATGATGGCCTTATCATAATTTGATTTTGCCACAGTAATTATATTGAAAACTTGAAAACTGCTCTCTGTCAGTAAGTATTGGGATCTTCAAAGAAAACAGAGGCGGGAGATATTGCACTCGCCTCAGAGAGCTCTTGTACTCATAATTTTGTAGTTTTTTTGATTCAATATTGTGTTTTTTTAGGTGTTGGGGTTCAGATTGCCCTGAAAAATTTGTGACTTCATTTTCTTTCTTTTTTTTTTTTTTGATAATTTTTAAAACAATTTTGTGAGGGTTTTAACTGTAAATTTAAAACTTTTCTCTGATAAATAAATATATTTAACTCATAAATAAGTAATAAATCAATCCCTTAAATGGGATTTGAAATTGTACTCTTAAATTGTTTTTATATGTGCTGTTTCTCTTATCTTTTGACCTTTTAAACTTACTCCCTGCTTGTTTCAGGGACAACAGATTCTGAAATCCGACCTGAATTGCTTTCTATATGTGCTGTTTTTCTTTTAATATCTTCCTGCCTGCCTCAGGGACTACAGATGGAAATTAGTGAGAATGCTAAAATCTGGTACAGAGCATCTTTACCCTGTGTTTAATGTTTTTTTTTTTCTGTACATGGACCCTGACAAATAAACCAATAAACTAAGCTAAAGCATTGTCTTGTAAATTTGCAATTTTTTTTAAACAGAGAATTATGACTTTTAAATTTTTCAGTTTTTCAAATAAATTTGTAAATTTTTTTCTCATCAAGTTGACATCTGATTCCCCACCCCCACCCCACACACACACCACCACCACCACCAGCACCACATTCTCACAAATTTGTGACTTTTGGTAATATTACAACTTTTTCCAATTTTATTGGTCTTTACTCTTATGTAATTTTGAGACTGCTCTTGTAAATTTGTGACTTCACTCAATTTTCTTTTTAAAAAAATAATTGTAAATTAGTGAGTCTTTTATCATGAGTTTGAGATTTTTTCATGTATATGCAGCTTTTTCTTGTAAATATGTGACTTATTGGAAATTTGACACATTTTTTCCTTGCGGTTTTGTTGGCTTTTGCTCATAAATTTCTGGTCAGTTTGCACTCTTAAAATTGTAACTTAACAACAGCTTGTAAATGTTTTTTACTGTGCTTGTAGAGTTATAAGTTTCTTAAAAAGCCACATTTTTTGCTTGTAAATTTGTGTTCTTTTAATCAAGAATTTTTATTTTTTGGACTTCCGGTTTTGGCGGCCATGTGAGAGGGACACGTATCACTCTGCTCTGCTCCTGGAGAAAAAAAAATCGGCAAATAACTCTCTTATTTGGGACAGAACGTATCCCAGCGTTTGGGCGAGGATATGTCGGTGAAGCCTAAGGCTGGAAAATCAGGTAGAGGAAAAAGCGAGCCGCCGAAACAGTCCAAATTAACGGACTTTCACGTCTGTGACACAGCAGATAAAGCTCCATATATGGCGGAGGAAGCTAGCAGCGGTGCGGTATCTGCGGGCAACAGCACAGGTGCAGTGCTAGCTGCCATTAGTTCAATGAGAGCAGACTTTTCCTCTAAATTTGATGGGATTATGGCAGCGTTGGAAGGAATGAGAAAAGAATTGGGTGACTGTGTAGAACGAATGGCGCAGGTGGAGCTTCGTGTCTCTAGTGCTGAGGATGACGTCACTGGTCTTCAATTAAAGGTGCGCACTTTGGAAAAAAAAAAATAAATGTCTGGAAGATAATGTCCTGGATTTGGAGTCCCGGTCGAGACGGAACAACTTGAGGCTGGTGGGTCTACCGGAGGGAACCGAGGGTCGGGACCCATGTTCCTTTTTGGAAAAGTGGATTCCGGAGGCGCTGGGCAGCGCGGAGCTGCAATCAGCAGTCGTTCTGGAAAGCGCACACCGTATCGGCCCACGGAGAGATAAGGGACCACCAAGGACGCTTATTATGAAGTTCCTCAGCAACAGAGACAGGATGAAGATCTTCAACACTGCGCGAGCCAAAGGAGAGATTAAACACCAGGACCAGCAGGTGCGGTTCTACCCAGATTTGGCCACAGGAATCCAACAATTGAGGAAGCAGTTTGATCCCGTACGTAAAGACGCTGCGCAACCTTGGGATTCGTCATGGTGTAATTTATCCTGCGAGACTGTTGACCACGTATGGGGGCAGAACACACATCTTCAAGACCCCAGAGGAGGCGCAGGAGTTCATTAAGAAGATCCAAGAAGAGACTGGTGGGAGCTAAGCATGAACAAAATATAAGGTAGAATATTTAAGCATTTGCACAGGCATCTGACTGATTTGATGCAAATAGCAAGTTTACAAAATATAGATTGTATTATATATTAAAAAAAACAAAAAAACTATGATGTACAAAGTTGCTAAAAATTTTGGAGTTAAGTTGGAAAACTACAGAAGAGAGTTAATGTTACGTCATTAAAAGCAGTAGAGTTAGGGTGATTGGGAGGATGAAGAAGGAATGGCTTTGGCTGGTCCTCGTGGGTGTGGAGCGGTCGATGGCTATATCGGGAGACGGAATTTTTCTTTTGATTTTGGGGGGATCACCACAAATGTGGGAAGGGGGAATTTGTTTGTGTGTAGTTTGTAGGATGAATGCTCAACCACTCATGTTTTTGCTTCTCTGTATGAGCATGTTTACACTGCAAGGTAATCCCAAACTCCCTATTGATCATAGACCAAAGCGTTAATCTTAATTTAACTTCATGGAATTGCAGATGTCGACAAAATTTTAAAAAATTAAACTAGTTATGAATAAAATAAAAGACATGGGTTCAAAAATTGTGTTTTTACAAGAAACTCATCTAATAGAGGAGGATGTAAAAAGAATTAGGAGTAGATGGCAAGGAAGTGTTTTCACCTCATCATTTTCATCCCGAGCCAGGGGAGTTATGACTCTCATACATAAATCAGTCCCATTTCAAGTGAAAAATGTAATTGGAGACAAATTTGGAAGATATTTAATCATTCAAGGATCTTTGCTATTAGAAAATATAAATTTGGTGAACTTATATGGTCCCAATATAGATGATCAAAAGTTCTTTGCTAATTTATTTCTTATCTTATCATCACTTACAGGGCAACATATAATAGCAGGGGATTTTAATTGTATATTGAATCCAGGTATAGATAGCTCAACAGGACTGGACTGTACGCACAATGGATGTAGGATGACCATTAATCATTTTATGAAAGAATTGAGATTGCTAGATATATGGAGAGAAATGAAACCACAAGTTAAAGCCTACTCTTGTTATTCCAATACCTACAAGACATTATCACGTATTGATTATTTTTTGATCTCCACAGAATTAAGGTCCAAGATTCAAAACTGCTTTTATGATAACATCGTGATCTCTGATCATGCACCCTGCTGTCTAATATATGTAGATAAGAAATTGACAAAGGAATCAGGTAGATGGCAATTTCAGCATAAATGGCTTCAGGATGAGGAATTTGTTAAGTATATAGAAAAACAGATAGATGAGTTCTTTGACATCAATACTACACAAACATCAGCATGTGTAAAGTGGGAGGCTTTCAAAGCTTTTATTAGGGGACATATTATTAGTTATACAGGTTCAAAATCTAAGAAGACTCGAGAGGAGAGAGTCCAATTGGAACATAAAATAAAAATTCTTCAAGAAAAAGTGTATGCAGGAAGTGATCCAAGGTTGGAGAACGAATTACTGATTTTGAGAGCTGAATATGACAAAAAATCAGCGAATAGAGCTGCCTCAAGTCTTCTAAGATTGAAACAATCTTTTTATGAACAAGGTGAAAAATCAGGGAAATTATTGGCATGGCAGATTAAACAATTAGAATTTAAAACACCAATTACCAGTATTATAAGTAAGGGACAGGTAGTTATAGATCCTTTAGAAATTAATAGAGCCTTTAGAGATTACTATGGAAAATTATATGATACCAAAAATGAATCTGACTTAACAAAACTAAATGGGTTTTTGAATGAACTATCTATACCGTGTATTCCAAATGAAAACAGGGAGATACTGGAGTCTAAAATTAGTCAAGAAGAAGTTGGGCTAGCCATTGATAATATGAAATCAGGAAAAAGTGCAGGACCAGATGGTCTTCCAGTTGACCTTTATAAAAAAAAATTAAGAATAAATTAATAAAACCTTTTTTGGAAATGGTTTTAGAAGCATTTCAAAATAGTAATTTACCATCATACATGAATAATGCCTTAATTATACTGTTGCCAAAACCAGGTAAACCCTCTAATAAATGTGAAAATATGAGACCAATAAGCCTATTAAATGCCGACCTTAAGATAATCTGTAAAATTTTAGCAAGACGAAAACAAGAAATTTTACCAAATATTATTAATCGAGATCAGAATGGCTTTATAAAGGGAAGACAAGGCTTCCATAATGTAAGAAGACTATTTAATATTATTTATTCTAATAAAGAAGTACCGGATACAGCTCTCCTATCACTGGACGCCGAAAAGGCCTTTGATAGAGTCGAATGGCCCTTTCTTTTTGAAGTCTTACAAAGGTTTGGACTTGGAAATAATTTCATAAAATGGGTTCAGATAATATACAATAATGCTACAGCAGAAATCCTAACAAATAGCAATATTTCAAAATCAATAAAAATCAATAGAGGATGTCGACAAGGCTGTCCACTTTCACCTTTACTGTTTACTATGGCAATTGAACCTTTAGCGATGGCGATACGTTTACATTCACAAATATATGGAATTAAAGTTGGACCAACAGAACATAAAATCTCCCTGTATGCCGATGACATAATTTTGTTTATGTCGAATCTTAAAAAATCAATTCCGACCTTGTTGAATTTAATAAAGAATTTTGGGGAAATATCAGGATATAAAATAAATAAAACTAAATCTTCAATATTAATGCTAAATGAGACCCAGAGAAATTACCCAGCCCCTGAGGTAAATCAATTCAATGTTGTAAATCAGTTTAAATATTTAGGAATCCAAATTGTGCCTAAGCTAGAATCAGTCGCCAGTGTCAACTATGAAGCCTTAATGACAGATATTAATGAGTTACTTCAGAGATGGATGTCACTACCAATGTCGATGATCGGGAGAATCAATATACTTAAAAGTAATATCTTACCTAAAATACTTTATTTATTTCAATACATTCCCTTACCACCACCTTTAGATTTATTCTCAAGAATTAAAAAAAAAGTTAGTGGAATTTATATGGAACAACAGGAGGGCTAGATTACGTCTGTCTTTATTATATTTACCATTTGATCGTGGAGGTCTGAAATGTCCAAATTTTATGTTGTATTATTGGTCGGCACAACTGAGGTCTATGACATATTATTTTTCATCAAATGATCTCCCTCACTGGACTGAAATGGACTGGAATTTACCTTTACCTCTTCCCATATTCATATACTCAGATTCGGCAAAAAAATTACAAAAACAAGTTAAAAATCCATTTGTAAAGCATATGATCAAAATATGGTGTGAAACTAAAAACTATTTAAAAGAACCACACTTATTGTCACAATTTAGCCCAATATGGGGTAATCAATATTTTAAACCAGGGAGAGCGGATGCTGTATTTAAAGTATGGAATTTAAAAGGGATTCAAAAGATTCAAGATTTATATCTGCCATGTGCAGATAACATAATGTCTTTTGAAGAACTGAGGATCAAATTTAATCTTAATAGAACACATTTTTTAAAATATCTTCAACTTAGGAACTTTATTCGATCAAATCAAAATGGAGCTCTCACTCGACCTATTTACTCATCCTTGGAAAAAATGTTGATGAAAGATAGTAAAAGAAAGGGTATTATTTCAGAGTTTTATAACTCATTGACACTATCCTCAAGTGAAAACTCACAGAAAAGATTAAACTACTGGAAAGAAGATCTGCAAACTGAAATTTCAGAGGAACAATGGGAATTGGCTTGTACAGAAGTTCAAACCAAATCAATAAATGTACGTCTTAAATTGATACATTTTAAATGGTTAATGCGGATGTATGTTACACCGGAGGAGTTAAATAGATATAACAAAAACATACCAGATACATGCACAAAATGCATGGAAAGTAAAGGAACCCTATTTCATTGTGTATGGGAATGTAGAATAGTTAGAATGTTTTGGGAGGAGGTGAGGGTAACAATTGAAAAAATAATTTCAAAACAAATCATATTGAATCCTAAACTGTTTTTGTTGGGTCTGTACCCAGAAAAGCATAACTTTAATAAAAGTGAAAGAACATTCATAGACCTCAGTTTGCTTAATGCCAAAAAATGTATTGCACTACTGTGGAAAAAGACTCATAGACCAGATGTGACTCAGTGGTTAAGACAGTTGTTAACAAACCTTCCATTAGAAAGAATAACATACATACTGAAATCAAAGGAAATTGTGTTTGAGAATATATGGAGACCTTTTATTGATTATGTAAAAAATTTAAACATAACTCTTGAAGAAGAAGGTGAATGATGTGTGTGGACCTTGTAAATTCCAAACTGGTGAACATAATATGTATACTTATGTAATGGATTGTCTAGACTAAACAGAGGAGCATTGTTGAAGACTTGATTTTGTTGGTGGTTGTTGGTGTTTTTAGTGCATTTTTTTTTTGTAGTACTTTAGTGTTAGTGTTTGATTGTTTGTGTCATGTTTGTTAAAAAAAAAAAAGGTTCAATAAAGATATTGTGGGAAAAAAAAGAATTTTTATTTTTTTGTAAATGATTTTTTTTTCTTGCAGATTTGTGAGATTTTTTTCATTGTTTATAAATGTTCTCAAGAATTTTCAGTTGCTCTTGTACTTTTATGAATTTCTTATGAATTTACAATTTTTGTAATTCTAAGATTGTGGGTTTTTTCAATCATAATTTGGCTTTTATTCCTGTAAATATGTTGCTTTAACGTACTTTTTTCCTTATAAATTTGCAAATGTCTCGTGAATTTTTGATTTCTTTATAAATTTTTACGTATTTTTCTTCTGGTATCTACAGTTTTTTTAATAAATTTAAAGTTTTTTAATATAAATATGTGATTTCATATTTTATATTAGCCTTCGCAAAAACCACGGAAATCCACTGGTGATGGTCAAAAGAGCTGAGTGTAGCTCAAGAGCCGCAGGTTGCAGACCTTTGTTCTGAATGATCACAATTAGAGCGTGTCGGATGTGTAGATGGAGAGGCATCCTAAAGAGTTTAAGTGATATCTCACTTCCTAATTGACTAATTACCTCCGTTTGTGTTTGGACTGGTGGAGTCAGACAGCGGCTCCTCTTCAGGCTCCTAATGGGCCCCAAGGAGCTGGGGCTTTTCCTGATAATGAGAGAAACATTAGCATTCGCTCATTTGCCCATTAGACGGCGATGACCCGCCGTTAGTGATGGCGTGGGTGTGTACACTTTGATCGTTTGTTATGCTTCCACCCTCAGGAAAATATAAAGAGCTCTTTAGTGTTACATTATTGGCTAAATCGTCATTAAAGTGTAACTGAGACTGTAAAGGGAGTGTGTTGTGTTTAATCTTTTAAGTTCATTTTGTTTGTTAAAGTGCAGATGAAACAACTTTTATTATTAAAATATATATTGTTAAATGTGGAAGATTTTCTGGTGTGTGAAGCATAAAGATGCATTCTCTCTAGTAACCAACAGGGGGTGACTCTTCTGATCTCAGAAAATGTTTTCCTGGTGATTTATAAGGCCTCGATTTTCATAGTTTTACTGATCTCCTACTGATCAGCTAATAAATTATGTTTCAATTAAAAGTCACAGGCAGGAAATGCCAATGTTTGCCACAAAGTCTTTAAAAAGCTACAAAATGTATCTGAGGTTTACACTTTTTTTACTATTAAATAAGCTAATTTCTTATTAGAATTTAGCGCTTTTTTCTTCATTTTTGATATGCATGTACATATATATAACAAAAGTTCTCAAGTGCATTTTTGGTGAATAGTATGGGTTGAAAAGGTTGCTTCCACATCAACACTCAGGTATTCTGACTTTCTAAAAGCAGCCCAGCTAGTTCCCAACCTGGAAATGGATTTTTTTGTAAAATCCACAATGGCATTAAGATTTCATTTTTCAACTTTAAATCAAACAGTAGGTATGGATTTAAATTTTTTAAAGCTGAGAGTTTATCATACTTTTGCCAAAGTGTGTCTTCAAAGTTACACAAACAACAAACTTCACTATATATTGCACACTTGGGGATGTTAAAGGTTATTTTGGCTACAAGAGTGAATGCGTGTATCAAAAGCAAATGTATTTCTGTAAATACTTAAGGGAGGAATTTCCTTGTATGCTTCCAGAAAACTGTTAGAACATTATTTTCCATGCAACATGCTGAAGCTTTTACATTTCCACCACCAAAGGAAGTCTCACATTTGTCTTTACTTTAACCCTTCTAGGTCCGGGCCAACGATGCAGACACCGGCACCAATGGGGAAATAGACTACAGTCTCCATCAGGCATCAGAGACTGTCCAGAGGCTTCTGCGCATTGACCGCTTGACTGGAATCATCTACGTCAAGGGAATGGTAGACCGAGAAGAAGAGACCTTCCTCAAGTTCTACGTAGTTGCCAGAGATCGTGGTCCCAACTCCAAAAGCTCCAAGGTCTTGGTGACCATAAACGTCAAGGACCAAAATGACAACGCTCCAACCATTGAGATCCGTGGCATTGGCTTGGTAACACACAAGAATGGTGTGGCCAACATCTCTGAGGACATGCCCATTGGTACACCAGTTGCATTGGTACAGGTGTCAGACCGTGACGAGGGGGAAAACGCTGTGGTGACATGTGTGGTTGCCGGAGATGTCCCATTTCAACTCCGGCCTGCAAGTGAGTCGGCCAATGATCGTAAGAGGAAATACTTCCTGCAGACAACAACCCTGCTGGATTTTGAGCGTGTTATGGTTTATAGGATTGAAGTTGTTGCGGTGGATTCTGGAAACCCAGCTCTGTCCAGTACCAACTTGCTCAGAGTCCAAGTCATTGACACGAATGACAATACACCAGCCTTTTCTCCAGCACTGCTTGAGGTTGATTTTGCAGAGGGCAACCAGCCAGGAGACAAAGTTCTGGATGTTGTTGCGGCAGATGCGGACAGTGGCATCAATGCAGAACTGGTCTATAGCATCATCGAGCTCTCAGCTAAAAGCATCTTTGAAATTGATGCTGACTCTGGAGAGGTTCGTGTAAAGAACTTTCTGGATCGTGAAGAAACAGAGCGTTATGAGTTCCATGTGGCAGCAGTGGACAAGGGAGTTCCAAGTAAAACTGGCACCGCCACAGTGGTGGTCAATGTTCTTGACCGAAATGACAATGACCCCAAGTTTATGCTGAACAGCTACAGCTTCTCAGTCATTGAAAACATGCCTCCACTCAACCCTGTAGGTGTAGTGACAGTCACTGATGCAGATAAGGGCGAAAATTCACAGGTAAGGCTGTTTGTTGAGCCAGACAACGGCAAGTTTGTAATTCAGAATGGAACAGGAACCATCCTGTCCAGCATCTCATTCGATCGTGAGAAGGAGAGCACCTACAACTTCCGCCTGAAAGCCGTGGATGGTGGTGACCCCCCACGGTCCTCCCTTGTGGAGGTGACGATCAATGTCTTGGATGAGAACGATAATGCTCCCTATGTCACCAAACCAGCTAACTCCTCCTACACATACCTTTCCCCGGCCACCCCTCTGGACACCCGTGTGGAGGTGGTTAAGGCAGAGGACATTGATGATGGGCTTAACGCACAGCTGTATTACACCATCACAGGTGGTAACCCGTATGGCCTGTTCCAGATCTCACCCACCACTGGGGAGATCACACTGGCCCAGGAATTTACTGGCAAGCACAGTGGGCTGCACCGCCTTGTGGTGAAGGTCAGCGACAAAGGAAAACCTCCCCGCCACACCACCGCCCTTGTCCATGTTTTTGTCAACGAGACCAAATCAAATGTCTCCCTGATTGAGGCGCTGGTTGGGCACAGCCTCTACACCCCTCTGGACAGGGACATTGCTGGAGACCCGAACTACGCTCTCGCTCAGCACAGCAACATCTTTTACGGCAGCCTCGCAGGCATTGCTGGCGTTATTGTGGTCATTGTAGTAGTGGTGGTTATCAGACACCGGCTGCAGAAGGACACCAAGAGTGGCTACCAGGCCGGAAAGAAGGAGAGCAAGGACCTGTATGCTGTGAAGCAGGGTCCAAAAAACAGCAAGGGGAAAAAGAGCAAGAAGGGAAAGGCTCCTAAACCCGCCAAGCCTCTGGAGGAGGACGAAGAGGCCAGTCTTCAGAAAGGCCTCAAGTTCAACCTTATCAACGAAAACGTCAATGACAGTCCAAGAATCCACCTACCCCTTAACTACCCACCAGGGAGCCCTGATCTGGGCCGCCACTACCGCTCCAACTCGCCTCTGCCATCCATCCAGCTGCAGCCACAGTCACCCTCGGCCTCCAAGAAACACCAGGCTGTTCAGGACCTCCCCGCCACCAACACCTTCGTGGGCACAGGCGACAACAACTCAACGGGCTCGGACCAATATTCGGATTACAGCTACAAGACCAACCCACCCAAATACAGCAACAAACAGGTAGGAGACTACGCAAACACGGCAATATACCGCAGGGACATCTATTGGACCGACCAGGTGTGGTAGTCATGCCAGGACTCGTTTGGCGCCACCAAAGTTGCACTGACCCCCCCCCCACCACCACCACCACCACCCACCACCCTCACACAGCACAGCACCCACTTCTAACCGGCAGTAATTGTTGTTTTTGTTTTTGGTTCTGTTCACCATTTCTGTTCAGTTCTGTTTTGTTTTCACTTCAATACGGATGCCACAGAGTGCTCAGAATGAAGGATCACGAGGGCTAGACCAAATATGGGCTTACCAATGCATGCACGCCAACCATAAAAAAGGACTCTGTTGTTCCTGCTGTCTATGTTTCCAAATGTTTTGATTTGTTCAGTATTTAATGAAGAGTACCTGTTTATATGAAAGAATAATAATTTATGTAGCTAGAAGAAACACTGAGTTGATTACTGTTGAAATTGGAAATCCCATATGGGTCTATCCTCAGCTTCTTTATGTTTTCCATTTGTTTTTTTTTGTTTTTTTTTTGTTTTTTTACCTTTACATTTTTTTTCATGGCGGGTGAAATGAAGGACATTATGAGCTCTTCCTGTTTTATTACTCTGAAATGTTGTGAATTGGGAGTTCTTTGTGCGGTGACTGAAAAGTTTCACGCTGACATCCTCATTTAGTTTGAAAGTGTTTTGTTTTGGGGGGGTTTTTCTCTCCTCTGGAGAGCTGACTCGAGGCGTAAAGCTGCCTCTTTATGGCCGGATCAGCTTGTTCAAGTGTGACAAAGAGCGACTGTGAATCCCTCGCTTAAGTTTTTTTTCATTTTGTATGCCTCCTTTTTTTATTGTTTCTTGGCTTTTTCGTTGCCAGGAACTAGTTGTGACTGAGCGCCACTTCAGAACATTTCCATCCACTTCGGACCAATTTGAGGTAATTTCATCTTGGTCAGAGGGCCGAGGTAGAAAAAGAAATAGAAGGAAAAAAAAGGAGGAGAGTGGGGTTGTTTAAAAAAATCATGAAGGAAAAGGTACATTAAAGACTAAGAACCTCTACACTTCCTGTCAGGTCAGCTGAAATACGACTTTTAATATTACCGTGTTCCCAATCAGCGGGGCTGAAAAAGGCAATGCTTTGCACAGATTAATAGGAGGTAATTTTCCAGGCGCCTGCTTTCGCCTTCTTTTACCCAGAGTGCCTTGCTTTATAATATTATTTTACAAAAAAAAAAAAAAGACTAAAAAAATTACAAAAGAAAAGAGGGGTTGGGGATGGGTGGTTCTGTGTGGGTGTGATAGGGCCATTAATGGTGTGACTGTGGAATTGAACCTGTGATTGTGAAGAGACAATCTATGTACATACATGTGAATGATATGTTTAATGTTGTTTTTGTTTTGTTTGTTTGGGCTGTACCCCAGTATTTGATTATCCAGCTATCTGTTGGTGTTTGTTTATTAAATTTGGCGTTTGGATATTCAGATGTTTTTCTACCTGCCTGACTTTAATAAAAGTGACCTACAAATTCCAAACACATTCTGTCCATAAATTATTTTTTAATTCATTGTAAAGATGTGGAAGGACAAAAAAATTGTTACGGTAGGAACTAAAAAATAAATAATGGGGGAAAAAAAACTTTCATTTATGAGAAAAAGCTGACACTTTTCTGAAAAAATTACAGTGAGAAGACTACAACGCCAACTCACCAATTTATGTCATACATTAACAAATGTACAACAAAAACAAACCCAAATGTATGTAAGGAAAACTGCAAAATTACCAGGGGTGAAAAGATACACAATAAATCTTTGACATCTGAATATTCATTTGTTACACTGTTGTCCAGCGTTCAATTTTAGTATTTGGATATTTGCTTCCACCACCACCCCAGTTGCCTGATTTTATAGTCAAGGAAAATTACTAGTTTACCAAATTTATATTTAAAAAAATCTTTGCAAATTCATGAGTAAAATATCACAAATTCATTCATAAAATTAAAAAAAAAGCTACAAATTTTCAGAGAATCTTTCAAATGTGTAAGAAAAAGATTCAAATTTACCTGACAATTTATGAGAAGCTGCAAACTACAAGGGAAAAAGTTTATAAGAAAAATGCAAATTCTCTAGTAAGGCCTTAATTTTACAATAAAAGCTGCAACTTTATTAGAAAAAGTTTGACATTAATAAGAAAAGTCACATTTCGGCTAAAACACTGACACAAAAGCAGTTTACTGAGAGACTTGAAAGATTGTACGAAATGTTTGGATAGTCACTCCAGATTACGCTCCAATATTCAGACCCCTAAAACTGGTATTTGGTACAGCTCTACAAGCTTCACATAGGAAATACACATGGATATGGGATATTTATAACTGAAAAGGGGTAAAACCACAGATTTTCTAGATGAAAAAGTCTCGAATTTCTGATAAGAAGTTGATGCTGATGGACTTTTGTAGAGAATATTTGGATATTCTGTGTGTCTGGCTCACAAGTATTTGTAGCTGGGACTGGTAATTGGAACACCCCCTAAAAGTTGCACATTTACAAATAAAATGTGCAATGAAAAAAATTAAGAAGTTACAAATACAAAACATTTTTTTAGCAAAAACCTAAAAATTTACAAGCAATACATGTTTGTGAGATAAAAAGCAAAACTTTTATCATGAAATAGTTGGAAATGTATTTTAAAAATTCTCAATGATGCTGATACATTTTTTTGAGAATATTTGGCTATTCACTCTGGATGGCTAATGAATATTCAGAGAACCAAACTGGTATTTGGGACAGCCCTTTTTTTGTTACTGTGTGTTATGTGTGTGAGTGAACGTCACCTGAACCAAAGACTCTCACATGATCATGTATGAAGCAGAGAACACGCCTCATATCACGCCTGCTCAGTCATGTACTCTTCTTCTAAGGGAAATAAATGTACAGTTTTTCTTTCATTTATTTTGTTTGTGTTTGTTTTTTTTTCAACAGCTGAATCAAATTTTATTTCAATAAACACTGCTTAAATGTCCATGTTGGCGCTCTCTGTGCTTTCATTGGTTCATGAGGTGGGTGGGATTAGAGGTGGGTAGAAACTAGTCAAATTTAGGCCTAGTCCACATGTACAGTACTGTTTCTTACTCCTTTGCTTTTAGAAAAGTTGTGTCCACACAGAGCATTGTTTTAAAAAAGAATCCCTGTCCACATGAAAAAAACAAATGCATTCTGAAGCCTCCATTCCTCAATACAGTTGGTGAGTAACTGTACATTTACTAGTGCATCTCAGTGAATTTGAATATCATGATATAGAATCTAATATTAGAAACTATAATCAAAGTGAAATTTTAAAAAAAGCTTTAAATATTTCCCTGTGCATGTAATAAATACTGAATACACATATGTTTGCCTTTTTAAACTGTATTACGAAACATAACTTTTTAAATAATGTTGTGGTTTACATTTGAGATTGGCAACGTGGCCAAAAACTGATATTACAATATTGCTTTGGATTTTCACAATAACTATATTCTTGGCGGTATTGAAAAATACATTTTTTTGGTATCTTTTTAATTTATAGAGAACAGTTTCACAGCCCAGTTCCCAACAGTGCACATATACTGTGCCAACATCTATCAGACAAGCCAAGTTTACATTGGAAATACGAGGTCATCTGCACGTTGGCAAGATATTGGCTAGATGTCAGCATAAGCCAACGTGCAAATGACCTCTATAAGACGTATTCCCGGTGTAAACTTGCTGATGTTAGCCCCATTGTATGTGTGCTTTTGGGGGCGTTATTTGTCTTCTGTATATTAAGTAAAAAATAAGTATATACAGTGGGGAAAATAAGTATTAAACACGTCAACATTTTTCTCATTAAATATATTTCTGACGGAGCCATTGACCTGAGATTTTCATCAGATATCAGCAACAACCCAAGTAATCCATACATACAAAGAAATCAAGGCAACTGTGTTCACAAAACAAGTTATATTTAACAATGTGAAATTACACAGGGAATAAGTATTGAACACATGAAGAAAAAGCAGTGCAAAAAGGCATAGAAAGCCAAGAAACCAGCTGAAATCCATCAGAATTTAGGAAGCCATCCCATCCCCCATCAGTGAACATTAATTTCAGCTGGTAAAGTCCTGACTGATATCCTTTAAAAAGGTCTGTCAGACCAGAATATCACATTGTCACACCACAAAGAACTCATGGTGGGTAGAAGCAAAGAGTTCTCTCTAGACATTTGCAACCTTATTGTTTGAAAACATAATGATGGCATTGGTTACAGGCACATTTCTAAACTGCTGAATGTTCCAGTGAGCACTGTTGGCGTCATCATTGTTAAGTGGAAAGAATATCATTTTACCATAAACCGGCCACGACCAGGGGCTCCTTGCAAGATTTCTGACAGAGGAATCAAAAGAACTATCAGATGAGTTATTCAAGAGCCAAAGACCACTTGTGGATAGCTCCAGAAAGACCTGGAATTAGCAGGTACTGCTGTTTCAAAGAAAACAAGTAATGCAATCAACCATCATGGGCTCTATGCTCGCTCACCTTGCAAGACTCCATTATTTAAGAAAGAGCATGTTGACGCTCATTTAAAGTTTGCTGCACAACATTTGGGCAAGCCAGTAAAATACTGAGAGAATATAGTCTGGTCAGATGAGACCAAAATTGAACTTTTTGGATGCCACAACACACAGCATGTTTGCAGGAGAAATGGCACTGCACATCAGTCCCAAAACACCATACCAACAGTGAAGTTTGGAGGTCGGAGCATCATGGTGTAGGGGTGTTTTTCAGCACATGCTGCAGGCAGACTTCATGTAATTGGAGGAAAGATGAATGGACAAATGTACAGAGACATCCTTGATAAGAACCTGCTGCCATCTGCCAAGATGCTGAAGAAGAAATGAGGGTGGACATTTCAGCAAGACAGTGATCACAAACACACAGCAAAGAGAACTCCCAACTGGCTCCAGAGAAGGAAAATAAAGCTGCTAGAATGGCCCAGTCAGTCACCTGATCTGAATCCAATTGAAAATCTGGAACAAACTGAAGATCAGAGTTCATAGAAGACACCCACGGAACCTTCAAGATTTGAAGACAGTTTGTGTGGAAGAATGGGCTAAAATCACTCTTGGCCAGTGCCTAATTTCTCCATACAGGAGGAATCTGGAAGCTGTTTAAATCAAATCACCCTTTTACTGTCATTCAACTGTACAACCAATCATGTACAGTAGAACGAGATTGTGCTTTACCTATCTGCTGTGTTAATCACACACACCCCAAGTGTAGAATCAGAAGGCCGCTGCCATGCAAGGCGCCGCCACAAATTTCCCTCCTCCATTCCATTTTTGCTGAGCACCAAGCTGGACGACAGGAAGTTCCACTTTTATATGGTCTTTGGCATGACCCGGCCGGGATTTGAACCCCTGCCTGCCGGGTGTGGGGCGGATGCTCTACCAACTGAGCCACCACTTTGTTATTACCAACAAAGGCTTTTCTACTAAATATTAAATGAATTTCACCAAGCATGTTCAATACTTATCCCCTGTGTCATTCCACTTTATTAAATTAGTAGTGTTGGCATTATCGCATTCATTTTCCATTAACACTTCATCCCTGTTAACGACGACAAATTTCTGATCACGGTTAATGCCAGTTAAAGACAGAAAATGCAATCAGTACCTTTTTTGGCCTTGCGGCACTCCGTATGGCTTAGTTCTGTAGCCGTCAACACTGGTCGCACCATACAGATATTGTGAAGTCAAACAAGCTGGATTACAGTTATGGAAATCCCCAAAATGCTGTCATGGTTAAGTTTACAAGGTTATCCGTCAGAGCTCTCACCTGGATAATTGTCACAGTCTCCTCCAAAACTTCACCTAGATGTCAGTTGTTCTTTAGAAGCAAGCTAGCCATCTAGCAGCTATGTGTAACAGCTACGTGCTTTGTAGCTCACTGACACAGCAGCTGACACAGAAACTCCACCTGTTTTAGCCTCAGCTTTGGATCCAACTGCCAACAGGTGAGTACCATACTACCAGTCTAAAATTCTCAAGCTGTATTTGTAATGTCCGTTTACTACCACGCCCTGTTTTTGTGTCACAGTGGGAACGTTACGGGTGAGATAGTTGTCTGTTTATGTTTACAATTTTTCTGTTAAAAGGGAAATTGTGTCTGTTGTGACACATGAGGTCAATTGTTTTGTGGGAGAAAGAGCAAGCTCCATAAAACATGCGATTAACGCATTATTAATCACGATTAACTCAATATTCCAAAAGATTAATCACGATCAAAAATTTTAACAACACCACTATATTAAGTATAACTTGTTCTGTGAACACAGTTGCCTTGATTTCGTTGTATGTATGGATTACTTGGATTGTTACTGATATCTGGTGAGAATCTGAGGTCAGTGACTCCATCAGAAATATGTTTAATGAGAAAAATGTTGACATGTTCAATACCTGTTCCCCACTGTATATTTCTCCAGTTTATATATATTTTTTAAATTCTGTATGAAATATTACAATAAGATAATATAAACAGCCATATCTTAAGTGAAGTTTTAGATGTTGACGTTGAAGTCTCCCCCACCTTCCCCAGCAGCACACAGATATCGAGCCAACATAGGCCCAATGTACCAAGTTTACATCAGAAAACATCTCATAGAGATTGTTTGCACATTGGCAAAACACCCGCTACGACTACCATAATGCCGACGTCTTGCCAATGTGCAAATGACCTCTATAAGATGTACGTATGTAAACATGCCAACGTTGGCCCGACTTATGTGTGCTATCTGGCTTTTTGACTCTCATTGCACGGAACAATATGGGTTTTTTTGGTCAGATGGCTGAATAAATTTAACCAGAAGCACCCTAACTGAAACAAAACTCTGTACACAGCAATTTAGCACCGGAGTGCGAAAAAATTTTTACGGGCAGACTATCCAGATGGCCGCAGCATTTTTTTTTTTTTTTTTAACATGGCAGCAGTCTGAAACAGCCTTAAAACCAAAATATGTCCACGCAACTTGATTCAGTTTCAGGTACCTCCAACCATGGAGTGGTTACTGTCTTACCATGCCATGTTTGTTTTGGCCTGTAACCACAGAAACACACGTAACTTGAGTCACCGTCTTTGTGGGATGACGACATTACACAGCCAAATTAGAATATTGCAATTTTAACTTTTACTCCAAGATCAAATCTTGTACTGGAATTTTTGTGAACAATACAATATGGCACACCCCTGTTACACTATATACAGTGTTGTGTCTGAAATGAACGAGCCATGAGCCGTCTTACACCGAACAATGAACACTTTATTATTTACACATTTAACTATACACAAGATGGTGGCGCCGCCCAGCGTCATCCATTCTTTCCGTCCGATGTCGGCTACAGCGAGCCCTAGTGTCCCCCCGCCCATTTCACACACTACATTTACCTCCCCTCCCCCTTGAAATAAACAGAAACTAGAGGCACCCAATGCCCGATTGAGCACCTGGGTAGACTGCCAGGGTGCCCGGTTGATGGAGTGGGTTATTCTGCCACTTTCTTGTCCAGTCACACCCAAACTAATCAAAATCCACTAAAAAGTCCTTCAGGTGTCAAGATCTCCGCTGGACTCTGGTCGAGCACCATATGGGCTGCAGCACTGCCACCAACCCCAGCAAATGCTCCTGGGGGTTTGCGGGTCCTGCGTCGGCAAAGTTCCAACCTGGATCCATCACGTCCATGGCCGTCCTCTGATCCGGGGCTAGAGCCGATGGAGATTTTCAAAGGCGGCTGGCATGCCACAGTGATCCATCAGAGAGGCAGAATGCGGCTGGGCACAGCTGTGCTGTGATCTGCAACAGTGTTGTCCAGAACAACTGCAGCTTGTGGGTGCGGTTAGGGCGCCTGATTCTGACCCAGTCCAACACTGTGAGTCCGGGCTGCCTCACCCGTCATTTCCTGTCGAACCTTAGTTTCATCTGATGTTGCTACCCGACCACCCTCCCCCTCGGTGATGGCCACTCTGCTGGAATGGCTCCCGCCGGGGGGTGTAGGCAGTCCAGGGGAAGGCACATTTCGCGTCCCAGAATCAATACTGCCGGTGAGCAGCCCATTGTGGTGTGAGGTGTTGCTCTATAGTGCAGTAGGGTATTCTGTAGTGCAGCTGAGAACTGGGGGTCTCCAGGGGGTCTCGGTCACCGTTCAGGTTGGCTTTAGGTGTGGCTCAGGACAAGAGGTCCACCACTACATTCTCTCTGCCTGGCATAAACTGGGTGGTGAAGTTATATGCTCGCAGTCTTCCAGTCCACCTGTAGATGGGCAGAGGTTTGTGTCCCAACCCGGACGTTTCCACCAATACTGTGAGGGCTCTGTCATCCATTCGTAGCGTGAAATATCGTCCATACAGGTACATGTGCCAACGTTTGCATGCCCAGACGCACACCAGCGCTTCCCTCTCCCCCACTGAATACTTCTGTTCGGCCAATGTGAGTGACCTCGATGTGAACGCCGCTGTGCGTTCCATTCCACCTTGAAGCTGTGACATAACGGCCCCTATGGCAGAGCTGGACACGTCACACATCACAAAGGTAGGGCTTTGTAGGTCAAAGTGGGCCAGCACAGGTGTGGAGGTGAGCTCTGACTTCAGTCACTCGATGGCAGCTGAGCATTCTGGTGTGCATCCTGTTTCAGGAGGGTGCACAGCAGTTCTATTGTTTCGGAGTAGCAAGGGATAAAATGTCCGTAGAAATTTGCCATGCCCAGAAAAGACGAGATTTGTGCGGGGGTTGTAGGCTCGGGTAGCTATAGGACCACTTCTACGTTCGGATGCAGGGGGCTCAGGCTTTCAGCGGTCAGTCTAAACCCCACAAACTCAATGGTTTCCGCCGCAAATATGCACTTCTCTTCGTTGAGTGTGATCAGAATCAGAATCAGAATCAGGTTTATTGCCATTGTTCATGTAGTACACAAACTAGGAATTTGTCTCGGTACAATGCTGCAACATTAAACATGATAAGATAAGAGAAATAAACTATACATGTAATAAAGTGTAGGATAAGATTAAGTGATACTGGTCAACAGTTAAAATATATATTAGCCAGCAGCAGATACTGTGGAGAACTATATAGTGCAGTCGGTAATGCAGGAAGAAAACAGTGATGATTGACATGAGTCTGGTTGAGCTGCTGTACATGGTGCACGAGAGTCACTTAGTGTTCAGCAGTCTAATGGCAGAGGGGAAGAAGCTGTTCATGTGACGGGAGGTTTTAGTCTGGATGGACCGAAGTCTTCTACCAGAGGGGAGGGGGGCAAACAGTACGTGACCAGGGTGTGAGGGATCGGCTATGATCCGGCCAGCACGCCTCCGGGTCCTGGAGATGTACAGATCCTGGAGAGATGGGAGCTTGCAGCCGATCACCTTCTCAGCAGTGCGCACGACGCGCTGCAGCCTTAGTCTGTCCCTGGCAGTGGCTCCTGCGTACCACACGGTTATGGAGGTGGTGAGGATGGACTCGATGATGGCTGTGTAGAACTGCACTAACATCTTGGTGGGTAGCTTGAGCTTCCTCAGCTGCCGCAGGAAGAACATCCTCTGCTGGGCTTTTTTGATGAGTGAGCTGATGGTCAGCTCCCATTTGAGGTCCCTGGTGATGGTAGTGCCTAGGAAGCGGAAGGAATCAGCAGTGGTGATGGGAGAGCCTGAGAGGGTGAGGGGGGGCAGAGGAGTAGTGACTTTCCTGAAGTCTACAATCATCTCCACTGTCTTCAGAGCGTTCAGCTGCAGGTTGTTATTGCTGCACCAGGACGCCAGCTGGGCCACCTCTCTCCTGTAGGCGGACTCGTCGCCGTTGGAGATGAGCCCGATGAGGGTAGTGTCGTCCGCAAACTTGATCAACTTGACAGACTGGTGGCTGGAGGTGCAGGAGTTGGTGTAAAGGGAGAAGAGTAGGGGGGAAAGTACACAGCCCTGGGGTGATCCGGTGCTGATGCTAGTATAGTCTGAGACAGTCTTTCCCAGCCGCACATGCTACCTCCGGTCCGTCAGGAAGTCGATGATCCACCTGCAGAGGGAGTCAGGCACGTTGAGCAGGGACAGCTTGTCCCGGAGCAGAGCGGGGCGGATGGTGTTGAATGCGGAGCTGAAGTCCACAAACAGGATCCTGGCGTAGGTTCCCGGGGAGTCCAGGTGCTGCAGGATGGAGTGGAGGGCCAGGTTGACTGCATCGTCTACAGACCTGTTGGCTCGGTAGGCAAACTGCAGCGGGTCCAGGAGAGGGGTGGTGATGGACTTGAGGTGGGACAGGACCAGGCGCTCAAAGGACTTCATGACTACAGAGGTGAGCGCTACAGGTCTGTAGTCATTAAGTCCAGTGATCCGTGGCTTCTTGGGGACAGGGATGATGGTGGAGGATTTGAGGCAGGATGGCACGTGGCATAACTTAAGGGAGGTGTTAAAAATGTCTGTGAATACAGGAGCCATTTTTGGCTCCTGATGCTATGGCTTGTCAGTACCTCCATGACCTTCTGAAGGCAGGCATTGTGGGCAGCCAGTGACACGCTATGCGCCACAGTGTCATCCAAGTACACAACTACTCCCTTGAGGCCGGCAAGGATGATGGCCATAATTTTCTGAAAGCAGCTCAGGGCAAAGCTAAGGCCAAAGGGCATGCGAGTGTACTTGAAAGCGCTGTCAGGTTTCGGTTGCCCTGGTGGAGTGGTACCTGTAGATAGCCTTAACGAAGGTCCAGCTTGGAGAAAATTTTTCAACCGCTGAAGGTTGCTGTTAGCTCCTCCATCGTGAGCAGGGGATATTTATCCAGGACGATTGCCTTGTTAACCATCCGGAGGTCAATACACGGTTGTATGCCGCCTGACTTTTTCTTTGCCACGACGATGGTCGAACTCCATGGGGATGCGTCAACCCTCTCGATGATGCCGACATCCAGAAGTTTCTTAAGCTCCACCATAACGTCCCGTAGGACAAGGGGCAGTCAGCAGAGTGGTTGAATTCTGGGTGTCACTTCTGGGTTAATGAGAAGTTGGTCGTTAAAGGCAGTGATGCATCCTCGTTTTGTAAAGAGCGCTGGCCAGCGGCCCTGCCAGGATGACAAGGCCGTTAAGACAACAGAGCCATTGGGTCTGTGATGGAAAACTCCAACTCACTAAACAGGTCGATTCCCAGCATGTTGGCCCCTTGGCACATCACCTGAAATGTGAATGATGGGATTGTTTTTGGGCTGCAGGTCACTGAAAAGTCAATTATTCTTACCATGCCGATCTTGACATGTCCATACACGAACAGATCATCCGCCTTCGCTGTAATGATCTTTTTGGGGAAGAGTTTTCTGACTGTGGCTATGTCCAGTAGTGTCCGTGAAGCACCTGAGTCCAATAAAAGTGGCACGTCAATGCCGTCCAGCTGGATGTTGTCTCACTTGAGCCGCCAATTCCTAGCGCTCACTGTGCAGACCATGGCTGGGTCCGGTGAGTGGACTTTGTTTTTCACGGGGCTCGAGCAGCAGACCTTGGCAAAGTGGTTAGCTTGTTTGCAGTGGTGACATCTCTTCCCTCTGTCAGAGCAAGTGGGCGAGCGGGCTCAGTGTTTGGATGAGCCGCAGTCAGTACACAATGGCCACTCACTCGCTTGGTCCGTATTCTGCTCGGCCTCTTCATGTTGCCCCGTGGTTGTATGTGCTTGGGGCGGCTAATGGTGTTGCTAACAGCCTGCAACCACAGGGTCGGTTGAGGAGTCTGTCAGCTAGGTGTCGTTAGCTGTTCTGCTAGCTGGGTGGCTGCCTCCATCTGTCTTGCCATTCTCACTACTTGGCTTAGATTGAGATTGTTCTTTGTTAGCATTAGTTCTTCTGTCAGCCACTTGTAGTTCGTGCCATCTGCTAGCTTATCACAAATTAGCTCATCTTCTAAAGGCCCGAAGGTGCACATGCTCGCTAAGACTCGGAGCTCCGTGTGTGCATTGGGTTGACTCACCCACATGCTGTGTGCGGCGGAAGAAAGCCATTCTTCGGGCTGTAATGTTTCTCATGTTGTTGTAGCATTTCTCTATCAGAGACACGCAGTCGCCGAATGAGTCCGCTTGGCCCAGAGTGCAGAACATGTGCCGCCCTTCCTCGCCTAGACTGAGAAACAGCACGCTTCTCAGCGTCTTGCCGTCAGCATCACTCAGGCCAGCCACGTCGACATATTCCTTAAACATGTCGAACCAGTGGTGCCACGGGATCAGTGGTACCCCCGGTGAGGTGAGGAAAGGTTTTACTGGCTCCATGAATGACGGTTTTATCCTCATCGCCATTTGTTGTGTCTGAAATGAGTGAGCTGTGAGCCGTCTTACACCGAACAATTAATACTTTATTATTTACACATGATGGTGGCGCCGCCCAGCGTCATCTGTCCTTTCCATCTGACGTTGTCTGCGGCAAGCCCCAGTGTCCAACCCCTCCTTTCACACACTACATACAGCATTTTTGTCGAAAGGAGTTTTCAGTTTAGGAGATGGGAAAAAGCTAATTACAAAAAGTAGAGAAAGGGCACATTTACTGAGCAAATTTATGAAACTCTGGGAAAAGAGTTGCAAATTTACAAGGTCAGGACAAAGTCACAAATTTGGAGGAAAAGTACTAATTAAGAGTAAGAGTATGGGAGAAAAGTTCCAAATTTATGAGCAAATTTATTGCGATATCAAATTGACCATCTGACATTTCAAGCCAAAACTTCCGGTTAGCCAGCCCACACATGAATGTCGTCGCTGGGGTCAGTGGAAATCTTCACTCTGGATGGAGTTTTTCCCAGTTTCTTTTTGGTGCCCAAAAGGTTTGTTTGTGTGTGGATAAAAGGACACATGTATATTAAAAGCTGTGGGTTTAAAAATAGTTATGTACATGTGAACAGGCTTTACTCAAGTACATGTACTCAAGTCACCAGATATTTTTAATTATATTTTACGTATATGTAGCACATCTTTCCTTCCTTCTTTCTGGTCTGATAATGTATATTTTTTGGAAAAAAGTTACAAATAAAAGTCACAGATTTATAAGAGAAGGGGAAAAAATGCTAATTTGAACAAGGAAAAAACAGGAACCCCCCCCCCCCCCACACACACACACACACTTCTTGTAAGACTGATGCTGATACAGTCTACTGAGGAAGAAGATAACAATATTAGGAAACCAAAACTGGTATTTCGGGTAGCCAGATGAGACAAAAGTCATATTTTTTTGAGAAAAGAGGTTACTTGAATTTACCAAAAAAAGTAAATTTGTGAGCAAAAAGTTGCACATTTAAAGGTATCATATCTACGAAATGAAAAAAAATGATAAACCTGCTCACAGTACTCAAGTTTTTCGTAGGTCTTTACTGACTGTAATTCAAGTTTTTGGTGACTTCTCTTACTTCTACTTAAATAACCAATATCATAAGGGAATTCTACATGTACTTGAGTTCGATTTCTGGAAGCTCTACCCACCTCTGGCAGGGATGAAAATGCTGCCATCACCATGCTCATCTCCATTCTTTTTGTGACTGAACTTTGAATGAGTGTTAAATATTTTGGGGTAAAATTAAGTTTTAATATTGTATCATTGATCGTTTGAAATGGGGGGGGGGGGGTCTTAAACCTGCAGTTCAATCTGCGGCCTTGCATTTCTTTGAGGTTCAGAGTTGGTTAGAGAGTAAATGGCGCTGCTCAAAAAACAATTTTTTCCTCAGATTGTGGGACTAGGAACTGTTGTATCTCAAATTTACTTCTCAGCCCTGAAGTCGCAAAACTCGGAGAGAAAAAAATATGGCCAATAGCAGCGTAAATATATAGTCACTTGAAAAAAAAAAATCATAAAAACACAGAAGCGTACCAGATATTTTTCTGGAGAGGATGTGACTAGGGCTGGGAATGGTCCCTAATTTCCAGAATCGATTCAATTCCGATTCTTGAGATTCTGAATCGATTCAATTCCAATTCGATTCAATCCGATCCAATCCCAATTCGATCTGGGAAATTACCATTTTAATAGCCATTTCACTGGCCAGGAAAATAATTTTCCGAGACCTAATACTGCAAATTGTACAAGAACACTCTAACTTTGTTAATACATAAATTATCACATAAAGAACTGAACCAAAATCAGTTACAATAATACACTTTTTATTATTTAACTTGTGATTTCATAAAGTGCTCACAAGTGCTTTTAGCGCAAAGGGTGTGTAGTGTCAAGTTAACAACCCAGAGTCAGTAAACAAATTCGATGCATGAAGCATGTATACACTGTATTTCAGTCCCTCCAGGATTTCGTTGGCTGTTTTTGTGATTGTTGTGGCCCAAAAAGCCTGAATTTGAGTTTTTTTGCACTGAAAGTTGTGTGAGGAAGTACAGATTTTAAAGTAGTTGCTTTTTCCATAGTTTACAGTGATGCTATTCTATGTAACGCCACAAGAAAACCACAAGATTGCCAAAAATTTCCTTTTAGTGGTTTATGTAGAATTAAATGCTCAGTAAAGTTGTCAAAAAATGACCAACATGGTATTCTTGCTGAGAACTTAAGTTTAAAAAAGAAATAAAAGAATTAGTCATTACATCAACTAAATTGCATTGAATGCATGGTAGAGTTTGGAGAAAATTATGGCAGCACCTTCTTGAATCTTGAGTTTGAAAACTAAGACCCTGAAAAAATTGAGAAGCAGGGACGGCTCCTCCACTGACGACCTCTTCCCTTCAGAACGTCTCAGTGCAGGATGGACCTTGGAGTGGAAACCCAGTCTTCACAGATCTGAAGGGGATATGAAAAGGAGAATAAATTTGAAAGTAAAATTAATCGTATTTTTAAATCCCCACACCACAGTAGGGTTTAATAATTTAGTTTCTTTTATTTTTTGTTATTTAGATTTTAATTACAAATTAACTCAGTTTTTGAAAAGGGTTTCATTTCCTAGGAAGATTTGTTCAATTCAGTTTAGTTCTACTGAGTAAAAATGGCTTGTACTGCAGCCTTTATTAATTCTGCCATTTTCATTTTATTGTGACTTATCTTCAAATCTCTCACTTAAGTGCTAGAAGTCCATAATCTCATAAAATATACCTTTATTCTGCATTTATTCACAGCACTTAACCAACAGTTAACAACTGTATCCATAGTTTGTAAACGAAAGCACCATCATGCCGGATAAATTATTAATTTACGACACAAATGTTAAAACAAACAAATGATATTTTACTTAAAATTTCAGCAGCTCCAAGTCTCCCTTTCTGTTCACAAGTTTCAGCCAGTCTCCGTGCGTTTTTAGTTTCAAGTGTTTATCAATAGTCGATTTTATGTTCCAACACTGCACTGCACACAGTACAAAACCGTTTATCCTGCTTTATGAAAAATATTAGGAAACTGTTGAGGACAGTCTTTACGGTGACTTTTGTTGATAAATTAAGAGACACACACATCAAGTTCGCTCATGTAAACATGGAAGTGCGCTGCAGGGAACTCTTGCCGGATGAGAACCATTTTAACACCACGGAAGAAGAACTAGCATATCCGTTAGCTTGTTAGCTGTTAGCTCCGTTAGTGCTCCAGGTGTTCTTCCCCGCTGTTCCCGGTTAACTGACTCGGTTTCAACCCAATCAGACTCAGCAGACGTAAAAGCATTATATTAACCCTTATTGTGGCAAGGTTTCAGGGAACAGATAGCGCCCCCACTGCCACAGGCGCAGCGCTGCGCCTGTCATGTGATGTTATATGACGTGGCCAAAAACTCCCCACTTGATTTAAGTTGTACAAAGGATTCCACCTCACAAGGTGGCAGACATGTATAACTTACTACTCTTGCCTTGGAGGACTCATGGCGGACATAGAAGCATCCTTCTGGACACCAGAGAAGAAGAAATTTTTAGACAAACAAATGTGGACGTTACCGATTGCTGTGGATGTACTCGATCGCAGACAGAGAAGCCATTTGCTCCCAAATTTGAAACTATGATTTTAAAAAGAGATTATTTAGCTTATGAAGGGAAATGTTTACATTTTGTTATAACAGAGGGTGGGCAAAGCTGGTTGATGTTCACCTGCTGCTGCCCCCAGCACCATGTGACTAGACAACAATCGCACCGGTTCCATGTCACATAAGATAAATTGTGGAGGAATAAAAGCAAAACTGAGGTGGGATAATCCTTAGAGTTTTTGGATATGGGAGAGAAAGTGCAAATGACTGACAGAAGGCAAAATAACGACCAGGATGGACGAAAAAGGACAAAGTGAAAGCCACCTGGCCAACGGTAAGTCTGACGATTTTCTTTGTTTGTTGACATTCCACTAATGTTCTGGTTCATATACTTTGAAAAGAAGATAACAATAAAAAACAAAACAAAACCAGTGACAAGAAAACAAAACCATCCTTTGTGTAAATATGTTCAAAAGTCAAATAATTCGTAATTTGTTATGGCTGTGTCGCATTATGCAAATTAGAAGGGCAACTTTACTCCTATCTCAAACTTTGGATCATATTCTACATCTTTCTAATGGACAGTAAACCAATATCTCTTACCACTTTCAAGTTATAGCCTTGGAAATCTCTGACTTCTGAACTGAATATTTTCTTGAAAAAAATCTTGACCACTAGGGGCTTATGGCACAGCGGAGCGCGTGTGGCAGTCACTGGGTTAAAAGATCGATCCGCAGATTCTGTGGATCGATATCGGCTCAGTCAAACATGGATTGATCCAGATCGTTGCATCGATTTTTTGAACCCACCCCTAGATGTGACAGTTTTTGAAAACAAAATGGACGTGCAATGCCACCTAAAAATCATCACGGCTCATGAGAAAGTCAAACATCCTTTTAAATGAAGACCTTGATAATATTCTAGCCTCGCTAATCTAGTTCACCGACTAATATGATGGAATCTTCTCCAGTTTCAACTTAAAGTGTGGTTACCGATGTGTCCAGAGCTGCAGAAAACACCTTAGAGGCTGAGTAGCATGTTTGCTAACTACCAGTGTGTGCTAACAACGCAGACGTCATCATGCAACAAGTTGGAGACGCGTCACGTTAAGTTGTAGAAGTAGCAGTGTGAAACCAAACCTAACCAGACCAAACGCTGATGATGGAACAAAAATATGAACCTTGGTGTGGACTTTGGGCTGTGAAAATGCCCTTAAATATTTTTGGCTCCACACAGAATTTTTTTAGGGTAAACTTTAAATAAAAAAATATTTACATAACAAAGGTTTAAGGCTCTGAACCACCTGTTGGCTGAAGTTTATATAAAATACTGCAGAAACACGAACAAACTGGCAGGTAAACAAAGTTTTTGTAGGTCGGCTGCTGTTTGTTCTGGTCAATTATTAAACTAATGCACACACGGCAGGACATTTTTTGGAGCTGTGGTTCCCAGGAATTAATTTCTGCCTCAGGCTGGTTTTATCTGAAACATTTTACTGTGAAAGCCAGAAGTAAAAATGTAGAAAAAGTCTTTCAACTACAAACCATATGATCAGTTATTATATTTTTTTACTTGTGTGCTTGTTTCTCTCCTAAAGTGAAGTGCTAAACCTTGTTCATTTTTGTGAAAAAAAAATAAATACATTTTTAAATAATTATTTTAAACAAAAGTCACTAAATTTACCATAAGACACATGCAGACTTGATGATAAAGCTGTGGCATTGTAACTAGAAAAAGATGTAAATGTACAATGAAAGTCTCTAATTTACCACAAGCAAGCCTCAAATTACAGCAAAACATTTGACTCCATGTGAGCAAACACACATGGGACCCATAAGACAACCCAGTTTAACCTATAGCGGAACCCACATGGACATGCTGGCTGGGAAAATGCATCAAACTTACAAAAACCATTTTAAAAATCAAAAGACAAGATTACACACATGAGCAGCAGCAGTTTAATGGAAGCAAGGTGTTATGAGATGATGAAGATGATCCAGACATGTCTTCTCTCCGTGACACGAACACGAGAACCACCGTGTTCCTGTGAGAACGCCGCTGCCGCCCACCTGTTGGCATGTAACCTGTGCGCACTCACTAAACACACACACACGCACTTGATAAATACACACACACACACACACAGACTTCGCTGGACTTTGAACACGCAGCACAAAGACGGTCGAGATCAAAACCACCCATGAGCAGGTGCCCAACCTGCCAGGGGGGGTCACAGGTCAAACAAATATCACTTTGACAGGAGCTATTAACAATGACGCAGACGAGGAGAAGGAGGAGGAGTGGTGAAGAAGGAGGTCGTCAGTTAATAACAGGAGTCCCCCCTTCCTTTAACACATTAACAGTCTGCCGGCATCCCTTCCTGCTTTTACGCTGACCAGCTCAGCTGTTTCTATAGTAACAAAGTGACCTGTGTGTGTGTGTGTGTGTGTGTGTGTGTGCTGACTCATGGTACTGACCAACACAGTCCCACTTCCCCCCTTATGGAGAGCTGCTCTTTGAATGAGGAGAGACAATGTGATTTGGTTTATTTCAGCTCAATTTGGCTTTGACCAAAAAAAAAAAGAAAAAAAAAAAGCCTGATCTTGGAAGTGTGCAGAGAGGTCATATCTCCACCAGGATTTAGTAAGGGTTTCATTTGGATCCGCACCATATTCACACTCTTGATACCAACCTCCTTTATAAAACTGAATTTATTTATCCAGGTTTCATGCATAAATCTTAGACGTACTTATGACAAAAAATGTTGGAGAGAGTTCATACCTCCACCAAGACTTAAGTGTTAAACCAGGATTTTTGTTTGGATCAACATTATGCCGTACCACTCATATGACAAATAAATTCAGGGCTGTACGTTAACTTTTTTTGCTCATAGCACTGGTGCTACAGAGGTTCATAGTCATATAGCACAAGACAAAAACTGAAGCAAAATAAAAATGTCTGTTATGTCTCTAAAAATTGACTGCAAGGATAAGGACCTGTACTTATATAGCTGCACGGTGCACGGTGGCGCAGTGGTTTAGCACTGTGGCAGCACAGTTTTACCCTCGGCCGGGGGACCGTGGGGATCATGAGATCGTGGGTTCGATCCCAGCCCCCGACCAACAGTGAGCTGTGTGGAGTTTGCATGTTCTCCCCGTGTTGCGTGGGTTTACTCCGGGATTTCTCCGGTTTCCTCTCGCACACCAAAAACATGTAGGTTTAGGGCGCTCGCGCACGCAGCGACCAGCAGCTGGTGGCTTGTCACCAAACTGCAAACCAAGTCTACCTACGGGTACAAATAAGTAACAAAAAAAAAATATATAGTGCTTTTCTAGTACTAAACTTATATTCTAAGGGCCTATTAGAGACTGACACCTAGAATCACCAATTTACCTAACATGCATGCCTTTGGATTGTGAAAGGAAACCAGCACACGAATAACATGCAAACAAGTCCACACAGAAAGGTCCCCACCCCTGCCAGCCTTGAGATTTGAACCTGGCACCTTCTAGCTGTTAGGCAACAGTACCAACCCCTGTACCACCACGGTGCCCTGTACCACTGTGCAAGTAGTGCAGTTTAATCATTAAAATATGACATTTCAATTTACAATTAAAAAGAACTTGTTAAGATCTAAAAATTATTTAAAATTTACATACATTTCCACGTCAGTCCTAAACACACTCACCACACCATGCAAACCAGTGGGCCAGTTTTGGCCCACGGGCTGCATGTTTGACAGCTCTAGACTAGCCTGCGTCACCCTAAGGAGCATCCTCTTTCTCCGTTGCACTCCTCCTCCAGACACCCTCGCAAAATGAACCCACTGTGGACCCAGGAGAAGTCGGCAGAAACCAAAAAAAAAATGTTTCTTTTATAAGAGCATTTTTCCCTCAGAGCCCAGAGCAGCGGAGAAGAGACCAGCCTGTCCTGTTGGCGAGGAGTAATCTACGCATCCTGGTTCACCTCGCATATCCTCTGCTCCTCTCCCCCCCCGTGACAGCCCCCTCTGAAATAAAACGTATCCCGCTCTGTGGCGCTAAATGTGACACTCAAAAGTGTAGTCTGCACACACACACACACACACGTTGTCTGTTCTTGTAAATATGAAAGCTATTCAGTGCCGATATGAAAAAAAATGTTGGGTGCATTTTGCAGTCCTCTCTGTTGTAACGGAGGACAAAGAGCAGCAACCACTGAGCTCTATAGGTTGGGGTATTCCATCACTGATCTGTGCCGAGTTCACACCTGGCGACAAAATTAAAAGACTCATAAAAGTGCCAGTGACTGTGCCACCAGCTTCCAGGCTGACCGGTGTGATCAGCAATGTGAGGACATGAGACCCAGGAGAAATGCGTTGTTTTCTGCGGCAGATTGCCGAGGTGTGAATTCATGATAATGGAACTCGGCGACTGCAGCTCGCCAACTGTAGTTTGAAAGCAGCTATATACCCAAACAAGTCTGTTTCTCATAGCACTGGTGCTACGTTAGTTCATTCATTCTTTGCACAGACCAATTTTCATGTTGCATGTGAGACATACGTATATGTTGCACTGTACAGCCCTGAAATTACGAAGGCTTTAAAAAATCCTGAATCCACCTGTTTATTAGAACCTTATTTTTTAAATTTGTATTCACATAAGCTACTGGTTCCGGAACCGGAGCTGTGTGTTGAGGTGAGGCCGACTATATCTAGCCGGTATCGCTCAATCTCGTACACCAGCTCAGGCTCCTTCCCCACCAGAGAGGTGACATTCCACGTACCAAAAGCCAGTTTAGAAAGCTTGGGATCAGTCCGCCAAGGTCTCCGCCTTTGACTGCCACCTAATCCACATAGCACCGGACTTCCATGATCCCTCCTGCAGGTAGTGAACCTACTGGAGGGCGGACCCATGTAACTCCTTCGGGCTGAGCCCGGCCGGGTCCCATGGGTGGAAACCCGGCCACCAGACGCTAGCCTTCGAGCCCCTCCCCCAGGCCTGGCTCCAGGGTGGGGCCCCGGTAACCCCATACCGGGCGGGGTACACTGAATCCTTGATATACAATTCATGAGAGTCTGTTGGATCGTTCTTAGTCTGGCCCTTCACCCAGGACCAGTTTGTCTTGGGAGACCCTATCAGAGGCAAATTGCCCCGGACAACATAGCTCCTGGGATCACTGGGGCACGCAAACCCCCCCACCACGATAAGGTGACGATCCATGAGGGGGCACATAAGCTACATATATGATTAATAATGAGCCAAAGATGCATAAAAAAATTGTGCTGTCAGTTGATTATAAAGTTTTAAATCATGATTAATCACATGATGTCCATTGTTAACTCTTGATTAATCACACTTTAGTCGCTCATTTTCAGTCTGCTATAATGTAAATGTAAAGCTGAATTTACCATTCAAAACGGCCTTTTCTTAGTCTGTCTGGGCTCATGGATGCTTTTTTCCCAGGTTGCTGTCTGTGGCGTCCTGCATTGCGTCCTGATTCCCCGAACTGTGCGTGGGCGGAGGGCCTAAAAGACAAATGTTCACAAAAATTGGGGTTTGCCTCTGACATTAGCTATATTAAGGAACATTTAGCGACAGTCAGCAACATTTGCACCAATGAAAGTGTTTGTGAAAGACAGTTGGTGAACATTAGCAACTGTTAGCAAATGTTAGTGACAATGTTTGCAGCGATTAGCAACTATTTGCCACTCTTTTGGGAATGTTTTGTGATCTTTTGCCAAACAAATCGAATATTGGACCCAACCCTATAAAAAGGGTGAGCAAATTCTCCCCAGCATTCATTCATTTCTCCTGACCCCAAAGGTGTTCGTTAAGGTTTTTAAACAGTTGCCAGTGTTCACTGCCTGGCGAACCAAAAAGAACTTTAGCAACACGTGTTGCAACCATTTGCAAACGCTTACAATTGTTTTGCAAAAATCTGCAACTGTTTGCGGAAAACTACATTTGAACGTGTTCACAATAGAATGAGTCAAGGAAAGTTAGCACAAAGAGCTATCAGAGGACCGACCCTCAACTGTAGCTTCACTACGTGTGGTAGCTGTGTGATCTAGGGTCTTAGAAACGGCGTTAGGGAAGGCAGGACACAATGTGTGTAATGACTACGCATTTGAGGGAGAAAGCGTGAGATTTACACAATGTCCTGTTGTGGACCAACGTGTCAGTTACACACATGACCATGATATCACCTTGGAATATGCTAGCAAAAAAATGCCAAAGGAACTACGGCCAGATAGTTCCTGGTACTTAGAAATTTTTCGTTGAGAGAATATGGCTTACAGTTCATGCTTCTCATTCATTTTATAGCGCTTTGCAGTGCATTCTGTAACAGATGCATCACGGTTCCAGTGAGGGAGCTTTGACTCTCCAAAAAGTTGATGCAAGTCAACTTTATCCACAAGTGGATCTGTGGATTTTATCATTTCACTACGACCCAGCCAGCACATCCATGGGGGCCCCACCAAAGGTTGGATCTGGGCTGTCTTATGGGTCCCATGTGAGTGTGTCCACAGCTTCCATGTTGGCTCCATCTGTGTTTGCCCACATGGACTTTACCTATTTTCAACTTATTTTCTCATAAATTTGCTATTTGTGGGGAGCGTGAAATAACGAAGCTGAATTGGTTCTTAATTCAGGTTTTATTCAAGCACTTCATCCCCAGCCTTCTCTCAGGAACAAAAGAGGAAGAGCTGCATCAGCCCTTCACATTTATACCTCTCACACAAAGGAAGAATCACATATCCCTGTCAAAACCCCCTATTGACATTAACTCCCCCTCCAGTCTCTCAGTCCTCCACCTGTCTCCCAGGAGGCCGGGAAGTCCTTTCAGTCCCTTGTCGCCGTACCTCCGTCCTCTTGTTGTTAACCGCAGGTGGTCCAGACATATTGTTCCATTCAGGACGTGAAGTCAATCCACACATGCAATCTCCAGCATCCCCTTAATGCTTATGCATATGTAGGCAAAAATACATGGGCTACACTATTTGCTTTTAAATTTCTGACATTTACCTAATTTGATAAATTTTTCTTAAAAATTTGAAACTCTCATTTTGTTTTTACTTTTTTCTTATAATTCTGGAACCGTCTCTTTAATTTGCTACCTTTTTACTGTAGTCTTACGACTTTTTCTCATAAATTTGTGACTTTTTCTTGTAATTTTTCCTATGGCGCCAGTGTCACTGAAGCCTGCTCACCCATTTAAAACCCATGTGGTGCCCAGTGGGTTTAAAGGGCGTAAACATATTACCTGCACCACAGGTAAAGTCTATGTGGGCAAACACAGTGGGGCCAACATGGACAATGCGGACACACCCACATGGGGCCCATAAGGCAATTTAATCTAGGTGGGGCCCACATGGACATGCTGGCTGGGTAACACCACAGGTTCAGTGTCTTCAGGGTTTGCCACCTTTTTTGTGTGATACATGTTATGTATGAAGAAAGGAGTCAGAGTCTCGTCTCATGCAGGGAACCACCAACCACCAACCACACCTTTATTATAGAACACAGAATTTGTGGAGTGTGTGAATAAAGAGGCGGATTCATGGACAGACGATTTATTACACACTCACATCTCACAAGCACAGAAAAGACTGAATCATTACAGCAAGCTCTCCTCTTTTACCAAACTCACTCTTCACACGTTTCATGGCATTTCCCATCACACAGCATGACATTTACATTACACTGCATTCAACCCCCTATGTCCTTGACTCCTTCCTGCAATATCGCCAGGAACCCCCTGGGCATTGTTCTCCCATGCTTATTCACTGTCTGTCTGAGGTGCTAAATAATCTGACTTCCCCAAGGTCCTATAAACTATTTATACAGTGGGCCGTGCCTGCCTGATGTCATGCCAGGGGCGGGTACGGCAGCACACACACATACTACACTCACTACGCCACAATACAATCAAAAGTTTTCCATTTGCAAAAACAAGAAATTAATCTTTGGTTCAAACTTTCTTTCCTCACATTAACAGATGTCTCATTTTCACGGAGGTTTGAGCCAAAAAAAATAACCTGCATGAAAGACTATTTTTCTTTTCAGGTGTGGAATAAATAGAGAATAATGACTCTCTTTGAAGTGGAGCAGCTACTGCAGTTCAGCTTTCAGCACTCACCAAATTATACAAATTCAGGAAGTAGACAGCCCTGATCATGCTAAGCTTTACTTTCTCCATTAAACACGTTTTTAATCAATACCGCATGTCCCTCAGCTCTGACTGACAGGACTTCCTCCGTGTCAGCGGTCCGACTGTCAAGACGAGAAGGTTTAATGGCGGTAATTTGGCGGGTAGCGTGCTCGCCACAGAAAATTACAGTCATTATCACGGCTGCAGCATGATGATGTTCATGGAGAGTCTGTCATGAGCCCAGACTGCTGGACTCACACCCTTTTTTCCTTCATATTTGTGGAATCACATTTTTCTCATAAATTTGTGACTTTTTCCTTATAAATTTATGATATAAATTTGCTATCCACCTTATTGCTGGGGGTGCAGCTGTAGAACAATTATGGGCGGAGCTTCCGGTTTCGGCTGACCTAGTGTTAAATCAGTCAGTAAGAGTGGAGTAGCAGGGGCGTTTAAAATAGCGTTTTTAAGTGTTTTTCAAATTCATTTTAATGTATAGTCCACATACGTGTTTTGCACTCAAGTTGCAGCTAATTTTAGCACTTGTAGTTTTTGTATTTTTTGAATGTTTTGGCGTAGTTCTGGTGCTTGTTGCTGGTGTTTGTGGTTGTGCCATAGACTGTATAAATGGAGGCTTCTTTGTGGCTCTGAGGAGATTCTACGTCTGCTCTGAGGTAAATCTGATTATGTCCAACATATTTTAGCAAAATGCAGCCGACTTTATTGCGGTGGAGACATTGATATATGTGACTCATGCTGGCAAAATGAGTGGGAATGTGCACCGCGTCATTACGAGCTACAGGCAGAGGAGTCATAAATCAGGACTCTTTCTTTGTTTGCTAAAGGCAAGTCCTGGGAAAACTGCCGTGAGTGCCTGGTATCATTGGAAAGCTTAGAAATCGTACTTTCTAAAAAATACATATGTTTTTGTGGAAGACGTAACTCCTGACTGATCAAACGCAAGTTTTCAACCTAGCCAAAATATAAACAAATCGTCTTTTTCCAGGTCTGTTTTTGCACACTTCCTACAAATTAAATATCATTTTTAAGGTCTTTCAATACAGAATACGGAAATAACGTTGCATCAAATATCCTCAGAGTGACTCATTTTGCCAGCACGGGTCATTTGTTTACAGCGTTAGCATCTTAGCAGTGGTGCTAACAAAGAGAGCTACAGTCTGTCAGCCTTTTTAAGGTCACCTTCTCATCCTTCAATAGTCATGTGAAGTAGTATGATTATATTACTGTTTTTGAGGTGCAAAAGGCCGTGTTCCCGCATTTCTGATTCCGAAGTCATTGTTTTTCAACAAGGAAAAAGTGTCCCATTTCAGTGACAACCATACGTTCTAAACTAGTACCGGAAGTTGCCACAATAATTCCGCAAGGCATCATGGGGCCTAGGAATAAGGTAGATAAGACTGTTTCTTTTAAGCTGTTTTTTTCATAAATTGAAACTTTTCACCTATGTTGTCATTTTTATTAATATGAATTTGTGATGTGTCTTATACTGTATATAATACAATCTTTCTTCTTCTTCTTCTTCTTCTTTTGGCTGCTCCCTTTAGGGGTCGCCACAGCTGTCTCCATCTCACCCTATCCCTTGCATCCTCCTCTGGAACACCAACCCTCTCCATGTCCTCCTTCACTACATCCATGAAGCTGGACTTCCTCCAGCTTGTCTTCCTCTTTTCCTCCTGCCTTGGCAGCTCCATCTTCAACATCCTTTGTCCAATATCTCCACTATCCCTCCTCTGCACATGTCCAAATCATCTCAGCCTTGCCTCTCTTACTTTGTCTCCAAACAGCTTAATCTTAGCTGCTCCTCTGATATACTCATTTCTAATCCTGTCCCTCCTAGTCACCCCCAATGAAAATCGTAGCATCTTCAACTCTGCCACCTCCAGCTCCACCTCCTGTCTTTTTGTCAGCGCCACCATCTCCAAACCATACATCATAGCAGCTGTCACTACTTCTTGTAAATCTTCACTTTCACTCTACCCTTCTGTCACAAATCACCCGACACTCATCCCCACCCGCTCCGCCCTGCCTGCACTCTCTTCTTCACCTCTTTTGTGCATTTTTCATTGCTTGAATGGTTGACCCCAGGTATTTAAACTCATCTACTTTCACTACTGCTACTCCTTCCATCTTCACCGTTGCACCTACTTCCCTCTCATTCACACTCATGTATTCTGTCTTGCTTCTATTGAATTTCATTCCTCTTCTCTCCAGAGCATACCTCCACCTCTCCAGGTTCTCTTCCACCTGCTCCCTACTCTCACTGCAGATCACAAAACATCATGGTCCACGGAGACTCCTGCCTGACCTCGTCTGCCAGCCTGTCCATCATCATGGCAAAAAGAAGGGGCTCAGATTCGACCCCTGATGTAATTCCACCCTCACCTTGAATCCATCCATCACTCCTACAGTGCTCTTCACCACCATCTCGCTGTCCTCATACATGTCCTGCACCACCCTCATATACTTCTCTGCAACTCCTGACTTTCTCATACAGTACCACACTTCCTCTCTTGGCACCCTATCATATGCTTTCTCTAGATCCACAAAGACACAGTGCAACTCCTGACCTTCTCTGTACTTCTCCATCAGCACTCCTAGAGCAAACATTGCATCTGTGGTACTCTTTCTTGGCATGAAACCATACTGCTGCTCACTGATTGTTTCCTCTCCTCTTAACATGGCTTCAACAACTCTTTCCCATATCTTCATAGTGTGGCAGATGAACTTTATGCCTCTGTAGTTACTACAGCTCTGAGCATCACCTTTGTTCTTGAAAACTGGTACCAAAACACTTCTTCTCCACTCCTCAGGCATCCTCTCACTCTCCAAGATTATGTCAAACAATATGGTTAAAAAGTCCACTGCCATCTCTCCTAAACATCTCCATACCTCTACAGGTACTGTATGTCATCGGGACCAACCACCTTTCCATTCTTCATGCTCTTCAAAGCTGCCCTCACTTCCGACTTGCTAATCCTTGGGAGTGTGGCGGCATGAAATGATAAGCGGCGAACTGAGAGTTTTTGAGGGTGTTTATTATCATTCATCCCGCCATCATAGAACTCACTCCAGCCCTGTGCAGGTGGGCTGGAGCGGGTCCTCAGGCTCTCGTGAGGAGACACAGAATGCGTGTCGTCAGAAGCAGTGGTCAGAGAGAGGGAGAGTTACAGAGCAATGCAGTTTTTATACCCAGTTACAGACAATACATGAAAGGCATGGGACATTTGCATCACAGTGAGAGCAGGAAGCATGAACGTTTGCATTTGAGTCACACATATCAAAGCAGAATACTGGCGCCTGAACTAGACAAAGAGAGGCTGCCATTGATCTCAATACACACATCTCATTGTTCTGCTAATTGCCCCAGCTGAGCGCTCTGCTTGTCCGTGGCTGTTGTGGGGGTTACCCATACACTCCCCCCCAGAGGGCTCAGCGGGAAGCTGAGGCCTCGATAGTCCGGCTTGGGAGCGAGCTGCGGGGGAAGCTCGCGATGGAGGGGGTGGGGGTGGGGGTAGCAAGTGCCGGCCCGAGACGGCGAAATTGTCTGGGCTGCGCAAAAATTGCCTGTGGATCCGCAATGTTGAGGGGCTGTCCCGTTGAACGTGCGGAGGTCCACAGCAGCTGTAAGAAGAAAAATTAGTCTCTGACTCCTCTCGCGGTCATGAAGAAAAAAAGGAGCTGCAAGGCTGCGTAGCGGCTGTGAGAGAAAAGGAGCTGCAGCTGTGAGGGACTTGGCATGTTGGCTTTAGGTGCGCGCACGCAGCCCTAAAGCCCTCGGGGACAGCTGACGGCTGAATTCCCTTGTGCGTCGTGGCTGAGACCCGTACAAAATCCTGTGAGCGAGCTGCATGCGTGCTTCAGGTGTGTGAGCAGCCCTGAAGGTTCTGTGTGCAGCGGCGAAGGACGATGGCGGTCTGTGGAGCCGTTATTGTCCCGTGCGTGGTGCGCCGTCCTCGTAACCCCCCGGTGTGCGTGCGGGGTTCGGTGCCTGGCAGGACCGCTGTAGAGGCGAGTCAGGGTCAGGGAGCTTGCTGGAGATCAGCGTCGTCGGCGCCGATGGTCATCCCTGCTGAAGTTGTTGGTGTAGTTTGCTGTGTCGGGTCATGGTGCGTTCAGGTCCACGCGCTGCGTTCTCCGTCGGCCCTGGAGAGAGGACGAGGTGCGTGCGCTCTCGTGTGGAGGAGCTGTGAGAGTGGCCGGTCCCAGCGTGGATGTGCAGATCTCAGGCGTGCAGACCTCACCATGAAGCATTCTGCAGCTTTCCCGGTTGTGGGTGATCTCCGGAGAGTTCGCCTGGTGGTGGCTCTGCGTCGAGGTCTCCCTGTAGCAGAAGGGAGGGCAGATCATTTGTGTCAGGCTGCTGCGTTCTCTTGTCAGCGTGTTCGTTCTTGGTCGGGTCACCAGTGTGGCTGTCCAGACCAGAAGGTTGCGTTGCATAAAGCATGTGCTTTCTCGGGGTCACCAATGTGGCGATGGTGAAATAAGGGACCCCGAGCGGCACGGCGAAACTCACCCCTGCGCTGTGAGCGCGCGCGGGAGCGAGCCCTGTGCCTGTAGTCAGCAAGCAGGTGATGAGAGAGGGAGAGTTACAGAGCAATGCAGTTTTTATACCCAGTTACAGACAATACATGAAAGGCATGGGACATTTGCATCACAGTGAGAGCAGGAAGCATGAACGTTTGCATTTGAGTCACACATACAGTGGGGTAAAAAAGTTTTTAGTCAGCCACCAATTGTACAAGTTCTCCCACTTAAAAGATGAGAGAGGTCTCCAATTTTCATCATAGGTATATGATTTGTCTATGAGAGACAAAATAAGAAAAAAAAATCCAGAAAATCACATTGAAGGATTTTTGATGAATTAATTGGTAAATTCCTTGGTAAAATAAGTATTTGGTGAATAACAAAAGTTCATCTCAATACTTTGTTATATACCCTTTGTTGGCAATGACAGAGGTCAAACGTTTTCTGTAAGTTTTCACAAGGTTTTCACACACTGTTGCTGGTATTTTGGCCCATTCCTCCATGCAGATCTCCTCTAGAGCAGTGATGTTTTGGGGCTGTCGCTGGGCAACACAGGCTTTCAACTCCCTCCAAAGATTTTCTATGGAGTTGAGATCTGGAGACTGGCTAGGCCACTCCAGGACCTTGAAATGCTTTTTACGAAGCCACTCCTTCGTTGCCCAGGCGGTGTGTTTGGGATGATTGTCATGCTGAAAGACCCAGCCACGTTTCATCTTCAATGCCCTTGCTGGTGGAAGGAGGTTTTCACTCAAAATCTCACGATACATGGCCCCATTCATTCTATCTTTACACGGATCAGTCGTCCTGGTCCCTTTGCAGAAAAACAGCCCCAAAGTATGATGTTTCCACTCCCATGCTTCACAGTAGGTATGGTGTTCTTTCTCCTCCAAACACGACAAGCTGAGTTTTTACCAAAAAGTTCTATTTTGGTTTCATCTGACCATATGACATTCTCCCAGTCCTCTTCTGGATCATCCAAATGCTCTCTAGCAAACTTCAGACGGGCCTGGACATGTACTGGCTTAAGCAGGGGGACACATCTGGCACTGCAGGATTTGAGTCCCTGGCGGCGTAGTGTGTTTCTGATGTAGCCTTTGTTACTTTGGTCCCAGCTCTCTGCAGGTCATTCACTAGGTCCCCCCATGTAGTTCTGGGATTTTTGCTCACCGTTCTCGTGATAATTTTGACCCCACGGGGTTAGCTCTTGCGTGGAGCCCCAGATCGAGGGAGATTATCAGTGGTCTTGTATGTCTCTCATTTTCTAATAATTGCTCCTACAGTTGATTTCTTCACACCAAGCTGCTTACCTATTGCAGATTCAGTCTTCCAAGCCTGGTGCAGGTCTAAAATTTTGTTTCTGGTGTCCTTTGACAGCTCTTTGGTCTTGGCCATAGTGGAGTTTGGAGTCTGACTGTTTGAGGTTATGGACAGGTGTCTTTTATACTGATAATGAGTTAAAACAGGTGCCATTAATACAGGTAACGAGTGGATGACAGAGGAGCCTCTTAAAGAAGAAGTTAGAGGTCTGTGAGAGCAAGAAATCTTGCTTGTTTTTAGGTGACCAAATACTTATTTTACTGAGGAATTTACCAATTGATTCATTAAAAATCCTTCAATGTGATTTTTCTCATTTTGTCTCTCATAGTTGAGGTATACCTATGATGAAAATTGGAGACCTCTCTCATCTTTAAAGTGGGAGAACTTGCACAATTGGTGGCTGACTAAATACTTTTTTGCCCCACTGTATCAAAGCAGAATACTGGCGCCTGAACTAGACAAAGAGAGGCTGCCTATTGATCTCAATACACACATCTCATTGTTCTGCTAATTGCCCCAGCTGAGTGCTCTGCTTGTCTGTGGCTGTTGTGGGGGTTACCCATAGGAGTTCCTTATTACCTCCGCCAAGGAGGTTATGTTTTTGCCGGGGTTTGTTTGTTTGTCTGTCTGTTGTGACCAACATAACTCAAAAAGTTAAGATAAGATAAGATAAGCCTTTATTAGTCCCACAATGGGGAAATTCCAGGATTGCAATAGCACAGGGATAGCAACACTCAGAGCAACAATCAGAAGGCAAGAAAAAACAAGAACAGCTAGTAAACATATGTACATATTACTATAAATATATATATATACTGTATATATATATAGACACACAGTGCGGAGCATTATGGTTGGTGCTCTCTCTCCGCGGATGCGGCGGGCCAGCTGGAAGTCTTTGGGCATGATGGTGACCCTCTTAGCGAAGAAGAGACCCACCAGGTAGGCCTCGCTGGCCTCCTGCAGAGCCATGACGGCAAAGCTCAGGAAGCGCAGGTCGGTCTTTAAGTCCTGAGCGATCTCCCTCACCAGGCGCTGGATGGGCAGCTTACGGATGAGCAGCTCCGTGGATTTCTGGTAGCGACGGATCTCTCTCAGAGCCACGGGCCTGTAACGGTGAGGCTTCTTCACTCCGCCAGTGGCTGGAGCGCTTTTCCGAGCAGCCTTGGTGGCTAGCTGCTTCCTGGGGGGCTTTTTCCTCCAGTAGATTTTACGGGCAGTCTGCTTGGTTCTTGCCATCGCTTTTTATTATTCTGTCTTATATTTCTTGCACGCCACCTAAGCTCCAGCCCGGCACCCGCGTCGTTTTCGCTACAGTTCCCGGTATGTCGAGTTTTCCGTTAGAGCTGGGTGGCGGTCGAGTGCTAGCTAGCACTAGCTCTTCCCTGCTGTGACGTCTCCTGCTGTAAACAGTGGCTCCGTCCGCCGACTCGGGAGACCTTTGGGGCGATCTGTGTGTCCGTGATATATATATAGAGTGAAAGGTGTAGAAAGAAGAAGGAAGATAAAAAAAAAGGCTGTTGCAACGGGTAGCCAACTCGTGTGGCGCCGCCGGTCCGGCGGAACCGGAACCGGAAAAAAAAAAAAAGACAGGACATTATGACAGTTATGGACAGATTTTGATGAAATTTTCAGGAAATGTCCGAACTGGGACAAGGAAGAAATGATTAGATTTTGGGAGTGATCCGGATCACCATCTGGATCCAGGAATTTTATAAAGGATTCTTTATCATTGGGAGATAGGGTTATTTGAGCATGTGCACGTGTAGCTCCACAGTAACTAGTCAGGGTGATTCGAAAAATATACAGAATATTGTAAGATGTACCTGTATTTGCAATAGTTTATGTTTGACATGTGTTCTGATGGGAAGGAGGTAATAAAGACATAATATATTGGATGTTAATAAATAAATTATATTTGTAAAGTTCTACCAACACATTTTTTTTATTTTTATAAATTGGCAAAACATATGAAATAGAAGAAAAAACAATAAAAAAGACATCAATGCTAATCGCAGGTTTTCAAAGTCCAGCAATTAAATTTTTGGGTAGATCACAGCATGGGGGACTGAGCTGTCTTGGCAGAGTTCTGTGCTCTCCGAGTGCTTTTCTAGTTCACCATCTTTCCTTCATCCATCCTCCTCTCTCTCTCATTTTCTTTATTCATCAGCTCTTTAAAGTACTCCTTCTACCTTCTCAACACATTCTCATCATTTGTTAGTACATTACCATTTCTGTCCTTCATCAGCCTAACCTGCTGTACATCCTTTCCAGCTTGATCTCTCTTTCTTGTTAATCGATGCAACTCCTTTTCTCCTTCCTTAGTGTCCAGCCTCTCATACAACTCACTATATGCCTTTTCCTTTGCCACCTCGCTCTTTGCCATGCGCTTAGATTCTAAATACTCCCGTCTACTTTTTTCATCTCCCTGACTATCCCACTTTTTTGCTAACCTCTTCCTTTGAATACTTTCCTGTACCTCTTCATTCCATCACCAAGTCTCCTTGTCTTCCTTCCTCTTCCACTGGATGCACCACATTTTCCCAGTCATCTGGTAATACTTTCCTACCACCCAGAGCCTGTATCAACTCCTTCCTGAACTCTGTGCAACCTTTTTCCTTCTGTAACCTCCCCCATTTAATCTTTGGCTCTGCCTTCACTGTTTTCCACTTCTTGCTTTCCAAAGTCACCCTACAGATTACCATTCAATGCTGTCTAGCTACATTCTCCTGTGCCACCACCTTGCAGTCTCCTATCTCTTTCAGATTTCTCTTTCTTCATAAGATATAGTCCACCTGTGTGCACCTTCCTCCACTCTTGTAAGTCACCCTGTGTTCCTCTCTTTTCTTGAAGTATGTATTCACCATATCCATTTCCATCCTTTTACCAAATCTACAACAATCTGTCCTTCCACTTTTCTCTCCTTAAGTCCATAACTACCCAGGACCTCATCATCACCTCTGTTCCCTTCACCCACATGTCCATTAAAGTCCACTCCAATCACCACTCTCTCCCCTCTAGGAACACTCTCTACCACTTTATCCAGTTTACTCCAGAATTCCTCTCTCTCTTCTACATGACATCCAACTTGTGGGGCATATGCACTGACAGCATTCAACATCACACCTTTGACTTCTACCTTCAAACTCATGATTCTGTCTGACTCCCTCTTTACCTCCTGAACACTTCGATCTTTGACCAACAGTAGCCCAATTTCTACCGGCACCCTGTCGATTAACAGCACCGGTGGCGGTCGTTGTTAATCTGGGCCTCGACTGATCCGGTATGAAAGTCTCATTCGTAATGATCTGCATGTTTGAGTTGGCAAAGGTTTTATGCCCTTCCCGACACAACCCTCCCCATTTACCCGGGCTTGGGACCAGCACTAGGAGTACACTGGCTTGTGCAACCCCTGTGGCTGCATTACTGTATATAATAAAATATATATTCAAAATATATAAATAAATATGTGACCAGGTAAAATATAAAATATGTCAACAGGTAAAAAAAAAAATGAAATTTTCTTAAAGAATAAATTCATTACAGACCATGCTGAATTTAGTAGTTTTAAAGCTTGTTCATACTTTTTAAGGAAGCTTTAAGGAGGTTTGAAGAAGTACATGCAATTTTAAAAGTTTAAGAGATTTAGGAGTTTTGGGTGAGGTTTTTTTAGTAGTTTGCAGGATTGTAGTAAAATATTTTTGGATTCAATTTAAAGTTTTTGAAATGTTTCAGAGCTTTTGGGAACTTTTTTAAATTTTAAAAGTTCTTAAGACTTTTTAAGGTGTTTTTGAAAAGTTAAGAGTTTGTGGGAGTTTTCCAGGGCTTTTTTAAATTAGTTTTATTGATTTTCTTCACTTTTTAGAAGTTTTTCGGACATTTTAGAAGTAGTTTTTTCCCCTGTTCCTGCACACATTCTGTTGTAAATCACTGATAACTAATGCTGCATCATGTTTTACAGCTTGTAGACGTGAAGGTTTCACTAATGCACCAACAGGAACAGGCACTCCCAGTTTCTATAAGCAGCAGGAGGAGCAACAGCAAGCGGACTTACCTGCTCAACAAAAGATTCTTTGTTAGGGACCCATGTTATTTTTCCTACACATTCCTGAAAATAGACATCAGTGTGTAAGCGTGTGTGTGTGAGATCTCACGTTTCACGCGCCGTTGACCGTTCTGTCGTTGGTTGATCATGTCAGCTGACTCAGACTTGGAGCCTCACCTGCTTTCAGGTTAAAAAAAACAAAAACAAAAACACAAACATGAGTTTCATGACAGTTGCCGTAGAAATATGACGTGCAATTGGATTCAGGTATTCATATATTCCCAGGGAATTCACCTAATGGTCAAAGGGAAAAATATTATAAATAAAAATATATTGTATTCAGAAAGGATAACCTCTAACAATTAAAAAAAAAACTTTCCTTCTATTTTTCTTAATATTCAATTAAAAACAATAACTAATGAAGAAATAAAAGCTTCAAAATACAGAAATTAAATTTTAAATAACAATGAAAAGAAAAAAACTGAAAAGAACTTGAATTACAGTCAGTAAAATAAAAAATTGTCCCCAAAAGTCTAATTATAAAATAAAATTTAAAAAAGTCATATCACAAAATAAAGTAATCAGAAGTTTTAATCAAAAATAACAAATAACACGACAAAAATGTAGAAAATTATAAACAAAAGTACAAGCGACAAAAAAGCATAACAAATACATGAAATACATACAATTTTATCAATATTATTCAAAGTAAAAATATATTACAAAAGACTGACAGTGTTTCCTCTGGCTTAAAGTGTTATGAATCCTCGTGCGCCATTACGCGGCGCGCTGAGGACAGAATGAAAAACCCAATCGCAGGAGTAGATTCGTGCAGTTATTTAACAAACCCCAAAATAACAAGCCCAGCAAACAGTCTTGATAAACACAGAACGTTGAATTGATTGGCTTAAGGCCACCAGACATACAGGGATGCCTCCTGGATGCTCTACTGCCCGGGGAAGGGAATGCCTAGTGCTACAGAGCTGCTGTTGGCACAGGGTGAAAGGCAAACATAGACTTACGGTGCAGGAATGATCTGGGGCAATCCGTGCAGTCCGGTGGATGAGGCAGGCTGACAGAGTAACGGAGGTATTGGCGAATAGCATACACGGAGGTACACGCTACCGTGTATGAAGCTCATATAATGCTCCGGCGGTCTCTCTCTACTCTCACAGCGTTTAAGTAGTTGTAATACTAATGAGGGAAGAGACCACCGGTGTGAGGATGCATGGGCTGGACATAATTGAAAACGTGTGCATGAGTGAGTGTATGAGCGTGTGAGTGAGAATGAATGAAGTGTGTGCGTGTACGCGTGTGAAATACCCATAATGCGGATCAGCTGGCGATACTGACAGGAGGAGGGGGTGTGCCCAAGCTGTCAGGGAGCGAGGACCCAAAGGACTCCCTGAAGCACCTGATGGAAAATAAATAGGAAAGTGGGCCAAAATAACCACAGGTCATGACAAACCCCCCCACCCCACCCCAGGGGTGAATACTAGACACCCCCGTACCACCAGCTGACACCCAAAACACACCACTAGGGGACCCCCCCCCCCATCCCCAGAGACAAACAATTACCCAGGGTGGGAGGTGGGGGAAAACAGGTTAGGAGGGAAGCAACTGGTGAAAAATACAAAAAATAATATGCAAGTAAAGTACTGTGACCCTCCTAAAACCCCCCACCTAGGACACTAACCCCCCTCCCCAAGAGTCCAAAGTTCAGGGGGTCGACCAGAGTCCCAGGCCCCCGGCATGGCAAGGGGTGACTGATCGGGTGGCCTGCCCGAGTCCCACGTCCAGCAGGCGGCCCGTTGAACAGCGTCAGGCGGCCTGCCCAGGCCGATGGGCCACCCGACCCGAAGGCCAAGTCTTCCGAGTGGCCGACCAGCGTGGTGAAGCCACCAGGACTGGAGGGGAAGGTGGAGAGGCAGCCTACCCACGGGGGTACCTCGGTGGCCAAATCGAGGGGTAGGAGCTCCCCTGCCCTCTGAAGCTTGGAGCAGGGGGACCGTAGCACCAGCGATGGTCCCGGTCTGGGACGTGGCTGCACCCGCAATGGTCCCGGTCTGGGACATGGCTGCACCCGCGATGGTCCCGGTCTGGGATGTGGCTGCACCCGCGATGGTCCCGGTCTGGGACATGGCTGCACTGGCGGTGGACTCCGGCTGGAGCTCTGCTGCACTGGCAGTGGACTCTGGCTGGAGCTCTGCTGCACCGGTGGTGGACTCTGGCTGGAGCTCTGCTGCACCAGCAGTGGACTATGGCTGGAGCTCTACTGCACCGGCGGTGGACTCCGACTGGAGCTCTGCTACACCGGTGGTGGGCTCCGGCTGGAGCGCTGCTGCACCCGCGGTGGACTCTGGCTGGAGCACTGTTGCACCTGCGGTGGTCCCCATCGGGGACCTCATTGCTCCCAACGGGGGAGGTTGGGTTCTCCATGAGCCCTGGCGCTGAACCAAGATCCTCGGCAGCCGCAGGTGGTGTTGGCAGCTCTCCGGCGACCCTGAGAGAGAGCTCAGAGATAGGACAGAGAGATAAAGGGTCAGGGTCGCCGGAGGTGGCGGAGCCCGGCGAAGCGAGACCAGGTGCAGCGGGTGGCTGCATCCGGCTTTTCTTGCCAAGAGCCAGACAAAGTTGCTCTAATTCGGGAGAGAGAGAAACTAACAAGAGCACTTGCCTGGGCTTGAGCGCCACCGCTGTCCAGTACTCCGTCAATCCCGATGACGACACTAGCCCGGCCTCAAGGCAGTCCGGCTCAGGTTCCTCCTCCACTGCGACAACCTCAGTAGCTGGTCTGGTGGTGGTAGCAGTCCAGGTGCCCCCAGGCAAGGACTCCAACGCTGGAGACTGATCTAGCGGGGAAGCAGGGGGATCACTCCGTGCTGGCGCTGGTCCGAACTCCTCCAGGGCCACAGACTCCTCCGTCGTCCAGTGGCCACATTCAGAAGCCGGCAGACACTCAAGGAAAAATGGGGGAGACACGGAGAGAGTAGAAACAAATTCAATCTTTGCAGCTGAAGGAGAGGGCCCAGCGGACTGCTGAGACTGGACCTCCCCCTCGGGAGACAGACAAGGCATATCATAATTAGATGGAGACAAAAGACAAAACACTTGCCTGTCCTCCCGGCCTCTGATGTCCACAGCTGCAGATAGGAGCCAGCCAACTCTCTCCATGCCCAAATTGGATTCGGGGCCCCTCTTGGAGAGTGGAGGAGCCGTCTCCATGGTGACGGAGGTGGATGACACGGGTGGCAGGTCCGCAGAACTCTTGTGCAGGCCCTCCAGGAACGACGGCGACGAGAGGAGACAGGCAACGGGAGCTCCACTCTCCCCGGTGACAGCCTCTCCTGCGTCTGGGGCTCGTCTCCTGGCACATACAATGGCACGGAAGAAACAGGAGGGACAGGTGGAAACACACGATCATCAGCTGACAGTTATCAGGAATCAGGCAGGCAGTTTCAGGTGACAATAACAGAGACTGAATAAGCACTTGCCTGAATTCCTGGACTGTGATGACGTCAGCTGTTGTCTCGGGTCAGGAGGATGTGGAGACTCAACTTTTGACCATAATTTTGCAGACCAGGAACAGAACAATAATTTAACTCTGATTTCAAAGAAAAAATATGAATAAAATTGTATTTAATGAAATAAATTAATTTAAATGACCAAAGATGCCTTTATTTCTGTTATAATATTACTATATATCTATAGATTATTTAAAAAAATTTTTTTTTTTAGAAATCTCACCTCCCAGACAGCAGGAAAAACCTCCATTATTTTGAAATCCAAATGTTGGCATGTTTAGTTTGTCTGAAGGCTGCTGACAGATTAAAGTCATTGGCTTCATGAATTTTGGTCATCTTAACTTGTCAGGTACATAATAATGAACATCCATCCTATCCCAGCATCTTTGGGTGAGAGGCAGGGTACACCCTGGACAGATCACCAGTCCATCGCAGGGTCAACACAGAGAGACAGACAACCATTCACTCTCACAGTCATACAGTACTAAAGGACAATTTAGAATCCCCAGTTTGATACCAATTAACCTAACTTGCATGTTTTTGGCATGTGGGAGGAAACCGGAGAAATCCTGTGCAGACACGAGGAGAACATGCAAACTCCACACAAATCACTGTGGGTCGGGGGCTAGGATCGAACCCAGGATCTTCCGGCCAAGGGTGAGTTGCTGTGCTGCCGCAGTGCTAGCCACTCCTCCATCGCAAACATAAATTACTTAATATTAACTAAGATAAAGGTAAAAACGTCTACTTTTCATTCTTGTATGAAACAAGAAAAACAAAAAAACTAGTAATTAAAAAGAAGAAAAAATGAACCTACTCGAGCTCCTAACCACATGTTAGCTAAGCGACTCTTCCATTATTGCTCCAGTTACCAGCGGGTTAAAACCATGATAAATGTCTCCAGTGCTTACATACCCCTTCTGCTTTTTTTCCACATTTAAACTACTTTAATAAGCTCATTTTTCTCTCGGACAGTGACGCTAGTGAGACACTCTGCCTGGCGACTGGGGCGGTCACGCAGGCGGGGCGCTTCTGAACTCCACGCGGATGACAGTCACGCGCATTGTTCGTGTGCGTGCTTGCGGACTGTCATTCCTTCATATTTTTTTCTTAAATTTATATTTCCCCATAGAGTGGCGGAAAAATTTCAAGCGTGGCAGGCCACCACCCAGAAACATTACCAGAGGAAACCCTGCTGTAAAATGAAAACAAAAATACACACCCAACCAAAAATTTTAATGAAAATAAATTTATAAGAAAAAGGTTGAAAGTTTATGAAAAAAAAGATGAAAATTTGTGAGAAAAAGGTTGAAAATTTATGAGAGAAAAAAAGCTGAAAAATTACAGGAAAAAAGTTGAAAATTTACAAGAAAAATCAAATTTAGGTGAAAAAAGTCACAAATTTTTGAGGAAAAAGTTGCAAACATATGAGAAAAAAGTTGAAAATTTACAGAAAAAAGTTGCAAATTTACAAGCAAAACCATACATTTATGAGAAAAAAAAGCACATTTTTGAGAAAAAAAGTTGCAAATGTATGACAGTAAAGTCACAAATTTATGAGAAAAAATGCTGGAAAATCTACAGGGAAAAAGCTTCAAATTTATGAGGAAAAAAAGTCTTTTTTTTGAAGAAAAGTTGCAAATTTATGTGAAAAAAGTTGAACATTTATGAAAAAAGTTTAAAATTTGTGAGAAAAAAGATGTAAATTTATGAGAAAAAGTTTGAAAATTTGCAAGAAAAAAGTCGAAAAACTATAACAAACAAGTTTCAAATTTATGATAAAAAAAGATGAAAATTTACAGGAAAACTGCAAATTTACAAGAAAAAGTTGAAAATTTGTAAGCTTTTCAATTTGTTTTCTGTAACGTGATATAGAAAGGTTTATGATGATTCTCTCTTTTTTCAAGGTTGTGAGGGGCAGGTTAACACATTAACTTTCCTGTGCCACAGGTAAAGTCCATCCATCCAGCCATCTTCTTCCACTTAATCCTTTTCGGGTCGCGCCGGGGGGGGGGGGGGGGTGTAGCCTATCCCAGCATCTTTGGGCGACAGGCAGACAAGGACAATTTAGAATCCCCAGTTTGATGCCAATTAACCTAACTTGCATGTTTTTGGCATGTGGGAGGAAACCGGAGAAATCCAAGAGTAAACCCACACAGACACGGGGGGAACATGCAAACTCCACACAGATCACTGTTGGTCGGGGGCTGGGATCGAACCCAGGATCCCCCGGCCAAGGGTGAGTTGCTGTGCTGCCACAGTGCTAACCGCTCCGCCACCACGCCGCCCACAGGTAAAGTCCCTGTGGACAAGCACAGATGGGACATGGGAACCATGGACAAACCCACATAAGACAGCCCTGATTTAACCTGCAGTGGTACCCACATTGACATGCTGGCTGGTTTGGTCTTGGGAGACTCTGGCCCCATTTTATTAATTAAAACCAAGAAGTGCACATGAATGAAAATCTATATGTGGAGGATGAGTTTTATTTCCTTTATACTCTGGTTTCCTGTCAGATTCTCATTTCTTTATTCGCATGACAAGTTTCTCAAAATTTAACGAGAGCAGTCTGCATCGATGAGCGGTGGAGAAGCTTTAAATTGTCAGTGGTGAAGAGGAAGATGGCTCATTCAGTCCCTCTCTCTCTCTCTCTCTCTCTCTCTCTCTCTCTCTCTGTCTATCTCGGTCGTCCCCTCAGGGCTGTGATTGTGTTTGAGCCACTGAGACGAGCATGTGTGTAACATGTGTGTGTATGTGTGTTTATGTGGATCCAGAAACCAAAAAAAAAAACAAAAACAGAAAATACCAGATACATAATTGTGCTAGTGAGCCTGTGTGAGTGTGCACATATTGCTTTATACGTTTGCGTCTGTGTGTGTGTGTGTTTTCCATACATGGTTTTGTGTGTGTGTGTGTGCATGTGTGTTGGCACCTGCTGCAACGACACAAGCGAAGTGGAACGGAAACCTGCCCAGGGCCAGAAAATATGCGACAAAATAGAAGCACGTGTGAGAGTGTGTGTTTATGGGGGTGGATGAAAATGAAGAGGAGGAGATGACGACGGGAAGAGACATCACTTTTGTTCCGTACTGGCATTTGGTGGATGTGTCTCGGCTGTATGAAACACGGCCGCTTTGGCAAACTGCACGCCAAGGCTGTGAGAAAATCATGCATGTGAAAGTCAGGAGCAGCAGAGTATGTGAGGGTGGTGCAGGACATGTATGAGGGCGGTGAAATGGTGGCGAGCTGTGCTGTAAGGAGTGACGGATGGAATGCAGGTGGGTGTGGGATCATGGGCAGATATTTCGTGTCACTGTTGAGGCGAACGGCTGTAGGTAGGCAGTGCCCTATGCAAGGTTGTGTTTAGGTGCCCCTGTTTTTGTAACAGTGAAGCGTTCAAACCTTTTTAAAAAAAAAGTTGCATGTTTATAAGAACAAAATGAAAATGTACGAGGGAAAAGTTGCAAATTCATGTGAAAAAGTTGTAAATTTGTGAAAGTTTTCAATTTAAATGAAAAAAGTTGCAAATTCATGAAAAAATTGCAAATTTAAAACAAAAAAAATGCAAATTTATGAGAAAAAAAGTCAGTTTGATTAAAAAAAGTTGGAACTTTAGAAGAAGAAGCCAACTTTATTGTCGTTCATTCCAGACAGCCAATCATATACAGTAGAACAAAATTACATTTGTCCTATCTACAATCAAAGGGGCTGCTACCACAAACAACTTTTCCTTCCCCCATTCTATTATGCTGAGCACCAAGCTAGAAGTACCATTTTTATATGGTTTTTGGTATGACCCAGCCAGGGCTTGAACCCATGACCTCCCGGCTGTAGGGCAGATGCTGTACCACTAGTCCACCACACTCATACAACGAAAAGAGAAGCAAATTGATCAGGAAAAAAAGGTAGAAAATTTACAAGCAAAAAGTTGCAAATTCATGAGAAAAAAAGTTGCAAATTTACAAGAAATGTCCCAAATTTGCAAGCTTTTTATTTTCTTAAATTTAACATTGCTGATTCAAAGTCATATGGAACATGACATTAAATGTTTATGATAGTGGGGGGATTTCTGTTTTTTCCAAGTTGGGGGGGCATGCCCCCCCCCCCCGATTTACACCTATGGGTGGAATTACATCAGGGATCAGGCTCTGAGCACCTTCTTGTTTGCTGTGGTGATGGACAGGCTGACAGACAAGGTCAGGCAGGAGTCTAGGCGGACCATGATGCTTGCAGATTGTGATGTCATGGAGGAGTTGCACTGTGTCTTTGTGGATCCAGAGAAAGCATATGATAGGGTGCCAAGAGAGGAAGTGTGGTACTGTATGAGGAAGTCAGGAGCAGCAGAGAAGTATGTGAGGGTGGTGCAGGATATGTATGAGGACAGCAAGACTGTGGTGAAGTGCGCTGTAGGAGTGACGGGTGGATTCGAGGTGGGGGTGGGATTACATCAGGAATCAGCTCTGAGCCCCTTCTTGTTTGCTATGGTGATGGACAGGCTGACAGACAAAGTCAGGCAGGAGTCTCCATGGACCATGATGCTTGCAGACGACATTGTGATCTGAAGTGAGAGTAGAGAGCAGGTGGAAGAGAACCTGGAGAGGTGGAAGCAAGAGAGAATACATGTTTGGGACTGAGAGGGAGGCAGGTGTTACGGTGAAGATGCAAGGAGTAGAGGTAGTGAAGGTAGATCAATTTAAAATGTTGTACTATTTCCGGTGTCCTGCCCATGGTTATGTTTTACATTGGCTGGACACTGGCTGTAATGGTAAGGGGTTAAATACAGTACCTGGGGTCAACCATCCATAGCAATGGACAGTGCACAAGAGAAGTGAAGAATAGAACGTGGGCAGGGTGGAGTGGGTGGAGACGAGCGTTGGGGCTGATTTGCGACAGAAGGTAGTGAGACCTGCTATGATGTATGGTTTGGAGACAGTGGCACTGACAAAAAGACAGGAGGCAGCGCAGAAGACAGAAGTGGGACCTCGACTTCCTGTTTTGGTTGTTTATTTCCTGTAGATCGCTGGATGTAGAGAGCTACTAATTCATGCGGTGCATTTGTCATTTCTAGTGGTGTCCGGATGTCTAATGATTATCAGTTAATCCATGTGTAGTGCACTACAATGTATCCCACAATGCATCTGCAAAAGTAGTGCCCAACTGATGCTCACTAGCTTAGTGAGCATCAGTAATCCATTTGATCATGATCAGTAATCAGTAGTCCATTTTGTGTGCATTGCCCTGTCAGGCAAGCAAAACCTGGCAGCACGTTAGCTGCACCAACTCATTTGCATGCTTGTTTTCTTGTAAACTGGCAACATTTTCCTTCTGTCAAATTTGTAACCTTTCGGCGGCTCCATTTTCCCCTCGTCTCCCCCTCTTTAGCGTGTCCTCCTGGCGCTTCACCTTGACTTTCCTCTGCTCCTCCTCATCCCTCCTCCTCCTCTCAAGACTGTGGCGAGGAGATAAGGAGGAGGTATGGAGATGCCGCCCTTCTTTTTGCTCGCTGGTTTTTCCTCCAGCCGCGTGTCGTCTGAAGTGTGTTTGGATGGAAACACTCGTCTCCTCTTTCCTCCTCCTCCTCCCTCCTTATCTCCCGCTCTCATCACTTCCCCTGCTGTTATCGCCCCCGAACTACTTCTCCTCCTCCTGGAACCATCAGTGCCATGTCAACAGTTCCATCGTGGTTCCTCAGGCTTGAAAGAATTTACAGTTTTCTTGTTGTGCTCTTTTGAGGTGAAACGCAAACTTTTGGCTACTTTACCGCAGTTGTCCTGGTTGATGTTTCCTTGAAAAGGAGAGTTTTTCTTTTGTTGTTGTTTTTAATGATGACCCAGCCAGCATGCCCATGTGGGTCCCACTGTAGGTTAACCCTGGGCTGTCTCCTGGGTCCCATGTGGGTTTGTCCGCGGGTTCCATGTTGCCCCATCTGTGCTTGCCCATAGGGTCTTTACCTGTGGCGCAGGCAAGCAAGGAACATGTTTACCCACATTAAACCCTTCTGGGCCCCACATGGGCTTAACGTGGGTGATGCCATAGGCAAAATTATGTGAAAAATGTGACAAATTTAAGATATATAAATATGAAAATTTCTAAGAAAAAAGTGACAAATTTACAAAAAAAATACTAGCAAATTTATGAGGAAAAAGGTCACAAATTTACTAGAAAAAAAGTTGCAAATTGTTGAGAAAAAAGTGAAAATTTAAAAGAGAAAAAAGTTGCAAATTTACAAGAAAAAAATGTAAAATTACTTGAAAAGAGTTACAAACTTACAAGAACAACAATTAGCAAATTTACAAGAAAAAAGTCACAAATTTATGAGGAAAAAATTAGAAAAAGTTGCAAGTTAACAAAAAAGTTGCAAATATATGAGTAAATAAACTGAAAATGGGTGAGAAAAAAGTTTCAAATTTATGAAAGAAAGTTGCAAGTTTACAGTAAAAAAAACTTTTGAGAAAGCTCCAAATTTATAAGAAAAATGTTGCAAATGTATGGGAAAGTCACAAATTTACAAGAAAATAGCACATTTACTAGGAAAAAAGTATTAAAATTTATGAGAAAAAGTTGCGAGATTACATTAAAAAAGTGGCAAATTTATGAGAAAGTTCCAAAATTACAAGAAAAGGTTAGCAAATGTGCAAGAAAAAAGTCACAATTTTACAGGAAAAACTAATAAATTTGTAAGAAAAATTTGCAAGTTTATAGTAAAAAAAAAAAAGTTGCAGCTCTATGAGAAAGTTTCAAATTTTCAAGAAAAATGTATCAAATTAGGTTCATGTCACAAATTTACAAGAAAATATCAAATTTATGAGAAAATAAGTTTAAAATAGCAGATGGGGCCAACATGGAATATGGCATCACATAATACAGTGTTGGGAAACAGCTGTATGTAATGTCTGGTAGTGCAATATAGCATAGCATATTGTAGGGTCATATAACATAGCATAGTGTAACACAGCACAGGCTGTGCCTAAAGCTGGATTCATGCTGCACCTCCGGTGTCTGCATACGCACAACTGGAAGCCTCGTGTGACGAAATTTACGTCCACTCCGCTAGTGTCCGCAGGGCTCTTCTGCTGACGACCACGTGCAGCCCAAATTTTATGACCGCGTGGCCTGCTCATGACCTGACCGCATTAACAGTACATGCACAAGACTGAAGACGAGGTGGCGCTACCAACACAGCATACAAAGACAAAGTAGACAACAAGGAAGCAGAAGATGAGAATAAACGTACATTTTTTAAATTTATTTATTTATTTATTTTTTTGGACTTATTTTGTTCCCGTAGGTAGATTTGTTCTGCAGTCCGGTGACAAGCCACCAGCTGCCAGTCGCTGCGTGTGCAAGCGCCCCATATCCCTAACCTGCATGTTGGAGGAAACCGGAGAAATCCCGGAGTAAACCCACGCAACACGGGGAGAACATGCAAACTCCACACAGATCACTGTTGGCCGGGGGCAGGGATCGAACCCACGATCTCATGATCCCCGCGATCCCCCGGCCGAGGGTAAACTGTGCTGCCGCAGTGCTAACCACTGCGCCACCGTGCAGCGGTACATGAATCCTTTTGCAGCAGCAGCAGCTTGAGCGGAGAAGAGCACTGGAAAATGTTTATTCCTCCTTTTCCTTGAAATGATGCCATTGTTGTTGCTACAAAAAAATGTGTGTTTTATAGCTGATGAACAAACTGGCATGTTAGCGCATTTGCACTACCCATAGGGCTGGGGCGAAACCTCAAATAACAGTTGTGCGCATGCATCAACTGCTTGGCCTGGTAGATAAAAAAAGTGAGCATATACAATGCCGTGTGTGCGCCGGGCTTGTCCAAAGCGCACACGGACCAAAACAAACCAGAGGGGAAATGTAGCATGAATCCAGCTTTACACAGCACAGCGTAATATCAAATGTGGCTTAACATAACGTAGCAGGGCCTAACGTTGCACAGGTTGCATCGGGATCTGACTACCAGCAGCTTGACTTTTCAGTAGCCGTATTTGGTTCGTGTTTGTGTGGTGACATTTTTTGTTCACATGCATTATCTGTTTCCATCTGTCATAGTTTCAATCTGAAGCACTTAAAGAGTTCAAAGCATATAAATGTTGATGAGTTTAATTGATTTTCATGCATTTTCATCCAGGATTTCTTGTTGGATGAAAACACCATAACTGACTGGTGTATGGAGGCTTTTACTGTTGAGGATGATGTTAAAACATTTTCAGCTGCTGTGAGTTTCAGCCATATTTGATGTTCAGGATCAGTGAGCTGATCTCCATCGGAGCATTTAAGGAGGCTTCAGTCAGGTCCTCAAATGCATTACTTTATCCTGATCCCCTGCGTGTGTTTTTGTGTGTTTGTGTGTATGTGTGTGTTAGCGAACAGCTGTTTCCCTCTATAATCCCCTGTCTGACCTCCGCTCTCATCCTCCATTTCATCTGCCCTTTATTTCCATTTGTACATATTGATGAAAATGGGCGACTCCAGCACGGAACTAACCATATTTCTTAATAAAAGAGTCAAAAAAGACATAAGTAAAACATCAGAAATCAGAGTTCCACTCTCGGCTTCGGCCCGGATTAGTGGCCTGTCCTAATCTCCCGGGGTTAAATTAGAGGATTGGGGTCAGATGTTAACGCACATCTGCAGAGACTTTTTTTTTTCTCCTTCAGGCTTCTTTTGGAGAGGGAGGAGATTCAAGTGGAAAATTTCCCTGAAGATGTCTGTGAATCCCGTTAAAGCTGCTGCAAAAACAGGGAAAACAAACAGGACCACTCAGATTTACTGGAAATAAGTCACACGTTTAACGGAAAAAAAAAACAAAAACAAACTCATCAGAATAAAGCTACAAATTTACATGGAAAAGTTTGCAAATTAAAAAAAAAACATTGCTTGCGTATAAAAAGTTGAAAATTTAAGAAGGAAAAAGAAAAACATCCAAGGGAAAAAAAAAATCTCAAATTTAAGAAAAAAAAGAGAAAGAAAACGGAAGGGAAAAAAACAGGAAAAACCGTTGATTCATTTAAAGCTTTCAACTTGTCAAAAATGACAACTATCCAGGATATTCTAAAAAAAATTAGAAGTATTGCAGAAACATTGCAAGCATCTAGTGACCACTTACTGCACCAGTTGTTATCTTACCTGTTAGCCCTCCTCGCTACCCACATTAGCCTCTTCTCTCCAGCATTCAGGTTGAGATTGTGAATTGATGCGGTCCAGACGTCCACATAGTATGACAGCAGTACTCCAGCACACTGATTTAGTCTGGAAAGATAAACTGTTTCAGTCATGCTAGTGACCTCTAGCTTCTATAAATGCTACGTCTTGAAAAGGGAGTGCGATGTAGAGATGGCATTCCTCTGTAATGTAGACATCGTGATGTAGGCTGCTGTCTGGGAACGGGCTCAGTTGTGTATAATATGATATATTGGATTAAAACTCACATGAAAAATATCAAACATACAAAGAAAAATGTTCAAAGATTTGTGAGAAAATTCTGAATGTCCTTTTTCAAGTAAATTTGTACCTATTTTGCTCATATGCTGTATGTTGGGCCAACATCAGCAGCTTTACATTGGGAATACATCTTATAGAGGTCATTTGCTCATTGGCAAGATATTGGCTAGATGTTGATGTATGTCTTGCCGGTGAGCAAATGACCTCTATAAGATGTATTCCCGATGTAAACTTGGTAGGTGGCCAGACATACATACAGTCATGTGAAAAAATTAGCACACCCCATTAAAATGCTCAGTTCTTTATTAAGAAATGTTCACATATCTATGACTAACCTTGTATTTCTTTTTATTTGCATTTTTTAACATTTATTTTAGCCATTTTAAGTGGGAATGAATGTGGGGGTGTCCTAAAAAAGATGGGGGGTGTCCTAATTTATTCCTCACTATATGTTTAGAATTGCATTTTACAGAAAATTTGAAGCCTTTAATTCATTTTTAATTGTTTAGTTGTATTACATTAATCTCTTGGTATTTTTAACATTGATATTAAATATCCATATGTCCAAATATGTAAAAAAACAACACAGGTTTATACAGTGTGTCCTAATTTTTTCACAAGACTGTATGTGTGCTGTTGGGATATATATATATAAGCTTGCAGCTTTCTTCTTTGAAATTTGTGGCCTTTTTTTCAGGAAATTTATGGATTATTTTGTTCCACAGTAACGTTGCAGCTATTTTTCACTAACATTTATGACTTTTTTCCTCAAACTTGTGATCTTTTTCAAAGAAATTTCAATGTTTTTTTTTCTACTAAGTTTTTGACTTTTTTTCTTGTGAATTTGCAGCTTTTTTCTCTGAAATTTGTAAGTTTTATCACATAAATTGTATTTTTTTAAAATAAATATCCTAGCCAGCAAAAATTGGGAAAAAAAAGTGTTGAACTCGACATTGAAAACCATCTTCGTCTTTTCATGTCATTGAAAAGACTATTTTTGTGCTAAGTGTGATCTGTATCAGACAGACTGTTTCTGTTTTTTTGGCTAAATCACATGAAACATGTAAATTGTGTTTGCTGGCTGAGGTAAGCGTGTCTGCGCTTTGTGGAGTCGTCAGGTGACAGCGGGTAGATGAGCGGCCTGACGACGCACCTGGATTCAACCTGTCAGTGTCGCCATGGTATCGGCGGAGGGAGGGCAGAGGCGTGTTCGGGCATGTTTGCATCCAGGTTTGCATGCTGGCCGAGGTCACGTTCAGGGTGTGTTTGTGGTGGCGGGGGGGAGGGCTGCAACCTGTGGCTCCAAAGCCAAAATAAGGCTCTCTTTTGTTTAGCATTTTCCTAAATAATTAATAAATAAATACAAACCTCATAAGTTCAAGTTGTAAATTCACAAGAAAAAGATGTGCCTTAAATTTATGTAAAAGAGTAAATTTACAGGGAAATAAACTAAAAAAAAAATAGCAACAAATTCAAGAAAAAAGCTACAAATCAAAAAGATCATTTTAAAATTTACAAGAAAATAGTAGTAAAGTTACAAAGGAAACAGTGTGTGAGAATATAGGACTTAGGAGGGGAAAAATAAATATTAGTTTTAAAATTATGAGAAAAATTTTGTATGAGAAACAAGCTTTAATATTAGAATTAGAGCTATTAGAATAATAAACAAAGCTGCTTACAGGGAACCAACAAACCCACTTTTTCTTAAATTAAAAGCTCTCAAGTTGAAAGATCTGGTTGACTTTAAAACTGCAGTAATAATGTTTAAAGTGAAGAATCTATCACTGCCCGCAAATATCCAAAAGCTGTTCCAAATAAGGGAGAAACAATATCATTTCAGAGGAATCATATTTCAAAAACCTTCAGGTGAGAACTACCACCAAGCAACACTGTGTTTCAGTGCAAGGAGTCAGATTGTGGAACGATTTTGGACCTGAATTAAAATCATGTACAATGCTTGGACAATTTAAACAAAAACTAAAGGAAGAAATACTCCAAACATATACAGTGGGGCAAAAATGTATTAAGTCAGCCACCAATTGTGCAAGTTCTCCCACTTAAAAGATGAGAGAGGTCTCCAATTTTCATCATAGGTATACCTCAACTATGAGAGACAAAATGAGAAAAAAAAATCCAGAAAATCGTATTGAAGGATTTTTAATGAATTAATTGGTAAATTCCTCAGTAAAATAAGTATTTGGTCACCTACAAACAAGCAAGATTTCTGTCTCTCACAGACCTGTAACTTCTTCTTTAAGAGGCTCCTCTGTCCTCCACTCGTTACCTGTAGTAATGGCACCTGTTTGAACTCGTTATCAGTATAAAAGACACCTGTCCACAACCTCAAACAGTCAGACTCCAAACTCCACTATGGCCAAGACCAAAGAGCTGTCAAAGGACACCAGAAACAAAATTGTAGACCTGCACCAGGCTGGGAAGACTGAATCTGCAATAGGTAAGCAGCCTGGTGTGAAGAAATCAACTGTGGGAGCAATTATTAGAAAATGGAAGACATACAAGACCACTGATAATCTCCCTCCATCTGGGGCTCCATGCAAGATCTCACCCCGTGGGGTCAAAATTATAATGAGAACGGTGAGCAAAAATCCCAGAACCACATGGGGGGACCTAGTGAATGACTTGCAGAGAGCTGGGACCAAAGTAACAAAGGCTACATCAGAAACACACTACGCCGCCAGGGACTCAAATCCTGCAGTGCCAGACGTGTCCCCCTGCTTTAGCCAGTACATGTCCAGGCCCGTCTGAAGTTTGCTAGAGAGCATTTGGATGATCCAGAAGAGGATTGGGAGAATGTCATATGGTCAGATGAAACCAAAATAGAACTTTTTGGTAAAAACTCAACTTGTCGTGTTTGGAGGAGAAAGAACACCATACCTACTGTGAAGCATGGGGGTGGAAACATCATACTTTGGGGCTATTTTTCTGCAAAGGGACCGGGACGACTGATCCGTGTAAAGGAAAGAATGAATGGGGCCATGTATTGTGAGATTTTGAGTGAAAACCTCCTTCCACCAGCAAGGGCACTGAAGATGAAACGTGGCTGGGTCTTTCAGCATGACAATGATCCCAAACACACCGCCCGGGCAACGAAGGAGTGGCTTCGTAAGAAGCATTTCAAGGTCCTGGAGTGGCCTAGCCAGTCTCCAGATCTCAACCCCAAAGAAAATCTTTGGAGGGAGTTGAAAGTTTGTGTTGCCCAGCGACAGCCCCAAAATATCACTGCTCTAGAGGAGATCTGCATGGAGGAATGGGCCAAAATACCAGCAACAGTGTGTGAAAACCTTGTGAAGACTTACAGAAAACGTTTGACCTCTGTCATTGCCAACAAAGGGTATATAACAAAGTATTGAGATGAACTTTTGTTATTGGCCAAATACTTATTTTACCAAGGAATTTACCAATTAATTCATTAAAAATCATTCAATGTGATTTTCTGGATTTTTTTTTCTTATTTTGTCTCTCATAGATAAGGTATACCTATGATGAAAATTGGAGACCTCTCAGAACCTTTTAAGTGGGAGAATTTGCACAATTGGTGGCTGACTAAATACTTTTTTACCCCACTGTATACAAGATGACATGTAAAATCACATAAGGATTGTCATATCCAGTCTGTGTTGTGTTGTTGCTTAGTTACCTCCGCCAAGGAGGTTATGTGATCATCGGCTTTGGTTTGTCTGTTTGTCTGTTTGTCTGTTTGTTTGTTTGTTTGTTTGTTAGCAAGATAACTCAAAAACTTATGGACGGATTTTCATGAAATTTTCACAGATTGTCAGAAATGGGGTATCCTACAGATGATTACATTTTGGTGGTGATCCGGATCACCGTCCAGAAGAAAACCGCCATTACGGAAAATGCCATTTTCGTGAATAACTACTGAACCACTAATCCTATCATTGTCAATCCAATTGCTAGTCATATGTTTTCATGGTCAAGGAATCTGAAAACGTACACACAAACACTGTATGGGGGGAACTGTGGCCGCCATTATGGAAAATGTCATTTTCGTGAATAACTACTGAACCACTAATCCTATCATTGTAAATCCAATTGCTAGTCATATGTTTTCATGGTCAAGAAATCTGAAAACGTACACACCAACACTGTATGGGGGGAACTGTGGCCGCCATTACGGAAAATGCCATTTTCGTAATTAACTACTGAACCACTAATCCTATCATTATCAATCCAATTGCTAGTCATATGTTTTCATGGTCAAGGAATCTGAAAACGTACACACAAACACTGTATGGGGGGAACTGTGGCGCTTGGCGGAGGTCTGCGCTCTCCGAGTGCTTTTCTAGTTTTTTTGTCTTAGCTTTGTTCTGAATTGTAATCGCTCTTGTTTTGTTTTTCTTTTGAATTCTTGGATGGAATATGGGTGGGCAATATAAGCTGCGGCTTCAGCCATCACCCATTTCAGATAACTAATGTTGAACTGTATAATCAGAGGAGTTATTGTTTAATTTGACCTTGTTGGATTTTTTCCCCTTTGTTATATTATTCTGTTTCTTTTAATCTTTACTTTTAATCTATCCGAAATAAAGATTCATTCATTCATTCAAAATAATAACATGAGAAAAGTATTAATTTAACAAGAAAAAAATGATTTTTTTATGATAATAAAAAGACAAAAGGGAGTAAATTTATGAAAAAAATAGAATATTTGTGAGGAAAAATTGGTTACATATGTGATAGAAAAAAATTCCAGAGTGGTGGCCTAGAGGTGGAGCAGCCACCCCACAACCGGGAGGTCAGGGTTCAAGTCCCGGCCGGGCCATGCCAAAGGCCATATAAAAATGGAACTTTCTGCCGTCCAGCTTGGTGCTCAGCAATAATGGAACGGAGGAGGGAAATGTGGGTGGCAGTGGCTCAGGAGGTAGAACGGGTTGTCCAGTAACCAGACGGTTCGAATCCTGCCATTGTGTCCCTGGGCAAGACACTTTACCCGCCTTGTTGCCAGTGTCCATAACACTGGGTATGAATGTTCAGTAGTGGTCAGAGAGGCCGTTGGTGGGGATTGGCAGCCATGTTTCTGTCAGTCTGCCCCAGGGCAGCTGTGGCTACAGTAGTAGCTTACCACTACCATTGTCTGTCTGTGGAGTGAATGGAAAATGGATTTTCATTGTAAAGCGCTTTGGGTTTCTTGAAAGGCACTGTGTAAATGCAAACCATTAATATTAAATGTACAGAAGAAATAGTAAATTTGGAAGAAAAGCAGAAAATTTAGTGAGCAACCCCCATCTCCACCCTAAATAAATAAGTAAATCTAGATACATACATACTACAGATACATAGTACATAAAAATCTCACAAATTTACAGAAAGTACAAATTTACAACTAGAAAAGCACTCGGAGAGCGCAGACCTCCGCCAAGTGCCACAGTTCCCCCCATACAGTGTTTGTGTGTACGTTTTCAGATTCCTTGACCATGAAAACATATGACTAGCAATTGGATGGACAATGATAGGATTAGTGGTTCAGTAGTTATTCACGAAAATCGCATTTTCTGTAATGGCGGTTTTCTTGTGGATGGTAATCCGGATCACCACCAAAATCTAATCATCTGTAGGATACCCCATTTCTGACAATCTGTGAAAATTTCATGAAAATCCGTCCATAAGTTTTTGAGTTATGTTGCTAACAAACAAACAGACAGACAGACAGGCAGACAGACAGACAGACAAACCAACGCCGATGAAAACATAACCTCCTTGGCGGAGGTAACAAAAAATATGAAAATAACACATGTAAGAAGAAAGTTATTAATCTACAAGAAAATTTAAAAAAATTACAAAAAATAGTAAATATACAAGAAGACAATGTATAATAAAATTGTATTTGGGAGGAGAAATACAAGAAAATAGCTATAAATTTATGAGAAAAGTTTTCACTTTTAACAAGTTAGTTATATGGGGAAAAGTATTGATTTTATGAGAAAAAAGAAGAAGCCATCTCTATTGTTATTCAGTCCATACAGCCAATCATGCACAGTCCAATGAAATTACGTTTCTTCCATCTACAGTGTTCATCAGAGGGGTCGCTGCCATAAACAACTTCTCCTTCCTCCATTCTATTATGCTGAGCACCAAGCTAGAAGGCCAGAAGTACTGTACCATTTTTATATGGTCTTTGGTATGACCCGGCCGGGACTTGAACCCCCAACCTCCCAGCTGTGGGGCGGATGCTCTACCAACAAGGCCACCACTCTGGTTAAAGTTATTTTATGAGGAAAAATACAAGAAAAAATAGTAAATTTATGAGAAAATAGAAGTGCATTTGTGAGGAAAAAAATGTTACATTTTTCAAATAAAAAAAATCAAAAAATGTAGTAAATTTTAAAGAAAAGCTACAACTTTTAGTGAGCAGCACTATCACACTAAAAAAGAGAAAATCAACTATACAAGAAAATTGTCAATTTACAAGGAAAGATGCTACAAGAAAACAGGGAAAAAGATTGCAATATGATAAGAAATTACAATTTTTGCAAAAAATATCGATCTTATGAGAACAAAAATTCAAGATTTTCCAAGGAAAAAAAAATACAAGAAAACAAGCAGTACATTTGTGAAAAAAAGATACATCACATTTTTGAGTGAAAAAAATATTAAATACACAAAACATTAGCAAATTTAAAAGAAAAATTAATAAAAGAAAAGAAAAATTGCAATTTCTCTTCCCAAAGACATTGAACGTGACAACCAACAACCTAAGGATACGTTTCTTAACAGAGAGCTCTTAATTAATTTGGCATCTCATTAGTCCAGGGGTCACAAACATCCACTCTGAGCCACGGGTGTGAATGTTGGTTTCATACGTTTAGCTCTTCAGTGAGTGTTGCCTGAGTGGGCTTAATGGTGGCGGCGGCGGCGGCGGCGGCTGAATTAACCAGCTCTACTTCAGTGTGTGCATGAGCGTAAACGAAGTATAAATGTCTCCAGGTGAAGGAGCTGCTTTTTGCTGAATATTCCACCAGCAGCAGAATGCTCACCAGTGTGTGTGATTGTCTTTCTGTGCACATGCATGTTTTTTTGGCAGTCACAGCCAATCAGCATCCATCACTGGGTTTTTTTGGTTCTGACGGCTGGCAGCGGGAGAAAGTCCCAGAATGCCTCCGTCACTGCTCCACTCCATGTGTTCATGAGTGTGTATGTATGCCTTACCTTTCACGTCCAATTCTAAACATGACCTTTTTACTCGTAGCTTATATGACTCATAATCATAATCAGTAAAAGATTTGTTAGTTTTTAATGAAGTAGAAATGTAAATGAGGTACAAATTTGCAAGGCTAAAGGTGCAAAGATATAGGATGCCAATTTAAAAATTAGAAAAGTCACACATTACAATTTAGTTACACAGGATAAAAACGTAGCCAGCACCAAGATGAGCGTTGCAAATTAACGCAAAAAAGTTCAAGGTTTACCGGACAAAACTGCAAATTTTTGAGCAAAAAGTTGCACATTTATAATAAAAAGCTGCAATTTTATTAGAAAAAAAGATTAAAATGTACAGGAAAAAAGTTGCAAAGAAAAATTTGCAAATTTATGAGAGAAAAAAGTTAAAAATTTTTAGGGAAAAATGTCACAAATTGATGAGAAACTTTTAAATTTATGAGGAAAAAAGTTGGAAATTTACAAAGAAAAAATGCTAATTTATCAAAAACAAGTTGCAAATTTTGAGGAAAAAAGTTGCACATTTAAGGGAAAAAAGTTGTAGATTTTTGAGGAAAAAAAGTTAGAAATTTTGCAAGAATAAAATGAAAATGTATGAGAAAAAAATTGCAAATTTACAAGAAAACATTGCAAATTAATAAAAAGATGAAAATTTGCAGGAAAAAAAGTCACAAATTTATGAATAAAAAGTTGAACATTTGCAGGAAAAAAAACTGAAAATTTTTGAGAAAAAAAGTCAAAAATTTACAGGAAAAAAGTTGCAAATTTTCAATAAAATGTGACAAATTTATTAGTAAAAAGATGAAAATTTGCAAGAAAAAGTTACAAATTTATGAAAATTGAATATTTACAGGAAAAAGTTGATTTTTTTTAAACGTCAAAAAATTTACAAGAAAAAAAATCTGCAAATTTATGAGAAAAAGTTGTAAATTTATGAGGAAAAACGTTGTAAATTTACAAGAAAAAACAGCAAATGAGAAAAAAGTCACAATTATTTTGAGGAAAAGATGCAAATTTATGAGAAAAAAGCTGAAAATTTAGTAGAAAAAGCTGCAAATTTCCAAGAATAAAATGCAAATTTATAAGAAAAAAGTTGCACATCTTTGAGAAACATTTTTTACAGATTTACAAGAAAAAAATTGCAAATCTATGAGAAAAAATTGCAAATTTATGATTTTTTTCCCCACCTTAGCATTGGTCCGAAGTCATGTTATTCAGTCCTGTAATATGACATAAAAAGTTTTTGATTATATTGGGGGACGATTCTCTCTTTTGTCCAGGTTGGGAGGGGCAATGCTCCCCCAATTTCCATCTATGAATGGGGATGGGGGATTGCAGGTTAACAAGGGGAAGGATTTGGGGGAGGATTTTGCTAACAAGGGTGATAGTGTCCCTCCTCAAATCAACTACTGATCATAATAAAATGAGACTTTTTTCTCATAAATGTATATTTTTTGTTGTAGGCCAAATATCCTCCTGTTGCAGACCCTGTGCTGGGTTGAGACCTACCCCAAAAGCCCACAGACCTCGGCTAGCTAAACAGAGGAAGACTCCCCGCCCTAACAATCCCACCGCGTCCGTCCACATAAATCCCGAATCTCCTCAGTAAACTGTGGCATTGATCGATCAGGCGCTGAGTAAATTCTGGATGTTTCTGAGCAAACGCCACCATTGATTTCGTTCAGCAGACCCGAAGTGGACTTCTTGTTTCCTCCGTCAATTCAACTGTGGTAGTAAAGTTTCACAGTTAAAAAAAAAGACTCCTGGCCACTTTATCCTTATAGAATAAAACAACTGTTTTACCTTTATTTTAAAGCAACACTGTAAGATTTTCACCATTTTTGATGGTAGATCAACCTTTGACTGCACTGTAAAACCGAATTAGTTCACAAAACTCAAAACTTATGTGAAAACCGATTACCTAATAAATTTTAAGTCAATAAAATGATTTTTTTGAGTAATCTTAAATTTAAAAATACATTTTCAGCAATTTTTTTAGTAAACTTTACTTTAAAAATACATTTTCAAGAACTTTTTTTTGCATAAACTTTAAAATAAAATATTTGCTGAAAATGTATTTTTAAATTTAAGATTACTCAAAAAAAACAACAACCCACATTTCATTTATGTAAAATTTATTAGGTAATCGGTTTCCACTTAAGTTCTGAGTTCTGTGAACTATTTGGTTTTACAGTGTGGGTGGATGTCACTTTCCCCATAGCCCAAGTGGGTCCACTATACCTACAACAGCTCTGTTCTTGGTAGAAACACTGAAAGGACTACAACTATGGCGACTACCACCTCAGTTCCAACAGCAAATCACAGGGTACACAACTTGTCTGTAATGTAATGTCTGGGTAATGGGTAATATCTGTAATGTCAACAGACACAGTGTGGCACCAAACATAAGTGCTAAATGCTAAGCTAGCACCAGTTCTACTCTGGTTTCTGCGCACTTTGACTGTTTTTTCTTCGCATTTTCATGTGGAATAGAGTCAGAAGCTAGTGTTACGGTGCCACACTGAGACCAGAACAAGACAAGAGTGTACAGAGACCAAGGGTGTGTCCCAATTCACCCCTTCGCCCTACCCCTTAGCCCTATCCTAACATTTTGTGTATTCATATATCAATGTACAAAATGGAGGGGTAGGGCAAGGGGGTGAATTGGGATGCACCCCAATAAGGGGTCAAGACCAAGCTAGGCAGAGACCAAGTCAAGACCAAGACCACTGTGTATGTGGGTCTTTGTCTTCACTTGGTCTTGACACTCCAGATCATAATCGTGGTCTTACTGGTCTTGGGAGATTGGTTTCAGTCTGGTGTTGATGCGGTCTTGACTACAACACAATCAGAAGTGAGGCTTTAACAAAAGCATACAGTGTGATGAATCATTTTAAAGCAGACTATAAGGAGACGGTGCTAGCTAAACAGGCTAACTGACATGGAGTGAGAATATCTAGTTGGCACTACCTTACCTGGATTGTGAGGACATTCTTGTCAATCATCTCCCTCTGTGGAAAAGCAGGTACTGTGGCGAAGGAGGATAATAAGCGGCGAGCTGAGGAGTTTAAAGTGCCTTTATTAAGTCACATCGCCAACACGAGCTCACTCTGGTGCTGTGCAGAGCGGCCCAGAGCGAGCCCTGAGGGCTCTCAGTAGCGTGAAGACAAGTGCAGTCTGTTGAGCAGTTGCAGAGAGAGAGTGAGTTACATGATACGTGCGGTATTTATACCGGTTACAGACAAAGCATGAAAGAGCATGTGCATTTGCATATGAGAGAGACATACATATCAAATAGGCAGGTTGCCAGCACCTGCTCCAGCTTGCAGGACAAAGAGGTGACAAGTCACACCTACATATTGATCTGTCTCTATGTCAACAGTGAGGACAGGACGTGTGAACACAAAGCATGAATGGCACATTACATCACACTAGCGCTGTGGAAAATAACCAGGAGTAGCGAGCTGTCTGTCCTTAGTCTGTGGGGGGTTGTCCCACACTGCTCCCCCCCAGAGGGCTCGGCTGGGGGCCGAGACCTCGATAGTGCAGCATGGCAGCGAGCAGGGAAGGCTCTGTGCCGGTGAAGGTGGAGGGGGGTGGGAGTTGCCGGGGACGGTGAAATCGTCCAGGCCGCGCAAAAATTGCTTGTTGATCCGCGATGTCGAGGGGCTGTCCCGTTGAGCGTGCGGAGATAACAAGAAGAAAAATTAGTCTCTGGCTCCTCTCGTGACCATGAAGAAAAGCAGGGGCGGCTGTGGGGGAAAAAAACAAAAGCAGAGGGACGTGGCGTGTCTCTTTAGGTGCGGGCGCAGCCCTAAAGTCCTCGGGAATCGCAAAACAGCTGAATTCCCTATGTGTGCCGTGGCTGAGACCATTAACAAATCCTTCGAGCATGCTGCATGCGTGCCTCAGGTGAGCGAGCAACCCTGAAGGGCAGCGGCGAAGGAGGAAAGCAGTCTGTGGAGCCATATGTGTCCCGTGCGTGGTGCGTCATGCCCGTGACTCCCCGGTGCGTGTGCCGGGGTCCCGTGCGTGGGTGGGCCGCTGGAGAGGAGAACCAGGGTCAGGGAGCTTGCTGGAGATCATCCCTGTTGTCTGTTGCGTCGTTCGGTCGTGGTGCATTGGAGCGGTGCGAGGAAGTAGACGATCTCTGTCCCTCGGGCTCGTGGAGATGCGTTGGAGCGGTGCGAGGCAGTAGACGATCTTTGTGCCCCGGGCTCGTGCAGCTGCGTTGGAGCGGTGAGAGGGAGGAGACGATCGTTGTCGCTCGTGCAGCCATGGTGCGTTCAGGTCCACGCGCTGCGCTCTCCGTCGGCCCTGGAGGTTGCCGTCGTGGAGAGAGGACGAGGTGCGTGCGCTCTCGTGTGGAGGAGCTGTGAGAGCGGCCGGTCCAGCGTGGATGTGCAGATCTCAGGCGTGCAGATCTCACCGTGAAGCGTGAAGCGGTCACCAGTGTCGCGGTCCAGACCAGAAGGCTGCTTTGCACAAAGCGTGTGCTTTCAAGCGGGGTCACCAGTGTGGCGAAGGAGGATAATAAGCGGCGAGCTGAGGAGTTTAAAGTGCCTTTATTAAGTCACATCGCCAACACGAGCTCACTCTGGTGCTGTGCAGAGCGGCCCAGAGCGAGCCCTGAGGGCTCTCAGTAGCGTGAAGACTAGTGCAGTCTGTTGAGCAGTTGCAGAGAGAGAGTGAGTTACATGATACGTGCGGTATTTATACCGGTTACAGACAAAGCATGAAAGAGCATGTGCATTTGCATATGAGAGAGACATACATATCAAATAGGCAGGTGCCAGCACCTGCTCCAGCTTGCAGGACAAAGAGGTGACAAGTCACACCTACATATTGATCTGTCTCTATGTCAACAGTGAGGACAGGACGTGTGAACACAAAGCATGAATGGCACATTACATCACACTAGCGCTGTGGAAAATAACCAGGAGTAGCGAGCTGTCTGTCCTTAGTCTGTGGGGGGTTGTCCCACAGTACAATACACCAGTTAGGCTAACTAATGATGATTATCTATGAGGCAGAGTGTTATGGGCGTTGTACGAACAGAGTGATGTTATACTCTAGGGGTGGGAATCACCAGAGGCATCATAATATGATACTACCATCCAGCTTGGTGCTCAGCAAAAATGGAATAGAGGAGGAAAATGTGTGAGGCAGTGGCTCAGGAGGTAGAGCGGTTCGTCCAATAACCAGAGGGTTGGCAGTTCAAATCCCGCTCTCCCCAGCCATCCTGCCTGGGCAAGACACTTTACCCAGCTTGCCTTCAGTGTCCATGACACAGGGTATAAATGTTTGGTGGTGGTTGGAGAGGCCAATGGCGCAGACACATTTTCGTCAGTCTGCTCCAGTCCTGCTGTGGCTACATCAGTAGCTTATCAATGTCTGTCTGGAGCGAATGAATAATGGACTCACTGTAAGTGCTTTAAGATGTCACTTGACATGTAAAGTGCCATATGAATCTAATCCATTATTATTACCATGATACTTGGGCCGTGATACAATACTGTCGCAACTTTGTGATGCACTGAGTGTTGTGATATCGTATATTGCAATTTCCCATCATAATCTTGATCTTGATCATCTCCTGGATATATCTCACAAGTCACTCCTTTGCTTTGCTGCCCTAACCAGACAGTAAGACTTTAGTACCATCTAGTGGCCTGAAAAGTCAGTTGTTTTTTTTTATTGTTGTGGTACATAAAACACTGAATTTGTATTTGCAACATTTATTATTCGGTCCGGATGATTATGTGAAATAAAACCAGAACTAGAGCTGTGCAATATAATCAGAATTTCATGTCACGATAAAAGTAATCTTATATCACAATAATGATATGTATCACAATATACTTTTTCTATAAATTCTGCAGTTTAGATAATAACATAAAAAGGACTGTCTATCTCTTTTTTTAACTTTTTTACATGCACCTTTTGCCCTCATAATTTTGCAGTGTTATAGTTTTTAATGTGCATTTGAGACTTGATTCTCGTAAATTTGAGGTTTTTCTTCTAAATCATATAGGAAAAAGTAAACATCAGAAAGTTAAATATTTCCTGAGCCAGAGAATAGCAAAAAAAAAACAAAAACAAAAAACATGGCAAAAAAAATGTCTGAAAATGAGAAAATGACCCAGTCCTTGCCATCTTTCATTCATTCATTCATTCATCTTCTTCCGCTACAGATATAAATTAGCTGTTAGTTTAAATCAATGAAAATGTAAGTGTAGACCTGCAGCCTGAAGGTGCCATTCTGGCCTGATTTAACCTGTTTGCTTCTTCGTAAAAATATTTTAGATTGGTCATGATCTGAAAATCAAAGACACAAAAGGTAATGTGATAAAATACATGTGATGACTTTAACTTTATTCATTCTCACTACTTGACTAATTAAAATTATTAGAATCAAATAAATTGCATTAAGAGCCAACTTGCTCCTCCGACCCGTTTTAATTTATTTATTATTTATTTAGCATGTATGTGCCACCATCATGCACTTTTGCAGCTTTAATAATTTATTTCAGACAAAACTAAGAAACTCAGCAGTAATTTAAACCAAAGAAACGATGGTCTGATACACTATAATGTTTCCAGTTAGCACAACTTAGCATTGTCCTTTACCATTTGCCATTTTATAATTAGACATGGTGTAAAAGGTACCTACCTCCTACTCAAATGAGGTTAGCAGACTATCCTCTCTGATGCAGCACGATGGAAAGCAGTCCCACATCCCTGGCAAACAGGAGTAGCAGCTTTTTGACCAAACTGGTAGTTTGAAGCTAGCAGCCCCCGGACTGAAGCCTAGCCACTCACCACACACCTGTTCCGCACACTGTGGGGGCGAGGCGGGGCGCTGACAAGTAGTGCGTGAGGAGCTTTGCTCAAGAAACAGGATTATGTGCATTTTAAATCACAATATAAACAATAGAGTATTCTATGAAACGACAGATGTTTCTATATCGTCATCTGCTATATATCATCATATCGCACAGCCCTAACCAGAATCAACAGTCAGGGCATAGAACCGACATTATCCTGCTCTTGTCGGTTTTTTTGGTTACACTGACAGCGACACATGACAATCCAGAGGTTCACCCATATACCCAGTTTGGTGAGCCTAGCTTCATTCCTTCTCAAATTATATTCCATGCAAACGAACAGATGGAGGCGACCACTCATGGTGGGAATCACCAGAGACCGCATGATATGATACTATCGCAATACTTGGGTCACAGTGCAATAGTATCATGGTACTTGGGTCATGATGCAATCCTGCCACACTACTTGGGCCACGATGTGATACTGTCACAGTGCTTGGGCCACAGTGCACTACTATCACACTCCATAAGCCACAATATGATACTCTCACGCTACTTGGGCCATGGTGCAATACTGTCACACTGCTTGGGCCACAATATGATTCCCTCATGCAACTTGGGCCATGACGCAATACTATTATGATCAGTGTTGGGCAAGTTACTAAAAAATAGTAACTAGTTACAGTTACTTCTTTTCAAAAGTAACTGAGTTACTTACCAATGACTGCATGATTAAAGTAACTTGTTACTTGGAAAAGTAACTTTCACATTACTTTTGAATGCATACTTAAATCATCTTGTACACATAACAAGATAATTTAATTAATGGATTACATTAGGGGCTTATTAATGTCAGGCTGAAAACAGACTGTTTCAGAGAGAGCTTTTAGAACATGTTCAGTCTGCTTTATCCTGCCTTGAGAGCTTTTATTGTGGAAAAATCTGAAGAAAATCAACACAAAACTGACAGTAATTTCCTCATTTTGGAGTGAGAAATAGGGTTTGTGGAGTGAGAGAGAGAGGGAAAAAGAATGAGAATCACTCCAAAAAGAGTGAGCTGGCAACACTGCATAAAGCTGTCAGTGTTTCTTACCTTTAATATTATGGATTTAATCCGATGTGCAGTGATCCAAAGAAAATGTCCATTATCTACAGTCCAAATGTCTGCTGTGACAGAGACATGATTCAGTCTTTTAAATTCCTTTTGGAGATCAAATCCATTTTTGAATAAATCTTTATCCAGGTAGCAAGTAAATGTGTTTTAACTTCAGTGGATCACAGTCTTAGATGTCTGATGGGAAATGACTGTTATCAGATCTTCATTCTGTAATGACATATCTGGCAATCAGTAGTTTAATTCTTGCTGGGTCACAGACTGTTGAGATGCATACCTATGTTTGAAATCTAGCCGGTGTTGTTAGCGGTGTTGTTAGCATAGTATAGCATAGCATAGCACTAGCTTTGTTGGATCTTGTTGCTGTTCTGAAGCGCTTCTGAAGATTGCAGTAGGTCTTACATGGCCCACCAATATGCTTTTGTCCTTAACCACGACAAAAGAAAAATAATCTGTCAATTTCGACAAAAACAAAGTAGCTTTATCTTTTCCCAGCAGGAGCAAGCTCCATTTGTGGCTGCTGGCTGCAGCAGTGAACAGGCTCTTGACTGAAGGCTGTATCAGCTACATAGGGCCAGTTTGTATTTATTTGCGCTAAAAATATCTATCCATATTAAAAAAATGAGTAACACGAGTAAAACATCTGATCAAATTTCAGTAACTGTAACCCATTACTGAATTTTTAAACAGTAATTTGTTTACACAGCATGTTACTGCAAAAGTAGTGGTGTTACAGGAACATGTTACTTTGTAATGCGTTACTCCCAACACTGGTTATGATACCTGGGCCACAATATGATACTCTCATGATTCTTGGGCCACGATATGATACTCTCACACTATTTGGGCCACGACATGATACTGTTACCATACTTGGGCCACGATGCGATGCTATCATGCTACTTGGACATGATGTGATACTGTCACGGTACTTAGGCCACAGTGTGACACTATCACGGTACTTGGGCCATGATGCAATAGTATCATGCTACTTGGGCTGTGAGACAATACTATCACAATAATTGGGCTGCGATGCGATATTGTCTTGATACTTGGGTACACTGTGGGTCGGTTTTGTGTGTCACTTTGCTTGTCGGGTGGCATCTCGGCGCACTTGCGATGGTCCACTGATCAGTGGCTTCGGGTGGGCGTTGGGGGTGGTGGTCTGTTTTTGTGGCCACAGCCACCCAGGGGCAAGTCAGCAGGGGTGTGGCTGCTGACCTGCGCCGGTGTTCTTCCCAGCTGCTGCTGGGCACTGGTGCACGTTCATACTCGCTGCATCTGCACCGCAACCGCCCCAAGTAATAAGGGTGGATGAGTGTGAGAGAGTGTGTGGGGGAGAGCATGAGTGAATGTGACTGGGTCGGAGCGTGAGTGAGAGTGTGTGTATGGGTGCGCGTGAGTAGGTGCGGGTGACCCTGAGGGCGAGTGGGAGTGGGAGTAAGATTGAGCAGGTAAGGAGTGGGAGAGAGTGGGTGGGTCCAGGAGTGTGAATGTGGGATTGTGTGGGGGAGAGGACAAGTGAGAGTGAGTGAGAGTGTGTGGGTGTGTATGAGAGCATGAGGGTGTGAGTGCATAGGAGTGGGTGTGTGTGCTGGTCGGGAGGTGCTGGATTGAGGGGGTAGCACCTCCTGGCTGCATGGGCTCCACAGGACGGAGGGGGGGGGCTGGCCCGCCGTGGTGCCCCTGTGCCTTGCTGCCACCTTCTTGGGGCGTGGGGGTCCCTGTGGTGTGCGGCAGTGGCACTAGGGTGTGGGTGGGCCCGCTGTGGAGGTGTCTGGGGGGGGGGGAGGGGGTTCGCGCCAGGGGCACGGGCCGGTCTCCAGCCCAGGGGATGGGGGCACTGGCATCCCGGCGCCTGGGGTCCAGGGTCTGGTGTTGGCCCCGCAGTGGGGGGGTCGGGGGGGGGGGGCAGGAGTTGGCCAGTCCAGGGTTGTGAGTCCGCCATGCTGGTCGCTTGGTGGGCCGGCCTCCCCCGTTATCCCTCCTGGGGCAGATATGCCTGGCTGTCGTAGGGCTTGTTGGCCTTGGGACATTTGTGCTCTGTGGGGGTTGGTGGCATTGTCCTGCTTGCTCAGGGTTTTGGTGGGGGGGTGGGGGGGTGTTGCTGTGACCAGCCACCCTCTTCGTATGTTTCCTGGCAAACCAACACATGCACACACTTATTTTGTGCCCGCACTCATACACACATACAGTACATGTATGCACACATACACATATGTCTGTCCTTTAACAGGTGCAGGTACCAGACTCGTGTTGAGACCTCTTCAGGGGAAGAAACAGTCTGTCTTCTGTTTTTTTCAGTTGTGTTAGTCTGTTTGTCTGTTCCTCTCCCTTTTCTCTCCACCCCCACCCCCCTGTCGGGTCCTTCATGGGTAAAACAATTTAGATAAAATATTAAAAGTTATTGCAAGAGGAGTTATATACAATATACAGTACATATATGCACTGCATAAAGCTCCTTTTGGCAAAGTAAAATCTGTTTGGCACAATAAAGGAAGCAGATTTCTGTTCTGCTCACCTAGCTACTTGACAGGATAAGGGGGAAAAAAAAACTATTGTGATAGTTGGGCCCTGCTGCAATACTATTATTATTCGTGGGCCAAGATCCAATACTATCACGCTGCTTGGATGCATGAAGCAATACTACGTGATACTATCACGATCTTGTAATATTTAGAGTTTTGCAAAATCGTATAGGTTGCGATTTCCCATCCCGATTTCTGTCTTGTTGAACTCCTGGCTAGATCTCTTTGCTGACCTAACCACACAGTGGGACTTTAGCACCATCTAGTGGCCTGAAAAAGTCAGCTGGTTTTTATTACTCTGGTACATTAAAAATTGAATTTTTATGTGCAGCATTTTGAAATACTGTTATTTAAGTATTGCGATACTGGTTTCTATGTGTCAGTACAGTATTGTGGACCCAAACTGTTGTGACACTACAGTTTATCGATTTTTTTTTTGCCCCATCCCTATAATGCTCCATCATCATCACTCTGAGAAGGCCAGCTGTCCAATCACATCGCTCCGTCTGAACTGCTCTATAATAAAGTTTACAGCTCAGTTTATGCTTCATACTCTAATTTTAAAGGTCACTTGCACAGCATGGGTTTTTTGGCGGGCTCCACATGGATTTTTACGGATAAACTCAGCTGAAAATGGCCATTTTCATAGTAATGGGGTGATGACTCCCGGTCCGATGCGAGCACTCGACTGTGGCTCAAATGTGGAATCGAACTCAGAACCTGCCACTGCTGCCGCTGCCGCTATTGATCTCTGATCAGGAACTAGGTTAGCATGTAAACCAGGACACACACCACGGGCCCCCGTTTCTGGGTTAAACACACACACACATATACACACAGACACATGTATAAACACACTGTAAACAACAATGTGAATGTGCGACACGTGTTCAGGAGCCCCCTGGGGGCAATGTGTGTGGAGGGGATCTGAATATTGATTGACTTGGAACAGTGTGTGCGTGTGTGTTGATGTGGTGATAACACGCCATCGACAGGCTAATGGAAGGAGGGAAGTGCTGTTGGTCGATTGTCTTGTTTTTCTTACACACACACACACACACACACACACTCACCCCCTCACTCATGCACCAGCAGGTCTGAGCTGGTGTGTGTTTTTGTGTGTGTGTGTGTGTGTGTTTCTGTGTGTGTGCTTGTGTATCTGATTGAACCCTCGATGCTGTCAATCAAGCCGCCCCTGGGGGCTGCATAGATGCCAAGCTCAGACCTTCTCCCTGGGACTCTGTTTTCACATTTAACCATTGTTAATGTTTATTAATGTTTAACGTTTTTTAAGGACAACTAAGACTTTAATTTTGGATAAATTAAGGGTGTTCACATTTTTATTTAAATTGTCCACATTTGGTTCAGTTCAGTTTGGTTTCACACTGCTTCTTTGCCAAGAACTTAACATGACACGCCTGCCTCTTGTTGTCATGACAACATTTGTTTAGTTAGCACAGACCGCTAAACACGCTACTCCTGACCAGAGGTTGCGCTAGGATTTATTGCTGTCCATCAAGATGATGAAGACGGTCGTAAAAATTCTGTCCTGAGCTGTTATAATTATTATTATTATAGGTAAGTATAAGTTTTTATCCCCCGCCCATCGAAGCCCAAAGGGGTTGAAGATTGTTTGAAACTTGGTATACGGTTTGATATACATTGATGATGCACATATTGCAGTTTGGTTCTGATCAGATGATTTTTGAGGGAGTTGTAGCCCCTGTCTGGTCTCCTGTTTCACCTCACTTCATAGACAGTAACTGTTTTGTGAAATCAACTCTCATCGGATGACCATGATGTTAAAGGTCAGAGTTCACATTTTCCCTACACCTTGTAAACGTAATTATCATTGAAAGAAATGATGTAGGCTTTTCAAATCGATCCAGTAGTGGTATCTAAGACAAATCTTGGACAGCTTATACCCTGACCTGACCAAGGGTTTGGGGTGAAAAGGTAAAAGGTCAAAGTTATTCCATTTGCGCTACAGTAAATGGTAAATGCTAAATTCACTATTACTATAAAATGAGTAAAGCTAGGGCCACCAAACCTGGTATACAGGTTCACCTCGGGATCCTGACCTCTGACTATGGGTTTGGGGTAGAAAAGGTCAAGGTTAACATTTCCAATGCCTTATTACTGTACAACAAGTAAAACTAGGGTCACCAAACTTGGTACACAGGTTTACCTTGGGATACTGCCCTTTGACTATGAGTTTGGGGTCAGAAGGTCAAAGGTCAAGGTTAGCATTCCATTTCCACCATTACTATAAAATGATTAAAGCTAGGGTCATCAAATTTGGTACACAGGTTCACCGTGACCGTGAAGGGTGACTATGGATTTGGATTTATGGTGTTTAATGTAGCACTAGCCATTATTAGGGTGGGCTTAGTCACAAATCCTGGCGTTTGACGGAGGAGGACAAGTGAAAAGATTTTGACACAAAACTGTAAGACAATGAGAGGGGTTTTTTGTAGGAAAAAAGGTCATAAGATACAATTTTAGACAATCAACTTGATTGTAGATTTGTTTTTACAGGGAATTTATATAGGTTTCAGTTTTTGAATTTACCGTGTCTTTCCACGGGTCTGGATGATTTCTTCATGTCAGCAAATCCAGCTGTAATCCAAGGGTTGTCACTCAAGGTTGTCAGGCCAAGGTAGCATTGCTAAGCCAATTAGCCATTGTACTCACCCATACCTGAGTAAAACGGCGCCATCCTGCTGCATAGGGGTGTGCCATATCGTATCGCTCACGATAATACTGGTATAAATTTTGATACCGGTGCAAAAATGGATATCGCAACATTTGGGGTCTACTACATGACGACGTCACACCGTTACACTGCCGACGGCACTTACGTTTTAGTAGGGCTGGGAATCATCATTAATTTCCAGAATCGATTTGATTCCGATTCTTGATGTTCTGAATTGATTGAATTCTGATTTGATTCGATCCAATCCCGATTCAGTCAGGAAAATTACCATTTTAATAGCCATTTTATATGCCAGGAAAAAAAAATCTTCAAGACCTAATGCTGCAAACTGTAGCAGGAATACTCTAACTTTGTTAATACAATAAATTACCACATAAAGAACTGACTCAAAATCAGTTGCAATAATGCACTTTTTATTATTTATCTTATGATTTCACAAAGTGCTAACAAGTGCTTTCTTTAGCGCAAAGGGTGTGCAGTGTCAAATTAACAGCCCAGAGTCAGTAAACAAATTCCTGCATGAAGCATGTAAACATAATCTCACTGTATTTCAGTTCCTCAAGGATTTCGTCGGCTGTTTCTGTGATTGTTGCGGACCAAAAAGCCTGAATTTGTGCGAGCTTTTCCAAAAAGTTGTAACATTTTTAGAGTTTTTTTGCACTGAAAGTTGTGTGAGGAAGTACAGATTTTAAAGCAGTTGCTTTTGCCAGTTTACAGTGATGCTATTCTATGTAACACCACAAGAAAAGCACAGGATTGCCAAAAATTTCCTGTTAAAGAGTGATTTATTTAGAATTAAACGCTCAGGAAAACTGTCAAAAAATGACCAACATTGTATTCTTGGTCGTCTTTTTTTCCTTCGAGTCCAGGATGGATTTTGGAGTGGAAACTCAGTTTTCACAGATCTTAAGGGGATATGAAAAGAAGAATATATTTCAAAGTAAAATTAATAATCATATTTTTAGATCCCCACATCACAGTAGGGTTTAATAAGTTAGGTTCTTTTATTTTTTGTTGTTTATATTTTAACTACAAATTAACATTTTTGAAAAGGGTTTCGGTTCATTTCCTGGAAGATTTGTTCATTGAGTTTAGTTCTATTGATTAAAAATGGCTTATTGCTCTGCAGCCCTTATTAATTTTGCCATTTTCATAGATGAATTATTAATTTATGACACAAATGTTAAAAAATAACAATATTTTGCTTACCCCCAGCAGCTGCAACAGTCTCCCTCTCTGGTCTGTTGTCGTTCTCCGTGTGTTTCCCGTTTGCATTGTTTATCAATGGTCGACTTTTATGTTCCAACACAGTGCTGCCCGTAGTACAAAACCGTGTATCCCCGCTTTATGAAAAAAATTGGGAACTGTTGAGTGCAATCTTTAGCTGTGACTTTTGTTGATAAATTAATGTTGGCAACTCCACTCTGTGGCTGCCTGCCAAATGTAAACACAGAAGTAATGTGAGCATGCAGCGCATGAAACTCCCGCGCGATTGTTCATCACACAAGACTTCAGCCGGCTGCTTGCATTTTGTGTTTCAGAGACTGTAAAATTATAATATTAAAAGATCAATCCTCAGATTTTGTGGATCAATATCGGTTCAGTCAAACATGGATCGATTCAAATCGTTAGATTGAGCTTTTGAACCCACCCTACATGTTAGCATAGAAACTGCAAAACAAACATGTCGCGGGAAGCTGCAGCTCCGAAGTCAGACTGTCTACATCCAGTTGAGTGGAATTATTTAAGTTTCACTTGCTGTTTCAGACTGTTGTCATGTAAAAAAAAACAAAAAACAACAGCAACAAAAAAACAAACAAACGGTGCAACAGTGTAGATAATCTGCTTGCATTTTTTCTGCACGTCAACAACACTGCTGGTGCGGTATTAATGTTGGACAATGTGCCGCTCGAAGTGACTCTAGTTGCATTTTACTTCCATTTTGCCTACTTCATCTTGATTTTATTCAACACCCAAAGAGGGGAAAAAAATCCATTCAGTGCGACAAGAGCCAAAAAGCCCCAAGACAGGTCAGTGCAATGAGAGTAATGCAGGTAAAGTCAGTCACCATAAAACCCAACATCTGTGTGCAGTTAAGATGCAGTGGTTTATATTATTTTCTTGTAATATTTGATGCAGAACTAAAAATATTTTAAACTAAATCTGAGCTGCTGTTTATAAAATGTTGAAATAAGAGTTTTTGTTTTGCTTTTCCTGAAGATGCTGAAGGTAAATAATGCTGGTCTGTGAAACTGTCCTTTATGCATACAATAAAAAAAAACAATGTATTCTGTAACATCGTGAAAATATTGTTTTTGTGAAAATTCACAGAAATATTGTGGTATCATTTTTAGGCCATATTGATCACCCCTTATGCTGCATCCTGACTTCTTTACAATGTTCTGTTTAGGAGAAGACCCTGGGCTGTTTTTTTATCTGACAATGTAGTTTCCAAAACTTGTCAGCAAGTAATACTGCATGATAGCCCTGCTGCATTCACTGGTTGTAATCAGCGTCACCGTAACGGTTGAAATGCATTGACACGGTGACATTGTCAAAACCCCTTCATTTTTTTTCTTCCCTGCAAAGAGATATGAACTGATTTCTGATTGGCTAAATAATTTCAGAACAGAGGCTTTTTTGTCATCTTAACGAGCTCTGATGATCCCGATCCATCCTCTCTCATCACCTGGCACTGCCCACCGCTGTTTCCCGGTGCCCAGGTGTGAGGTGATTGATGGTTTTACCCTCCCGCTAATGGACAGGAAGCGACCACCCGCCACCTCTGACCCCGCCGCCCTCAGCGGCCCGCTGGGTAACGAGTTCCCGTCGGAGGCCAGCGCCGAGACTCTTCTCTTTCATCTTCCTTGCCGCCCCGCCGCCGTTTGACACATTTCGGACGGGCGCTGAGAGGTCAGCGGCGAAGGGGAGTTTCCCCCACCGCTGCTCTGCCCCGGTGCCTTTGAGCACTGATGTGTTAGAGCAGAGAGTGAAGGTTAAAGTTTGACTCTGGGACGGGGATCAGTGATCTCTGTTCAATGTAAAAGCAAATGTAAAAAAGAATCGTAAAGAAACGACTTTGTTGATGTGAAGTTAAAGCATTTTCTTCCTAAATTTGAAGTTTTCTTTGTGGTTATGGCAAATTTTTCTTGAAAAGTTGTGACTTTTTTTTTAAAATCCTTTACATTTTCCTCATGAATGTGCTGATTTCTTTTCATTGTAACGTTAGTTAAGTGTCTTCCACACCATGTGGTGTATAGGGGCAGCATCTATCTCCTTTTCTCTGACCCTAGGCCACACAGCTACTGCAAGTAGTGAAAGCGACAGTGGGGGGTCAGTCCTCTGCTAGGTCTGTGCATTAACTTTCCTTTCCCCATTCTATGATGCTGAGCACCAAGCTAGAAAGCACCATTTTTATATGGTCTTTGGTATGACCTGGCTGGGATTTGAACCCACGACCTCCAGGTTGTGGGGTGGATGCTCTATCAACTCGACCACCACTCCACACTTTGTTTTTATCAATAAGTGGCCATTTTTGGCTTGTAAAGCTACAAATTGGTGACTTTTTCCAATAATTATACTACCCCCCCCCCTCAATTTTTGTAAATTTATGAGTTTTTTATCTTTTATCTTGGGAATTTTAAAGTGTTTTTTCTTTGATTTTGCGACTTTTTCTCAAGTTTTTAGTCAAAGCTACCAGGCAAAAGAGCGGCGGGTTGCAGGCCTCTGAATGAGGCGGATTTTTGGCTGATAGTTGGCTGTGTTTTTGTGTTTGTGTTAATCAGCAGAATTAAGCACACACTGATGCGGAATAAAACCAGGAGGCTCCGACTCTCTAATTAAGACGGATGTTTGAACGTGAGGCAGTGAGCAAAAACAAACATCCAGCGACACATGAACGACCATCTGGAGGAATTAAAGGAGTAAACGATGATTATACGCCGGGTCGGCCATCTCTTATCGTTCACCTCATTAACAAACTCAACATTCCTTTTTAAAATCCGCCTCTTCTTCATCTCTTCCTCTGACCCCTGAGACTCGTTAACAGCCCGTCGATGCGCTCGGATGTTGGCGCGCTGCTCTGGCCCCTGACCTCCTGGTGTACTCTCCCATTGGCTCTTTGTGTGATCTGAGAGGCGAGGCCGCCGCGTCCCACTGACACACGGCCCTAACGAGGAGGAGGGGGGAGTGAAGAGGACGCACTCCGGTTCGGTGGTCGGCAGGCGGTGACGGATTCCTGTCGGCGGCAGAGGTCAGAGGTCAGCGGGCAGCAGACGGACGGGGTCAGAGGGAGGTCGCAATGTGTGGTTGAGGGAGTTTAGAGAGTTTGGAGTAGTGATATTTTTAGACGTGCTTTAGCTATGCTCTCAGTTTGTTCTGGTGTTATGAGGAGCTTAAAATGTGTAATTCCATTTCTTTTTTCTGCTAAATTTTAATTTAGCAGAAAAAAAATGCAAAAAATCGATGAGAAAAAAACCCTGAAAATTTACAGGAAAAAAATTGCAAATTTTTTCAGAGAAAAGCTGCAGATTTATGAGAAAAGATGAAAATTTCCCCCCCAAAAAAGCTGTGAATTTATGAGAAAAAAGGCACAAATCTACAAAAAAGTTACAGATTTATAAGAAAAACATCACAAATTTTTGAGAAAAAAGTTGCAAATATGAGAAAAAGTCAAAAATTTACAAGAAAAAAAAAATTATGAGAAAAAAGTTTAATTACACAGAAAAAAATTCAACAGCATCCAAATGAGTGTTGCAAATTTATGAGAAAAAAGTTGCAAATCTGTGAGAAAAAAGAAGAAAAAAAATGCTATTTTACAAGAAAAAATTGCTAATTTATGAGAAAAAAAAAGTTTAATTAAATGGAATAAAAATTTAGTCAGCTTTCAGATGAGTGTTGCAAATGTATAAGAAAAAAGTTGAAAATTTCCAGGAAAAAATTAGCAGATTTATGAGAAAAAAAGTCACAAACTTATGAGAAAAAAGTTGCAAATCTATGAGAAGAAAGTTGAAAATTTACAGGGAACAAAAATGTAATTTTACAAGAAAAGTAAGTGCAAATTTATGAAGAAAAAAGTTGTAGATTTACTAGGAAAAAAAATTAAATTTATAAGGAAAAAAGTTGTAGATTTACTAGAAAAAACTTAAATTTATGAAGATAAGCTGCAAATTTACAAGAATAAAATTGCAAATGTGAGAAAAAATGTCACAGATTTTTAAGAAAAAAAGTTGCAAATTTGTGAGAACAAAATAGATTTACAAGAAAAAAAAACCTGAAAGTCACCTCTTGACATAACGATCATTAGCATATATGATAAAGTTCATCATGATTCTGTGATGTGCTGCTTGTGTTTACACTGAGTAAATGGAGTAAATGTTCAACACATTTTAATTGCATGCTGGATTAGTCTTGAGACTGGCGTGGGTGGCATGTCCTTGGCTTGCCACGCTCCCTGTGGAATTCCCAAAGTCGACACCAGGACACCAGGGTGAATGTCAGATGCTGGTCAAAGGCCCTCTGCTTGTCTGACTCAGCACATCCTCTATGTCTGAAGTGAAGCGGGCACGCCCAGCTCTGAGCTCTCCTCTGCCAGCTGATGAATCACGACCAGAGGAAACATGACTCACCCGTCTAGTTCACCACAGAGAGATTAGCATATTTATAAGAAAGACACAGTTTTTAAAAATGCAGATTTATGAAGAAAATTGTTGAATTATCACAAAAAATGATGCAAATTTCTGCAAATAAATAGGGCCACATTGATGAGGATAGACACACAGATTTGCAACATTTTTCTCAGAGATTTTTGACTTTTTTTTTTGCAGTTTTATGCATTTATGAGGAAAAAATGGCAGTTTTATGAATAAAGATGGCTGAGAAAAAACTTGCAAATTTGCAAGGAAAAAAATGTGCATGTTGATGAAAAATGAGTAAAAGATTTCTGAGAAAAAAGTCACAAATTTGTGAGAGAAAATCTGTGTAAACTTGAAAACATACAGGGAAAAAATTGCAAATTTACAAAAAAAAGTTACAAATTTATGAGAAAAAAAGGGATATTTATGAGGAAAAAGTTGTAAATTTACAGGAAAAAAATAAGCAAATTTACAAGAAAAAAAAGGAAATTTATTGGAAAAAAGTTTAATTGCACAGAATAAAAATTTTACCACTGTCAAGATGAGTATTGCAAATTTATAAGAAAAAAAGTAGAAAATTTACAGGAAAGAATTGCAAATTTATGAGGAAAAAGTTTAATTACACAGAATAAAACTCTGAACAGCTTTCAGAAGAGCGTTGCAAATTTATAAGAAAAAAGTTGAACATTTACAGGGAAAAAATTAGCAAATTTATGAGAAAAAAATCACAAATTTTTGAGAGAAAAATTGGAGATTTACAAAAAAAAATGCTGAAAATTTATGAGAAAAAAGTTTGAAAATTTACAAAAAAATTGCAAATATATGACAAAAAAAGTCACAAATCTTAAAGAAAAATGTTGCAAATCTTTGAGAAAAAAGTTGAAAATTTATAGGAAAAAAATTGCAGTTTTATGAGAAAAAAAACATTGCAAAAGTACGAGGAAAACGTCATAAATTTATGAGGAAAAATTTGGAAGTTGTTGAGTAAAAGTAAGTAATTGTTGAGAAAAAGTTGCATCCATCCATTTTCTACCGCTTTTCCGGAAGTTTGGGTCACGGAGGCAGCAGTCCAAGCAGAGAAGCCTAGACTTCCCTCTCCCCAGCCACCAGCTCCAGCTCTTCAGAGAGGATACCAGGATGTTCCCAGGCCAGCTGGGAGACACAGTCTCTCCAGCGTGACCTGGGTCTGCCCCGGGGTCTCCTCCCAGTGGGACGAGCCTGAAACATCTCAAGTGGGAGGTGTCCAGGAGGCATCCTGATCAGATGTCCAAACCATCTCAACTGGCTCCTTTCGATGTGGAGGAGCAATGGTTCTCCTCTGAGCCTCTCACAGATGACTGAGCTCCTCACCCCATCTCTAAGGGTGAGTCCAGCAATCCTACGGAGTAAGCTCACTTCAGCCACTTGTATTTGTGATTTCATTCTTTTGATCATTACCCAAAGCTCATGACCATAGGTGAGGGTCAGAACGTAGATTGACCGGTAAATCAACAGCTTCCTCTTCACCACAGCAGACTGGTACAATATCTGCATCACTGCAGAGGCTGCTCCAATCTGTCTGTCAATCTCTCGCTCCATTCTCCCCTCATTCATGAATGAGACCCCGGGATACTTAAACTGCTTCACTTTGGGGCAGGAGCTTGTCCCCAACCCGAAGAGGACAATCCACCTTTTTCCAGCTGAGCACCATGGACTCAGACTTGGAGGTGCTGATTCTCATCCCGGCCACTTCACACTGAGTAGCAAACCGTCCCAGCAAGACCTGTGGGTCATTGCTGGATGAAACCAACAGGATGACATCATCTGCAAACAGCAGAGATGAGATCCTGTGGTCAGCAAGCATGACACCCTCCAATCCTTGGCTGCGCCTAGATATCCTATCCATAAAAATTATGAACAGGATCGGTGACAAAGGGCAGCCCTGGTGGAGTCCAACTCTCACTGGAAACGAGTCTGGCTGGGTGTTGGCAATACAAACCAAACTCTTTGACACAGTCGTATAGGGACCAGATAGCTCATAACAACGAGCCCGACACCCCGTACTCCTACAGCAACCCCCACAAGAAACCACAAGAGATGCGGACAAATGCTTTCTCCAAGTCCACAAAACACATGTGGACTGGTTGGGCAAACTCCCACAAGCCCTTGAGGATTGTCAAAAGGGTAAAGAGCTGGTCTGATGTGCCACGGCCAGGACGAAAACCACATTGCTCCTCCTGAATCCAAGGTTCGACCAGCGGTCAGACTCTCCTCTCCAGTACCCTGGCATAGACTTTCCCAGGGAGGCTGAGAAGTGTGATTCCTCCTAAAGTTGGAACACACCGGTCCCCTTTTTTAAAAAGAGGAACCACCACCTGGTTTGCCATGCCAAAGGCACTGTCCCCGACTTCCATGGAATGTTGCAGAGGCGTGTCAACCATGATAGCCCTACAACATCCAAGGCCTCGAGGTACTCAGAGCGAATATCGTCCACCCCTGAGGCCCGGCCACCAAATAGTTTTTTTAATCACTTTGATGACCTCAGCCCCTGTGATGGGCGAGTTGTCCCTCTCGTTCTCAAGCCCTACTTCCTCTGTGGAAGGCATGTCAGTGAAATTGAGGAGATCCTCAAAGTATTCCTTCCACCGTCGAAGTCCCCAGTCGAAGTCAACAGTGGCCCATCCGCACCATACACATTGTGGACAGTGAGCTGCTTCCCCCTCCTGAGCTGCCGGACAGTTTGCCACAATCTCTTCAAGGCCAACCGAAAGTCTTGTTCCATGGCTTCACTCAACTCCTCCCACACTTGAGTTTTTGCTTCAGCAACCACCTGAGCTGCACTCCGCTTGGCCTGCCAGTACACCTCAGCTGCTTTGGGAGTCCCACAAGCCAACCAAGCTCAACAGGACTCCTTAAGCTTGAGGGCTCCCCTCACCACTGCTCTCCACCACTTGGTTCGGGGGTTGCTACCACGAGATGCACCAATAACCTTGCGGCCACAGCTCTGGGCAGCTGCTTCAACAATGGAGGTGGAGAAAATGGCCCATTCAGACTCCATGTCTCCAGACTCCCTCGGAATGTGGTTGAAGTTCTTCCGGAGGTGGGAGTTGAAGACCTCTCGGACAGGGGCTTCAGCCAGGTGTTCCCAGCATACCCTCACTATATGTTTAGGTCTACCTGGTCTGAGTGGCATCCACCCCTGCCATCGGATCCAACTCACCACCAGGTGGTGATCAGTTGACAGCTCTGCACCTCTCTTTACCCGAGTGTCCAAGACATGTGGTCGCAGGTCTCATGACACGATAACAAAATCAATCATTGACCTGTGACCTAGGGTGTCCTGGTGCCAGGTGCACATATGGGCACCCTTATGCTTGAACATGGTGTTATTTATGGACAAACTGTGGTTAACACAGAAGTCCAATAACTGAATACCACTCGGGTTTAGATCAGCAGGGCTTTCCTCTCAATCACACCCCTCCAGATTTCACTGTTGTTGTCCACGTGTGCATTGAAGTCCCCTAGTTGGACAATGGAGTATCCAAGAGGAGTTCTCTCTAGCACCCCAGTCAGAGACTCCAAAAAGGGTGAGTACGCTGAACCATCATTTGGTGCATAGGCACAAATGATGGTCAGGACTCGTTTCCCAGCCCAAAGGTGTAGGGAAACTACTCTTTCATCCACTGGAGAGAACTCCAATGTAGCGGCAGCAAGGCAGGGGATACAAGAATACCCACCCCTGCTCGCCTCTCACCTGGGACAACTCCAGAGTAGGCCACGTTTGCGCCCCTCTCCAGGAAACTGGTTCCAGATTCGGAGTTGTGCGTTGAGATGAGCCCAACTATATCTAGCCAGTATCTCTCAACCTCGTGCACCAGCTCCAGCTCCTTCGCCACCAGAGAGGTAATGTTCCATGTCCCAAAAGTCAGTTTTGAAAGCTTGGGATCAGACTGCCAAGGTCTTTGCCTTCAACTATCACCTGATCCGCATTCCACCAGACCCCCATGGTCCCTCCTGCAGGTGGTGAGCCCACACCCATGTAACTCCTTCGGGCTGAGCCAGGGCAGAAACCTGGCCACCAGGCGCTACCCATCGAGCCCCTCCCCCAGGTCCAGCTCCAGGTCAGGGCCCTAGTAACTCCATACCAGGCGGGGCACACCGAATCCGTGACTTTTTGGTCATCATGGGAATCTATTGGATTGCTCTTATTCTGGCTCTTCACCCAGGACCAGTTTGTCCTGGGAAACCCTACCAGAGGCAAATTGCCCTGGACAACATAGCAAAAAAGTTGTAAATCTTTGAAATAAAAAGTTGAAAATTTACAGGGAAAATCTTGCAAATTTATGAGAAATAAGTTGTAGATTTATGGAAAAAAATTCCATATTTACAAGAAAAAACCCCTGCAAATTCATGATTAAAAGGATGAAAATTTACAGGAAAAAAGTTGCAAATTTATGAGAAGAGAAGATAGCTGCAGATTTATGAGAAAAAAAAATCAAAAATTCACAAATTTTTTTAGTTGAAAATTTCAAATTTGTGCGATGAAAAAAATGACAGGTTTAGTCAAAAAATGCTGCAAAGTTTTTAAAAAAAATCTTGCACATTTCTGAGGATAATAAGAAAAATTTGCAGCTTTACAAGAACAAAAGTGGAAATTCTCTCATGGCTGTATGGAAGCAGACACATTTGCTTTGAAACGCTCACCCTACATCTGCAACGCTGTTGTATTTTGTTGTTTACAAATATTAATTTGTGCCGATAAATAATTCTAAATAAGATAAGATAAGATAAGATAAGATAAGCCTTTATTAGTCCCACAACGGGGTAATTCCAGGATTGCAACAGCACAGGGATAGCAACACTCAGAGCAACAATCAGAAGGCAAGAAAAAAAACAAGCAAGCAAGAGCAGCTAATAAACATATGTACGTATTACTATAAAATATATATATATACACACACACACAGACACACAGTGCAGAGCATTGTAGCTGGATGGAATAAATATATGAATATATGAACACACAGTGCAGAGCATTGTAGCTAGATGGAATAAATATGTAAATATATAAACACCCACAGTACGGAGCATTGCAGCTAGGTGGAATAAATATGCAAGTATATAAACACACACAGTGCGGAGCAATGTAGCTAGATGGAATAATATGTAGATATATAAATATATAAACACACCCAGTGCTGAGCATTGTAGCTAGATGGAATAAATATGCAAATATATAAACACACACAGTGCAGAGCATTGTTGCTAGATGGAATGAAACAGCATAACCGTCTACTTAGTTATCCTACATGGTATGATTATGTGCCCATACATATTCTCACCCTCCATAGCGACCGGTATGTTCCCAGTTGTATGCCGGAGGGGACCATTGTGTAAGTCTATTGCATCTTTTGCATTCAAAAAACTATTAGTTTGTTACGTCTTTTTGCTATCTCTGCGAGCAGCCCTGCTTAGGTTGTACAGTCTGACAGCCGTTGGTAGGAAGGACCTACGAAACCTCTCGGTTGTGCACCTGGGATGATGTAGTCTGCTGCTAAATGAGCTCCTCAGTGCATTCAGTATGTCCTGCATAGGGTGGAACTCGGACTCCAGCAGAGATGACAGTTTAGCCACTGTCCTTCTCTCTCCTATCTCCTCCATCGGATCAAGGCGCTGCCCCAGGACAGAGCTAGCTTTCTTAATCAGTTTGTTCAGTCTCTTCCTATCGGCTGCAGTAATGCCACTGCCCCAGCAGACCACTCCAAAAGTGATGGCTGATGCCACCACCGTGTCATAGAATGACTTCAGCAGCGCCCCTTGTACACCAAAAGACCTGAGTCTCCTCAGCAGGAACAGCCTGCGCTGTCCCTTCTTGTAGAGTGCATCAGTATTGTGTGACCAGTCTAGTTTATTGTTCAGATGAATACCCAGGCACTTATAGGATGTCACCATCTCGATGTCTGTTCCCTGTATATTTACTGGTACTGTGAGGGGCTGCCCATGCCTGCGGCAGTCCACCACCAGCTCCTTAGTTTTCCTCGCGTTGATCTGGAGGCAGTTCCGATGGCACCAGTCCACGAAGTCCTGGATAAGCCCTCTGTACTCAGCTTCATCTCCATTGGAGATGAGGCCAACGATCGCAGAGTCATCAGAGAACTTCTGTAGATGGCAGTGTGTTGTGTTGTGTGAGAAGTCCGCAGTATAAAGAGTGAACAGGAAGGGAGCCAGCACCGTTCCCTGGGGGGCCCCCGTGCTACTGATGATCGTGTCGGACACACAGTCCCGGGTTCTCACAAACTGAGGCCGGTTCGTGAGGTAGTCCAGGATCCATGATGACAGGTGCTGGTCCACCCCTGCGCGCAGCAGCTTGTCCTTCAGGATCATCGGTTGGATGGTGTTGAAAGCACTGGAGAAGTCAAAGAACATGATCCTCACCATATTCCCGGGCTTCTCCAGGTGGGACAGAGAACGGTGAAGGAGGAAGATCACCACATCCTCCACCCCAATGCCATGCTGGTAGGCGAACTGGAGTGGATCCATCGCTGGTTCCACCAGGGGGCGGAGGTGAGCAAGGAGCAGTCTCTCCAGGGTCTTCATCAAGTGGGACGTCAAGGCCACCGGTCTGTAGCTGTTCAGGTCTTTGGGGTGGGAAGTTTTTGGTACAGGTACCACACAAGATGTTTTCCACAGCTGTGGTACCCTCCCCAGTTTCAGGCTCATGTTGAAGATATACGTCACAATCCCACACAGCTGGTCTGCACAGGACTTGAGGAGCTTTGCGCTGATGCCGTCCGGTCCCGGCGCCTTCCTCGCCTTGATCTTCCTCAGCTCCGTCCTCACCTGGGTCCTGGTCAGGGTCAGGATGGGGGGCTGTGTGTTGGGAGTGGGGGGGTGTTGGTGGAGTGGGGAGTGGGCAGCAGGACTTGATTTCTTTAGAGGCAGCAGTGGTTGTTGTGCAGTCAGGGGGGAGGGCGGTTGGTCAAATCTATTGAAAAACAGATTCAGGTTGTTCGCCCACTCCCTGCCCCCTGTGGCCTGGGGGGAGGTATTCTGGAGCCCCGAGATGGTTTTGAGGTTTCTCCAGACCCCGCTGATGTCGCTCTGTTGCAGCTTGTCCTCCATCTTCTTCCTGAAGCTGTCCTTGCCTTCTCTGATCTTTCTCCTCAGCTCCCTCTGTACGGACTTCAGCATCTCCCTGTTCCCTGACCTGAAGATCCTCTTCTTCTCTCTCAGAAGTGTTTTTATCTCAGGGTTGATCCAGGGTTTGTTGTTTGAGTGACGCCGTATGGTCTTGGTGGGAACGGATTTGTCCACACAGAAGCTGAGGTAGCCCGTGAAGGTGTGAATGAGGCCATCGATGTCCTCACCATGTGGATCGCAGAGCTGCTTCCAGGCGGTGGCTTCAAAACAGCCCTTTAGGGTGTCCATTGTCTCCTCAGACCATAACTCCACAGTGTGCATGGCCGGAGGTTGTCTGTGCACTAGGGGTTTGTACACCGGCCGGAGATGAACCAAGTTGTGATCCGATCTCCCGAGTGGGGGGAGTTGTGATGAGGTGTACGCCTCCTTAGTGTTTGCGTAGAATAAATCCAGTGTTTTATTGTCTCTAGTGTGGCATGTGACATACTGGGTGAACGTGGGTAGAATGGGAGACAGTGAAACATGGTTGAAATCGCCTGAGATGAGGAGAAGAGCATCTGGGTGTTCTGTCTGCAGCCTGCTGGTTACTGAATGGATGACGTCACGTGCTGTCCCAGCGTTCGCCGTCGGATTTGCATAAACAACAATGCAGATCACGTGTGAGTGTTCTCTCGGGAGATATGTAGGCCTCATGCTAACAGCTAGCAACTCAATATCTTTGCTGCAGTGTCGTTGTTTAACAGTGATATGTCCCGGTCTGCACCAGTTGTTGTTAACATACATTATCACTCCACCGCCCCTAGCCTTGCCACTGTCTGGTGTTCGGTCAGCTCGTATCATGTGAAAACCCTCCAGCTCAATGCTATTTTTATACCGATAATGCGCCACTATTATCGTGTATCCATAGAAAAGAGTCTTTGAAATGTATGAAAATATTTAATGAAAAAATTGTGAGGAAACAGAATTTAAAAATTCTGAGTAAAAAATTGTGACTTTATGAGAAAAAAAGGCACAATATTACAAGGAAAAGAGGAGGATAATATTAAAAAAAAAGATCACAAATTTATGGGCAAAACACAGCAGTGACTTATGAGGGAAAGTTGCAAATTTATGAGGAAAAGTTGCAATAAATTTGTGAGAAAATTTGCAGATTTTGAGAAAAAAAGTTGCTAATTTATGAGAAAATAACAAGTTTTGGGGGTAAGTACAAATTTTTAAGAAATTAATTTTGAGGGGGAAAAGTTAAGAATTTGCCATGAAAATGAGCACAGGGGCACAGTGGTGAATCTGCAGTCAGCCACTGACTCAGTCCATCTTCTCTCTCTCTTTCTCGCTGTGTGAACTGAAGCTCGCACGCCCCTCTGTGCAGGCCTGCGGTGAATCACGGCCAACCCACTTCTCACCAAGGTTTCCCTTTTTGGTCGCAAACTCGCTGTTTGTTTTTTTTTTTTGTTTGTTTCATGAACTGAGGTGACAACAGCTCAAATGTGAAAACCAGAATGTGAGCAGCAGCAGGACGAGGAGGAGAGCTGTGATGTGACGGGAACACGAGAGGATAAAAATCACAGGAAAAAACTCAGATTTACCTGCCACAACAAACACCAACATTTACTGCCTTTTTCTTTTTTTTTACAAATATGTAAGAAGAAGACGATTAAAAAGATGCAAAAAAATTAAAGTAGCAAATTCACAAACTTAATCAAAGATCAAGGAGAAAATTCTGATTAAAAATGTTACAAACTTAAGAATAAAGTTAAAATTTATGAGACAAACAGTTGCAAATTCATGAGAAAAAAGATGAAAATTTACAGGAAAAAAGTTGCAAATTTATAGGAAAAAAGTCACAAATTTTTGAGGAAAAAGTCGAATATTTACAGGAAAAAATCACAAATTTACAAGAAAAAATGCAAGTTTATGAGAAAAAAAGTTAATTTACCCAAAATAAAAATTTTACTAGCATCCAGATGAGCGTTACAAATTTATAAGAAAAAGTTGAAAATTTACAGGAAAAAATTTGACAATTTATAAGAAAAAAATCAAAAAATTTTGAGGAAAAAGTTGCAAATCTACGAGAAAAAAAGTTGAAAATATACAAGAAAGAACTGCAGTTTTACAAGACCAAAAATGCAAATTTAGGAGGAAAAAGTTTAATTACACAGAATAAAAATGTAAACAGTTTTCAGACAAGTATTGAAAATGTATAAGAAAAACATTGAAAATTAACAGGAAAAAAATTAGCAAATTTATGAAAAAAAAGTCACAAATTTATGAGGAAAAAAGCCACAAATTGTTGAGGAAAAAAGCTGCAGGTCTGCTAGAAAAAGTTAAAAAGTTACAGGGAAAAAATTTCAAATTTACAAGAAAAAAATGCAAATTTATGGAAAAAATTTGCTAACATTTTGCTCATTTTGCCTACAAAGTGAATGGCATCCCCCTTCTTGAAGTTGTAACCTTAAAAAAAAAGGTTGCACATTAATTACACAATCATAAATTTCCAAGGAAAAAAGATGCAAATTTCTGAGGAAAAATGTTGCACATATACAGTATGAGGAAGAAAACTAATTTACAAGGAGAAAAAGTTTTTGGGAAAAAAGCTGCAAATTCATAAGAAAAAAGTATCAGATTTATTTACTAAAAATAGTGACAAATTTACAGAAAATTATGGGGAAAATAATACAGTTATGAGTAAAGTGTTACAAATTTATAAGAAAATAGGTTTATGAAAAACAGAACAAAATGACAAAAAATTCCGAAAAATAATTGCAACTGATGCGAACTTGTGAGGAAAAATCTTAAAATTCACAAGGAAAATTTAGCATCTTTATAACAGAAAAGTGGAAAATTTATGCAAAAAATTTCACTCATTTATGTACAAAGAAATAACCTGCAAATTTATGGGCCTTATTACAAGGATGTCGTCAGTCATAGTTGTCAGTGACGAAGAACACATTTATGGGCATTTCCAAGTTCATTTCCTTATCACAGCAGTGCAAAAACGAATTTTCCGCTGGGCACAAGGTGCGAAAAGGCCAGTCTAATTATTCAGAGATGTGTTTTGGATAATCCAATAAAAATCATTCCTGCCCATCCCTTTAATGCAATGAGGTGCATTATCTAAAGTGAACTCTGATCATGATGACTTGTTTAAGACTAATTTTGAGCTGGCCAGAGCCTGTGCTTGTGAACAAAAATACACATGATAGTAACACTGCTTAGTAATAAGGAAGACATCAATCACAGTTGATGCCCAGTTAGTTATTTTAGAGAAAACAAACGAGGAAGAATGCTGGACTGAAATGGTTTAATGTAGTGCACACAAATGCAACACACATACATGAAAGGGTTTGAAACTTGAGGAAAAGATGATGCCTGTGCAAATTTTCATCAACTTTCATTAACAATGGCACGGAAGTCACTCCCGGCCTATGGGGAGACGGAGTGCTCCTTCTTCTGTTGTTTTCACCCACTGTGTCAAAAACCTCCGTGTGCCATGGTTTGGCGCACGAGAGAATGAATAACCCAATTGCAGGAGTAGATGGTGCACTTTTATTAACAAACACAAACAAAATAACAAGTCCAGTTATCACCAAGTTCAGTTCAGTTTAAACACACAAAAATACAGAGAGGTGTAATGGCAGGATGAGGCCACCAGACAAACAGGGCGCCTACAGGATGCTCTATAGCCCAGTCAAAGAAGCCTAGTGCTGCAGGACCGTTTAGCATAAAAAGGAAAGGCGATAAGCCTAGTGCTGCAGGGCTGCAAACAGCACGAAAGGAAAGGCAAAACAAAATGACACTTACAGGGCTGGAGCAATCCGAGGTGAATCGAGCAGTCTGGTGGAAGAGGATTGGAAACTGAGGCAGCTGCGAACACCCAGGGATTAATCGTCTGGAGACGTCGAGCTGAGTACGTAAAGGGAGTGATCCATCATACGGGGAGAACTAGCTGCCGCGTATGGAAGTGAATGCCCTGACAACCTCTTTCCTCTGGAGCGGCCAACAAATACTCCAGAAGCTAATGAGGAAAGAGATTGCCGGTGTGAGAATGCGTGGGCAGAACTGATTGGCATCCGGTGTGTGAGAGCGCGTGTGAATGAGAGTGAATGGAGCATGTGCATGTGTGTGTGCATGTGTATATGTGTGTGTGCGTGTGTGTGTGTGAGCACCCGTGACAGTGCAGCTGACGGAGCTTGACAGGAGGAGGGGGCGTGCCCGAGCTGTCAGGAGGAAACTAGGTCAAATCATAACAATGAGTCAGAACTGGGTTTGCCCTCCAAACCCAGATCCATGACAGCTCTTCCACCCAGGGGTGGATGCCAGACACCCCAGTACCATCAGCAAAAAAGAAAAGAAACAGCACCCATCAAGGGAACCCCTCCCCTGGCAACAAACACTAACCCAGGGTGGGAGGTGCAGGAAAACTGGTTAGGAGGGAAGCAACCAGTGAAAACACAATTAATACAAAAACAGAATAAAGAACAACCCCACCAAACGAATCCCCAACCTGGAGCACTAACCCCCCTTTCCAGAAATCCAAAGTTCGGGGGGTTGACCAGAGTCCCAGGCCCCCAGTGTGGTGAGGAGTGGCAGATCGGGTGGCCTGCCCAAGTCCCAAGTCCAGCAGGTGGCCCATGGGATAATGTCCGGTGGCCTGCCCGGGTTGATGGACCACCCGACCCATAAACCAAGTCCTTCAGGTGGCTGACTAATGTGGTGGAGCCACCAGGACCTGAGAGGAGGGCGGAAAGGCAGCCTCCATACTCGGGAACATCGGCGACCAAGCCAAGGAACAGGAGCACCCCTGCCATTCAAGGCTTGGGGCAGGGGCACCGTAGCACCTGCAATGGTCTCGACCTGGGACGTGGCTGCACCTGCAATTGTCCCGGCCTGGGATGCAGCTGCACCCACGATGGTCCCGGCCTGGGACGTGACTGCACCGGACTCCAGCTGGGGCTCTGCTGCACCCGCAGTGGACCCTGGCTGAGGCCCTGCTGCACCCACGGTGGGCTCTGGTTGGAGCACCATTGTACCTGCGGTGACCCTTATCGGGGGTCTTATTGCTCCCGCGGTGGCCTCCCCAATGAGGGAGGTGATGCTCCTCACGTTCTCTGGCGTTGAACCCCGATCCTCAGTTGTATCCAGCAGCTCTCCGGCCGGGAGAAAGAGGAACCGGGTCAGGGTCGCCGGCAGTGGCGGAGCTCGGTGTGGCGGTCCCGAGGGCTACTGTGAGCTGCCCCGGGTCCACCTCACCATAAATCGGGCAGTGTGACATTAATATTGACACTCCTGACATAATGGAGCACACTTGCCTGACTTCTGACTCCACCGTTGTCCAGGACTCCGGTGATTTAAGGTACGCAGGTTCCTCCAGTCCATCGGGTGCTGCACCCCTGTCGACCTCCTCCGGGACAACTGGACCCTCCTCGTTGTCCATGGGCAACCCAGGTTGCGGCGGCTCCTCTCTGGCAACCCTAGGATGGAGCTTGAAGGAGACATTTAGGGTCGCCGGCAGCAGCAGAGCCCAGTGAGGAAAGTTCAGATGCAGCTGGGGGCTGCACCGGACTTTCCTCCCCAAGAGCCAGGCAAGAACTCTCAACACTTGACAGGTGAACTACAGGAGAGATTACTTGCCTGTGCTCGAGTTCTACCACTGTCCAGGACTCCGACAATGATGTTCGGGGTCCACTCGGCTGGAGGTCTGGTCCGGGGGATGCCTCTGCCGTGGCAGCCCCCATAGCAGGCATGATGGTCTCGGCAGTCGTGGTCTCCTCCAGTGAAGCCCCTAATGCCAGTAATCCTCCCGGCATGAAGTCTGGAGGTGGAGACCTGGGTGGCACTGTGTCTGAAGAGTATGAAGCAGGAGGATGTGCCTTCATTGGCGCCCACTTCCGGTTGGTCACAGCACTCCTCCTCTGGTCGTAGCGGTTCTACGGGGTGCAGTCCTCCAGCACCACGCTTTCCCTCCTTCCCCGATCGTCGAGCTCTGTGGCTGGTGGACACTCCAAAGCAGGGGATGGAGACACAGAGGAAATAGATGAGTTCATCATAGGAGCAGCAGGGGGAGAGCACTCAGGCGACTGCCTAGTCTGAGGCTCTCTCCTGGGGGACAGACAAGGCTTATCCTTAATGACTAAGGTTGAATGAAAACCCACTTGCCTGGCCTCCCGGGTCTGAATGCTGGTGGCTGCCGACGACATGTCATCCTCCTTCTCCATTCCCATAGGTCTTCTAGGCTCCTTGGTGGTTGACGGAGGAGCCGGCCCGAACGGCACAGAGGTGGGCGGGTACGGAATGGCACACACAATTCCTCCGGCAGCTGAGGTGGATGACCCAACGACAGGAACTGAGGCTGAAGCTGAAGGGGCGTCTGCTGGTATGACAGCTGGCACTGAGGGAGGCTTCGCCGCAGCAGTAGTTGGGCTTGACATCCAAGTAGGAACCGCTGATGAGGTGAAGGGCCTCTTCCGTCACTTAGGCCTAGGATTAACCTCACTCCGTGTGATTGACTCCTCCCGCTCCTCCTGCGTCCGACGATCCTCTCCCGGGGCTGGTGGGGAGTCAAGAGAGACAGAAGACAGGGAATAAGGAGCAGTGACAGCAGCTGTTTGAGGAGCTTCAGCGGGTAATAATTTCTGAAGCTCCTCCACAGGAATCTGATTAATCACCTCAGGAGACAATGCAAGAGAACAGAGATGAACTTGCCTGAACTCCTGACTGGTGATGGAGTCCGCTGCTGCCTCAGTGTCCTGCTTTGTCCTCCCAGGAGTAGGACGGGAAATCTGGGGGGAGGAGCACTCCTGCTCGGGCGAAGAGCAGTGGGCTCTGGTCCTCCGGGAGTGCGTCGTGGGAAGCCGCGGTTGCGCTCCGATGGCCCCTCCTGTCATCTCCTCCAGCTGTCAGCATGACTCGTGGACCAGGGTGAGAAACAATGTCAATCCCGGATATTTCCAGAGACCGGGGCACATCTGGAGCACCCTGACAGCGATGTCGAACAGCAAGAAATTCTCCTCCGGGGAGTTGGTGGCTCGAGCCCGGGAAACAAATACCACAGCTCGATCAGCTACTCCACACTCCTCGGGGCTCTGTCCAAAAACAGAAAAATCAATGCGGACGACTAGGGGAAAAAGCACTAAGGAGAAGAAGCAAAAAATTCATTCGTGCACCACCTCTCCGCTGGGTTTTAACACGTGTCGGGGCATTCTGTTAAAAACCTCCATGCGCCATGGCTCGGCGCACGAGAAAGAGCATGAATAACCCAATTGCAAGAGTAGATGGTGCACTTTTATTAACAAACAGGAACAAAATAACAAGTCCAGTTATCACCAAGTTCAGTTCAGTTTACACACACAAATATACAGAGAGGTGTAATGGCAGGATGAGGCCACCAGACAAACAGGGTGCCTACAGGATGCTCTACAGCCCAGTTAAAGAAGCACAAAAAGGAAAGGTGATAAGCCTAGTGCTGCAGGGCTGCAAACAGCATGAAAGGAAAGGCGAAACAAAATGACACTTACAGGGCTGGAGCAATCCGAGGTGAACCAAGCAGTCTGGTGGAAGAGGATTGGAAACTGAGGCAGCCGCGAACACCCAGGGATTAATCGTCTGGAGATGTCGAGCTGAGTACATGAAGGGAGTGATCCGTCGTCATACGGGGAGAACTAGCTGCCGCGTATGGAGGCGAATGCCCCGACAACCTCTTTCCTCTGGAGCGGCCAACAAATTCTCCAGAAGCTAACAAGGAAAGAGATTGCCGGTGTGAGAATGTGTGGGCAGAACTGATCCGGTGTGTGAGAGCGTGTGTGAATGAGAGTGAATGGAGCATATGCATGTGTGTGTGTGTGTGGGTGTGTATATGTGTGTGTGCGTGTATGTGTATGAGCACCCGTGACAGTGCAGCTGATGGAGCTTGACAGGAGGAGGGGGCGTGCCCGAGCTGTCAGGAGGAAACTAGGTCAAATCATAACAATGAGTCAGAACTGGGTTTGCCTTCCAAACCCAGATCCATGACAGACGGAGGGTCTCCCCCGTCTCCTGTGGGGGTCTGCTGAGGTTTGTGGCTCTCTGTCCCAGTCCCTTCAGGGCAGGAGGGAAGGAGGAGATTTGGCGCGGCTTCCTGTCCGCCGCCGACCTCCAGCAGGAAGTGAGTTCACTCTCGGCAGCCCCTCCTGTGGGCTCTCGGGTGACAGTTAGGGAGTGCACAGCAACCCGGGGGTGCACAGCCGAGGCAGATATGGAGGCATCTCCTGTCTCTCAGGGGAGTTACAGCGAAAAGTAAAACACGCCACACTCCCTGTTCAGTCATTCATTCCCCTAAAAAGTATTACATTTTTGCCTAATCTAGAGACTCCAATGGTAAGTTGGCAATTAAAATGAGAGTGTAGATGGAATTAAAAAAAACAAAACTATTTAGTGTGTGATCATGTTATAAATAAAATGATGGGCGAATATATTGTGACTGTGACAACTCTCTCCATTAAGATAATAGAAAATCCCAGCACATGCTGTTTCCTCATGAGCTCCAGAGTTGCGTGACTCCAAAACACGCCACTGAACTATCATTAAACAATGCACTTCTGACAACAGACCAAATTTTTCCTGATTAAAAGCACATTGTCATGACATCCACCATAACAGTGATGTGCCTGAGATTGCGCGCCACCACATCTCTTTGAAATGAGCCTCCACCTCATAGCACAAAGTGGGCGCACTGTGTACTGGTAATTAGATGGCATGACACAAAGCATAAAAAACAGACAATGCACTGACAGAAATTAACAAAAACGCTTGTGTATGGCATGGAGTCTGACAGAAAAGTCCGCTGATGACTGTCAAAATAGGGTCCTATGAGTAAAAAGCTGCACATTCATAAGAACAAACGTGGGGAATTTATGGGGAAAAAAGTGACAAATTTCAGAGAATAAACTCGCAAATTTAGAAAGAAAATTAGTAATTTACAACAGCGGTGCTAAATTTATGAGGAAGAAAAATCTCAGATTTACAAGGATGTAGGTTGTGCTTTTAAAATTAAGCTAAAAGTTGCAAGTTTAAAAAAAACATGAAAAAGCTACTAATTTGAATAATATGATTGAATATTTATGAGAAGAAAATTCACACATTTTCATGGAAATGAGCTGCACATTTATAAGAAAAATAACAAAATTATAATGGAAAAAAGGGGAAAATAATCTTGCAAAATGTTGGAAGTGTACAAAAAAATGAGGCAAATTATAATTATAAGAAAAAAATTTGCACAAAAAAATAGCAAATTTATTAGAAAAATGTCAAATTTTTGAGAAAAAAGTTGCAAATCTATGAAAAAAACTTTACGGGAAAAGATTAGCAATTTTTTGAGGGAAAAATCACAAATTTTTGAGGGAAAAGCTGCAAATCTACAAGAAAAAAGCTGAAAATTTACAGGGAAAAAAATTGCAAATTTATGAGAAAAAAAGTCAGTTTTTAGAGGAAAAATGTTGCAAATCTACAAGAAAAAAGTTAAAAATTTACAGGAAAAAAAAATTGTAGATTGATGAGAAAAAGTCACAAATTTATAAGAATATAGGTAATACATTTATGGGTGGAATTTCAGAAGAAATTTGAGGAAAAGACAGCAACTTTAGAAAAAACAGTTGGAAATTTATAAGAGTAAATGTGGAAAATGTTCAGTGGACATTTTTATTAACAGGCCAGTTTATTCTCATAACTGTTTTTGTCTTCATTTTAAAACTCATTTATGTAAACACATTTGATTACACAGAAATCTGTGATAATTCACACAGTAGTTTATGGAAACGGTTATAATTTTGTATTTTCTTTCACTGACTCATCGGAAGTAAAGATTTTAAAGTCGTCGTTGCTCCTCTTCCACGTGTCGGGCTCCTTTATTGCCCTTCCAGACCTCCAACAGCAGGTCCTGCTGTTTTTCCTTCTCCTCCTCCTCCTCCAAAAGGTTTCCTGTTGTGCTTTTATTGTTGGAGCACATTTGTTTCACCACAGGACGAAACTCAGCTAAACTCCACTTTATCCAGCCAGCATGCCCATGTGGGCCCCACTGTAGGTTGAAGCTGGGCTGTCTTATGGGTCCCATTTGGGTTTGTCTACGGCTTCCATGTTGGTCCCATCTGTGTTGGCCCACATGGACTTTACCTGTGGTGCAGGTAAGCAGGTCATCTGGTTACTAGCTTACGAATACATAATCATTTCTTTCCTCCTGTTGACCTCTGGTGCACTGCCACAGCATGGGTAAAATCATTCAAGGTCCGTTAGCTGTTAGCCTTTAGCTGTTAGCAGCTATGCTCCCAGTTCTCCGCTAATGTCCTCTCTTTTTGTGTCCAGCAAACATCGTGGCTTTGGTCTCCATAATGTCCAGTTTCTTTCCTCCGTTTGTATACTTTAAATAATGTTAACTTCTTGAAATTCCGGTGTTCCGCCGGCGGGACATTTCAAATTTTTCTACCGCCACTCAGTGAAGAAAAAATTATTTGATTTTATTTGTATGTGCTAAATGTAGACATTTTTAGGAAAACTGGCTGGAATGATGAGGGGTAAATTAATTGTGGTTTTTCATGTAAATTTGGGACTTTTTTCAGTTAATTTTGTGAAGTTTTTCATGTGAAGTTTTGACTTTTTTCAATCAATTTTGAGAAGTTTTTCGTGTAAATTTGGGACTTTTTTTTAACCTCTTGTAATTCCAGTGTTCCACCAGCAGGGTGTTTCAAATCATCTACTGCCACTCATTGAAGGAAGAATTTGATTTTCTTTGTGTATGCTAAATTTAGGCATTTTTTAGGAAAAATGGCTGGAATGCTAAGGGGTTAAACTTAAATTTAAACTTAATATTGTGGAGGCACGGGTGGGGGATTCTCCACCCAGAGAAGGCAGCTGGGGAAAGGGGGAACAATGGACTGAAGGAGCAAGTGCCACCGGGGGGTCTCAAACGGGACAGTAGGGACTATGTACCCCCCGGGGAGAAGAGTTACTGCTGGAGCCGCTGGAAGAGAGAAGGGTGTGAGCAGCGGGGCTGGCGTTATGTTATATTATATTAATGTGCCACACAGGTCTTTGTTCCAAACAGTGCATTATGGTCGGAAGTTTCGGGTCTCAATGCATGGAATTAAAGGTATAAAAGAAGAATGCACAGAGACCCGGGAGCTCTTTTACTGTACGATATGATGGAGAAGGAATAAAGTTTGTGTGTCGTTCAGCTCGTTGCCTCGCCTGTTTCCTTTCTCCACAATATCAAAGTTTCTGCCTTAAGGTGATATAAATTAAACCTACGCTAACATTTAAGATTCTGAATGAATCTGCAATATACACTTTTTTAAAAAAATCATCTTTAAAACTCTTGAGTAGTTGACCTCCTGTGGACACCATGCCCATAAAAGGCATTTTCAGTTCAGATTTGTTCTCGCAGCTCCAGCTGATTGCCGTCCTTACCAACCAATCACACGGTAACCTTCTTCATTTCCTGTCACGTGACCTTGGAAAGCGGAGAGCCGATAACGGGCCAGTGATGTCCGATTAACAGTCGAGTTTCTGATGTTTCATCCTGTATCCGAACACACAGACAGACTTGTGCATCTATATTTAGCCGCCGCTGGATCCTGCTGTGTGTCTGCGGGTCGATAAAATCAGTCGTTCGCCGGTCGGACATCATGTCTGAATCTGATCCTCCACCTGCACCCGTCAACCTCCGCTGTGTGAAAAGAGACGTTTGGAGCAATTCTGAGACACAAATGTGATTTTTGAGCCTCAAAAGGGAAAAAGCAACAGCCCAGTTAGAAGAATAAACTGACTTGGTTGCTGTATTTATAGTTTTTTTTTATTTGGAAATTTATTCTCATTAAATTTTTCTGGCCTCTTTTTCCCCCATAAACTGGCAATTTTTTTCTTAGAAATTTTGGACATTTTTTGCCCTATTAATTTGCAAGTTGTTTTTCTTCAGTTTGCACATCCTTCTTGTAAATGTTTTAACATTTATTTCTTAAATTTGTAAAAAAAACCCAACTTGTTACTTTTTCTTGTAAATTTGCAACTTTATTACTCACAAATTTGCAGGTTTTGTTTGCAAAATTTTTGACATTTTTCACACATTTGTGAGGCTTTTTATGTAAAATTGAGACTTTTTTCCCCACATTTTTTTCTTGAAGAAATTTCAGATTGGTTTTTAACAATAAAAATTCTTAACTGCGATTAATCTCCAATAACTGGTGACTAATCATGATTGAAAGGTGGAAAGGGTCTGTGTAATACACTGTAAACTTCTTATTTTTCAAGGTTTTCATACTCTTATAACATGGGAGCGGACAAAAATGCTTGCTGTCTTCAACTGCAGGCCCATCTAAAAGCCTTCAGCATGTCAAAATCACAGCAACCACCCGGAACATTCTCCAAAGTACTGCAGAAATACGCTATACGTGAAAACAAGCAGTGACCACTTCAGCACCACCACAATCTCTGACCTCCCTCTCCAGTAGCAGACAGTCCATTCAGTTCTCCAGTTAACGGATGCCAGCGAACAGAACTGATGGAAGTGGCGTCAAGCCAGCCCTGAGCTTCGCTGTTAGCCTGTATTATAGCTGTCAGTTTCACATCTGCTTTTCGTGGCAGACATGCCCTTCTTGGCATCTCTGCTTAGATAGCAGAGCAGCTTCCTTCTTCAGAGATGAACCACGTCCCAGCCAGCACGCCCATGTGGGCCCTGCCATAAATTAAATCTGGGCTGTCTTGGGTCCCATGTGGGTTTGTCCACGGGTTCCATGTTGGCCCCATCTGTGTTTGTCCACATGGACCTCACCTGGAGCACAGCTAAGCAGGTAATCTGCTTACCTGCATTAAACCCACATGGCCCCCCCATGGGTTTAATGCGGGTGAACAGGTTTCATTAACACTGGTGTTATGTCGTATGTCGTAACTCGTAGACAGAGATGACACCAGCAGTGGCGCTGAACACGTCATTATAATGCTGATCTCAGTGCTACAGCCGTGCATGCAGCCGCTGGCAGAGGTAAGGCGGAAAAGAGCGTCCCTCTACCCGCAGCCCCTTATATGCCCACAGGGTTGGCAGAACAGGAAGGCGGAGCCACCACCCTGTGCCACACAAATAAGAGCTCCAACAATACATATGAACAATAACTACATAATACCCCCCCGTAGAAAAAATCCAAAACATACACATAGTCAGCCCACCCCAATTTGAAACCCAAATCATCCGCTAAACACAATTAAACCAAAATCACCAAAAGGGGCCTATGACATTCATACCAAAAGAACTAAAATTAGAGGGGACAGGTAGACTGCCGTCCTACCCCCCCACATGGCGAGGCAGATTATTCTGCCGTCTATGTTATATGAAAGTCCAGATATCAACCAAAAGAAAATCCTGCCGTTTCTCCTAACTACAAAATACAAAGTAATCCCAGAAGTATAAATACATAATAACCACTAACAATAAAACACGACGTAACAGTTCACAACCCGCCCATGACTTGGTGAGAATGACCCGTGACCCCCCCCCCCCCCCCCGACCCATCACCATCAGTCCACCCCTGGAGGCAGTCTGCTTCCCGGACCACAGCTGGTCGCCTCAATCCCGAAGCATCTTTTCCTCCATACCTACGAGCGATCCAACCGTCTGGGGCTGTACCTTTCTGTCTTCCTCGGGGCACGTCGTAGCTCATTAGGATGGCGCCACGAGCCATCCAACAGCAGAAGATAACCATCATGCTGCACAGCCGTCACCTGCAGCCGACCCTGGTACCACTCCATCTTCCACTTCTCCCTCACCTGCCTGGACCTCGCCTCCACCCGAGCCCGAACCCAGTCCACGACTCCAAGCGGGGCCTTGCACAGCCTGCGGTGTTTCTACCGGGCACTTGCTCCTCCAGTGCCACTCGGTCCTGCCCCAACTGCTTGTAGATCCGCTGCTGACCCCGGCCCTGTGGTCCCGTGTTCACCAGTCCTCCACGACCGTGCTCCAGAAATGCCTGAGACCATCTTTTGGTTTCGTTGCTCACTGCCACAGATCCTGGATGTGGCCGCCGGGTGCCCACATCCAGGGCAGCTCGGACACTGGCACCGGGGCCCTCCCACAGTGACCCTGAGCGCGACACCACCAGGACTCTTCCTTGAGCTGGCCGGCTGTCTAAATTGAGCGATCAGGAAAGAAGGGCCTTAATCAGGGAGATGACCAAGAGCCCGATGGTCACTCTGTCAGAGCTCCAGTGTTTCTCTGTGGAGAGAGGAGAACCTTCCAAAAGGACAACCATCTCTGCAGCAATCCACCAATCAGGCCTGTATGGTAGAGTGGCCAGACAGAAGCCACTCCTTAGTAAAAGGCACATGGCAGCCCGCCTGGAGTTTGCCAAAAGGCACCTGAAGGATTCTCAGACCATGAGAAACAAAATTCTCTGGTCTGGTGAGACAAAGATTGAACTCTTTAGCGTGAATACCAGGGGTCATGTTTGGAGGAAATCAGGAACCATTCATAACCACGCCAATGGTGGTGGCAGCATCATTCTGTGGGGATGTTTTTCAGTGGCAGGAGCTGGGAGACTAGTCAGGATAGAGGGAAAGATGAATGCAGCAATGTACAGAGACATTCTGGATGAAAACCTGCTCCAGAGCGCTCTTGACCTCAGACTGGGGTGACGGTTCATCTTTCAGCAGGACGACGACCCCAAGCACACAGCCAAGATATCAAAGGAGTGGCTTCAGGACAACTCTGTGAATGTCCTTGAATGGCCCAGCCAGAGCCCAGACTTGAATCCAATTGAACATCTCTGGAGAGATCTGAAAATGGCTGTGCACCGACGCTTCCCATCCAACCTGATGGAGCTTGAGAGGTGCTGCAAAGAGGAATGGGTCAAACTGCCCAAAGATAGGTGTGCCAAGCTTGTGGCATCATATTCAAAAAGACTTGAGGCTGTAATTGCTGCCACAGGTGCATCAACAAAGTATTGAGCAAAGGCTGTGAATACTTACGTACATATGATTTCTTAGTTTTTTATTTTTAATAAATTTGCAGAAATCTCCAAAAAGCTTTTTTTCACATTGCCATTATGGGGTATTGTGTGTAGAATTTTGAGGGAAAAAAATAATTTAATCCATTTTGGAATAAGGCTGTAACATAGCAAAATATGGAAAAAGTCAAGCGCTGTGAATACTTTCCAAATGCAGTGTGTGTGTGTGTGTGTGTGTGTGTGTGTGTGTGTGTGTGTGTGTGTGTGTGTGTGTGTGTGTGTGTGTATCTTTTTCTATCAAAGTCATTAAAAATCACTGTATTTGGGCTAAAAAGCCACATAACCTCACTGGTGAAGGTGGCTAACAGGGTCTGCTTGAACTTCTTTGAAATAAAGTTTGATTCTACACAAACTTTAAAAAACACTAGGGGGACATAAAAGGAAAATAAAGTCTGAAGTCTTTTTTTAAGTAAAAACGGGGTTAACAGGATGAACAGAGGACTCCCTGTTAACGCAGATCTTTTGTGTTGAAGGAAACCAGTTCAGCCAGTGAAAGCTCCTTTTCTTTAGAAAAACACCTGCAGCAGCATCAGCGTTTGATTCCCTTTGTGTCGCCTGGAGGCTTCAAAGCAGTGCGGCCAAACGCTGACAGCAGAATGGATGAAACTACAGTAACCACAGAGGCCGTCAGTTCCATTAAAGGCTGCCCCTCTACTGTGTTTCTGCGGGTTTTATTTTATACGCTTCACCGTTCTTACAGTACAAACAGGAAGAAATAAATGAGTTGGTGAGGTTTATTGGAGCTGTGTGGGGGAATTGGAGTGAAAAAGCAAGAAAGAGAGATGAAGTCTTAGAGCATTAGAGACAAATCTTGTCTGAGGATCAACTACCTTTCATCTGATCTCCTCTGACAGAAACTCACAGGCAGGTGGGGGAAATCACCGTCAGACTGGACCGTGAAAATAAATATAAAATACACAGTCCTGCTATGGGAGGAATGAAGGAAGTTAAAGGGCCAAGGGTGTGGTTTTCCATCCGACAACTGATAGTGCTACGATAGCTTTAGTGCAGAGGCCCGATCAAACTTGCAGTTTTTTCTGTACAACACAATGTTCCCCACTGGTTTAATAAATCATAGTCGATAATAATAGAGTATCTCATGTCATTCTGCCCTGTTGTGTTAATTTTTTTGCGTGGAAGTGCGTGGGAAACTGTGCCTTAAAGGCAGTTAGCTCAGCAGCGCTAGCTGGCGGGAACACAACAGTTTTCTACCCGACTAGACCAGCGCTCTTTGACATTTTTTGGGCCACAGCACATTTTTTACATCGAAAAAAAAAAAAAGCGGCATCCCACCAACTAAAAAATGTTAGATTAGAAATGAATTAGCTAATATTTGTGCAAGATAATTTAAGTATGCATTTAAAAGTAATATCAGTTACTTTTCCAAGTAACTAATTAAACCATGCAGTAATTGTAAAGTAACTCAGTTACTTTTGAAAAGAAGTAGCAAGTAAATGTAATTAGTTACCAATTTTTAGTAACTTGCCCAACACTGTTTATGTGCAGCTGTTGTGCCCACGCACGCTCACTCCTCCCCCACCCTTCCTGCCATTAATCGCAGTTAACTAGTTAATTAGCCACAATATTAAATCGCAATTAATCGCAGATGATTTTTGAAACTGGGCACGATTAATTAGTTAATTTTTAAAAAATTGATTCCCAGCTCTGATTTTTAATAAAGTATGACAGTACTGGTGTCCAGAGGCACTGTCTGCCGCAGGCCAGGAGGGGGCCGCTGAGTGACAGTGTGGAGAGTTTGCACTGAAAGTGGTCGGCCCCCAGCCAACGTGCCCATGTGGGCCCCGCTAAAGGTAAACCAGGGCTGCCTATGGTCCCATGTGGGTTTGTCCGTGGATTCCATGTTGGCCACATCTGTGTTTGCCCACATGGACTTGACCTGTTTACTTATTTTCTCATATATTTGCTATTTTCTTGTAAATTCGTGATTTTTTTCCCCATACGATTGCAACATTTTCTTGTAAATTTGGAACTTTCTCAAAAATTTTCAACTTTTTTTATTGTGAACTTCCAACTTTTTCCTCATGAAGTTAGGACTTTTTCTTGTAAATTTGCTAAATTTTTCTTGTACGCTTGTAACTCTTTTCAAGTAATTCTACAAATTTTTTTCTTGTAAATGTGCAACTTTTTTCTTGCAAATGTTTGACTTTTTTTCCTCATAAATTTGCTGCCATTTTTTTTTTTTGTAAATTTGTGAGTTTTTCTTAGAAATTTTCAATTTTTTTTTCCCATAAATGTGACTTTTTTGTGGTAATTTTGCCTGTGGTGCCAGTGTTACTGAAACCTGCTCCCCATTTTAAACCCATGTGGGTTTAACGTGGTGAAACAGATGACCTGCTTACCTGTGCCACAGGTAAAGTCCATGTGAGCAAACACAGATGGGGCCAATATGGAACCCACGGACAAACCCACATGGGATCTGGAAGACGGCCTGGATTTAACCCATGGTGGGGCCCACATGGGCATGCTGGCTGGGGCCCCACCCCCACCTCTCACTCTAGGAAGTAGGCATGGGTTTTTGTTTTTTTTTTTTATTTAAGTTTTTGTAAAGGGTATACAGGTCGTTACAGCAATGCAGTGTTTACATTTTCATCACATGTTCCCTTATTTTCTGATATCTGACAACATTGGAAGATTAATTCTTACAACACCCCTTTTTTTTTTTTTAAAGTGAAAGAAAAAGTGAAATTAAAGAGAAAAAAAAACAAAAAACAAATAAAAAAAACAAACAAACCAGTAAAAAACAAACAAAAAGAAAAAGTAAGTAAATAAAGATAAAAGAGCATCTGAGTAGCGTTGGAACAAAGAGCGGAACCATTATTGAAATGGTATTTGTCAAAGATTAGATCTAATGGAAGACACATATGCGATCCAGGGTTGCCAAAAGTTCATGAACACATCCATGTCCTGTCTCAGTGCGAATGTCAACTTTTCCATCGAGTAAATGTCTTGGATCACGTTAGTCCAATCTTCAGGTGTAGGACAGTCCTTCAACATCCATTTTTTAGTTAGAGCTTTTTTGCTTGACAATATTAAAACATTGAATAAGTATTTTTCTCCTCGTCTTTCCAGTGAGTCCGGTAGTAAACCCAAATACAAAGTTACAAAAGAAAAGGGAACTGTAATTTTGAATATTTTCCCCAATATTGTCTGTACCTTGGTCCAATATTGGTGGATAACTGGGCATGACCAAAACACATGAAAATGATTTGCAGTCTTTTCACCACACAAGCGCCAACAGTTCAATCCCTTATGGGTAAATTTGTTTTGTGCAGGTGTTCTGAAAAATCTTGCCAAGTTTTTCCATCCAAATTCTCTCCACTGCAGGGATGAGGTACTTTTCCATTGCTGTTTATTTAGCTTTTCCCATATTTCCAGTTGTAAAGTGAAATTCCCCTCTTTTTCCCATCTCTCTTTTATATAAGATGTGTTGTCTCCTTTTAAGTCTTGAAGACCTTGGTATATTTTAGAAATGTATCTGATCCCTGGGATCCCTTTATATGCCATTAAGAAGACCTTCAGAACACCTGACTGGGCCCTTTCCAAAACCTCCTTTTTAAGTATATTGTTTATGTGGTGTCTAAGCTGGAAGAACCTGTAAAGGTCTTGATTTATTAGGCCTTGTTTTTTCAAATCTTCAAAACTTCTTAAGATTTGCCCTTTAAAAAAATCGTAATATTTTATCAGCCCTTTCTCCTTCCACTTTTTAAATCTGGTGTCTGTTTTATTAGGAGTAAAGTCCTGATCATAGGCGATCCATTGCAGAAGTCGATAGGGCTCTTTAGTTTGATTCTCTCTGACTATCTTAAACCAAATTTTTAGCGGGGTCTCTATCCACGGGTTAGTGTTATTCAAAAGCTTAGGTAAGACATTGTTCCCTATTATCGCCTGTAGGGGGATGTCACTTGTTATTTGGCATTCGATCTGCTTCCATTGTGCAGTGTAGAATGGGTTACATATCTCTACTAAAGTTTTAATTTGTGCGGCTTTAAAGTAGTCCCTGATATTTGGCAGCGCGAGCCCACCTTTGTCTTTGTTTAGCTGTAAGGTTCTATATCTGATTCTAGGTCTCTTGCCCTGCCATATGAATCTTGAGATCCTTCTGTCCAGTTCCTGCCATGTTTTTTTGGGAGGTTCTACCGGTATTGTTTGGAAAAGGTATAGAAGACGTGGAAGTATATTCATTTGACTGCTTCAATTCTTTGTGCAGTACCCAAGAATGGTATCATATTCCATCTTGCTAGGTCAGATTTTATTTTTGTCACCAGTGGATCATAGTTTAGTGATATAATTTTGTTGAGTTGTTTCGGGATATTGACCCCCAGATATTTCATAGATTCCGACTCCCAGTTAGTTTTGAGTTTGCTTAGTGAATAATGATTTGGGTCATAGTTGAATGTTAAAACTTGGGTTTTATGCATGTTTAATTTGTACCCCGATAAATCTCCATACTCTGAAAAAACTGAGGTTAGTTCTGGTAAAGAAGTGTCCGGCTGCCCTAGGTATATTAAAATGTCATCAGCAAAGAGTGCTATTTTATGTTCCTTCTGACCAAGTGTAATACCTTGAATTTTTTGGTTTTGTCTTATCCATTGGCTCAGAGGTTCTATGAAGATTGCAAAGAGCAGTGGAGACAGGGGGCAGCCCTGACGACATCCTCTTTCCAGTTCAAAAGATGATGATAAATTACCGTTAATCCTTATTTTAGCTGTTGGTTTTTTTATATAATGCCTGTATAGTTCTAATGAAGTTGTTATGAAAATTGAAACTGGATAAGATTCTATATAGAAAAGACCAGTCAACCGAATCGAATGCTTTTTCAGCATCTAATCCCAATATGACTGCATTTAAGTTATATTTTTTTATATGATGAATTATGTGTAAAGTGCGTCGAATGTTGTCTTGTGTCTGTCTTTGTCTTATAAAACCTGTTTGGTCTAAATGAATTAGGTCTGTCAGTATATTTTCTAACCTTTTGGCAAGGATAATGGTAAAAAGCTTATAGTCCTGATTTAGTACACTGATTGGTCTGTAGTTGGAGCACTCTAGTTTATCCTTTTCAGGTTTAGGTATAACTGCAATGACCCCTTCTCTCCAGGAGGGGGGGATTTCCCCTGTGTGGAGGACATAATTAAATGTTTTCAGGAGGAGAGGAGATAGTTGCTGTTTAAAGGTTTTGTACCACTCTGCTGTATAGCCATCAGCTCCTGGGGATTTGTTAGCTTTAAGTTTCATAATTGCTTTTTCCAATTCTTTAGGATGTATTTCTGACAGTAGTGTTTTATTTTGTGACTCCGTAAGTTGGGGAAGGTTTAATGTGTTTAGGAATGCCTCGGATGCGTTTTTATGTTTTTTGTGGGAGTATACGTTCTTATAGTAATTCTCGAAGTTTTTAAGAATATCCTGAATTCTGAATTTTATTTCCTTTGATACTGGGTCTCTGATTTTGTAGATTGCTCTTTCTGTTTGATGTTTCCTCAATTTATAGGCTAGCAATTTTGCCGATTTACTGCCTGCTTCATAGTATTTTTGTTTCAGAAATGTAAGTTTCTTCTGGATTTCTATTGTGCAGATCTCATTTATTTGGTTTTTAATTTCCTTAATCTTGAGCGAGTCAGTAGAATGAGTGTTGCCTTTGTGTTCTTTTTCTAGGTTCCTAAGTTCTGACTCTAATGTGGATAGTTTTTCTTGTCTTAGTTTCTTTTGGGTTGCCAGTTTTGCAATAATCTTTCCTCTTATTACAGCTTTACATGCATCCCACAGTATTAAAGGGGATACTTCTCCATTATCGTTATCTTCCAAATATCTGAGAATATCTGATTCCAATTCATCTTTCAATGGTCCTTTCAGGACATTTGAATTTAACCTCCAAGAAAATGTATTATTTGTGTATTTTTGGATATTTAAGTCCATGTAGATCGGACTGTGGTCGGAGAGATCCATCAGTCCTATTTTACATGTTTTTACTCTTCCAATGTCTCTATTAAACATAAAAAAATAGTCAATCCTTGAGTAAGATGAATGTGGAGTTGAGTAAAATGTATAGTCTTTTACACTGGGGTTGAGTTCCCTCCACACGTCACAGATTCCCAATTCTTTTAGTAGCATCCGAGTCTTCCTGTTTTGGGTGTTATTTTGATGTGGGGAATTACCAGAAGCATCCCAGTATGGATTCAGTCTAAGATTGAAGTCCCCACCACATATCACTAAACCTTGAGCTTTAGTTATCATTAGGTCGAATACATTTTTATAAAATTTCCAGTTAGCCCCTGGGGGAGCATACACATTCAGCAGGGTGATATCTTCTCCCTCTAGCCGCCCAGTTACCAAACTGTATCTCCCTTCTTTATCTTTGTGTTCTGATTTTTTTTCAAATGTAATTTTGGTTGATATCAATGTCGCTACTCCCCTCCTCCTCCCTGATTTATATGAAGATGAAGAGATCATTTTAAACCCTTGTCTACTGAGTTTATTGTGTTCCACGTCTGTTAGGTGGGTTTCTTGTAAAAGTATTATTCCTGCTTTGTCTTTTTTCATTTTGCCTAGAATCTTGGATCTTTTAACTGGATTCAGGATTCCTTTTACATTATATGAAATTATTTTGGTTACACCCTGTTTCTCCATTGTGTTGTTTTGTTTAGTATAACTGTGTGGTGGCCCTCTTTTGTGCTACTCAGAAACTGAAAGAACATTAAAAACAAGAAAAACATTAAGAACATAGTGTAAAAAACTTTAAAACAAAAAGCTGTCATAAGAACTTCCTGAGCTGAGGTCTTTTTAAAGACCCTGTAAGAGCCTTGATGGAGTGAAGGCTCTGAGGGAAATTCCTCAAACTCTGTTACGTGTTGAGGGCCCTCTCTTACCACTGAAAGTAGTCCCATGCTTTTAACGTGAGTTTCAGAACCCAATCCAAACTTGTAATGATTTTTTTTTTTTTCCTTTTATGCCTAAACCCTGTGAAATTGTGTGCACCCTCCCACCCCCATCACATCAAACATTCACGCAAAAACAGTATTTGTTAGTATGAGGAGAACATGTGGATTATTGTCACATTTCTATTTTAACAAGTTTTTTTTTTTTTTTTTTTTATTACAAAGACTTATTTGTTTCAAATAATATGATTGTTCCATGAAATGTTTTACCACATGCTGAATATGCATCTCCTTTAATGTTTGTTACCTTGTATGAGGGGGGTTTGAATTTTGAAGGTCTTTGTGTTGTCCATGTTTGCGCTTTGATCTTCTCACTCGGGTCTGCTGCGGGTTTAAATACCGTTACCGGGAGGCCTCTTTTCGCCATGTCAGCTGTTGCTTCTTCCGCCGAATTATAGAGACACGTTCATCGCCGTAGAAGACCCTTAACTTCGCAGGAAATGGTGTCTGAAAGCGCAATTTCTTCTCTCTTAACACCTTTTTCGCGTCATTGTATTCCCTGCGCTTTTTAAGGACCTCCGGGGCGTAATCGTGTTCCACGTAGACTTTTCTCTCCTGGTGCATAAATCCTTTTTTCTGCCAGGCCAGTCTTACAACCTCTTGTTTTATTTTGAAATTGGAAAATCTTACCAACACCGAACGTGGGGGGCGCTTCCGCCGCCGGCCTAGCGGCTAATGAACGATGTGCCTTTTCTATCTTCAAGTCGGTGGTTTGTGGAATATCAATTTCTCTCTTAGTAAGGATTCCACGCATTCTGCCATTGAGTTAAAACCATTTTCGGTTCCTTCTATCAGACCATGAATTCTTATGTTGTCTCTTCTTTGTTTTCCTTCTTGGTCGGTTAGCTTAGCCTCTATAGCTGCTTGTCTTTTGCGTAGGTCCAGCACAGAATCTTCGAGCACTTTTATTCGATCCTCTGTTTCCAAGATTCGGTTCTCGGCCTGGTCCACTCTGCTGTTTGTCCTTTTCAATTCTTCTCTGAATTCCCGAAATTCGGCCGTAACATCTCGGCGAAATCGTCGTAGCTCCTCAAATAGTGATTTCAGGCTAACCCTTTTGTTAGCTATCACCAGTTCCTCGTCTTCTGAACGGAGATCTTCCAGTTCGGATTCTCCGGCCGATACGTGTCCTGGCCTGGAGAATTCTGTTTTCCTTTAGACATGATGATTTTGTCTTTTGATTTTCACTCCTCCAAAAATCCGTTAAGTTTGATTTTCAAGGTGTTATCCTGGATTGGGTCTGAGAACTTCAGTGTTAAGCTGCAGTCGCCATGGCGTCCAGACCGGAAGTCCAGGCATGGGTTTTATGTAAACAAACAAGTGAGAGTGGCTGTATCAATATGAAGCAAAGTCATCTGTCCAACAGTGACAAAAGAACTGATACCGTATCGCCAACAAAAAGTATGGCGGCATTACAGTGTATCGTCCCCCCCCCCACTCCTGACCCTTACATGAATGTTGGTGTGGCGCCTGCCGTACAAAAACGGTTGCCCCCTCCCTGTATTGATGTTAAAGGACTTAAAAAACTTTAATAGTGGAAAAAGTTGTCAAGGTGTGTGTGTGTGTAGATCTAGAGCCACTGTGCATGTGTGTATGCACTCTCACGCTCCTACAGTATATCTTTATGAACTTGTCTTGTGGGCTCTTGGCTATAACGGAACAATCAGGCTGAACCTTCCCCATCCACTGTGAGTGTGCGTGTGTGTGAGTGTGCATGTGCGTCAGCCGTCAATACTAATTTGGTAGCGGAGTAAACAAATGTATTTAATCCCTGCTTGTCTCATCCTGTTTCCCTCTTCCTCTCTGCGGCCTTCAGTGCTGCTGTAAAGGGAATTTTAATGCCGCTTTAGTGGTGGTGGTGGGGGGAGAACAGATGAATATTAAAGGAGTCAAACAGTGACTGTAGCATAAAAACACACACATGCCCTACTGTCTGCCTGCGCGTTTTATTTTGGTGACTCTCGGCATGGTTTCAGTGAACCCGTCGAGCCGGTCTGATGTTTGTTTTGTCTCTGCTTCACGTCCCTGCCGGCGTTCCCATGGTTATCACTCGAAAGCCTTTTACTTGTGGCATCAGAAGAACTTGAGCTGCAGCCTCCCGCTGCTGCTGCTCATCTTCTTCTTGTTCGTGGTTGCCGTCCTCGCACCGAGTGTCACGTCTCAGCCTTCTCAGAGCTCCTATCTGGTTACAGTCAAACGCTCAGTTGGCAATCTGGTTCCAAATTAAAGCCTCGGGGGCCACTGGGGTGAATCTCAAGTCTGGAGAGATAACGTCCAGACGCAGAGGAGAAAAAGTAGCCAGGAAGTTTATTTAGTTAAAAGGCCCCACAACCTGGAAAAAGAGAAAACTGTCCTACCAGTACCATCATAACCCTTTCTACGTCCTGTTACACAACAGAAACTACTTTGAACCACCAATTCTAAGCAGAAATGCAAACAAACAAACAAACAAACAAACAAAAAATTGCAATTTTTTTCTCAAAAATTTGACTTTTTCTCATAAATTTTCAACTGTTTCCTGTAAGTCTTCAACTTTTTCCCTGTAGATTTTAAAAATGGGTGGATGGGTGGATGGGTGGATTTTAAACTTTTTTCTCATAAACTACAACTTTTTTCAGAGATTTGTGACTTTTTTCTCATGACTTTGCAACTTTTTTCTAAAAAATTTGCAATGTTTTTTTCTTATAAATGTCATGATCCTGGGCACGGGTGGCCGCCGTGCCCAGTCTCCAATTTAAGTTTAGTCTTTTTCTGTTTGTTTGTTTCCTTGTTTTACACTGTTTAATTATTGTCATTCTGTACTCGTAGTGTCATTATTTACATTGTGGGGTTTGTGGTTTTTTTTGACAGTGCTGCGTCAAACTGGTCCACGGGTTGTGCAGCTGTCATTGATTGTATTATTTTCTTCACTTATGTATCCACACCTGTCACTTGTTAAGGAATGGTATATAAGGACACGACAACCTTTCCCCGTTGTCGTGTCCTTCTATCACTGCTGCCGTCCTCAGATGCACAGTCCAGCTCTCAGAGTTATTCGTGCTTCGTTGTCGAGGAGAGAGGAGAGCTCTGTTCAGGTGGGTTTTCCCCTTTTATTTCCGGCTGTGAGCCCCACAGTAATTCAGGCATGCTCCAGCTGGTTCTGCCCTTTGCCCGGTGTCCCCAGGCTTCTATTCCCCCTGCGACGTCGAGCCTCACTTTCCTCCAGTGTTTTATCATTTGGTATGTGTATGTTTAGTGTTCTTTGTATGTTTGTGCTTTTGTTAATAAATGTGCAGAAACCACAGTGAGCGTTTGGTGTCCTTCCGTAGCCCTTAAAAAGGGCGATTTATGACAGAAGGATACAACCACGGTGTGGACACCAGCCACTGTGCGTTTCTGCTGTTTTTCCCCTCCTCTCTTTTTTGTTCTCTCGTATTTGGTAGCCCAGTAGTTTTGGTATGTCTGGCCTCTTGGACTGCGGGAGTGTTAGGATGGACCAGGAGGAGCGTTGGGTGGCTGATCTGTTGGAGGGCACTGTGTCAGATGTTCTTCTTACCCACACTCCTGAGGAAGAGCTGCAGGTGTGGGATAGTGCGGCACAGATTGTTGAGGCATTCCAAAGCCTGTGGAGCTATCCTGAACTGGCAGACCTCCCCACCTCCGTTCACCACGCTCAACATTGGCTCCGTGGGCTGGGGGAGGTTTCCTCGCCATCTGAACCTGTTCTGCGGGGGAGGCGATCCCGGGATCAGAAGTCTCGCGCCCGGTGCCATCAGCCAGCTGCGGTTCCGCCTCTCCCTGCCGTGTCCCACAGCCTGCCAGATTGGGCACGCAGCCTTGGTGCCTTCTGATGGCCCAAGCGCGGAGGAGCAGGCTTAGCGCCAGCTAGTTTTGGCGGTGGAAACGGAGCTCCTCCTGGAATATAAACCATGGCTCCAACCGCAGCTCATGCCACGGCTAGAGGAAAGTTCTTCGGAGGAGGCGGAGATGGTGCCACTAAGCCCTGCACCTAGACTCCGGTGCATTTTCGGTCTCTATCTCCTCAATGGTGGATCTCTGCTGCTCCTGGAACAGCAGCTACAGACTCCATCGCGCCCCGGGAAATAAGGCAAGTGTTCTTTCATTCTCTTGTACGTTACAATGAAATTCCTTGTCTTATCCCCGGTGGTGATGCTCAGCTTCTGCAGCCCCCTTCGGCTGAGTTCTCACTGCCTGCTGCTGTCACTACTCTCTCACCCAGCCCTCCTTTGTTTCCTCCCACCTTCCTCGAGAGTCAGCCGGCCCTAGGTCAGAGCCACCTGATGACGGAGGAGCCTGCGGTCCTGGTGGACTCTGTGCTAGCCTCACAGCTGCGTATTGGACAGGAGAGTTGCGGTCCCAGATCCCTGGAGCCTGAGCCAATCGAGGAGTGTCCCCTGGTTCCAGCTGCCTGGGACTCGGCGCCTGTGATGGGTCTACCTCCAGCTGGAGCCACTACACCGGGAGGCCCACTAGTGTCGGTCGCCAAGCCCAGAGGTCTGAGGGCTGCATCCACTACCATGCCCGCTGCAGGGGTTGTCACAGCAGGGTCGTCGGAGTCCTGGACGGCAGTGGAGCTCGAGTCCAGACAAGTACTCAGTTCTGTGTTGACACCTGCAGATCTAGAGAATTCTTGTTTGGCTTGGGGTGGGGAGAATCAAGTACCGTTGTCCTCTGCTCCTGAGTTCTCCTCACCGGGCTCCGCTGCTGCTGGTAACCTTTCTCCGGCATTTTTTCCCTCTCCTTCTCCTGAGGTGGCGGTGTTGGGTGTGAACGCCCAGACAGAGAGAACTGAGACGCCCCAGCCTGGATCGCCGGAGTCCTGAACGGTGGTGGAGCTTGAGTTCAGGTGAGTTCTCTTTTTTGTGTTCACTTTATCTGTCCTAGAAAGAGCTTGCCTGGCTCTTGGTAAGGAGGACCAGGTGCAGCCGTCCGCTGCACCTGAGCTGTCCTTGCTGGGCTCCACTGCTGCCGGGGACTCTGATCTGGTGTCTGTGTCCTGTGTGTCTGAGCCTTCTCCTAAGGTCGTCGTGGGTCCCTCCTCTCTGCCTGAGGTCTCTGTGGTTGCTTCTCCTCTGTCCGAGGTCTCCGTGGGTGCTCCCCATCCGTCCAAGGTCTCTGTGGGTGTTCCCTCTTTGTCTGAGGTCTCCGTGGGTGCTCCCCCTCCATCTGAGGTCTCCATGGGTCCTACGCTGTAGTCTGGACTGTCGTGGGTGTTATGCCCCAGTCCGGGGCCATTGTGGGTGCTGTGCCTCAGCCTGGGGCTGCCGTGGGTGCTATGATCCAGTCTGGGGCTGCTGTGGGTGCTACGCTCCGGTCCGGGGGCCACCATGGATGCTGTGCCCCAGTCCGGGGCTGCTGTGGGTGCTGTACCTCAGCCCGAGGCCTCCACAGGTGCTGCGCCTCAGCCCAAGGCCTCCATGGATGCTGCACCCCCATCCAAGGTCACTGCGGGCACCACGCCTTCATCTGAGGTTATTGTGGACTCCCCGTCCTCACCAGAAGTTCCCGCGGAGCAGCCTCTTCCCTTGTCTGGCCTCCTTGCTGGTCAACCACCACCATCGCTGGGCTCCACTGTTGGCCAGCAGTCATTACTGGAGGTCAACCTTCCACAGCGCCGGTTCCGCCTTCCCCATGCTGGAGACTTTGCGGTCCTCTGGGAGTGTGGGTTACAGCTGCCGCTGCCTGGGGGCCCACGTTGTGCTCAGCGGATCAGTGGCTCATGTACTCTGGGAGGCTACCTGACGGGGTTTGCCTTCCATACAGGTGGTCCAGGAACTCTGGGCAGCCACTGGATGTGTTCTGCAGTAAGCTCCGGTGGTCCTGGGACTCTGATAGGCCGCCCAAACTTCCTTAGTTTCTTTCCTAGGGTCCTCGAGTCTTGGTCACCGTATTGTGCAGGTTGTGGGTCAATTGTATTTTCTTTTTGTTTTTTTTTTGTTGTTGTTTTGTCTCAGACCCTCCATCCCCCCCCCCCCCCCCCCCGGGTGGGCTGTTTTTCTTGTTGGTTGGATCTTCCTTGTGGGGGGGGTGGGGGGGGCTCTTTTTCCTTTTGATGTTGCCCTGGGGTGTCTGGGTTCCATCCCTTGGGGGAGGGAGGCACTGTCATGATCCTGGGCATGGGTGGCCGTCATGCCCAGTCTCCAGTTTGAGTTTAGTCTTTTTCTGTTTGTGTGTTTCCTTGTTTTACACTGTTTAATTATTGTCATTCTGTACTCGTAGAATTACTATTTACATTTTGGGGTTCGTACTTTATTTTGACAGCACTGCGCAGCTCCCGGCTGTCAAACTGGTCCACGGGCTGCATAGCTGTCAATGATTATATTATTTTCTTCACTCATGTATCCACACCTGTCACTTGTTAAGGAATGGTATATAAGGGCACGACAACCTTTCCCCGTTGTTGTGTCCTTCTTTCACTACTGCTGTCCTCAAATGCAGAGTCCTGCTCTGAGAGTTATTTGTGCTTCACTGTCAAGGAGATAGGAGAGCTCTGTCCAGGTGGTTTTTCCCCTTTTATTTCCAACCGTGAGCCCTGCAGTAATTCAGGTGTGCTTCAGCTGGTTCTGCCCTTTGCCCGGTGTCCCCAGGCTTCTATTCCCCCTGCGACGTCGAGCCCCGCTCTCCTCCAGGCTTTATCATTTGGTGTTTGTGTTTTAAGTGTTCTTTGTATGTTTGTGCTTTTGTTAATAAATGTGCAGAAACCACAGCGAGCGTTTGGTGTCCTTCCGTAGCCCTTAAAAAGGGCAATTTATTACAGTAAATTTGTATTTTTCCAGTAAAATATGTAACCTTTTTTGGAGATTTGCAACATTTTCCCTGAAAAATTTTAGAATTTTTTTCTAAAAAAAAATTGCAAACTTTTCTCCATAAATATGCAACTTTGTCCTCAAAAATTTGTCATTTTTTCTCCTAAATGTACAACTTTTTTTTTTTTTTTTCATTTTTACCCACCATGAGATGATTCTACCTACCCCACTGATATTAATTTGGAATTGGAGATATCATTAGAAATATCTGTACTGGAAATAATGCTGATGTCTTTAGTAGTATTTCCCCACTGTACATACAAAAAAAGTCCCCTCTAATCCATGCGTGTGAGTGTTACTGTCGTGGGAATTGTTTCTCTCCCAGAGTTTTAAAGCTTGAAACTTGAAGTAAAAGAATCATCAGAGTTGAGTAGTTTAAATAAGAATTTGTTGTTTTTGTAGCTTTTCAAACGTACAAAAGTGCATGCAGAGCCGAGCCACAGGTGAACCGGCTGATCGTCTGTTGTCATGGAAACGGGGCCCTGCTGTCAGCCTTTTCTTCTTACTCTTCTTCAACTTCAGAAAAAAGCGCCTCAGGCAGCATTCCCCCCCCCCCTCCCGCAAAACAGTCACACAAACAATAAAAACATTCAGATTTTAAATGAGAGACAAACTGCAGGTTTGAACAGGTGGCGAGTTCACCCTGGGTCTTGTCTCACAGGAAATCTGATTATTCTCCACAGTCTCCTAGCTGCACACACACACATAGACAAAACACCCATGTAAACAGCTAAAGACAAAAAAATAAACAGGAATTCTTGATCAGGTGTGAGGATTAGAAGTTGCAGAACATGACTGTTCGACTGCCAGCAGATTTAATTGATTGAAAGATTTTATTCCCACTGAATAAAATGCTGTGAGACTAAAGGAGTAAAGCTGACTAAAGCGGCAAATTACTGATAAATGTAGAGTGCAGGTGTCAGTATCAAGGCCGGTGGACCAGGTAAGGTGCCCCCCCCCCCCGTATATTTTGGCTGGGCCACTAATAAAATTGTGACTTTTTTTTACCCAATTTCATAAATTTGTGACTTTTTCCCCAGTCTTGTAAATTTTGTCAATTTTTCAACTATCTTGCAAGATTGCACGTTTTTCCCCGTAAATTTGGAACTTTTCACCAGTCTTATCATGTTAATTTTCGAGTCACCACACCATACCCCCCACCCTTGAAAATTTGCAACCTTCCCCCACAGCCTCATGAACTTTTTCTCCAAATCTGTGATTTTCAGCCATCTTTTAAAATTTGCAACTTTTTTGCCAGTCTTGCAAATGTTTTCTTAATTTGCAATTTTTTTTTTACCAGTCTCACCTAGTACCCCCCCCCCATAAATTTGCAACTTTTTTTCCCCCACAGTGTTGTAAATTTGGGATTTTTCAACCCTTTTGTTGACATGTAGCTTTTCCTCTAAATTTGTGAATGTTCAACTGTCTTCTCAAGTTGCAACTTTTTCTCCATAAATTTGAAAATTTTCCTCAAAAATCTGTAACTTTTTTCTCATAAATTTGCAACTTTTTCCATAGAGTCTTGCAGATTTGCAAATTTTTCTCTAAATTTGCAAGTTTTCTCCAGTGTCTTTTTGTAAATTTCCAGCTTCACCCCCTTGCAAATTTGCAACTTTTCAGCCCTCTTGCAATATTGCATCTAAACCGAGTTTCATAAATTCATCACACTTCCCTAAATTTCCATCTTTTCTGCCCTCTCATAAATGTGTCTATTTTGTATCTTTGTAAGTTGCTTTTTTCCCCTCTCATAAATTGTAACTTTATTCTGTATGCATGCTAGATATTTATTTGAATTTAAATTACAATATTTTTCAATTAAAAAAAATTGTTAAATAATTTCTGTTGTATTTATTAATTTTCTGCTTGAACATGTAGGAAAACCTGACATGTCTCTGTTTAGCACTTTGGGTGAGTCCTTAGAGGAATTAAAAACTAGAATCAACAGTTTGTGATGGTCTCAGCAACGGTTACGCAGGTTTGGAGTCCATCAGGGTCCTTCATGCACAAACTCGTGTTTGGTATCCGAAGTTCAAAACGCTAACAAACAGACGGAACTATCTGATCTGGTGGAATGCCGCCCGCCGCGTCACCTGCTGTTTTTTGCCGTCGTGGTGGTGAATCTTCACACCGGCGTCACATGGCAGAGGAGGAAGCCTCACTTCACGCCGCACGTCTGTCGGAGCTGAGCTGTCTGGGGCTCCTCGTGGTGCGGCGGATCTCAGGTCTGATCCCGTGACCCCGATTCCCGTGACCTCGTGTTTGTTCACCGAAACATGGACACACACACACACACACACACACACACACACACACACAGGGCTGAGCTTCCCGTATCACCGTGTGCGTTTGTGGTTTCACGGTCACTCGTGGCGGGTCAGACTGTTCAAGTGTGTGTGTGCATATATCAGGTGACGGCTGTCTTGTGTTCTCGCCGCTCTGCTTCCTGTTCCAACGGGAAGTCGAGCTGCAAACTGGCCCCAGATCATTTTCCTGGTTCATCATGATCACCGTCATCTTCACAGAGAATGTATATCTTGTATAATAATAGCACAGCCTCTATCTGTCTGGAGCAGCAGGCCAAGCAGAGATATCACTGCTGGTGCATATAGGAGCTGTTTACTTACTTAGAAGGGCTGTTCTTTAAAGGTTCCCCCTGACTCACTTCTGGTTATTGTAGGAGGCTGAACTTGCACATGTATAATAATCCATATCTCTGTAGGTCACATGGTAATCTGCAGCTCTGAACTCCTAAAGGTGGGTTCAGACCAAATTTTTGCACAGCATGACTCAATGTAAACATGCAAATAGACGTGATTTCACCGTCTGAGTGAGTTGCAGACTGGCGGAGTTGCCTTTATTACTTCTGCAGCTGTGTTCTACCTGCTGTGGAAATCCCCAAAACACTGTCATGCTTAGGTTTACATTATCCGGCGGGGTTCTCACCTGGAAAAATTGTCCCTGCCTCCAGAACTTCACCTGGATGATGGTTGTTTACACTGCTAGCCTGCTAGCCCTTGTTAGCATATCCATGGCAGGAGTCTGTGGGTGGATAACTCCGACACTCCGATTCAGCTGCAGAGCTCCCGGTGAGTGGCAGTCTCATTTTCGAACTAGCTTATCCACCAGTTTTGATGCTTTATCTCTGGTGATGGCAGAATCTAGCGCTACCAAATCTCTTGGATGCCCGGATGCCCATATTTGCATGTTTTCCGCATGTTTACATTAACTTTACATGTATTCGCACTGCACTTTCGCGCTTTGTCTGAATGTGTCTTAAGAGTTTCTCTTTTACAGGTGCTAAAGGAAAAAATAATGGAGCCAGTTGAATGCAAAGCGGTCATCAGGTTCCTGTACTTGAGAGGCTGCTCACTTCAGGAGATGTTTGATGGGATGAACAAGACTTATGGGGAGGATGCCCCATCTTATGACGTAGTCAAGTGGTTCTGGTGTGGCCGGACAATGGTGGAAACGGCACCCATTGTACACCATTGATGAAGACATCATCCGGGCAAGTGGAGGCCACTATTTTGGAGGATCGCTGCATTACCATTCAACAACTAGCTCAAGATGTCAAGATCAGTGTGGGATATGTGGAAAAAAAAGACATCCGTGACCATTTGTACATCTGGAAGTTGTCTGGATGGATTTCCTGGTTGCTTACACCTTTCTAGAAGCAGGAATGGTGTGAGCTCCCAGGCTGTTTTGGCCATGTGCCAAAAAAAACAAACCCAGGAGGACTTTTTCAGACTAATCATACAGGACGAAACATGGGTCCATCACTATGATCCAGAGACTAAAGCCCAGTTGAAGCAATGGAAGCATTATGACTCACCACCTCCAAAGGTCATGATCATGGTCTTTTGGGACCAGCAGGGAGCACTGCTGATTGATTTCCTGGCAAAGGATACCGCAATTACCAGGACTTACTACGCTTTACTGCTTCAGAAATGGATGAAGGCCATCAAAACCGAGAGGCGTGGTATGCCAACCAAACGTGTCTGCCTCCTGTGAGACAACACCCCAGTTCTCAACTTGCATGTTGCCCAGACAGAAGCACGGTCTGACCCACTATGAAATCCTTCCTCTTCTCCCAACCACAAAGTCACTTTTGAAGGGCAAGCACTTCGATGAAAAGCGGATTTCTGACTTTAAGTCGTGGCTTCTGATGCAACCTACAGACTTCCACAGGTGAGGTCTCCCCTGCTGCATAAAGCGATGGGAGAATGGGAAATGAACCTTGGAAAATCTCTCAAGAACAGGTGTAGACTAATGCTGGAGCTTATTTTACTCACCCGCCATACTATACATGAATATCAATTAACTTTAATAATAATTTTAATATGATTTTTTGTAAAATTTTGACTTTTTTTTTCATAAATTTGTGTCAATAAACCATCCTCCTCCCTCGGAATGAAGCTGTCTCTGCAGTGGACGTCAGCTGCTCCCTCAGAAAATGAGCAGTTATCTAACGAAGGTTCCCCACTGCTTCCTCCTCCTCCTCCTCCTCTAAGCCAGGGACTGAAGGTGCTTCATTAAAGGGTTCACTTCCCTCGGCATGCTGGAAGAATCTGCTGAGGAGGGAGCAGCAGAGGAGGGAGAAGTGGAGGAGCGTCCCACATTCATGCTAGAAATTTAGAGGCGACTCCTCTTCAGCTCCTCTGAACTCAGTTTGGACATAAATGACACTTAGAAGGGACTTTTTCTGCCTGAAATTGCAACATTTTTTATATTGTTTTGTCATAAATGTGTCACTTTTTTTCTGGTAAATTTTATTACTTTTTTTCTCCTGAATTTTTAACTTCATTTTTCTGAGCTTTTGACTTTTATTTGGATTTAATTTATGATTTTTTTTTTCTTGTAAATTTGAGATTTTCTGTGAATTTGTGATTCTTTTGTCGTAAATATGCATTTTTTTTTTACTTTCTGTCTCATAAATTTGTTATTTTTTGTATATTTACAACTATTTTTATTCCAAACATTTGGCAGTTTCCTATGTTTCAGCTTTTTAAATATTAGATTTTTTTCTTATACATAAAAAAATGACGTTTTCTAATAAACTGTCAACTTTTTTCATCTTATTTTATTTTTTTCTTAAACATTCTCATTTTTGTATAGTAAACACATAACATTTTTCCACATAAATTTGTGACTTTTACTTTTAAATTAGAATTTTTTTCTTCAATTTTCAACTATTCCCCATTGATTTTTTGTCTCATAAATTCTTGATTTTCTTTAAATTTCAAGTCCAACTTTTGTTGAAAATTAACAAGTTTTCCCAAATTAATTATTAACTTTTATCTTGTAAATTTGCTCATTTTCCCTCATAAATGTACAGACATATACAATATTTTACAAAGGTTGTGATATTTGACATTTTTTTAATGAATTTGCAATTTCTTATATTAAATACAGGACTTTCCACTTCTAATAAATTTGCATTTCTTTTTCTCTTAAAATTTTATGACTTTTTTCTTTTAGACTGGCTAATTTTTCCAATAATTTTGCACCTTTTTTCTCTTAATTTGTTTTCTTTTTCTCTCTCTTTTAAAACCTTTTCTAAAAATTTTGAAACTTTTTTCTGGTGACTGTTTCATTTTTTTTTTACTCATTTTTCATATTTCTTAAATAAAGTGTATTTTTTCACTATTTTTCTCCACAATTTTTCCAACTTTTTTTCTGGTGAAGTAGTCTTTCTGTCCCGTTTTTTTTTCTTCTTTTTTTTCTAATAAATTTTAGAATTTTTTCCTATATTTTTTTCTTGTAAAATAGTCATTTTTCTCTAAATTTTTAATATCTTTCCCCCATAAATTAGTGGCATTATTCCAATGAAGTAGCAACATTTTCTTCATCAGTTTCCTTTTGTTTGGTGGAGGAGGGGGTACATCATTAGGGGGTACATCATCACAACTAAGCTACATTGTGTTGTAGCTTAGTTTTTTTTTGTTTTTTTTTTTCTCTGTGACATTTTGTCTTAGATTTGTTTTGAATAGTAACCGCTTAACTTAGCCTAGCTTAGTTTTCTTTTTTTTCTCTCAGTCACATTTTGTCTTAGCCTTGTTTTAAATTGTAATCGCTCTTGTCTTGTTTTCTCTTTTTTCTCCTTTGAATTCTTGGATGGAATATGGGTGGGCAATATAAGCTGTGGCTTCAGCCATCACCCATTTTGGATAACTCACGTGGAATTGTATAGTAGAAGGAGTCTTTGTCTAATTTGACCTTGTTGTTATATTATACAGTTTCTTTTAACCTGTACTGTACTATCCGAAATAAATTCATTCATTCATTCATTCATTCATCAGCTGTGATAAGCTGAAGGAAGGCCGCTGCTGCCTCCTCCTCTTCCTGTCCATCCTCTTCCTCCTCTCCACCATTTTGCTCCTCACACGTGAGCCTCTTGGGTTTCAGATTTCACAAGGACACAATCTGAGTTTGAGGGAAACCAAATCCTTGCCCATGGGATGAGAGAAAACATCCCCTCCAAAAAAGTGCATTTTTAGCAGTTTGACTGTTGACAGCTGAAATGTTAGCCTGACAGGACGACGGAGTGCTGAGTCAGCAAATCAGACCGCGCTGTGTGTGCATACCCCCCCCCCCCCACCACCACCACCACCAAAAAAAAAAGTCCTCCTCCTCCAGGCTGTTATGACAGTGCTGTGACTGTAATTGAATTTTTCCTCCAGATAAAAGCGGCAACATTATTGTGTTAGAGGAAGGAAACGCCGCCTGGACTCAGAGACGGAGACAGAGGGAATCAGGTTGCAGCAAATTAACCACAGCAGCATCGCCAACATTGTTACATTCATGAGAAGAAAAAAATAAAACTATGAAAAACATCCACCGTTTACAAGAAAACTAGAACCGTCCTCAGCAGACCCACACTGACCCTGTGACTTTGACCTTTGTCCTTTTGACCCCAAACCGTAAAGGGAGACTCTAGATGATGTGTAGACGCCACAGACCGCATTACCCACAATCCTACTTGTTATGTCTGGAAAGCAGAGCAGCAGAGGCAGGGGCTGTGCTGAACTTAAACTTTATTACAAACACACCGGATGGTACACGTGTGTATCAAATATCATGCAAGCTAATGCTAAACTAATATAGGCTGTTGTTGGAGGCGGCGCGCCAAAGACCACGGCTCCCGCCAGCAATAATAAGCACGGCATGCTGACGTCACCCGTGCGCTCAACGTCACGTCCGCGCTGCCTGTCTGCCAATATATCTATATGCAACATCTATTTCCCCCTTAAAAACAACAAAACTGTATGTGTGACTCAGTCGACCCCGCGGTGGGCACGCCCCCGGAGGCGCCGGCTGCAGCAGATCTGGGTGCCATCTCGCCGGAGTCACGGCTCGCTCATCAGTAACGTTTCAGCCCGGGTCCCACACCAGCTGGGTCGGCTCCAGCACTGCATCCCGATCTGAGGCAGCTGCTCTTACCTTCCACAGACAGCTGGCGTGCCATCTTGAACCATTGATCATCTGGATGGCGGCTGGCCTCTTTCGTGCGGCGATTCTCATCCGCAATGACTGGACCATCTGTGGGTCCAGGCGGCCGGATTGTCGGACCTGAACCCAATGAAGAAGTGCACGCAGCGATCAGTTTGGCTGCACTCGGTGCTGCTGCTCTCCCGTCTCTGATGCTGGTTGCTGCTGTGGCGGCGTGCCATCCACGCCAGCGGCAGGACGTGCCCTCAGTTGGCGCTGCTCCGCTGGGTCCTACTGGGCCATGAACTCTTCATCCTGCTGGGCTGCTGCAACTCTGGCAAGGATGAGGGATGAGTTTGACTTTTTCTCTCTCTCACCTGGTGCTGGCTGTGGTCGCGGTGATGTGTAGCTGTTGTCGGCAACGGGACGCACGCCGGGTTGTCTTCGGTCACTGCGGTCCCCTCTCTCCACTAACTCCCTCTCTTTTGGCTCCACGGCGGCTGCCTGAAGCCCATGCTGGGTGAGGATCAGAGGCGAGTCCGGTCTGTGCTCTCTTTCCGTGCTGTGTTCACTCTCTGTGCTGTGTTCTCTGGCTGTACACACATCTGGAAAATCACACTCTCCCTCCTGTGATGAGGCTGTGGCTTGCGAACACTCGTGCTGCACAGGGACCGGCTCCAGGTCCCGCGTGGCTGCAGACTGGGGCTCTTGTGGCTGCTCCAGTTCTACTGGGTTCTCTTCAGCATGCGGTGCAAGGCAGGAAGTAGCTGCATCCACGTCTGCATGCACTGGACCCGAGCCATCATTAGTCAGCATTGGGTCTGTGATGGAGAGACCCAGTTCACAGAACAAATCCCACCACATAATGTCATCACCATGGTGTGTCACCTGGAACCGGAATTGCGGGATTGCTCTGTCGGCACATTGCACTGCAAAGGTGATCTTTCTGCTGGTCTTAGAGCATCCATCGTCCAGCAGTTCCACCGCTCCAGGTTGCCGGGGAGTGAGCCTTCCAACCATGGCTTCATTTATCAGGGACCTTGAGTCAGTGATGGCTACCATCATTGATACACTGACACTGTCCAGCCCGACCAATTCTTGGGGCCCACAGTGTTGATGCCATGCATGTCAGGTGGGGGGTCGACAGGCTCAGCAACCGGGACAACCGTCTCCACCAACGGAGATGATCGCGGGGAACATGGGCGGAGACCTACCAGCCGTGATACTACCAGGGCCGTCATCTCCAGCTGGGTTGCTAATTCCATCGTGGTTGTCTCTGATAGGAGGTGCAGCATCCCTAGCAGCGCCTCACGTAGCCATTTCACCGTGTCTTCCGCTGTCCACCTGTCCGGCTCCTCACGCACCATGCACTACAGCCACAGATCCACGGTGCACTCCTCCAACTGAGACTTTATCAGCCTGTCCTCCATGTGCCCGAACTCACACATGCTAACCAAACAGTGAAGGGCGTCGATGTGCTGTATGAGCGACTAGTCCTCTCACTGTTGGCGCTGGTAAAACTCGAACCTCTGGGCCATCATGTTCTGTGGGGCAGTGAAATGCTCGGCCATCAAGGCGCCACATTCGCTGAAGGTCTCCACAGGGCCCAGTGCTTCCAACATCCGCTGTCCCTCGAAGCCAAGGCAGTACCCTATCACTGCATGTAGACGACTCTCGCTAGCGTGAGCTAGGCCCTCAGCCGCCACAAATGCCCGAAGCAACTCAAACCAGCGGGGCCACGGGATGGGTGCCTCACCTGGGCTGTCGAGGAACAGAGGCAGTGGTGTCAGACATGCTTCCATCTTCAGGAAAATAACCAGTTTTCCTCCAGAAGAATAAGTTTACTTCTCGTCGCCAGTTGTTATGTCAGGAAAGCAGGGCAGCAGAGGCAGAGGTTGTGCTGAACTTGAACTTTATTACAAACACATAGGATAGTACACTTGTGCATCAAATATCATGCAAGCTAATGCTAAACTAATATAGGCTGTTGTTGTTACGGAGGCGGAGTGCCAAAGATCACGGCTCCCGCCAAAAGTCCCCTTAAATAGGCACTACGTGCTGACCTCACTCGTGCACTCAACGTCATGTCCGCACTGCTTGTCTGCTATTATGTCTATATTCAACACTACTCGTTCAGTGTACCACTGCAGGGCCGTTTCCCATCAAGTGGATGGCACGTGAGTTTTGACTCCAAAATCCCAATTTGCTGTTGTAAATTTGCAACTTTTTGACATATTTTTATAGTGAAATGCAGCATATTGTCCTTTTTTTTTCTCATTTTTTAAAAATGAGAAAAAAATTATGATTTTTTTTTTCTCTCAAAAATGTGGGTGGCACTGCCATCCACTTGAGTTGGAACAATTTTTAAAAACTATAATTTTATAGTCGTCTTTGTAGCGCTTGGTGTGGAAGGGCCCTTTGAGACGTGGAGCCACAGTCGAACTGCTAGTTAGCTTGCTAGATAAGCTAGCTACACTCTAGCTAGTAGGCATTTCATTTTTAACAAGATGGTGGTGGGTCTTATTCATAAATTAGCTTAAGGTATAAACATGCAAGCTTAACAACAAATTTGCAAGAATAAGCATGCAAAATATATGTAAAAAAGTTGATTTACAATTTAAACCGTCACGAATTTACCATAAGCAAATTTGAATTTATGAGAAAAAGGTAAAACAAAAAAATTGTGATGGGAAAAATAACTCACAAAAGAGGAAGAAAATAAATTTCCAAGAACAAAAGAAAATACAAGAACAAAAGCTACAGATTTCTATTGTTTTTGACTTATTTTCTCTCATAAATTTTCTATTTTTTCCACCAATTATTATTTTTTCTTCTCGGAAATTCAGCAAATTTTCTGATAAATTAGCAGCTTGTTTTCTGGCAAATTTGGTAATTTTTCTGATAAATTTTGTACTTTTCTATCTACAGATTTGTCACTTTTAGTGATAAAATAGTTATACCTTTTCCACACAAATTTACAACTATGTACTCATAAATGTGAAACTTTTAAAATTCTGTGAAACTTTTAAAATTCAGATTTGCAACTTTTTGCTCATAAATATTAAAGCTTTTTCTTGTAGATTTGCAGTTATAGCATGGTATAATGTTACAGAAATCCTACAGAACACACTAGAATAAAGGTTAAACCCCAAAAGGCATAAGAGGGAATCTTGCACCTACTCAAGTATGCACGATCTATGAATATTTTAATTGGCAGCCTGCAGGGCTTGCTCGTGATTGGTTGCTGCACTCCTGACCTGCAGGACTTGTATGTGATTGGCCGCCGTGACTCCTGGTGGGTGGGCTGCTAGTCTGTTAAGACGCTTCCAGACGGTAAAGTTTTACCTATTTCTTCAAAAGTAAAAGGCAAAACATTTTTCTGAAAGCAGTCGAGGCGAGAGATAAATGTGTTGTTGCCAAATATGTGTTTGCTTTTTACTAACAACCAGTCCCCCGTCCGCCGGTGACTGAGTGGGGGGGTGGGGGGCCCGATTTGAATGTGGCTGCTCTCAGTTCACAGTGCGGTGCCCTGTCCACTGGCGAAGTGAGCCAAGAGCAGCTCGATTTGAATGTAGCTGTGTGAGACAGTCACATTCAAAGTACCCCCGGCCTCTCTGCCTTTCTCTGCGCTCTCTCTCTCTGCTGCTACCCCAACATGCTCTGCCTCATTCCTGCTGCTCCTCGGCTCTTCCCTCTTCCCCCAAGGTAGCCAAGAGTGTCCGTCCGATTGGTTAATGTTACAACCAACCAAGCTAAGCAGGAATAGTTATGTAGCTACTAACAGTCTGTCCAAACTTGCCTGTTTCAGGGGGGTGTTACCAAACTGGAAATTCACAGCAAACACAGACTTGGGACTGTGGTGAGATTTTGCACTTGATATGTCTTGCAAGTCACAGAAAACACGTTACAGACATGTTAACAACAGAAAAAAACTTGATTTTTGCCAGTGTATCACTTTAAAGTTTTGCTTGAGCTCAGCTGTAGTTAAGTTTGAGGTTGGAGGTTTGGGTTTCAGGTTTGGGAGGTCAGATGTGGAGGATCTCAGGTGTTGGGCTCAGGTAACCTGCTGGAAAATCTCTCCTTTAATCTGAGGCATGGTGGCAGATTTAGGTCCCGATTATTTAAAAAAACAACAACAAAACAGTTAACATAAAACCTGAAAATGAAGGTAGAACAGTTGAGTTACACTGTAAGATTAAAATCACCTTTTAACATTTCCTAAAAAACGCAATATTACTCAGGTACTTTTTGAAATAAATTTGTGACTCTTTCTCTATAAAATTGCAACATTTTCACAGTAATTTGCTGTTTTTTTTCTTTACAGCAACTTTTCTCACAGATCTGTTTTTCATGCAAAATTAGGTCTTTTTCCCCCCAATCTATTTGCACCTTTTTTTCTTGTAAATGTGCAACTTTTTTTTGGAAAGTTTGCACATTTACTTGAAGAAGTCACAAATTTAAATGAAAGCAGCAAATCTGTAGAAAAAAAATTGCAAATGTACAAAAAAAACCCCAAAACTGCACATCTTTGTGTAATATATATATATATATATAGGGACAAATTTTTGACCGAAAAAATCCAAATGTATAAGAATCATTTCAAATTGAAGAGAAAAAATGTTGAAATTTACAAAAAGAAAAAAATCATAATATTCTAATAAAAGAAAAAAAATGAAAAAAGGGACTAAAATGCTGCATTTAAATATAAAAAGATGCCAAAAATTTGCAAATTTACAATGGAAAATTGGGATTTTGGAGTAAAAATCTCTTCTATTACTCATGTTGACATACCAGTTTATTCTTACAACTCCACTGTTTCAATTTAATTTTAAGGCTCAAACATTTTTTCCCACAAAATCGGATGAAAACTAACAGCTAATAATGATATGTACTAACTGAACTAATGTAATCTGACTGCATGAAGAGTCTGTGACCTAAAAAAGCTAAAAATGGATGATTAAAAGTATTTAAATGGGCGGTAATGTCAGCATGAACCCGATCCTTCCTCTTCCTCTTTTTCTTCCTCTGCGGTGTTTCTGAGGTAAGAGAAGCCGAGGAGGAAGTTTCTGCCGTTGAAAGACGAGATGATCGCTCGTCCTCCGCCGTCCTCTGACAGTTTCAGATCTCAGGGGTTTGGTTTCTCCTTGGCAATTTTAGTCAGAAAATCAGCATGTAGCAATAAAACACACCTGAGCCTGAAAATGAGGGAAAAACAGCCGAGTTATGAGAATAAACTGGACTGTTAAGAGTATGGAAGAGTTTTTCATGCCTGAAATATGTGTTTTATTCTGCTAAATTTGTAACTTGTTTCTTATAAATTTCTAACAATTTTTTCATAAGATTGTCAGTTTAGTCAAGTTCATCTGACTTTATTTAAACTGTTCTTATTTGACATACACCTGTAAATGTTTTTATATAAATGTTAGTCTTTATTCACATGCATTTGCAAACACGCATTCACACAAACACAGTTGCTCTCATTAATCTTTATCCCACCACATGAGGATATTAAGAAGAATCAAAAACACACTAGCAATGCTAGGCTAAGCAGACTAATATCAACATCCTCAGGATGCTGTGCACGTACAGTGGATATAAAAAGTCTACACACCCCTGTTCAAATGCCAGGGTTTTTTGATGTTAAAAAAATGAGACCAAGATAAATCATTTCAAAACTTTTTCCACCATTAATGTGACCTATAACCTGTACAACCCAGTTGAAAAACCAACTGAAATCTTTTAAGGAGAAAAATAAAAAAACTTAAAATGATCTGTTTGCATAAATATGCACACCTTTAAACTAATACTTTGTTGCAGCATTTTTGGCTTTTATTACGGCACTCAACTCTTTTTGGGTAGGAGTGTCTCAGTGTGGCACATCTTGATGTGACGGTATTTGCCCACTCTTCATTGCAAAAACATTCCAAATCTGTCAGATTGCGAGGGCATCTCCTGTGCACAGCCCTCTTTAGATCACCCCACAGATGTTCAATTGGATTCATGTCTGGACTCTGGCTGGGCCATTCCAAAACCTTAATATTCTTCTGGTGAAGACATTCTTTTGTTGATCTGGATGTGTGTGTTAGGTCATTGTCATGCTGAAAGATGAAGTTCCTCTTCATCTTCAGCTTTCTAGCAGAAGCCTGAAGATTTTGTGCCAACACTGACTAATAT